>CM053785.1:972381131-973848631 GCA_028749045.1 Cupressus sempervirens
GCCCGTGATGATTGCCAAATTTAATCCTGACAAAATTTTTGTCAAAAAAAATGCAGTGAAAATGGTAAAAAGACTGTCTTAGTAAAACTATGATAACTTTCTCTCAAGATATCAGATTTCAGACTTCTTATAGGGGTTGGAAAGCTAATTCAGAGTATGACAACTTGATGTAGGTTTGGTTTTGTGATTTTGACATTTTTTTAGGTTTTAAGAGCCCAAAATTCATATGTTATTTATTTTGAGCACAGATTAGGGCATAACTTGGGCATACAGAGTCAAATTTTGGACTTCGATTATCAACAAAAAACTCTTGGAGAGCTCTATATATTGGTTTAGATTTGGTGTAGGTTTGGCATGGTTTATTTGGTGATATATTGATATGAACAATTTATGGTATATATTGACTATGGTAGCATTGTGAGTTTATGCCATTGTATATCTTGGAGATTTGGATTTATGTCATTATATACTCAATTCATATTTCAGATTGGTCTCATGATGATATGGTTATCAGTTTTTGGTTTGGATATGTATGATGACTTGTTGGGTCTACAAGTTGTGTAATGTTGTGAGTGATCTATGCTTAGCACATTGATTTTTCATTATTGATGCATATTCAAATTGGTGACTTGGATTTAGGTTGTCTATGCCCTAAGTCACATGATTTTTTGAGTTTTTCTTCATGTAGAAGGGATGGGATGTTGTTACCAAGTACGGTCATGGTAGAGGATTGTGGTTGACTATTTTATGTTGAAAGGTTGGACACATTGAGAGTTAGATGCTTAGTTCATGGATGTGATCATGGTGCCATAGATTTTGGCATGACATGATTGGATATGTAGGTGCATCCTTGATGTTCATTAGTTTGGATTTTTGATTTGGTTATGGTGGTATAACTTCTTGGTTGAGGATAGTGGTTATTTGGTTTCTTTTGAGAAGCTCATGATGTGCACTTTGAGTTCTTTGATGGTTTGATGCCTTGATTCTCATGGTTAAAGGATGTTTTTTTCATCATTTTGTCATGGACAACTTGGATACATAGTTTAGTGGGAGCTTGTGATAGTGTAGGATTATTTCCTAGTTTGGTTTGTATCTTCTTGGTTTGGAGATCTTGGTTTCACTTGGTACTAACACTTTGGGTGTGTGTGTATAGTCCTGGAGGATCTTCATGTAGGAGATGGATGTTATGATGCCATAAGTGACTTGGTACCATGGTTGAGTGGGATTTGTTGGCATTAATATAATGATTACGTGTTTGTAGATGTTGGAGGATTGTCTTAGATCTCGTTGCTACAAAAGCATCTTTAACATTTGCATGGTGCACTTGGTTATCTTCATGGTGTGTGAAGATTGTTAGATCTTGAGAACTCATAGGGTTCTTGGTTATCTTCATGGTGTGTGGAGATGGTTGCATCTTGAGGACTTATGGGGTTCTTGGTAAAGGTGTGGTTTATGCTTTCATTTGACATGTTATCCTTGGTGTGAGGATGGTTTCATTATTATGTCATGATTTACTCTTGATACATGTTTAGAGTTTTGACATGTTATAGTATGTTCATGTGGAGCATGTTATCTCTTTGGTTGAGATGGTTAGATCATGTTGTCATGTTTATGTTCCTTAGGCCATGGTTGGAACTTTGACAATGATCTTGGTTTAGCTTCTTGGTTTTGAGTACATTGATCATAAGTTGGATACCTCATGATATTGCTATGTTGCATTTGGAGTTGGCATAGATTAATTGGTTACAGGTGTTCATGGATACTTAGAAACTATGATGATGCTAATTTCTCTAGGATTAGAGAATTATTTGTTGGGATAGTTGTTTGGTTTCAGCAAAAATTCTAAGGTGCATTCACCTGATATGGAATTGAGAGAAAATTGTTCTTAGACCTCTCTCTATATCTCTCTCTCTCTCTCTCTCTCTCTCTCTCTCTCTCTCTCTCTGTGTCTCTCTCTCTCTCTCCCCCATCCCACCCTCTCTCTCTCTCTCTCGCACCGTCCCTCCCTCCCTCTCCCTCTCTCTCTCTCTATCCCACCCTCTCCCATCCCTACTCTCTCCCATCCCCTACTCCCTCTCTCCCTCTCGCACCCCCTACTCTCTCTATCTCCCCCACTCTCTCTCTCTCTCCCTCTCCTACCCTTCTCTCTCCCCCTCCCTTTGTCTCTCTCTATCCCACCCTCTCTCATCCCCTACTCTCTCCCATCCCCTACTCCCTCTCTCCCTCTCCCACCCCCTACTTTCTCTCTCTCCCTCTCCCACCCCTACTCTCTCTCTTAAAAATAACTTAATTTTTTAGAAACTAGATTCCATTCTACACATTTGAAAAAAATAAATTTTGATTTTAGATTAGTTTTCAATCATTTCTAGGGGGAGCACACAAATATTTCATGTATTTGGGATGTGTTCAATTGCAAAATTCATAAAAAAAATACATATTGTAAAATTACCTAAAAAATATGGGATAAACTACATGGTGTTAGGTAACTCTTGACCAGAGCAATTAAATAATTTAAAAAAAAAAGTTAAAATTTTAGGGGGCCCATAGTTTGCACTATGTTATTTTTTTTGAAAAAATAGTACCACTTTTTGTGGCCCCCTTTTTTAAGGATCTAAAACTAAACCATTTTGAAAAAAAATTAGTAGTTTAGAAACTAGATTCAAAGGACTACTACTTTTGTTTTTTTCATATCTTAAAATTTTGAGTGTAACTATCTTTAAATTCTTGTCAAAGTTCATAAATTATTGATTTTAGAAAAAAAAAAGGCTACTTATACACCCCTTTTGACACCACAACTTAGTGCACCTATCCTGTGTAGGTATCCCACCTATGATATGAAATTATATGCCATTGCTAAAGCTTGCAAAAAATGGAAGCATTATATTCTAGGCAAGGAAATTGTCATCCATACAGATTACAAACCACTTCAATTTTCAAACATAGGGAAAATTGCAGAATGATAGACATCAAAGGTGGTCAACTTATCTTTAACAATTTTATGTCAATATTCATCATAAGAAGATAAGAACCAATAAGGTAGTGAATTTCTTGAGTAGGCCCCCAATTATTGGAATAAGTATGGTGTTAGAATCACGTGGGAACTAAATAGAAAATTGGACTCACTTATATGAATATGGTAATGAATTTGTCAATGTATATACTAAGCTTTTAAAAAATAACTAGCATCTGAATGACTTTTATTTTCAAGATGGAATTCTTTTCCACATTGGTCAAATCCATGTCCTTGAGGAAGAATGCAAGAAATTAATATGGGAAGATTAGCACAACAAGGGTGCATGATATTTTGTAATAGGTAATACTACTGCTAAACTTCTTGGATATTTTTACCAGCCAAAAAAGAAAAATGATGTGATTGCATACATTCTAGCCTGTATAGCACGTGGCATTGTGAAGCTTGCAAATCGTAAGTATGGTTAATATCTACCACTTCCCATTCCAGAAAAGCCTTGGCATTTAATTTTTATGGATTTTATGTTGGCCTTCATACCACTAGACAAGGACATGATTGTGTATATGTTGTAGTAGATAGATTTTTTTAAACAATCTTAGTAGCCTGTAGAAAGGCAATTATTGTAGAAGACGTGCAAAGCTCTTCTTTGAGCATGTTTGGGTTCATTTTGGGCTACTAAGCACTATTATTTCATATAGGAATAGTTGGTTTCTAAGTTAATTTTGTTGTTCATTATGGAAAATGATGAATACAAAACTAACAAAATCCACTGCATTCCATCCTTAGATAGGTGGTCAAATTGAGGTTATCAATCACACGATCATTCAAATGTTGTGCATGTTAGGCAAAAGTTTCAATATGTCACTATCCCTTATGTTGCAAATGAGGGTATTAAGTTGGAGACCTTAAAATCTATCAACTCATTAATTCAAACCCTTAAACTGACTATATGGAGAATCTAGTCAAGCATTAGGTTATTAATAGAACTATTAAGGAATCACATGATATAGTACTCCATGGTGCAAGGTATATTCTTGATAAATATATTCAATATACTAATGTATGTTAAGGGGTCCTAACGTGTCCTAGTGGGTCATAAAGAATCCCTCAATCACTACCCACCTTCTCAATATTTCTCTCTATCCCTTTCAATCTTTCTTACAATGCATTATATAGTGTGTATATAAAATACATTGTATTTTGAGATTTCACTAAATGCAACCTCAAAATAACATTTACATTTAGATAGTGTGCATGTTATTTTGTGTACCTTTTAAATGCATTAAATCTATCAAGCCTAATGCTTGGATTTGCCTTGGAGATCCAACCCAAAGGATTGGAGGATCACAATTTTTTGTCTGTATCCTCTATTAGGCTTACTCATGACTAAGTAGTGATAAACTCAGATGACATGATATTGTAGATATCTCTCTTGCCTACACTATATAATTTATTTTTAGTTTTGCTTATGTTTTAATCCTTTAATCTCTAATTTCTTTTGAATTTATGTTCGATTTGTGTAAAAAACTAACGTGTAGTATTTTAGGTTTATATTTTGGCTCATTCATCAAAATTTTCAATGAGTTGAATTTTTAGAAACTAGACTCTATTCTACACACTTTTAAAATAGAATTTTGATATTTGATTAGTTTTCAATAATTTCTATGGGAGCACACAAATTTTTTACATTTTCAAGGTGTGTTTACTAACAAAATTCATAAAAAATCAAATATGCATTAAGAAATTATTAAAAAAATCCATGATAAATAAGTGGTGTTAGCTAACTCCTCATTATGTTTTTTTCAAAAAAATCATGAGCTCTTTTGGTGCTCCCTCTTTTGGATGGCCTTAAACTCCAAAATTTAAAAAAAATAAAATTAGTAGTTTAGAAACTAGATTCAAAAGACTACAACTCTTGTTCTTGTCACATCTAGAAATTTTAACTCTAACCTCGTGAAAGATCAAAATTTGTTGATTGCTAAAACAAACGTGGCATCTTACGTTTTTGGTCCACCATATTTGTGCACTTACCCATATCTTATTTGGCTTTGTGATTTTGAATAAAGATTTAAAGAAGAATAACCAATCTCAATTACATATTGAAAAATCTCACAAATGAAAATGGTCAAAATAGTATAGTTCATTTTTTATACAACTCTACAATAGACATTTATAATTTTCTATTGTTTGTGTATTGTAATACACCTAGTTTACACTTCGAAAAAATGACAATTAAAATTTGTCTTAGTTTTGTTTGGTTGGCAATGTGTTTGACATTTTACACATTGACAATTATTTCTTGATTTTTGTACTACAAAATGATTATAGTAACTAACTAAGTTGTCTAGTGAAAAAATACATTTTAATGTCAAAACAACTTAGAGATTTAATATTTAGATAAAAATAATAATTTGATATGAACAAAAATGGTCTTCAATAATAATTAATAGTAGATAGTTGTAGAACTAATGATATTAGTACATTTTTATACTAGATTTAAAATAAAAAATAAAAAATTTATGCTCGATACATTTGGAGTTCTTTTTGTTTATCTTATATGCATTGTGATGATTTCTTATAGACCATGCTATCATTATATAATATCCATCGGTCTAGAAATAAGAATTAAATGTAGAATGCCTATTAGTGTACTGTTTAGGTCTAGTTATATATAATTTTGGTAGACTTTTTACAATTTTGACACCTTAACATTAAAAGTGGATAATTAAATTGTTGAATATATTTACTTTGTAATATCAATGATTTGAATGCTTCATAGTAAACACCTTACAGAGTGATGTATTTTTAAGAGATTCATGCTTATGTGTGTGATTAAATGATAGATGATATAACTGGTACATTGATTTGTAAATGACATCTTTTATCAAAATACAAGTATACAACATGTTTGGATGATATTGGCTATCTAATAAGCACATGAATGTGCACAATAATATTTTTATAAAATGAAATTAATTGAAACATGTATTGTGAAATACACTAGACTGCCTTAGCAACATCATTAATTTTTTTTAGAACTTATCAAATAAGTTGAAGCAAGCAAAAGGGACAAAGTGACAATATATTATTAGTCATGTGTGTATAGAGTGGGATAACGACGTTACAAATGGTAAAAAATTAGATAATAAAAAATATAACTTAATATTGTTAATATTTTATATTTTTAATACCATTCTTAGTTCAATAGTGACTAATGGTGAGGAATAAGAAAAAAACTTTGTTTTTAAATTAGGCAATTGACTGATTATATTATGAAAACCATTTTATGTAAAACACCTTCCTTAAATGCTCATATAAAAAAATGGATAATACTTATGTTGAATAATATTTTTCCCTCATCAATGTGTTCTCTTCCATGAAATAAAAACACACAATTTCTTGATAAAATGCTTTAGTAACACTATAATGCATGGTACTGAAGGTGCCAATTCAATTTTATATTACATGACTGCTAGAATTTATAAGTGTAACACTCTTTATTTTATGAAAATCTACAATATGGATTGGGGATGGTATAGGATAGATATAAATGAGAGATGTAGAATACCATTTTATGGAAAACAATTGAGTGAGAATAGCAGTAATGTCGCTAGTTTAAAAATTATCTTACCAATGTTTTTCTATGCACATGAAATTTTACAAAGGCAAATTCCATGTTAGAAGTAGAATGACAATATTTGATACATATCCAATTATTGAGGTAACCTTTTCACCCTTCAAAGGTGCAAGTGCTAGTAATAATTGTCTTACATTTTACTTAGAACATTCTTACCTTGATGGACTCCTTCAGTAATTCAGTAATAGATAGGTGTCAGTTTAGTTTCATATCACATGAATACTACAATTAATCAATGTAACTTGAAAAAATATATATGAGATGTGGGATGCCATATTATGGCAAACAATTGAGTGAGAATAGCAATAATGTCGACAGTTCAAAAAGATTAAAAAAAATGAATGCCCACAGCAACAGGGTGTAATGCCATTGTCGTTCTGGAGTTCTTACTGTATCAGTCAAACATTCTTTCATCAGCGTAAATGAGAGACCCAATTCCTTCAGCTTTTGATTGCTGAATTTATATTCCACTTTCCTTGGATTCTCCTAAAATGATAAGCTAAATAGAAATTAAACCTCTATATTGTCAAAGAATTTCATAAAATGATAAGATAAATAGAAATTAAACTACCTTGTAATTTTGGCAACCTAAGTATGCTCGGTGAAGGGACATAATTTTCTTACATAGGTCTAGAAAACCACCTTCTATAGTCACATTTGAAGGAAAATCTAATATTAAAAAAATATTGAAACCTTATTGAAGGATTTGAGCAATACAAATTTACAAATCTTGTAGAACACCTCCATGCAAGAACCTATCATAAAGAAGCAAAGACAAGAGAAGGCAAGGGCTTGGCTATGAAAATATGGAAGAATATATTTATCAGACAAAAGAATGAGTAAATAATACAAGAGACCAATCCTTATAGAAGGAGATTGTAAAACCTAAAAGGGAAACCCTAAGAGGTATAATAGACCTTTAAAACAATCTTTGTCCAAAAGATAATGATTTGATAATTTTCTTTCCATTTTAGAGAAGATTTATAAAGGTATCATCAATAAAGAAAAATATCGACACTTTAGAGAGTTCAAAATATATAGTTTGATGGATATATAGTTGGGTACAGTAAGATCCAAGAATTTCAAGAAGTCATCATGAATAAATTCTGGTTGATTAGTGATGAAAGTAGAGATTATGATCCAAAGGGGCACAATAAAACCATAAAAGCTAGCTATGCACACTAGCTGAACGTTGAAGATGACATTATTAGAAACTGTGATGATTTACAAGAGGCATACCAAAGGTTAAAAAAGTAGAATGTCTTGAATAAGATGGAGACTCAGAGGTTATGTAAAGGTTTGCCTCGTTTTCATTTTGAAGAAGATATTGATATCCTTATTATTAACAAGTGTATTAAATATTTTGAAGATTTATACCAAGAATATGTTGAGCAAGAAAAGGGAAAGAAAGTTTAACATGCATCTCTTCCACCCCCTCAAGCCAAAAAGAGAAATTTGAGTTTGACTGGTTCAAGTTTTGGCCCTCCTACTCCCAAACCTTAGGCAGAAGGGATTAGTACCCCTTTGGTGGCCTATGAAGATTCAGATGATGAAAGATCATCAAAAGTTGTTAATATTCTTAGAAACATGAAAGAAGGTAAAAATGCTAAGACGTCAGAACCACCTCCCAATTATTTTAAGAAAAAGCATGACTACAATGCTCACACTATGGAAAATGATGACCCAATTGATACTGAAGATGAGAGGGAGGCCATTTCTCTCAAGTTTAAGTATGCTTGCTTTGTGTTTCATTGTCGCTACATTATTGGTTTTCTTTCACTCTAATAAATGTGTTTTGGGTTTCATCTTCATGTCAAACATATGCTCATTTCTTGTGATTTTAGATTATTGCCCACATGAATGTCCGAGACCTACAAAATGTGTTAGTATCATACTCAGTAGCTTTTCTTTTTTATTTTCCATATGTTATGGTCTAAGAGTTGTAAATTTCCTACAGATCCATTCCTGAGAGCAATCAGAAATTACATTATTGACAATCGTCCTTACATTAAGTTTATCCTATTTAGTTAAATTGATCTAGTCGTAATCTCGGGTTGGCAAATGCATAATGCTTTTCAAAAAAAATATACAGAGCCAATTATCCAGAATCAACTTCTCAATTTTGGAGACAAAAGCCATTAAAATTTTGTGTAAAAAATTAGGCCATATAAATTAAACGAGTAAAACTTTCTATTGTATATAGGGGAGAGGACCCGGTACTTGAACACCCTAACTTTGCACTTATCAAAACCCTACGTAAAAATTTCAAATCGCTCCCAATTTTTTACAGTAGCTTACTTGGTGAGTTGTCTACTTATAACTAAGGTTTCAAGTCCACTTCACTCGTTATGATGCCACATCAGCATGATTTTGACCAAGTTGTCCAAAATAACCCAAAAAAAAAGTGAGACCAATGGTCGTGCATAAAGGGCACCCATAGTTGAATAGCTGATGTGGCATCACATCATTGGTTACTTTTTAGATCAAAAGGTACATTTTCATTCATTTTTTGGTAATCATCATTGTACTAACAACTTTAAAGTCACAAGTATTGGTGCAATGTTGTCAAAAAAATTGGACATTAAGTTAGCAAGTGTAGGTATAAAGTACACAATTTCTATCACAACATTGGAACCCGTTCAAGTACTAGGTCCTCTCCCCTATTCTACAAATCTGAAAAAGAAAATACAAGAAGAATTATCAACATACAAGACATTCCTGTATCCACTGGATAATATTTACACCTGCAATGAATACTGATCATTATCAATTCGTAAACTTCTCTTGATAACCGGTAGGTAAGATTTTAAAATTAATTTTTGCAGGCTTACATGTTAAAAAGTGTAATGCTTGTTTATTTTTTATGAGAGCCTAATAAGTGGTGGGTGAGTGGCTTCAATCTTTTTGCAATTCCTGTTTTGCCCTCTTTTTCTTCTAAGATATAAGTATACAATGAGCTTTAAAATTAGATTTGCATAGACTTTTCAAGCATACGTGGATTGAATATACAATTTTGACATCTTAAATATTTTTTTTAAAGGATTGTTGATATTAGTTATGATTATATTTAATTAAATATTTAAGATTTTACTATTTTATATTTGATTCAAAATATTTTTATTTTTCTTATTTTATTAGTATTATAAATATGAGAGGTATGAGTAAACCAATTCATTTTATGAAACTTTTAAAAATTTAAATTTTAATATTAATAAATATTTCTTGAAGAGCGTCCACACACACATAGACACATATTGAAGAGTCTTTGTAAAAATGTGATATTTTTTGTTTAAACATATATTGTGATTGGATAGATAATGTATGGGGCCAGAAGCTTGAATCTTTGTTTTTTTGTAAAATGTTTTGATATTAACAATAATAAAATTAGTATTTCTTATAAAATGTATTTACAGTTTTTTGGGGCATGAGTTTAGAGTTTGATGTTAGGGCCAAGTATTTGATTTATCTCTCTCTATTTGCACAATACTTCTACGAAAATGTATCTGTTTTTAAAAAACATAGAAAGGGTATAAAATAAAACTCTTTTCAAGCTCTTAATGTATAGCTTTAAAAAATAACTTTTAATATTTAATATAAAAGATTATAATTAGATTATTTAATAGAAAGAATATAATACAATAAAATATATCATTAGTAGGTTTATTATTTATGTTGAGACAAAGACATTAAGTAAAATTAAAAAGAGTTTTTAAAATATAGTTCATTTGTGGGAGTTCGGAAAAATAAAATTAAAAAAATGTAATAGCTATAGTAAAGATAAGTAAACTAATTATTATTCTAACACAATGGCGAGCATAAAGCATATTGCAAAAAATGCGAATAGCAGACATCATGCTAAAAACCCTAAGCCCTTCGCTAAGATCAATGCAAGGAAACATTTGGGGCGCTACCATTAGACATCAAATTGGTTTGGCAAGTCTTTGCTCAACCATCATGTCTAAAGCAAGGCAGGAGATCTCAGCTATCCTAACATAGAGAAGATTCACACTTCAAACTTCTATGCACCTCTGGCAGATTTGCAATTGGAGAAGGAGGAGCACACAACAGGAAAAACTTGTCAAGATATACCTCCCAAAATCTTCTCCATTTCAAACCTAGACAAGTAGATTGAAGTGTTCAACTCGACTAAGTATGCCAAGATGAACCGAATTTTTCCTTGCTTAGGATTTGAGGTTTCTTCCCATCTTCTTAATCTAGCCATGCCATCTCATTCACTGACTTGCCCTCCGATGGTTTTGTCTCTGTCCTACATCCCTCCGCATCACAGAGCTAACAAAAACTTCCATCTAAACCCTAAATTCTCCACTTCCATCCATCATTCCTCAATGGAACTCAATGACATGGTTCTCATCATCAATGATCAAGTCAGTGAAGAACAATGGGAAGAATGTCAAGAGGTAGGCCATTTCGCCTATTGCAATGGCCTTGCTTCTGAATTACACAGATTGATCGATTGGCTTTATGAGTTCTGTGGCGCCCAAGTATGTATCTCTAAATTTTTTGATAAAATTCTTTATCTTCATTGCTATGATGATTTAGTTAAGAAAGATTTCCTTAATGCCTCTAAATGCATGTTCAAAGGCCATGTTGTTCATTTTTTTGATTGGATTCCTAACTGCAATGTAAGTGCTTTAGATTTCACAATTCCTTCATGATATGTAGTTCACTCATTACCCCTAGAATTAAAGCACATCAAAATTTTAAAAAGAATTGGTAGATTTTTAGGAAACCTCATCGGTTTGGATTTGGCATATGAAACAAGTAATAATGTGATACTTCTAATCAGTGGTCTAATCAATGAATCCAAGACCAAACATTTAAAACTCATTACAAATAGATCAAAATATGATCTAGAATTTATCAAATATGAGGGAAAAATATTGGATATCATCAGACTTGATGATGAAAGAATTCAGTCTTTCAATGAAGGATGTAACATCAGATCTTTGTGAGTCCCTTCCTCTAATCAGAAGAAGACATCTCAAGATTCTTTGAGGAGATCAGACACCCAAGGAATGCCTTATAAGAATTGGTATAGATTTGTTTGATTCTACTCCTTTTAAGGAAAATCATAGGACAAGATTAAGCGTAAAGAACCACAAAGGAAAAGCAGACAGATTAACAAATAAAGAAGATAAATTTTCCCCTCTAGATAAGAATCCAATGGGCATCAAGGACATATCCTTCCAAGAGATTGTTTCTAGGGATAAGGATAGTCATGGTAATAAATATGCCAATTCTTCCAGTAGGCCTAGGTTATTAAGCACCATTATGGACAACATGAAAGAAAGTAAGAATGAAAGGAGAAACAAAAGAAGGAAAAATAGAGACAGGTCAATACACACATCGCAGGGCCAGGAACCTTCTGATAATAGGGAGGAAACTCCAAGGGCTAATTCTTTCTCTCAAAAGAGACCAGTAGAGACATCTTATGAGAAGGACTCAGAAAGCTCAGTATATCAAACAAGTGAAGATATTCATCTGGAAGAGATCTCTACCCCACAACAAGTAGGTTCCTCAGAGGATAATCAAAGAAGACAATTAAAGGAGCTTGAAAACCTCATGTTGTTCACTTCATGCAGGGAAAGTAGCGAAAAAGAACATCATAAGGATCCATTCTCTCCACAACCAAATCTACCTCTGGTGGAAGATAATATGGTGGAGTCCCCTATCAAACTTAATAAGTTTTGGAAGACTCCAGTTGCTTCCAACAGTTCACCTTTCACTCCAAGCAACAGGCTCCAACATGAAGTCAAAGACAATGTACAGGCAGTTAAATTACTACTTAAGGAACTTCAAGAATTTTTGAATAAGGAAAGCTTCACAGACCCTTTGAATGCTAAACTAGATATGGTAGAGATAGAAAGAGTGAAGATTGACAATATTGACAAGACTTCGGTGGCTCGAAAGGAAGAACTTATCCAGAGGATCCTCCAATTGGGAGGGGAAAACTATTCATGTGAAGATCTTAGAAGAGACATATTAAACATTCAAATGAAAGACATGGCTTTAGCATTCTCCAAACAATCTAATCTTGCTAAACAGATTATTTTAGAAGTTGATTCAGAGGATCAGGAATAGTTTCTAGCAAGAAAGATTGATATAGTACAGACAATAGAAGTTAACCTAGATCAGCTAGGCATCTACATGTCTCAAGAAGGGCCTAAGTCCCCATGTTGCGGTAAGATAAAAGGAAAAAGAGGTAGGAAGTCTCTAAAGGAACTTAGAGAAGAAGAGGGTCTCAGTAAGGAACAACAGAAGATAGATCAAATTTTCTACAATGGGAAGGGGAAGTGCCTTACCAATTAGGTATGAAGTTCACTACTTGGAATGCTAGGGGCCTCAATGCCCCTAGCAAAAAGAGGTTATTAAAACATAACCTCAAATCTTTTAATTCTGATGTTGTTTTAATCCAAGAATCTGAATTAAATTCATTAAAAATAAATAAATTAAGTAGGTTTCTTGTAGTATGGTGTTCTGCATTTCAGGAATCTTCAGGGGCATCCAAGGGTTTGGGCATCCTTTGGGGTCCAAGGAAGGTTAGTATTAGTATTCTCAATAGTTCTAATAATTGAATAAGTGGTAAATTTCAAAGTCTAAAATCATATCTTAATTTCACAGTCATAAATGTGTATGGTCTGGTTAATAATACTGATAAAAAATTAGTCTAGAATGAAATTGGTCAATTCTTGGATAGTCAAAAGAATGAATTTTTTCTATTAGGAGGTGACTTTAATACTATTTTAGATATTAATGAAAAGGTAAGAGGTACTCAGGTGTTATCACAAGCATCTAAAGACATTAAAGAGTGGTGTGCTTTGCATAATTTAATTGATACTCCTACCAGTAATGACACTTATACATGGAACAATAGGAGAAAGGACTTTTCTTACATCACAAAGAAACTTAAAAAATTTATGATAAAGGGTGAGTTGGATATCAACAATTTAAATATTCAGTCTTCGATCTTACCCATAGCCAGATCTGATCACTTCCCTGCCAGATTTGAATTCATTGAGCTCCTCAAATAGGCTAGAAACCCATTCAAGTGCGAGAAGATGTGGTTCCTAGACCCAAACTTTCTCAATAAAATCAAACTTTGGTGGGCACAAGATAGTTGCAAAGGGTCTAAAATGTTTATCTTTATTAATAAAATAAAGATGCTTAAGGAACATATCCTTAGGTGGAACAAAGAACAATTTAACAACATTTTCAAAGAAAAGTTGGACATAGAAAACCAACTTATAGAGTTGAACTCAGAAGTAATCAGCAAGGGCATGGATAACAGGAGCTATCTTCTCGAAAAGGAACTGCTAGCTAAGCAAGAAGATAATCTTCCCAAAGAAGAGATATTCTAGAGATAGAAATCCAGAGAAAGATGGCTAGCAGAAGGTGATCGTAATACAATTTTTTTCATAACTCTACCCTTTACAATAGAGCTAAGAGCAAAATCACGCATATAAATTATCAGCAAGGAATTTTAAGTAGAAAACTAGGAGAAATAGCAGACACCTTCGTTAAATATTTCCAGGATATATTGAATAACCATAAAGGTTCAAATTATGCTATGCAATCTAGTCTTTTGAAAGTTATCCCTAAAGTTGTTACTCAAGAAGACAACAAAAACCTAATCAAGCCCATCACTTTAGAAGAAGTTAAGAAAGTGGTCTTCGACATGAATCCAGATAAATCTCTCGGACTAGACGGATTCTAGGATTTCATTTCCAAAAGTGCTAGGACATTATAGGTATTGACCTTTGGAGAGTGATCAAAGCATCCAGAAATGGAGGCTCTCTACTTACTGAAATTAACCACTCTTTTATTACTTGATTCCTAAGAAGTCTGATCCCAAATCGCCAGGAGACTATAGATTGATAGCCTTGTGCAATACAGTTTATAAAATATTTTTCAAAGTTCTAGCAAATAGGTTGAAAGAGATCCTCCCCAAGATTATCTCTGAGGAACAAACTAGTTTCATGCCAGGTAGATCCATCCTTGATGGTATTATCACCATCCAAGAGACTATTCACTCTAGATGTCTTAATAAGGAAGTTTGTATGCTCATGAAATTGGATATCCAAAAAGCATATGATATGGTTGATTGGGGGTTTCTATGCAAGAGGCTAGAAGCTTTTGGATTCTCTCATTAATGGATTAATCTAATTTTCAAATCTATCTCAATGCCTAAAATCTCAATTCTTATCAATGGTACACCAGAAGATTTTTTTGATATTTCAAGAGGCATCCGGCAGGGGGACCCTTTATCCCCTTCTCTTTTAATCATCATGGTAGAAGCCTTTGGGAGAGCCATGAAAGATGCATATAATAATCAGAGAATTTTGGGCATTACTGTCTCTAAAAAATTTCCTAATATAACCCATCAACAGTTTTTCGATGACACAATTCTTCCCGGGAAGAGTACGGTTTCAGAAGCTCGCTCTCTCAAAAGCATTATAAATATATATATGGAAGCTTTAGGAAAGAATGTAATGATCTCAAGTCTAAAATTTTCTTCATAAACACTAAGCCAAAAATAGAACAACAAATTTGTAGGATAATGAGTTTTAAGAAAGGAGCCTTTCCTTGCAAATATCTTGGTATAACTCTAGAGAAAGGTTTAAAATTAGGAAAGGTTTGGGACAACACTTTTGAAAAATTGGATTCTAAGCTATACTCTTGGAAGGACAGATGGCTCACAAAGGTTGGGAAATGCACTAAGATCTGTGCAATCCTATTAGCCATTCCAACTTATCCCCTCTCGTGCCTTCTTCTATCTAGGCAGAATCTTAAAAAAATTGAATCTAAGATTAGGAATTTTTTATGGAACGATCGAGATGATGATAATAAATTGGCTCTCATCAAATGGGAGAGCATTTGTAAGCCTAAAGTATTAGGAGGTTTAGGGATCAAAAACTTATAGTGGCAAAATGAAGCCCTAGGGGTGAAACTTATTTGGCATCTCTACAATGAAAGTAATCGTAAATGGGCTAAGATTCTCTATCATAAATATCTTATTGCGGATGATATGCTTTCAATCTTCAAAATTATCTCTCCTTCTAAGGAATGTTGGAACTTCTTGATTAAATATTGCAATTTGATTTGTAAATTCCTAACATGGGATGTAGGGTTTGGTGATGAGGCCCTATTTTGGGAAGATTCCTGGGATGGTAAACCTCCACTTTCTTCCTACAATGTTCCTTTGACTCTCAAAAACAAACTAATTGATCTTTGGGGTAACAAAGTTAGGGATTATAAAATTTGACAGATTCAGAAGGTTCCCCAGTATGGACATGGAAATTTCTTAAAGGTTTAGGTTTCGATGATGAGTTACTTAATTATTTTGAAAAGATTTTGGAAGATAGGAAACTCAAGCAAACTAATAAATGTGACACTCTAATTTAGACTGTGTTTAATGATGGGAAATATAATGTCAAAAGTGGTTACAGGGCTATTTTAGAAGCTCATAGATCAAAGTCAGTGGATATCCCATTAAAGCTCTGCTGGGATTCCTCTTGCCTTCCAAAAGTTGGCTTCTTTCTATGACTAGCTATACAAAATAGGATTCTAACTATGGACAAATTAAACACTCTCGGCATTCAGGGCCCCTCTAGGTGTTCTCTTTGTCTACAAAGCATTGAAAATTTAGATAATCTTTTGTATCTCTGTCCTTACTCCCAAAGTTGTTGGGAGTGGCTTAGGCAGATGTTGGGTTGGTCTACCCCTTTCCCAAAATCCTTGCCTGATTTGCTTATGGGTTGGCCCTCGAATATTGTTAAGGGTGTTTATAGAAAACTTTGGAATATCTCCCCTTCTATCTTGATCTAGGAAATTTGGAAGGAAAGGAATCATCATATTTTTTGAAATTTGGAACTCAAACCTGAAGATCTCATTGCCAAAATAGAAGCTAGTATCGTAGATATAATCAACTCCTATTTAAGAAATGCATGGCTAGAGGAAGGCTCATTCTTGAATTGGGATGGCCTCATGAAGAAACTCTGGCCCAATTTAATTAATCCACCTTTATATTACTCAAAGGTTAATAGAGAGGCTAGACTAAATTGCAAATGGGAGCCGCCACCTATTGGATGGGTCAAACTGAATTTTGATGGTGCAGCTCATGGTAATCTGGGTATAGCCAAAATTAGATGTATAATACACAATGAGGCTAGACTTTGGATTGCCAATAAAGTAATGTCAATTCATCCTACCTCTAACAATCTTGCAGAACTTGAGGCTCTCTTTCAAGGGATCTAGTTATGTCATCAGCTTAACTTATCCAAAGTCATCATCGAAGGCAATTCTCAAATTATCATAAACACTATCAGAAAAAGGTCCACTCCTAATTGGGTCCTTAATTCTCAATTAGAGGTGGTCCTCTCCCTTATAGATAAGCTAGATGATTATAGGATTTGTCATATCTATAGGGAAAGAAATCAACTTGTAGATCAATTAGCAAATTTGGGAGCCGATGGAGTCAACTCTTTATTATTAAATGATGGTTATTCTCTTTCTCATTGAAATTTTCACTTATCTTTTATTTGTATTTTTATTTTTTTCCTTTACAAAATTTCATTAGTTTTTATTCTATTTGATTTTCTCCCTTGTGTCTCTTCTTGCACCTTTTTGTTCGGTCTTTCATGTATTTTCTTCTAAGTCTTATGTTCTCCATTTTGGTTTACCTTCAGTTTATCATGTGTGCATTATTTATATACTTTGAATGATATCGGTACCATTCTCATCATTCTTTCATCAGCCATATATTTTAGGTTGCTTGGAGTGTCGTGTAATCATTCCTTCCTTTATGGTGTATCACAATCCTTGGTACTTTGCTTTTAATTGCAATCTGTTGTCTTTCTTTTGTGATTTGGAGTTTGTAGTTTAAATGATCAAGTCCAAAAGTTTCCTTGTGCTATTTCTGGGCATATTCATTTGGTTCTTTCATTTTCATTTGCACCATTCAGTATGGAGTCCAACGTCTCAATTTTCCATGCCTCTGAAAATCACACCATGGCTTTCTGTGGGTTGGTGAAACTAGAGAGGTGGAACCGGATTCTATACCCGATGGATGACATGTCTTGACTTGTGATTACTAGAGCTCTGGGTGAGGGATTATTTGACTACCAATATACTTGGAGAACCAATAGTAACATTATCGAGTCATTTATTGGCTTCCTAGTAAGAGCCAAAGTGGAAGCAGATGACATTGTAAGGCTTTGTCGTGACCTATTTGTCCCTACTTGGAGAAAGGGATGAGAACAAGCAGTATATAACATAGATAGTAAATTCAAGATTCACTTTCCTAAAAAGTATATGAATCTTCCTTTGGGACACCCGGATTTAGTCACCGCTCCTTGTCATCCATCCTTGGTCATCCGAGAGAATCTAGCATTCTACCATGAATGGCCTAAAACGGAGGCCAGTTTGCACTTTCTCCTTCGTTGGCGGGGGATCATTACTGAAGAAAATATGGAATGGATCCTCAACTATCTTCACCTTTTCAATGCCTACATTCAGCCAGGGGTGACATTCGATAATCTGGATGATCAGAACTTCTGTACCCCAAATGCAAAAAAGACTAGTAGAGCGAAAGTCGACTTTGAGTTCCCTCCCAATTACCATGTGGAGTAGCTCAGTGATATCATGAACATAATCATGGTCTACTGGAAGGAGGGCAGAGCCCCAACTTGAAAATTAATAGCCTTTTCGAGTCAGAATTAGTATCTTAGGGTTCCATGGTTTAAATATTCTTAGCAGTTTTGTTATTACGCTTAATGATCATCTGTTTCTTGACTCCCAACTTGAACCATATGTGTAATTTTCTGGAAATCGCTATTATAATCTCCAAGACTCATCTTTTGTTTATAATATGGACATTTCAAAATATATAATATATAGTATTCGATTATGATCTATTTAGTTCATGGTTTCTAGTGGATAATGCTTTAATTTTAGTATTCGGTTCTTATACTCATAATCCTAATTAGGGTTGGTTGTTGGGTTGGTTCCTTTTGGGCTGTAATTAGATCTTGGAAATCAAGCATTATTGTAGGTTTTGATATGTTTCTTAATTTGGGTTATTATTATTTTATGAATTTGAGCCATTTTAATTTGGTCTATAATATCTGTTGAATTCACGCTATTATAGCTTTTGTATATAATAAATATTTGCGATTTACATCAATCTGTTGAATCCCTAAGATGTTGATAACATGTGAATTTTAAATTCTTTAAATACTCTATTTATTTATGGATCGATTGGTTAATCCATGCTTGAGGACTCAAATTTAAGCCTGGAGCTAGTTAAGTGTTGATATCACTATTTAGGATGATTATCCAGTCTACTGGAGGCCATTTCAATTTTTAGTTCTCAGTGCTATCTCAGTTTTATCAAACTCGCTATTGGCTTTCCCTCTTTAGGAAAGTTTTTTGGTTTAAAACAATATGGATACAATGGGTATCAATATGGTTGAAAATGTTTAAGATGCTTTGATAAATGGTGATGAATGGAATGGATTTGCTAATTCAGATTGGTTATATCATAAGCTTGAAGGCTGTTAATTATGGTTTGTTTAGGATTAACTCAACTGCTCTGAGATCGTTGCCATTTAATTCCAACTATTAATTAAAAGTCTACATGATTTTCATAACATAATGGTTTCATTCTCGCTTAACATAATGGTTTCATTCTATTTAGATCTATGGTGCTTGGCATTATGTTATGTTGAATTAGCTATGTAGACATTCAGGATAATTTACTTTGTATCTCCCAGATCTTGATGTTCAATTTTCCCATCTATTTAGGTTTGCCTATGCTCTGCATGGCTTTGCTAATTTCTTATTTACGACTTGTGATTCATGGGCTTGGTTTTGGCACTATGGCGTGGGTCTTTTATCTCAGTCTCAATGTGCTCTTGTTGGTCATTTTTAGCTTCTTCTCCTTTTGCTTTAGGTTTTGTTTGGTTTTATCCCTTGGCTTCTTCCCTTTGTTTGGTTGTCCTTTTCTTTGTGTTTGTTTTTACTTGCTAAGTGTTAATTATATTATTTTTTCCATATTGTTTCTTATTATTGTATAATGGTTTGAGGGGTATAGTTCATAAAGAACTATAGTTTACTTTTAGTTGCCATTTATCATAGATCTTCTAAGGATAATTTAAATTTTCCTTATTCTATTCTAATACATCTGGCTTTGTTAATATAAATTTTATATTATCAAAATTGGAATCATAATCACTTTAAAGTATTGGGCTGAATGTTTTTTGCTCTCATTTTATTATGACTACTAACCTCTCTTGAGTGATTAGCTTGTTAGATGGTAATCTTCAGCAAGGACAAATTGTTAATCAGTAGTCAGTCTACCAAAGTTTGACTTAGAATCATCTGGCAGAGATCTTGTATGATACTAATAAGATGTAATTATCAAGGGTATGCCCCTTTTAAAAATGTAATAATATAGGACATTTGTCTCGGGCAAGACTGGAGGTTTTCTTCTCTATTCTTTTCTAACAGTGCTCGTTTGAATGGAGACAAGCTTTGTACTTTATTTTATTAATAAAATTCATCAAGGCCTTGGCTGTTTACCGATCAAAAAGAAAAAAGAAAAAGAAAAAGAAAAAAATAAGATAAGTAAATTAAAACAAAATCGGATTATGCTCAATGAAATTTAAAAAATATCTGATTTTATCTTTTCATGCAATAACCCAAAAAATCTATTCAACTAAAAGATTTGATTATAAATATTAAATATTTATGAATTTTTTATTATAAATACTTTATATAAGTATTAGAGATATTGTTAAAATATAAGTTAGAAGTATTGCTAATATATAAATTACAATAACTATAAGTAATTTAGAACTAATTTAAAATGTAATGTAAATTAGGAATGAATTTGAGTGGAGTTATTATAGAAACTAGGAGTGAACGGAATTGCTTACAATACCATTATATAAATTAGAGTAATCTCAACTAACTTTGATTGAGTGAAATATCCTTCCTTTATTGTATTTGACGTAGCCAATATACTATTGCATTCACTTCTTATCAAGTGATTAATCTTTTTCATTTAAACGAATTAGATCTATGTATTTTTGTTTTGAATTTTGATATTTTATTGTTCTAATGTATATTTGTGAGCTTTTTAATTTCTAAAATCAATTTAAATATTTTACTTCAATATGATTGCTCATATATATGAGGTCTTATAGGGGTGGATTTCTAGGAATCACTACCCATACTACAAGGTGATATTTTAGCATGTGTAATTTAATGATCCTAATCAAAATTTGAGAACTCTTATGCTACTATTCTTTTAAGAGAGCTATTTAACAATCATGCCTAAAAATAATAATTAAAATATGCAACAAGATAAAATTTATTGAATAGTTTTCAAATTTAAATAAAATACACATACACTAAATACAACTAAGCTATAACAATATCATTACATTAATATTATGATTTTTTAATTATAATAATTTAATATTATTAAAAAATATTATTTTTCAAATATATAAATATGTGTGAACTTTGCAAAGTCTCATTTAAAAATGTTACATATTAATCAAATATTAAAATATTAATTGAATTATATTAAACCTTATCTTATTTTTAATTTTACTACACTATCTAATTAAATTAATATACTCACGGAAAATACAAGGCACTACGTGACACTTGTTTAAAGAAGTATTGAGTAACTTATTGTTGATTTTCTAGACAATTATAATTATATCATTGAACAACTAAGACAACAATGTTAATATCTTGAGTGTGGGGAAGAACTTCAAATTTATATTTTTTTATGACAATTTTTTTTCCACCTAGCTTGTATTGTGTTAGATACATATTACAACACCAAAAAAGAAGCACATTATCTAAGGCTCTATGAAGTTGAAAGTAAAGGACATCTCAAGTGCTCATTTTGCAGCTTCTAAAATCAAGTGTGGCATTCACATATACCATGGAGTAATTTTTCTTAATTAGTATTCTATAATATTAATATAATAGCTAGAACATATCCTAGATATTAATTATCATATGTGTATGATTTAAAAGTGTACATGGCTTACAACAACCTAGATGGTGCATTATGATTATTGCCAAGTGGCATTCAAGATGATTGTATATTGTTTAAATGGAATTTGTACTTGTAGTTATTCTTTAATATGGATGTGTTATATATTGGATTTGATATTAATTATTTTAAATGTGATTCAATGTCATGGGACCCTAAAGAATTGTAATCTATTTTATGGTATGTGTTTATATGTTGTTAATGCTTTCGCTGTATTATCTGTTGTTGTTAAGTTATTATCTTCAACTTAATTTTTTTTTAATTTTTAACAAACTTAGTGAAACTTTAGGTTAACTTCTTTTGGGTTCCTTGGTGGGGTGTTACATTTGGTATCAGAGCTCGAGTTTCCACATTGGGAGCTCTGGGTATATTGGAATGCCACTAGTTGTTAACTAGTTGAATTGAAATGGAACTTGAACTATTAAATATGTATCTATTACAAACTTGATCACTTGAACTAATTGAATTGAAATGAAACTTAAACAGTGTTAAGTATCTTTTGCAACTTGAACACTTGAAACTTTAGACTTGATACTTGAAACATAGAAAAAGGCAAAACTTGTAAAACTCTTGACTTGGATTTCAAACATATTTTCTTATGATTATGCTTTAAGGTAGTATGCCTTTGATTGTATTTTCGAGCATTATGTTGTTCTTGTTTAGGTGTTTTCAATAGAGCCGCAAACTTGAACCTAAACAGTTTGAACAAGAGAAAAATTTAGAAGCAGTGGAACTTTTGAACATAAAACTTGGAAACTTATAACATTTATGTTCTTGACTTTCGATTTATGTGTATACATTATAACTTTTATGTTTTCCAATGGATTTAGAGATGATTGATCTTTTGTTTGGATTATTTTAGGGAATCTATTTCAGTATTTGTTAAAAAGATGAATGTTGGAACAATAGGGTTTTCAGTTTATTATTAAACCATAATCATATTGCTCTAAGTGATAAAAAGTGTGTACATAGTTAACTTATTTGTACTAGTTTCTTGAATGAGTTGCTTATCAAATTCGACTATGACTAAGCAATTTAACTCCACAAAAAGGAACTAGCTCACAAGTGCCTCTACCAATCGGGTCTCTTATTTCTTTGGGGTTTCATGTCACTTTCGCATGCCCTTCTCAACCTTTGAGTTGGAAACAATTTGTCAAGATTCAATAAATTGTTTAACTAAGCCTAATAGACCTACTAGAATAAGGCCTTCATTTTCAATATTTCCATCACAATTTGAAACTGATTGAACATGGGTAGGAACTTTTCACCCTTTAGACACCCATTTGGATTTTTATACAATTTCAAAATATTGGATCTGGGTTTTCTCTTTAACCTACCTAACCCACTATTATCTCTTTAAGTAAAGGTGTTAGTTCTAGTTTTTATGGAACAATGAAAGAAAGAATGACCTTACCCATACTAAAAAGTGTTTAGCAATATTGTGACACACAAAGGACTCACCCATTGCCACTTGTTTCCATAACTACATTAAAAACTTGACCAATGAAAGAATAACATTTAAAATTGATATGTAGTTGCCAATGTGACCTCTATGTGACCTCTACAATTAGAAGCGTAGAAAGTTGTGAATGATGGCAAGTATTGAACATTCAATAGCCTAAGCCCGATGGTAAGGATGAAACTGTGGAGTGAAGCATCCAATAAGAAAGAGTCGTAGTTTATAGAGAGAGTGAACTAGAAAGTGCTAGGAAGGGAAAATGAAAATTCGGGGGGTGGGTTGAATGGTTTTTCCAGAAGCAGTCCCTTGTTTAAAGGTGTAAGAATTTGGTATAGCTTTGATACCATGTAAGAATTTTCCCCCAAGATCGTAGAACTCAAACACAAGCACAACTATAGACCAAAAAGAGTATGATCAATCTATCGGAGTATGCCCTCATACATTGTTCTGCATTGTATGTGATGAATGTACACAATAGGAGTGCCTGTATATAAAGGCCTCTTAGGAAGCACCTACAATGTCTCTAGAAAGAACTAGGAGATAAGATAAGCATAACAACTTAGCACACGTCTTATCCATCATTCTAGATGAGAGGATAAGAATGATAAGGTGTATCTCAAGTGGAGATGTTGTAGACACCATGTGCTTAATTAATGTGCTAACTCCTATGTTGTAGACACCATATGCATAAAAGAGGTGCAAACTCCTGTGTTTTCAACATGACAACTCACAAGAGTGCACATGCTCCTAGGTGACTAATAAATAAATATTAAAATAATGCATTAACTTAAGTAAACTTAAGTAAGTGTAAATAGTAAATACTTATTTACACCAACACCCCCCCTTAAGTGCAACTTAGGGGAATGCCCTTAAGCTTATGAAAACTAGGATGAAATGCATGATGTGTCCCGACTACTAGGCCATCTTAGGTACCCATGTACATAATGAAATGCAATATCTCATAAAGCAAAGAAAGAGGTAAAACCTCATGGGAAAAACCCTCCCCCAAAAAGAGAGATGACAAAATTAGATGCATGGATGGATGAAGTAATCAAGACCCCCCCATTATGACATACATCAAGTAGGGTGATCCCACAATAATGGGTTCCACTTTTTGACCAATTTTGACATTGAAATCAATATTTTTGCAACAAACGTCACGTTCAAGTGACTATATCTTCAAAACTATAAATAATTTCAAGATGACATAAACTAGTGATTTTGAGTACTTTGTTCCTACTTTGTAACCATATTTAAAAAAAAATTATTTATGTCAATTTTTTAATCTCCTATGAAAAGTGGTACATAATAAAATTCAATATTTTAAAAAGTGACATTCCGTTTGACACACATAACTTTTTTTTCTAGAAATGATAATGAAGTAATTCTTTCGACGTTAGATTTGTAACATCAATATCCAAAGGATGCATTTGGTTTGATTTATTTTGGTTGAATATTGTATAGTTTATGAAGTTTTGAAGTGACATGAACCGTAGTTTAGACATACTTTCCATTTGACACAGATAATTTGAAGTCAATTTATCATAAGCCAATTTTTTTTTTTTGAATAGAAAGGTATCTCAATAAGCCAGTTCCTTCATATTTTTCAAAATTTTTTTGACCTAATTTACTAATTTTCCCAAGGTGTCAAAGTTAGTTGATGTTCAATCAGTAATGAACCTATAATGAGTTAAACTCATATTTGAAAGTCCTAATGATTAAAATATGTTTTAAAATTATAGTCGTTGGAAACCTTGCTCTGAGCAGCACATTTTGGCATTTTTTATTTCACAGTAGGAGATCATTTTCTTGCAATTATGGAAGTCAAGAGCAAAAAAAAGAAAAAAAGAATTTTTTTCCTTCTAATTTCGCATGTTTTCCCGAACATGGCATTCGCGTGAACATGCTTAGCATGTTTGTGCGAACGTATGTTCGGGCGAACATGCCTCTAAAATATTCTGGCCACCGAAAAAATTTAGGCCCATGTTTGGGCGAACATGTGGGATGTCAACGTGTTTGTGCGAACAACCTAAAAATTTGAAAAAGTTATCATTTGTAAAGCTATTTGCCATTTGTAACACTATTTCCCATCAACCTAATGAGTGGTGCATTATCCGTCTTTGTCATGAATTTCATTCGCAAAATCGAAGGCATCAATTTGGTAAAAAAATTGTACATCTAAATTATGTATTTATTTCTTTCATTAGTAAAGTTGTTTAACAGATGCATTGAAGTTAAATTAAAAATTAGAAACACATTGATGGTGTTAAGAAATGTATATTTTTATTGTGTTACTAATGGTCTCCTTGTAGTATGTGGCAATCGTGGGATGAAGACATAATCATAACAAACTACTAATGCTTGCTTTGTAAGACGTTGTCGAAGACCATTGTGTGTTTGTCAAAATCATGTGTGTGGATTTATTAGATTAAATAACACTTTGTTTGGTGCTTAAAATGAACTTTTTATTTTCTGTCTAGCATGTCTATAGTGTTTAAATCCCTAAGAGTTGCATTGGACGTATCCTCTCCCCTCGCCATTCGTGGATCTTGGGTGTAAGAGAAATACATGTAACTTCTATAGGAGGCCTGCCTTGGACCAAGATACTTAATATTGGGTATGCCAGGGGACGACCTCAGAGCGGTAACGAGCCAAAAGCCAGGTCAACGTTCCAGCCACTATATAAAACTTGATTACGGTAAAAATCGTGTCGAGGGTATTGCTGAGTGATAGCTCTCCTCCAGTACCCTTATGGTGTGTCAAACCTCGGTTCTCGGGGCTGGGAGACCTTCTGAGGAATTTTATCACTCACTTGCTGAACGAAATGCCCTTAATAAAAACCATGTTTTAGTTTCCAAAATCCTTTCTATCCACTGGCTCAAGGGGTCACCCATGCCCATGAAGACATCCTACATTCTCGTGGTCCTTAGTAGAGACAACAGTCCCTTGGGAAGTCATGCCCCTTGAGATGTGGATCTTGGTAGCCCCGAGAAGTGAGTGCACTATAAGGGGAAGCCTATGGTGCCAAGGTCCTAAGTTGTCCACTTTGGATAAGCGCGATTGAACTTTGGTTCAAGTAGGAATTCAGTGGATACAGTCCTAAAGCCTAGGTTATGGTGTGATTGTTCACTTTTAACAATAGCTATTCTTGTCTTAATGTGTCTTGCGTGTGTATAAAACATAATCAAGATAAAATCCAACATTCAAATTTACACCTTGGAAACTTGCAAAACCTTGTCAAAACATCAAACATTGTCAAAACCTTGTCAAGATTTCACCTAAGTTCATAAAACCTTATGTATACCTCTATCATTAGCATAATCATATTCCTAAATGTCATTTTTGACTTACCTTAGTGGTATATCCCCCTCATATTGCATTGTTCAAACCCTAGCATCATTTTCACTATCAAATCCTATCAAATTGTCCATCAACCAACTTGTCTTCTTGATCACCTATCCTCATTTTGCATAGCCTAAACGTCATTATCAACCCTAGGAAACCATCCCTTGCATAGTCCACCTTGCGTACACCTACCTTTAGCATCCTTACCAAGTCCAAAACATAACCCTAACTTTCATTTTGCATATCATAATCTTCATCTTGCATACCTTCAAAATGACACCTTGCATTTGCACTTGCATAACATCCCTAGGACATTTGCACTTTGCATATTAAAACCCTATGTCATTTAGCATTTCCTCACATTGCATAACATCCCTAAACACTTAAAAATTCCAAAAACACTCATATCTTTCATACCCACATCTTAATTATAAAGTTTTGACCTCTTTTACCAACTACAACCCTGTTTTACCAACTGCACACTTCATGGGCATAGTTGGTAGTTTCAGGGCGCAATTGATAGTTTTAGGGTGCACTTGGTAATTAGGTTTTTCATTCTAGGTTCCAGAACCCTAATATGCACTTCCACACCTTACATTGCATCCCAAGACCTTAGGAAACATTAGATAAATCACTCAAAACACTTAAAATTTGCATTTTAGGCACCCTGCAACCCTGTTTTACCAATTGCAACCCTTTTTTATCAACTGTACACTTCAAGTGCGTAGTTGGTAGTCTAGGTGCACACTTGGGAGGCATAAAGTTCATTTAAGTTTCCCTCTACTGCATCTGCATTCTGAGGTATCATGCCAACACTCATTAGGACACAACCTTTGGAGTTGTCAAATGCAATAATACACTTATAAGGTCTCATCAAGAATCAACCATCAAAATCTTCCAAGGTACATTTGAACACATCAATGTTAATCCTTTTTTTGACGAGATACCACCAATTCCTAAATATCCCAAAAGGATGTTAAGACTTGATTTTAGGACACATCATTTGGAGCTACATCATTTGGAGAAGAAAGAAGGATACGAGCGCTATAAATGAAAGAGGGGATTTCTAACATTATGTTTGCTTCTTTTGATAGTCGATGCCATTTTCTTTTATGCAATAATTTATTCTTGAAAAAATAGACGAATATTTTTTCATAAAATGAAAAGCAATTTATTTTTTAGGAGAAACATTCTAGTATTCATACCATGTTATTTGTTTGTGATTCAATGATGGCTTAAGAAGGATTTGGTGCTTTGCCACTTGTAAAGAATGCGACTCATAGATTTTAGTCATATAATGAAGAATATTTATGCTTTGTTGTAGATGACTACATTCTATTGATTTCTGTCAAACAATTTAAAAGTACCAACAACGACAGACAAATCTGTACAGTGATTTTTTTATCTAGTTATTGCGCAAAATTTATCTTGAGGCAAGGGATAAATTATTATTATTTTTATTTTATAATGGGAAACAAGAAAGGAAGGCAAAAAAAATATGCAAAGAAAAGATTTGATGAAGCAGAACAAAGAAATATTTAGAAGATTGTGACACGTTATAATTGAATTAAACAAGGTGAAAGAAATGTTGAAGAAGGCTCAACAGAAGTAGAAGTAGTGCATATGGGAGAGAGGTCAGGAACACTCCCTATGGAATCTCAAATAATGAATGCTGAAGAAGGTTCAAGATCAGTCCCTACAGAGGTTCAAATAACAGAAGTCGGAGAAGGGTCAGAATCTTTTCCTGTTGAATCTCAAACAATGGATGTTGGAGAAGGCTCAAGATCGGTCCCTATAGAAATTCTAGTAACAAAAATCTGAGAAGGGTCGAGATCAGGTGCAGGAACTAGTATGGACAAACTCTTAAATATTGTCCAATCTGTAAAGTATGGTATTTCTCATAAGAATTTAGATCATTTACTTAAAATGGATGTAGATAAATTGAGAAAACTTGTAGCTAGTGTTCAACCATTAAGTTTGTCTAAGAGAAGGTCAATGAAGAAGAAGATAAGAGAAATTATGACTCAATTTGATAACATTGAAACACTTGAACAAGCTCAATTTCTTTCACTTTTTCTTACACAAAAAAAGTTGCAAGAGGTATTGAAATTGTTAGGTGTAAACACAACATCAAAGAAGAGAAGATTTTCTAGCATGCAAACTGATTTGATTGAAAATGTTAAACAAGGTTTGAGAAACATAGGAAACCACTCTCGAACTAAAGATAAGTCTATGGAAATAAAAGTGATGTTGATGTCTGTTGTAAGTAAAAATATGTCTCAAAATAGACAAATATCTTCAATTTAGTTTGAAATGGGTTTTAGTAGGAAAACAATGAGACAATATGTTAAGAGAAGATTAATTGTGGATGACAGTACTATGGAGGGCGATTGGGCAATCATGTGTAGAGCACCTCGTTCTGATAGAATTGAAGAGTTATTAAAAAATTTAGTCATATCATTTTGGATTGATAACACTCATCCTTCATCAAATAGTAGAGATGTTATCAGGCATAAGATTGCACCTAGTCAATATGAACATCATACAAAACATTGGTTGGACACAACACAGCATGAGTTATATGTGTCGTTTTGTAATGAACATCCTAATGTAAAAGCTGGGCAAACATTGTTTGAAAAATTGAAGCCATACTTTGTGAGGTCAAACAAAGTGTTTGAAACTTGTTGTTCTCATCATCATATTGAGTTTGATCTCCACTATCAGGTATTTTGAAAGTTTATAGAAGACACATATGGTTTTCATGCTGCTTCTCCTAGTAGGAGAAGTGGGTTTATATCATCCATTTTGTGTGACAACATAGATGATCCAACTGGTAAAATAAATTGCATCAAAGGACTATGTGAAACATGTGGTGAATTGGCTCTATTTCCTTTGAAAACTAAAAATATTGATGTAACAAAAATATTGAATTGCAAAAGTTACAAGTATGTCAAGAATGAAACAAAGTTGGGGAAAGAAACAAAAAGGTTGGAATATGTTGAAGAGGAGTTGCCTGTTCTAACATTTATGGACAGATTTAATAAATTGATTCAACCTTATATTTGTCATGCATTTTTTGCAAAGTGGCAAGCACAACAGTTTCGAACTCTGAGAGATAAATTTCCACTTGGAACAATTGTATCAGTTGTTGATTTTGCAGAGAACTATTCATTTGTTCATCATAAAGAAATTCAATTAGATTATTACTTTAATAAGCAGGTCACTATTATGGTACATGTTTTTTATAGACATGCACAGTTAGATTTGGATGGTGTTCAGAGTACAGTTCAAGCACGAGTAATTGTAAAGAATATCATTTTTATATAAGTGATGATAAAGAACATGACATTCACTATGTAGAACATTGCTTCAATAAGTTCTTTTCTTATTTGAAAGAAAGAAACATAAATGTTGATAAACATTATGTTTGGTCTGATGGATGTGTCACACAGTTTAAATCATCTAGACCATTTTATACATTGTGTAGATATCATCGCAATGAGAATATAAAACACATATGGAATTTCTTTGAGAGTGGCCATGGAAAAGGTGAACATGATGGTGCTGGAGCTTGCATCAAATGTGCTTTGCAAAAGTATCAAATCAATTATCAGGGAGTTCATGTAAATGATGCACATGATGTTGTTGAATGGTGTAAGACTCATTTTGCATTAGATGAGGTCGGGACATCATCAACAATGAGTCAACAGGCACCATATAGAGTCTTCTGGGAGATAACAGGTATGGATGTGTACATTTGTTTAACTTTTATGCAATTAAATTATAAATTTTATTGTTAAGCTTTATTTTTGAATTCGTTGAAGTTTAAATTTAAATTTTCTATATTTTCAATTTAACGAACTTTCAGGTGTCAATAGAAAAAACATGCATGGTTGCAAGAGGATAGAAAAGACATGTTCCTTACATTCAGTCATGAGTACAAACAATTGCAATTGGACATTGAAGACAAGAGAATACTCATGTTTTTGTGACAGTTGCATTGATGAAAACTATGAAGAACGCATCAATCAGACACATGGATATATAGGTGCATGAATTTCGTTACCACTTGATGTTACCGATACATTTGATAAAGAAGATGAAAATTTTGATGATATTTCATTGATTTCTAATGATTATAATCATATCTCTAGATTGGTAAAAGTGGGTGAGTATCATAAAAATTAATCTCAACTTTTTATTTAATTATCAATTTCAACTATCTTATATATATTGTACACATGCATTCATGTATACTTGTTATGCAGGAGATGTCTTTGCAGTGATTGCTGAGCCTGGAAATCATGAAGGTGTCAGTTATTATTTATTGCGATGTACTGCAGGGAGGACAAAGTTATATGACCCTAAAGAAAGTGATGGAATGTTGTTCCCCATAGGTAAATTATACATATACATGTACATGCACATATATATTTAAATAAATAAATATATCTAGGTAACTTCATATCTGTCAAATTTTAAAACACTTAAATTTGTGGTACAGGTTTTGTTGTGATAGAGGGAACATAATTGAAGCAAGAGAAAATAGTCCAACATGGAATACACTTTGTTGATTATCAACTTGACAACAAATTTTTACAATACAACCACCTGGTCATTGCTATAGGGCTTTGTTTGCATCCAATAAAACTTAAGCGTGTACGTCGCAAGTGGAGACTAGACAGTGAAGATCATGAAAAAATATTGCATGTTATAAGTGTACATAATGGTTGATTAGACCTTTGAGATTTATTTTATGATAATCTAAATATCAACTTTGGTGAAATGTGTTTTCAATTGTACTATGGTGAAATTGTGAATATCAACTTTGGTGAAATTGTGTTTTTAATCTGAATATCTGAGTTTCAGTTATCATTAGTTTATTTAAAAACTATAATATTAATTGTACTATGGATGAATTTAATAATTTAACAACTCAATACAAATAGGCTAGAAGTTAGTTCGAACTTACACAATTTCATTATCTATATTACAATTCTTAAATATCAACTTCTTTTCAAACTATTGAATTTCATCTTAAATTAAATGTGTTTAGATTAATTGTACGATCATAAGTTCTTAATTTTCATTAATTTATTAAAAAAATAGATAATTTAATAATTTAAATTAATTGTACCATGGATGAATTTAATAATACTCCACCTTAAAAAGTTCCAAGGAAATTCAAGTAGTTGCAAACAATAAATATGGTGATTTTGTATCATTGTAAAACAGAATGCATACTTTCTAAGCTCACGGAGGTCCTCCAAAAGTTATAATTAAAAACCATCCGTTAAAGAAGATCAGAAACATTATTATTACGATAAACTTCCACGACAAACCACTTTAGAGTCAATTCAAAGAAATTCGTTAGATGACTGAAAATTGAACTCTCGTTAAAAAAAATATATATTTTCTGATTGTAGACCTTTATAAAATTAATTTGAGAACAAAAAAAATTACTATTCTTAGTTAGGGTATGTAATCCTTTGATTTGACAATTTAAAATCAGTAGAGAACATTATGTTCTGGTTAAAATCCTTTTCCATTTTTCAAGTAGTCTATTAACGTTGAGTTATTTACAAAAAAATGAGCCTACACATTGATTAGGAAAAATTATTAGCTGAGGCTTTTGAGTGCATTATTTCTCTCACTTCCATCACAATGCGAGGAAACTCATAATTTAAAATAGATACAACACAACTTAAATGTATTCCAAATCGATGAAGAGCAACTTTTGGTCCACCAATACCAGAAAATAGAGAAAGCTAAAGCCATCAAGATATAATGCTTTCAAGACTGAAAAATGATATGCAACTGTATCTGTTTGGAATGAATTACCCAAACAACACAAGCGATCAGTCGGACAAGAAGTTCTACGAGTGTGATCTCTATCAAATTTTAATATAAGCTCTATCTCATGGAGCTCTAGAGGGATGAGGTCACCTGGCCCCACCCATACCAAATTCCATTCTTCACACTTTTGAAGTATATATTTCTGCGCACTATCTTGCAATTGCCCTCGTGAATTCTGAATCATAACTCTCAATTGATCAATAAGGACAGTGCCACATCGTCTTGAGTCTATGAACTTTTTTTTTGTCGTATGATCCCATGAAGGCCAATACTTTTTTATTTTCCGAAGTGCTTCTTGAATAGTCATGGGGGGAGAGGTTCTGCTTGAAATCGCTCTTCTATTAGAAGTTTATGCACATACCCTCTTGCTCTTCTAGAAGCTGAAAAGAACATTGAGTCCACCAACTTTGGTTCAACACTATTAAATTGTTCAGATATTGTCTTCCAAATATCCTTCGATGCAAAAGCATTATTCTCATAGTAGAAGAAAGGTGGCCCTTGCATGAACGCATTGATTTCCTTTGAACACTGGCTAATAGGTTTCCTAGGAACTCCAAAACCAATTAGTTCCTTGGGACACAAATTAGGGATTGCATCACATACTTCAAACATTGCTTGCTTGTCTTGCATACCCTTTATGTATTTTTCATACTTCAACACTTTCATTATCTATGTTACAATTTCGAACTTACACAATTTCATTATCTATGTTACAATTCTTAAATATCAACTTTTTTTCAAACTATTGAATTTCATCTTGAATTAAATGTGTTTTTAATTGTACGATCATAAGTTCTTAATTATCAAATTTAGTTTATTAAAAAACTATATAATTTAATAATTTAAATTAATTGTACCATGGATGAATTTAATAATTTAAATTCATTTATCAACTTTTTTTCAAACTAGATTGAATTTCATAAGTGAAAATTAAAGTATGTGTTTTTAAAATTGTAAGATTATAAGTTCATAGTTATCATTTAGGTTAGTTTATTAAAAAACTATATATTTTTATGTTACTTTATTACATCTACGGTCATGTACTCTTAAAGTTTAAATTAGTTTAAATTAATATGTTTTTTTAATATTATATTTTGTAAAAGTTCTCTAAAATAATGTATTGGCTTACCTAATTAACATATTTTTATCCACATAAAACTAATAGTTATCTTTAGCGGGTTAGTAATTGATAATTTAAGAAATATGTATCTTTCCAACTTCCTACTAATTGATAATTGATATACATGTATACACGTTTCTCAAGATCATGTTCTATAGCTATAACACAAAAAAATACACATGTACACATATACACGTCTCAAGGATAAAAATCTACAAATCTAATATATCTCTATGTATCTGAAATGCAAATTGTAAATCTCGAATAAATATACGCATGTAGAAAAATATAAAAAGTCATATATACGCACATGTGATGGTATCTAACTACTGAAATACTCAATAATCAAATCAATAGTGAAAGTACATGCATGTCATCAAGGAACTGAAATACACATGTGTACATGTAAACTGGACCTCCAATATATATGCATCAAAAAATATATAAATCTGATCAACTACTAGAAGGACCCCTCAAGATGCATATGAACAGAATGACCCTCTGATCAAGTCTCCTGTACATCCTCTCGCCGAGGTGCATCAACCAAGCCCTGCAAATATATATACATATATACATACATGTGTTAGAGTTCTATCTTTAAAACATATATATACATACGTGCATCATGTACATGTACATTCAAATTAAATACAAATTTGCATATATATATATATATATATATATATATATATATATATATATATATATATATATATATATATATATATATATATATATATATATATATATCTAGTTTTAAAAATATATAAATAACTTTAAACGAGCCCTACGTCGAGGTACACGATGAGCCCCACTAGAAGCTGCAGCACGAGCCCCACCATGAGCTGCACGAGGAGCCATATCGAGAATTGCATCAGGCGCTGCAATAGGAACCGCATCAACCTGTGCCGCAGTAGGAGCCGTAGTAGGAACTACATCAGGTGTCGCACCAGAAGCCGCATCAAGCATATCGTGTGAAGCCATATCTGTAGAAATATATGAAGAGCTAAACTGCCTGCTGTACACAATTTTTTATTTTTAACATTAAAAATTATACACATGTAATTAAACATACATCACACATCATGGACCTAGATAATCTGTAACACATCCAAACCTATATTAATTTGCATATAAGTATAAGATAACTTTAAAGTTGAGAGTTTGGTTATGGTTAGAGTTAATTTGTTGTTTTAAGATTTTATTATACTTTGGGGGGTATTATTAGAGAATTCAATTAAAGGGTAATAAATTATTTATATTACTCTTAAATGATAATGTTTCGAGGTTTAGGTTTCAAGTTGGGTTACATATATATCATTTAAAACAAGGGTCATACTTCATGTATGTACATGTGTTTGAATGTATGTGCATGTATCTCAAATGTAATTTTTAACAATTTAGGATTAGGGTCAACTTGTTTTAATTTTATGTAAGTTAGGCTTCAATTAGGTTTTCAAATAGGGTTTTAGTGTAATTAGGCTCAATTTTAGGGTAAGATTTAAGACCTTACGACATTGTCAGGGTTTACACGAACTTACATAATTTCTAGCATTAAATTTAGGGGTTAATATTAAGGTCCATGGTTAAGAATTTAGGATAAGGGAACTTAGCATATGAAGTTTATGATTTGGTTCAAGATTATGATTTAGGGTATTTATTATCATTTATAATCTTGGGTTTAGAAATTAAATTTTAAGATCAAGGTTAGGGTTAGGGTTTGGATGTACATGTATGTTATATTCATACCTAGATATGCAAATTAATCTACATTCTTATATATGTATAATTTAGGATCTCCCCTTAAGACATGTCATTGAATTATATAGTTAATTATATACTTCTAATTATTAAGACATTAAAAATAATAACATATGTACATTTAAACATGAATATTGAAAACATATGTATGCACATCTATATCTAACACATGAACATATTTACGTGTACATTTATGAAATAAAATATACATTTTAATCTACATTCTTATGTATAATTTAGGATCTCCCCTTAAGACATGTGTTATTAAATATAGTTAATTACACTTAGTTATAAGATAAATTAAGATCAATAGTTAACATATACCCAAATTATACATATAAAAAAATGTGAATTTATTAAAAACATGTACATACATCTACTTTTAACCATGAACAAATATACATGTACATCTATGTTCAAAATAAAAAATTATACATTCTAATCTATATTTTTACATGTACAATATAGGATCTAGACCCTTAAGATATGTCATTTAATTAAACTTCTAAAATTAAGACATTAAAGTGAATTTGACATATATACATAAACATTAATATCGAAAGCATGTACATGTCTACATTTAACATATATATATATATATATATATATATATATATGTTTTTAAAATTTTTTCTAAAATTTATATTATTATAAATTTTGTAATGTTTTTCTAATTTTTTAAAAATATTTTTTCTAATGTTTTTCTAAATTTTATATTATTATAAATTTTATAATATTTTTCTAATTTAAATTTTTTTTTTTTCTAAAATTTATATTATTATAAAATTTCTAACGTTTTTCTAATGTTTTTTCTAAATTTGTTTTCTAGAATTTATATTAAATTATAAATTTTCTAATGTTTTTATAATGTTTTTTCTAAATTTTATATTAAATTCTAAATTTTCTAATGTTTTTGCAATGTTTTTTTAAAAAAATTGTTTTCTAAATTTTATATTAAATTATAAATTTTCTAATATTTTTCTTAATTTTTTTAAAAATATTTTTTAAAATTTTATATTAAATTATAAATTCTCTAATATTTTTGTAATGTTTTTTCTAAATATGTTTTCTAAATTTTCAAATGTTTTTGTAATATTTTTTTCTAAATTTTTTAATTTTAAATAAAATTTTTTTAAAAATTTTTTTTTCTAATTTTTTAAAATATTTTTTTATAAATTTGTTTTCTAAATTTTATATTAAATTATAAATTTTCTAATTTTTAAAAATATTTTTTCTAAATTTTCTAATATTTTTGTTATGTTTTTTCTAAATTTTCTAATATTTTTTTTTTCTTTTTCTAAATTTGTTTTCTAAATTTCATATTAAATAATAAATTCTCTAATGTTTTCCTAATGTTTTTTCTAAATTTGTTTTCTAATTTTTTTCCTAAATTTTATATTATTTTTCCTAATGTTTTCTATATAATATTTTTTTGTTTTCTAAATTAATATAAATAAACAATAAAAATATTAAATTAACATTTAGTTATGCTTTCAAAACTATTAAAAACGTAAATAACATTCAAATATGCTTTAAAAATATTTTTAAAATGTATTAAAAACATTAAAATCTACTTTGATAACATAAAAAAATACTTTAAAAACATTGAAAAACATTAAATTAATAATATTTTGACATACCCGATGATGAGAATCAGAACGAAAGCGACAAGATGATGGTGACGGAGGTAGCACAAATGACACGTTTGCCCAAATGCTCTAAATGAATAGTAGTTACCGTGAAAATGAATTGGAAAAGTTGAAAAAGAGATTTTAACCGCTGGAAATGCATGCGGTATAGGTTCGCGCAAACACATGTTCGAGCGAACATGGCTTAACAGGTTCGCACGAACATGTGTTGCTTGCATGTTCGTGCGAACATGTGAGTGAGGTTTGCGCGAACGTATGGAGTTTGGAATTGCGAAAATTTTGCAACTTTTTAGAATTTGTTCATCCCACTAAAGTGGAACCCATTATTGTGGGTTCACCCAGTATATACAAGAGAGAATGAGAAGGAAAAAACCCCTTAAGAGGAAAAAGTCCCCCCCAAAATGAAGAAGAAGAAGGAGACAAGGTAGTCCCCCCCCGGTAAATGTAAGGTGCTGACTAGTGAGAAATGCTCCAATGTAGAAGCTGATCCATGACCGTTGAATGATGTTCCTCCCCTTTGGAAGAAACAATGGCAAAGGTACTAGTGAGATGCTTCCCCTGTGTGTGGAAAGAATCTTAGTGATGAAAGGTGTCTCTGAAACTTGTTCAAGTGTCCCTGTATCGATACTAATGATGGCTCCTTCTAAAACTGCTAAGAAGAAGTGTAGATCGAGAAAGGAGTGATGTAGAATTTGTTTCAAGAAACCAACAATCTTCTCAAATGACAAAGAGACCTGCAGATGTTGTACATAAGTATCCACAATCACATCAACCTATAAAGGTTGATCATGTAGAGAATGGACATGAGGGTCAAAGTGGACCCTCACAACAATTGTAGAAGGATCGTCCTTAGCAAAGAGAAGCGGTAGATCATCAAAGAAGTCTCCCAAATCTACTGTGTGTGACTCTACGAACAAAGTTGAAATGTCTGGCAAGAAGTCATCACCTGGAAGACAAAGTGTACTTTGCTGTGCTGAAGTACATGAATATGTCACTACGGAAACAAATGAAGAATTTTTCTCAAAAAGAAGATGAATATCATCTAGGATGTCTCCCGCATCTTTAATGTGAGACTCCATGAACAAGCTTGCAATGGCGAGAAGGAAGTCATCGTATGAAGGTAAAGTAGGAAGACATGAAGTGTCCTAGTGTTGCACAGAATCTGAAGCATCTGTGGCTGAAACAAGATCAGTAGGAGGAACAGGAGCATCTGGAGGTGTGATCGCATCTGGAGAGGATGTAGCTACTGGAGGTAAAAGATCTTTTGGGAATGGAGAAATGTGTGGATTTCCATATGTCTCCCAAAGATGAATCCAATAAACATATGGATAAGATGACTTAATGTCCTCAAGTGAATCCATAACCTCCATATCCATAAATAGAAAGAGAGTACACCAAATGAGGGCACTTGTGTTCGCATGGTAGGTAAGTCCTCTCCTATATGGTAGTGCATTATGCTGAATAAGATATGGGATAACCAATTGACTCCATTCCTGATAGTTATCTATTGTCAAGGTAATTAAATATTCCTCTTCCATAGTGGACTAATCAATGTACCCCCCAAAATGGAAAATAAATCAAAGAACCCCCCCTAATGTATGATTTAGGCACTTGGTAGCCACTTGAAAATTTAGGGCCTATTTCTGAAAATAGTATTTCTGTCCACAAAACCTATAATATAATTACATATCTAGAAAGTAGACAAACAAAATGCACTTTCAAAAAAAATGGAACCTGATTTGGAGTCTAGATGAGCCCGTACTAAGCATTTTAAGTGGCAAAAAGAAGAATTTGTGAGTTGCAAAAAACTTCAGGAATAGAGATCTCAAACCACCTACATCAATGTGTAGATCACGAAATTCTACCTCAAAACAAAAAAAATTGCTTGCAAAAAGGAGTCTGTCTGAGGGAGATATCGTTGTTTGAAAATCGCTACTGCTGTTATTTTTTCTGAATCGTTGCCACGCCTCCAAAAATCAAATGGCTCTAGAATTTGCCTTAGATATCCGATTTGGATGAAACAAAATCCAATCTGGGAGTTTTTTGACCTACCTAACCCACTTTTATCCCTATTTTAGGCTAGTGAGGCTTAATGGGACAACAATTGGTACTTTGAGTTCAAACTCACTATCATGGATTCAACTCTCCAATCCAACACTTGGATGAGGTCTGCCAGAGGTTAGCAAACACCTTTCCACCACTTGATCTCTTTGTTCAATACATATAATTAACTTTCATGGGTTTTTTTTCCAAGCTTTCCTGGCTCACCACTACTGAGTGATCAACCTAGAGCATCAGTTTAAAAATAGTAAATCAATCAAGCTCAATCTAAAACTACAAAAAATGGAACCTATACATCCTAACCTAGCACTCTACCAAGCCATTTAAAATTCTAGCCATGGAATGTCAAATTTTGAGCCATTTCTTTGTGAAAACCCTGATTTTGGAGGGTTTGTGACCACTTTGGCTTCAAACTCGTGGTAAATTCACCTGCAAACACTTCAAAACTTCAAACCAAATACAAATGAATGTTAACTCACTATGCTACAACCTCAAATCAAATTTACTATTAGAAAGTACAATGTTGTATGGAAATGTATAGAAAATAGAGAAAAAATGCCAAAAACTTATCTTGATTGATCAACTAACTCCCAAAATCGATTTTCCAAGGCTCTCAGATCAGTTAGGATAATTTCTTACTATTTGTCGAGTCCATTGTGTCATTTTTGTTATTGTACTCTAAAAGATGTAAAAGTTGTTAAGTTGTAACATTGCAACTTTGCTACATCACTACGTAGAACACTTATCCTAATGACTCCAACACTTCAAATAAGTCATCAAAACATCAAATATGACCTCTTAAAATGCCTAAACACTCTTCAACCATCCTAGATAAAGACAACTTCTAGAACTTACAAATGAAAAATGCTTTCCCTTGACTCAATCTCACTAGATTTGTTGCCAAAAGAGTTTATTACATCAAATTACCTCAAACACACCACAAACTCGCAAACACAAATTAGGCGCTCCTTACCACATACAATTTTGACCATACCTATCTACCATTACACCACATTCTGTGAGGCACTTCATAAAGTGGCCACTAGCATAAAAAAATCTTACTCGATCGAGTGAGGCATCGTGTTTCATCAAACTGGCGTCCCTTGCCACTAATAGAAGCGTAGAAAGCTGTGAGTGATAGCGAGGATTGAACATTCAACAGCTTAAGCAACCAATAAAAGCGCTGGGAAGGGCAATTATAAAAATGGAAATCCGGGGGGTGGGTTGAATGGTTTTTCCAGAAGCAGTCCCTTGTTTAGAGGAGACGGCGAGGCGTGTCAACTGTGCCCTCTTTCCTCGGTTAACACCGTTTGTTTTGGGAGCGACGGTCTTTCCTCGGTCCACCGTAAACTGTGACGTAGTTAACACTTACTCCGTCCACAGTCCACAGATCAGTTTGCGGATCTTGCCAAACCGCTACAATATACAACTGAGTCTCCTTATAAATAGGCATAAAGCTCACACACCAATGTCGAAAGCAAGTCTAAGACATAAGAAAAAGAAATTTAAAAAGATTAAGATGGAGAGTACAGTGTGCGTAACGGGAGCTGGAGGTTTCATTGCCTCCTGGCTTGTCAAGATGCTCTTGAGCAGAGGTTATACTGTTAGAGGAACAGTCCGCGACCCTGGTCAGTATTACCATTTACGTATTGCATTCACATATTTCTTTCTTATCTAAAAACTTGATCTTTCTTTCTTAGGCTTTATGCAAGGGACCTCATCCCCTGCATTTTCATTAACGTCGTCACGGTTTCACATTACATTTCGATGAGCAACATATAATTACATTTCAAAATAAATATGCGCAGATGATAAGAAGTATGCCCATCTCAAAGAGTTGGAAGGGGCGGAAGAAAGGCTCGAGCTTGTGAAGGCAGATATTCTGGACTATGACAGCTTGATAACAGCCATCAGAGGTTGCAAAGGAGTCTTTCACACGGCCTGCCCTATTATTGAAGATCCGGTAATGTCCCTTGCTTATTACCAAATTATGCGTTTGATGACCAAATTATGCAATTGAGTTTTGAATGAATGTAAAATGCCCACTTGGACACTGGACAGGCACAAGTGGTGCAGGCGGCAGTGAAGGGGAGTCTGAATGTGTTGAAGGCCTGCAACGAAGTGGGAGTGAAGCGAGTGATACTCACGTCCTCCATCGGCGCCATTTACCTCGACCCCAACAGAAATCCGGAAGCCATAGTCGATGAGGACTGCTGGAGCAACCTTCACTACTGCATCCAAACCAAGGTAATTACCCATTTACTTTGTATTTATACTTGTTTAAACTTATATCCATATTATCCCAACTCCTCTTTCTCTTTTGGTGCTCAGAACTGGTATTGCTATTCAAAGACGGTAGCAGAGAAAGCTGCGTGTGAGTATGCGGAGAAGGTGGGTATGGAGTTGATAAGGATTAATCCCTCTATTGTATTGGGTCCTCTGCTCCAGCCCACTATGAACTTCAGCACTGCCCATGTTTTGAAGTATTTAACAGGTGAGCGTCCGCACATTTAAAGTGGTCCTATTCCCCCTCACGCTCACGCTCACGCTCACTCTGCGAAATTAACTCTTTCTCTTTTTCATTTCAATTCAATTCAATCCAGGGTCGGCCAAGACGTATGCAAATGCAACTCAGGTATACGTGGATGTGAGAGATGTGGCGAGAGCGCATATTTTGCTCTACGAGACTCCCTCTGCCTCTGGTCGATATCTGTGTGGAGAAAGAAGCCTGCACAGAGGAGAGCTTGTGGATCTCTTGGCACAACTCTTCCCGCAGTACCCAATTCCTACCAAGTAATTATGGATTCTTAGTATTTCCCTACTTTCCTACTAACCCTGAATTTTTATTATAACATGGGTTTTCATTATCTTCCCCTCCTCTGCAGGTGTTCAGACCAGGTAAATCCAAGGAAAGTGGCATACAAATTCAGCAATCAAAAGCTGAGGGAATTGGGTCTCTCATTTACACCCATAAAAGAATGTCTGACCGATACAGTAGGCAGCCTCAGGGAAAAGGGGTTTCTTCCCTAGCTACATGTAGACAGTAAGAACACTCGAACGACAATGGCGTTACACCCTCCTGCTGCTGTTCTCACTCAATTGTTTGCCATAATATGGCATTCCGCATCTCATTTTTATATCCGTCCTGTACCGTCCCCAATCCATATTGTAGAGTTTCTTGAAATAAAGAGTGTTACACTCATAAATTGTAACAGTCAGGTAATATAGAATTGAATTGGCACCTTCATTACCGTGCATTATAGTGTTATTGAAGCATTCTGTCAAGAAATTGTTTGTGTTCAATTATAATGAATTAGAATGTATTATGAGTAATGATTAGGATTTTCGTAATTGTTAATTCTTATATACAAATCATCGGGATTAAGGGGAGGAGGATGTCACAACCTGTAACTCGCATAAATTGGAAAATTTATTGTCACGTAGATTTTGTTAGGCAAATCGATTAAATTAATAGCACTATTCCCCTAATTAATAACTTAATTAACTGGATAGGAATCACGATGTCATGAGAAACAACAAAAAAATAGGTTGGTGCGAATATTTAAGAATTGGGTTAGATACGTATCCAAGAAAATTATAATAAATATAATAACAATCTTGGAACACATCACACAGAGGCAATTGGGAAATCAGGGAGAACTGGAAGAAGCAAGGGGGGGTGGGGGGCAGAGACATGCAATGTGGGGAAGAACTAAGAGAACAGAGAGCGGAAGCTTAGGAATCAAGCTTCTTGCAAGCAACAATCAACTACCAGGTGCCCCTTTTCACTTTATGTGCATACTCTTGATTGCATGTTGCAGAAGACAATAGGAAATGAATTGATGATGGATTCTTTGTCTCTTTTGTTTATGTGTGTGTGTATCGTATTCTTGTTTGAAAATCAATCAGTGTGCAAGCATTTGAATGCACCTAGTAATTGGATATCAAACTTAGACTTCTCGACTATTAGAAATTGGATATAGTCACGCAAGCAGAAAATATGCCATATTACTGATTGATGGGAAGCCAAGGGAGTCGTTGTCCAACGCAGGAAAAGAGAAGCTAACACGTCCAAAGAATCGGGTCTGATGAACACAATCAAGAAAGCCATAGGAAGTCTACAAAAACTATATGCCACCATTTGTTGTTTTCCAATCGAATGGAATTAGTGGCATTATATAATTATTGACTAGCACTTGCACCTTTGAAGGGTGCAAGGGTTATGCCGATAGTCTTATAGTTTATTGAGTATTTTTATTTTGATACTAATTCTAATTCAATTTTATGGTTTAAGCAAGTTAATTTATTTAACATAATTATCTTTTTTTATTTCTTTTCATGTTCGGATATAAACATTTTGTTTGAAGAGTCATCTAATCTAGGTGAGCCTCTTCCTTTTTCCATATAATTATATATGGACTGCTTATCATTTTGGAGTATCTTTCAAAAGTGCAAGCTTGTCATGTTTATATCTTCCATTTGTCTTGTTGTCTCTATTCTTTCTATCTACATCTTTTTATCTCCCTCCCTTCCAATTCTCACAAAACATCAACTTATTGCAAAATTCAAAAAATTTAGACAATTGAAAATATTTGTTTTTATGGGTTGTGGTTGGTTGAAAAATGCCTTAAATAAATTAAAATAAATATGCATTTTGAACTTTCAATTTTAAATAGAAATGAAGTTGTCATTGCAAATGTTCAATATGTAATCAATATTTTGGTTTATTTTGTCATTTGAATTGTTAATATGTCTATCTTACATGTATGCAATTTTCTCTCTCTAGCCCTTTTTTTTTCGCTCATTTTTATCCCCCCTCCTCCCCCCCCCTCTCTCTCACTCTCTCTCACACACACACACACACGCACATGCACACGTGCGCGCACGAACACACACACACACATCTCTCTCTCTCTCTCTCTCTCTCTCTCACACACACACACACACACACACACACACACACACACACACACACACACACTTATTCACTCACTCACCCATTCAGACATCTTATTCTTGTAAATTTGATAAATAAAATATATTTTAATTTTATGTCTATCAAACCAAAATAATTTCGTGTTTTTATTGGACTAAAAAATTGTGTTTAAATATTTATTATATTAAAATAATTTAGTTATATGAAAAAATAAAAATTATAATTCTAAGTAGAATATATACAACTAATAACTTGTAATTAGGATTGAGGGTTGTTTGAAACTAATAAATTATACAATTTTTTAAAAATAAAGATATATTTCAAAAAATCTTAATTTATACATTCAAATTAATTAATTTTTAAAGATAGCCTATTTTTCAAATGTGTAATTAAGATAATAAATTCTATCTCTTCTCTCTTTATATTTTTCATAATACTCACATACAAACATCTTCGATCAAAATAATATTGTTTTTATATTCCACTACAAATTTATGTGTTAAAATATAATTTTAAAATTTTATTATATTGATTATTTTTAATTAATATACATAAAAAAATATAATTCTAAGTATAATATAAGTAACTAGGACTAAGGGTTGTTTGAGATTAAGATTTCATTTTTAAAATAAAATCTAAATTAGCCTTAATTTGTTCATTTAAAAAAATTAAGATACATTTCAAAAAATTATGTAAAATCATTTTTTAAACTTAATTGTTTAATTAAAAAAATTATGTACAAAAATTTATCATTATGCTAATACCTATTGATTAAATATTCTAATGTTGTTTCTATGTAATTTAGAAGAATTTAAAAATGCTATATTGACATCACATGTTGTTTATTTTATTTTCATATAATAAGAATAAATACAATATATGCACATTTAAGATGTTGTAAGATTGATGCACATTTCGTAAGCTATGTACATCTAAGTTGTTGTAAGCCATGTACACTTTTAAATTGTACACATATGATAATTAATATCTAGGATATGTTTCTAGCTATTATTCTAATATTATAGAATAGTAATTAAGAAAAATTACTCCATGGTATATGCCAATGCCACACTTGATTCAAGAAGTTACAAAATGAGCACTTGAGATATCCTTCACTTTCAACTCCATAGAGCCTCACATAATGTGCTTCTTTTTTGGTGTTATAATATGCATCTAACACAATACAAGCTAGATGAAAAAAAAATTGTCATAAAAAAAGTATAAATTTGAAGTTCTTCCCCACACTCAAGATATTAACATCATTGTCTTAGTTGTTCAATGATATAATTATAATTGTCTAGAAAATCAACAATAAAGTACTCAATAATTATAATTGTCTAGAAGTTTTGGAACCTTAGTAAAATGATTCGGCCCAAGGCACTCTCCACTGGACCAATATGGAACAATGTTATTAAAGAGCATCATCATTTGCGTCTTTCCTAGAGACGTGTCCATTTAGAAAGAGAAGAGGCCACTTGCAAGATTATAAGAACTCTTCTAGAAAGTGAGGGCCATGCCTTTTCACATTGTCATGCCAGGCAACCATGTCTCTGTCAGATGCGCAAAACTCTCCCAAACAATTGCAGACTCCTTGTGGCCGTCACCCAATACAATGAAGTTACTAGAGTCTATTATGACTTCTTGTGATGCTATTTTCTTAATATCAATCCACCAAATTGATAGGCCATTAGTTCTATTAAACAATCTGAGATGACCATTGCTTGAAAAGTTCAGGACGTTGGGCATTCCTTTGACAAGATTATCTCTATTAACCACCCAAACAATGGCCTTCTTAGAGATTGGTGCATACCAGATGCCAATATACCAATTGTTCATTCCATTCGGATGGAAAAATCCCAATGCAAAAGTTCCATTCTTGGAAATTAGGGTTTGGTTCACAATGAGTGAAGCCCCCAACTGAAGTGTATTGCCAACATCCAAATCAAGACTAGTGCAAATATGCATTGCAATACTTGCAACTATGACTAATAACAAATGCTTAATTTCCATCAAGGAAGGGCATAGATCATGGTGATTCATTTGGCTATGCAATAATTGAGATGGCTGAAGTAGTGCCACCAATATTAATTTTGTCTTTTCTATATTGTGACTTCTACAAGTAGACACTAATTTTAAACTAGTTTTTTAAAAATTAGTTTTCATAGTTTTCATATTTTATTTTGTCACAGTCATTATGCATCAAAATTTTGACTTTAAAAAGGTCAACTTACCGACGAGAGGTTCGTCGATTTCCTTAGTCCAACCTGAACTCTTATTTCCTCATTTGCGTCCATCGTTGGTCAAAATTTTGACAAACACCTTTTGACTTTTTTGACGGTGAAGCCAAACCTTCGATGGCAAAAATGACCAACCGTCATTGAAATTGCAACCAAGATCCCTTCAATCTTCTACGGTGGTGCCACACCATGGACGACAGAATCAACCAACTGTGGTCAAAATTGTGACCAAGACCCCTTAATTTTCTATGATGGTACCATACATTCGACGACAAAGGGAAGACATGTTCGTCAAAATTGAGACCAATGCTTGGTAGAAATTTAGATGGGCCGTGCTAATTATTGCAAAAGATTTGCTCTCATAGGAGCCTTCTAAGCTACACAAAATTTGATTCTAAAGCATAATTGCTCGGTGCATGAGACTTAGGGTATCATGCACATTTCTACCTTCACACGATTTTTTTGTTCATCACATGATTTATTTCATACAAAACAATGGGAAGGCAGAAGAAATGTGCACGATATCCTCAATCTCCATTGAGCAATTATGCTTTAGAATCAAATTTTGTGCAGTTTAGAAGGCTCCTATGAGAGCAAAGCCTTTGCAATAATTGGCACACTTGCTTTCTTAAACTTTTTTAATGAAGAGATTTCATCTTTGGACCACAAACTAGACATGCAAATTTTCCCTTTGTCTGAAGACGTACAAGATCATGTATAATTGGATTAAATGTGTTAACTTTGTGTTGTCACTATAACATACCAAAAAAGAGCTATTAAGAAGAGAACATACCAAAAAAATGTGTTAGCCCAGGGGCATCATGTATTGTCCATACAAGCATTGTATGAAATTGAAATTGTCTTTGTCCTATTGATCTATAGATGTCATACATAGTAACCCCATTCCATAACACCATCAACTCGTCGATAAGGGGTTTAATATATACATTGATATCTTTAACTTGGTACTTACCTAGTTGAATGAACAAAGGCATTACATAATTATTATGACCATTTTGATGGATTAGTAATAATAAATTAATTTAGATGACCATTAAATCAAAAAATACCTGGAACAATCAATGTCATTATTATGTGCTCTCTCTTTATGGACAATCAAGGAGGTATGTTTTTGTTGATAACAAAAATAGGCCACACTGAGTAAGTAGATATCATCTCTCCAAAAGGATTGACACCGTCTACTACCAATGAAAGCTTGACATTACAAGGTTCTTCTTTAAAGTGTGTCCATTTTTCCTCTATTTCCTTAAATGTCAAACCATCTGCAGGCATTCACATAATGTCATCTTGACTTCTATTGCATGAATGGTATCCATAAATTGTGCCAAGCTATTGCGCCTGAATAATCGTTGCAAACGTGGAATAATGGGAATATGCCAAAGAACCTTGTGAGGCACCTTTTTTGTTAATCGATCTGATTGATATCTACTAATATGACAAATAGGGAATTGTGTTGCAAATTCATGTTGTTTATGATATATAATATGATCATTTAGACATGCATGTATTGTTTGATACTCCAGTCCAATATCTTTCATGATAGGCAGATAATTCTCGGTACGAGTGAGGTAGAATGTTTGATGGTGGTAACAAACACTCACCTATCAACCTACGACCAAAAATATAATTTGTTAATTTCAAGAATATTAATTGCTACACAAACCCAATGTTAATTGTAAGGGAACTATGAGTAAAATAATGAAAGAAGATGACATACCTTAACATACTTGTCATTACTACGTTGGATAAACCATTCATAACCTTCAAGTTCACCAACAACAGTTGTTGGCATTATGATACATTTTTGTCATTAGTTACAACACTTATTGGATTCTGAATGCTTACCGAGCTCTCACCGGACATTCCTTTGTAAGCCAAGCTTTACCTAGTTCTCAGTGTTTACCGAGTGATCGAGGTGAACAAAGAAGTCAGTGTTTATCGAGTGATCGAGGTGAACAAAGCAGCCAGTGGTTACCGAGTTCAGAACTACTCGAAGTGTTTAGTATGGACCGTGCCTTCACTTCTACCGAGTGCATGACGATGCCGAGTAACGCAGTGGACGCTGAGTATCAGAAGGACACCGAGTCAGTTCAGTGAACTCGAGTTTTTACCTTGGGCCGACTTTGTATAGAGATTTGCACTTGTTGTTTTAGCCGACCTTGCATGTATTGTTTATTTGGATGGTATATATATGCAATGCATTGTATCATTCAAATGTAATGGTAATGAATGAAAATGTGAAAGTGTGAAAGAAATACATGTGTGCGAAAGTATGTGTGCTGAGTTGTGAAGGTATTCAGCAAGGTCAAGTTTTGGAGCAGAAAAGTTTTATCTATCACATCAAGGTGAATCAGAGCATAGCGGATCTTATCAGCAATCAGTTGTAATCAGATCCACTGTTTCATTCTAATAGGTGAATCAATTTTTGTAAATCCTTTAACAAGGTAGACTTAACAGTCTTTTGTAAATCTCCTAACAGAGTGCATACTTTATTGTATGTTTGTAAATCCTCTAACAAGGTGGATCTAGCAATCCTTTGTGCTCCTAACAGGGCAGATCACCAGAAGTGGTCATTGTAAGCCTTAACCGGCCAACTTCATACTGCAGTAACGAAGCTTTGTGGGTTTCATCCCCACCCCAGTTTTACTTTCTATTTGGAAGGTTTCTGGGTCACCAAATCTGTGTGTTCAAGTGTTGCAAATGATTTTGTTTCATGCTTACAGTAGGTTACTTGGATGAATGGTGAATATATCAGTATGCAGTTTTATTGTTTGAAATTTTAAAAGTTACTGATTCACCCCTCCCCTCTCAGTAACTTGTCATATCTTGAATATTTCCAACAATTGGTATCAGAGCAATAAGGTTCTCAAGATAAAAGTTTCACAGCTTGAGCAAAGATCAAGGACAATGGAGATATTCAGACTTGACAAAACTATTGAGAATGAAAAGCTAGATCTGAAAATGGCCATGGCTCAACTCAATGAAGCAGAAGAGCATCTTTCACAATCCTTGAAAAGAAGAAAAGAACTTGCAAGGAAAATGAATGACCATCAGTATGTTGAAGAAAAGATTGAAGATCTCTCACCATTAAGTAGTTCAGATGAAGCTGACAAAGCAATCAAAGAACTTTTAGAAAAGAATGGATCTCTGCAGGAAGAAGTAAGAAAGCTCAAAAGGGAACAAGAAATCCAGTCCATCAGGCTATGTGAAATCTTGGAGCAAAGGAACAAGGCAGCTGAAGACTTAGAGGTAAGGAATAATCAATCCTCTCAGCTTGAAAATCTTGTAACTCAATTATCTAATGCAAATGAAGAAATTATGAATCTAAGATCTGAGAATGAGAATTTGAGAAATGACTTAATTACTGAAAGGCAAATCAATGCAAGCTTACAAAGTGATCTAATCTCTGAAAAACAAGTCAATGAGAGAATGGAAAAATCTCAAAAGGACATGGATCAATTGAATCTGCAAAATGAAGAAAACTTTCATAAACAAAATGGTAAAGCAGGCCTTGGATACAAGGAAGAAGGTGAATCCTCCAAACAGGGTACTCAAAAGAATCAAAGACCTACTTGCAGCCACTGTGGTAAGTTAGGTCATACATCTAACAGATGTTGGAGCAATGGAAAAGGAAAATTTAATGGAAAGTGCTGCAATTGCAATCAGCATGGACACAAAGCCAATGAATGCAAAGAGAAACCAAAATTTGAAGGTAAATGTCACAAATGCCAAAAGCAAGGTCATAAGGCATCACAATGCAAATCCAAATCATTTAATCCAGCTGAACAACTTGTCAAAGCAATATTTGGTTGGGACTACAACACTTGGTGCAGATGTCATTATTGTGGAGAATATGGTCATACTGGCATAAACTGTGCAAGGCATCACCTAAGAAAAAGGGATACCACTGTAAGATGTTATACATGTACAGAACTTGGTCATATATCTAAAAACTGCATGAACATAAAGAAAGTCGAGGATGAGAAGAAAATCAAAGTAGACAATATTCGGAAGCAAATGAAGCAGCAATGGATTCCTAAGTCTACCAAGCCAGATAATTCAAGTGATGGAATGGTCACTCAAGAAGTGAGTGACTCTACCATTTCCAATTAAGACTCATCAGGATAAGACCAGGACTGTATCTGCAAAGCAATATTCTAAGCAGTCCTAGAATGAAAATATGATCAAATCAGTATTTCAGATACATCAGGATCATGGTCGGTACATGACCTTACCGAGCTCAGTCGGGTGCAATAAGGCTTCTTTCACCAAGTTGCACTTACCGAGCATGGTTGGTTCTTCTCTTACCGAGTTAAGGTCGGTTTAACCTATTTTCTTTTGGTCACCGAGTTACGAAGTTTAAGCCGAGCTAGTGGATGACAGTCTGTCGATCGCAGCTACCTCCGTACTGAACATTAATGGCAAATTTTTCATCAAAAGGGCAGATTTTGACCTCATTTTTCATTGCGAATTTGAGATTTACACAAAAAAAAAGGCTTTCAAGCGAGTTCAAGCGATTTGAAGAGATTTTCCAGTGAAGTATTCTTACGAAACCTTTTCACTCACCGAGCAGCAATGGCATCCACAAGCACCAGCAGCAGCAAGGCGAAGAAGGGTTCCGAAATGCTTGTGAAGGGAACGGAATGGAAGGCACCTACGTTCAAGCTCGTTCCTGCCATCGCTAAATCGCTCGATCCCAATGGAGCTCAATCACAGATTCCACCCAAGGTACTCCTCGTGAACAACATTCGCACTCATTTTAAGTGTGCTATTCAAGAAATAGGGACATTGGACATGGATAATGCCCTAGCGGAGTTATGTGTAAATGGTTCTCTCAAAATCGAGCACAAGCATTTGGAAACTAAAGGTTTGACTCACATCGCGCATATGCCTAGAAACTTCCAAACCAAATGGATTAGGTATATCTTGAGTCGAGTGCATAATGGTCAGTTATGGTTGGAACAACCCATTTTGATAACCAAGAAGATGATTCACAAAATCACGGGTCTCCCGATGCTCAGCAAAGCCAAAACCACCAAAACCCTAGGACGGGATGAGTTACAGAGGCAAACCATAGCCGAGTGGGACGGTAGAGGTTTGAAGGTTAACATTGTAACAGATCCAGAACTAAGATTTGGCATACATATTATTGCATATAAGTTATATAGTTCCAGCAGGTTAAATAGTGTACCGTGTGAAGCTGTGGATTTGGCCCTGAAAATTGTAAAGAAGAATCTTGAGTTTGATCTGTCAGAAGTAATGTTGAAGCAGTTAAACAAGAACATGGATAGTATAAGGACATCGAAGAATAACTCCTATAAATTTGGATCTCTATTAATATGTTTACTATTTTATGTACAAAAATTCTTTCCATCAAAGGGAACCATAGAATGGAGAAAAGATGTCCCAATTTTGTATCAGATTAAAGAGTTTATAGCAGAGATGGGAGAAAATTTTGATAGTATCATAGATAACTATTTTGAAGACTTTAAGGAGAGGATGAATAACCAATTCAAAATTCCTCCTAGGCTTGTTGAAGAATATAAAGATGACGCATGTTTTATGGTTGACTGTGACAAGGTGTACATACAGGCAGTTAGACCCCGAGTTGCATGGGTGAAACCTCTTCCATATGAGGTAAATATTGATGAAACAAGGGATATCATTGAAGCACTGGTAAATGAGCCAGTAGACCCAAGGCAACGGATTTTTGGTACTTATGATGAAGCAAAGGCCAGAATTGAATTGGAAATCAAAATTCCACAGGCCATCAGCAAAGGTAAGAGGAAAGTGGCCAAACTGAAAACTGCAATGGGTCCTCTTATGCTCACCGAGGGAAAAGGTGAAGATAAAGAAAGTGAAGAAGAAGAAGAAGGAGAAGAAGAATCAGAAGAAGAGCAACCGGCAAAGAAGAAAGGCAAGGTAATCATTACCAAGCCCAAGAAGCAGCCTACTGCAGTATTTACTCGGAGGACAAGAAAAGGTATTCAGGAACCTGTATTGGTCAAGCCTGCACCTACATTTGAGCAAAGGCTCAAATCATTGGAAGAAGGAGTTGGCATCACAAATTTCAAGGCATTGAAATTTGAGACAAGGACTGATGCAGAGAAAATGCAGATTGAGGAACTGGTACTTAACAAAATGGGAAAATGGAAATACTCCCCGGACCAGATTGCTCCTCATATCTCTAAAGAACTACTGGAGAGAGTATAGTCAAGATGGGAGTTAGCCACCAAGACGGTAAAAGATATATATGAGCAATCCCTGAAGAATCTTCGACCTAGTCTCACTGGAGCAGAGGTAAAATCTGAATTGAAAACCTATGAAGGTAAAATGATGATCAGATTCCACACTTGTTTGATTTTGATCAAAGATATAGAGCATGTTGTAAATGATGCTACAAACATGTGGAAAAACATCTATCATCTACATAAGCCCAGTGTAGACCCAGTAGAAATAAAGGATGATGACAGTAGCAGCAGCAGTGATGAATCAGATAGCGCTCCATCCATCACAATTACACCAGGAGAGTTGCATGCAATGATAGAAGAGAAAGAGGAAGAAGACAAAGAGGAAGAAGTCGAAGAGGAAGATAAGGAGGATGATCCGGTAAAAATTGCAGCAGCAGTTATTGCATCCCTTCCTCACTCCCCAGCTAAACCTGTGACATCATCAAGGTTGGAGTCAGCTTCAACAGGTTCATCTACACCAGATTTACCATCTACACCTGCCATATCTCAGCTCCAGGTATCATCAGTGGAAGTGACTACCACTTCGTCTACCGAGCTGCACCCCTCTTCATCTACCGAGTTGGCCTCCTCGACTCCATCATCATCAGTTGGTATTGCTGTGAGTTCTCCAATTTTGACTACTCCAATTTGTTCTACAATTTTGGCGCCATCTACTTCAGGCACAATGAGCTTAGATACTATATTACCGAGTGTATCACCATTTTTGGCTAGTACTCAAATTTTTGACCCTGTACATACTCCTATTGGCACTCAACCCTCAAGCATCCCAATTTTTACTGCTAGTCCTTCTGTCTCTACTGTTGTGTCTATTCCAAAGGTCAAACCAGTCATCTCAAAAGTCAAACAAAAGCAACCATTAAGGCTTATGATCACTGGAAAGGAAATTCCTGAAGACATTGACTTGGACACAGAGATAGTAATTCCAAAGATTGACTTTGATAATGCTACCATTGAAGAAATGAGGTATGCTAGTCAACTTATTGAGAAAAAGGCTACTCAGATGCAGTTAAGATCGGAAAGGGATAAGGAATACAAGATAATTGAGGATGCCCGGAACATAATTACTGAGGCTATAGGTGTTGATGTTGATACTTCTCAACACATTTTGATTCAATTGGAAGAGGCAGTTAATAAATTCAATGAAGATGCCTCCGGACAAGAAAAGCTGATTGAGCGTGCAACAAAGAAATTTGATAATAAGGTGTTGGAGCACATTGCCTAGAACATTGCAATAAATCAGGTTGCATTAACCTCAGTTTTGGCAGATATGGAAAATTCTTTTAATAATGTAACATCTCTTTTTGCTAAGCTTTGTGATGTTACCAAGTACACTAAGGGAATAAGAGAGAAACTAAATAAAATTGATGAGGATCTGAAGGTGAGCGCACAGAACTTGAAGCTTGACCCCAGTTCAAGCTCATCTCATCACCTCAGGATCAAATTTTTGTCAGAGAAGTAGGCAGAGCTCTTGAGAGAAGAGGCAAGGATCCGATCTACATTGATAGATATCCAAAACATGATCCTTCCCATCATGGATTCAATGCAGAAGCACATTGCACATTCAAAGACATTAATCCATGATAATAACTTCTCCATTGCAGACCATGTGATTGAACTTTCGGCTGAAGTTCAAGTAGCTCTTTCCACCTGCAAAATTTTGCAAGAGAATTGGGATAAGACTCTCCAGCTTATTCTTCAGGTACATTCAGAGTTCATCTCTCATTTTGGTGTTTCTATATAAGTATATATATTCTTTTATTCTTTGGCATTATTTTCAAAAAGGGGGAGATTATTGTTGGATATGTATACTATGGGTGAATAAGTGTTTTCGGAGAAATTGTACAAAGGAAGAGATATACAGCTCATGTAAATACTGTATGTACATTCTATGGGGGAGTTGTATATAACGAAGCTATGTATATTCAGAATCAGTCATCAGCATGTCAGATAAATTTTGTCTCATAAGTGTTTTTGTCACTAATGCCAAAGGGGGAGATTGTTGGCATTATGATACATTTTTGTCATTAGTTACAACACTTATTGGATTCTGAATGCTTACCGAGCTCTCACCGGACATTCCTTTGTAAGCCAAGCTTTACCTAGTTCTCAGTGTTTACCGAGTGATCGAGGTGAACAAAGAAGTCAGTGTTTACCGAGTGATCGAGGTGAACAAAGCAGCCAGTGGTTACCGAGTTCAGAACTACTCGAAGTGTTTAGTATGGACCGTGCCTTCACTTCTACCGAGTGCATGACGATGTCGAGTAACGCAGTGGACGCCGAGTATCAGAAGGACACCGAGTCAGTTCAGTGAACCCGAGTTTTTACCTTGGGCCAACTTTGTATAGAGATTTGCACTTGTTGTTTTAGCCGACCTTGCATGTATTGTTTATTTGGATGGTATATATATTCAATGTATTGTATCATTCAAATGTAATGGTAATGAATGAAAATGTGAAAGTGTGAAAGAAATACATGCGTGCGAAAGTATGTGTGCTGAGTTGTGAAGGTATTCAGCAAGGTCAAGTTTTGGAGCAGAAAAGTTTTATCTATCACATCAAGGTGAATCAGAGCATAGCAGATCTTATCAGCAATCAGTTGTAATCAGATCCACTGTTTCATTCTAACAGGTGAATCAATTTTTGTAAATCCTTTAACAAGGTAGACTTAACAGTCTTTTGTAAATCTCCTAACAGAGTGCATACTTTATTGTATGTTTGTAAATCCTCTAACAAGGTGGATCTAGCAATCCTTTGTGCTCCTAACAGGGCATATCACCAGAAGTGGTCATTGTAAGCCTTAACCGGCCAACTTCATACTGCAGTAACGAAGCTTTGTGGGTTTCATCCCCACCCCAGTTTTACTTTCTATTTGGAAGGTTTCTGGGTCACCAAATCTGTGTGTTCAAGTGTTGCAAATGATTTTGTTTCATGCTTACAGTAGGTTACTTAGATGAATGGTGAATATATCAGTATGCAGTTTTATTGTTTGAAATTTTAAAAGTTACTGATTCACCCCTCCCCTCTCAGTAACTTGTCATATCTTGAATATTTCCAACACAGTACAGCGGCAAGAAGAGTTGTTTCAGAGCTTTCATATAGGGACTCATGTGCCTTCTCAAGTATAGGTACATCAAGCTCTACGTCAACATCATCATCATCATCTTGATCATCATGGTCTTCTTCCATAGTATCATTACATTCTACTTCAATATTCACACCTCCATGTTCCCTCATTTGGAAATCTGCATTCTCTGAATTGTCATGGTCCATAACATGAAACTCAGGGACATTGACCTATATGAAAATGATGACCTTATATTAGCCATGACCATGATTTCATCATCAAATCATGTCTTATGTAATTTATAAATTATTAAAATACATACCAATGGATGAATTTGTGTCCCCCTTCAATGTGACCATGTTGCCTACAATGTTCCTAAGCTATTTTGATTAGATATCTTCGAGTCTTTAAGCCCTTACGAATTTTGCAAGGACAATAACATTTTCCATCACCTTTTCTTTTTAAGTTAGAACACATTCTAGCAATTGTCTCCCTATTTTTTTGTGCGTTGATATCGTCAAACATGGTCTTTCTTGAATGGAATGACTCGTTGGTGGAAGAAGGGTGATTTGTTTGCAACTTGCACATGGAGTAGTAAGAGGAAGACACATATAGAAATGAATACTAAAGCGAGAAAAATAGAAAGAGGTATAGATAGAGAGATAGATTGATAAAGAGATAAAGAAATTAAAAAAAAAAAAAAGAAAAAAATACTTAGTTGACCTTCCATAACTCTACCTCTACATATTGCACTTGCTATATACAAGTACTTCCTGGTAAAATGGGCAGCAGCAGCCAAGGAAGGAATAAGAGAGTCCATTTGGCTCAATAGGAGGATGCATAAAGTGACCAAGGGGCAAGAGGAAATGTTGATCTAGAGAGAGGAGAGTCTCTAATGTTCAATAGAACCCTACTGAAGACTATCACAGAGCAAGAACCTCCCTAAAGAAAGACATTATTTAGAACTCTCTACAAGGTAAGAGGTAAGGTCTACAAAGTTATTGTAGATTCTGGTTCAACTAATAATATAGGCTCAGTAGAAATGGTAGAGAATCTTGGACTGAAGAAGTTGCCTCATCCTAACCCTTATAAGGTTTCATGGCTAAATAAGGAGTAACAGGTCATAGTAAATGAACAAGTTCATGTTCAATTTCAAATAGGGGAGTACAAAGACAAGATTTTCTATGATGTTGCAAAAATGGATGCTTGTCAGCTATTGTTAGGCAAGCCTTGGCAATTTGATGTCAATTCTAAGCATGATGGAAGGAGCAATGTTTACATCATCTCCAAAAATGGGAAGGAATACACCATGAGACTACTTCCAAAAGATAGGAAGGAGATCCAACATGCATCTAGTGTGATGATGGCTGGAGAGGAGTTTTTGAAGACCCTCAAGGTGAAAAACACCCCTTGCTTTTCCATAGTAGTAAAGCCAAAACTTGGAGAAAAAGGAAAGGAAGGCAAATCCAATGAAAGGATTGTGGGACCCAAGGAAGTAAGGCAACTATTGGACAAGTACAAAGAAGTAATTTCAGATTGTACCAAGGGAAAATACACCAAACTCATGATGAGGAAGATGGGACCCTTCAAAATTTTGCAAAAATATGGTACAAATGCATATAAACTTGAACTCCTTGCTGACATTGGTTTATCTAACATTTTTAATATTTGTGATTTGTATCCCTATAAGGGAACTGCTAACTATGATACTGGTCAAATGGATGGAGTGGAGGTGACTATGATAAGGCATTTCAATTAACCATTTGTTCACTATTGAACATCAAAATTCCATAAGCTTGTGATTCCACTGAAACATGATAATTATCCACAACAAAATGACTAACCTCCTTAGAAGAAGAATCCTCACTACTAGAATCTTTTGTTGGCAAGTTCTTTGCAATGGCAAGATTTTTGCTTACAGGATGCTTCACCTTTATCTATAGAGCATTAACACAAAAATAAGTACCATAAAGTCAAAACATATGTTATATTATCAATATGATCCCAAAAAGCAACAAAATAATTGGCATTCTTCAAATCTAGTATTTTTTCCAACATAAATGTTCTAGTTCGCTCAAAGACAAAGACAAAGACCCTAGGAGAGTGGGTTCCACTTGGGAAGGTAGAAAGCCACATGTGGTAGGGCTTGGTAATACCCGTGTACTAATGCAAAATCTATGTTGTGTTTTCAACCATCTCAATAAAGAAAAATAGAGAAAATTTGTACTTGAAATTAGATGGAGAAAGATGTAGCACATGACTTCTGAAACCAAGGCTCGGGATCTATAGTATAAAAAGTTGGATTTTCAAGTGTAAAGAACTGAGTTTAAATGCATGCATATTTTTAGTCTATAATGTATGTCAAATTCCATGCTTTGCAATCAAGGTTTAAAATGTAAAACAACTCAAAATGCATAAATAAACATTCTTGCATTATCACACACAAAATGAAAAAAGACAAGTTTGATTCTAGAGAAACCATCAAATAGGAGGAAAACTCTTGTAGAGTAATTAATATTCTTAATTCCACTAGATTATGGTCTAACAAGAGTAGAGGTGGAGTCTCTTATACCACAGAGGCATGGCATTATTGCCCTAAGAAGTTGCTAGTGCAAAGGTAGAGTCTCTTATACCACGAAGGCCTAGCGTGAATGCCTAAGAAGCTGCTAGTGCAACTGATGTCATCATGGTAGCCATAAAAGATGTTTCTAATTCTTGGGAAGCTCATGATGATGACAAGGATTATCACCATGAAGACCAATCTAGGGCTAGAAAAGTTGAATAGGTATTTTTCACAATCAATGATGTTTATAGTTAAACTTTTGAACATTGTAAAATTTTATTCATCATAAATGTTTTAGATCATACATCATGATCTAAAATTCAAGTTCTTCGATATTGATAACAATCATGATCTAAAATTAAAGTATGATGAGAAATCAACTAAAAAAGATCGATGAGAAGTTGTCAAGGTTGGCATGTTATTTCAATAGTTTCTTAGGTTTGTCACAATGGGTCAAATTTTGTGTTTCACTAAAAAATGAGTAGGAGGGGTCTCAAAATAGTTAGATATGTTATTGAAACCAAACTTGACCCTTTAGGAGTGATCATGACTTTCCAAGTCATCAAAGTGAAAAAATTACAAAAATTGTCAATGACAACTTTGATAGCAATATTAGAAAGTCACCAAGAAATGGTTGGGGATTGATGACGAAAGTTGGTACTTGGAAAATAGAGTTACATAAGCACATTTGAAATCATTTTGAGAGGTTGGAGTTCCCCGTGTATGAAATATTGACTAATAAAGCAAATTGTTACATTAAAAAACTATCACAATGATCTTTGCAACTCAGAACTCTATATTCTAATGGATTGGAATGAGTGGTTTGATTACATGGTTTGATGAATCATTCCAAGTAATTTCTTAGTGCATTAATTAAGTTCCCAATTTATGTTTTGGTAGTTGTAAATAATTTTTTTCTTCTTGGCTAGTTCACTGGCCTAGGTAGAGTAGTTGGTGCAGGAGCCCCACACACAACCAAGCCAATGGTGCAGCTTATGAAGACCACAAAGATAGCTAGAGGAAATCAAGGAATTAATTGGCAAGTTATAAGAACTAGATTAATATGATGATTCAAATATTTGTAATTTCCTCAATAGGACTAAATGAAATTCTAATGGACTGTCATTGTCCAAGCACAAATAACATTGGAGTGTTTAGAGTCTAGGAATGTTAGTGATCATAAAAGATCAAAATTTGGTTAATGGTCTTTTTGTTTAAAGGGAATCCATAAAATATACGTCGACATTAGTTTGAGTTTTTTCTATTTTAAAACCAAACCATTCAACTAACCGATGACAATTGTATTGGTTTTGAGTTAGTTTTAGGCATTTCTATATTTTTGTTTTGAGTCTGTGTTATAAGAGAGACAATCGGTGTATGGATAGAGGAGAGAGAAAGCAATAAGAAAACTATATTCTTTGCAATTGATTTCCATTAGTTTGGATCTCCAATTGATTGGTTTGTATTTGAAAGACTTTGACAAGATTTTATGCATGAACTACTATGTTTTATTGATATGTTTCATAACATTGTAGGCTTGCTATCATACCAGTCTTGACTTAAAATAGTTACTCTTGATTTCAATTTGTTGTTGTAGTAACACCTTAGGTATAATGAGGATCATCCCATGAACATAGAGGCCTAACCTTCATGGGATGAAATTGTTAACATGTATTATAATCCGCTAACAGTGCATATGTAGTTTTGTGGGGTGCAAAAATGATCACAAGTTGAAGATATATTGGAATTGAAAGTCGTAGATAGCAAGGAATATTTTGCCTAAATGTGGAGTGAATCCTATGTTGGAAAAACATATAACATATTGAATTTGTGTGTGGAGGTAAGAGTTTGAGGGAACTCTAGTCAAATAGGGTTTGAGTCAAGATTCAGGGACTGTGGTGTTGCAGGGCCCGAGAGGTCAATCATTTATGAAATTTGATCATTTGTAGTCATCTCATGACTCTGGTGTGAGTTTGGAGAGATAAGGCTAGCAGGTGTGATGTCCCTTATTAAATTGATGAATTTTCATGCTTAGATGTGGGGTACAGTAATGTATAATCCTATTGGTCTATGGTAACCATATACAATCCTTTGCTATGTTATAAAACTCTTTAAAAAGGGTATTAGGAAGTGTCTTTAGATTGTCAAACATTTTGAGGAAAACCAAAGTTGTCCCCATTCCAAGCATGCAGTAGGACTGACAAGTAGGGTATTGTGCACTTGAGCCAAATTTATAGAAGTATGGTTTTGTCTTAGAGTCTTAAAGATCCCTATACCAGTTAATTGGGTATTTAAGAAACCAAGTCAGCATCTAGGAATATTGTGATAGAATTAAACAAGTTAATTCCTTGAAGAATTTGAAGTTTTTGATAGGCACAATTATCTAAGTCTCTTAAGTTTGCAACTTTTATTGTGTATTTAATACCAACCACCCTTCCTCTGCATTAGTTATCATAGAAATTGCTCTAATTTGATTTCTAATTGTTGGAACACAACAACCTTTAGGAATATATTAGGGAACTATAAATAACTTGGGGTCAATATGAAATGGTCTTCTATTTTTGGAATCAATCCCTAGGTGGATTCGGGCATACTCGATAAGGTGACTTGATGGTTATAGGGTTTGGATAGAGGAGTAGTTTGATTGATTTGTGCCAATCAAGGGCTGGAGTATGTGTAGAAATATCTAAAGGTATAGTTTCCAAGAACTAAGAAGGATTTGAATATTTTTGTGTTCCTTTTGAATCTTTGTAAGGCCTGTCAACAAGTAAAGTCTTAAAACCCTTGTAAGTAGGCTATTTTATAGGAATGAGTTGTACAGAGGGGTTGAAGAACTAAAACCTTGAAAATATTCAAGCTCTATAAAATCATAACTTAATTGGTATCTTCTTGAGTTTTTTTTGAAATATTTTCAAAATGGAAAATTTGGAGGCCTAATTAGTAGTACAGGGGCACCAAGATCATCCTATGAAGACACCAAAACATACCATGAAGACTAGAGGAGTGAGTAGGACAAGGAGATATCCAAGCAATACAAATGGACTAGAATTAAAAGCTATAATGGTTTTCATAACCAAACAATGTAATCAGATGAGTTTATTTTGTAATGTCCTAAAAGGAATGAAACTCATACTTGTAATGTCCTTAAAGGACCAATAATTTGTTTGTATTGGACTAATGTTGTCCAAACCTAAGTTATGTTTACAAGAAGTTTAGAATGGGCAGGGGATAGGTCTGGGTATTAGAATAAAGGTTGAATATAAATTTAAAACCATTTTTGTTATTTAAAATTCAAATATTTAAAAACAAACAGCTATAAAGGTATTTGGAGGGAATTAGTGTTTGGGGTGTCTTTAGGCTTAAACTAAGCCTCCAACTGGTAAGAGTTGGTTGTGACAATTTGGGGAAGGCTATTAAAGCATAAATGCATCTATTGTACAATAGAGATCTAGCTGAATGGACTGATAAAAACAATGAGCAATAAAATCCTCATTTTGTTGTTTCATTGATTTGTTGAACTCTTCATTGTTTGGATTGACATATCTATGAATTATCAAGGCTTACTGAGTCCATTTTAATCATTGTAGAATGAACTTCACTTCATTTTGAGAAGTTTGTATACCTGGTGCAAATAAACAAATGTTGATTTTATTAGTTATTTTGTGACCAGTCCTAAGACCTATTACTTTATGGCCATCCCATGAATTCTAAGGGCCCAAAATTCATGGGATGTGCATTTCTAACATGTATAATTGTCTTCTAACCTTTTAATTATAGAGGAGAATGTAACATTGGTTGACTGGTAGGTTTCCTAGAAGGAATTCATGGGTGCAGAGCAATAGTAGAGTTTTGGTCTAAAGGAGGAACCTATTTTATGGTTTGAACCATCTTAGTATGATCATCTAAAGGAGAAACAACTATCATTTGTTCTTGGAATTGATTGGATATATTGGATTTGAGAAACCCTTGGATTGAGGGCTTAGAAGTCATAAATTGGGGTTTTGGGGGTTTCCGATGGATTGAATCTTAACCCTTTGGGATTTAGTCATATTTAGCCATTATATGACTCTACTGAGAGTTTGGAGTGATAAGGATGAGACAAGAGTGAGGATGCTCTGTTAATTAATGGGATTTTATGCTACTTAAGGGTCACATTGTGCAAACAGTCAGACTTGGTCCAAAGAAGTCTATAGTAAGGTCTGGGTATGTTAAGGTACTTGGAAAAGAGTATTTTAAAATGCTTTTACTTTACCAAGTTTTTTGGGAAAAAGTAAAGTTATTTGAGTTTTAAACATGCTGCAAACCTACTAGATTGTCAATTCCCCCAATCAAAGATGAAAAGAACAATGCAAACAGTCAAATTATTTTTCAAATTGCATTGCTTAGCAAACTACCCATTCCCATCCTTGCAAAATAGAAATTTTTTTGCTATTTTTCAACTCACCTATTCACCGGTTGCGACACAAAGCCAAGCAAGTTTTTGTATGCTCGAATGATGGCCAAAGGTTCAAGTTTAGGTCTGCAGTAGATGCTCACAAGGTTTCCAAATGCTCCAATGTTAAATGCTCAAAGGATGCAAAATGTTGGAAATCCTCAATTTTTTTGGAAATAATCAAGACTAGCTAGGTTACTGAGAGGGGAGGGGTGAATCAGTAACTTCAAAACTTTTCATAAATTCAACACTTAATAATATAAATCATTCACCATTAATTGATCTACTTTACTACATGCATGAGAAACTGAAAGATGAACATTCATGACACATGAACATAGAATTTGGTGACCCAGAAACCTTCCAAATAGAAAGTAAAACTAGGGTGGGGATGATACCCACAAAACTTCAATACTACAGCATAAAGTTGGCCTATTAAGATTTACATTGATCACTTCTGATGATCTACCCTATTAAGAGCAATTTGGACTGCTAGGTCCACCTTGTTACCTACAATGAAGTATGCACTCTGTTAAGAGATCTAAAGAAAGATTTTTAAGTCTACCCTATTAAAGGATTTAGAAATTGATTCACCTGTTAGGATGAAATAGTAGATCTGACTTAAAACTTGATTGATGATTAGATCCTTGAAGTATAGATCACCTCTTGTAATAGATATAACTTTACTGCTCCTTATAGATCTTGTTGAATACTCTGCTTTGCTACTGATTCGTATTCACTCTTCTCAAAACATTACTTCTCATCATTCCTTGATACTTTGGTATGATACAATACATCACATATATATGCCATTGCAATATTTACAATTACAAGGTCGGCTAAAACACAAGTAAACAAAATATTACTGAGTTGGCCAAATAGTAGAAATTCGAGTTCTGTAAGTTGACTTGGTGAACTTCTGATACTCGATGTCGACTACATTACTCGGCATCATCATGTACTCAGTAGAAGTAGAGGCTCGGTCCATACTAATCACACAATGTAGCTTCAAACTTGGTGACCATTGGAGACTCGGTAGATATAGTGTCACTCAGTAGATACTGAATTCTATGTTTACCTTGCTTGCACTCAGTAAACACTGCTCATCCATCACTCGGTTGACACTAGCTTCACATCATAGCAATTGATGACTCAGTAAATGCTGCAAAGCTCGGTGACTACTATCTACTCAGTGATAACTGCTGGACTGCACATTGTTTGTCTTCACTCGATAGCTTTTGGAATGCTGGGTATGAATTGTGAAACTTGGCTATCACTGGATTGCTCGGTATGAACTAGAGACCAAATGATGAACTCGGTAATCATACATAATTAAATAAGTGTTGTTACTAATGGAAGACATAACTTAATGCCAATAATCTCCCCCTTTGGAATTAGTGACAAAAACACTTATAAGCCAAGACTTATGTACACTAACATACTGATTTTTCTGATTTCTCAAAATTTATCTTTGTAATGTTGTTGTATATACATTTGCACATATCTCTCCCATACATAAGACATAATATATACATAGTCAGTTTACATACATAGTCTCTCTCCCTTTTTCTCTATACATATGTCAATCTATTCTCTCCCCCTTTGTTTCTCCACAAAATATCTCTCACTCCCCCTTTTTGACAATAATTCCAAAGAGTTATACAATTTATTCATAGAGAGACACCAAGATGTGAGAGAAATTTGGAATGTACCTTGAGAATAAGAGCTAGTGTTTGATCCTAGTTCTCTTGCAAAATTTTGCAGGTATGAAGAGCTACTTGAACTTCTACTCAGAGTTGTATCATATGGTCTGCAATAGAAAAATTGTTATCCTAGACCAATGACTTTGAGTATGCAATATGCTTTTGCATTATGTCCATGATTGGAAGGATCATGTTTTGGATTTCTATTAATGTGGATCTGATCCTTGCTTCCTCTCTCAGTAGTTCAACCTGCATATCTAATAGAAATCTCACCTTAATGTGATATGTTGAGCTTAAGTTGGGGTCAAGCTACAATCTTTGAGCACTGGCCTTCATATCTTCATCAATCTTATTCAATTTCTCTTTTACCTCCTTAGTGAACCTAGTAACATCACATAGCTTAGCAAAAAGTGATGTTACATTTGTAAAAGAATTTTCAATGTTAGCCAAAATGGAGGATAGTTCTACCTGATTTATGGCAATGTGTTGAGCAATGTGCTCAAGCACTTTATTATCAAACTTTTTCTCTGCCTTTTCAATCAACTTTTCCTGTCCAGTAGAATCCTCATTAAACTTGTGCACTGCCTCCTCTAATAGTAATAATTTGTTGAGATGAATCCACATCAACACCTATGGCCTCTATTAGTATATTCTTTGCACTTTCAATTCTACTGAATTGCCTATCCCTTTCATCTCTTAATTACTTTTGCCTTTTCTTCTGTTCCAAAAGCTCGCTAACCAATCTGATTTCTTCAACTATAGTAGCATCAATATCCAACTTAGGAATTACAATCTCTTTGTCCAAGTCTATATCATCATCAATTTCTTTCCCAGTAATCAAAAGTTTAAGTGGTGGCTTGGGTTCCTCTTCTGATATTACTGCTTTGGACTTAGGAATAGAGACAATTGTAGAGATAGTTGGACTAGCTGTAAAAACTTGAATAGGACCAACTAAAGAAATACTAGCAGGAGAGCTAAAAGAATCCAAAATTGTTGTACTATCCAAAATTGAAGTAATAATAGGTGGAGTGCTGACTGAAGTACTTGTAATAGAAGAACTTACTGCAACAAAAATTGGTGCAAGTAAAGTTGTAGTAGTCAAAACTGTAGAACAGGATGATGAACTTACTACACATGTTGCTAATGAAGTTCCTGACTCAGTAGCTGAAGAAGAGGGTTGCAACTCAGTAGATGAAGTGGTTAACACTTCCATTAATGATACCTAGAGCTATGAGGTAGCAAAGGGTGATTGAGCAGATGATATATCTGTTGATGTTACAATCACACTTGTTGAATCTGTCTCCATGCCAGATGATGTAGTAGTCTTTGGTGGAGAGTGAGGAAGGGAGGCTATAACCTGTGTAGCTATCCTTACTAGATCATTCTCTTCATTTCCTTCCTTATCTTCCTCATCAACTTCTTCCTCTTTCTCTTCTTCATCATCCTTCAATGCCTAATAATCCTCAACATCAAAAGTGACACATGGTGTGTTATCTTTTTCATCATTGTCACTATCATCATCATCATCTTTGATCTCAACTGGGTCTTCAGTTGGCTATGCAAATGATAAAGATTTTTCCATATATCTGTAACATCTTTAACTACATGCTCAATATCTTTGACAAAAATCAGACAAGTATGAAATCTCATCATTATTTTCTCTTCATTTTCTTCATTGCTTCCTTAACTTCTACATTGGTAAGATTTGGTAGAAATTGTCTCAAAGATTGCTCAAATATGTCCTTGATAGTTTGAGTAGCAAATTATCATGTTGTTTTCAACCTCCAATAATTCATTGGAAATATATGGGGCAATTTGATCTAGAGAATATCTCCATTTTCCCATCCTTGACTACACTAGCTCCTCAATCTGCATCTTCTCTACATCTGTCCTGGTTTCAAATTTTGATGCCTTGAAGTTTGTAATACTATCACCTTCTTCTAATTGATTCAATCTCTCTTGGAAGGTGAGAGAGGGCTTAATAAGCACAATTTCACTATCTCTTTTCTTCTTGGATCTTCTGGTAAACATAGTTGTGGAGGTCTTGGGTGGCCTTTTCCCTCGGTAAGCATAAGAGGTGCACTTGCAGTTTTCAGCTTTTCTATCTTCCTCTTACCTTTGTTTACCGCCTAAGGTACCTTGATCTCAAGCTCTATTCTGGTTTTTTTCTTCTTCATAGGTTCCAAGGACAAGTAGCTTTGGATCTACTGGCTCATTGACTAGGGCTTCAATAACGTTTTTTTGTCTCATCAATGTTAACCTCATATGGAAGAGGTTTCACCCATGCAACTCTAGGCCTAACTTCTTGGATATAAACTTTATCACAATAAACCATGAAGCATACATCATCTTTATAATCTTCAACTAGTTTAGGAGGAATCTGGAACCTGTTGTTCATCTTCTCCTTGAAAACTTCAAAATAATTATCCATAATACTTTAAAAAATTTCACCCATTTTTGCAATGAATTCATTAATCTGATACAAAATGGGAGTATCTTTCCTCAATACAATTGAACCTTTGGATGGGAAAAACTTTTGAACATAAAAGAAAAGACAAGTTAGCAAAGAACCAAATTTATAGAGGTTGTTCTTTGATGTCCTGATGTTGTCCATGTTCTTGTTTAACTATTTCAACAATAAATATGATAGATCAAATTCTAGATTCTTCTTCACAACCTTGTATGCCAAATCAATGGCCTCACATTACACACTATTCAATTGAGTGGAACTATATATCTTATGTGAAATGATGTGAATTCCAAACCTAAGTTCCACATCTAATACATTATTGATCTTCAGATCTCTACCATCCCACTTGGCTAGGGTTTTCTTTTGAAGCTCTTCCCGACCGAGGGTTTTAGTTGTTTTAGCCTTGTTGAGCATAGGGAGACCCGTGATCTGATTAATCATTTTCTTTGTGATCAACACAAGTTTCCCTAACCATAACTGACCATTATGCACACAGATCAGAATATATCTAATCCACTTAATTTGGAAATTCCTCGGTAGATGTGAGATATGGGTTAATCATTTGACCTCTAGATGCTTATGCTCGGGTTTCAAAGATCCATCAACACACATTTCTCCTAGGGCACTGTCCATCTCAAGGGCTCCAATTTCTTGCACAATACACTTAAAATGAGTGTGAATATCGTTAATAAGGAGTACCTTTGGAGGAATTTGCGATTGAGCTCCATTCGGGTTGAGTGACTCTGCAACTATTAGTACCAACTTGAAATTTAGTACTTTCCATTCCATGCCTTTCACCAACATCTCAGTACCTCTTTTTGTCTTATTTCTACTATTGCTTATGAATGCCATGGTTTCTCAGTAAATGAGAGAATTCTTCAAAAAAATCTTTGCTGCAAATTCACTTGAGATTGCTTGGATGCACTATAAATCGCTCTGCTTTGGGTATACTGAAGTCGCGATGAAAAATAAAGTCAAATTTTTCCCTTTTGATGAAAATTTTCCATTAATGCTTGGTGCCATAATGACATAGTAAATGACAGACTGTCATCCACTAACTATGCTTGGTAAAAGCTTGTAACTCAGTGATCAAAAAAGATTTTATTACTCCTGACCTTGCTCGGTATGATGTAGCCTCATTCAATGAAAACTAATGTTAAACTTCTATGATCCTTCTGTATCTGCAAAATAGATTTGGATCTTTGTTTCCTTTCATTGGAACTTCTTGAGATATGACTTGAAGATACAGTTCTAGTTCTTCCTTAAGAACTTAATTGGAAATGGTGGAGTCACCCACTTCTTGAGTGACATGACCATCATTTGAATTGGTTTTCTCGGTAGATTTGGGAATCCACTGCTATCTCATTTGCTTCCTAATGTTATTAGCTTTAGCTTTCTTTTCAACTTCAACCTTTCCTATATTCATGCAATTCTTAGCTATATGACCAAGTTCAATCCATGTATAACATCTTATTGTGGTATCTTTCTTTCTCAAGTGATGCCTTGTGACCTTGTTTCTTGCATTTGTGACATTTACCTTCAAACTTTGGTTTCTCCTTGCATTCATTAGCTTTATGACCATGTTGACTACAATTGTACCATTTTCCATTGAATTTTGCCTTTCCATTGCTCCAACATTTGTTTGATGTATGACCTATCTTACCATACTGATTGCAAGTAGGTCTTTGATTCCTTTGAGTACCTTGTTTGGAAGATTCACCTTCATCTTTGTATCCAAGTCCTACTTTACCTTTTTGCTTATAAAGATTTTGCTCACTTTGTTGATTCAGTTGATCTATGTCTACTTGGGATTTCATTATTCTTTCATTGAGTTTCTTTTCAAAATTCAGATCAGCTTTCAATCTTTCATTGATTTGTCTTTTAGTGATTAAGTCATTTCTTAACCTTTCATTTTCAGATCTCAGACTCATGATTTCCTCATTTGCATTGGAGAGCTGATTGATAAGACTTCCTTCCTGACGGGATTGATTTTGAGTTTCATTGTTCCTTACCTCCAAGTCTTCACTTACCTTATTCCTTTGTTCCAAGATTTCACACATTCTTATTGACTGAATTTTTTGTTCTCTTTTCAATTTTATTACTTCTTCTTGCAGAGAGCCTTTCTTTTCTAGGAGTTCTTTGATTGCCTCATTTGTTTCATCTGAACTGCTTGAAGGGAAAAAGTCTTCAATCTTTTCTTCAACATACTAGTGGTCATTCATCTATTTTGAAAGTTCCTTCCTTCTTTTTAGGGATTGGGAAAGATGCTCTTTTTCTTCCTTGAGTTGAGCTATGGCCATCTCCAGATCTAGCTTTTCATTATCAATAGCTTTGTCAAGTTTGAATATCTCCATTGTCCTTGATCTTTGCTGAAGCTGTCAAACTTTATCCTGAGAACCACAAAGTTCTGATACCAATTTTTGGAAATAACCAAGACTAGCTAGGTTACTAAGAGGGGAGGGGTGAATTAGTAACTTCAAAACTTTTCATAAATTCAACACTTAACAATATAAATCATTCACCATTAATTGATCTACTTTACTGCATGCATGAGAAACTAAAAGATAAACATTCATGACACATGAACACAAAATTTAGTGACCCAGAAACCTTCCAAATAGAAAGTAAAACTGGGGTGGGGATGATACCCACAAAAATTCAATACTGCAACATAAAGTTTCCCTGTTAAGGCTTACATTGACCACTTCTGATGATCTACCCTATTAAGAGCAATTTGGACTGTTGGGTCCACCTTGTTAGAGGTTTTACAAACATACAATGAAGTATGCACTCTGTTAAGAGATTTAAAGACAGACTGTTAAGTCTACCCTATTAAAGGATTTAAAAATTGATTCATTTGTTAGGATGAAATAGTAGATTTGATTTACAACTTGATTGATGATTAGATCCTTGAAGTACAAATTACCTCTTGTGATAGATATAACTTTACTACTCCTTATAGACCTTGTTGAATACTTTTCTCTACTGTTGATTCACATTCACTCTTCTCAAAACATTGATTCTCATCATTCCTTGATACTTTGGTATGATACAATACATCACTAATATATACCACTCCAATAGTTACAATTACAAGGTCGGCTAGAACACAAGTAAACAAAATATTATCGAGTCAGCCAAATAGTAGAAACTTGGGTTTTGTAAGCTAACTTGGTGAATTTTTGATACTCGGTGTTCACTACATTACTCGGCATCATCATGCACTTGATAGAAGTAGAGGCTTGGTCCATACTAATCACACAACATAGCTTCAAACTCGGTGACCATTGGAGACTTGGTAGATATAGTGTCACTTGTTAGATACTAAATTCTATGTTTACCTTGCTTGCACTTGGTAAACATTGCTCATCCATCACTCAGTTGACACTGGCTTCACATCACAGTAACAGATGACTTGGTAAATACTGTGTAGCTCGATGACCACTATCTGCTCAGTGATAACTAGTGGACTGCACATTGTTTGTCTTCACTTAGTAGCTTCTGGAATGCTGGGTATGAACTATGAAACCTAGTTATCACTGGATTGCTCGGTATGAATTGGAGACTGAATGATGAACTTGGTAAGCATACAGAATTGAATAAGTATTGTCACTAATGGAAAGCATAACTAAATGCCAACAAAATTATCCTCAAATGATGCTCAAAATGCTTATCTCAAGTGAAATTCTCAACTGATATGGCACTCAAGTGAAATGCTCAACTAATTTGACGCTTTAAAAAAAAAAAATCTTTATGTTGTCGTGTTGGCTCACAATTGAGACCAACACAAAATATAAAGCATTGGTTGCAATTGAGACCAACACGGGCATGTATTAAGAAAAAAAAAAGTTTCCTTTATAACGTGACCAACCAAGCAATTTATATTTGATGGTCAAAATTTAAGGTAGAAATTTGGGGTTAAATGTACTAATGCAAGAAGGAGATATTGAAAGACTCAAATAGAGAGCTAGTGGATTACATAAAGTTTGCACTCGAGAGTACTTCTTCCAATCAATTCAACCCAAATGCAGAGGAGAACAAGAACTTACTACTCAAGCTACAACAAGAGAGACAATATGGACAAGTAGGCTGACCATGGATAGATCAAATAAGGGCTCAAGGTCCCCCACTAGTTGAGAATCTGGGTAGCCTTGTATTGGATGCTCACAAGCTCAGAGAGGTAGCTTCATATCATCAACCAACTATGCAGAAGGCAGTAGACAAGCTAACAGAGCAATTGTCCCTTCTAGAAAAAGTGATAGACATGAAGACTAATGTAGCCATTACTCATGGAATTCTAAAGACTGGCCAAGAATCACTATTCCATTGGAAGAAATCCTTGGATTTTTTCATAGAAAACTCCATGAGATCTGCAAGTGAACTCAAGGATGTGCACAACCTAGTGCAAAAGTGATGCAGGAGCATCTTGCATGGAAAAATTATTGGGAAAAAAAAAAAAAGTTGAAAAAAAAAAATTTGAAAAAAAAAAAAAAAAAAAAAAAAAAAATTGTGGAGGAGAGAGAAAGTGACGAAAATTAGAGGAAAAATAATAAAAAAATAAAAAAGGGGAAAAAGGAGAAAAGAAAGAAAAAGAGGATTTCTATTTTCGAGGTGCATAGGTGGCATAATAGGAAAAAATAAAAAAATAAATAGTTGTCATTTCATTTATCGAGGTGTGTGGGAAGAATTCTAAAAAGTTATGAATATTGTAGAAAGTTTTGGAAGTTGTAGAAGGTTGTGGAAGATGTAGAAGGTTGTGGAAGTTGTAGAAGGTTGTGGAGGAATTCTAGAAGGTTATGGATAAGTCATGCATGGGGTGGTAAGTGCCTATTTAAGCAAGGCCTATGAGCATTTCTAAATCAAGCTTGAGAAGAAGGTGAAAGCTCAAGGAGAAGCTCAAGGGGGAAGCTTGAGGAGTAGAAGCTCAAGGGGAAGCTCAAGGAGTAGCTTGAGGAGTGGAAGCTCAAGGAGAAGTTGGAGAAGTAAAAGCTAGAAGGTGTGAAGACTCTTATTTAAGATTTCTCTTATGTGGAAGAAATCATATCATCTTGTGGGTGTTGTAAGGATTTTTCAAGTATAATAAAATTATTTGTGAAGCATTTTTTTTTCTTCTTGGTCTCTATATTGTTGCATTATTGGTTGTGAGTTGGTAAGGGTGGTGTGGCCCTCTATCAGTGGTATTAGAGCGTATCTACATTAGTGGTATCAGAGCATACCTACATCAGTGGTATCAGAGCCTTCCTCCACCAGTGGTATCAGAGCGTTCCTCCACCAGTGGTATCAGAGCGGGAGATCCTGAGTGTACAAGCAGATCGCCGAAGTGTGAGGCAGTTTGTACCAGGACCTTGGTTGGGCAAAGTTTATCAGAGCTTGTGGATTGCAAATCCGTTGTCCTAGACTTGTGATGTGGTTCCTGATTGTTCGTGCGAGGTGGCAGGTTGTGATCTGGCTTGCAAACAATTCAAGGTTGTCACAAGGAGCGTAGGAAGGATTTGTTGCAAAGGGTTTACGAAGATCTTGGAAGATGGCTCCAAGAGGATTGGACCCTAAGATGATTGCAAAAATCCATGATATAGTGGAGAGGAATTTTTCTAAGATGTTTGCTCGATTGGATGCTAAAGCTAAGAAGGTCAAGGTGGAAGAGGATGGTTTTGCTGATCAGTTTGCGGAGCCTGATGCAGAACCTGTAGAGCAACTAGAGGTTGTTGCTAAAGATATTCCTAATGTTATTGATGTTGGGACAGATGTTGGTTTTCATGATCAATTGGTTGAGGAGATTGTGGAGCACTCGGTTGTGGATGATCTAGTTGATGTTGGTGGTGACTTGTATGTTGCAGAGCACTTGGTCGTGGATGATCCAGTTGTTGTTGGAGGTAAGTTATGTATTGCAGAGCATCTTGTTGTGAGCAATGAGGTTGCTAGTGTTGAGAGTTTGGCATGTGTTGATGGAAATGTACATGTGGATGTTGATGTGGAGTTTGTTATTGCTGGTATGGACGCACTAGTTGTTGATGTGAATGGGAGTTTGCTAATGAAGCATTACATTCAGTTTGTTCTTGGGCATGAGCTTGTTGATTGGATGGTTGAGATTCTAGTGTTTGATAGAGTAATGCAGATGTGGAAGATTTGCATGGTGGTTTTGTTGTCCCTATTGAGGTGGAAGCCTTTGGTGAAGATGAAGATGGTGGTAGATCTTTCTTTTGGCGTCAAAGTGTGGGACACACTTTTCTATGTACCGGGGGAGTCTGATGCAGGAGCATCTTGCATGGAAAAATTATTGGAAAAAAAAAAAGTTGAAAAAAAAAAATTTTGAAAAAAAAAAAAAAAAAAAAAATTGTGGAGGAGAGAGAAAGTGACGAAAATTAGAGGAAAAATAATTTTAAAAAAAAAAAGGGGAAAAAGGAGAAAAGAAAGAAAAAGAGGATTTCTATTTTCGAGGTGCATAGGTGGCATAATAGGAAAAAATAAAAAAATAAATAGTTGTCATTTCATTTATCGAGGTGTGTGGGAAGAATTCTAAAAAGTTATGAATATTGTAGAAAGTTTTGGAAGTTGTAGAAGGTTGTGGAAGATGTAGAAGGTTGTGGAAGTTGTAGAAGGTTGTGGAGGAATTCTAGAAGGTTGTGGATAAGTCATGCATGGGGTGGTAAGTGCCTATTTAAGCAAGGCCTATGAGCATTTCTAAATCAAGCTTGAGAAGAAGGTGAAAGCTCAAGGAGAAGCTCAAGGGGGAAGCTTGAGGAGTAGAAGCTCAAGGGGAAGCTCAAGGAGTAGCTTGAGGAGTGGAAGCTCAAGGAGAAGTTGGAGAAGTAAAAGCTAGAAGGTGTGAAGACTCTTATTTAGGATTTCTCTTATGTGGAAGAAATCATATAATCTTGTGGGTGTTGTAAGGATTTTTCAAGTATAATAAAATTATTTGTGAAGCATTTTTTTTTCTTCTTGGTCTCTATATTGTTGCATTATTGGTTGTGAGTTGGTAAGGGTGGTGTGGCCCTCTATCAGTGGTATCAGAGCGTATCTACATTAGTGGTATCAGAGCATACCTACATCAAAAAGATAATCAATAAGTTATCTCAGTATTTGAAGACCTTGCACACAGAGTCCTTTGTGCCAACTAATGGCAAGCTCATGGACATTGAGAGAATGAAGTCCATGTTCTTGGCATTTATTGATGAAGCCGTTGACCCTCGCAACTTCCAAGTGTCTAAGATATAGGAACTCTCAGTAGTAGATGCAGTCATGAGAAGAGAAATGGAGAAGTTCCAATCAAGGGTAGCCAAAATTGATGAACTGATGGAAATGCATGACTACTGGACAATCCGAGCTAACAATATCCTCATTCCAGGTGTTGAGGATTTGGATAAAGTAACCAAAGCCATGAAATCTTATAGAGCTAAGTCAGTTACTTCTAAGAAGACATGATGCTCTGATGCTTTTTCAAACATCTGTCATTCTTCCCCTCCTCTTTCTTTTGTCCCAATTCATGGCATTTTGTCAGTCTCTATAATAGACAATGATTCATGCTTGTCCTATTTTTAAATTATTTTTTTCAAAGATGATTTGCAAGGAAAATCATCTAATGCAACTGGTCATTTTGAGAAGGCCTATAAATGTAATCTTTGATGAAGTTAATAGGATTGGAAAATTTTACTTTGGATGAGCCCCTATACCTAGGAGTACTATGTGTGACTCTGAGTTCATTATAAGTTTTGATGTTCATTTAGTTTAAGTGGAGTTTACGGAATGAATTTTTTAATGTTGAAAGTTGAATGAATGTGAATGAACTTGGCTTTGTTTCCTTTGTTTAATAGATTTTATGCTTTACTATCTTTAGCATAAGCATGTCTTCTATTACCTCTATTGTTTATCATGGTCTGTGTGTTTAGCTTAATTCATTGTATAAGGAAGCTAGAAACTAGTGTGTGGACTAGCTGAGGGGTAGACAATCTAGGTATTGTCAAAACATTGGCTGACTACATAATCTAGGAATTACTTATTTCACTACCTTTCCTTTCTTCCTATTGTTGTAGCTAGTCTTGCATGTTTCCATTTCTCTACATTGTTAGTTTGAGTAGATTGCATTTTGTGAGTTAATTCCCCTTTTCTGCCTAGGTTGTTCGAAGTGTTGAGCAACTTGGTTTTTACCTCTTCTGCTCTCTAGTTAAGAGCATACCCCCTAAACCTGAAAGAAAAATTCATTGTATATCTTGCACTAATAAGGGAGTTATACCTTTCAATTTAGGGGTCTTTGTATAGATTACTACTTTGACCCAATATGTTGTTAACTCCTTTGTTTTCTATAAGTCATTGGGCTAGCCAAGAGTCAAGGTATAAACCAAAGTATCAATGAATAATTTTTTTTAACCAACACTACTTAATTGAAACACACTTCCTAACTTTTATAATATTCTATTTTTAAATTATTCTTTAATGCTTTATAATTTACATTGAAAATTATTAGAAGCACCAACCTTTGCTTGCTAGAAACCAAGGTCTGTATGACACAAGGAAGTGGAACAAATTTTAATCTTGACTTCCATTGCTTGTAGCAGTGAAACTTGCACTTCCTCAATTGCCAGGGCTTCTCCTGGTGCCCATGCCATGACAATTGCTCACACAAAAACCTTCATTAAAAGATAAACATTTTGGAACTCAAATCAAATTAACAATGACATCAACCTACAAAACTCCCCAATCTTCTTAAACATGACATGAATTGAACTTTAGGAAATACACCAACCCTTATAAAGGTAATGGCTTCTTTCAACTTACCTTTTCACATAATAACCTAGCCTGCAATAACGCTTGACATTTTTGTTGTTGTTCAATCTCATTTGTACAAATGTAATGAATATGAAAATGAGTTGAACTTTAGGAACACAACAACCCTTAAAAAGGCAATGACTTCTTTCAACTTACATTTGCACATAATAACTTGGGTTGTAGTAGTGCTTAACATTTTTTTTTTGTTTGATCTCATTTATACAAATGTAATGAATATGAAAATGACCTAAACTTTAGGAATCACGATAACCCTTATAAAGGTAATGGTTTCTTGATTGAAATACATCTATAATAACCTATTGAATACACATGGGATAGCTAGGTTTCTATCATTTTAATTTTGGTAAATTTTAAACAATGGGCAGGTTAGCCTGGATAATTCATGGAGTTGATTGTACACATTAAAAGAGTCAAACATTCTCAGATCATTTTGGCCAAATGCGGCCAACAATTTTCTTGATTAAATGAAAAAACTCATCTAGATTTCATTGATTTAAGTTTACTATTTTGTTTTAATAAATGACTTTTCTTAGATTTGATTTTTTTTCCTTTCAGCTTCCAAATTGGTTCAGAAGGGATTTAAGAGTGCACACTCAAAAAAATTGAGATTATATAGAAAAGTTCTAGGTCAAGAGATTTTGAAAAGAAAATAAGATACTACAATTAGATTGCAATTTAGTGTATTTATTTTCCTCCTACATTTGTTTGTGTTTATGTAGATCATACAATAATTAGTTGAGTAGATTCTTTGTAGAGATTTTTTTCTTATAATTAATAATTCTCAAAGAGTGATGATCTTAATAGTTCACTTGATTAAATATATGGTGAATTCTATACTAGAAAACCAATTCTGCCATGTATATTTTATGTTACTTGTCAAGTATCCTTTATACATTAGCAAATTAAAATTACAATTATAACCCACAATAGTGGGTTACAGTTTTTTGCCTAAACTAACACTAAACTATATTTTTTTTTAAAAGCTTTCACTTTCAAATGCAAATTGTCATTTAATGGTTAGCAGTTTGAAAATGAAGTAAATTAGAGTTTTTTAGGCTTTTCTATTTAGATTCTAATCATATATTTTAAATCTATTTTTGAACTAATTTTTTTGTATTATTATTTCTCGCATGAAAATTGTATGTTATCAAAAACATTATTTTGAAAGAGTGACGATGCTTTTGACACACACATATTTTTTCTAAAATAGATACGAATCTAATTCTTTTGAATTTTGTTTTCTAACATTTATACTGAAATTGTGGAGGTAGTCTGATGTCTTTATCCTTAGTATTTCGTATTTTATCGAAGTTTAAAGCTGACATAACACTAATTTGGACATATGTGGCTTTTGACACATGTAACTTATTATATATTTACCTGATTTGAAATTTTCTCTTTTTAACTAAAAGAGGACTCAAATACAAAAACGGTAGCTATTTTTCAATAAAAATATTCTCTTAGTTACTATGTTTCCATGAGCGTCCAATATAGAGGTTTATTTTTATAATGCACCTCTATTAAATTCATGTAAAAAAAATGCATACCTAAAAAATTCAAAATGCATCAAATTCAGTCATTAGAAAGCTCATTTAGAGTACTTTTATCATGCAAAATGACATGTCTTCAGTGCTCCATCTGAACCTAGTAATTGAGCCTAGAAGCCATGAAAACATTGGATATCTTCTAACATTTGAAGAAGACTTGTAATTTCTAGTTTCGATAGAAACCTAGTTTCTATCAAAAGTATAAACATTAGTTTTGATAGAAACAAAATCTTAAAGTTTCTATCAAAATTTAAAATGCGCAATGCATGTGTTGTTAACTAACCTCAGGTAGCTTCGATCGAAACTCTTGCTGACCTTTATGGGTTTCCTTTTTTATATAAAAATTGTCATATAATTTTTATTTTTTTTCAACTTTAACATTTCAAATTTAATCAGATAATTCACAAGTTTCAATTGGGAGGGAGGAAATATTTTGCAACTTGTCTGTTTTTGAATTTTGGAAGAAGAATTTGTGACATGGGAAATAAAGATAAAAGAGCAAGTAAATATGCACGAAGAAGAACTCATGAACAAGAAGATAAAAATGATCAAAAAACTTTAGTAGGATACTACACGAGGCAAGTTACACATGTACAATCTTTTTTTCCAATTAGGAATATAATAAATATTAACTTAGGGTTACAATTAACTTAATATTAAGGGTTTATTGAATTATGAATATTTAGGATTATTTTTTATTAAACTATGAATATTTAGGATTATGGTTTATTACATTATGGTTTTTAAATTATGAATATTTAGAATTAGGGTTCATTTTAATTATGATCTTTTAAATTATGAATTTATTTAGGATGTAGTCAACCAAGACAACCTATAGAGGTTGGAGAAGGTTCATCCCAAGTTCAAATATGTATGTATGCAGACATCTCTAGCAGTACATTCTCTCTCTAGATTTCTAGGTGTAGGTAAACTTTATATCTTTGATTTTAAATTTTAGAGACATTTCCCCTTACAAACTTGCTTGATTTTATTTTTTATGTCCTGCACATGCAATAGTAGATTATGGAAATGTTGGACATGAGGAAATTGAAGATGAAGTAATGGATATCGAAGAAGGATCATCTGAAGATTAGATAAAATTGTATTTAATAGTTCGCTTGTTATGCATATACACATATGTCCCCTAAAAAGAAGTTGTATCTTAAGTCTTTATTTTGAAGATCAAACAAAAAATGAGAATGTTAATCTAGCTCAAAGATTGATGAGAAAAATTAATCATAGAAATATAGATCATTTAATTGAAATGGATGTGGGAAAATTGAGAGAATATGCTAGTCAACCTACACATACTACGAAGAGGAAATTGAATTAAAAAGTCTAAAGAAATAATTGCACAATTTGAGAATCTTGATACTATGGAGAAAACTCAACTATTATCAATTTCACTTCTTAAAGATGACTTAAAAGAGTCATTAAAACTATTGGGTATAGATACAAGTATAAAAAAGAGGAAGACTTCTAAACTACAGAAAGATATCATTGAAAGTGTTAAGGAAGGGTTACATTCCATTGGGAAAAAACTAGATCTATAGATAAATCCATTGCATGGAGACTGATGTTGACATCTATTTTAAATAAGAAATCATGGAAAAAAAGACAGATCTCTTCACTATCATCTCATATTGGGTAGAGTCAAAAGATGATATCACATTATCTGAAAAGGAGAAACAATTTGGATGATAGCACATTAGAAGGAAATTGGGCACTAATGTGTAGAACTCCTCGATTTGATACGATTGTGGAAATAGTTAAGTACTTAGTTATTCAATTTTGGATTGATAATACTCATCCTTCACCAAATAGAAGAGATATCATCAAGTAGAGGATTGGGCCTAAGGAGTATCTTCAACATGCAAAACATTGGTTGGATGTCACATAACATGAATTTTATCTCTCATTTTGTAATTTAAATCCTGACACAAAGATTGGACAATGTTTGAAAGATCAAAACCCTATTTTGTGAAGATAAATAAATCTTTTGAAACATCATGTTGTCAATATCATGTTGAATTTGATTTTTACTATGAAGGGTTCTGAAATATGATAGAAGAAAGTGGTGAATCTCAAAATTCTTTTCATAAATGATCGATCCAATTCATAACATCAATCTTATGTGACAAACCAAATGATCGTGCAATAGTGAAATAGATTGCATAAGAGGAACTTCTACTAAAATATTTGGTAACCTGACTAAATTTCCTTTGAGAGATGAAGATAATGATATGATGAGGATGGTGAAATGTAAGAGATATAAATACATAAAGTCAAAAACAAAAGTTGGAAAAGAATCAACAAGGTTGGAATATGTAGAGGATGACATACCTGTTGGAGAATTTATGTCATATTTTCATAAATTGATTCAATCATATATACATCATACTTTTTTTGCTAAGTGGAAAACATAATAGTTTCAAACACTAAGAGAAACTTTCCCACTAATATCTTTTTTTGACTTTGCAGAGAATTACTCTTCATTTCTCAAAAACAACTTCAAGCGGAATGCTACTTTACAGAGCAAGTTACTATTATAGTTCAAGTGTCTTAAATTGATTTGGATGGTGCGGAAAGTATAGATCAAACATGGGTCATTAAAAAAGAGTATCACTTTTACATTAGTGATGACAAAGAACATGACACACATTTTGTGGAACATTATTTTAAGACATTTTTTGAATATTTGAAAAACAAAGGCATAAATATGGAAAAACATTTTGTATGTTCAAATGGATGTGCAACATAATTTAAATTAGCTAGACCATTTTATGCATTATGTAGATATCATTGATACCTTAATATACCACACATTTGGAGTTTTTTTTAGAGTGAACATGGAAAGGGTGAGCATGATGGTGCAGGAGCTTGTATCAAACATGCTTTAAGAAAGTACCAAATGGACTATAAAGTATATCGCATTAATAATGCTCATGATGTGATTGAGTGGTGCAAAACACATTTTACGGTGCCAACAAATACATATAACACATCATCATAAGTGGATCGAGTCATACCATTCAAAGTGCTTTGGGAGGTATTAGGTATAAATTAATTTGAATATTCTAATTAAATCAAAATTATATTTAATATGTTAGGGGATAACTAAATTATGTGTACATACATGTTTAAAACTCATATTTTATATGTATGTATTAACCTTACATTCAGGTGTCAATAAAAGATCAATGCATACATGTAAGAGGGTAGAGAAGACATGATCTTTGCATTTAGTTATGAGTACATATAGTAATGTGTGGTCATTTTACACAAGAGAATACTCATGTTTTTGTCATGATTGCATTGATGAAAACTATGATGGTTGCATTAATCAAGAACGTGGATATGTGGGTGAATGGACTTTGGTGCCACTAGATGTTATCAATGTGAATGAGTTTGAGGATGAAAACTATGATGATATTCCATTGGTTTCTAGTGATTCTAACCATATTTTAGGATTGATCATAGTTGGTATGTATGTATCTGTACAAGTGTATTTGTTTCATAATTTTGGTAAATTTATTTAATATATATACTCATGTACATGCCACATAGAATTTATATACATATAATTTGTGTAGTTAATGTTTTTGCAGTCATGGCAGAATTTGAAAACGTAGAAGGTGTTAGCTATTATTTATTGTGTTGCACCATACAAAGAGAGAAGCTAACAAAGACTAAAATAAGTGATGGAATTATGTTTCCAACAGGTTATTATATAGTTGAATCATGTACATGTACATCTATTTTTTTTATGAATTCAAAATTTGTGACTTATTTGAGTGATGTATATATATGGATATGTGTACATATATTCAGTAATTAATTAATCTATGTGATATTTTTTACATGTATATGTAGTTTTTTTTGTTGTACAGGGAACATATTTGAAGCAAAGAAGAGTACTTAAGAATGGGATTCATTTCATTGATTATCAACATAACAATAAGGTATATCAGTATAGTAACCATGTTATTGCCACTGGTCTAACTCTTCATCCAATCAAAGGACCTAGAAAATGTAAGTGGAGGCTCAATATTGATGATCACGGGAAAATATTAAGTGTTATCCAACAATGAACTGACCCACTTAATACGAGATAGAAACAACTTGTAATTTGAAACAACTTGAACATTTTGAAATTTGGTTGAACTATTTGAAATTTGAAATTTGGTGAAGAACAATTTAGAATTTGGTTGAACTTCATCATTTTCAATTTTCAATTTGGTTGAACTAATTATATATTAATTTTACTCTTTCATTTAACTTGTCAAGTTTAAATTGTGATTTGTAACAAATTATAGAAATTAGGAACTTATATGCAACTAATTAGGACATGTACCTTGAGGGGAAGAAATTTGAACACTTGTCTTAAGGGGATTAAGTTAGGACTTGTAACTAGTTTAATTATAGAAATTAGCAACTTATATGCAACTAATTAGGACATGTGCCTTGAGGGGAAGAAATTTGAACACTTGTCTTAAGGGGATGAAATTAGGACTTGTAACTAATTATATATTACTTTTACTCTTTCATTTAACTTATCATGTTTAAATTGTGATTTGTAACTAATTATAGAAATTAAGAACTTATATGCAACTAATTAGGATATGTGCCTTGAGGGGAAGAAATTCAAACACTTGTATTAAGGGGATGAAATTAGGACCTGTAACTAATTATCTATTACTTTTACTCTTTCATTTAACTTGTCAAGTTTAAATTATGATTTGTAACTAATTATAGAAATTAGGAACTTATATGCAACTAATTAGGACATGTTCCTTAAGGGGAAGAAATTTGAACACTTGTCTTAAGGGGATGAAATAAGACTAGACTTTAATCATATCTAAATATCACTTGTATTACTTTTACTCTTTCATTTAACTTGATTAGGACTTGTACCTAATTATATTGAACTTTTACTCTTTCATTTAACTTGTCAAGTTTAAATTGTGATGTGTAACTAATTATAGAAATTAGGAATTATGTAACTAATTAGGAATTTAATTATATCTAAATATCACTTATAGAGAAAAAAATTAACCACATATGTATACATCAATTTCATAAACCAACATAATCCATTATCCAACATAATCTAACATGTAAAAGAACATGTAATCTAACATAATCCAACATAATCTAACATTATCCAACATAATACAACATTATCCAACATAATCTAACATAATCCAACATAATAGAACATTATCCAACATAATCTGACATGTAAAAGAAATCTAACATAATCCAACATAATAGAGCATTATCCAACATAATCTAACATGTAAAAGAACATAATCTAACATAATCTTTAAACACAATCTAACATAATCCAACATAATAGAGTATTATCCAACATAATCTAACATGTAAAAGAACATAATATAACATAATCTAACATAATCCAATATAATCTAACATGTTAAAAAAAAAGTCCAAAGAATGTATATATGTAGGTCAATCATCAAACATGTATATGAACCTAGACATAAACACATGTCAAACATCATTCTCAATTCTATAATATATTTATCAATCATCGAAAAAATAACAAAAACATGTATAATCTAGATCTCATAAGGCAATATCATATATAAATAGTGTGCACGTATACATCCAAGTATCAATCTAGAATCTATGAATGTCTCTTTGGATGAAAGACTAGATCAAATAATCTATAATAATAAAAAAACTATAGATCACTAGGTGCAGGACTATCATCGTGATGTTTGCTCACAACGCGGTCAGAAGACCAACTATAGAGATGCTCATTAGGATGTGATGATCCCTATATATATTCAAGACAAAGTGATATCGATGTACATAATTTCATATTAAATTAATTCTCTTTTAAATTTAGAAATTGCATCCAATTTATATATTACATTTAAAACTCACGTTTGTCTAATTCAAAACATTTAAAACTCACCTATCCACTCCTGACATCATCAAATGAGTCTCAATGACATACACAATCTGACATCAAAGATGGATAAAAGAGGAATGTCCCCTACAATACATACATACATGTGCAAAAAATCAGATTGAAAAATGTATAATTACAAAGGCATGATATGTATACGTACATAAATTATTAGTTTCAAACAATTGAAATTTTAACATGAAAAAACAAAATATAGATTTACCTATGTAGATGTTGGCATCTAATAATGCTTAGACTACCTAGCATTGATTGTATCCACTAATATATCCAGATTTTGTTGAGCCTCATCTAGCTCCATCTCTACATCTACACTAGCATGACTAGTGACTGACACACATCCTAATAATGACGAGCCAAGTGGACTGACTAGATGAGATGGCATAGAAGTAGAATCATCACATGTCAACAAGTCCATCCATCCTGTGGTCAACAAGATGAAGTCAACATCATCAAGGCCCACATCTAAACTCTGAGCATGTACTACACTAGCTGAAGGGTCTGTACTAGTATTTATATGTCCCTCTGCAACAAAAGAGTGATCAGTAGGTGGATCATGATGTGTACTACCACCATGACCATTACTTGATCATGAGAAGAATGTGGCTGAGGATTTATCCCAATACTACCATGGACACAATGTCAAACATCTGATATGGGTATGCCAAGATTATTTGATATGAATCTATATGAATATAATAGGTCCTCAACAAGACTAGTCATAGTATCTCATGCCAACACCCCGTGAGACCCTCTAACCTAGTCAATGAAGGGATGCTTGTTGCACTATATAAGTCTCCTAAAGATGAAGCACTAGACAATGATTTGGAAGGTCAACCAGACATCAAATACTAGCCAACCTCGTCACTTGAAATAGATCTGACAACTATGGTAATCTCTCTAACTCCCTGAATCACCCCTCACAACTAGGTGCTATACATGGCCTCATTAGCTGACAAACCTAATATAGGGGAAATAGAAGGTGCCCTTTTTGTGACAATCGACCTATGTGTCTGTGGTGGATAACCCAACTGCCTATCAACTAGTTTACCACTCCCCTATCCTAAATGTGATGGTAAATTAGTGTAGTTCACCACTCTACCTAAGAAAACCTCAACATAAAGCTATCATGAAAAATATAGTGGAATTTGGTCATTATTTTGATAATGACCATAAGCAGCAAGGAAGCATGGGTATATAAGTGCAGCCATCTCTGGATTTGTACACTTTAGGGGAAAATACCCCTTCACATACTTTTGTGGAACATAATGTGGGAAACATTCCCTCTTCAATGTCTCTTTATGCACTAATCCCTATAGCTACTATAGTGAAAGACCTAAAGAGACGTCGCATCTCTTACTGTCAAGGACAACATGTATCTAGTGCATGCAGAATATGGAGTAGCACCATGAATCTCATCTCCAATATGTGTAAGGCTATGTAAGATGCTCTGACATGTACTATTTTATACACTAGAGCATGCACCACTAGCCAAGTATTCATGAAGTCTCTGGATCACTTGGTCAGTGTGATCATAGAGCATGTGGGTGGGATAGGTTGTTGAACTAAGGGAATAGGCCGCTACTGGGAGGCACAAGCTCCTACTCAGGGCGAGGACAGGCTGCTGGTGCTCAAGGGGGATAGGAGGCCATTGCTCAGGGGGATAAGAGGTTGCTACTTGAGGGGGATAGGAGGTTGCTACTCCTGGGGATAGGAGGTTGCTACTTGGGGGGATAGAAGGTTGTTGATCTACCATGTGGAGATCAATGTATGTAGTATTCATGTGTATTATGTGTAAAATTAAAATTAAAATTAAAATATGACATTTAATAAACTTGAGATTTATTACAATGACATTTGAGAAACTAAAATTCTATAAACATGAAATTAAACATATAATATGTGTAAACATGAAATGAACATAACATACATACTACATGTGTGTTTTACATCTTAAATTAAAATGTGACATTTAATAAACTTGAAATTTATTGTACAATGAAATTTAAGAAACTAGAATTTCATAAACATGAAATTAAATAATAGTGTAAACATGAAACAAACATATGTTATGTATGTAGACACCTAAATTTGATTACATCGCTTTGGTAATCCTATTTAGTTATCTCTAAAGGCATCATTAATTAAATTCCTATTTAATTAATCCTTTGCCATCCTCTAGCTGATTAATTTAATTAATCATCTATAGTCCTAATTGATAAATCAAATAACCTATTATTTATCAATTTAATCCTATTCTTCTATCTAATTCCAAAATCCCAATTTATTAAATAAATCTATTTGATAAATAAAGCCCTCAAATCTAATAACCCCTAAACTATCCTAAACCCCCTTTTTAGCCTAATCTACCCCATCCACCCATACTAACCAAGCTTAGCCACTAACTCACCCACCCTCATGAATGCCATCCACTTGCAAATATCTAACAAGCCTAATCTAATCCTAAATCACCTCTAATCCCTCCCCCCCCCCCCCAACCTTGTCACATTCCCTAAGTAAGCTTAAGACTTTCCTAAGCCAAGGAAAGTCAACAATCTCAACTCCCTCCAAAATATCCCAACCACCAAGCTATGAATGCTCTTACAAAGGCCATAAAGACTCTTACAAGCCCATTCATTGCTCTTACAAGCCATTATGAAGGGTATTTATGAAGATATTATCCCTTGAGCCTCCTTTGTTGACTCATCCATCCCCTTGCCTCCATCCACTCACCTTGTGACATGTGTCACTCACTGGTTGGTGCTAAACAAGCACAATCCATGTGCTCCCCTTTGAGTGCATCCTAGCCCTCATTAAGCTTTCATCTCTCCTTGCATCTTAACCCTCCATCCCTCAAGCCCTTAGCCTATAAATTGAATCCCCTCCCAAGCCATTTCATCACAACTTTTGAGCTAAAGTTATAATGCCATTTTAAGACCAAGTTTTATACCAATCTCATACATCCACACTAAAAATCTCAAAAATCTCCATTGAAGTTAGTTTGAAGCTTGAGCATACATCCCATAATCCTACCAAACTAATTCATTAGACTCATCCATACATCAAGAGAATAATCTCATTGAGAGAGCCATTCCATGGCTTATATTCTCATTTGAGGGTTTCTCTTTTGGTCTCTCTTATATGTTATAGTAATTTTGTTAGTTAATGCTTTGTTCTTTTAATAGATTAGTATTCTTTTGCTAACATATTTCTCATATAAATTTTGGCATGCCCAGTGGGACCCCACTATGGGTCATTCATTCATTCATTTCACCCTATGTTTTGTTCTCATAAACTAATCATCTAATGTTTGTTGTTGTTTGAGTGTGTTGTAGGGTGTTTTGCTTATTTTTGCAGGTTAAAGAACGCACTTAGGAAGAAGACATACCCTCTAAAAATTTGAAAATAACCAAAAAATTTTAAAAATTCTGGAAAAATCTGTGCATTTCTATTCTGTTCACACAGTGTCATCTCCGCAGATCAGCGTCTCCGCAGATTGGCGTCTGTGCTTGGTGAACTGTCGTCTCTGCAACCTCGACTGTCATCTCTGCAGATTGGCATTTGCGCCTGCAAACTATCACCTCTTCAAGCTACTCTGTCATCTCTACCATTGCCTCTAGTCTTTTGTCATCTCGGTCACTGCCAACCTAAACTGTCATCTTCGTAGATCAACGTCTCTACAGTTCAGCGTCTTTGCCCAGTTTCTTATTTCCTACGTCGCCAAACTGAACTATCATCTCTACCTCTTTCTTTGTCGTCTCCGCAAATCAGCATCTCCGCAGATCAGCATCTCCACAGTTTTTTAAAGCATTTTTATACCTAGGAAAAAGAACAAAAATTTTTTTTAAAAAAATTCCCATAGTTAAGCTTTCATTTTGGAAGATTTCGAGTGACTAATCAATTTGTTTTTTTGTCTCATTGCAGGTTGGAGCAACAAGCCTAATCATTTTTTTTAGGTTTTTCGTGGAATGAACTTGAATGGTTAAACACATTTTTCTTTGAATGTATGTTGTTCAAAACACACTCTTGAATGCCATGTATAAAAATCAATTTTCCTTGAATGCATGAGTAAAACAACAAATCTAATCTTGAATGCAAAAGATCAACTAACCATTGCAATATCATCACACTTCATCTTTTGGGACATAAAAAGAATCTACATTCTAGAAACTTCCTAAATTATAAAAACCAAATAAAGATTCTTTAAGTGAGTTTGTAGTTGGACTCACCCACTTTAATCACCCATCAATTTAACCATTGGTTATAATCTCAGCGCCATCTATGGGGATGGGTCCACCTAAGAGGGTGTTAAGTGCTCCACAAAGATCAAACTTCACTTGTATTTTTATTAGTTTTTCTAACTTAAAATTTTTTTTGAATGCACATTAGGTTCGCTAACACTTCATTTGGGTAGTAAAATTGAACAACTATTGACGTGGAGGGCCTTCGGGTGAGCGCTTGACAATCAAGTTTCACACATCTTTGTTTTGGGCTTAAAACAAAATCACACCAACTCTTGAATTCTTTAAAGGAAATTAATTGATACTTGATGTAGAGGGCCTCCAGGCGTGCAGGTTTACATTCTTATTGACCCTAACTCTTCTTCTTGTTCGCATTCTCTGATCAATTTTTCTTTGTTGGCGCATTTCAAAGTTGGAATTGAACATTGTCTCTTAAACATGAGTGCTTGCAAAGTCTAGATCAAAAAACTTAAGCGTCAGTTGGAAAAGAATCTTGTCTTTTAGCCCAAGGTCATCCAAGTCTTCTCTCCCCTTGTCGTCTTCCGAGGCCATCTTGGGTGCATAATATTAGGATCCAAAACCTTGTTTCTCTTTTTAGGAGGCCTGCTTGGGGATTTCATCACCCCTTGGACGACCTCAACTCCAGCGTTCCGGCGGAGTATAAAGATCGGGAGGTGAATCTAAAGACACCTCTCTTGGAATCAAGATTTTGTCACTCGGGCTAAGCCTCAAGGAACTTTATACCCTTAAGAAGTGAAAGAGGAGAAGTGGGTTACCGCTCCTCTTAGCTGTGTGACATTGTTTTGGTTTCATCTATGGAGTTGAGCCTCACGTACCTTGGGTATATCGAGGACTCCCTAGCTAAACCAGTTGTCAGCCTTGCAGACAACCATCTAGGATGTTAATGTGTTTGAAGTGACTAATCAAAACATTTGTAAAACATACACACTCCTTGGCACAAGTATCACATTCTAAGAATCAAAAACTTCTATCTGGTTGTTCCTATCTATTGCTTGATTTTTTTTATTTGTTGAATGAATGTTTGCCAAACTTGGTCAATCCTAGCTTAGGGCACACTTAGTGTAGTCACTGCCTATTCCAAAAGTTGAACAAGTTGAAGCAAAACAATTGAGATCTCTCAAAACCAAAAAAATTTAAGAATTGATGTCAGAACAACCCAAACCCAAACCCAAACAAAAGTTTCACAAAGTCAAACTCAAACCATCTCAGGCATACCAAGAACTTTTAGCCGCGAGAAAGGAACTAACATCAAGCCCTCGAATTGCCAAACTCCACAAAGTAGAGGAAAAAGCTGCTGACGAAGCCCTTCAAGATGCCTGGTTAGATCGCACCATCCAACTTATCCAACATCCAGGAGTTAACAATGCTTATGCCTTACCAACTAGGCATGACTTCTATGATTAGACCCCCTTGTTTCTCCACATCTTCTTGCATAAGCTTCACTTTAGAGTCATCCTTGTAGGTAAGCCAGCCATCCTTAGTCATCCCCTTAAGCATTTTAGCTCATCCATCTCATTTAGAACCAAACCATCTAGCCAGCAATCCAAAAAAGCTTCACATCCAAGCCTTCAAAATTGTTGTCACTTTGCCAAAAGTTTGCCATTCCTAACATCTTCCAAATCCACCAGTCTCACCAAGGTTATCCCTTTGACAGAGCTTTGTCTAGGGTAATCTAGCTTTTTCACTTGTTATCCCTCATCACCTTGAGCTAAAGGTTGGGATCCACAAGTGGTCAATCTCATGTTCTTCCTAAAGGATCATCAGTCTATCCTTAAGTTGACACAATCACCACCAAGCTTGCACATAGGAAAGCAGACCTTTCATAATTTGGCAACATATCTTTGAAGTTAACATCCCCAACCCAATCCTCCTTAGGTTTTGTCATACAGCTTTGCCTCAACCTAGGAAATCATTTGCATAGAAAAGCCCTCCCCTTTTGCATCCATCAACATTGTTGCATCTCATCCCTAGGAAACATTCTGCATTTTCATGCCACCTGTCACTCGCTTAGGCAAGAAGAAGAAGGAAACAATGGAGCCCTATCATTTGGATCAAACAACATCGCTCCCCTTGAGCAGTCAACCATCCTTTAACCCAGAGAACACCATACCATCACCTACTGACATTGAAGCTTTCATGAACCAACCAAGAAATGCAATATTGGTGAATGCCATTATAGACAAAAACAAGAAAACAATCATGGCTAACTTTCGAAGGGACAACATTGGAGCCTTCGACTTTGGAAGACCTCCTCCCCTATCAGAGCCATCTCACCCATTATTTGGACAACTCCCACCACCCATAAGCTCTTATGATCCAAATTATCCTCAATATGTGCCAAAAGAAGAGCCTCAACCCATGCCATATGATCTAACAGACCCAAACATACCAGCCTCCACTCAAGTTGAAATCTCCCTTCCACAAGCCAATCCAGCCACAACCACTCCACCATTGGTCCATACCACTCCATCCCAAACCCCCTTTGCCCAAAACACCTCACCATTCACTCCCTTTACTATTGTTGTTGCTGCTCTCCAACCTAGCCTTCCAAATCCACCCATCTCCCAAATCAGTGCTAGCATCTTTGGCCAACCTCAGAAATATACAACAGGGATGCCAACCATGGGGCCAAGTAATCAACCCTTCATCACCCTCAGCTTGTTTACCTCAGCTCAGAACATAATTCCATCATTTCCACTAGGTCCTTGGAGCTCAGTTTCATCAGTCACAAATCCACAAGCTACTACCCTCACTTCACAAAGCTATCAAACCCCACAAGCTACTACCAATGTTCTACCAAGCTCTCAAGTGACCCAAGCTCCTGCCACCACTCTACCAAGCTTTCAAATCCAGCCACCAAGCTATCAAACCCCATTAGTTCCATTCCCAAGCTTTCAATTCCCACCACCTCCACCACCAACTAATCCATTACCTTTTATTACCAACTATTTTTCTATGCCACTTCTAGGAGGAAATCCAACACCACCAACCACCAATTACTTGGCCTCTTTTTCCATGCAGATACCTTCCCAAATGGGCGCACAATCCACATATATTGGTCAAACTCCTCAAATCCAAAGCCAAGTTCCACAAGCTCCCTGATCCTTTCTCCAAGCTTCACAACCATCTTATACCTTACCTCCAAAAAGCAATCCATTTATCCCACAGCCAGCTTATGTTCCTCAATCCCAACCTCAAATCCAATATCAGCAGCAAGTCTCACAACACACGCAGCAATATGTGCCCCCTCCACCTTACCAACCCATCATCCACCATTTAGTTACCCAAGCCATGTACAATCCCTACCAGCCCATACCTCAAAGCCATCCATATTCCATTGCCTCATCTAGCACATACCTACCTTAGGGCATTCCTACATTAGGGGTACCCCAGCCATCACCCATTAATTCAGAATGGGAAGCCATAAAAATAGGTTTGAAGAACATCCAAGAGGGAAATGATCCAAAAACCTTCAAGTTTGAGAATGTGTGTCCTTACCCATTTGACAGAGCCATTACCATGACACCATTTCCCAAGCATTTTGAGACACCCAAATTTGACAAATTTAGAGGAAAAGAAGATCCTGTCACACATATCAAAAAAATTTACATGCAATGCTAAGAAGTGGCATACGATGACATATTTCTCTTGCATCTCTTTCCCAAAATCTTGGTTAGATTAGCTCCTGAATGGTTTTATAGAATCCCCTATGGCACAATTAAAAACTTTGCTGAATTGTCTGAGGCATTTGTAGCCCAATATGCCCATCTTGTTGAAATAGAGCTATCAGTAGTTGATCGTGTCCACACCAAGAAAAAAGGTGGAGAAAGCCTTCCTGAATATCTGCAAAGATGGAAAACCCTTACCACCTGCATATCTTACACCTTGCCAGAGTGCCATTTGGTGAAAATGTTTATTGATAATGCCCATCCAAGCTTGGCTCACCACATGACCATGAACTGTTTGCAGACCTACAAAGATATCAAAGAGAAAGGAATGATCCTTGAGCAAGGACTCATTAAAGATGGTGTGGTCAAGATTTATAAGGAAGCCAACCAAAATCAATCACATTCCAATGACAAGTCTAGGTATTGGAACAAAAACAAGCATGTTGCAATAGATGGTGTCGCTGACACTAGACATGTGAATATTGTTGGTCCTTCTCAAAACCAGTCCAACCCACCATATCAACCAAACAATCAGCAAGCTATCAACTACCAACAACAAAATAACCAAAGCTATCAAAACCACAATCTAAGACCCAACTTCCAAGGGTCTAGCAATCAAGCTAATGCCATCAATGTAGTTGTAGGACAAAAGCCCAGATTCCAACCTGCACCTAGAAATTATACACCCCTTGGTGAGCCATTGGATGTCATTTTTGAGAAATTATTCAAGGAAAACCTCATCAAATTTCCTCCTACCCAGCAAATCAACCCAAGCCAATCCAAAGTTGCATGGTACAAATACAATGAGTACTACAAATTTCATAGGGTAAAAGGTCACACCACCCTCAGATGCATGAAACTGAAAGATTATGTGCAGGACCTGATTGATTGGAAGGAAATCATTGTTGGTGCCCAAACCTCTCCCAATGCAGGCCTATAGATCTATCAAAATGCTTTTCCTGTTCACAATAATCAAAATCCTGGAAAAGCACCTATCCAAAACAACAACAACAACACCAAAAACCACCAGTCAAACAAATAGCATTGGAAGAACAATGACCACACTTCATCCTATATAGACTATGGTAGCCTTATCAATTGTATATCCAAGAAAGAGCCTTCTATCAATGTTATCAATATCCAAGGACCAAACAATGAGTGTGCAGTCACCATTCAAAGAGCACGATTTAACATCGCAGGCCCACCAGTTTCACTAGCACCATCAGCTCCATCAAAAAGCCAGTACAATATCTTGGAACACCTTGGGAACATTCCATCCCAAATCTCCATTTTAGACCTTCTTTGCACCAGTCCTGTGTACAAGAACATCCTTGATAGTGCTCTTATAGAATCTCATGTCCCTTTAGATATCAACGCTACTAATTTTTGTAATCTTGTTGGACACCTATCCTCCTCATGTTCCCTATCATTTAAACCCACTGACATACCCATGGTCGAGCCAGATCACACCCTTCCGCTTCGCATAGCCATCATGGTATCCAGTTTTGCCATGAAAAGAGTAATGATAGATAATGGATCAGCCTTGAATATTTGCACCCTAAAATTCATAAAACAAGCTGGGTATACTGAGGCAGATATCATCAGTGAGGTTATCACCATCAAAGCTTATGACAACTTGGAAAGAACCATAGAAGGAACTATTTTGCTGCCAATCAAGGTTGGGCCAGTCATCCAAGAAACACTCTACCATGTTATTGATCTAAACCTACCATTTAACATCCTCCTCGGTCGCCCATGGATTCATGCCATGAAAGCCGTTCCATCCACTTACCATCAATGCATCAAATTTTTGCATCAAGGCACTAAGGTAACCATCCATGCCGATCCAGAACCCTTTGCTTACTGTAATGTGGTTGAAGCTTCATATACAAACCATTGCCCTAGAATTAATATTGGCACATCCATCGCCAGCTCATCTCACACTTGTAATGACCCAAAAACCATCCTCGCCTCCACCCTATCTACCATGAAGATCAATAACAAAGGTTGTGGAGAGTATAGTCTTTCAGATGCATTTGCTATCGAGGCACTCCCACTTGATCCACACGCCCATGGACGATCAACATATCACAAAGCTAAAGAGATTCCTCCTCCTTGATACAAACAATTTGGCCCAACAACCTTTCTATCCTCAAAAATACCTCTTCATGAGGAGCTCACTCCAGATATCAACAATTGGTTACATAAGGATGCACCTCAAAGAAATCAAGCACACCTTGATCACTTCAGCCAGAAGTATCCCCAAGAACATAAGCTCATCACTAACAAATGGAACTATCAAGGTGGTGGTCTAGGACCAGAAGAAAGAGGCATGCACTACCCCATCAATGCACACAAGTGGGAATCGAAGTCAGGTCTTGGCTTTGGCATACCCACAACTGGGGGCACCAATATGGACGGTCACACTTTTTTGAACATTCACCACGACCTTGTCAAAATCGAAGACATTCCTGAGAAAGTTGAAAAGAGAGCCTATGACGATATACCAGACCAAATCTCCCTTGGAGACTCTGTTCTCCAAGAACTATCCATCCACCTCATTGACCTACCACTTGCCCATCCACAACTCATAGATTGGGACCAACCAAGCATCATACACATTTATGAGTTTACATCAGAGGAAGTGCTTCTAAGATTCATGGGAGTTGAAACTCCTCATAAGCAAACAAAGCCAGATTCTACCTATATCTACAAGCTAGATCCCAAGGGGTATTTTGGAGAAAATCCCCAACCTAGTTCCAATACACCCAAAATTGGAACTAAGGTGAATCTGAGACTAGCTAAGGTAGTGAAGAGAACCCCTCAGCAAGAACATCCAGAGCCACAAGCAGAACATGAGGATTTAGCATTACCTCCTCAAGATAATCGACCAGAGGTGTCTTCTATTCTAATTGAGGATACTAGAGAAGTCAACATCGGTTCTTCAGAGATCCCCAAATTTGTTCACATTGTTGCATCCCTATCAAAAGACCAAGCTGACCTCCTCTTTGAGGTCTTAAGAGAGAACATTGGCCAATTTTCATGGTCATATCAGGACATGCCAGGACTTGATCCAAAGCTTGTAGTTCATCATCTTGTAGTCGATCCAAAGATCAAGCCCGTCAGACAAAAGCTTAGAAAAATGCACCCCAAGGTGGCATTACTGGTCAAAGCTGAATTAGAAAGAATGTTAGCTGCTAAGGTAATCTGACCTATTGACTACTCAGAGTGGATCTCCAACATGGTCCTCGTCACTAAACCTTCCGGTGACATCAGAATCTGCACTGATTTCAGAGATCTTAACAAAGCTTGTCCAAAAGATGATTTTCCCTTGCCCAACATAGATATGATTGTAGATCTTACAGCTGGACATGAAATTTTGTCCCTCATGGATGGATTTTTTGGGTATAATCAAATCAAGATTGCAGAAGAGGATCAGCATAAGACAACATTCACTACCACTTAGGGAACCTTTTGCTACAACATGATGCCTTTTGGCCTAAAGAATGCTGGGGCTACCTATCAAAGAGCTATGACAACCATTTTTCATGATCTCATCCATAGCATTTTGGAGGATTATGTGGATGATATCTTGGTCAAGTCTCATACCTTCATGGATCATCTTGCTGACCTAGAGAAAGTCTTTGATAGGTTAGCCAAATATCATCTCATGTTGAATCCCAAGAAGTGTGTCTTTGGGGTCACATCTGGCAAGCTTCTAGGCTTTATAGTTTCTAAACGAGGTATAGAGACTGACCCCAAGAAGGTCAAGGCTATCTTAGACATGCCTCCTCCCTAGACACTACGACAGCTTTGCTCTCTTCAGGGAAAGCTTCAATCCATCTGGCGCTTCATCTCCCAGCTTGTAGATAAGTGTACACCATTTTCACATTTACTAAAGAAGGATGAGAACTTCAAGTGGGATCCTTTATGTCAGCGCAGCTTCGATCAGCTCAAGCAGTATCTCACCAATCCCCCTATCTTAGTTCCACCAGTTCCTGGTCATCCCCTAATTTTTTACATATCAGCAACGCCTAATGCTCTAGGGGCACTTCTAGCACAACTTGATGACTACAGCAGAGAAAGAGCCATCTACTACATCAGTAGAACCCTAGTTGGTTATGAACTCAATTATACTCCTATGGAAAAAACTTGTTTGGCAATTGTTTTCTCAACTCAAAAGCTTCGCCATTACATGCTAAGTCATACCATCCAACTAGTCTCCAAGATTGACCCTCTGAAGTATATGCTCTCCAGGATAGCACTTATAGGCCGTTTGGCCAAATGGGTTATGCTCCTTAGCGAATTTGACATCCAGTATGTGGACAAAAAGGCAATCAAAGGGAAAGCTATAGCAGATCACCTAGCTGATGCACCTCTAATAGATGCTTATCCATTGATTACAAAATTTCCCAATGAGCATATCTGTCTAATTAAAGAACAACCCCCATGGAAACTTTATTTTGATGGCTCATACACATATCGTGGATCAGGGGCAGGAATATTGTTGGTCACACCTCAAGGAGATTACATTCCAAAAGAATTCAAGCTACAATTCCCTAGCATGAACAATATAGATGAATATGAGGCCCTCATAGCAGGATTAAAGATAGCTATAGAATGGAACATCACTGAGCTACAAATCTTTGGCGATTCTCAGCTCATCATCAAGCAAGCCCTAAATGAATATCAAACCAAAGATGAAAAGCTATTACCCTACAAAGAGCTAGTTGATCAACTAACCCAGCATTTTACAAGGCTTCAGTTTACACAAGTGTCTCGAATACAAAACAAAGCAGCAGATGCTATGGCTACTATAGGCTCGCTCTTGGAAATTCCCCAAGCAGCTACACAGTATGAGTTTTTAGTCGAGCAGCTCCTCACACCCGCCTATGTGAATGAGGATTCAAATCGTGTTTGTATCTTGGTTGGTCCCCAATCCCCTTGGTACCATGAGATTCATGCTTACCTTAACGATGGTATCACATCCCCTCACCTCACACATACCCAATGCCAGAACCTCATCTAAAAATCATCCCGCTATGTTATCATAGCCTATACCCTATATTTTCGAGGTTATCACGATACTCTCTCTCAATGTTTAGATCAAAATGAGGCCGCAATGGTGTTAAAATAAGTACACTCTAGAATTTGTGGTGCCCACACGAGTGGTATTGTCCTAGCACGAAAAATCCTTAGAGAAGGCTACTATTGGCCTACCATTGAAGAAGATTCTTGTGACTTTGTCAAAAAGTGTCTCCCATGTCAGTAGCATGCAAATCTTATGCATGCTCCAGCACAGGATCTACAACCTATTGCACCACCTTGGCCTTTTGCTTGTTGGGGCCTTGATCTAGTTGGAACTATCACCCCTCTCTCATCTGATGGACATAAATGGATAATAATAGCTATAGACTATTTCACTAAATGGGTGGAAGCAGTCCCCCTAGTCTCAGCTTCAGGAGTTCACTTCGGCATCCCATCCACCATCTTCACTGACCATGAAGGTAACTTTGAAAATCTCAACATGGAAGAATTATGCACTTCCCTTTGCATCCATCACTACTTTTCTAGCCCATATTTCCCACAAGGTAATGGCCAGGCAGAGGCAACTAACAAAACCCTCCTTAAAATCCTAAAGAAAGTTGTCAATGATTTCGGACGCGATTGGCACCTACAAATAAATCTAGCCCTATGGGCCTATCGAACCTCCTTTTGTACATCCATCGGCACAACTCCATACTCCCTAGTCTATGGTGTTGAAGTGGTACTACCTATAGAGGTTAAACTTCCCTCCTTGCGCATATCTTTGCAAGGGCAAATATTAGATTAAGAATACAAAGTAGCTCGGCTCACCCAGCTAGATCTCTTAGATGAGAAGCGACAACAAGCCTATGATCATCTCACAGTCTATCAAACTCATCTCAAAAGGAATTTCAACAAGAAGGTGCATCCGACACTTTCAGCCAGGTGACATGGTCCTCAAAGAAAACATGAAACTCCAAGCAGATCGAGAAAAGAAAGGAAAGTTTGAACCTACATGGCTTGGTCCTTATGTTGTCACTGCATCCTTTGGCTCTGAAGCCTATCAGCTATCTACACTAGAAGGAGAACGCTTGAATGATTCTACTAACATCATTCATCTCAAGAAGTTCTATGCTTGAAGATCCTTGGTATAACCAGCTTTTGAAAAATACAAAAAAAAAATAGTAAAGAGAAATAAGTGTCCAATGGTGAAAACTTGGCAATTCAAGTGCCTTGGATAGGTACCTTGGTGAAAACTTGGTAATTCAGGTGCCTTGTGTACTAATACAAATCCAGTATCTATCACTATCCTATCCCTCATCCATTCACCCATCCCATAAAACACCTGCTTGTTCCCTTGGTGTTCCAACCAAATATCCAAAATTTGATGAAGCTTGTAAATACCTCCTATACAGCTTGTAAACCGTGTACCTCAGCTTGTAAATCTTGTCCCCCATCTTGTAAATCTTGTATCATCCCTAGTATCATAGCTTGAATATCCAAATCTTGTCCAAAGCTTGTACCATATTCCAGCTTGTATTATATACCAAAGCTTGTATCCTAGTTTGTATCCTATCACATGCACACAAAGAATCCCATTTTCACTTAAACTTTTCGCAAACCATCTACCTATCCGCCTATCAATTATTACAGACATCCCACCCTTCACAAACATTTCCATCTCACAAAACCAAAACATGAACAACCTTGTACATTTGTAACATATCTTGGTCCGTCAGCTTATACATCCTCTTTTGCTTAGTACCATTGTATCTATCCAGCTTTCTTGTCAGTTCCTCCTTGATCAACATCTTGCACACATCGTACAACCCTTGGTTAGCTATTCCAATGCATCCTTTAGCTAGATCTCCTGTCACCAAAGTGTTATCCTTCTTAGTTCAGCTTGCTAGACGCATCACTCATCCAGATCCATCAACTTAGGTGCTCTCTGATAGATCCTTGCAGGATATCACTTTCTTCATGTTTGATCTTGGTCTGTTAGTACCTCGTCCTACCCATCTCATTTGCAAATGGTTCTCTTTTGGATTTTTACTTTCTTTTCATTTGGAATCTTCCCTTTTGGGTCTTGAAGTATCTTTTCCAAACAATCTTTTTGTTCCCTCCTCAAAGTTCCCACAATCTTCCATATCATGGTATACTTCAAATGGGGCAATCTGGGTGTGAGGTCTTGATCAAGTCTTTTGTTTGTTTTTCTTTTCTGCTTGTGGGTTACCCAGTGTCGGTTCCACTCTGATTCTTCTAAGATTCATGTGTGATGCTGGGGCAATCCTTGCGTGTTTGTTTTGAGTCAGTTTTTCAATCCTTTGGACAGTTGGTGAAAAGGCCTTGATGTTCTTGGTAACCTTGGCAATTAACCAACAGTCCTATAGAAAATCTAGTGCTCAACTACATGGTGGTACTTCTCTTTGAAGTATCCCCTTGCTCAGAAGGCTTCAATGGATTCCCTTTCTCTCCATTATCCCCCATCCATCTCCAGCATCTGTCACTCCTCCCCCAGCTTATGCATCCATATCTCTTTGAATTAATCTTCACTTTTTAGCTTTAGGGATCCACAATCCTAGTCTTAGGGATCCACCCATCCAATCAATCCACCAAGCCTCATCTTTCAAGATCCACAATCCTAGTCCTAGGGATCTTCAAAACCCATCTTTCGCCAATCTGATTCTTTGAAATCCTATTGCATCAGCTTTATAATCCCCTCATCCATCTCCCTATCCTAGATTCCTTTTTATAGCGCTCCGCTCCTTCATCCTCCCTCTAATCTTGAAAGTCTTAAGCTTATTTACTCTTGTGCCTTTGATTTTCCCCTTTATCATTCTCTCATAGTGAGAGTTTGAGCTAATTTTGCCTCTTCTCTTAAGCCACTCTTCCTCCTCCCATCCTGAATTCTTGTATTTTTTAAGAAGTCGTCGAGCCTCATTTTCTCTCCCCGCTGCCTTCTTGAGGGGGCATCTCTACGTCTAGTCTCTCCTCTTCTTATTCGAGATTGGGAAAACCTTGTTGCTAAAACATCTTCCTTGTGTCTTCTTCATTCAAACTTCTTTGAAATAGTGTTGTCTCAACACTATGTCCAAGAGGGGCAAAATGTAGACACCTAAATTTGATTACACCGCTTTGGTAATCCTATTTAGTTATCTCTAAAGGCATCATTAATTAAATTCCTATTTAATTAATCATTTGCCATCCCCTAGCTGATTAATTTAATTAATCATCTATAGTCCTAATTGATAAATCAAATAACCTATTATTTATCAATTTAATCCTATTCTTCTATCTAATTCCAAAATCCCAATTTATTAAATAAATCTATTTGATAAATAAAGCCCTCAAATATAATAACCCCTAAACTATCCTAAAACCCCTTTTTAGCCTAATCCACCCCATCCACCCATACTAACCAAGCTTAGCCACTAACTCACCCACCCTCATGAATGACATCCACTTGCAAATCTCTAACAAGCCTAATCTAATCCTAAATCACCTCTAATCCACCCCCCCCAACCTTTTCACATTCCCTAAGTAAGCTTAAGACTTTCCTAAGCCAAGGAAAGTCAACAATCTCAACTCCCTCCAAAATATCCCAACCACCAAGCTATGAATGCTCTTACAAAGGCCATAAAGACTCTTACAAGCCCATTATTGCTCTTACAAGCCATTATGAAGGGTCTTTATGAAGATATTATCCCTTGAGCCTCTTTTGTTGACTCATCCATCCCCTTGCCTCCATCCACTCACCTTGTGACATGTGTCACTCCCTGGTTGGTGCTAAACAAGCACAATCCATGTGCTCCCCTTTGAGTGCATCCTAGCCCTCCTTAAGCTTTCATCTCTCCTTGCATCTTAACCCTCCATCCCTCAAGCCCTTAGCCTATAAATTGAATCCCCTCCCAAGCCATTTCATCACAACTTTTGAGCTAAAGTTATAATACCATTTTAAGACCAAGTTTTATACCAATCTCATACATCCACACCAAAAATCCCAAAAATCTCCATTGAAGTTAGTTTGAAGCTTGAGCATACATCCCATAATCCTACCAAACTAATCCATTAGACTCATCCATACATCAAGAGAATAATCTCATTGAGAGAGCCATTCCATGGCTCATATTCTCATTTGAGGGTTTCTCTTTTGGTCTCTCTTATATGTTATAGTAATTTTGTTAGTTAATGCTTTGTTCTTTTAATAGATTAGTATTCCTTTGCTAACATATTTCTCATATACAATGTACATTTATGTATAATTTTGTAATCATGAAACAAACATAACATACATGTTTACATGTGTGTTTTACTTCCTAAAAGTTTCAAATTTGAATGTTGTATGTGTGCATATATGTCCACCCTAATATGAACCCTAAGAAAATCCTAATCTGAACTCCACAAAAAGTGTAATCAAAACCCTAACCTTAGAAGTTTAATTTTAGTCCAAATGTAATTCTAATCCTAACCTAAATGCTCACTCTAGAACCCTAACCATTATTTTAATTCTTGGTCAATTTATATCATGTGTGTGTGTGATAACTTCATTAAATTGTTTCAATTAAGTCTATAGAGTCTAGATCACATGAGTGGACTACCTGACACATAACTAGGTTAAATATAGAACTAGATTGAATAATAAATTAAGTGTTCCTAATATAAAATGTCTTAAACTTGGGTATGTGGTTAGGATCTATTCATAAATAAATCCTAGAGCTCTGAGAATCTATAATCTAATGTATTGAAATTTCTATATATAAACATGTGAAAATATAGTTCAAGCCTGATCTTAAAATGATGGCTTAAGGGTCCAGAATATCAAAAATTATATATACATATATCACATGAATTTTTAAATTACAAACAAGCGTTATGGTCTATAGTTTTTAAATATATGCATACATTTAAAGGGCTAATAGACTAAACCTAGGTTCATGTTATTCATTAGTATGGTTTACTGATACAATGTTTTTTTAAGGGGTTTTTAGTTATCTGCAAGTTATTTATTTGAATTAGGGAACTTTATATATTTAATTTTGTGTGTTCACTTTACATTAATTTATAGTTATCATTCAAAGTTTTTAGTTTAAGTCAACTATAATTTGGTGAAGTACTTGAAAAAAAAAATTGTAAATGTTAATTTAAACACTAATACATGTTAATTTGCATGTTATTTATATATGTACAAATTAAAAACTAATACATGTTATTTTAAACACACACACATATATATGAACTTAAATTTTACTTTTTACAAGTTCATGTGTGTACATTAAAAATTTAAATGTATGTGTATATCCATAATATACATACATACATACATACATACATACATGCATACATGTATACATACATACATACATACATACATACATACATACATATATATGACAAGTTCATGTGTGTACATTAAAAAATTAAATGTGTGTGTATATCCATAGTATGTATGTATACATACTACATATACATACACTAGTACATTTGGGCTCATTTTTTGACCTTTATTGGTCAAAATTTTGACCCAATTTTTAACCAAACTTTGACCAAATTCGACCTACACATTGGTAAAAAAAATTCTGGTCAAAATTTCAACCAACCTATTGGTTGTTCAAAATTTTGACCAATACATTGGTCAAAAAAAATTTTAATTGCTAGCACATTTTCTGCCAAGCATTGGTCAAAATTTTGACCAATGCTTGGTAGAAAATTATAGGGCATTGGTCAAAATTTTAACCAATGCTTGGTAGAAAACTGCAGGGCATTGGTCAAAATTTTGACCAATTCTTGGTAGAAAACTACTGGGCATTGGTCAAAATTTTGACCAATGCATGGTAGCGAAGTACTAGGCATTGGTCAAAATTTTGACCAATTCTTGGTAGAAAACTACTTGGTATTGGTCAAAATTTTGACCAATGCTTGGTAGAAAACTGCTAGGCATTGGTCAAAATTTTGACCAATGCTTGGTCAAATTTTTTTGAGGCTCACAACTGTTGAGGTCCACTTCAGCAATGGCCCTTCCTGTGAAATCGCCATCTAAAACCTTTCTAATGAGATAATGTGTTATGAGCTCTTCATCAGTGGGATGGAACGTGAATCCAGGAGGTAGTTTTGCAAAACTACCTCCTGGATTCACATTCCATCCTACTAATGAAGAGCTCATAACACATTATCTCATTAGAAAGGTTTTAGACGGTGATTTCATAGGAAGGGCCATTGCTGAAGTGGACCTCAACAGCTGTGAGCCTCAAAGAGGGTTCAATTTCCTCCTTTATTATTCACTATGCATATAATCCCATACACCCATTTGATCTCGAATAATGATATGTACTGAATGTTGAGTGTTTGTACTGAGTGCTTCAAAACCATCCATTTCATGCCTTCATCTGTACACAATGTCTTTCTAGTTTCTTTGTACTTGCACACCCATTTCATTTCATATGATCATCTAAAAATTGTGTCACTCTAAGCTCTCAACTGTTTCCTCTTGATTAATTGGACTCACTAAGTTGGCTCGCCAACTTGCCCCACCAAGTTGACTATTCAAGTATGCTCACCAAGTTGACTCTTTGAGTTTGGTCATCAAGTCACCCCACCAAAGTGCCTCATCAAGGTCAATCTTTAGGTCCACTCATCGAGCTTTCTCACAAAGTTAGCTTTCCATGTCGCGTCTCTAAGTGGCCTTGCTAAGTCGGCTTGCCAACTTGCCCCACCAAGTTGCCACTTTAAGCCCACTCACCATGTTAGATCGTCAGGCCGGCTCCCTAATTTAGCTCGCCAAGCTGACAATTGAAGTACGCTCACCAAGTCGACTCTCTAAGTTCACTCACCAAGTCTGCCCCCTAGGCCAACTCTCCAGGTCAGCTCACCAAGTCACCCCCACTTGCCCCACCTACTCGCCACTTTAAGTCGACTCACCATGTCAGCTCGCCAAGCTGACTCCCCTAGTCAGCTCACCAAGTCACCCCCACAAGTATGCTCACCAAGTCGACTCTTTATGTTCTCTCACCAAGTTTTCCCCCTAAGTCAGCTCACCAAGTCACCCCCACCCAATCACCTCAACGAGTTGACTCTTTAAGTCAGCTTACCAAGTCAGCTCACCCAGTGGTTTTACCACCTTGCCTCGGCAAGTTGGCTCATTATGTGTGTTTGCCAAGTTGCCCCACTGAGTTGCTTCTCTAAGCCCATTCACCATGTTAGCTCACATGTTCGGCTCACTAAGTTGACTGTTCAAGTACGCTCACTAGGCGGGCTCACCAAGTCACCCCACCAAGTCATGTCAACAAGTCGATTGTTCAAGTACACTCTCCAAGTTGACTCTGAGTTCATTCATCAAGTCACCTCACTGAGTTGCCTCAATGAGTTGACTCCTTAAGTCTACTCACCAAGTTAGCTCTCCAAGTCATCTCACCAAGTTGACTCACCATCTCGTCTCACCAAGTGGGGCTCTCTATGTAGGCTCGCCAATTTTCCCCACCAAGTCACCTCTTTAAGGTTGCTGACAATGTCAGGTTGCTAGGTCTATTCCCAAAGTCGACTCACCAAGTCAACTATTCAAGTATGCTCACCAAGTCACCTCACCAAGTTGACTCTTTAAGTTCACTCACCAAGTCCGCTCACCATGTTGGCTCATCGAGTCAGCTCACCAAGTCACCCCTCCAAGTCGCTTGAAGCAAAGAAAAATTTGGTGTATTGTGCATGTCTAAATAATGTTATCATTTTATATTTATAAAAACACTTACTTGGAAACATAATGAAGTGTTCTCCCCTTAGATTGCTTCCCATTTAACAAACTAAGGAAAATGCAATAGATATATTTATCAACAAAGAAATAACATCAATGAGAGTAACCATGCCATCTCTTAGCATTCTCAGTATTGCTATTGGCACATAAAGAACTGAGCTACACTTCACAATGCCAAAACCTTGAGAAGAATTCACTATGGGAAGAAGCAAGTTATGTTTCCTTGGTAGGTGTTAGCTAGCAATCATTTCATATAACATCTTATTAAAGAATTCCTAAAGCTAACCACATTTTGAAATAATATAACAACTTATATATATCATTTCAAACTCAATTTATTCCTATTTGTGCATAACATTAGCAGGTTAGTTTTATGCCAAGAGAATGGAATTTATGTATCCTCTTGACTCTAACAAAGACAAAGGGCCATTCTTGTCACTCTTTAGAGGTAAACCATAAACTCTGAAGAGACACTAAGCCAAAATTATTGGGCACACAAAGGTCAAAAACCATGGCAAATGTATAGGAAAAATAGAGTCAACTTTTATGAAAATGATAAATATCTCCCAGCAACAATTGAGAAAGGTTCAAAGTACATGCCTCCTCATACAACTTTAATAGCATTTCTGGACGAGATGTTATCACAGCAGAAAAACACTTAGCTGCTGCCCTCTGAACCTTCCAGCTGATATCCTCATCATCGCTATATTCATTAGCACTCTCTCTACATCAACAGAATAATACTCACATGTTGGTCATAAAATTCATAATTACATGAAAATAGAAGACACCATTGTGCAAAAATTAAATTTTCTCAAGCAAATAATTCTCTTAAGCAATTTTAACATACTCATCCTCCTCTCCATTACTCTCTTCTATATCTTCTTCCATATTATCAGTGTAGTTTGGATCATAACTTATGTAGTCCAAAGCAAGTTCCAAAATCCTATCACAATAAACAACCACATCTCTAACACAACATAGGAAAAAACTCTCCAATGCCTACAAATTGCATCTTTAAGGTGATTATTTATAGATTTTTGAATAATCAAGGTTTTCTATTTGAAAAATGAAATCTGAAGATGCATTTCACAAAACATACATATACTTTCAATATAGATGATACGAACTTTTAAAATGGAACCACTAATGTTAACAAATAGTGTGAGATGAAAATAAATAATTTCTCTACAACCAAACTCTTTTAACACTTGCAAGCTATATTCTCTTAGCTCCTCATTAGCTTCAGATGCACTTTTACAATAGTTAATAAGCAGGGGAATAGTTTCATATAGATGCAGTCCAAACCTGTACCCAACAACTCGACTACAAGGGGAAAGGACATATATTAGAATAAGACTATAGCTTATATAGCTAAAGGCCATTGATGATACATTGATGAACACGTGGACTACAAGATTAAAAAATGGAAACAAAATATAGAATCACATTTTTAAGTAACATAAAATTTCACAAATATTATATTGTTTTTATATTTTCTATATCAGTTACAATATTCAATTATTTTTCAAAAAGCCTTCACTTTTTTAGCTTCTAAAACCATTTTTCCCATAAGAACCAACCATTAACTACCAACACGGCAATATATTATTAGTAAGTAGGAGATATTTTCCCAATGTTTGGTGTAATGGGATCACAATGTACTAGTCATTTGAGTTCTTAGTTTTCAATATTGGAATCAAATTAAAAAATCAAATTACAGTGTCATTCAAACTTACCATATCTGAAGGGATATAGTGGCTGAAAGTGCATATTAGATTCGTGGCACTGAATATGATGGCTCAAAATTGCATATCAAACCTGTATAGGATAATATCAGTCTTTCTATTGCAAATCATACTTCATATCATACCTTAAAGTGGTCATTTACTAGTCCCAAAGTGGTCTACAGAAGCCTACAGTAGCTAGCTAACATCTGGATGTGATACATGTTGATTATATGGCATTAAAACCTATGGATTGAATTGTTACAGTTTGATTTGTGACTGATAATAGGTCTGTAATCTCTCTTTTCAGTCTTAGCAATAAACAATAAACTCATATTTTGCCATATCATTTAGTTGTACATGTTTTGATTCATTGCATAGTCATTTCCTTTAATCATTTGTAATGTGTTATCATAAACAAGCATCAAAGTGAACTTAGCCAAAGTCAGATCAGAATTGTCGAACTGAGAAACATCACCATTCCTGGGAGTCCAAAACATACATCAAACCAAACAAAATAGAAAAAATTGGATCAAGTTTGGGTGGGGATCTTTCACAATTACTTATTGATGCTTAATCTATTTTGTGGTCTTGAGGATTTGCAAAACCTCGTGGAAATCAAACTATCATGTTTGAATTAGAAAAGAATCAGTGTATAAAATAACAACAATAAAGAATATAATAGAAAGTAACTGGTATGCAAGTATTCTTCTATGTTTAGCAATAAAGACCAAAGACAAGCCTAAGGATGAGCTAAATCCTATGTTCAACAAGGCTAAATCTTAGTTCTAGACCAATTAACAGAGTCAATAGGACTCACTTCAATTTAGGCTCTACTAAACCAAGGTGGGCAAACCTAAGGGATACATCTCAATGACTTGATTCTTCTATGCAAGACTGACCCTTATAGTAGATATGGTCAATATTCTTCTGTGATTTGCTAAATAAATTTCCTGATTGTAGTAGCTAATTATAACCAAGGAAAGGAGTTAGCAAACAAGCCATGACCTACAATTTTAGTTCTTTAATACATAAAAAGGGAAAACTGATATTGATTTTTATATAAATGTCCTACAGTTACATGAATATTCCAATATGCCTTCACACCTTTGGACGGGTTAGTGTCTTATCCATTAGGCTATAGAGTCAATAGTTAGCAACTTAAACCTTTTTCATTGACTTTGTGATTAAGAAAGTTATCATCAAACTCTTAGTTTCATTCTGATTCTCATCCTTCTGATAAACCCTAAACCTTATCAATTATAGAAAGCAATTACCTGATTCCTCAAATCAGTAGCAATCAGTAAGAGCTATACAATCATTTTAACTGCATTTAACTAAAAAGATAATTTATCTACTCAGTCTCAAGGTTATGGACATATGAAAAAGAGACAAAAATTCAAGGATAATGATGGTTGAGGATAAATCCTCTCATTTTGTTTTACATTACTGATAAGACTCAAACTGTAACACATAGAGAGACAACTATTTTTCAGAATATATTCTTTGTATTTAAAAAAATGCATTGTCTTGGAAATCATTCAAGTAATTACAGCACACTCTAGACAGACTACAAAATAATAATATTGCATATCAAAAATTCTACAGACAACTGACCTCTACTTCTCATCTTAGGAATCCATAAATAGGATTGCAACAAGCTACAAATGAGAGGAGGACGCCTGCCAAAATTTGAAAGGAAAACTAAAATTGTAGGAAGGTGAACACAATAAATACAAAAGATCAATCTTCCACAGTAATCGATCAAAAAGTAAGTAGCCGAGGAAGCAGAAAAATATTAATATTGAAGCCTTTGATCTTTTCTATCTTCTGTACCTTTTCTGTAAATATATAAAATATCTCAGCTACTTCCAGCCGACAGGGCCTTTATTTCAGCCACTGCTTCCCAAACATAAATTTCTCTCTTGGTGGGCCAGTCAGTGTCCTTTACCCCTTGTAAATCCTAAGTAGCCTTGGCCAACATAGCATCCATAATTCCCTTAGACTCAGTAATGAATTTATTTAAATTTATCGCTATCTTGAAAAGAGAATCAACTAGAACATGGAAAGGAGAATCTGAAGTATCTTCAAAAATTGCTGATGTAGACTCCCGGGTCAAAATGTCATCAAAAGAAGCTAACCACTCCTGCCAGTCTTTTACTACATTAGTATTAGTGATAATTGATGGTATACAAGGTTCCATTCCATTTGACAGTGTCCTCAACTTACCTTGTATAACATGTAACTTACCAAAAAAGAAGCCACTCAGTTCTTTCACCATTTCTAGGCTTTCCTTGACTGTGAAAATTTTATCTGGTAAGTTAGGCTTATTAGTCATCAGCATTATTAATCTATCCAAAAATTTCATGTAGGGTCCCCAAAGGTTGAAATTCGGGATTAACCAAGAAAGTGCTTCATTGCAAACTTGCTCAACACTCAGCAAAGAAACAAAAGAGCTATGAGACTATTGAGATAGGTTCTTTAGAGTATTAACCCTATGGCTCATCATGGACCTAAGGATTCCAATTCTTACATCTCCTCCCTACTATACTGACTGAGTGTCAGTACTCATCCTCCTAGGCTGTGAGGATTTCTCTTCTTCTGTGTCCTTAGACTGTACCAGAGCCTGAGCAGTATCCTTTGCTGGCACTGAAGTTCCTTGTCCCTCTTCTCCCTGAACTGGAGCCATTCTTTGTTCTGCTTGTACTAGTTGTTCCTTAAGGGAAGCAACTTCATCTTTAAGTGCCCTAACTCTATTTTCTAGTTCAGTAATTCTTTCTTTGTATATATGACTAGTTTTGAGCTCATTTTCATAGAGCTTCCTAACATCAATGTAGTCATGTATAGTGTGGGATAATTTATCATCTATCTCCTCCACCTTGGCCTCATTTATGAATGAGAAATGTTTCAATGCCTTGGAGATTTCTTTGCCAGAGCTACCCTGTAGAGTCCAAATTATCATGTTGCCCTGTTCTATGCTCTGCACATCCATCAATTTTGGTTTATTAGAAGCAAGGGCCATACTCCAAACTGCCAAGGATTTGGTATCAATGTTAAAACCAGTTCCCCTCTTCAAACCTCTAGCACCAATTGCCTCATAAGAGATGGAATTCTCTTGTCTTTTGATTTGATCAAGCATAAATGCTTGCTCCATGTCCCAACCAGGTACTAATAACATGCCACTTCTCTGAACAAGATCCCTAGCTTCTTCCAAGGTCATTACCTCACTTTCAAGATCATAGGAGTGTAGCTTTTCAATAAACTCCATCCTCTGCTCATCTAATTCATCAGGTTTCATTTGGAGGACAAGTTCACTCTATTTTATCTTATATAAAAAACTTGTAAATTCATTGGATTTGATGAATTCATCATCCTCTAAAAATTGTTGAGCTTGGATGATCCTATCATCCAATCTTGCTGTTGCTAACTCTAGGTCAGTTAGACTGCCTCCTGCTGCATCAGCCCTAGTTTGGAGATAATTTTGCCCCATATCAGCAAAATACTGACTATTCCCTAGAAAAATTTGCAATGTTCTTTGCTTAACTTGAGGTGGGACTTGTACAATCTTCTATCTTTTATGGCCCTTTGTCATCCAAGATGCTTGGGGTACATCCTCCTCTTCTACCTCTAGGGCTACATCTGGTTCAAGGTTGTTTGGGCACACCCTTTCTTCCTCTCCTACTAGACCCTCTATCATTTTAGCCATTATTTCAGCATGGTCTATGACCATCTTCCTGATTCTATGAGGATAAGGGATATCCATATAAAAACCCAGGAATTGGGGGTCAATTCTTTTTAATTCCCTCTCTACCCTTAGTACATCATCCAACTTTGCAAGTTTATCAGCTACCTCCCCCTCTACTACTATATTTGGAATGATGTCTTCATGGGGAAATTCTTTGGAATTGGGTAGCACATAGTTTCTCATTTCTTTTAAAGTGGCCCTCATCCATCCCTCAGAATCGTACATTCTGTAAGGGCCAGTGCACAAGTTGAAATGATGCATAAAAGCATGGATAGGCTATAGGGCTTCCTTACCAATGGTGAAATCGCCAATTTTAAAGCATCTACACAAAAAGGTTCCCCTATGTACCTTAGGGCCCAAGTATTCCCTATTAACCATGAACAATTGTCAAATAAATTCAATAATCCCCAATCTAGGAGGGATGAATTTTGGTAAAATGTGGGGTGGCTGAGGACAACCATACACTCTCATCAAAGAAAAAGTAGGAAACAAAAAGATATCCCCCCAATTATGACCTAGTTTCCTCCCATTAGGAAATAGGGATGGTCTTAAGAGATATTTCAGAATTTCAGGGGCCCTAAAGTACCCCAGGTCTAACATCTTCATTATAATAGCACTAAAATTATTGAAAAATGACACAGAGTTAGAAAAGTGATAAGAGCTATCCCATACCCGTGTCCACAGCTATACTGGCAAAGCTCCTTCTAGATCAGAGGTTTGATCAATAAAGTTAGAGTTGATATACCCTACATTCTTGTAAAGGATCAAGTGCATCAGCAGAGAGTAGTATGGGAAAGTGAATTCCCTCATTTGTCCAGACCTTGTCCTGGCAATATTTTCCTTCATGATATCTAATATATGACTAACATAGTCATATTCATAGGCATGGAAATCATCTTGTACATCTCTAGCAATTATATATTCAGCTCCCCAGACTTCATCAAACCCATCCTTTCCAATAACCTTATGGACACCATATATGGTCTTGACCAAATAATTTTTAAACTTGTCCATAGGCATCTTCTCCTGCATTTTCTTTGGGTAATCACCCACCCTTTTCAATTCTCCAGGAATATGTTGTAGCAATGAATTTATAGTGAAAGTAGTTGGGTTTGCATCAAACCTTCTCTGTAAGTCCTTCAAATCTAGAGGCTGACCCATTGCCCCAGTCAACCCAAAAGCCTCAATGAAAGATTCTCTATCCAAGGTGCATAGAATAGTTCCATCTTTTTTGTGGAAAGATTTGGTGGCAGGATTATAACATCTAAATAGAGCTTTCATTAAATCTACATCCACAAATACCTCTGGGAAAATCAGCTTAGCAAGGTTCTTCTTCCAGGGATTGCAAATAGGGACCTTTTTCTCCCGATTGCAATAGAAAAAGTAGAAAATCTCAGCACCATTGGTACCAAGGCACCTAGCATCTCTGCAGTTGGCATATGGATCAAAGAAAATATGATCATCAGCAGAGTTGGCATTCATGGATCCAGGGAACAATTTTACCCATTCCTCAAGAAAATGACTGGGTTTTTTCTGTCTAGTTTTACCTCCCTTCAAGGTCGACGTCTCTGATATTGCCATTTCCTTAGCTGAAATGTCTTCCACCTCCTGGTCTAACATTTTGAATCAGTAACTAGAAACTTAGTAACTGTAGAAAACTTTCCCACATAAACTTATGAACAATGATATAGCTCACACAGGAAACTCAAGATGAACTCAGAATGTGACTCTGTAGATGATGAGCAGTGACAGTGGAAAAAACTTATAAGTTGACAGGCTTAAATGGATGTTTAAATTGCATTGATTTCTACATGCTTGAGAACGATCGTAATCCATTCTGTTAGCCTTAGGTGGTGCCAAATTGATTTCCAACTATGCACTTTTCATACTGCATTGAAAACTGATTGGTTGAGAAGCTCAAAACTCTTTTCTCATCATTATGTCTGCTGAAGAGATTAGATTCTATGATATTACGACAAGGCAACTGAAAAGACCTTTTTTAATATCACAATATTATATTAACAGCTCTCTGATTCCACGATGTCCTATAAAAAAACTTCACATCGAGCAATCGGCAAAAATAACATTCTTTCACGATTCCACGATAACTCCTTTATCGTAGTATCGACAACTTACTCATTGTGTTTTACGATCCCATGAAAAATGTTTTTGGGGCATTTTAAGTCAGTCATAATTCCTATGATCCCATGATCACAGTTGAACTCACCACCTCATAGCATCGCAACCCATCATATTTTGTCCTACGATGTTATGGTTAAGCTAAAAATATTACCCAATTACATCATGGTTGCACAAATTATCCATGCGATGCTACAACAAACCCTAGTCGCATAATCAGGAAACCCTTCCTCAGAGTTCTGAGATCTTACGATGAAATAACTTATCATAAGATTGGAGACCATTATCCATGCGTCATCTCACTACCCTTGGTCCCACTAATGTTGATTCTGAACACATCTGGCATCTATATACTAGCTCAATTTCAACAGGAATCTAACATCTATCATGTCAGCAAGTGACATGCTTGCATTCATGAATTCCACGATTCTACGACAATAGGGTGTCGCACCATCGTAACACATCTTTATCCATCATACAATCATACGACAAGGCCTTCATCGTAATGTCTTAACCTATTTGATTTCATTCTCCGTTCATATGACATGCCTTGTAAGATTGTTGGGCCCCATCTATCTGCTTTGCGACCTGACAACAAAAGCTTTATCACAAGATTGTGATCCCCTTTGTCCTCTGCTCCCAATGCCACAAGAAAACACTGATCGTGGGATCGTAAAAGACCCCTTTTATTAGCAAAACACAACGCAATATGATCTTACGATATAAAGATCACCGCAGGATCGAAAAAGAAATGAAATTCACCTTTGATGACATGATACAAGGATTATCGTGAGATCAAAGAGACCACAACACAAGCCCATGATGTTACGTCAATTCCTTTGTCATAAGATCAAAAAAGATCAAAGAAAAAAGGATTCTTTCCTTTCTTTAAAATGAAAACCCGCTCATACTTACAGCCTAGGGTTAAAGAGAGATGATGATTATTAAAATGACTAGGGTTTTCTAAAATTTTGAGAAATGATCTCAACCCTATCAAGACAAGATTTTTAAAAATTCACCAAAATGCAAAAATTTTCCATTCTCAAAAAGGAGCTATCAAGATGCATATCTTGTTTCTAGCTCTTGTTGTTTCCATTTCTTTATCTATTAATTCTCTGAGCTTGATTGTTCTAACACCGTGCATAATGCTTTTATTGTTCCTTCCTAAATAGGCTTTAAAAGGTATCCGAGAGAAGGTGCATATTGTAACTAAGTTTGGATTGACTTGGAGTAATGGAGAGTTTGGTGTGAAGGGAGATCCTGCATATGTCAAGGCTACCTATGAAGCAAGCCTCAAGAGGCTTGATATAGACTACATTGATCTTTATTACCAGCACAGGGTGGATATTACTGTACCCATAGAATCTATTGTAAGTCTTTAGATTCCAAACCCTTAACCTTGCACCAAAATACTATTTTGTCATGGAACTGTAAGTTTTAAGATTCAAAATCTGTCCTACTGTGATAGGTTTTTTATTTTAATCTTATTTATAAAATTTTGGGCAATGGTTTTTCTCCAAAAACTACATAGTTGAATCTTGAATTTGATTTAATGTGAGAAATATATTTTACATATCAATTCTTGAGATTGATAAGTATGAAATATTTTCTACAGCAAGTTAAATTGTGATTTTACTACAAGGATTCAACTATGTGGTTTTCTAGTGAAATGCATTGACACAAGTTATTTTAATAGTGGCTCACAAGAACTCATTTTTCATAAGAATGAATGGAACACGTAGTACTCATTACATTTAGATGATGCTCATAAGGTGAAGCATTAAGCCTTTCCAGAAGGTCACTAATTGCAGTACTACTCCAACTTATTGTCATGAGAGATGAGTTCTTATGAAGCTAATGTAACATGAGTCAATGAATTTGTCTCAGAAACAACAAAATCAAAATTTCAAACCTCTAATTTCACTAGAAAATATGTGTCTAATAATCAAGGTTGTATGGCTTTGGAGGGCAAGATTGTATCCCTCTGGCTCTTTACCGAGGCCTAGCAAAACAAAAGAAATCTGATAACAAGCAAATGAGTTTTCCTTTTATACAGATGGGTGAACTGAAGAAGCAAATGAGTTTTCCTTTTCTTCAGCACAGGAGGAAAACTTCTTCAAAGTGTAACAGATAATGACTTTGTAAGGTAAAGGATAGGATTTTTTTTTTCCATTTAATAATCATACTATTTTTAATATGATATGATGTTGAGTTCAAACATTGAGACTGAACAACAAAGTAAAATCTAAACAAAAATCTACATGACAAGACTGACAATAAAGGTGAAAATTAATTTGATTTGATCTTGTCATTATTGATTGTTTCATATCATAATAATTGATCTGTTAAATAGGGGAATCTGAGGTTTTAAGGTGAGAATCTTGAGTGAAACCAAGATCTATTCCTAAAGCTAAGTAAGATTAGTTTAAGAAAAGGGCGCAACCCAAGCTAGGTTGCTCTTGCATGGGTTCAGGACTAGGGAAATGATGTTATGGGCAGCAATAGTTTTGGATCATTTTAGAACTACGACATGCAAAGTGTCCATTTTATGTTAGTTTGAGCTTCACTTGGTTTCAAGAATACTATTATATTCTCTACTTAACAAGGCCAACCACGTGAAGGTGGAAGCTCATCTAGCCTCACCCCCCTCCCCCTAACATCAATCTAAAGTACCAATTATCATCTAATTACATACTTCATTCATTCATTCATCCATTTATGAACTATAACATTCAATCAATACAATCACATAACATTCATTAATATGATATAAAATTCATTAATAAACAATACTAATCAAAACTTCATTAACACATAACAATATTCATTAACATAAAATAAAAATCTGTATTAATACACATCATTCATACATAATTACTTAAAACAAAGTTCTTTCATTATCCAACAAGGTTTATCAAAGAAGATTTTTAAAACATCATTTTTTGTTTTTGTTTTTCTGAACTCTCTTAAGAAAAGCGCATAGGAGCATCCATATCTGCATCATTCTCCTCCTCTTCTGGCACGTGTAATGTCAAATTATGATGGCTCCTTCTCTTTGGAGGAGCAGGAGGTCATTGCACTAAGGGAGGCTCTATTGCAAGAACAAGTGAATGGGATAAATTAGCATACTTGTTTTCTTTTTCTAACTGTTACAAGTTTGTAATTAAGTATGAGTACAACATAAAATGCATTTTTCTTACCTAATAATGCCACATCATGTACATTAACATTTTGATCTGCCACCACATCAACATGTTGAACACTTGGAACATGGTCCACTCCTTTCGCATGATGTTCAACATGCTCTGAAATATTTTAAAAAAAATACACGTCAAATTCCAATTGAAGATGTTAAATTGTATTCATAATTGCATAATTAATTTTCAATAGCAAATTAATACCTCCACCACTATAATGCACATCATGGCCTTTGTCACGAGTAGGTTCTATGGTAGGATATGAAGTTTGTAGTAAAATGTTATGCACATTGTTATGTAGTCAATTTATATTTAAAACTAATACCAAAAAAGAATCTTCTTAACTATTTAATTTCATTTACTTTTCATCTGACCAATTTACCTGTGAGATATCATTTGGTGCACTGAATTCTTGGGAAAGGCTTATAGATTCTTCACGTAGGCGTGCAACCACAACTTTATAGCCTTCTTTCAAGGAAATTTTTCTATCTTCATATGTGACCTCCACATTGAAATCTGTGCCCTATGTTTTTTGCTTGATAATGTCAATTTTCCATGTATGGTTTCATTAAACAAAACTATTTGCAACATTATATATTTTTTTTTTAAATCATTTCTCTACTTACAAGTCGAGACTGGAGATTCATATACCCACCAGAGCCAAGTTTGTGTTGGCCAACCTTTTCTACTCTCGCTTTTGTAGCCATGGATGTGTCCTACAATCTATGAACAATTTCAAACATCTTAGATTATATATTGACAAATATCAATAATTAGTGCATGATTACAATGTACTTAATACTATAATGACATACCTCTTTTTGCCCTGTGTTGCTTCATTATCTCTATCTTCACATAGCCTTTTCTCCTTTGCATCTTCTATTATTTCATTCCACTCCATCGGTGGAATCATAGGAGGACGGTCGTACTTTGGGTTATCCTTAAGAGCCCTTCTATATTGATCCCTCACAGTCTTTATATGCTTTTTTTCTCTTTTCAGAAGTAGGCCAGTGTCAAAAATGTTTTTCCCAAATTTCTCCTCAATAGATGCAATCAACTGATTTTTTAATTCCACAGCTTGTAAATTCCACCTTTTTAAAAACAAATAGATTGTTAGTTCAATAACTTTAATATATTACAATAAATAGAAGAAAAGAAAATTTATGTAGCAATGATATGAAACTATGTACCTTTTACATATGGTGGGTCCAAATAGTCTCAATGTCATACGAAAAAGATGTTCAAAGAAAGCATTATTACCTACAAAAACATAAAGGATTTATCAGTCCAAAATGAGTAATGTAAAAGTAAACTAAATTTACACTTTAAATAATATCAATTTTAAAGCACCTGAAAGCTTTCATTCTTTTAATGGAAACATAGTTTTCTTATTCAGTAATAATGTCCCTTCATACGAACCAGTACTAATCACACGAACTGCTCTAGGAAATGGATCAGCTTCAGTAGTATTGCTCTCTATTGGTCTATCAACTGAAACATCATAACAATTAAATGAAAATTTTAGTACTACTCTCGGTTGGTCTACATCCCTGCCTATGTCCATGTCTCTCTATGTGTGGGCATATATATATATATATATATATATATATATATATATATATATATATATATATATATATATATATATATATATATATATATATATATATATATATATATATATATATATATATATATATATATATATATGTGTGTGTGTATGTATGTATGTATGTATGTATGTATGTATGTATGTATGTATGTATGTATGTATGTATGTATGTATGTATGTACGTATGTACGTATGTACGTATGTATGCGTGGTGTGTGTATGCATGTGTTTGTGTGTATGTAGGCTTCTATAGACATCATTTAAGCACTGATATGCTACTTTGTTGTTCATCAACTTGTAGAAAGACATTACAAAATATAGCAAAACAAGGTTTTACTAGTTCTAGTGGGCATAGACGATGATGTTTGCATGGTCCTTGTTGTCAACAATGCAACAGACAATAGTGGACCGCCAACCGAAGGAGGAGTTTGCACTTCATCATGAGCTGAAGAATAGAATATTGTTAGCAAAGACATTTTCAATGGATAACGATCAAATGGGATACTAGCGAGAAACATCCACACAAAAAAAGGTAAGTATTATAATGTTGATCAAAACAAACAAAGTGTTAGTTACACGAAGGTACTGGGCAACAACCCTAACCATGTTGACCATGTGATGTCACAACTGGCACATATGTCTATACAAGAACACATAAAATTAGAGATCATGATCCATAAGATACTATAAAATATTAATATCTATTGAACTTCTATTACTGCTTTAGTCAAATTACTGCTTACCTTCAAAGATTGGATTCTACGGTCCAATTCTATTCTCAGCGCTTCTTTCTCCTCACTTCTGTCACCCTTGATGATAATGTTAATAAGTTCATCAATGCCTCTTTGCATAATTTTTTGGGTGATGAATACAGGGTCAGTACTAAGGCTAATGTCATGTAGATATGATGCCCGTATTTCAGATTGCATTTGATCAGTGATCATTGTAGCTTTTTCCTATCATTTGTGACATCAAATATTCATATACTTTCATCAAAATAACTCCAAAGCCATAAAAAAAGAACATAATAATATAACATTTTTTTCTATATTAACATTAAAATTTACAATAATTAATGTTTACCTCTATTGAAGGTGTCTGAGACAGTGCATCCATATCGCCCTGTGAAAAAAATTAGTAAGTCTTAGAAATCAGCAGCGAAATTAAAGTAATAGACTTACCAAAAAAAATATTAATAATAAAGTAGATTGTATATGTAAATCATTTGTCTTAAGTTAAAAATTTAGTGTAACTAATGTTTATATCTAAAAAAATATTTTACGTGTTCTACTTAATGTTTATATGTGCACATATGGTTTGGAAAGAAATATTTGGTTATACAAGACGCCATCATAGTTGACATTGATCCTACCTGGAAATTTCATTGATCATCATGATCTTCATCCATGTCATCATCGTCATCATCATCATCATCACCATCATCGTACTTGTCACTTTGATCATCGTTGTCACCACAACCATCTTCATCACCATCATCATCCTCTTGATCACTATCATCATCATGACCATCATTGCCATGATCATCACCATCTTCATCACCATGATCATGATCATCATCAGCATCATCATCATCATTATCACCATTATCGTTAGCATGACCAAAATCATCACCATCTTCTTCTTCTTCATCACTGGGTAACTGTTATTCCTAATAATAATTTACTTCCTCTTGTGCTTCTTTAATATCTTCTTCTTCGATCACATTATACTTTACCGACCTTCCTCTTAGGTCATATCTAAAAACAAATGACCAACCTAGTTTTTGTGGAACACCTAAGTAAAACATTTGCTCACATTGGCTTGGAAGAACATAGGGCTCATCTCCGACTGGCTCAAATGACCTTGTATTAATCATAGTAAATCCACTATCGTGTTCAATAACAATCCTATCGGGATCATTTCAGTTCAGTCGTAACCTAAACCATTTGACGACAAATAGAACTATTTTGAATGAATTAAAGTCACACTCAAGTATATCATCCAAAATGCCATAGTATTGATTTTCAAATTGTTGAGGATGTATGTCAGTTCTAGATGAAATATTGGTGATCGCGAAGACAACACTTATCCTGGAATCACACTTTTTTCATTTCATCTAACTTTTTTGTGCAGAATTTATAGCCAAGGTAGTACATAGCTTTGTGGTGTTTGACCTACAATTATTCAAACATGTCAAGAATATTCTCATTGATTTGTGAGTTGATATTAAACTTATGTCTCATGATTAGTAATCTTATGCATACCTTTGTATCTCTTAAGCCCTATATTAGATCAAGTACCATTGGCGTAACATTGGGATCTCCATTACAATGAGCTTCTTTAACCAACAATGCAACACCATCCCATGTTAATGAGTGACCATTTTCTTGAGACTGTTCAATCCATACTGTTATCCAATCAAGATTGTTTGCAATATACAAGTGTAGTGCATCCCACTCACGATCAACTATAAAGAAGACAATTACACCAGTTAGAAACAACTTATATATATTGATGATGGATAAGAATTGTTAAATTATAAGAAAAAAAACTTATAATTACCTCTCACCCTCCTCAATCTACCTTTCCCCGTCAGGTACTCCCCTTTGAATTTGTCATTACAGTTGGGATCCCAAATGTGATCTACATGGATACCTGTTGCAAACTTTGGAAGATATTCACTGATATACACCATGGTCTGGTATATCATATATCCCTCTATCATAGAACCCTTAGGACATGCTCTTTGTCGAACCAAACCCTTCATAAATTTCAAGTGCCTCTCAACCATCCACATTGATCTAGCTTGTACAGGTCCACACAATTCAATCTCCTCAACTCGATGTATGAGGTAGTGTTCTTGAGCATTGAAAAATGTTGGAGGTAAACACTTTTGCATTTCACACATAAGCTGTGAAATTTTTTTCTTCCAATATTTTATATTTTTTTTTATCAATTTCTTTAGATGATAACCACCTAAAAGAGATTCAACATGTAAAAACACATAAAAGAGATTTCAAATAAAATTATACAATAGATTTCAGATAAAAAACTACAAATCTAAGAAAAAACACTCTTCTAACCTCATGTATTTTCCAATATCATATATAACTTGTTTAATATTGTTGTCAAACTGTTGTAGAAGGGATAGAGGTAGGATGAACTACAATCATTAAAAAATGATCATTTGAATATATTATTAAATAATGCAATTGGTACTACATTAAATCTTACAAATATACTGTAAATAGAAAACATGACTTACCTTGACGAAGGTATGTCAATCATGTGTTTTCAATCCTAGCCCAAAATCATATTTCTTTGATAGAAGAGTGCTTATATTTGCAGAAAATCCTGTTGGAATTTTTTTTTTTTAATGACTTCTTTTAATGCATCACTTTGTTACTCTGTTAATAACCAAGGAAGGGTACTTGTATTTATCCGGTCTCCATTCCTATTTTATTCAATGAAAAATTTTAGTGCATGATTGGATTCGTGAATGTCAGTACAAATTTTAGCAATTTGTTCTCTATCATGCCTTCCATCCAACATTTTCCATAGTGTCTCTATTACATTCTTTCCAATATGCATAGCATCAAACAAATGCGTGATTGGGAGATCCTTGTAGTATGGTAACCTACTAAATTGAATAGGATAACTTTTCATTCCTCTAAGAAGTTGGTCATTGATGCCTTGACGGCCTTCATGAGCATCAATTATAGCATTAGTAAATATAAGACAATATCAAAATACAAATTGTAAACTTCGAACGACAAATTGAACATTACCTTGACGATTTAGTCGATCATATTCCAACTTCCATAAATGAGGTGTCATTCTTTGTGGCCTTGATGATGTCTCTTCTTTCCCATTGAAAAGATGTTTTTTGACAATTCGATACCTATGATTATTGTGGAGAAAGTGTCTAAACTCATCAAACACCTACTTTTCTAAACTTCTCGAATGATGACATTTCATCTTCGGACCACAAACTAGACATGCAAATTTTCCATTTGTCTGAAGACCTAAAAGATCATGTATAACTGGATCATGTACAATTATCATGCACAACTTAAGCATTTGATAGTAATGTGTAAGCACTATAATAGACCAAAAATATGTGATCTTAACAATATAACATACCGCAAAAATGAGTTAGCCGAGAGGCATCATGTATTGTCCATACGAGCATTGTATGGAATTGAAATTATCAATGTCCTATCGATCTAGAGATGTCATACATAGTGATGCCATTCCATAACTTCAAAAACTCATCAATTAGGGGCTCAATATACATGTTCATATCTTTAACTTGGTATTTACCTAGCAATTGAATGAACATAAACATTACGTAATTATTATAACCATTTTTATGCACTATTTATAAATTAATTTAGATAACTATAAAATAAAAAAATACCTGGCACAATCATTGACAACATTATGTGCTCCCTCTTTATGGACATCCAAGGAGGAATGTTATTGTTAATAACAAAAATAAGCCATACTGAGTAAACATATATCATATCTCCATATGGATTAACATTGTCCACCGCTAATGAAAGTTTCAGATTACAAGGTTCTTTTTTAAAGTGTGACCATGTTTCTTCTATCTCTTTAAATGAAGAACCATCGACAGGCATTCGCATAATGTCATCCTGACTTCTATTGTGTGCATGGTAATCCATAAATTGTGCCAAGCTAGCACACTTGAATAACCTTTCAAGACGTGGAATAATGGGAATGTTCCGAAGAACCTTGTGAGACACTTTTTTTGTTATTTTATCTAACTGATATCTACTAACATGACAATCAGGGCATTCTATTGCAAATTCATGTTGTTTATGATATATAATGTGATCATTGGGACATGCATGTATTGTCTGATACTTCATTCTAATCTGATCCATAATGTTAGATAATTCTTGGTACGAACAAGGTAAAATATTTGATGGTGGTAACAAAAACTCACTAATCAACCTACAACAACAAATATGCATTGTTAATATAATGAATAGTAATTGTATGCTAACATTGAAGATGAAAAAAATGACATACCTTAGCATATGTGACATTGCTACATTGGATATACTATTCATAACCTTTAAATTCACCAACAACACTATAGCCGAGAGTAGATTTGTTTGGGAGCCTTCGTACAAGGGCTTGTGTGCCTTCTCAAGTTAAGGTATATCAAGACCATCTTCATCATTATTATCAGATTCAGTAGTACCATCATTGTGAGCCTCTTCATCACCTACCCCAATACCATCTTCTTCAATCATGTCCTCTGGCACATTATCATCTTCTTCCATGGGAGTGTTATCCTCAGCTTGGATATTCACACCTCCATGTTCCTCTAGTAGGAAATCCACATTTAGCAATGGACAAAAATCGTGGCCCCCTTCAACATGACCATATTGCCCACAATGACTTTGGGCTATTATGATTAGAATTCTTCGATTCTTTAAGCCCTTACACTTTTTGCAAGGACAATAACATTTATCAGGTTTTCTTCGGAACTGAGCCCACAATGCAGCCATTGTCTCATTATTTTGTTCTGGGTTAATATTGTCGGGCATGGTCTTTCTTCACAGGAAAATATACCTACAAATAAATTGGACATGTTGTGATTAATGTTTATATCTGCACATATGGTTTTTGTTAATTAATGTTTTAAATGTAACTAAAATAATCTTATAATTTCTAGAAGGCCTAGATGTTTGCAAAATGTGGATTTATAGACAATGTATGTTAATTATTTGCAAAATGCTTCCAAGAGATGTCACAAGGTGAAAGTTACTTAGGTGCTAATAGCAGCATGCCTTGACTAATCTTGATAGCAATGAGTAATGTGATAAATGAATCAACTAATAAAGATGACTAAAAGATCAAAACATATTAATGCAATGTTTAGAACAATTTTTAATATCTTTAATAATAGTCCTTTATGATAACCTCAAGCTTTAGGACTCAATTCTTGTGACATTTTTGAGACTAATTGACCTTTCTAATGCTTAAAAGCCTCATAAACCTTCACTTAATCCCATGACTCTACCATAGTGCCATATGTGGCTTGTTTGGCAACATTTTGACATATTTTCCAATTACAATGCATTTATTTGCATTTGATATGCATTTTATGACTCTTTGACCCCATTTATCAACCTAGTACATACTAGGACTCCCTTTGCCCATGACATTTTACTACATTACATAAATGACCCTTGTCCTTTCTTCTTGATGCCAAGAATGGCTTACAAATTGAACTTTAATGATTACAAACATATCAAAAAGGACCTTCACAGGGTCTTATTACATCAACTGTTCTAACATGGTCATGTTGGTTATCTTGAGACCTTAATGTCTTCTTATGCCTTCAACCTTGACCTTGATGCTCCTGCATCATTCTCCCAAGGATCAAGGAAAGTTGGATCATCATGGAATTGAGTAGGCAGACCTTCTAGAAGTTGCAATACTTCAACCTTGTAAGTGTCACGTCAATGCAATGGGTACTAAACAAACAATTTAAGTTGATGAGAAATGGTTGTTATTAATTCAAATTGTAAGCATCACCTCAATGCATTGGGTATTAAACAAACAATTCAAGCTTATGAGTATGGGTTTTTATGAAGCACAACTCATGAAATATGCATTAAGTCCATACCCGTTGTTTACAATGAGTATGCGATTTTTTTTTAAGAACATACCTGTTGTTTACAGTCAGTAAATTTCTATATCCTCTAATAAATTTGAAGCAATGAGCCAAAGTCACACGGTTGAAGATGATCATTGTCCCCTCAAAGCGCCATCATTTGATAAATTGTTGCATTGAAATATGATCTAGAAAGGGCCTTTCCACATAGTATGTTGGCACTATTTGGCAATCATCGATCATGTGGTTATTGCAAAGAGGCTAAGGACCAAATATGGAATCATGGAGATAGTGCACAGATGTACAAAGAAAATGCAAGAAACATCAAAGAGATTGTTAACCGTTCAATGGCCTTAGTAAAGACAAAGCTTGGCACTTGAAATGCATAGTGTAATGGAACTAGTAAGATATCAAATTTTTTGATAGAATGCCCAAAACAGAGCTTGGAATGATGATTGTCGGACATGCACATGGGAAAGCATGATATGTAATGTTTTATGTCAAAAATGGCTTTGACTCTATTGGCTCAGTGCATGAGATACACCTGCAACTTCTCTGCACAATCAGCTTGCTATGAAACATATGTGACAGGTGATAAGTCAAGATTGTTAATAATACTGAGTTGGCTGCATTTTGAACTCTAACAAATTTTGAAAGGTATTCTCCCTCTTATATTGACAACAATTTGAGTTACAAACATGCGATAATATCAAGCACACACTACAAATTTTATTTATCTTTTACAAAACTGTTCTATTAACTATTACTTACGCACTGAACTACTACTTTACAAGGTACAAAATTCTGAATCCATTCCCTATATTGATTTCCATTTCTATAAATTGACACAATCAGAATAAAAATGTCTACCTAATAATCTATGCATTGTAATGTCATAAAATATTTTGAATCTTTGAAAAGGCCTGGGTCAACATACCTATTTTTAGCAAATAACCCTTCAATGTCTTTAACAAATCTCTCCAAATCAGAGAGAGGTGTGTAGGCCTACTCGGTCAGAGTGTTTTTGCTCACCATACAACATCCCAAATGTAAGTCTCATTTAAGAATATTCTATAAACTACATCTACTAAATAACACTACATGCATACAAACTTGCTTTATTATGGTTTGATATTATGTATTCTCTTTCTTTAATTGCAATTTTTTCCTATTTGTAATCTTCCTTTAAAGCTGATATTATTTTCCTGGATTGCTCAAGAATTTTCTGTACACTTTCAGATACAGTTCAAAAAGGGGATCTTCCAAAACTAAGTTACTACACAATGACACACAATCCTCCCTTAATTTATGACCATTAAATTATTAGAAAACTCAAATAATAAATATCTTCTAATGACATTAAAAAACACAAACTATATAAAACTGCCTTTTTAGCATTACAATAACTATCTTGAGCTCCAATAGATCATACACCTCTACTGTAGGTAGAAATTGTCATTAATTGTTGCAAATCAATTTTTATGCAAGAAAAAATGAAGGTGGAACAATCATATATGATCTAAAACATCATTTAGAACGATTCTATACTTGCAGAGCTGAGTAAAATGTGATTTATAACAGTGAGAAAGAAACAATCCTTAATGTATCTTTGTCTCGATGATAAAGTAATATTTTTGTAAGTTAGATTACCTAATCAGTGCAACTGAACAATTCATTTTGTTGGAAGCTGCCAAAGAACTTAAACAAAAAAGAGAGCATAATAGTTGAATATAGCTATCCTACAATGCTGTCATTTTCTCACTATCACTCTTATTCCAATGGTTCATGCCTCCTTCAAGAACTCTCTTAGGATAAATATGAAGATCTCAATAACCTCGAAGCCCATGAAACTTAGAAACCGTCTGAACAGTTTTGATCACATTCACATTATCCATGAGAAATGGAGCACACGACTTCATAGAAACTAAACAATAAATCAATACAAGATTTGAGGATTGTACTTCTACAGCTGTTAGGAAGTAGTTTATATATGCGAAAAAGAGGGACTTCCAAAAATTGTCACTGATCACAAATCGAAAAATCAGAACAAATTTCTACACAACTACTCTCCACACATCGTTATGGGTACCAGTACACAAGATTTGAACCAAATATTTAGTATTAAATCTTATTCATCTATTCTACAATTCTAAGTCTTTTAAGAAATAGCTCACAGTGGGCATATGTCTCCAAGAAAAGTGCAAATGAAATTTAACAAACAAGAACAGTAACTATAAAGATGATAATGCATTTCCAAAAAAAATGATTTTGAGCACACAATAATCCAAGTTTTATCAAACACCAAGAACTCAAGGCATTCATCTATGGCCAAAACATTAACAATGGAGAAGCTAGCCAAAAACTTTTTGACTCATATCATAGTGAAAGGCATGGCTTCTACCAGGGGGAAACTATAATAACTGACTTTATTTACAACCCCCACCAAGTCAAGTATAATGGCATTCATTTAGATTTCCAATCAATTCTGTTTGAGTACTTTTAAGGGTTTTAGTCCATATAGCACTAATAGACAAAATGTCAAATAGGTTAGTATGGAGAAAAATAATACTGAAACATATTTCAAAAGTCTCCTTGTCTAAATATTAAATAAACAAATATCATTATTGAAAAATTGCCACCATGCAGATAATTTTAAATTGAAGTTTGTGTTTACCATGTCCAGAGAAGAATGATCTAGAAATTCAAATGCTGAGATGATCTCCCCTAACTATTGTTTTGCTCAAGAGAGTAGTCTCTGTAAAAAGCGAACAAATTTTTTTAATTTTAATACAGTTGTCAACTTGAAAATAGTTCTATGCTCCACAAAATTTGAGGTACCAATTCCTATAACATATCATCAATCATCAAGTTTAAAGTGAAAGAGACCATACAAACTATTGTAAGTTGTGCCCAACTGGGACACATTTAAAATAAATTAAAATACAAATTTCAATCAAATTCACGTTAGAATCAGTCATATAAATCAATACAATTGTTCCCTTGCCAGCTCCATAATACTACAGAAATTGGTAATCATATCAGATCAACCATGGATTACATTCTTTGAAATGTCTACAATAACTAGCAAAAATCATCATTTCAAAAGTAAACATGAAAAGAAAAGTGAGAGAGATTCTCATCCACTAATAGGAATGCTTGAACATTTTTCTCTATATGTTGAGCAGAACTAACCTGAAATACATTCTAGTGTATTTGTAAAGATCACAAATTATCCCTCTTCAATAGACCCCTCTTGTACACTCTCCAGTTACAATAGCCACATGGACTCTTGTAGCAATTGTACAGGCACAAAATCCAAATAATTACTTCTCTAAAGTAGCAAATTTTGAGCTGGGAATTCAAGAGCTTTTATGCAAGTATTTTCTCAAATTTTAAGGTATTTTGGTCTTACATATCCACTTTGAGAATTGTATGATAACTAACCTCCAAATTATACTCTTCAAAACATCAGAAGCAATGTAGGTAGAAAACTGTATTTAATGCATTTGTCTTATATTTGAAATCCCATAATATTAATAAAATATTACGACTTTCAAGTAAAATGGGATGACCTTGAATGCTAAATCATAGAGACTTTCATAATGAAAAAACGTGGTCAAATCACAAGGATACATGTTACATGCCTAAAATGCACAACTGTTGAACATCGAATTCATGTATAGTATTGGAAAGTGTTTGAATGTCAAATTAGATTAACCATGATATTTGATTTGAGAAACACCAAATGGACATTCCCTTGCCAAGAGTTGCTTAGATGTGTCATCATACCTTTCCCGTGGTTCCGTAATGTGGTCAAGTTGGTTTAAGTCAAAGCATTTGTTGAAGTGTCCTATGTGTTTTTTGACAAGTAGGATTGGTTATAAAGTGTAATGTCCTCATTTTAGCTCGCCATGGTTTATGTTTGGATTGACCTATTATTGGCCCTCGTAGGTTAAGGTTGATGGCTAGAGGGCCCCATCTGGCAAAATAAGAGGATCTTTCCCTTCTATAGTATAGAAGTGTTTAGGATTGCTCCTCGTTTGTTTCAGTTAGCTACACTTACAATTTATAGTAAGTTATGTATCCAACATTTCTACATTTGGCAAGACACCTGGACCAATCTCAACGCAGTGATGACCCTTAGGACTACTAATTTTATCAAATATTCAGAGAATTACTAGTTATAGTAGGTTAGGAGTTAATAGAGAAAACCATTAATATTTTTAGTAAGGCAGTTGGTTGTGCGATGGAAGCAATGGTTGACCAACTGGTTCAGATGAGACAGAGAGATGATGAGTAATCAATGAGATATTAAAATTATAGTAATAGTAATAAAGCTATTTATAATGGTTATATTGTAAATTTATTACTTATCTTCATAAAGTATTATTGAGGAGCCATTATATTTAATGGAAAAGTATGCCTTTATTAATGACATAACTTAATTCGAACACAAAAAACAATTATATAAGTCATTAAAGTGACATATTGGTGAAGCCTCATGAGTCAAACTTTATTGAGGAATTATAAAAGCCCTAGAAATCAAATTGATTGATTTTTAGTTTATGAGTTTTGACTTTTATATTGGATGTTCCAGGGAAGAGTGCAATGTGACCTAGGGTTTTAGACATTTTTAGCATTGAAGGATGATATCTTCAATGTTTGTGCAATCTTAAAGCTATGAAAAAACTAGTTGAATCATTATTTGATTGTGGGCTTCATACAGAGGTCCATTTTGGTTAAATTAGTGAAGCTAGGGAGCTTTGTAATTAAAATAAAGGCGTGTTTGTAGATACTTCCCAAGGCTGGTCTTTAGTTGTGTTTTGTTGACTAAAAATAAAAATTTCAAAGTCAGTCCTACAACATTACAGGCCCCACACGAGACCCTCAGCACAGCATTTGGTTTCTAGGCCAAACTACCTAGAAGTTATGCTTCATTATTATCCTATTGGATTCCCAGCTATAAATAGAACATTGTGCACAAATTGGAGGGGTTTCTAGAAAATCTCCAAGGGATGTGATTTAATTACAGGTTCTTTATCCAAGATGAAAACTCATTTTAGTATTTAACAATTGCAATTACTTTGCAATGTAAATATCAATAAATAGAAAGAAACTCCTACCTGTGATTTGCAAGTAGTTTTAGATTTCATTTCATGCAAGCTTTGTGTTTTATTTTTATTATTTTCAAAAAAAGGAAAGCATAAAAAGCATATATTCTAAAAAATACAAATAAAATCCAAAACATTGCAAAAACAAACCAGAAACAGTCACAGGTTGGATAAAGAGAACTAGCAGGGTTCATCACAACGGTATCAAAGCATTTTCCTGTCATCCTGCAAGGTTGGGGTTTCATATGCAGCTGCAATGATTTGATCCACATAGGTACTATACACATAGGGGAAGCACAAAACAACATGTTGATCAATTACAAGATTACCATTAAAGATAATGGGTGATAGGAGAGGTGGTAGTCCACCTAGAAATGCAGGAAATAATGAAGAAAGAGAGGCAATGGATATATTCAGGGGTTTTGCAGTGGGACAAACAACTGGTGACAAATGTTTTGTTCTAGCTTGCTGCATCTATATGGAAGATATCTTGCCTAGAGGAAAAGGTCATGATCAAGAAGAGCATGATAGTGGAGATGGGACCCCTTGGGCAAGAAGATTTTCTACAGGCACCTATGAAAAGCCTACACATCCAATGTTCTTGAGGAGAATCTAAGGAAGGGAGTTTAGAAGAAGAAGGTGCAGCATTTGTTGATAGTGTCTTGGCCACGCATGATGAGTGGGAGGCATTGCCACAAAGAGTTAAAGATCACTTGCCCTTTGATAGATTCATGACTTAAAAAGAGATAGCATAGTAGGCCAAGGCAACAAAGAAGACCAAGGAACCAAAATAATGATCTTCAACATGCTACTAGCAAGCTCAAACTTCATACATTTGATGGCAGAATGAAGGTCACAGATAGAGATTGGATTAGTAAATTAGACACTTTCTTGACTCTTCGTGCAATGAAAAAAGTACATGCAATTAAGTTTGCAACATTGCATCTAGATGGTGCAACTCATGATTGGTGGCATCATGAGATGGTTACTGTGCTGCATAACCTCATTATTTCCTATCAAGAATTCTAAGAAAGATTGATTAGTACTAATAATATGAACATCACTCCTGCATCCTTAGATGTAGGCATCCTTCTATGCATAGTCGACACGGAAAAGCATGGACTGGTTAAAAGTTGCATCTCACCATCAATAGTCTCTTACATTGTTAGAGCTTGATTAGATTCCTAAACCCTTTGCCTAGTTGCAATTTCTTTTCTAGAAGAAGTTGAAGAGCATCAATTGTGAAATCGTTTACATTTACAAAGTCAATATGCATTGATTGAACAGTGTAAGTCTCTTTGTGATACCAACATATCACATCATTACAATTGAATGAGAGCCCACAACTAGAAGAAACTCTAGGATGTTCTCATTTGATCACACAATCTGTATAGTGTATACATCATTTAGCATACGACTTTCCTTATTCAAGAGATTGTCGGAGATTTGGTCTTTTAGTTGGAATACTAAGTATTCGATTCTGCATGTTGAAGTGGTCATAAAAATCACATTAATAGAATGCAAGTACAATAGTGAGCCTCTTATAATACTTCTTTCATATATTGAATTCATCCTCACCATGGTTTTTCCCCTCTTGGGTATTCTACATAAAGTCTTGGTTTTCTTGTGTGGTGTGTATTGTGTGTTTTTTATTTACTTATGCACTTCTATTCAGATGGTTAAAATGTTAATGAAAAGCTATGATTTAATTTGTGCTTCTCCATGTTCAACAATATAGAGTGAACAAATGACGTTGTTAGAGGAAAGCTATGATAATGTTAATGCCAACACTGCCTCCAACATTTCCTACCCCAGGTTTATTTGTAGCTGTGGGAGTTGTCTTTGATGAGGTGGTTACACCTAAAAACCCATATATTGATTAAATTTAGCATCTAGCTTCTCATTGGTAGAAAGTCGTATCACCCTGGGATTGAATTTGATAAATGTTCTAATAATAAAATCAAGTGTAATTCCTAACATGCAAATCTGCCATTAGAAAAGAAAACTCAAACTAATTTTTTCAATCTACTGACCAAATTAAGAAAGTAATCAATGTCATGTGGTATATTTATTGATTGACAACAAATCTGGCTGCAGGTGAAATGAATCAAGTAAAATAGTAAATGAATTAAGAGAAACATGAAAGGCACCAACCCCTTTGAATCAAACAAGTAATGTTGGTAGATCGAATGGGTTGCAAAAGTTGAAAAGATAGTCAAAGGAAATCTAAGAGGGAAAATCAAATCATCCAAGAAAATCATAAAAGTTGATTCATTTTTTCCTCTGGAGGATGAACCATATGACTCCTAGCTATTGAAATTCTAACAATTTGTAATTGAATCTATAGAATCTACCTATACTTAGATTTTATTTTGTACAAAGGCCAGAACCTTTGCAGTCAATCTTTGTGTTGGATTAATAAATCATCTTTTTTCATTTACTCCCAGTTTCCAGTTTGAATATTCTAATTATATGGAAAATGATGTTGCAACTTATATGAGTGTCCTTCAACAAAGAAACAACATTCATTCCTTTGAATTTGTAGTATCTATACTTTAAACTGTATCACAACTGGTTGTTGTAAAGTTGGTTTAAAATGTTTGTGTGGGAATTTGTAATGTCCCCTTTTATCTCACCTTGGTTGGTGGTTTGGATTAGCCTATCATTGGCCCTCATAGGCTAAGTCAGATGGTTAGAGGGTTCCCAATTGGCAGAACGGGAGGCCTTTACCCTTTTGAAGTACACAAGCATTTAGGATTGCTCTTCATTTGGTTCAGTGTGATAAACTTACTAATTATAGTAAGTCATTTATCCAGCACTTCTATATTTAATAGAGCACCTAGATTGGCCTCAATTGCAGTGATGATCTTTGGCCCCTTCGTTTTGATCAGGTATTCAAAGATTTACTAATTATAGTAAATTGAGGGTTGATAGAGATGGACCCTTACTACTTTTTGTAAAGCACCCTGGTTAGCAGTAAATGCAGTGGGCTAAGTCTTGGTGAAGTTAGAATTGATTTACAATGATTAATGGTGGACTTAAAATATTGTAATACTTTAATAAGAAAGTAATTATTAAGTTCATATCATTAATTGAAATACAAAGTGACTATAATAAAGTTATAATGCAAAGTCACTTTAAGTTATTCCAGCTGGTTTGAGAAGCTACTTCATAAGGAGGAATCAAAAGTAAAGAATGTCTACTTCATAAGGAGGAATTAAAAGTAAAGAATATTTTATCCCACATTGCTAGAAGTACAAGCATTCAGCAACTAAAAAGCTATATAAGAAAGGCCATCCTTTCATTTGAGATATGTTATGAGAATTGAATGTTGAAACTTTTTCTCCATTGTTGCTAAAAATCAGTGACTGGATTATCTAAGGACAAAGATCCTTAAAATAAGTGAAAACTAGACGAAAACCCATATGTTCAGTTTAGTGGATTCAATCAAAATTCATATTGGGATTCAATTGCATATTTCAGAGATAAATAAGAATTTCTAATAGCCGGAATAGGACATGCAATAGAAGCAAGTCTAGAAGTCCAAGTACAGGATATTGAAACTTTCTCCTTCGTATTTGATAGGTTTATTAGTTGTTGGATGATTTGGAACAGATGTTTGAGGCAGTCATTCATATCAAAGCTTGAGAACATGGGCAGAGATGAAAGATAATAAATAGTCTATGCAGTCCCAATCATACCCTAGCTGTCCAAGTCTTTTACAGTCACAAGCCTTCATCTAGAACATATTATTGACTAGTTAAATTTCTTAAGTTTGCAGCGTTGAGGTATTGTAAAATCTGAAAAATCCTGGGGTCTTTTTAAGGTGATGTAATAATTAAAGATTTTTCATTTCATGAATGTCTATAGTAGTCTAATATTGAGCTATGAGCTTGAAAGACTTCTGCTATATGTTTGATTAAATGAAATCACAAAATAGACAGGTTTTGAAGTAGTTTTTTTCATGTCAATTGTTGCTATACTACTGTGATTGTGCACTAGTAAACTGCATGGTTATCAATCATTTGTATGACAATTTATGATCAAAAATCAAAAACTTTTATCACTGTATGTGTTTGATTAAATGTTGATGTATTGAACCTTGCTATGTTTGATGAAATTAAGCTTGAATACTACCTATTTGGTTCATGACTTCTTACTAACTGCAGATTTCAATAATCATACAATTGTTTGATGGAATTCATATGCAAGGAGTTTGCATTTGATTTTTGCAAGGCATCTTTTTGATGATATTTCTTCAAAACACATTTAACATTTTAGGCAAAAACTTGGTTTGGTTTAAAGTCCACTAGGTGTGAGTTGTACCAAGATGCTTGGCAACCAACATTGTTCATCCCCAATAGCAGACTCTTTCTTATCTCAACCCTATGATATGTGTTCAGATTAGAATTTTTAGTCATTAGGTTTTAAATTCTACATTTTCAAAAGCACAAGCCATATGATTTTCATTTTCATATCATGATTAAATCGTGTTTCTGTATTTGAAAGAAGCAAGGTTCTCTAATATATTGAGACACCATTTTATTAGTCTCCATAGTATCGAAAGGTTTCAATTGAGCATTCATTTATAAGACTTCAGTAAACATAACAAACTTGTTTTCATGTATACTGAGCCTGGGGGGACCTAAAATCCCCTTGAAGAGAGGAGTTGGTTTGCTACAAAAAAAAATTCTATCTTTCAAGTCTTTTCCTACCAAGCAAAGGATGGGACTACCATCTCTACTTCAAATTTTCATTATAGTCAAAGAATTAATAAAGGAGAAGCGAACCAAAAACTTTCAAGGCTTCATTGGAATAGAAAACTATTTTAGTATTTCAAGACTTTTACCAAGTAAAGTATGTGTTTACTAACTTCTAGATTTGTGAAGCTTGCTAAAAAAAAGTCTATTATCATCCATTAGTATGAATTCAATATTTGGACATAGATCCAAATGGGTGAGAGAAAATCTGAGCTGCAAAAGGGATAGCACCTTATAGAGAGAATACAAGTGTCCAGTGAACTAAGAGCAGTCTGCAAAACTGAAATTAGTCGAGCAGGTAATTCGAGAACTCTTATCTCATTTTAGAAGAGTTTTTAAGGTTAACACAATGCGCTATAATTTTTGTATCACAAATTGGAGCCATATTAAAAACACAAGATAAGATGTGGGCGATAAAGAGGTGTATTTAGGCCCAAGTTTGATTGCAACAGGTTTCTCAGGAATCTTTTATGAGAAACATCATCATCTATAAAACAACTTTGTGACTGGAAAGAATTAACAGTGGCTCTGTTTTTTAAATTGTGATGAGTAGAAGAGAAAGAGAAAATGTAAAGGCATTGAATAGCTTTGGAATCTGCCTCTGCAACTTTCTAATAGATAACAAACTTGGAATGATATCTAATGACCAGATTCTTACCTCCTTTCTCCTCTCCTGTTGACCCTATAGCAAACTCCCACCCATTGCAGTCACGCACGCGCCAAAAAAAAACAAAATTAACACTGCGGTGACATTTTTTATTATCCACATCTTATGTTGTGAAGGTCAAAATTTAACCAATTTAACCATGGTCAAAATTTTGACCATATCGGGCCCATTTTTTCAAAAAAAATGAATTTAACAACCCAAATAAGCCTTTGGTTGAAAATTTTGGTCGAAAATGGGGGCCTAATGTACTAGTGATATATATATATACACACACACACACATGTGCATGTGTACATGCATGCACACACACACACACACACACACACACATGCATAAACATATATATGTATATGCATATATACATGTACATGATATATATACATGCACACACATATATATATTTATATATTTATTTATGTATATATATACATATACACATGTGCATATCCATATATATACATATGCATATACACATGGTATATATATACATATATACATGATATATATACATACATACAAAAAATATAAATTGAACTAAAATAATATAAAATGGGTAAAGAATAAAAAATAAAACCTTTTCGAAGTCTGATAGTTTCAGATGCCCCTCTTCGCGCTTCCAATCAAAGTTTTAGCTCCACTATCGAAAATGACATTTGGGGTCGTGTAGTGACCTATTTGAAGTTTCTATTTTTTTAAATAGTTTTGATCAAAACTTAATTAACTAGTTTTAATCAAAACTAGAAAGCCCGAGACCAAGTTTAATAAACCTTGTCCAGGCTTTGATAGTTTCGATCAAAACTAGCTTGAACTACCTAGGTAGTTTCTATCGAAACTATGTGGCACCAAACGTTTCTATTGAAACTTGAAGCATAGTTTGTTTCGATAGAAACTAAATAGTTTCTATTGAAATTTTTATAAAACTTTCGATATGAAAATTGGTTGTTGTGTGATTTTGCAAGAATTTCTTCCTCCGAAAAAGTGTAACCCACTATTGTGGGTTCACCTTTTTGCTAGTTAAATAATATGAAAGTGGCACAAGTAATTCATTCAAGGCAATATGTGGGCATTGTATATTAACTTCCCTATAAAATTATTCAAATCATCCAAAAAATAATCTTAGAGATAATATTTTACATTTTCAAACTTTCCAAGTTATTTATAAACTACTTTAATTTGCCCTATGATGTGTTCACTACTATACTACTATGAAAGTGTATGTATGGATAAAATCTCAAACTTAAATTATGAGTTCTCTTAGGTCCACCATGACATAGGAAAAGACTTACAAAATGACCATGTTGAACCAAAAATGAAATTCAAAAAACCTCACAAATAGATAGGAAAAATAACCATACCAAAGCAATACAAAGATCTCTAAAAATAAAACATGAGAGACAAAATCTCCAATTAGGTGCATAAAGAGACACTCAAAATAGCTTCTCATGTAATTTTCTATACAATATTCCATTTGTAACATAATCATAGAATACAATTTGTAGCTATGGTGTTCAATAGTAACGTTTAGACCGTCCAAATTGGATGTTTCATCTTCCACAATAGATGAATCACATTCTTTAAATTATCTTGGGATCTCACCAAGTTTGATATTATTTCCTTCTTAATAGAAAATATTCTTCCATCCCTATTTTAAAAACTTTAAAGTATTTGTTCACTAACTCAAGTTGCAACTATTGTAGTAATTGTCCAAATAGTCAAGACAAGTTTTCTTTCAACTATTGCACAAATCCCTTGACAGTCTTACTTATTTTACTTTGAATAATAGTAATATTGGTGGCTTATATACAACTATTTGATATGTTCTATTCAAATCGGCCACAAAAATGTTTACATTTACTTAAGTAATCTTGTAAACCTTTCTTCATCGAATGAATATCTTAGTTGATGAATGAAAATCAGCCAAGTATTGTATAGAATGTCATACACATGTTGGAATTCATTGTTATGTTCTTATCCCATAACAATTTGAGGTTTTTTGTGTATCTACTCATAGTAGAGTATGGTTTTATGTTTCAACATTGTCTTGTGTTCTGAGTGTTTTAGCTTACACAATATTGGAAATTGCATTCATTACTAATAGTGTTGTTATATAAATAGAAGAAGCCTATCACGCAATAATCTAGATGGAATTTTACTAGCTAGGCTAATCAAACTACAAGATCTTGCAATCTTGAACAAATCCTGCAATAGGATGGAAGGTAGAATCCCAAACTATTAATGGATGAAATAATCTTTGAATTGACCAATAATATAGCATTGGTGGGTTTATCACACAACCAGCATGTTAATAAATTTAGAGCATGCATAAATGGAGGTAGTTGAATATTTATACTAAAAAATCAAACTTTTCTCATTAGTTTTGAGAAAATATCATATACATGACTTTCCCTTTGAGTCAATCAATTTTCATTGTAGAAAATCATTTTCCTTGTGCCTATTCAGATGTTACTCTCAGATAGTTTTAAGACGGAAACTATTGAACTTTGAAAAATTTAGCTAGTTATTTTTCTACGCGTACCATTTATACATGACTGGTAAACTATATTTGTTATCAACTACATAGTTTCTCCTACTCCCCCACCTTAGATAAGGATTCCAGTTGTGTGTAACTCTTGTTTAAAATGAAATGAATATAATTCATAGTCTACACCTTTGGATTTATTTTTGTTGAACCTACTATCATTGTATAACATCCATGGGTGTGATAATTAAAATTAAATAAAATGGTATAGAATGTTTTTTTTTTGGGACAAAAGTGGACGAACCATTGGATATAATTTATATTAAGTAAAAATTGGTTCAAGAGCTCAACTAGGAAAGAACCAGAAAGAAAACCCAACATCGTCATAATATTTACAATTGTCTTAACATTGATTCTTACAATCCGACTGTATCGATGAACAACCAATCAAACTTCAAAATTTTTACAAACTTCAAACTTTCGAGTTTTACAAAATTTTAGCACATAGCAAGCATGGTGGACTCAAATTTAGTCAAAACAAGAATTTCAACATTCTATAAAACATTCCAGAAGTGAAGAGAAAAAAGGCCAACAAAACATAAAGATACCAATATGCTATTTTTCAACCATATCCTCACTGGGAGAAGCCATTGCAAAGAAGTCCCATCCCAAATCTGGACATGATGTAGAGGCAACATCCCAACTTGAACTCGGACCCTTAGCAACAACAACGTCCCAACCTAAACTTGGGCCCTGAACAACAACATCTAAGGTGCTAGTAGAGAAACCAGTGGATGAAGGCACGTCCCAACCACTAGGTGTAGTGACATCTAGATGCAAGGGCCGAGTGGTTTCTGCTAAGACATGGTGACTGAGACTAGGTTCATTGAAAGCCAAGAACAACCAGGCACTAGGTTCACTGATCGAATGAATTGGGGTGGTCGAAGTTGTCTTCACTTGGGCAGCTTTTGCACATGCATCAGAAATTGGAATCCCCAAAATGTCAATCAAAGCAAAAGTAATTTTCTTCACCTCCTTAGTCAACTGGAAATGCAGAGCATGAGCTGTGAATTGTAGGGCCTTGAGCAAGAACTGAGTGTTGTTCTTCTCAAAGGTTTTCTACATCGCTTCAAAGGTCATCATGGCCTCATGGTTCTTCATGAGTATTGTTCTTGAAAATATGCCACTAACTAGGGCATTGCCAATCCACAAAAAAAAATTCTACATCTCACATTTCAGTTTATTATCAGCCCAAAATTTTGGCTGAATCACCTTAATGGCAATAATTTCCAATCTCGATGAAGATTGAAGAAGGTCCATGGCATTAGAGAGAAAGATGGAGACCAAAGTTGAAGGAAATAAAATATTCCTTGCGGATGCAGAGAAGATATCCTCCCCAATTATGGTTTGAATCACACACTGAATGTTGTATGAGTGTACAATAAACATATTATCCAAAATTGCATCCTCAAGAGGATGAGAAATTGCATCTTCATCCAATGCTGGATGAAGCCTGATTCTGAAGTTTTTTGGCAAGATGCTACGATGGAATTGATGGAAATGGTATAGAATGTTTATTAGTGTGTTTATGTTTTGATTGAGTCATACAGTAATGTAACAAAGATTTGGAATTTTGAGATGTTAGCATTAAAAGTAGATGTCCTTTGTTGAATATATTTGCTCATGAATATTCTTGATTTGAATACTTTTTAGCATTTACCTTGCTAAATGATTCATTTTTGAAAGGTTCATCTATGTGTGTGGTTAAAGATAGATTTTTGAGGATATGACCAATTGTAGATTCATAAACTACTTCTTTTATGAAAAAGCATTTAGTTTGTCATGACAACATGTTTGGACGATATTGTTTATCTAATAAGTTCATAAATGTTATCCAAACATGCATTTATGAAATACACTAGACTACCTCAACAAGACCATCAAATAAGTTTTAAAACTTAATGAATCAAGTTTTGACATAACTAGTTTTTAGTTTGTGAGAACAAAGAAAAGAGATAAGGTGGTAAATTTATTGAGCAAAAGTGTTGAGTACATATTGATTATTCATGTGTGTATAGAATAGGGTAATGAAGTTACAAATATTAAAAACCATTTAGCATTGTAGACATTTTATGTTTTTCATACTAAGCTTAGTCCAATAATAAAGCTATTGTGTGCTTTGTAAACAAATATTCAAAAAAATGGTAGAAAATAAAGAGTAGCATTGTCTTTAACTACTTTAAAATGCTTATTTATAAAAATAAATAATGCTTAGATTTATAAGTAGAATAATATTTTTCTCCTTAATGTGTTCTTTTCTATAAGGAAAAAAAGATGCTACTTGAGCAACAACCTTCTTATCTTGATGAACTACTTCAGTAATATATAAAAAAAGGAAAACATCATGCACAATACTAGAGGCGTCAATTCAATTTTATATTAGATTAATAATGCAATTCATTAATGTAACTTCAAGAAACTCTACGATATGGATTGGGGATGGTACATGCCATATATAATGGGAGATGTGGAATGCCATATTATGGAAAACAATTGAGTAAGAATAGCAATAATGCTAGTAATTGATAAAAAATGAATGCCCATAGTAGAAGTAGGGTGTAATGCCATTGTCATTCCAATGTTCCATGTGTCCAGAAGTAACTAGAGAAGACACCCCTTTTTCCCACCAACCTATTCCTTTTTTGTTTCTCATGACGTCATGATCCCTATCTAGGCAATTATGTTATTAATTAAACAAGTAATGCTAATAATTTAATCAATTTTCCCAACAAAATCTATGTGGCAAAAAAATTTCCAATTTATGTAGGTTACTTATAAAATGCATCATCCTAATGCATTGATATGTAAGAATTACAATCATATCTAAAGACAATTGAGAAAATCCAATTCATCACTCATAATAAGACATATGCTAAATTCATTTCTATCAACAATAAAGAGTTCCATCTAATGATCAAGGTCAAAATGTATTCTATTTCATTATACATCATTGTGCATACTCTACTGAGTAAGGTAATGTGGTTTATTATTCATCCTCACATATCATAAGGCATGAAACAAAATAATTTAACAATCTACCATTTATGTTTCCATCACGAGAGCTTTAAGTAGAAAAAAAAACTCAAAGTTGACTTGAGATAAGGGAGAAACAAGAGTTAAAAGTCATAACAATTATAACGACGTGGTGTGTATAGGTTAATCAGACAATCCAACATCCCCTTCCAAGGAGCTAACCTCCACTACCTCAACCACACTTTTGTCTCAACAACCTTGTAACCACTCAATCACTCGAAATAGAGGACAAGTCAGTATCTACATATGAATGTCATAAGCAAAATTTCATAAATCACTTCAACTATCATATTCATATAAGTAGATAACATACAACATCATCATTATCAGCATGATTCATTACAATTCAATTAGGCATTTTTATTAATCACAAGATTAATTACATCCATATGTCATATAATCCCAGAAACACAAAATAATGCAATACCATTTCATCACCAGTTGAATCGTCATGAAAAATAACGACATCCACATATAACATCATCAATTTATTTATCGATATTTAATAATCATTAATGCATTTCAATGCTTGCAAAAGTTGACATCCAAATGTATCATACTACATCATTTAGCTCACCATTAACGACATATATCTAATCAATATGATAAGAAGATCAATGATAAAAGCCACACAACCAAATGTATCAAGCAACATTGACCCAAAGTTCTACATCTAAGTAGATATTAAAGCTACATATCAACCTCACACAACAACCAAAGGTCTAGTCAATTACAAAATGACTAAGCCTATGTCAAACAACATATCGACTAGGAAAACTCAAGATGGTCAAATTGTTGGTTGGCATTCATCGACCAAGTTGACTAACTCAAATGTGTCAACAGATACCTATAAGGTAGGAGTTGCAATATCAACTTCTCTTAGAGTAATACTCTGGTACAAGCCATAATTTTTTATGCATGCCACATAGGCTAAAAAGTGAAGTCAAGTCAAAATTTTACTACATATAATCAAATCAACTAGTATTTAAAATGTATTCCAATTAATTATGTATCTTTATAATATTTTTCTACCTACATGTTGAAATGATAGATACCACAATGATTACATTTCATATGCCGATTATCAACCAAATTGCCGAACACAACATGTCATCTCAAGACTATGACTTAAATGAAAATACTCAAGAAGTTGACCTACGCGTCAAACTTCATTCCATCATATGATTACATCAAGTATAATCTAAAGTATCATACCTCAATGAGCATCATAAAAAATGTCGACCTTCACGTCGAACATGAACTAATAAATACATCATACAAGTACAATACCATATGTCATGTGATCCACACAAATTTAATAAATCATCTAGGTATGCTCACCAATCATGTGTAAAGATTAATAGACCCACTTTTCTCATTTATGTGACCCAAGCCCTCAAGTCTATCTCATCACCACAATATTTCAAGGAATTTTTAAGTCAAAAATGTTACATCTTAACATTAATATGCATTCATGGTTTCCTTTATGCAAGTGTGCTTAACCAACATATAAGCACAAGTTGTGATGTATGACATTCTCTCCATCGAATCATCACATAAAATATGGTTGAGATGCTTTCCTACCCAACCATGAAGCCCTACACTTCCTTGGGATCCTACCTAACACATCAAATTCCCAAACCTACAATGCCCATACAATACAAAAGGAAAGAGGTATCTGGTGCAACCATGAAACATACTACTTTCCAAATATGTCTAAGTAGCCCTAATCATGGATGTGGCAAGGAGATGGACATGGAAAAGCATATTGAATAAACATATGCACAATATAGCTTTGGCCAAAGCATTTTGTACCAAGTTTGTATTGGTAAGTAGAGTGGAAAGTAAATCATCACTTCTACCCCTCCTTGTCTATCCACATTCATCACGCATACCAGAAGGTAAGCTTTTAAAATCAAATATATTTCAATGACAAAAATTTAATGCAAGAGGTATAATGACATGTTCTTCACAATCTACTCCCTTATACAACCTATCAATGTTCCAAAGTGACATGACAGATGCCATCACTTCAAAAGATAGTACTAACATTAAAAAAAAAAATTACGCACCCTAGCCACCTCAAGATCAAGAAATCCAAGATTCACAATTTCTAATTCAAAATCCAAAAAGGAGGAACAAAACCAATAAAAATAAAAATGAACAAAAATCACAGAAGATAGAGCACTGAGAAAATACGTGGCTAGGTGTTCACAAGGAAGATATAAAATTTTCAAGCTAGCCCTTCATCACTTTAAAGTTCATAAAAATTGAAAGAATACGTAATCAAATAAAATCCAATTCACATAAAATATAGTGACTCGCACTAATCACCAAGGGAATAGATTTTACGTGTCACCTTGCATCTAAGGGTGGTAAGAACATGACCAAATTTCAAAAATATGCATCATGTGCAACTTGTTAATTATATCTTTTCTTTTGCAATCCCACATTCCTAATTGTGAAATGCAACAAGTAAACAAAAATCCTTATATAGCATGTTGGATAATTCCAAGAATCTCACGAGTCTCATATCATATTTCTTGAACCATCTATGCAACATATGTCACTTTATACACTATAGGACATGTTCGATTGCTATCACTATCCAAGTTTAGAATCTTATAGACATTCATAACCATCAATTAACTAACTCCATGGATAATAGAAATTTGCATCCTTCTTGCTTCACACATGCAAGAATCGAGTACTTTATTTTTAACTCTAACATAAACAATATGAATATTGTGCATACATAGAATTCATACAATTACACCCATATGAGATACTCAACTCACCAATCATTTCAAGAAAGTTCCATTTTGACAATCATTAAAAGAATGTAAGGTCAATCCAAGATCATGATATACTCAAGGAACATCCTATCCTTTGTTGTCGAAAGTAATTATAACTAAGAGAGACACTAATCAACATGTAATTCTATACCTATACACATAGACTAAGCTTAGTTTATTTAAAGTTGTGTACCATGGGGGCACAACTAAGCACGATGAACTGAAGGCCCTAGTGTGGAACCAAGAGCTCATGGTGATAGATCAAACACCTACACCCATACAAATTGCACACATTAGCATAGTAGCCCAAGGCCCTAGGGTTTAAACATCACTCTAATACCATATGTAAGGTCCTTATCTTACTAAGCAAGCCACTTCATCAAATGTGTGAGAAATGTGGAAATAAACAAGTAAAACCCTAGTTGAATAGTCAACAATCATTTCGTTAATTATAATCAGAGATTTACCAATTGTTATCCATATCATTAACCAACATATAGATGAAAATAGATAATTATCCATCAAAACAATGTATTACATTACATTATCCAAGGATGTTGACCTACACATCAAGTATCCAAGTGCTTCCAAACCTTAAATTACTTGGTGAAATGTCATATTAAAATACTATTGCTAGTAGAAGATCACTGGAGGGTTTTTGAAAAATATAATTTAATTTGAAACCCACACCTACCAAATATCACATGCTCTCTGAGTCCCATTAATCAACACATTCTACAGAGTACATGTCTCATTGTTTTAAATAAAAAAAATTAGAATAGAAAGAATGACATTTTATTGATAGCAATGTTGGGAGTGTAGTCCTCCTAGGTGTTTCATTACGAACATAATTAATATTTATTTAATGCCACTAATCCCATTTGATTGGAAAACAACAAATGGTGGCATGTACTTTTCCCAAACTTCCTATGGCTTTCTTGATTGTGTTCATTAGACCTGATTCTTTGGAGGTGTTAGCTTCTCTTTTCCTGTGTTGGACAACTACTCCCTTGTCTTCCCATTAGTGATTAATATGACATATTTTCTTCTAGGATAGGCTAATCTCCTTCCAAAATGCACTAAAGACAAAACAAATTCAAGCTTTTTTTTTCTAGATTCAAGAAAATGTAGTGATTTTTTTCCAATTTTTTTGTTGTTTTCGACTACAAACTATGCATATCATGAAGATCAAAAGCTGGAATTTTTAGAAAAATCCATTATGTTTTTTATCTTTTGAAAATTAGTCAACTGTACAATTTGGATGGAGGATACCTGCGTCCTTTTCTCCTTGCATGACTATATCCAATTCCTAGCAATCGAGTAGTCTAAATTTGATATTTGATTACTAGGTGCATTCAAATGATTACACAATGGTTTTCAAACAAAAAAATGATACATATATATAAATAAAAAATACAAAGAATCCATCATCAATTCATTTCCTATTGTCTTCTAGAACATGCAATCAAGAGTATGCACATATAGTGAAAAGGGGCACCTTTTAGTTGATTGATGTTTGCAAGAAACTTGATTCCTAAGCTTCCTCTCTCTGTTCTCCTAGTTCTTCCCCAAACTGCATGGTCCTATCCCCCCCACTGCTTCTTCTAGTTCTCCCCAATTTCCCAATCGCCTCCGTGTGTTGTGTTTTAAGATTAGTTATTATATTTATTATAATTTTCTTGGGTACGTATTTGACCAAATTCTCACATATTCACACCAACCTATTTTTTTGTTGTTTCTCATGACGTCATTATTCCTATCCAGCTAATTATGTTATTAATTAAGGGAATAGTGCTATTAATTTAATCGATTTGCGTAACAAAATTTATGTGGCAATAAATTTTCCAATTTATGTGAGTTATGGAGAGACAGGTTGTGACATCCTCCTCCCCTTATAAAAATGCATCATCCTAATGATTTTTATATAAAAATTACAATTATATCTAAAGATAATTAAGAAAATCCTAATCATTACTCACAATAAGACATATGCTTATATTAACAATATAGACTTCCATCTAATGAACAAGGTCGAAATGCATTCTAATTCATTATACTTGAACACAAACAATTTCTTGATAGAATGCTTCAATAACACTATAATGCACAGTAATGAAGGTGCCAATTCAATTTTATATATATATTACATGACTAATACAATTTATTAAGCTAATAAGCTTCACTCCTTGGAAGACTTCAGCCGAATTGTTCAAACAATCCATTAGTCTTACACTTGAAAATCCAATAAACAGTGCCACGTGTTGTCTTCATCGTCTGTGGTGATTGGCTAGATAAACATGACAAGTGTTGTGCTTTATGTCTATAGAGAAATCACCTATTAAAGCCATTCTCACATAATATGGATCTATGAAATTCGATGTCATAGTTCCTCCATGTTTGAAGCTACAAAAATGAAATGTGTAGTTAGATTGAAAAATAGATGTTGGCGTCGTTATATGAGGTTGATTTACTATGCAAATGACCTTCATATTTTTTCCTTTTAAGTATAATTATGTTTTTGCAATAGGGGTAGTTTAAACCTACCAATTCAATATGCTAGATTGTGGGAGAGAATACGAGGGCTGATTGAACATTCCATCAAATTGTTTTAGTATAAACCCTTGAGATTCTGTTCAATCTTCAAATAAAAAATTCCATCCACTATAATTACAAACCTAGAATTTTGGGGAATGTGATTTGTAAGAAACCTACTCTATGCCTATAAATAGATAGAAAATTGAACAGATCGAAGAAGGGAAATATTTAGACAGTGGTACTAAAAATGATTTTTTTTTAAATAGTGCTTTGATGTTTAGTTATTAAACCACTTGGACTTCCCCCAAAATACATTAATGTGGAAATATTCTGAAAAAATTGTATGAGCTTGAGACAAAAATAGAAACCACGTGATGTCTGAAGAGAAGCTCAATTAAGGAGTAAAATAAAATAAAACTATTTCTTCTTTGTTGAAAATGCCACTCATATTTGAAGGATTTTGGTTCTTCTATTGAAAGGAACAATTCATATTGTGTACATTTGAAAATTTTGTGATATGTTGAGTTGTTGCTTGAGGCACATTTTTCTTAACAAGTAGCTCTTTGCATAATCCTTTGGAATGATAGTGTTAGTGGCAAAATCCATTCCCTCTCCAAGCCAAATACAATCAACCTCTTTTTGTAATAAAAGTGAAAAGAATTGCAGATAGGAAGTGCATTGCAAGAAAGTATGGTTACGAAATTAATAGGTTATTTTTTTATAAAATCAGTCAACAATATAATAGCTTAGTTTTAAAATTGTTGTAGATAATAAATTATTTTATTTAAAATGTAAACAACTATTATTTATATGAATGATAAAATATAAAATTATTTACAATAAAATCTAAATGTTTTTTAAACTACTAAGTACATAAAATATCAGTACAAAAAATATAAACAATACTACCAGTTTCACTAATACATTTGATCACAACTAGGATTAATCAATTATACTATCACATAATACTTTAACAACCCACCCCTAAGGACTAGGATTAATTATAGTCACTATCATAGATGGAAGGATTTCCACTCAATTGCAGCTACTAGAAGTTTTCTATTGTTTTCTCATATAATGTTCTTCTGAATTTGGTTTGTGGTTCTCTCCAATGCCTTTTTTCAGAGGGGAGTCATTACTAGATTCTTCTAAACAATGTATCCAAATGTTATATCTTTCTTCAACATTTGGCATCTATCTTTAACACCATTTTGATCTATAATGAAATGTTATGATATATGTGTCTCCCTAGAGATCCAGTTAGATTTCTAGGAACACTAGAAAATATGTTATCTTTCCCCCTTTTTTCCTAAATTAGCCATAGAATTCAACTAATAAAATAGACCATAATAAGTAGCAAATATCCAAGGTGCTCAAGATTTTACTAGATATAATATTACTAGAATTCAAATTACGATCTAATAGGAATCCAAATGTGGCCTAGATCTCCATAAAACATACAATAAAAAAAGCTATGCATAATGCTTTTAGTTTCCTACAATGAGAGCATATACTAACATCCCCAAAATCATACATTCTTTTATGAGAGTGAGAGATATCAAATATACTACAAAGATTTTTCCAACTAATCATTTTCTAGGAAATCCTTAAAAGAATTAATATTTCCAACTAATCATTTTCTAGGAAATCCTTAAAAGAATTAATACCATACTAGCCTACTTTTTTGGTAGAACACCTCTTGCATTATTTTAATTTTTTAAAATTTGTTATATTTTAGTTCTTCATTTATTATCATGCTTTATATTTTTTGACACCAGCGACAACATTCATACCATATATTCTTGGGTAGATAACTATGCAAGTATGTTGTCATTAGGAATGTAGAGTGATATCACTTCTACATATGAAATCTCACTCAATTGTTTATGTTCCTAAAGAAATCATAAATCTTCAAGTGACTTGTAATTTGAAATTTTGTATATTTATTGTTCCCTAGCTCACATATTGTTGCTAAATTGGACTGAAAAATATAATGGATATAAATAAATTTCAAAATAAAATAAAATCTACACATATATGATCAAAATTTTATTTGAGAGTATTGTGTATCATAAAAGCTTGTGACAGGGATAATGAATGTGACAATGCCTCAAGTTAAATGAAAATGCATGTGACTACTATAGAACTATAGAACTATATATATATATATATATATGAATTGTGTGTTAAAGAACTCTTTTACTATAACCATCTCATCCTAACCCTGAAATACCCACCAACGAAGAAGACTTGAGCAATCTCAATTAAGTAGGAGAGTGAAAAAGAAATTAAGGCTCAATAAAATTGATTGTAGATGAGAATGGTGCAAGTGGTACCAAATGGAAATTGTTTTTAAAGAGCCATAGTATATCAATTTGAAGGTGACTGAAACCAACAGTTAAAGTATCATGGCATAGTAGTGGAGTACACTATGGAGAATCATTTAGAATTTGAACATTTCTTTTCTTAGAAAGACAAAATGAAGTTTGTGTTAGTTTTGGTAGCTTGGACAATTGTTCGTCCATATGCAATTATTTAGTATCCAATTGTTTTTGCTAACAAATTGGTTAGAGCAAGGACAGTTATTTATTAAACAATTGACTTCTTTTAGAAGTAACAAGAAACCAATTTTGTTAGGGTTGGTAAGTTGTTTTATATCTCAGACGTCGATTGTAAATCGATCTTGGCCATTGGTTTACCAGCGAGAGCAGTATAAAAGGGGGTTTAGGGGGCATTTGGAGAACAAGAAGTTTAGAGAAACATTTACAGTGCTAGCAAATGAGTTTGTAAGTTTGCAGTGTTAGCAAACAGTCTTGCAGTGTTAGCAAGGGCGCAGTGTTAGCGTAGGAATAGCAATGGGGAATATCAGCGGGAGAAATTAGGAGGTTGTCAAAGGTTGTCAGAGTTCTACCAGTGAGAGGCAAGAAATTTTGTATCTCTTGATTTGGGAAGTTTAATATAATTCCTCATCTGTAGAACTGGTTTTCCCTTAGGGGTTTTTCTAGGGACAATTTGTCCGAAAATATTGTGTTCATTGTGTTGCGCATTTCTTTCCATATTTTATAAGTGAAGTTGTAGTTGTGTTATTTTTCGATATTAAGCTATGAATTTATTTTCAGCAATTTAATAATCGTTTACGACAGGAGATTAATAATCAGTGACTGCAATAGTTGATTTTTCACATGGTATTAGAGCATTGTTAAGGGTAGATGAGTTTTTCCCTAGGAAAGAAATTTTGATCTCTTTAGATTTAAAATTGCTTTAATCCCTTGAGATGGCTTCAGCTGGTTTGAGAGATTAGGATATATTGGATGGTGCCTCAAATTTTGGTGTTTGGAAGGCTAGAATTTCTTCATTGTTGGAAGAGAATGGTATCAAGAATTGTGCTGCCAGTGATGTACCTATACCAACAGATGCAACACAGCTTGCAACATATAAGAAGGATGATGCCAAGGCGAGTAGGATTATCCTTGATGGTGTCAAGGATCATATTGTTCCACATATCGCAAAGTTAAATACGACGAAGAAGATGTGGGACGTCATTCTAAATCTGTATCAGAACGCTACCACCAACAAGAAGTTGATTCTTAGAGAGATGTTGTAATAACCCTGTCAGGATTATTGACTATTTAAGCACCAAAATCTTAAAACTTCAGAGGTCTGACATTTCGTCAAACAATTAGCAATCGTCAAAAGTATATTCCTGTTTTAAAATCCTTTGCTGCCGTTACAAAACCCGCGTCACACAATTATATGAATCGCACTAATAAGTGATGCTAATGTATGTCATAAGGAAACGGTTGCCTCTCGACATGAGAATGATAATTCCCACACAAAGAATCTGAGACAATTCGGCCTGCGAACTTCATATGGAGTACTGCCGCTGATTCTTAAACTCCCTCATCCCATCGAACTTGCTTGCTTAACAGTCTTCAATCTTGTTATTTTTTGTTGGTGTCATTGATTGCTGACAAAGTAAATTGGAAACTTGTTAGGCGGTTCTATCTCGGGGATTAGATAGCACACATTGCGCTCCTGCAGGCAAGGAAGCGCTCAACTCACCCAGGAATGCTTCTGAGATCTCAAAAAGTTCTAGCAAAAGAAACTCTGTTTCCCAAAAAACCGAAATCTTCTCCAATGGACGAACTCTCTCATTGTTTATCCCAACTTAAAATCCACGATAAGAAATGGACCGATGGGAGTGTGCCGTGGGATTCGCTTCCTGCAAATATAGTTGAATTTGGAAAGGTATAATGGAAGAGTTCAAGAACTTCTTGATCCTAATTCTTTTAGTACGTCCTCTCCAAGAAAAGTATGATGGTAGTTTTTGATTGTTGATTATTTATCTGTTGTCTCTTTTCCCTAGGATGCTTTGAAAAGGCGGAATGCTGCTTCTGTGGCGGCAGCTAAGGCATTGGTAGAAGCATCGGCCTCTGAATCAGTCATACGATGTATGAGGTATATAAAAGACCTGATTTGTTCAATTTTCCTTCTTGTATAAAGAATTCATAGTCTGCCCTCGATCAGATCCGTCATTCCCTTTGGTCACACTGCGATCTTCTACACATTTGCACCTTTCTCTGAGATGTCGCTCCTGACATGGATTAAGCCGCAAAGCACAGATAGGATTGGGCAATGATCTCTACATGAGCGATCGGATTCGTTTGACTCCATCGCAACGATCCTCGACCTCCCTCATCGCAGACTTGGATATCATAATCGAACATATGCGACTCAATATCATTTGTGATGCCGGCTTTACCACAGCTGAGATGTCCAGCTTCTCCTTCGAACTATGACACGGACTGCCTGGGCCAGAGTCTTCTCAGATCCCCTATTCGAGCACAAATATCATCATTCTGAAATTTCCAAGTGATGGTCGCTAATACCCAAGTCCTCCTATAACCTCGACAGACCAGAACTTAACAAGCTTTCTTCTACTCGAACTGCACGATCAACTCTTCCGCCCGACAGGATCACAAAACACAGAACTGAATTCTGCACCCAGCTCGAAACCCAAAGGGTCAAAATGCTCACGCTAAAAACCCTCCTGATCTTCAAATCCGATATGGATGCTGCCCTGAGATTCCGTAATGGTGATTTGGATTTCCGATTGTTCTGAATCGGATCCTTGTTTCTTTAACTCTATTCCCAACTTCCTTCCGAATTTCCTCTAATACTGCAATTAGTTAATCCCTTCCTAACTAAACCTCCAATGATCAATGAATCGCAAGATTTGGCCTTAGGCCACAGATTTGTCCCTGATGAAATGACTAAATGTCACCTCCAATCTGCAATAATTTGGATGATATTTCACACCCTCAAAATCGCGTACCAATTGAGAGTTATCGTTCTCAATGGCCAACTGTGACAATTGCCGAAACCCTAGGTTTCCACAATGCACCCGTGACTGAATCACAATCTGAAAACAAGAGAGAGATAATCAACTGCCTGATTCGAATGGAGCCCCGGGGTGCCTATTTATTCTTTTCCCTCCATCCTCTCCAGAGACTTCTAGAACCTTTTTGATCTTATCCCTCAAGTGACTTTATTAAATATTTTCCAAGTCATTTTATTAAATACAAGGTTATCTTTTAATATTATTTATTTAATTAAAATAACTAATTAGTCGTCCTTGGACAACCATTAATTAAATTAATTAAATCGAACTGTCACCAAAAATTGGGGACATGACAGATGCTAAAGAATACCTAGATGAACCAGGGAGAAGAAGTCACAAGTTACCTCACCAGACTCAGACTTGTCAAGGACGAGTTAGCAGCTATTGGAGATAGCCCTAGTGATGACAAGCTAGTGAGAATAGCCCTAAATGGGTTTACTAAACAATGGAGTGTCTTTGTTCAAGTTGTCAGTGGACGAGATACTTTACCAAGTTGGGATCGACTATGGACTGATTTCACTCAGGAGGAGTTCAGACTAAGTCTTATCAATGGGGCCAACAAGAGTTAGAAAAATGAGGTGGAACAAGAGAACGTTGCCCTAGCAGGTAAAGGGAAAGCAAAGAAGGGATCTAGCAAAGGATCGAATTCACAAAGTGAGAAGAAGAAGAACCTTTCTAAGGTCAAGTGCTTTGGATGTCACGAGTTTGGCCACTATGTCAGTGGTTTCCTAGAGAGGAAGAAGGATAAGAAGTAGGTGGCAGCTTTAGCAAGTGCGAAAAACTCTCCAGTAGAATGGAAGATGAGTTTGCACTCATAGCTTGTATGGTTAGCTCAACCTCACAGTATGTTTGGTATATAGATAGTGGGGTGTCATGTCATATGACAGGAGTTAGAGAATAGCTCTCTAGTTACAAGGAGGACACCAACATCTAGATTTCTATGGGAAACTTGTCCAAACTCAACCCAGTTGGGAAAGGGACTATTTAGTTTCAGAGGGAGAATGGAAAGATAATTCCACTTCATGATGTGTTGCTTGTGCCAAGCTTAGGTATGAATTTTATTGTTGTATCTGTTCTTTAGGATAGGGCGTATAATATACTCTTTAGAGGGACAAATGTGTTGATTAAGCACAAGGATTGAAAATCACCCATAACTATTGGAGTTAGGAGTGGTCGCCTTTATATGTTGTAGTTTGATACTCTTAAGGCACTCATGAGCAGCAATAATCCTAGAGATCTTGGAGAGCTATGGCATAGGAGGATGAGCCATATTCATCATGGAGCACTTAGATTGCTTCATGAGATGATGATAGGTGTTCCAGAGGTGAGCACAGAGCATGATGATATGTGTAAGGGATGTGTGTTGGGGAAGTTTGCAAAAGCATCTTTTCCAAGGAGTGACACCAAATCTAAGGGTGTTCTTGATCTAGTACATTCAGATGTTTTTGGATCGATGTTGATGAAATCTCTCAGAGGATATGAGTACTATGTTACTTTTATTGATGATTTCTCTAGAAAGACCTGGATATACTTCTTGAAGACTAAGGATGAGGTTTTCAGTTGATTCCAGGAGTCTAAGGCTCTTGCAGAGAATTTGATAAGAAGGAAGATAAAGGTTCTTTGGTTAGACAATGGAGGTGAGTACAAAGGAAATGTCTTTGTAGAGTTCTATACCAGAGAAGGAATCAAGAGAGAATGGATTGTTCCTTACAATCCATAGCAGAATGGAGTTGTTGAGAGGAAGAATCGTTCTATTGAGAAGCAGCAATAGCTATGCTACATGACTAGGACATGCCCCATTACTTATGGGCAGAGGCATGTAATACAATAGTCTACATCTAGAATAGAGTTCCACACAAGGTGCTAGGGAAGATGACACCAGAGGAGGCTTTCACAGGGAAGAAGCTAGATGTTGGTCACTTCAGGATATTCAGGAGTCTGGCATATTGTCATATTCTTGGAGATACACATACAAAGTTGGATCAGACTGTAGAGAGGGGGTACTTTGTTGGGTACAGTGAGACCTCAAAAGCATATAGGATTTTCATTCCAGCGACTAAAAGAATTATTGTCAGATGTGATGTCAAGTTCATGGAGGACAAGACATTCAAGAGATCCAGAGATTTTCCAGTAGATGGTCAGAGTGAGCAGCCAACAAAAGCTCCAAGACCAAGTCAAGGGCATCAAAGCTCAAGTACAATTACTAGTACAAGTGTAGACTCAGGTAGTGAAGATTCACAGAGTATGGAACAACAAGTGCAATAGGAAATGCATCTAGAGGACTTAGAGGTTGACATTTCATCCTCTGTAGTTGGCAGCAGTAACCATGAGGTTCTAGATACACAAAGGGATACTCAGGAGTTTGTGGGAGCTCCTAGGAAGAGTACTAGACAAGAAAACAACCAGCCAAGTTCAATGGCTATGTGGCATTAGTTAGTCAGTTGGTAGATAGTGAGCCTTCTAGCTAGATCAAGAAGTTGCAGAACATTAGGTATGGCAATATGTTATGGTTGAGGAATATTCCTCAATAACGCAAAATGATGTGTGGGAGGTAGTGCCTAGACCAACAGATAGGGTACTAGTTGGATCACGCTGGATCTTTAAGATAAAGCACGGTGTAGATGGTAGCATCGAGAAATACAAGGTGAGGTTCATGGCAAAGGGGTTCTCTCAGAAGGAGGGAATAGACTATGAGGAGACATTTGCTCCAATTGCCAATATACTTCTATACGAGCTATAATCTCACTTGCAGCACAGATGGGATGGCAAATCCATCAAATGGATGTCAAGACAACATTCCTTAATGGTGAGTTGAAGGAGGAGGTATACATAGAACAACCAGAAGGATGTGTAGCACACAACAAAGAGACCCATGTGTGCAGATCGAAGAAAGCATTGTACAGACTCAAGCAGGATCCTAGAGTGTGGTATGAGTGCATTGATACATACTTGTAGAAAATGGGCTTTGTGAAGAGTGAAGCAGATGCTAACCTCTACTACTTGATGGTTGGGGGTGAGATTCTCATTCTTGTTCTTTATGTGGATGACATGTTTGTTATAGTTTCATTAGGGCTCATAGTGGATTGCAAGAGAAACCTTGTAGAAGAGTTTGAGATGAAGGATTTGGGACTTATGCACTACTTTCTAGTCATGGAAGTATGGCAGATAGATGGGGAGATTTTCCTTGGTCAAGGGAAATAGTGCATTGAAATCTTGAAGAAATTTGGGATGGAGGTTTGCAAAGCCATGTCCACACCCATGATCGCAAATTGGAGGAAGGTAGATACATCCAAGAAGGATGTAGATCCCACTTTATACAGTCAATTGATTGGTTCACTTATGTATTTGGTCAACAATAGGTCATATATAGCATTTGCAGTTAACTCTCTTAGTTAGTTCATGGTTGAACGAAAGAGAATGCATTGGACAATGGCTAGGCATGTGTTACGTTACTTGTGTGGTACAGTTGAGTATGGGATCAGATATGTTCGAGGTGAAGGTATCAGTTTGATAGGCTATATTGACGTAGATTGGGCAGGAAGTACAACAGACAAAAGGAGCACTTCAGGGTGTTGTTTCAGCTTGGGATCAGGAGTTGTTTCTTGGTTCAGCAGGAAGCAGAAGTTTGTGGCTTTGAGTTTAGCAGAAGCAGAATACATAGCAGCTAACATGGCAACATATGAAGCTATATGGCTTCGAAAGTTGTAAGTAGCTTTGTTTGGTCAGAAGGTTGAGACTACTATGATACATTGTGATAATCAGAGTTGCATCAAGTTGTCTAAGAATCCAGTGTTTCATGATAGGTCTAAACATATAGATATCAGATATCACTTCATCAGAGATTATGTACAACGGGGAGTTGTTCAGCTATAGTACATACCTATAGAGGAGCACATAGTAGACATTCTGACAAAAGCATTGAGGAAGACAAAATTCATCTTCTTCAAAGATAAGTTGGGGGTCATGCAGAACAACTTCCTCGCTAAGAGGGAGTGTTAGTTTTGGTAGCTTGGACAATTGTTCGTCCATATGCTATTATTTAGTATCTAATTATTTTTGCTAACAAATTGGTTAGAGCAAGGACAATTGTTTATTAAATAATCGACTTCTTTTAGAAGCAACTAGAAACCAATTTTGTTAGGGTTGGTAAGTTGTTTTATATCTCAGTCATCGACTTTAAATCGATCTTGGCCATTGGTTTACCAACAAGAGTAGTATAAAAGGGGGTCTAGGGGGCATTTGGAGAACAAGAAGTTTAGAGAAACATTTGCAGTGCTAGCAATGAGTTTGTAAGTTTGCAGTGTTAACAAACAGTTTTGTAGTGTTAGCAAGGGCGCAGTGTTAGCGTGGGAATAGCAGTGGAGAATATCAACGGGAGAAATTAGGAGGTTGTTGGAGTTCTGCCAATGAGAGACAAGGAATTTTATATCTGTTGATTTGCTGAAGTTTAATATAATTCCTCATCTATAGAAAGTTTTCCCTTAGGGATTTTTCCAAGGACAATTTGTCCGAAAATATTGTGTTCATTGTGTTGCGCATTTCTTTTCGTATTTTATAAGTGAAGTTATAGTTGTGTTATTTTCTAATATTAAGTTGTGAATTTATTTTCGGCAGTTTAATAATCGTTTACGATAGGAGATTAATAATCAGTGACTGCAATAGTTGATTTTTCACAGTTTGAAGAATACTATAAAAAAATTGGGGGAAGATGGAACTTGGGAAGACCATTGTGAGATTTATGTTTCATCCATGGTGACTCAACATAACAGTCATCTAATGATGGAAATCACTACGATAGTTTATACTTCAATAATAACAATGTTGATGTTGAGGAGGATAATAAAGTCACAAGCCATCAAGAGTTAATAAAGTTCATTGTGGATGAAAAAGGGCACAAAGATACTAGCAAAACTTGTGAAGAAGATAAATTCTTGAAAAGAAAGGATGAACTTCGATGAAGGAGAAGTCTAATATGGTGTATTCAATTGGTACCAAGCAAAAGCAAGAGAAAATAATAAACATAAAAACCATCTTGCCAATGTTGTAATGTGAACACAAAATGTTATGAGAAAATTTTCCATGTCAGCACTACAATATGTCATTTTATATATAAAACTATCGACATAAACCTTGCACCCTTTAAAGATGCAAGTACTCGTGAATGTAACACTCTTTATTTCAAGAAACTCTACAATATGAATTGGGATGGTACAAGAAGCATATAAAAATGAGATGTGGGATGCCATATTATGGCAAACAATAGAGTGAGAATAGCAATAATGCCGGAAGTTAAATAAAATGAAAAGAAATGAATGCCCACAGCAGCAGCAGGGTGTAATGCCATTGTCGTTCCAGTGTTCTTACTGTCCATATGTAGCTAGCGAAGAAACCCCTTTTCCCTCAGGCTGCCCACTGTATCGGTCAGACATTCTTTTATGGGTGTAAATGAGAGACCCAATTCCCTCAGCTTTTGATTGCTGAATTTGTATGCCACTTTCCTTGGATTTACCTGGTCTGAACACCTGCAGAGGACGGGGAAGATAATGAAAACCCATGTTATAATAAAAATTCAGGGTTAGTAGGAAAGTTGGGAAATACTACAAATCCATACTTGGTAGGAATTGGGTACTGCGGGAAGAGTTGTGCCAAGAGATCCACAAGCTCTCCTCTGTGCAGGCTTCTTTCTCCACACAGATATCGACCAGAGGCAGAGTGATTTTCGTAGAGCAAAATATGCGCCCTCGCCACATCTCTGACGTCCACGTATACCTGAGTTGCATTTGCATACGTCTTGGCCGACCCTGGATTGAATTGAATTGAAATGAAAAAGAGAAAGAGTTAATTTCACAGAGTGAGCGTGAGCGTGAGCATGAGCATGAGGGGGAATAGGACCACTATAAATGTTAGCTGAAGCTCACCAGTTAAATACTTCAAAACATGGGCAGTGCTGAAGTTCATAGTGGGCTGGAGCAGAGGACCCAATACAATAGAGGGATTAATCCTTATCAACTCCATACCCACCTTCTCCGCATACTCACACGCAGCTTTCTCTGCTACCGTCTTTCAATAGCAATACCAGTTCTGAGCACCAAAAGAGAGAGGAGTTGGGATAGTATGGATATAAGTTTACAAGTCTTTCCATGGTATACAAATACAAATACAAAGTAAATGGGTAATTACCTTGGTTTGGATGCAGTAGTGAAGGTTGCTCCAGCAGTCCTCATCGACTATGGCTTCCGGATTTCTGTTGGGGTGGAGGTAAATGGCGCCGATGGAGGACGTGAGTATCACTCGCTTCACTCCCACTTCGTTGCAGGCCTTCAACACATTCAGACTGCCCTTCACTGCCGCCTGCACCACTTGTGCCTGTCCAGTGTCCAAGTGGGCATTTTACATTCATTCAAAACTCAATTGCATAATTTGGTAATCAATTGCATAATTTGGTAACAAGCAAGGGACATTACCGGATCTTCAATAATAGGGCAGGCCGTGTGAAAGACTCCTTTGCAACCTCTGATGGCTGTTATCAAGCTGTCATAGTCCAGAATATCTGCCTTCACAAGCTCGAGCCTTTCTTCCGCCCCTTCCAACTCTTTGAGATGGGCATACTTCTTATCATCTGCGCATATTTATTTTGAAATGTAATCATATGTTGCTCATCGAAATGTAATGTGAAACCGTGACTACGTTAATGAAAATGCAGGGGATGAGGTCCCCTGCACAAAGCCTAAGAAAGAAAGATCAAATTGTTAGATAAGAAAGAAATATGTGAATGCAATACGTAAATGGTAATACTGACCAGGGTCGCGGACTGTTCCTCTAACAGTATAACCTCTACTCAAGAGCATCTTGACAAGCCAGGAGGCAATGAAACCTCCAGCTCCCGTTACGCACACTGCACTCTCCATCTTTTTCTTTTTCAATTTCTTTTTCTTATGTCTTAGACTTACGGTGGACGGAGGAAAGACCGTCGCTCCCAAAACAAACGGTGTTAACTAGGCCACAGTTGACACGCTTCGCTGTCTCCTTTAAACGAGGGACTGCTTCTGGAAAAACCATTCAACCCACCCCCTGGATTTTCATTTTCATTTTCATTTTTATAATTGCCCTTCCCAGCGCTTTCTAGTTCACTCTCTCTATAAACTACGACTCTTTCTTATTGGATGCTTCTCTCCACGGTTTCACCCTAAACATCGGGCTTAGGCTGTTGAATGTTCAATACTCGCCATCACTCACAACTTTCACGACTTTCTACGCTAAAACATTTTGAAAGAATGATTTGAAATCTACCAAGCTCCTTTGTTATTTTCATGCAAGCCAATAACAATGATTAAATGCATATTTTGATATGCATTGTATACCCAACTATCGAAAAACAAAGAGAAAATATAGGGGAAATAAATGAGAACACATGCACCGAACCATCAAAAAGAAAATACAGAAAACATGAGGAACACCTGAATAAAACCCTCAAAAAGATCATTCTAAATGTGTGGCATTCACAACCTTAAAGAGCAGTTACAACAATTTGATCCAAGCTTTTAAAAATTAAAAAAAAATCACCCAAAAGTTATGAGTTAATTTAGTAGTAGCTCACGTATTTAACCTCATCTCAAAAATCTATGGAGATTCAGTTTTATGAAGAAAATTCAAACATTATTGAGGAATTCAGTAAGCAAGAGAAGAGATTCATCATAAATTCAGGTTGAAGAACTGGGTTAAGATAAAAGCTCCACCAAATGATGGACCAAAAAACCCCAATGCATCTGCCTTAAAATTTCAAGAAAAAGAGTTCACCTAAATATTTTTCATTGCATACAACAAATAGTTCCACAAAACTACTCTCTACAATTTTCCTCTTGAGAAGAGATAAAAATCAAGAAATAACACCGTATGCAAATAATGAATCCATTTCCATTAAACCACCTCCAATTATTTATATTGTAAATTCATCTACCATGTATTACTCTATAATTTCAAAAGGAATGAATGCCACCTTAAAAATTATTGAAACAAGGCTAGGTAATAAAAGCATAAATGAATATTATGACATGGATGGATATGTTCAATCACTCAAGAGAATGTGTAATGGGCACCCTTGGATGTCCCAAAAAAAACTAAACCAAATTGCTGAAAGGAATTATGTCAAACAGTTTGCATTCAACTTCTTAAAACCCCTTATAACTCTGAAAATCAAACGTTTATTTGTTTGTTGTGTTTCGTGCATGGAATTGGTATCATACAACATAAACAAGAAAGAAACTACAATAATATGCAAAGTGGAAATGAATGGCTGCTAATAAAATGTTATTTTCAGAATTCATAAAACCAAATACATGGCAGATTTATCAACTCACTAATTACTTCAGCAGTATTGACATAATACTCCAGCCCATGCTTCCGAACTTGCTGCTACAATACTTTGTCCTTCAATCAGTCCACTACCTTCATAATACCATTCCCTCAAAGCGGCATAAGCGTCGGACAAGTAGGGAAGAAGATATGAGCAAAATATCAAATCTACCTGTAGCTGGAAATGCAACTAAACTGCCTGATAATGAAGCCAATAAGAAAGAATTCCAAAGGCCAAACCCCAAGGGAATGACGTCTAGAATGTTACAATAGAGGATAGACGTCCTCAAATGCCAAGAACAAAGCTGCAACTCACACACCAATTTCTTCTCATATTCAACCTGTCTAATGAAGCCACAAATGCTTCCTTTTATTCTATTCCCACGGGTCCGCTCAACTCATATGGGCAATGTGGGATAAAAGATGTGTAATATAAAACATATATTAAAATACCCCTTATGTCTCCCTTGGGTACACATCACCATAAAATAAATATTAAAGTAACACTTTAATATTTTACAATTAAATTAGACGTTACTTGAATAAAACTTCAGGCATTAAAATGTATTAGCAATCGGACTCCGAATAATGCGAGTGATAGCTCATCAGAAAGCTCTCACCGAGGAGTATTGAATCCAATCACCAAAATTGACCTGCACTATGTCCTGCCGACTTACTAAAAATAGTAAGTATGCCTGAAACTGAGTAAATCAACTTCGTTTTGGCCCAAAATGGAAATGACTAGGCCAAAACACTCCAAGATCCCATTAAACCCTTCGTTAGCCCTCGGGACCATGTAGAATAAGGCTAACGCACCACACTTGGTCAACTGCTAAAATGGGGACATTACAGTCCGCCCCCCTTGAAATTGTTTGTCCTCAAGCAATCTCAGTCCAGCCTGCTGAATAACCTACTCACTCTCCCATGTAGAATCTTCCTCCGGCAGGTCTTTCCATCTGACCAAATACTCCTTCACTATCCTGTTTCTAAGCTTCCTCTCTCTAGTATCCAGAATAGCCTCAGGTACTAACACAAGCTTCCCCTCCTCATCCAAAGGGGGTAAATCTGCAGAAGGCACTACACTCTGACCAATGGCTTTCTTAAGCCTAGACACATGAAACACATTGTGCACTCGATTGCCCTCTGGAAGCTCAAGCTCATAGGCGACTTTGCCCACTTTGCGAATCACCCTGTAGGGACCATAAAATCTAGGTTTCAACTTTTCAGCTCCGCTCTTCTTGAGCGATGACTATCTATATGGTTGTAGCCTCAAGTAAACCATATCCCCTACCTCGAAGCTGCGCTCTATTCGGTGCTGATCAGCATACAATTTCTGTTGATTCTGGGCCTGTTGTATATTCTCTTTGAGCACGTTCAGGATGTCCTGACTATCCTGCAATAAGTTTTTGGCTTTGGGCACTCTACTATCCCCCAAAACTAAATCCATGAAGCTAGGTGCTTCATAACCATAGATTGCCATGAAAGGAGTCATCTTGATGGACATATGATAAGTGGTGTTATAACAATACTCTCCCATATGCAACCATCTGATCCAAGCCTTTTGTTGTGTAGTTACATAGTTCCTCAAATATCCTTCCGCCCATTTATTCACAATCTCTGATTGCCCATCTATTTGCGGATGATAACTAGTGTTAGGTGTAAGATCTGTACCACACAACCTAAACAACTCTTGCCAAAAAACACTCATAAACTTACTATCCCGGTCGCTGACAATGAATCTGGGCAGCCCATGTAACCTGAATATCTCTTTAAAGAAAAGATCTGCCACCTGTGCTGTTGTGTAAGTGGACGGAATAGCAAAGAAGTGAGCAAACTTCGTCAAGCGGTCCACCACCACATAGATGCAATCCCTTCCCTGCACTCGTGGTAAACCAGTGATGAAGTCCATCGAAATACTTTCCCATTTCCTATCAGGAATGGGCAAGGGTTGTAATAAACCTGTAGGAAATGTGTGCTCTCCCTTATTCTGTTGACAAACCACACACTCCCTGACATACCTCTGAACATCATCCTTGAGCCCTTTCCATGAAAATCGCTCTCGGATCTGCCTGTAGGTCTTGAAGACCCCCGGATGTCCAGCTGTGGGTGCATCATGAAATGCCTTCAGTATCGCCTCTCTCAAATGTGATGACGGAATCAAATAAACCCTGTCCTGAACTCTGATCAATCCATCTATCACCTCATAGCGATCATCCTATATGGTACCTGAAATCAATCCAGAAGCCCAAGCATCTCCGACATACTCTGCTATAATCCGATCTCTCCAATCTCCTGAAATCTCTACCAGAGCACATAAGTGAGGTCTCCGAGATAAGGCATCAGCCACCACATTTTTCTTACCTTTGACAAACTCTATGTCAAAGTCATAAGCCTGAAATTTAGTCACCCATTTTTGTTGCCGGTCATTAAGATCACACTGGCTCATGAAGTATTTAATACTGTTGTGATCAGTCTTGATCACAAAACGTCCACCTACCAAATATGATCGAAATTTGGCCAATGCATGCATTATGGCCAACATCTCCCGGTCATAGACAGAATAACTTTTCTCAACTCCTCGGAGCTTCCTACTCTCGAATGCAATGGGATGCTTCTCCTGCATCAATACTGCTCCAATCCCATCACCTGATGCATCACAATGAAGCTCAAAAGGCTTCGTGAAATTCGGTAGAGCTAGAACTGGACATGAAGACATTACCTGCTTGAAATGCTCAAAACACCTCTGTGCTGCCCCTGTCCACACGAAGGCTCCTTTCCTAGTAAGATCTGTCAAGGGTGTAGCAATTTGTGAGAATCCCTTAACAAACCTCCTATAAAAACCACATAAACCAAAGAATCCCTTAAGCTGTGTAAGGTTTGTGGGAGTAGGCCACTCTACAATAGCTCTAATCTTTTCGGGATCAACCCGAACGCTATCTGCACTAATGATATGCCCCAGGTAAAGGAGCTCAGTCATGCCAAACTCACATTTAGATTCCTTGGCATACAATGACTCTCTCTCTAGAATAGATAACACCTCCTCTAGATGATGTAAGTGCTCCTCCCAGGTCTTACTGAAGACCAAGATGTCATCAAAGAAGATCAAGACAAATCTCCTCAGCTGCTTCCTGAATACCTGGTTCATACAACTTTGAAATGTAGAAGGTGCATTGGTTAGACCAAATGGCATAACCATGAACTCAAAGTGGCCATAATGACATCGGAAGGTTGTTTTCTCAATGTCCTTTGCTCTCATCCTGATTTGATGGTATCCGGATCGCAAATCAATTTTGGTGAAGAAGCATGCCCCATGCAACTCATCAATCAGCTCATCAATCCTAGGAATGGGATACCTGTTTTTAATTGTTTTCTTATTCAGTGCCCTGTAATCGATGCACATGCGCATCGTCTCATCCTTCTTCTTTACCAATACTACTACTGAAGCAAAGGGGCTCTTATAGGGCCTGATATGCCCCATCTCCAACAAATCCTTAATCGCCTTCTCTATCTCATCCTTGTGTTTCTTAGGATGATGATAGGGAGTAATCATAACTGGTTTGGCTCCCTCCTCAAGCTCAATAACATGTTCCATCCCTCTGTCAGGAGGAACCCCATGAGGAATATCGCTAAATACTTTAGCGTGTCTATCAAGTATCTTCTGGACATCTAGTGGATGACTCTTTTCTTGTAGCTCTGGTGAAGTTGGCATAATGTGGCACTCTGTCGCCCACTCTATGTCATCATGACGAAAAAGTCTCTGCATTCTCCTCAAGGACACTAATCTGCAACCTCCATCTGAAAGCCCTCTAAGTACCACAGTTCTACCCTCATGCTGGAATCTCATCTCCGATTTCGCTAGATTGAGTGTGAACTCAACTAGTGAAGCCATCCATGTCATGCCGAGGATGACATCATAATCTCCCATGTCCACAACATAGAACTCATCCTCCAACTCGTAGCCATCTCCAAACCTGATGCGAAGATTAGATATCTTCCGAGTGCATAATAACTTATCATCGTTAGCCACCATGACTCTAAAACCATCATGCTCCTCTGTCTATAACCCTCTCCTGGCTACCAACTGTGCATCTATGAAGTTATGTGTAGCCCTAGTGTCAATAAGAGATATCACTTTCTGCCCCTAGATAGTACCCCTGACCTTAAATGTGATTGCCTTTTGGGCCCCTGTCAAGCGTGCCAACGATCTATCATCCTTAGGAATGTTGCTCTCCTCTATAGTGTTACCCTCATCTGAATCGGAGTGCTGATCCTCCCCTTCTGACTCTGACTCTTCTGCTGAAAAATACTCCATTTGATTTGCCTTAGCCTTGAGAGAACATTTATGAGATAAGTCCCAAGGCTCTCTACAATGGAAGCACAGCTTCTTCTTTCGAAGTTCATTCAAGGTTTCATTGTCTAGTCCTTTTGATCCTTCTTTGGGTTTGCTATACTCTTTCTGAAACGATTTTTTGTCTTTGTCCTTGCGATAGGAAGAATCTGTTGAATGGTTTTTTCCTTTGTATACCGAAGGGGCTAAATCTCGTGCCTTTTTAGTTGCTTCAGCTAACGTGAGTGGATCATGTCCCTTTACCCAACCTCGTAATGGATCAGCAAGACCATCACAAAATAACACCACCAATCTCCTAGGAGAGATATCAGTAACAAGTACAGATAAGCGCTGAAACTCGGCAATGTAAGCATCCACAGAACCTGACTGTTTTAACTGTGCTAGCTCCTTGAAATGTAACTCGAGATCCTTAGTGTCAAATCTCCCAATCAATGTTTCGGTGAATTCCTCATAGGATGTAATCTAATTATGCCCCAAAGTCACCATGCCATGATGCCACCATTCATGTGCAACGCCATCCAAGTGCATAGCCGCATACTTGATAGCCTCCTCCTCAGGCATAGGATTTAGCTGCAAGTATGTATCTACCTTCTGCACCCAAGCTCGTGCAGTCATCTTCCCTGAAGCATCATAATAAGGTAAAGAAAGTTTTCCAACTTTCTTCCTCAGCTCAAAGTTTTGATTCCTCCCTCCTACTTTAGGCATGTGTCTCATCCTCAAGTCCATATAATCTCTAAGAGAAATATCCGCCTGAAACTCTGGTCCACTAGCCTCCCAGTCCCTCCTAAACTGATCCTGTAACTCGGTAATCTACGGTTCGTTTACTGGTTGAACCGGATCTCTGGGTGGGAAAGTGGGTAGAAGAGGTCTCGAGCTCGCAGTCCGTGCTGGGCGTGCAATGTGTCTAAAGTTATCAGCCTCATTCCCATTGTTGACGTGTCCATTATTACCATTAATGTTATTCTCAGGACCGTTGTTGTTGACTTGGCCTTCATGGTTATTGTTTCCACCGTTGTTATTGTTTCTGTTGTTGGCATCACCTGGATTAATATTGACACCCATCTTTCTAGCCATGAGCTGCAACATCATGTCCATTCACCTATTCTGCTCTTGCTGCATACGCTGCCCCTGCTCTAATGTATCTAGTAACTGTCGGAACAGTACCTCCCCCTGATCTGGACCAGCATTTCTGCCTCCGCCTAATCCTGTATTCCTGTCATCTCGATCACCCATATTATTGTTCTGATCACAGAATATCTCCTTTGTGTCTGTATGGTTGGATTCAATGTCCCCCTGTACGGATGTACTAGACTGTTTGCTTTGCAAGTCTGAAATCCTATTTTGTCTTGCTCTGGTATCGCGAAAATTATAAGACCCCTGTCGCATGCTCAAACATAAATGCTTAGCCTGTGATTTTTACTTACTTTTTCCCTCTATCTGGCTGTTCCAAATTCCCTATAAGACCTCTACAGGATGGCAGGACTTATAGCTCTGATACCACTGTAATGGGCACCCTTGGATGTCCCAAAAAAAAACTAAACCAAATTGCTGAAAGGAATTATGTCAAACAGTTTGCATTCAACTTCTTAAAACCCCTTATAACTCTGAAAATCAAACATTTATTTGTTTGTTGTGTTTCGTGCATGGAATTGGTATCATACAACATAAACAAGAAAGAAACTACAATAATATGCAAAGTGGAAATGAACGGCTGCTAATAAAATGTTATTTTCAGAATTCATAAAACCAAATACATGGCAGATTTATCAACTCACTAATTACTTCAGCAGTATTGACATAATACTCCAGCCCATGCTTCCGAACTTGCTGCTACAATACTTTGTCCTTCAATCAGTCCACTACCTTCATAATACCATTCCCTCAAAGCGGCATAAGCATCGGACAAGTAGGGAAGAAGATATGAGCAAAATATCAAATCTGCCTGTAGCCGAAAATGCAACTAAACTGCCTGATAATGAAGCCAATAAGAAAGAATTCCAAAGGCCAAACCCCAAGGGAATGACGTCTAGAATGTTACAAGAGAGGATAGACATCCTCAAATGCCAAGAACAAAGCTGCAACTCACACACCAATTTCTTCTCATATTCAACCTGTCTAATGAAGCCACAAATGCTTCCTTTTATTCTATTCCCAAGGGTCCGCTCAACTCATATGGGCAATGTGGGATAAAAGATGTGTAATATAAAACATATATTAAAATACCCCTTATGTCTCCCTTGGGTACACATCACCATAAAATAAATATTAAAGTAACACTTTAATATTTTACAATTAAATTAGACGTTACTTTAATAAAACTTCAGGCATTAAAATGTATTAGCAATCGGACTTCGAATAATGCGAGTGATAGCTCATCGGAAAGCTCTCACCAGGGAGTATTGAATCCAATCACCAAAATTGACCTGCACTGTGTCCTGCCGACTTACTAAAAATAGTAAGTATGCCTGAAACTGAGTAAATCAACTTCATTTTGGCCCAAACTAGAAATGACTAGGCCAAAACACTCCAAGATCCCATTAAACCCTTCGTTAGCCCTCGGGACCATGTAGAACAAGGCTAACGCACCACACTTGGTCAACTGCTAAAATGGGGACATTACAGAATGGTAGAAATAGGGTCAATCAAGCCTTAAGTAAGTTTAACACATCTCAATGTCTAAACACAAATGATTAAAATGTCTAAAATGCTAAATTATGTTACAACTTATTGATTAAATTATAAAAGTTATTTGATGATGTTGTTAATGTAGTCTAATGCATTTCATCATGCATGTTTGGCTTAATTTGATTTTATAAAGTTATAAGTGTGCATTTATGAAATTATTAGATAGTCAATATCATCCAAATATGTTGTTGTGTCAAACTAAATGCTTAAAATTTGATAAAAGAAGTCATTTACAAAGATATACAAATCAGTCATATCCTGAGTCCTTTATCTTTTAATCACACACATAAGTGAGCATTTCAACAATACATCATTTGGCAAGGTACACACTTCAAAGGATTCAAATCATTGATATCTATGAGCAAATATAATTAACAAAGGTATCTACTTTTAATGCTAAGACGTCAAAATTTCAAAATCTCCATTAAAGTTATGTATGATTGAATTTAAACATAAGCACACTAATAGATATTTTATATGACATCATTTAATTTTAATTATTACACCTATGGGTGTTATACAATGATAGTAGGGTCTATAAGAAAAACAAACACAAATCCAAAGGAGTTGAATATAAATTATATTTACTTCATTTTTAAAAATTAGAAAAATAATTTAGCTATTTTGAATTGTCATGACAGTGATATTAATCAACAATTTTTACATAAAATTTTGAACTAATTTTATTATAGTGCAAGAACAATATAGAATTAGCAGTGTCCATTGCAGGTTTGTAGCAAAATTAAATCATATTATTTGGACCATTTTTTTTTTTTAGAATTTAATATGTAATTAAAGTTGTAATGGGTGAAACCAATGGAAGAGGAACTCAAATATGGACTCTACTAAACACATGCCCCCATCTTCTAATTTATAGAGAAATGCATATTAAATTCTATGAAGATTGTTGTTCAAGTTTTCTTATGGGAATTAATGATGGATGGTGATGAATAGCTCACACATGAATCTCATGGTTTCTCTAGGACCTTAATTTGGTTTGCCTTGGGAAGTTCATGGTTGATGGTTTGGTTTGTATTAACAACCTTGACTAATGATTAATTTAACCATTCTAACATCCCCCCATAATCTAGATACAATAGGTCCTAACATAAAGTCGTGTTAGGTATCCATTCATAATTACTAATCAAATACCATCATTCATGTTATCCCCAACTAATAATGTAATTGGTAATGCTATGAATATATGTAAAATAGTCATATCGCTTGTTATGTTTTCATTGATGTCAAAGTCTTAGTTGGCTAGACATTATGCCAACTCAATATAGTGCTATATCATTATGATTGATGAAGAGGATTTAAAGATACTATGTTAAAGAAAGAGTTGATAAGTATGGTATAAAATGGGCACTTGAAGGAGTTGGATAGTGATAATGTAAAGCTGGTTTGATTATTATATAATTGTGTAATATTGTAATGTATTAAGCTATGCAAGCTTAACTGAGTGACAAGGTTAAAGAAGGAAGATTGTATTCATCGAATGACTACAATGTTCACCGAGAAAATGAGAAAGTAAGAGGGATGTTCAGTATTACTCAAGAAAGTCTAGTATTAATTGAGTACTATATTACCCGAGTGAAATGTTATGTTCACAGAGTAATGGCCTTGGAAGAACAAGTTGAAAAAAATACAATCTAAGGCTAACTTTTGATGAAAATTTGGAATGTTCGAGATGTTAAAACATGCAAGTCAAAGTTTGTTACAAGATCAACAACTGGGAAAATTCAAGAAGTATCTGAAGATGGAGATTAAAGAAAGATAAGGATGAGCACGAAGTTCTATAATAATTTCTATTTTCTATGTTGTTAAGTACATTGAATCTAAGATCAATGATTGTGATTAAGGGGTAATAGATGGAAGTATCTAGAAGAAAAGTAAAAACTATTTAAGGAGGAGACAAGACATTTTTTTTAGGTTTTTGATGTTACTAATTGTTAAGGTGGTGATTTTACGAACAATTGAAGGAGCTAGAGGAAGATAGTTGAACTAGGTGAACCGAATAAAGTTGAGGAACAAGAAATAATTAAAGGAGCAAATCATCCAGCCAATAGAACAAACAAAGAAGATAAGAAGATAGAGATTAGATAGAGACAAGAATGGAGAGGAGATCTAAAGAAGTAAGGTGTGCTATACCTAAATAGGTGATTTTTACATTGTTACTTTCTAATCATTGTAGCAAAAAATCTTGTAGATCAAGTGGATCTAACAAGTCTATGAAATCCTATATGGTAACATCAATTAGTGGTTCTTGTAAGTCCTTTAGCGTAGGCCACTCTTTAGAGAAGATTAAGGAGTGATAAGGTCTAGTATGATCTTTTGGTTAAATCTTCTAAGAAGGTCAAATTAATAATATGTTGTAACCTTTAGCAAGGTTGGCTCCTAAAAAAGCTCACTTCATAAGAGTGAAATTTTTGGGTTACTAGTCCCAGGTGGTTTTTCCCTTCACAAGGTTTCCATGTTAAACATCTTGGTATTAATTGTGTGAATTTTGTTATGTTACAAGTTGTTTTGAATGCTGTTTTCATTTTACTGCAACTTGGTAACAACTAAGTTCATGGTTGGTAAAAGTTCTAAGTTAAATTAATACTATTAGTCGGTTAAAATAGAACAATGAATGAACAATTTTGAGTAAAGTGATTGAATGAGTTTGTGAAGTTCAATGAAGACAATGAGTAAATGTTTATGAATGTTGTTTAATGGGACTTTGGATTACTAATTCACCCCCCACCCTCTCTCAGTTATCTAACAATTGGTATTAGCGCACAGGGATTCAAGGAAGAAGTTTAAAGGAACTTGAGCTAAAGATCCAAGATGTATAAGAGACAAGTACCAAGCCTAAACACAAAGAAATTATCATCATGAAAAGATAGAATGTGAAGTTACATCTATCTAGAATTGGGGACAATGTTATGAATTGGTTGGAACATGAATACACTACCCCTTCCGGTCCTCTGACTCTAGAGCTTGAATGAATGAGAAAATGAATCACAATAACTTGATAATTGAGACTACATCTGCACTCAATAATGTTGAGTTTGATGATATCAATAACTACACTACTACCAAATAGGTGTGGGATAAGCATACACTTGTACATGGAGGTGATGATAATGTGAGGAGAGCTAAAGCTAAAAGTCTTCGAGGAAAGTATGATGACAAGAATGATTTAAAGTACAACAAGAACAGACATTACAAAGACAAATGGAATAAATCATGCTACATTGTTGAAGAAGAGCACACTGAGTCTAGTTCTGACGATGACAAAGAAATAGTTGAGATGGTATATGTTGATATCAAAGAAGATCCAAATGGAGAAAGGTATGACAGTGAAACCACCCTTATTTCACATGTTAGCTAGAATGACTCATGGATTATTGATAATGGATACTCACATCACGTGACTTGTGATCTAAGTAAGTTTGATAAATTTGAAAAAATTGATGATGATAGAACTATTAAGCTAGATAATGATGTTCTAGGTCAAGTGAAAGATAAAGGATCACTAATATTGAATGATAAGATCGGATTTGATGATGCATATTGGGTATAAAGACTAAAGTACAATCTTTTAAGTGTTTCATAGTAGAATAACTCATGTCATAACCTAGAATTTCATAATAGAGAAATCAAGATCTTTGATGAAGAAGGCAATCTTATTGGAGCATGAATGCAAACAAGAGCCTCTCCCCCCGTACCTAAGAGGGCTAGAACTAGAACAATGGTGATTGGGGAGAAGAGGAGGAAGTTAAAGAAGAAGAAGAAGAGAACTATGTCTCCTCAAATCCTAGAGACTATACTCGAAAGGGAAGAAGAAAAGCAAGGGAAAGAGATTGAATATCTCCTACTCAATAGGAGAACCTGGTTAGCTAGGGTTACAACAAGGGAAAGATGAAGCAGTGCAACCCAGAAACCTCCCTCCATTCTGAAATAGCTCGGACAACTCAAAGAGTCTATGAATAAGGAACAAGAGGGATGGACAGAGTCTACAGAAGGAGATGGCTCTAATGTCTTTGACCTCTCAAAGTTTTATTTTATGTCAATGGGGACCCATTTAGAGGGCAGCGTGATAAGGGACACTCTATGGAGAGAATCATTGGGAAAGGATTGCAATTAATTGCCTCCACTTCTACAAGGACCAATGGACATACCACTTGGGTATGTGTAGGATCATGGTGAGCCAAACTATGGCCTTAAGTAGCAATGAAATATTAGGACATCAATGTTAGTCAACTTGATGTAAAATCTTGAACTAGTTATGAACCTTATATCAAAAATTCATAGCAATGGAATCCATAGTAAATTGAATGTAGTTTCTAAAAGTCTATCCCTTTTCTGAAAAAATAATAATTTAATTGGTAAAAAATTAGAATTTCAATGCAAAAGTACAAAAAAATTAGGAACAAATAAGTAGGTGTATTGTAATATTGCTATCAGGTTTTAACTGTGTGATTTTTGAATCAAACTCATTGACCCATTTCTCATGAGTAGTGATTCAACATGAATCCATCTCTCATGAGACTAAATGGAAAACTTAGCACCCATTGGAAGTAGGTGTATGTCTGACCACCTCAATCACAATCAAATGATAATATTTTTTAAGATTCTAGATATAAGAAGTAGACTCAAACCTGGATGTGATGCATTTTTTTTGTAATTTTATTCCAAGTAAATAATTAATTTTTAATTTTCTACAACATTTTTTGGAATTAAAAAACTCTCATGTCTAACCACCTTAACTCATTCAAAACTATACAAAATTAAAATTTATTTTTTTCCCTCATAGTAGGAAAAGCATAGAATCTAGCGTGTCTTTTAGATTTTGAAAAGGTTATACTATTTTAAAGTTATAATTTTTTTCAATCATTATGTAAATCAACACTTTATAGGTAACTCCATTAGAAAATAAGTAATAATTATGTTTAGAACTCATAATTTGATAGCAATCATATTGATGTAAAGATGATAATGTCCTTACGAAACCTTTTTCATTTCATCAAATTTAGATGAAGAGTGATTTTTTCATATCGCCACTTTTTGGCCCTTCATGATCTTGCACATACCCACCTTCACCAATAATAAAACTAATTTTTCCTCCTCCTCCTCTACCATCAGAGTAGGAAATCACCTCTTTTCCACCACCAATCAATGGATCAAATAGTCAAATAGCTAATAGGGATGATTTCCAACAATTACACAATGTTGAGGTTTCAAAGGAGGGACATATCAATGGATAGAGAGAGATAGAGAGAACACCACTTTTACAGGGATTAGAAACCTCTCCTCCAAGGATGATGACATCCACTCCATTAGTCAATCCACCAAGAACTAAAAAGACCCCAGAAAGGAGTGACATGGGCAAGCGACCAGTTTTTGAAATGACCTCATCATCAGGCCACTACATGTCTCTAATAGACACTACTCTGGCATGGTTGAAAAGGGAAGTATTGACTCACCAAAGGAGACATGTAGAATATACAAAGGCAGAAGGATTGGAGGTGTTGACAAAGGTAGTGAAGACATTGACACCTATCCACAATTATCCTAAGCAACTAGCCTTTGGCATGAACAATCAGAGAAATGAATTCATAGACATATGGCTATTCCTCCTCCCCATGCAGATGTCAAAGACATTCCCCTAAAGATTATCATATGAAGGAGGTAGTGTTGGGTGTGGCCACCCGGGACATGACCAAATTTTTGACCACCGCAGGCCTTAAACAAGTGTTTCAACACTTGGATGGAGATGAGGTTGAGATTTTAGAATTAAGAAAGAAGAATGATCTACTTTAGGAGTATGTAAAGGAGGTAGTTATCCCATTAGACCTTAACTATCCTAAAGTTACTCTAGTGGCTGCCCTCAACAAATGAGCTCCAGCCTTGACACCCACAAGCTCATTTTTAGATGCATGTCAAAGATGGCGTCATGGTTTTGAGGACAAGGGAGTACAAATAATTGAAGGAAATATGAAACTACTACACAGTATTCAAAATAATGTTGATAGATTAGGCACAATAGTGGAGAAATATTTTGGATTGATGGATGAGGTGACCAATTAGAACAATGATTTGGAAGCATTAAGGACCATCAAGGGGTAGAGATATCAGATGCTACTAGATATATATTCAATGGAAGATTTAGATAAGATAAATAAATGGATCGAGAAGATAACACTCAGAAATAAAGTTATGATTGGGCTTTATGAGGATCTTGAGCAAATGAAGGATGAGGCTTTGGAACAATTTTTGAGGAAGATAAGTACTATAGTGTTGCAAGCTTGGAAAATTTTGGAGATGACTCAATAAGTCAACTATCTTTAGTTGAAATAGTTGTAGAAAAGTTTTGTGCATTGTTTGAAAAAGCATCTTCTGAAGATGATGGAAGACGTGTATTCAATACTGAGGAGGCACTAAAGGAGTTATATTCCAAGCTAAAATGTTTTATAGGAGTTAGATTCCAACCTAGAAGATTTTTCAAAAAATAAGTAGAAAATCAATGACTATCACTAAGAAGTATGAACTAAATATGAGTGTTTGGACTTTCCAATTATTGAAGAAATCACCACCACAATTCAAAAGTTCAAAGTGACACATCCAGACATAATTTTGGTGGACGGGTCACAAAACCCAAATGTTGGAAATTAAAGTTTTGATACTTAGAAAAAATCTACCAATTTTGGTCTTGCCACCTAGAAGTGCGCTAGTGCGAAGATGCACAAAACACAGAGGTGCGCTTTTCATAAGGTGAACCAAACACTTAGGCTCACTGACAGATTTTATTAGTTGTGATAGTGTCAATAATTAATAGTCAATTCTATTTGCCAAAAACATGTTTTGGCGGCAGTTTAACTGGTAGAGACTCATAGTGAACCTCACGCTTGCCTCTAAAGAAGTGCTAGAGACTCCCACATCATCTCAAGTCTTCTCTCTTCTTATCTTTTTCTTCTTTGGGATTTTTTGAGTCATGTGAAGGTCCATGGACCATGCAATTAATAAAATAAACAGTGTAGGCCTACTTAAGCACCTAGTTAGGAGTCTGTTTGTACATAATTTGCTTTAAATTAGTGATTTTAGCATTTTTTTGCAAGGAAAAAGTCCTAGATCCAAAAAAATTCATTAAGGATGGGGTTTCCTATAAATACAAAGATGTAATATCTATTCAAGGCCAGTATTTTGATGTAATAAAGCATGTTATTGGTGCTCCCATTCTGTGTGTAGTGTTCCTTGTTAGAATGTATGTTTCTTTTATGAATTTATGTTCATAAATAGAGATCCAGCCAATGATTTTATTGTATGTTAATTCTTTTACAATAAATTAGTTATAGTGATTGTCATTTGCTAACAAATTCCCCTGTTCTAACAAATTAGAGAAAGGATCACCTTTGAGTTCTTGCATGACAATTTGTCTCATGTAAGTGCACTTTCTATGGCTATACGATTTGATGTATTTTGAAACATCCTATGGTTTTCATTGTTCCCTTTGACGTTTTTTTCAATGGAGTTGAGGATGCACTACTCCTAGTTTCATTGGTTTTTAATTGATCATTTTGAAGATTTATTTTGTAGAAGCGTTGTGGCTTTTACTTATGTCAATAAGGAATTTCATTTCAGCAATTTCCTTCAAATTCCTTGTTACCCTAACCCTGTCATTTGCTTTTGAACACTTGGTTATAATAGGAATTCATAGTAGTTGCATTGTTAGAATTTGTGTTCATCATAAAATAGAATATATATATATATATATATATATATATATATATATATATATATATGTCCATGGATTGCATTCTTTTAGAATTTTTGTAGATTAAAGTACCAACAAGGGCTCCTTGTGAACATTCACATATATCCTCAATTGAGCTACCTAGCAGGTTTTAAAAAAACCATCTAGAACCTTAGAGTTGGCCATTTTGATAAGCTTTTCAAGAAAGAAATTCATAAGGATTTGTGTTGTTGGCATCATTCTAAATGACTGCTCAACAATACCACTTGATGCAGAATACTCCCCTTAATAAGACCAACACACACAACATAGTAGACAAGTAAATTGGAAATTACAAGAACTGAATGAATACAAGAATATAAAACACTTGCTTTCTATTATCTTCAATGAAAGAATAAAACTAAAATATTCATAATTTTATAACATGCTACAATCACATGGGCATTTTTATTGGAGTAATCTACAAGCCTAATTTACCATATGAACCAACAAAACTACCCAAGATAACCCTAAGTGCCTTCTTTATATTGAGAAGTTTAACTACCCTAGAACGTTTTGGTAGTGGACAACTATTATATTATTATTATTTTTTTGTGCTTCAAAATATGTTGAGAATATCCCTTTAAAAAAATTCAAAACTCAAACGAGTTTTTGAAGTTATTTTATATTTTATATTTATTTTTCTCCCAAGGTAACACTACTTCTGAAGGATGTAACTTGTGAATTGTTGACCTAATTGACTATTATAACCACTTTTCAAAAACCTCTCAAAATGCTTTATAGTACATGAATGTGAGATGCTACTTAATCAAAGTTTTGCCCCTTTTTGAAGCTTCTAAAGCCTTCATAACTGAGCTCAAAGTTTCTATAACACCTTGTCAAATTTGAAATTTTTATATCTTCAGAACTAGACTTAATCTTGCAATGAAAATTTTCTAGTAGACTTCTACAACCAAAGTGAACCTCTAGAGAAGAAATTGGGATAATCTAGATATTCAAATGAACAACTAAATAAAAATAGTAAATAACCCAAAAAATAATAACCCTTCTTGAAGATAGTCTATGTGGAGAATTAGACAATATTATTTAGGTGATGCAAGATTTCCCTTACACCCTAGATGCCCCTACATCACTTGAAGGAGGAGTCTCTATGGGAAGTAGAAAATATTTTTGTTGAAGCTACAAATTGCACTTGGCACCTAGGATTGAAATTGATCAAGTCAACATAACTCTCTTGACTGAGCATCCACGTGCCTCAAAGAGTCACTCTTGCACAAAGTGTGACTCCTACCCCAGATCCTTGTCCTTTCTTTTGTCATTGTTATTGAATTTTATTATGGATAGGGAATATAATGTAACCATGTTAGAAGATATAAAAGCCTTTACCATCATACATATTCCCCTGTCCCTTTTTCCCAGACAATGAAAGTGAATTTGGAAAAACAAAAAAATCACAACTCAAAAAAGAAAGACTATAAACCTTCATTTGAAGCATTTCATTTGAAAGTAGTGCCCAACCTGTTGGAAATCTACAAGGGAAAGTGTGATACTCAGAGGGGGGATTGAATCAAGATCTATAAAACTTGTTTCACTTCAACTTGAAAAATATTTGATATCACCACATAAAAATCTCATTAAACATTCATCTCATATTAATAAAACTATTCACATTAAGATAATATGATCTACCTTCTAATTGCATACTTGTAAACTCATAAACACATCACTCATTACTAGATAGGTTTGGATACATAGAAACCCTCCAAGGTGAAGGTAAAACTACAATGGGGATGACACCCACAAAATGTTCACTACTGCAGCAATAAAGTTGTGCTTGTTAAGGCTAGAATGATTTGATCACTTCTGATTATCTATCTTGTGAGGGGTCTACCTTTTTAAAGGCTAAAAGAACTTCTAGGTTCTACCTTGGTTAGAGGATTTTTACATCACAATGAAGTGATTAGTTTGTTAGGAGATTTATATAAACCTGTTGAAGCTACTTTGTTAAAAGATTTAAGCCCTGAAACACCTATTAGAATGTTCAATACATGTTCCTTTGGTTATAACTTTAATGCTTGATAACATATCTCCTCTATGAAATAAAATATTACCTAACTTTTATAGATCTCTTCTATCTTTGCTCAAAACTCTTCACTACACTACTTAGTCTCTACACTATAATTCACCTTCAAAACTTCTCTCTTCATCTATTCATGCATATGTCTCATCCATAATGAATTAGGTCATAGACCATCCTTAAATAGAAAATTGGATGAACCTTCTAGATCCAAATCAATGATCTAGAATCAATCCTTTTGTTGTTTGGTCCTTGCATTTGCCTAATTGGTGGATTGTCATGCCTAGGGATTAATGATTTCCCTTTAAATGTGTAATAACCTTCTTGATCACCTCCTTGATCTTCAAAACAAACTTCCAACTGACAAAAATGGTTAACATAGGATTCAGTGCCATTCCAAATAAAAATGTGAAATTGTGTTACTCAAAACTTATATCATACTTGTGCTTAACATATATTGTTTCTTCATGTTGTTCCTTGGCCTTATCTATGCCTGGTCCAAACTAAATAACTTTCCCTCTATAACACTCAGCATCCACTCTTAACTCTAATTTACTTGATAATCATAGTTACCTCTTATAAGTCTCTGATAAGCTTGGGAATCATTGGCTTGCATAACATGCATTGGAGTACTCAGCGACCATTAACTCGCTCAATGATAGCTACTACCTAGAAAATTACTTGGAATATGTACAAGTCTTCATTCCTTTTCTAGGCCTATATAGGATGACTCGGTCGCAGTTATAACCAAATAATCCTTCCTTGTGAATGACTAAGTGTTTGAACTTAATAGAAAACATGGCTTAGAGATCAACAATATCCCCCTTTGAAATTAGTGGAAAAAATGCTTCATGTGAACTTTCAAAATTGTTCAATACAAAAGTGAAATACAAGTACTCCCCCTCAGAATATAATCCATACTGTCATTCAATTTATAATGTCTTCTGGGTTGGAGAGCTCACACCAAACTGATCCAATAATGGTTTGTGTATTTGCAAAATACCACTCAAAGTATTATCCCAATTAGTCTGAATGGATTCAATAGTTGCAATCTCTAGTTCCAATTTCACATCAAGATCCACTAGACTGTCAACAAATGACAAATTTAGATCTATATGGACTAATTATTTTTCATTCTTCAAATGCAACTGCATAACCTCAAGATAAGGTGTCATCATGGCTTGAATTGAGATCAATTTTTATCTTATTCTACTAAATTCAGCAATTAGTTTTGTGAGTCTTGCCTATTGAAAATTGATCTTGGATAGATGAGCAACACTGGAACTTGCATCTGATGATAATGTATTTATAGTATATTGTAAGTCAGCTTCTAGCTTATCCATTCTTTGTCTTGTGTCCTTTGTATAGGTGGATCTATCACACAATTTCTTAAATATAATATGTACATTATTTGAAACTTTCTCCAAATTGGTCACAAGTTTGGATAACTCTACCTATCTAACAACAAATTCAACTGCAACTTTTTCCATTATTTTCTTTTCAAAATTATTCTTAAACCATTGCATCACATTTTCATTAGCATCAATGTCTAGATCATTTATTCTCTCTACAATTTTAATCAATTTCTTAACAATGGGAGCATTCTCATCTAAATTATCAATAACAAAAGAATCAAAAAATATATCTTTTATGTCATAAAGCACCTATTTTGTGCTTTCCTCTGTTGGTGCTCGCTCCTCAACTCAACTTCTTTTGCCTTGCAAATAATTCACTCAAAATTTTCATTTTTTCTTCTATCAATGTGGACTTGTCCCAATCTGGTATGACAATATCTTTATCTTCATCAAGCGTAATAGGCTTACCTTGGAACGAACTTGGGGATAGGACTTTCTTCCTTTTAATCCTTTTGCTTGGAGTGTTGGAGCTTGGCATAGATATTTGCATGGTCTATGTGGGAAGCTCTAGACTTGGTCTCTGAACAACTATTTGTGTGTCCTTAGCACCTCAATTCCGTTCCTCGATCAGTACAAGTTCACCAATGGAACTTGGGTACAATGTCTCATTCTCTCCCTCATTTAGAGGTTCGAAGACATTGGGCCTCTCACTGCCAATAGTAGATTCCTCTACTTGATCCTTTTTCTCTTCTTCCTAATATTTCTCTTTATGTATCGACCCACTCTACTGCTCAAAAATTGCAACTTCGTGTGCCTCTTCTGACACATGCAATTTTTTTCAAAAGTAACTTGACATATATGAATAGACTTATTGTTACATGTTGATTTTGTTGTTGATCACAAATCATTTGATATTCCTTGATTTGTACAATCACTAGATTGGTGTCCATTAATATGTCCTTAATAGATTTAGGAGCTTGCTCCTCTTTTTCTGGCTCGGTAGACACAATCTTCTTTGCTTCTTGAGTGTTGGTAGTCTCTATATTATCTAGAGCTTCATCTTCTATTGTGACTACCTCAATTTGCTTCACACTCTCCTATGCCATCTTTTGAACTATCTCAACTAATTTCTCAACATCATTGTAGATATTTTCTTTATTGTCTAGCTCCACTCCTCCTACATCCTTCTCTTCCTTATCTTCTTGATCTTATACTATATTACTTTCTTGAACAACCTCTTCAATTTTATTTCTCAAAATTTTATATGTCCTTTTCTTTGGCACAAATTTCTTTGTATAGTCTCTCATGGCTATTGACATATGTTGTTTGCCTAAATCAAGCATAACTTGGGCTAATGTGGACTCTCTCATTTGTCTCAAAGTCTATTCTATTTTGCATCTATTTTATTATACAATTCCTCTGGTAAATCTTTACCTAACTCAATTAGTGTATATTCAAAATTGACCATAATATCTATAACTACGTATTCTACTTTCTCTTTATCTACCTTTTCTAGAGTATCATACTTAATATATTTAGAACCAGCTAATCTTGCTGAATTTCTCACATTCTCACATACCTTATCAATGTCTTGAGGCTCTTTTCTCAACACAATCTGAAATTAGCTCATGTCATCTAACTCAGTCCTCTCAACCTCATTATCCTCATCATCATTTGGTTTCATAACCAAATTTGTCCTCGACTCCTTCTATTGTTGTTGGCCTTGCTCGACCCTTGTAGCATATGATATCCTCTTCCTAGGACTTTTGCATTTGATAGGCCTTGTGATTATGACTAGCCCTTTTCTTACTAGCTTAGCAATTGTAGGACTTGTTGCCTTAGATCTTTTCCTAATGACTCTCGGTGGGGTAGTAGTGGGTTGGGTTGCCACTTTCTTCAAGTTATTCTTCACCTTAGGCTCAACTAGAATGACTTCTTTGCCTTCGGTTGCCTTAGGCTCAACAACAACAAGTTCTTTTCCTTTTCCTTCACCTTCTTCACCATCACCTTTATCACTACTAATGATCTTCTCCTTTACCTTCACTATTCTATAGTGTTTTTTCTATAAGCTTACCTTCCAAGTCTTGGATCATCTTCATTCTCTTTTTGTGCAACTTAGGGACCTTGGTTTACATTGTCATCTTAATTTTTGCAGTCTCATATGTGTTGAATGACTCGACATTCTTATCAATCTCTTCTCTTAAAAACATTGTAATTGCAGTTGACACTTCATCAATATTAACTTCATAATGCATGTATTCCTTAGCCATGTCAACCTAGGTATAATAGCCTGTACATGTATGTATAATTTATATCAACAAGAAAATATATGTGATCATAATATTGATCAACTACCAACTTAGGTATTTTGAACCTATTCTTCATCTTCCTCTTGAAGTCTTCAAAATAACCATCCATTATGGTCCCAAAATTTGCATAATCTAAGTAATGAATTCATTTATCTGCTCAGTCACTAGTTTGGTCCTATCCCAAACAAAATCTTCGACAATTGGAAAATAATTATGTACATAGAAAAATATACAATAGATGAGATAACCAAACTTACATGATGTATTCTTCACTTTCCTTATAGCTCCAAGGTTCTCTACAAGTTGTATCAATTGCAACTTGGCCAAATCATAGTTGTGGTCCTTCTTGACCAATTTGTAACCCATGTCAATGGCTACGCATGACATGTTGTTCAGTCAACTTGACTAATAAAACTTATGAGAAATTACTCAAACTATAAACTTGATCATTGGATCCTCAATAGAGTTTATTGACATACCTCAGCCACTCCACTTTGCAATTGTGAGGTTTTCAATCGCATCCCTCGCTTGGCAATGAAAAATCTTCACTCAGTCGAAATAGGATAACTAGTCACATAATGAATGATGGACTTTGTGATCTTGACTGGCCCATTCTCCAACCATAACTTCATGTCATGTACATTCTCAACACAATCTTAATCCATTCAACCTTGAATACCTTTGGAAATTCTAGGGCATGAGTTAACCCTTTCTTGGCAATGATCTTGTTTTCATCTTTCAACATCCCAATTTCACACGACTTGTCATAGACATTCCTTAGCTCAAAATCGCATATCTTTCCAATCTTATGCATATAAGATGTTCTAACATCATGAACCATAATCACTTGGGGTGGAATTACAAACAATGCTCCTCAGAAATCCCCAATTAACACAATATCAGGGTATGCCCTGAACTTAGTTTGAGGGCATGCATCATTAGACACAATTTGTGCTTTTTTATCCTTCAATGCTTCCCTCTTCTCACTTACATATGTAGATGATGTCATTCTTACAATCTAGGGTTTTCAAATTCAAACAAGTTCACAAATTTACAACTCGGCTAAAATGACTTTGCACAACTTACACGTTAATCCAAAAGCATGCAATAGAATTTCTTCACACTTTGCACAAATTTCTTTGCAAATCACCTTAATTCTTTTCTCTATAAACTCTATAACCTGGTTAGTCAAAATGAACTTCAAAATGAACTATATAGATTCAAATGGTCAAATTGAGCTTCCATTAAATGATTTGTACATTATTAGGTATGCACTGGGTGCATTACAACTATCTTAGCTTACATGATAAAACTTGACATACACACATCCTTCTATGTTGCTCAGTCAATATCAAAACTTGATTCATACTTGCATTATAAATTGGCACTCAATCTCTACCAAATTTCTAACTCAGTACAACAATTCAACTTTAACTCAAACATTAGCATATGTCCTAATGCATCTTCAATCATGCTAATTTGGACTTTCATGTATGTAGTATTAGGAACTAATGTATGATATAGCAATTTGAGACATAGTTCCATGGATACCTTATTATTTAGTTTGAGGTGGAAGAATCACATAATCCATTGGATTTGGTGATCACAACTTCTCCATTTGCACTATTGCCTTCATCTAACTTCTTTCTCCATATTTGATTCTTTTCACTCCTTACTTCTTGTGTATTGACCTTTGCCTTTCCATTGTTTACCTCAAAATTTGGTAAAATTATCTTGTTCATTGAACCTTAGAGAAATGGCCTCCCTCTCATCTTCGGTATCAATTGGGTCATAAATTTCCATAGTCTGAGTATAGTAGCCATGCTTTTTTTCAAAAAACTTGGGAGGTGGCTTTGATGTATCAACATTTTTACCTTCTTTCATGTTTCTAAGAATATTAACAACTTTTGGTGATCTTTCATCATTTGAATCTTCATAGGCCACCAAAGGGGTACTAATCCCTTCTTTTTGAGGTTTGGGAGTAGGAGGACCAAAACTTGAACCTGACAAACTCAACTTTCTCTTTTTGGCTTGAGGGGGTGGAAGAGACGCATGTTAAACTTTCTTTCACTTTTCTTTCTCAACATATTCTTGGTATAAATCTTCAAAATCTTTAATACACTTTTCAATCCTAAGTATCTCAATATCTTTTTCAAAATGAAAATGAGGCAAACCTTTACTTAACCTCTGATTCTTTATCTTATTCAAGACATTCCATTTTTTTAATCTTTGGTATGTCTCTTGTATATCATCATAGTTTTCAATAATGGCATCTTCAATGTTTAGATGGTGTGCATACTTGGCTTTTATGGTTTTAATGTTCCCCTTGGGATCATAATCTCTACTTTTATCACTAATCAACTAGAATTTATTCACGATGACTTCTTGAACTTCTTGGATTTTACTGTACCCAACTATATATCCATCAAACTTTATAAAATGAGGCATCAGGTTTTCCTTTCTTCTTCACTAAATAATTTCTTTATCAACCCATAGTAACTGCCATATAAACTAAACTCCAAGAAAATTAACCTTATAAAACAAAGGAAGTCTATGAGGTGGTTGTCTACACCCATATATCCTCTTCAATTAATACTTTAGTTTGAAAATCCAATCACTCAAGTTGTACTCATAACCTTTATTAGCTAGGTGCTCTTTGGGTCTCAACATATCCTTTATTGATTGTGGCAACCTTGTGATAGTTCCCCCAAGTACCCTTACTATCCACTACACAAATACATCCCTAAATACTATGAGATCACCATCCCTTGCATGTGTATCCCAAAGTAGGCACCAGAGTTAGATGGGTTGTCTAACACCTTCCTCATCAATTGTAGCCAACTTCATAGAATTACTAAATTGGCTAACATTTTGATGGAGAATTAAGTAGTATAGCAGAGAATAATTCTTGAAAGACTTAGTAGTCTTCCATCTAACCAAGTGATTGTGAAAGTTTTCTCAATCTCGTTGGAAAAATCAAACTCCAGATAGGTATGAGGGTTTTGAATTTCATGCACTTATACATGTAATCAAGTAGATTTTTTTGTTTCTCATCTTCTCCAAATAGTTGTGACCATGCATGAAAAGTGTGCTTGAAAAAATCCGTAAAGGATTCAATAGAATTAGGACCCACATGATCAACATACATTATTCTATTCTTGTGGCCCCTATACATAAAATGTGTAATTTCCCTATATTTTTTGAACTTCATGGTTCCATGATATCCATTCTTAAAATGTTCACTATCAATTTTTGTAAGGTCTTGGGTGCTTAATCCAAAACACTCTTCGATACAAGATTTTGTGATGACCAGTAGTGGCATACCATCAATTTTCCTTACAGTTCTGGTAGTTAGTTCGTAATGATTGGCAACAACGTCTATAAGTTCAGTATCTACAAACACATTTGGGACCACAATTTACCTAAATCTAATCTCCATGGGTTTTCCCTAGGTTCTTTTTTTTAACTTTATTTTGCATAGAAATACAAAAACAAAGATATACCATGTAATGGAAGATTATCATCTCTTCAATTATCAAATTCATCAGCAAAAATAGTCATTTGACCACTAGAAGAAGAACTAGGAAACATTTCTAACATCTTCTGAATTAATTTCTCAGTGGGTGTTTCCTTGAATTCCTTAACACTAGTGTATTTCTTTATAGGCATTTTATCCAATAAACTATACCCAAGGTAAGAGAAGCTTGAACTTACTATTTTCTACAATTTTTTGAGGATGTCTTCAAACCTTCCTCACCAGCTTCTATCTTAGCTTCACTTGCATGTTCAATTATGAAAAGTCTATTTTTTGCCAAAGCAGTGACTTTATTTTCATTCTGCATTTATGATCCATAACTTTTTGCATATACATTCACTTCATAAATTGCCCAATTTTTCACATCATCCAAATACTTTAAGTTATTAAATTAATGATTTGTCCTTTTAAAACTCTATGAAACTCTTTCTGCCTTTTTGCACCTCCATCTCAGGATCATTTCTGAAGTCACAATTTTTCGGAACCTCACAAAGCTTCTTCAAATGCTTTTTTGAAATTGTGATTTCGGATCTCATCTTGCTAGTTGTTAGTGAAATTATGATTTTACATACCTTTGAAAAGTTATAATGCAAAATAGTGAAGTCATTTCTTTTTTGTAAGCCTTGTATTTTGAGCTCTCTAAAGTGTTGATATTTTGATTTTTTGCTAACACCTTTATAAATCTTCTCTGAAATGGAAAAAATGTATCAAATCATTATCTTTTGGACAAAGATTTTTTTAAGGTCTATCATACCTCTCTTAGGGTTTTCCTTTTGGGTTTTACGATCTCCTTCTATAAGGATTGATCTCTTGTATCTTTTACTCATTCTTTTGTTTGATAAATATATTCTTCTATATTTTCATAGCCAAACCCTTGTCTTCTCTTGTCTTTGCTTCTCTATGACGTACTTTTGCATGGAGGTGTTCTACAGGATCTGTAGATTTGTATTGCTCAAATTCTTCAATAAGATTTCAATTTTTTTTAATATTAGAGTTTCCTTCAAATGGGAAGGGGATCGAGTATGGGCATTCCACTTCACCATAACATCAAGGGTGAATCCACTACCTAGACCAATTAATGCTAAACTATATTGTAAGGAATCTAGCTCTAGTTGTTTGTTGTTCTCGATTCAAATAAAAGTAGGAAGAACTCAAAAGAATATCTAGTTAAGCAAGTGTATTAATGTTTGTTTCAATTGAGTGGGGGCTAAATATTTTCTCCAAAACAAGGTTGTTGTTTATGAGAGATTATAGAACATATCAAATGCAACCTAATTATACTTTCGCATGAAATAATGAGTGTGTGTGTGTGTGTGTGTGTGTGTGTGAGAGAGAGAGAGAGAGAGAGAGATTAACCTCATGAAAAACATTTTGCAATACTATAGTACATGAAAACACTTTCACCCATTATTGTTTGATAACTACACTACAAATTTGCACAATGCAGAGGGAATGACATTCAAAATGAGATTTTTTGTTGTTGAATGTGACCTCTATAATAAGATGAGTAGAAATTATACAATGATAGGGAAGAGGACCCAATAATAGAATGTGTTCAAATGTTTGTAATAGTAGTTGTTAATTAAATACCCACACTTCCTGATTTAATACCCAATATGTTTTACAACATTTTAGCAATAATTGTGACTTTGAAGTTATTTTCACTGAAGATGACTGTCCATAATTGATTTAAATGTGGACCTTCCACAATTGCATAAGTATGAAGGTCCCATATGCACTATGGTTGGTCTAAGTTTTTTTGGTTTGGCTATTTCAGATACCTTAACAAAAAGCATGTTGATGTGGCATCATCATATTTGATGATGTGGTCTTGAAACCTTAGTTATAAGCAAGGGACTTGCCAAAGAAATAGGTGTAAAAAGTTAGAAGATTTAAAGTTTCTATATAAGATCTTGAGAACTATGAAATTAGAATGCTCAACTAATGTAGCATTTACCGAGAAAATCTTTCGTGTTAGTGTTGTGGTTAAGAGACTGAGTTGGAAAGAGAGGAGAAGTGCATCAACATTATAAGAATGAAAATATGGGACGCGGGTTTGAGGTGGTTTGAATGGTTTCTTTAGAAGTGACTGCTTGTTTAAGGGAGATGACGAGGTGTGTAAATTGTGATGTAATTAACACCATCTATTTTAAGAGTGTCAACAATAGTCCACCGTCCTCAGATCAGTTTGTGAATCTTGGTAAACTGATGCAATCTGCAAAAGCATACATCTAATTCTCATTATAAATGGGCAGAAAGCTCACACAAGAACGTCAGAGAAAATATAAGACATAATAAGAAATTGGAATTGATAAAGATGGAGAGTGTAGTGTGCATAACAGGAGCTTGAGGTTTAACTGCCTCTTGGCTTGTCAAGATGCTCTTGAATAGAGGTTACACTATTAGAGGAACCGTTCGAAATCTTGGTTAATATTAATTATTAATTTATTAGTATTACATTCACATATATAATCCATATATGTAATGCATAAACATACCTTTCTTACCTTCTTCTTTTCCAAGAGTTGCAACCTTTCATAATACAAATCCTTTGAAAAGTCAGAATACTTCATAGTTATAATCTTTTCGAAACGTCACAACACTTCATAACTAAAATTCTTTGGGAAAGTCACAATACTTTATAATCACAATATTTTTGAAGAGTCACAACTATTCATAATTATGACCCTTTCGAGGTTCACATCCTTTTAATATCATTGATACATTTTCAAAAAGTTACTTATTTTTTTCATATTACTTTCCTCTTCCATTTTTCCATTTTCAACTCTTATCTTCTGCTCTTCTTTTTTCCCCCTCTCTAAAATAAACTCTCCTCCCTTTTATATCTTAATTTTAAGGAGTCATGTCTATTTGTTAAGTTCATCTCTTGACTTTTCATTATATTTAGTTAATTTCTATTACTCTATGTTATATTATTTATTTGTGTTTATTATTATTTGTTATTAAATTCCATTTAGAAAGTTAACATACTTTCTACAATATTGTCTCTTGTGTTAAATTGTATTTCTTTATTTACTCATTGAAATTCTATTATTTTTTAATTATTTAAAATATCATACTAAATATTATTTAATTGATAATGCATATTAAATAATAATAATTTCCTATTTTTATATTTTAGTATTAGTATTGATATGACTTTATTATCATTATTTATTTAACAACATTGTATTATAGATAATTATTTTTAAAATTGTATCTTAAAATAGGGATATGACAATATCAATGTTGATATATTGCCTTGAACTTAAATGCTTGTTTTTTTATTTTTTATTAATTCTAGAATGATTATTACAAAATAATTGTCATTTTATAAATAGTGAGAACTTTTTCCTTAGTGAAGCCTATAAGAGTGGAGAGGAGGAGCAGATATCCAAACCATAAGCTGGAATAACTTGATTGATGTAAATGAATAAACACCTCTTAAAGACAAGGAAAGATGGAAAGGAGGGAAACCAAGATAGATGAAAGAACATTAAAAACCTTGCTTGTGAAATGCTAATTTCATAAAGACTATGAAGGGAATAATAGAAATCTTGACCTAGAAATTTGACTGCATAAGCTAAAAATATGAAGCAATACATTGATCGAGAAGAAGGTGAATCAACAAACTGATAGGATGGACTGGAAGAATAATAATAAGCATTTCAGATGTGATTGTAGCTGGGAAAGTTACACAATTTTGAGCCCTACAATGGACGCCCAATTAGCAAGGAAAATCCAAGCAACGTATAAGGATATATGGGCCAACGCAGAGTCAGGGAGAAATATATTAAAATAATTTGCAGTGATCGTTGTGGGGTATATTTCCCACCCGTGTATCCAAGTCAGAAAATGAGGTAACCTAGCACTAAGGAAGGAATACTGAATGCTCAAATATATTTATTACAAGTCAATGGAAAACATCTAGCAAGTATCATAGAGAAAAGACAAAGCAATGGTCTCCAGTCAGTGCCACCATTCAGCATACAAAGGGAATAAGAGGATTCACACCAGGAATTGCATTGAAGGAGTAGAATAAAAATAGAAGTTGACACTGTCATTGCCCAGTACTTCTTCAGAGATTTTGATAAGAAAATTTTCAATACCAAGACAGAGGGAAAGAGATCACATGTGGTCAGGATCATACAAAGAAGCATATATTAAACACCATTTGAAAAAAAATATCCAAACAACATTGCAAGGAGTCTTAGGTGTTAACAAAGATATGCCCATGTTTTTCACAGGCAAATGGAGGATGGCTTGGAATCGATTATGAGTAGGTTATGAGGGAATTTATCGCTCATAAAATCATAGCCTACGTTTTTCTGTGATTTACCCACAAAGGAGAAGACCGCGTAGTGATGCATCTGGTTTATGTTTGAACTTCCTAAACATCATTGAGTTGCAAAGGAAATGCTCATTCAAAATTTATACCCCTCTCACCGTTGGGCTAAGAATATTAGAATATCATTCAAGGTCATTTTAACAACATAACACAATATCAATTAATGACCTTTGAGGGTTGAAGGGAAGTTGGAACACGTAGGAGTAGCAGTGTCAAACTTGTGAGATATTGTCAATAAGTTAATAGGGACATAAAATGGATGGAATTATTATCAAATTCCTAAATTCACACCCAATAGTAGAGCTAAGTGAAACTATAGAAATTGTATATTTATGAACTAAACTTGGGATTCATATTATGTCAGTTTTTACTATAGCAAAAGGAAGTTTCACCAATTGATTCTTTAGTAAGATGAATGTTGGAACTGTTCAATAAAGTTCATCACAAATGCACTGAGAAGTATTTGGATAAACACCTCAAACGTAAAAGTTATTAAGATGTTCTATACATTACTATAACAAGGAATTCCATGATCAATTTATGTATGCAATTTATGTGTATGAAGAATTTGACAAACATAAAAGTGAAAAAAGAAGAAGATAAATATCTGAAAGGGACATTGCAGACGAACACATAAATTGAATATACCATAACTCTCTCTTGTTTCTTAGCCTATACTCTCCAACTAGTTTCAACTTTGCATCCACCCACTCTTTCTCATATGGACACTGTAATGCAATACATAATAAATGAGTCTTCGAAACTATGAATAAATATCTTTTCATGGAAGAAAATTGTAATGTACTTACTATTTTAATAAACATCATGCTCACAACATCAGACTTTCATACAATGAGCCAAAACCCTAGCATCTCAAACAAGACATTGTGTCCTTACATATAGGCTAAATGTGGAAGCATAGACAATGCACAATTGTACCTTCCCCTACATTATGTTCAAAATAGAAGCATAGACAATGCGCACAAACAGTTTTTTGAATGCCGCATGTTATCCATATAATGTTCATCAAAATTGTTGATTGATTAAAGAAAATACCACTAGCAAAAATAGTTCTAACCAATCAGAAGATACAAATAATAGAATGAAAAATCAACAAATTAAATAAAATGAGCAAGACCATAGCTTACAATTTTCTTACATTCTTTTTAGGAAAAACTAATTGAAAGAAAGACATACAAAAACTTTAGTCTTCTGCCTTAACGACACGGGATAATATGTCTAGTCAATGCCTAAACTCTAAAAGATCAAAGGTAAATGAGAGATATGTGAATGCAATACCAATTACTAATATTGACCAAGGTGGCCTCTGCTCAAGAGCATCTTGTTACACTCGTGTTACGCGCACGCTCTCCATCTTTATCAGTTCTAATTTCTTTTGTCGTAGGATTCATTCTGACATTATTGTCTAAACTTTGTGCCCTTTATGAGGAGAACTAGATGTATGTTGCAGCGGTTAAGCAAGATTCAAAAACTGATTTGTGAATGGTGGACTGAGGAAAGGTTTTTGTTGACTCTCTGAAAAAAAAATGGTGTTAACCATGACACAGTTTACATGCCGCACTGTCTCCCCTAAACTATTCAATCCACCTCAAACCCACTGCGCCTAAATTTTTATTATAATGTTGATGGCCATCCAATTGCCCTTCCCCCTACTTTCTAATAAAATTGAACAACATAAGATCTTTCTTATTAGAAACTTTATTCACCGGATTTTCCCTTCTAGTGTTATATTTGGATGCCAATTGTCTATTCCCTCTACTATCCTCTTTGTACTTCCTAACCGTCCAATTTTAGTTTGTCACATTTGAAACTAAAAATCCATTTTAAAAGCTAGTCTTTCTGTATGGTTCAATTTTTTAACCTCAACCAATAATTTGTAAATGTCGCCAAGCTACAGAGTTCCCTTTTTGCCTTAATGTATTGTCAAGTCTTTCTCACCAATATCCTCCATTGTAAATTGTATCATCAACTCGGTTGTAAAATCACAAACGCCTCTTACATTTGTGCTCTCGGGAAATTTTATTTTTTAATGCATAAATGAGAAGATGGAAAAATATTGGATAGTTAGAATGGTGGTTACACATTTGATAATTCCAGGAACCAACTGGATTTACAGATGAACAGATATTTAGACTCTTAAGAGACTGAGTTGGAAAGCGAGGGTAAGTGCATCAACATTATAAAAATGGAAATCCGGGGGGTGGGCTGAATGGTTTTTCCAGAGGCGTGTCAACTGTGGCCTAGTTAACACCGTTTGTTTTGGGAGCGACGGTCTTTCCTCCGTCCACCGTAAATTGTGACGCAGTTAACACTTACTCCGTCCACCAGTTTGCGGATCTTGCTAAACCGCTACAATATACATCTAAGTCCCCTTATAAATAGGCATACAGCTCTCACAAGACTGTCGAAAGAAAATCTAAGACATAAGAAAAAGAAATTGAAATTGAAAACGATGGAGAGTGCAGTGTGCGTGACGGGAGCTGGAGGTTTCATTGCCTCCTGGCTTGTCAAGATGCTCTTGAGTAGAGGTTATACTGTTAGAGGAACAGTCCGCGACCCTGGTCAGTATTACCATTTACGTATTGCATTCACATATTTCTTTCTTATCTAATAACTTGATCTTTCTTTCTTAGGCTTTATGCAGGGGACCTCATCCCCTGCATTTTCATTAACGTAGTCACGGTTTCACATTACATTTCGATGAGCAATATAATAATTACATTTCAAAATAAATATGCGCAGATGATAAGAAGTATGCCCATCTCAAAGAGTTGGAAGGGGCGGAAGAAAGGCTTGAGCTTGTCAAGGCCGATATTCTGGACTATGACAGTTTGATAACAGCCATCAGAGATTGCAAAGGAGTCTTTCACACGGCCTGCCCTATCATTGAAGATCCGGTAATGTCCCTTTATTGCTACCAAATTATGCAACTTAGTTTTGAATGAATGTAAAATGCCCACTTGGACACTGGACAGGCACAAGTGGTGCAGGCGGCAGTGAAGGGCAGTCTGAATGTGTTGAAGGCCTGCAACGAAGTGGGAGTGAAGCGAGTGATACTCACGTCCTCCATCGGCGCCATTTACCTCGACCCCAACAGAAATCCGGAAGCCATAGTCGATGAGGACTGCTGGAGCAACCTTCACTACTGCATCCAAACCAAGGTAAATACCCATTTGCTTTGTATTTGTATTTGTATACCATGGAAAGACTTGTTTAAACTAATATCCATATTATCCCAACTCCTCTTTCTCTTTTGGTGCTCAGAACTGGTATTGCTATTCAAAGACGGTAGCAGAGAAAGCTGCGTGTGAGTATGCGGAGAAGGTGGGCATGGAGTTGATAAGAATTAATCCCTCTATTGTATTGGGTCCTCTGCTCCAGCCCACTGTGAACTTCAGCACTGCCCATGTTTTGAAGTATTTAACTGGTGAGCTTCAGCTAACATTTAAAGTGGTCCTATTCCCCCTCATGCTCATGCTCACGCTCACTCTGTGAAATTAACTCTTTCTCTTTTTCATTTCAATTCAATTCAATCCAGGGTCGGCCAAGACGTATGCAAATGCAACTCAGGTATACGTGGATGTGAGAGATGTGGCGAGAGCGCATATTTTGCTCTACGAGACTCCCTCTGCCTCTGGTCGATATCTGTGTGGAGAAAGAAGCCTGCACAGAGGAGAGCTTGTGGATCTCTTGGCACAACTCTTCCCGCAGTACCCAATTCCTACCAAGTAATTATGGATTCTTAGTATTTCCCTACTTTCCTGCTAACCCTGAATTTTTATTATAACATGGGGTTTCATCATCTTCCCCTTCTCTGCAGGTGTTCAGACGAGGTAAATCCAAGGAAAGTGGCATACAAATTCAGCAATCAAAAGCTGAGGGAATTGGGTCTCTCATTTACACCCATAAAAGAATGTTTGACTGATACAGTGGGCAGCCTGAGGGAAAAGGGGTTTCTTCCCTAGCTACATATGGACAGTAACAACACTGGAACGACAATGGCATTACACCCTGCTGCTGCTGTGGGCATTCTTTTCTCTTTTATAGTTCTGAACCGCCGGCATTATTGCTATTCTCACTCAATTGTTTGCCGTAATATGGCATTTCACATCTCATATTTATATCCGTCATGTACCATCCCCAATCCATATTGTAGAGTTTCTTGAAATAAAGAGTGTTACACTCATAAATTGTAGCAGGCATGTAATATAAAATTGAATTTGCGCCTTCAGTACTGTGCATTATGGTGTTACTGAAGTACTCTTATCAACATATTGTTTGTGTTCAAGTAGCGCCTTTTTTTTTTCATAAAGAAGAACACATTGACGAGGTCGTGAATTGTGATATTGCTATCACAATTAAACTGTGTGATTTTGAGTCAAACTCATTGACCTATGTTTCATGAGTAGTGATTCAACATGAATCCATCTCTCATGAGAATAAATGAAACACTTAGCACTCATTGGATCTAGGTGATGCTCACAGGGGTGAAGCACCGAGACTTCTCAGGAGATCACCCATCCCAGTACTACTCTAGCCTGAGCGCGCTTAACTACGAAGTTTTAGAGCCTGGTTTTGGCTTGGTCATTGGTTCAAATCTCCCCGGTGCCTTCCCGACCCGCGTAAGCACCTGGTATGCGCGTCGAGGGGGAGATTGTTGGGTGATGTGATGTGCTCCCCTGCCCACAGGTGGTTAATTATGTGGTGTTCCATGTTCACTAACAGTCATGGCTTTTGGTGCAACGGCAAATGGGCCCAACAAACTTCATGTAAATGTAGTAACCCCAACGCTCCACATTTTTTAAAGTTTGAAGATTTTATTATAATTATAAAACTATGCATCCGCCTGTTTCTATAATAATGTTTAAATATTTAAATATTTGAATAATTAATTTCTTTTTATATGTTTAAATCTTTAACAATAGAACTATAGATTTAAATTTTTTAAACAAGGTTGTTTGTAATATATTTATTAAAATAGTATAAATTTATTTATAATTAATTATAAAATTATTAATAAGTTTTATTTTATTAAAATTGTATAAATTTATTTATAATTAATTATAAATTTATTTATAATTAATTATAAATTTATTAATAAGTTTTATATTGTTGATAAATCAATTAGACTAATAAACTCAAATAAAATCAATATAATTGGTAAAACTTATTTATAACAAATTTTATTTATTTAATAAATCATTCTATCTATTCTAATTTTAATGTATATTAACAATGGTAAAATATTTATTTTTAAAATGATTAGAAAATAAATCATTTTATTTATTAAAAATAAATAATGTTATTTGAATAAAAAATAGATTTCTCTTTTTCTTAAATTAATTATAAATATATTGTTAAGTATTATATCATTGATAAAATAACTATACAAGTAAATTTAAATAGAAATTAAAGTGTATATATAATTGATAAAATTGACAAACATTATAAATAATTATAAATTTAATTCATGTATTTTAACTAAATTAAACATATACCTTTAAACATATAATCTAAATTAAATATTATCCCTCACATAAGGGACTCCAACTCAACAAGAGCTCTTATCTATTTTGTTATATGAGCATTTAAGGAAGTATTTTACATTAAATGTTTTTCATAATATATTTAGTCAATTGCCTAATTTAAAAACAATGTTTTTTATTTTTTCTCACCATTAATCACCATTGAACTAAGAATGGTATTAAAAATATAAAATGGTAATAATGTTAAATTATATATTTTTATTATCTAAGTTTTTACCACTTGTAACCTCATTATCCTGCTCTATACACACACGACTAATAATATATTGACACTTTGTCCCTTCCGCTTGCTCTAACTTATTAGATAAGTTCTAAAAATTATTTTGATGATGTTGATAATGTATTCTAGTGTATTTTGCTATGCATGTTTCAATTAGTTTCATTTCATAAAAATATTATCATGCACGTTCATGAACTTATTAGATAGCCAATATCATCCAAACATGTTGTATACTTGTATTTTAATAAAAGGTGTCATTTACAAATCAACGTACTAGTCATATCCTCAATCATCTATCATTTAATCACACACATAAGCACGAATCTTATAAAAATACATCATTTCATAAGGTGTATACTATTAAGTATTCAAATAATTGATATTAGAGAGCAAATATATTCAATAAAAGGTATCCACTTTTAATGTTAGGGTGTCAAAATTGTAAAAAGTCTACTACAATTATATATAACTAGACCTAAATAGTACACTAATAGCCATTCTACATGATAACATTTAATTCTTATTTCTAAACTGATGCGCATTCTACAATGATCAGTCTATAAGAAATCATCACAATGCATATAAAATAAACAAAAAGAACTCCAAATGTATAGAGCATAAATTATATTCTTTATTTTTTAAAACTAGAAATAGAATTTGATTTGTTTTAAGAAAAAACACATATCACATTTGGTTTCCTTTTAATTGCCATAAAAATGCTATCAATTAATAGTTTTTACATAAAACTTAGAGTATAAAAATGTACTAATATCATCAATTCTACAACTATCTGATATTTTCCAATCATTTTAAAATTTATTCTTTTAGTAGACAACTTACTTAATTAGCATAATCATTTTGTAGTACTAAAATCAAGAAACAATAGTCAATGTGTACAATTTCAAACTTAACATTGTCAACCAAACAAAATTAAGACAAATTTCAATTACTATTTTTCCACAGTGTTAACTTAGTGTATTACGATACACAAACAATATAAAATTATAAATGTCCATGGTAGAGTTGTGGAAAAAATTGAACTATATTATTTTGATCATTTTGATTTTGTTAGAGTTTTCAATATGAAATTAAGATTGGTAGTTCTTCTTTAAATCTTTATTCAAAATCACAAAGCCAAACAAGATATGGGAAAGTGCACAAAGATGGGGGACCAAAATTGGGTATAAGATGCCACTTTTTTAAGCAATCAACAAATTTTGAGCTTTGATGAAGTTAGAGTTAAAATTCCTAGATCTGACAAGAACAAGAGTTGTAGTCCTCTTAATCTAGTTTCTAAACTACTATTTTTTTTAAATTGTGGAGTTGAAGGCCCTCAAAAAGAGGGAGCACCAAAAGAGGTCATAATTTTTATGAAAAAACATAACATAGTGTTTGATGTGCTCCTCTTAAAATGTTGTCTTTTTTCAATCAACCTAGTGAGGAGTTAGCGAGCACCACTTAATTTATCCTGAATTTTTTTGATCATTTCTTAATGTATTTTTGATTTGTTATGAATTTTGTAAGTGGACACATCCTGAAAATCCTTGGGAGTCATTGAAAACTAATCAAAACTCAAAATTATTTTTTTTAAAGTGTGTATAATAAAGTCTAGTTTCTGAAAAACCAACTTATTGTAAAATTTGATGAATGAGCCAAAATCTAAGCCTAAAATACTACATGTTAGTTTTTTACACAAATCAAAAATAAATTTAAAAGAAATTAGAGATTAAAGGATTCAAACATAATCAAAACTAAAAATAGTTATATAGTATAGCTAAGAGAGATATCTACAATATCATGTCATCTGATTTTATCACTATTCAATCACGAGTAACCTTGATAGAGGACACACACAAAAAGTTATGATCCTCTAAGCCTTTGGGTTGGATCTTTGAGGTAAATCCAAGCATTTAAAAGGTATATAAAATAGCATGCACACTCCTTTTTTGCAAATGTTATTTTGAGGTTGCATTTAGTGCAACCTCAAAAATTTGCAGCTATCCTCCCTACAAATTACACCATTGACTGAATTTCAAAAAAATGAAAACGCAATGATTTAAAAAAAAAAAAAATTAGCATTTGATCTTCATGATTTGTATATTTTGTGATTGAAAACAATAAATTTTTTGAGAAAATCTCACTATGTTTTCATGAATTTGAAAAAGGATTATGTTTGACTTTTTTTTTTTTTTTTGGTCTTTAGTGCATTTTGTCTGGAGATTAGCCAACACCGCCTCAAAATAAAATTTATTGTATACTACATACACAGTATATAATGCATTATAAAAATAATTAAAAGGGAGGGAAAGAGAGATAGTGAGAAGGTGGGCAGTGATTGAGGGATTCTTTAAGACCTGCTAGGACACCTTAGGACCCCTTACCACTGTTGGAATCAAATATTCAATTGTATATTGTCATTGATGTTTACACAAATGTCAGTATTAATCAAACAATATAGAGTTTGCAATATTAACCTTGTATATCTCAGTTCTAACTGAGCATTCATATTATGAAGACTTTCTAGTAGTAACCGAGTAATGGAAGGAACCTGCTTGGAGTATTGGCCGAGTGGTTAGGCATCAAAAGAGTTGCAGTATTGACTGAGTGGTCGAGCATCAAAAGATTTTAGCATTGTCCGAGTGGTTAGGCAATGAAGAAGTCATAGTGTCAACCGAGTGTTTAGTTCCAGTGTTGACCAAGTGACAACATATTGAAATTGTAAAATGTTTTATTATTTGAGGCCGACTACTTGGATATTTTGAAAGGGTTTTCAAGCTGATTTTTCCTAGCTTATGATATATAAGAAAGGTCAAGTTGACAGGGTAAGATGTGGAAATAGAATATGAAAAAAGATGGATTTGTCAATGAAGGCAAAGCAAAGCAAGAAAGTGTGGAAGTTAAGCTACAAAGAAATATCTGATTAGGAAGGATCTAGAGGTTAAGCTAGAATAAAGATCTGAATCATCAAAGAAAGTTGCATCATAAATCAAGTCAAATTTTTGTTGCTTTCTAACCATTATAGCAATAAAGAAATCTCTTAATAGAGTTGACTTAACAATCATTTTGTAAATCCTCTAACAAGGTGACATTTCAAGATTGAAGTGTTTAAAGACCTCTAACCAAGCCACTTCTAACACGATGAACTAAATCCTCTAACAAGGTCATACATAACAATATGTTTTTGTAACCTTTAACAAGGTTGTCTCCTAACAGGGCTCACTTCGAAAGAGTGAAAATTATTGTGACTAGTTGCAAGGCAGTTTTTCCTAAATTGGATTTCCACGTTAAATTTTGTTGTCATCTGAGTTCATGTCATTTCCTTATGCTTTATATTTCTGCAATTAAGTCATTAAAGGATCAAACTGATTAATACATGTCTTAAGTTTTCTTTGTTAACCTAGCATCAGTTATATTCTAATGTTAACCGAGCTATTTAGTATTGTATGATAAGTGGAAGATTCTATCGACATCTAAGGAACAAGAATTATTTTTGTGGTAACTGATTCACCCCTCCCCTCTTAGTTACTTCTCTAACATTTCCAACAACCACACATTAGTACTATTGAATATATTTATCAAAAATTTACCTTGCACCATGCAATACTATATCATGCAATTCCTTAATAGTTTTATTAATAACATAATGCTTGACTAGATTCTCCATATAGTCAATTTAAGGGTTTGAGTTATTGAGTTGATATATTCTAAGGTCTCCATCTCAATACTCTCATTTGCAACATAAGGGATAGTGAATAATTGAAACTCTAGTCTAACATGCACAATATTTGAATGATCATGTTATTGATAACCTCAATTTGACCATTTGTCTAAGGATAGAATGCAATGGACTTTGTTAGTTTTGTGTTCATCATTGTCCATAATGAAGACCAAAATTTACTCAAAATCCAACTATTCCTATTTGAAATAATATTGCTTGGCAACTCAAAATGAACCCAAACATGCTCAAAGAAGAGCTTTGCATATCTTATGCAATAATTTCCTTTCTACAAGCTACTAAGATTGTTTTAAAAAAATCTATCTACTACAACATATACACAATCATGCCCCTATCTAGTGGTAGGAAGATGGACATAAAATCCATAGATAGCTTCTCATATTAATTTCTTGTGATCTTCCTCGGTACATGAATTTGGCCAATGTGGAAAAACATTTCATCTTGAAAATAAAAATCATTCACATGTTTACCTTCTAAAAGCTTAGTATATACATCAACAAATTCATTACCATGTTCATATAAGTGAGTCCAATTTTTTGTTTAGTGCCCCTGTGATTCTAACACCATACTTATTACTTCAATTGGGGGCCTACTCAAGCCATTTGTTACCTTATCGGTGCTTACCTTCTTATGATGACTATTGAGATAAAATTGCTGAAGATAGGTTAACCACCTTTGATGTCTATCCACTAGTACATTTGAGACCATTTTTCGACCATTATTGGTCAAAATTTTGACCCTATTTTCGACCAAACTTCGACCAAATTCGACCAACCCATTGGTCAAAAAAAATTCGATCAAAATTTCGACCAACATATTGGTCGAAAAACCTCCATAACCATGGTGCAAGTTCTGCCAGGAATTGGTCGAAATTTCGACCAATGAAGGCAGCAAATTTCGACCAATAAAGGTAGAAATTTCAACTAATGATGGGAAAAAACTTCGAGCAATAAAGGTAGAAATTTCGACCAATTAAGGTCAAAACTTTCGACCAATAAAGGTCAAAACTTTCAACCAATAAAGGTAGAAATTTCGACCAATGAAGGTTAAAAATTTTGGGAAATTTCGACCAATAAAGGTAGAAATTTCGACCAATGATGGAAAAAAATTTCGTCCAATAAAGGTAGAAATTTTGACCAATGAAGGTCAAAACTTTCGACCAATAAAGGTCAAAAATTTTGACCAATAAAGGTAGAAATTTTGACCAATGAAGGTCAAAAATTTTGACCAATGAAGGTAGAAATTTCTACCAACAGGTAGGTGTAAATTTTTTTCAGGCATTCTATAAAACAGTCACATGCCTTACGTATGATATGACATTTTGCATGCATCCTGCACTCTCTCATCCGGTTGATGATGGATTACGGAGAGTGATCTGAAACCATGATGCTAAAAAACACACACAGTCAAATCCAAAACGAACTTGCATTACAAATGGATTGTGGAAATCTGATATTGTTAATTTTGCATGCATGTCTACCAGGACAAATATATGTTTAAGTTGTGATTATCCTGGTAGACATGCATGCAATTTTACCAATATCAGATTTCCACAATCCATTTGTAGTGCAAGTTCATTTTGGATTTGATTGTGTGTTTTTTAGCATCATGGTTTCAGATCACTCTACATAATCCATCATTAGCCAGATGAGAGAGAGTGCAGGATGCATGCAAAATGTCATATCATACGCAAGGCATGTGAATTGTTTTATAGAATGCCTAAAAAACACTGACAGTAACTAATATGAAAAATATATAATTAGTTATATGATTGAGACAAATTATGTACCAGTGAGTTGGTCAAAATTTTGACCAGAAATATTTTGACCAATGGGTTGGTCAAATTTGGTTGAAAATTTGATCAATGAAGGTCGAAAAATGAACCCAAATGCACTAGTGCAAGTATGCTCGCCAAGTTGACTCTTTGAGTTCGGTCATCAAGTCACCCCACCAAAGTGCCTCATCAAGGTCAATCTTTAGGTTCGCTCATCGAGCTTGCTCACCAAGTCAGCTCGCCATGTGACGTCTCTAAGTGGCCTCGCTAAGTTGGCTCGCCAACTTGCCCCACCAAGTTGCCACTTTAAGCCCACTCACCATGTTAGATCGCCAGGCCGACTCCCCAAGTCAGCTCGCCAAGCTGACAATTGAAGTATGCTCACCAAGTCGACTCTCTAAGTTCGCTCACCAAGTCCGCTCCCTAGGCCAACTCTCTAGGTCAGCTCACCAAGTCACCCCCACCCAGTCACCTCAATGAGTTGACTCATTAAGTTAGCTCACGAAGTCGACTCACCTAGTGGTTTTACCACCTTGTCGCATAGAGTTGCTTCTCTAAGCTCGCTCACCATGTAAACTCACTTGGTCGGCACGCCAAGTTGACACTTTAAGTTTTCTCATCAAGTCACCCAACCAAAGCGCCTCATCAAGGTTAGTTTTTAAGTACACTTAGTAGGTCGGCTCACCAAGTCGCTTCGCTAAGTCGCCTCACCAAGTGGCCTCGATAAGTCAGCTCACCAACTTGCACCACCAAGTCGCCACTTTAAGTCGACTCGCCATATCAGCTTACCAGGCCGACTCCCATAGTCAGCTCGCCAAGCTAACAATTCAAGTACGCTCACCAAGTCAACTCTTTAAGTTCACTCACCAAGTTTGCCCCCTAGGTCAACTCTCTAGGTCAGCCCACCAAGTCACCTCAACGAGCTGACTCTTTAAGTCAGCTCACCAAGTCTACTGTTCAAGTACGCATGCCAAGTCGGCTCGCCAAGCCCACCAAGTCATGTCACCAAGTTGATTGTTTGAGTACACTCACAAAGTTGACTCTTTAAGGTCGGCTCACCAAGCCAGCCCACCAAGGTGGCTCGCCCACATGTCCCACCAAGTCCCCAAGTCTGCTCGCCAAGCCGACAATTCAAGTGCTCTCACCAAGTCAACTCTTTAAGTTTTCTCACCAAGCCCATCCCCTAGGTCAACTCTCCAGGTCAGCTCGCCAAGTCACTCCCACCCAGTCACCTCAATGAGTTGACTCTTTTAGTCAGCTCACCAAGGCATATCGACTGCATAGTATCAACTACAAATCTAAAAGGGAAAAGAAAAATAAGATATCAATCTCTATGTGTGCGCGCGCACACGCGAGCATGCATGTGTGTGCCATGTAAGTATGTTTAAGCACATCAATGGAGATTAATTTTTGTGTGCACATAATTTGTAGCATATCCTTAAATACTCCTTTCTATGAGCATTTCTATCTTGATATATGTCGGTATGATTTAAAAATTGAAAGACTCTAAGCACTTTGCAATTCATGTTACCTTAAAAACTCATGAGCATCTTCTTGTTTTCCATATCCAAGGTGATTGCCAATGTTTTTAATTCTAGAAAGTATTCTAATTGGTGATAAGGCACCATCTCCTCCTCTCACCCTCGATACAAGAAACTCAAGCTCACACATGAAGCACCAGTCTTTCTTCTGACCTGAGAAGACCCAGCAAATAGTATAGGTTATTGTTTTTGCAAGCCACAACTAATATTGCAATGCCTGTGTCTAAGGATAAATCTACTGAGAAATGATAACATACATTTTTGAGAATGCGATCCATGGAGTAGATAGACTGCAAGAGGTTTTGTGTATATCAAGCACTGAAGCAGCACGTTAGCAAAGCAACTGCCAATAGACTAGTGGAAAGGCAAAGATCATGAATAACAATCTAGCCAGAAACTAATTCTTTACGTTTAAAAATTACAAGACCGTCTTTTTACAAGCAAGAAAAAAAGAGCTTCAGAGAGAGAAAAAAAGGTATTAAATTGAAGCTAAAAATAAATAGATAGAATATAATGATACATGATTAATGAGAATATACATGATGAAGTATCACCCTAGATTGTATTGCCAATTCATCATTTGAATGAGAATATTCAAATTTTAGATCATAAACATGAGGGAAGTAAAACTTTGCTCATGGAACAAAAGCTACTTTGGATCTAGTAATGTCAAATTCAATTTCAAGAATATTTGTATAAATATTTGAAGTTTTGACCTCAATTGTGTAGTAGGACTAACCATTTCAATGGTCCTAATTGAGATGGGGAACATGCTTTATTTTGGGAAATCAAAAAACATAAGAATGTACAGGATTGAACATCAAACAACTTGTATTAGACAAAGTATCATACAAATCATTAGCAATCTATGCATTTCCAATTAGCTAGAATTCAGACACAATCTGTCCCCAAATTATTGCATTGCAGTTGTGTTAAAATGCATTTAATTGGGGAAGTTGTCAATTACAAGTATTCAGATTGGTTCCTTTTAAGTAATGATGTGCATGGCACATGATTAGGATCAGTTGTTGTTAAATAATCAAATGCATAAAGCACAGATGATATGAATTGTGCACTACAAAAGCAACATGAATTAAGAAGCCCAACTTCGAATGGCTCCTCTTTTGCTTCAGTACTAAAACTTTTATAAAGTTTTGCCATCATAAAGGTGATTGATAAGGAATTTTTTCAGCCAGACAAAGTAAGCTTCTTATTTCCATGCCAAAAAATAGCTAAGTATTTAGATAGCATCGAAGAGAATTACTTTGCTCATAACAGACAGCATTTTAGAGAACACAAAAGGAGACCAAACATAAATACGTAACTGATCCTTTATAGCTATGGTCATTGACAATTACAACAATAGTTGTGTCCAGCTGGCAACAGTAGACTTCTTTTTGCAGTTGTGTGTCACATAATGTTTCAACTAGTATACAGCCAGCCCCACTGAGCTGAAGTAATTGAGTGTCACGAATACCTTCTTGATAAGAAAATATAATTATCATAGTACATAGAATGAGGTAATTTACAAAATCATTATAATAATGAATAATAGAATGAAATGCTACTATCTTAATCTAGACTCCAATTTTTATATAGCAAATGAACAGGAAAGGAGTTTGAATGAGAAGCTACAGTGATTTCTTTTCATCTGATTAACTTTGAGAGTTTCGGATTTTAGGTCGCTTGGTGATATTTGCAAGGTCCAATAATGACAAAAGGGGCTGAGGAATTGGTACATGTAATGATCTGTACATTTTTCTAACATTTTCATGAAGTGACTTGGGATGCTTGCAATGGCTATCAAAACTCAAGAAGCTCTCTTCCATCATGTAAATTTACATGCAGCCTACTTGTTCACTATCACTTGCACCATATTTTTTAGGACTTGGATGGTCAGTATAGTCAAGTGGATGCTCACTCTCTTCTGAATGGCCACTTAATACGTGTGGCTTCTTCACTTCCTCATTGATATGCAAAGCTATCCTTCCAGATGACTGTGTGCAGTCCTCTGCATGATCTGTGGAGCTTCTGGATTCATCATCAAGCTTTCTAGCCCTTACTGAATCTGTAAATTGAGATGTTTTCTTTCCACCACACATAAAATGCTTAATATCTTGTGGCAAATGAGAAGGTGACAGAGGTCCTGCATCATTTATTGAAGTCTTGCACTCTGAAGAGCTAAAAATATCCTCCTCATCACTAAAAGACATAGGTGGAGATGGCGGAAGACTGTATCTTGTTATTCCAAAAAGAGGAATGGGTTTAAGTGGTGAAGAAAAGTGCACGTGTGTGTGAGAATGCTTCTCTTCTAAAGCTACTCTCAAATTTGAGTTTCTCTCTCATTTTGAAATAAATTTCAGTTGATTTGAAACATGAAATGCAGTTACATCATTAACCCTATCTTGTTTGATTCCTGATATTGAACCAGCTTGAAAGAATGTATTTTTAGTTCTGGACTGCAAACCTGAATCATTTTTGAGTATTTTCAATTTTCTTACTAACATACTGTAGTTCAGTCGCTTGCAGTTGGAAGTGGTTGAAATGACTTCTTTGGGATTCATAACCATTAATGTTTCGACAAGTTCCTCTTTAGATGAGTGCATAGAAAAACAAACATGCCAAATACCAAACTAGTCTCTTTCTACTCCTTTTAGTACTGATTTCGTTTGTCTTCTAGAAATAAATGGTACATGAATCAGATCAGAACCTATGCCTTCAAGCTTCTCTTCACATGCATACCACTGTGTAGAAGGACGAATAAAAAGTGGCTCTGGTTGACCATTTTTTTTAACCTTGGCAAACTTTTCTTTTGCTCTCAAATATAATTTGGGGAAGCCTTCACAGACCTACACATGAATATTCCAAGAAGGATAATATTGCCATAAAACAAGCATAATAGGAATTGGCTAGGCAACATCACATAAAGAGAAAAGACTGACAAAAATGATTCTGAGATAATGGGACATGAACATTGAAATAAGGGTTCAGCATTGTATTTCTGACGTGGCTTCTAGCTGGATGCAATATACCAATGTTGAAACAGTCATCTACATTGGACGTCTCCTTATAAATTTCCTAGTGAGACACATAATTAATAATATAACAGATACCCCTTTGAATAATCATTACCACATGATAATTCCACCAACAGGCATCATACAAATTGCTAACTAGTAAGATTACCACTACAAATGCACACCGAGACATTGATACACACAATAACCAAATAGTATGAATTAATATGATTACCCTTAGGAAATATTTGTTAAGAATCTAAGTAGCCATGATATTAGTAATATGGGACATTGTGATATCACGATCAGAATTTAACTGTGTAACGCCCCGCCAAGGGATCCAAAAGAATTAACTTAAAGTTTCACTAAGTTTGCTAAACATTTTTTTTTTTTTAAAAGTAAGAATGTATAACATACACATCAAACACATAGTAGCGGAAGCAGTAACATGTAATCATCGACAAACATACATTGCAAGTTACATTTCTTAAAGATCCCAAGACGTTGAGTCACGTTTAAATTTAATTAATTCTAAGTCTAACAACTATCACATACATATAAAAGAATAATCAGAAACTCCAAGGTCCATAATATACATTTGTTTCGAATGCTCCTTGGCAAATTAATTTGGAATGCTCAATCATCCACTGTACATGTCACAGGGTATGAAAGGCTTAAAAAAATATACATATGTAATAATAGAAATACATCAACCTCCATGAATCCATGATACAAAGTACAGTAAAGATATATACAAAACTATTCACCATACTTGATATGTCCATACATCCATAATGATAAAACATCTAACATAAAATCTAACCATCCATCATAATAATCCAAGGACATAGTGAAGGTAAATGCCAATCATGAAAACTCCAGCCACGGTGACCACGGAACGGATCTCAATGGTAAGAGTAAAAGCACTACCACCCGACCGCGTGGAACCTAAATGGTCCACTCCCACCGCGCTAAGGAGATAGTCTCAAGTCCCAAATAGGATAACAAAACCTATAATCAAAATACTCTCTAAGTCCAGGAAATCCTATAAGTATGCTAACTCAAGGGTTCCTAAAAAGATCGACATCTAAATCCCAGAGGTACCACAAGACACGTAGGAAACCTAATATGCAAGCGGGAAAGTGTCATCGCAAAAGTCATGTAGAAGTTACCCGAGCAATCCCTTAGGAATCCCGGGTCCCTACTGATCCCTGCGGCCATTAGTATCCTCTCGTACTGACGAGACATACTATGGAATGCAAGGTCGTAACCAAGCGTTCTCTCTACCCCATCCTAGTATGTACTAGCACTCAAGGCATGGGAGAGAACATACAATTATCTTATTAGGTTCATTTTCCCTTATTTAGTGTAAATGTTTTCACTTATTAAAACAACTTACAATGGGTTACTCCAGGCAGCCTCTTAGGGCCCCGATCCCCATTGCAAGCCACTTCCCGACTCTACACATAGATAACCTACCCTAGGCTCATGAAATCATAAATCCAAAAATCATAATAAAACCACCTCAGTCCTATACAAGCAACTGAAAAGACATCATAAAAGATAAGCCACAAAATTACATCAGTTCTTCATGAGCAACAGCTAAGCATCCAATAATAATCATATGATCACGACAGTTCTCTATCAGCAACTGAAGGCATCAATGATAAATCACAAAATCCAATGGTTCTCCAATGAGCAACCAGAAACTATCCCAATAGTAAATTACAATACTGATCGAAGACTCCAAAATGGTCAAGTCAAAACATGACATCATCAAGAACATAACAAACACTTCAGTCCTCTCAAGTGACTGAAAAGCAATCCAAGTATAACTGATCGAGACTCAAAATTGGTTATCAAATATAACTGATCGATGACTCAAAAATGGTTAAGTTAGGTATCTCAAATACATACACCTCAGCTTCACACAAGGAAATTGGAAAGCAATAACAAACAGTAAATACATCCATCATAGAGCATACTATCACATTACCTTGGTTGGTTTGAAAAGATCGAGAACAAATCATCATAACATCACATTCACAACCCCGAGCCTCTGGGGACAACCTAAACTGGTCAATGCTAAACCAACCCCATAACACTCAAACATAAACAATATATAGAAAACATCATAGTCTCACAATTGGTTTTGATTTGAAATATACAGTTGAGTTAAACAATAAGGTTTCAGTTTTCAGTGTTTATTTTCAAATAAAAAGTTTTATAGTTCAATTTAATTGATAATATACTATTGAGGTTTCCATTTCCAGTTGAACGTATGTTTTAAACATATAGAACCCATAGTTCACCTTTACAAAGTAACCCGTTCCTAACTCCAAATGAAACACCTAATTACCCTTAATTGATCTTAAGTCAAAGTCCTAAAACAATCTAAGGTAATAATTAAATTATTAATAATCCTTGTTGATTATAATAATCTGAGCTTCCATTAAAATCGATGTTATAATATTAAACTTGCTTACACAAATATTCGATTTAATTAATCTTAATTAAGTCAAACTATAACTAAGATTAATTAATGATACATAAAGAATCATATTATATTTATTAATAATTTATTTATTTATAAAATTATTAATAAATAATAATAAAATTTCAATATAATTTAAAATTTAATAATTTTAAAATATCTAATAACAATATTAAATAAAGTAATTCTATTTAAAATGTTTTTTTTTTTTTTAAACGATTTATAAAAATTTAAATCGTAATATTTTTTTTTTTTTTAATATAAAACAAATCTCCATTTTCGATTTTAATAAAAGTATTAAATAATTAATTTTATTTTAAATAAGATTTATTTAATTTTATTAAAACAATAAATATATATATATATATATATATATATATATATATATATATATATATATATATATATATATATATATAATAAATAATGTTTATTTTAAATTTAGTTTGATTTAATTTTCATTAAGACAATATCCTCCAAGGAAAATATATATATATATAATATATATATATATATTTTTAAAACTTAGAACTTTCAGTTTTACATTCAAAATCCTTACCTAAATAAATCTTAATTTCTAAATCAAGAAAACAAGGGTTCTAATAATTCATCCAGTCTCCATGGATACAGAAATTATTGACGAACAATTAATAAATTCACAATATTGAAAGCTTAAAACTTTCATCATAGAGAATTCGGATTTACAAATCCCAGACACGAAGAAGACAGGAAAGGATAATTGCATATTTAATCGATAATCAACAACACAAGACCCTACCTGATCCTGATGCTATTATGAAATCCCCAGGAACTGCAAGAGAATTCGCTCCTCTCAATAACCTTCTTCCCAAAATCTTTCTTTGGTATTTGCCTTCTGAAAATCGCTTCCAAAAGATGTCTCCCCAAAATTTCCCGTCCAACTTCGTATATCCCAAAAATGAACCCCCAAAGTTGTGATAAGCAATTTCTCCTCAATTCGGGGCACTAATTGTGCATTTACCCGAGAAGACTCTTTGCACAACTCAGTTAACTCCAAATTAACCTTTATTATCTTTTCTTATTCTTTTGCATTCAACTTTCATGCACATTAAGTTGAATTATTAAATAACTTTATCTAATATTCCACTTGACTTCTATTTTTAATCTTTATTACTTTTAATCTCATGCGCACTTTATGAAATTAAAGTAACATTATTATTTTCACTTATTTTTTTATCTTTTAATAAATTTCTTTTATTTAATCTTATGCATAAGTCATGCGAACTAGAATCTTTTATTAAATAATTATATTTTCACTTTTTAAATTATTTTAGAAACTAAATTGATAAAAATATTTATTAACTCAAATAATAATAATATTTAGCATTTATTTAAAAATGAACTCTAAATATATTATTATTAAATTAACTAAATATTATCACGTTCTAAATTTAGACTTAAAGCTTTTATCTCCAAATTTAATTCCTTTCATTTAATTAATTTCTCAATTTAAATAAAAATAATAATTAAATATTAAAATGTCATAATAATCTTCTATTAAATTAAATCATTAATTAATCGTTTTAATTAATTTCTTTTATATTTAAACTCATGCTTAGATCATGCGATCTAGAAACCTTTAATAATTTAATATCTTTTCCACTTTTAATTTATTTAAGAAACTTTAATTGATAAAATATTTATTAATTCAATTAATAATAATATTTAGCATTTATTTAAAAATGAGCTCTAAATATATATTATTATTAAATTAAATAAATATTATCACATTCTAAAATTATACTTAAAACTTTTATTTCCAAATTTAATACTTTTTATTTAATTACTTTCTCAATTAATTAAATATAATTAAATATTAAAATATCATAATAAATTTCTATTAAATTAAATCATTAATTAATCCTTTTAATTAAACTTAATTAATAGAAAATACATCAAGGACTCATAAAGCAACATATGAAAATCCATCATAGAAGAACACATACTAAATCAAACAAAAAGGGTTATAATCACGAAATAACATCATTTGATGCATTCGGAGGGTACTTAACTCAGATACTTGTCCTAATTATCAATTAGGACAATTGGCTAAAGGGTTTAGGATTTGGACTTAAGAGTTTATCTCCCCTCTCTTACCATTGAGATAATGCGATAGGGTACGCTCATCCTGGCAATTCAGGGAAGTCGATACCCGGTACCTGCAACCTGCATAAAATTCACGCATGTACAAACACAATATTCTAAGCTAAACAGACAATGGCAGGAAGTGGTGCATCGTGTAGATCCCGACTAGCAGGTGACTACGACTCCCTTCCTTAACCACATCAGAAACACCATACATAAAGAAAACAAACACGCACACCATACACATGCAGTATGGGGTAAGTATCCATAAGAAAGCACGTGTGATAATAAACCATATAACTAATCATCATTGATAATTGAAAACATTGAATAATCATCATACATGCATGAAATATAGAGTACCAAGTCATCTCTTTATATAATAAATTGAGTGTAAAACAACATCTAATAATCTGAAAGTAATGCTACTAAACATCAAGTATAAAACTGGCCTAAAAGAGTTTGGCAATGAAGACTAAAATGCGACTTAGGGGCAGGCACTACAAACTGTGTAATTTTTTTTTAGTCAAACTCATTGACCTGTGCTTCATGAGTTAAATCATGATAGCAATATCACAATTTGACTTGCTATGGAAAATATCTCCTACTTATCAATGCAGAACGTGACTCATCATTCCATATTGACTAGATATAAAGCTTCTCAATCTCATTTTGGAGAGGATATGAGATTAGACCTCGGTCCCCCTTTATTCATTAGATCTGTGTATTTGAACAATTAGCCATTTGACTTTAACTGTTGAATATTTACACAAGGAAGAAGTACAGAAAAAGGTCATAGATTCCAAGATATGTTCAGACAAGAGGAGGAATCATGACAAAATTAAAAGAAAATAAATCAATAGCAATCAAAGTCAACTGTTGACAAAGACAGAGAAGAAGATAAGGCACAACACTTGTATAGGATTAGATTATAGACATTTGAATATATCTAACAATTATATTTAGAAGAATATTCACTATCAGAGATCAAACAACCACCAACTAAAGGAGGTATTCTATCAACCATAGCTAGAACAATACTATTCATAGCAGTGACGAAAATCAGGAACATTATTAAATATTGCATAAAGAGTGTTGAATCTCTGACATATTACCAAATTGATCTGCAAGATCCCTTCATGTTGATCAATATAGTTGGCATACACACAAGGGTATAAGAATCAATATAAAGGACAGATATTTAGATGATTACATCAAATTCATACATCCTTCAAATACTTGTTGAGAGTAGATGAGAATTCCTAACATATTCAAAGCCACGGGGACATTAGATTAGTTGGAAAAGAACCAATTTCAATGTGGCAGTAATGATGGAGGTATTAGATTAGTCAGAAAAGAATGCCACAACGAGATTAGAAATAAAATAATGGTTCCTTGCTTTGTTCTAAGAGTTTTTGACTAAGAGATTATTTTTGATACATCAACCAATCATTATTATAATAGCCTGAATCTTTGTGAGAATATTAAATGAATTAACCTTTGAATATGTTTATTGTGTTTCTCAGGATGGTGTTGCAATTACTGGTTTAATCATTGCTTCTCTATCCTTGGTTGCAGTTAATGTAATTGGAAATCCAATTGGATCTATTCTAGTGGGCCAGTTACCTATGGGCCAAAGAGGATATATAGATAGACCATTTTGAGGCTTCAAGGTATCATTTGTTTGTTTGTGTATCCTAACTATAGCAACTGGAGCAAGACCAATTTGAATCTTCTTCTCATGAACATGCTGAGGCCAGGAATGAAAATCTGCCACTAGAAGTTTAGTAAATGGTTCGTTCTCCACTTCAAAAAAGAGCAAAGAAAACGCTATCTGCCTATCACAATAAATAACATGCATATGCATCCCCTCATTAACCACAAAAAGAGGTTATATCCTCATCAACTATATTACCCAAAACAAAGGAAGAAAGCTATAAATGGTTCTAATTGTTGAAGTTACTCTTTCCACAACTATTTTTTATAACACTCAAATTTATGTTTGAGATTACAGATTCTCTACCTGAAATCTGAATTTTTTGACAGGAAAATCAATAAAAATTGATTAACTGAGAGTCCGAGCTGTAGATCCCACCACGACACAAGGAATTCCAATTTATTTTTCTTCCTTCAATTGACTTTCCATTGGACCAATCTTAGATTGCTTGAAACCATTTTGCCTCCTGCAATCCAACAAAGAGTGTGTATCAAATCTAGCAAATTTATAAATAATCAAGTCATCTACACAATCATGTTCATCTCATTTCAAGATCAAAAAATACATAGTTAAATGCAGTCGAATCATGGTGTTGTTACAAACAAAAATGCATGTTGAAGGAGATTGTACTCCAAAGTTCAATCAAGGGTCGAGATAACTAATTGCCTTAGATTTCCATATTGGAAAAGATAATCCAAGTTTCGGGGCTAGATATCATTAGTGTCGAGTTTGTGCAGATTGACCAAATGGATAATGGTTAGATTTTTCTACATGGAACTGAAAGATGTTGTTTGAGGGTTTGATGAAAAAGATTTGTTTTTGAGCATGCAGATTGATGTATCTTTGAATGGGATGCAGGAGCTCGGTGACAAACTATTTGCCAAAGTACAAGATGAATGAGTTATTTTTAATTGCCTTAAATTTTCTACGTGTTGAGTTTCTCCTCAATATAGAAGTTGTTGTGAAGGTTCTCCAAGAATGAATAGGGAATGAAATTGAAGAAGTATAGGAATCTCCAAGGTAAGTTTATAAAGTTGCTATTGAATTTTAATATATCAGAATGTGCAAAGTAAAGTTCTGCAACAAAGATTTATGCATAGAGTCACTGTCCAGATTTGACAGTAGGGTAAAGATAGGATTGTGGTTATGATAAACCCATCTAATGATAATACAAGGAAAATTTGGAATGTGTTTTGTCATTAATAGGCTTGAGTTTTCAGAACTGTGCATAGAAGCTAGCATGTGGGAAGTCTCCAATTTGTAGATTCACTTAAGTTATAAGTTGCTCCTTGTCATGGAAATATTTTTTTGGAGGTTGTGTGAAGTATCTCTGCATCAAGAAGAGTCTCTTTCAAAATGTAGATTGAAAGAGAGTGTAGCAATTCAAACTTTTCAACAAAACAAGGCCAAACACCCACAGAAGATAGATCGCGTTAAGCAATTTTTAAATTTCAGTTTTCATGAAATAAGAGTACCTTTTAATAAGAGTGCTGGGTATTGGCTAGATGATGGATGCTTCATCGTCTTGCATGATTTAGATATTGAATGATGTGCTTGACATGGGTAAAATTGAAGATGGAAAATTTCATCTTGAAAAGAAACCTTTCAAGATTGAAGAGCTCGTAAGTTCTTTGTGATGCAGGGGCATCCCATGCTCATCAGGGGCACATTGGAGATTCAAGGACAAAATTACATTGGCTTAACAATATAACATACCACAAAAATGAGTTAACCCAGGGGCATCATGTATTGTCCATACAAGCATTGCATGGAATTGAAATTGTCGATGTCCTATCGGTCTAGAGATGTCATACATAGTGATGCCATTCCATAACTTCAACAACTCGTCAATTAGGGGCTCAATATACACGTTCATATCTTTCACTTGGTATTTACCTAGCAATTGAATGAACATAAACATTACATTATTATTATGACCATTTTCATGCACTATTTATAAATTAATTTAGATAACTATAAAATGATAAAAATACCTGGCACAATCATTGACAACATTATGTGCTCCCTCTTTATGGACATACAAGGAGGAATGTTATTATTAATAACAAAAATAGGCCACATCGAGTAAACAGATCTCATATCTCCATATGGATTGACACCATCCGCTGCCAATGAAAGCTTCAAATTACGAGGTTCTTCTTTAAAGTGTGACCATGTTTCTTCTATCTCTTTAAATGCAAAACCATCGGCAGGCATTCGCATAATGTCATCCTGACTTCTATTGCGTGCATGGTAATCCATAAATTATGCCAAGGTAGCACACATGAATAACCGTTGAAGACGTGGAATAATGGGAATGTATCGAAGAACCTTGTGAGGCACTTTTTTTGTTATTTGATCTGACCGATATCTACTACTATGACAATCAGGGCATTCTGCTGCAAATTCATATTGTTTATGATATAGAATGTGATCATTGGGACATGCATGTATTGTTTGATACTTCATTCCAATCTGATCCATAATGTTAGATAATTCTCGTTACGAACAAGGCAAAATGTTTGATGGTGGTAACAAAAACTCACTAATCAACCTACAACAACAAATATGCATTGTTAATATAATGAATAGTAATTGTATGCTAACATTGAAGATGACAAAAATGGCATACCTTAGCATACGTGACATTGCTACATTGGATATACCATTCATAACCTTTAAGTTCACCAACAACACTATAGCCGAGAGTAGAGTTGTTTGGGAGCCTTCGTATAAGGGCTCGTGTGCCTTCTCAAGTAAAGGTATATCAAGACCATCTTCATCATCATTATCAGATTCGCTAGTACCATCATTGTGAGCCTCTTCATCACCTACCCCAATACCATCTTCTTCAATCATGTCCTCTGGCACATTATCATCTTCTTCCATGAGAGTGTTATCCTCAGCTTGGATATTCACACCTCCATGTTCCTCCAGTAGGAAATCCACATCTAGCAATGGACGAAAATCGTGGCCCCCTTCAACATGACCATGTTGCCTACAATGACTCTGGGCTGTTGTGATTAGAATTCTTCGAGTCTTTAAGCCTTTACACTTCTTGCAAGGACAATAACATTTATTAGGTTTTCTTCGAAACTGAGCCCACAATGCAGCCATTATCTCATTTTGTTCAGCGTTCATATTGTCAAGCGTGGTCTTTCTTCACAGGAAAATATATCTGCAAATAAATTGGACATGTTGTGATTAATGTTTATATCTGCACATATGGTTTTTCTTGATTAATGTTTTCAAATGTAACTAAAATGATCCTATAATTTCTAGAAGGCGTAGATGTTTGGTATGTATAATTTCCACATGTTTAGTTGATGGTATAAATAGCTATGTAGTTCATACTTCTAGCCATCTTAAGCTAGGCATTACTTTCTTATGTCAATCATATTGCCTGAATTGGGCATAGCAAGTCAGCAAGAACAAGGCACATCAAAATCCTTTAAGAGCACTCAAAAGTCTTGGCACTAATTGGTGGATACTCACTGTAAAAACTTGGTCATCCATTGCTATCTGGGATCTTAGTCATCCATTACTATATTAAGAAAGATATTGGCAAATATTGTAGTTTGATGTGCACCAATATGAGGAATTAGAAGATAAGGAATCACATTAAGAAGTCAAATGATATGAAGGTATCATGTCGATACTAGTGATAAATTAATTTGATCAAATAAAACATATTCATATGGAATTATTGACTAAGACCACTCTTAAAGAGGAGAGATCCACTTTTAGAGTAGGCCTCTGGTGTTCATCATTTACCTTGACATCCTAGTAGGTGCTTCCAGGTCTACCAAGACACAAACAAATATGTTGCCATGCATCCTCTTTTGAATCTAGAAATTTTGTATGAACCTAAGATCCACGATTGTTATTATGAAAAAAATTATGGAACGATGTGGAAGCATTGAGAAAACATTTTAACATAGCTTCTTCCCCAAAAATCTCACATTGAACCTCAAATGAAGTTTGAAAAATGTCCTCTAAAACAAATATTTGTACAAAAATAAATAAAAGAATGAAAATTTTGTCATTTAAGTGAAATGATATCACTATAACATAAATGCCTCATAAAGTCCATTTACCACTTTGTTAGGGTATTGAGTGCAAAGATGGCTTCAAAGGAAGAACTTGATGATTCAAGGTTCATCCAAAATATTAAGAAGAAGAAAATCTGCTTGGATAACATTTCGAGTTAAGAGAATGAGGGGAGTGGCGAAGGCTTAAGCAAGTCTCCATACAGCAAAGGTAAGGCAATGGCTGCACCAAATGAAGGTGACTTTGGATCAACTGAACCATATGCCAATTGGCTTACCCTTGAAGAAGGCTCATACATTGAAGATGGAACCAGTAAACATACAGATTTCATAGATGAGGCCAATGTTATAGAAAATAGAGGGGAGGCTTCATCAAGCAGTGATGATGGATCAAACAAAAGAGTAGAGGGAAGGGAATAATATTTTTTTCCATGTCATATTCTAGAGGAAATCTTGACCTTGATATTTTGCAAACTTCCTCTCCACACTGTTCCAAATGCAAATAGTTTCTACTTCATAGCAACGTACTATTTTTGGATCTGCTTACTTTCACAATCTATGGGAGCAGGGCAATGCACAAAGGTGGCTGGTGATGGAACTTTATGACGAAACCATTCGATCTTCCAAAGGTCTTGTTTTCTATGATGTCAATAGAAGATGAAGGTACAAGCAGATATTTAATGAAGACTGGAGATGTAGTGACTTGCAGTGGTGTCTAAGAGCTGGAGATGGAGGCCTCTTGGCGTATAGTTGTAAGAGAAATGGGAACCTTCAAGTGGTCAATCCACTGACTATGTAGTCCCATTATATTGAAGATGTAAGACTGAACAGAGAAACCAAACTTTCATATTACATAAAAGATTATAATGATGATGTGGTTGTTCATCTCAACTATGATCCCAAGACAAAAACCTATCAGGTAACCCTTATAATTGGAAATCTTTACCTTGTCAGAAGTAAGAAATTTGTTGTTCTGATTTATAAATCTATGAATAAGAGAAGGGAAATAAGAGATGCTCCCTTCGAGAAAAGAAGGTCTTATGACTATATGCCAATTGGCTTTTTACAAGTATTTTCATGCAGAACCAGAAAATCTATTGGGTTTCTAAAGATGGGACATATGTCTTTGTCTGTGATTTGAATAGAGATGGCAATATCAAGTATCTCTGGGTTCTACCGAGGACGCAAGGTAAACTGCATCAGATCTTGGGAATTTTAATGTACAACAACAGAATTATAATGGTTTGTAGTGGTGAGACATGATATCCAAATACTCTTATTTTTAATGAGCTTGATGAGCTTGGGGAGATCTAGAGATTTAAATATGAACTAACTGTAGCTTCCAAAATTTTGTTTTCTGGAATAACTGTTGTAAATTTGTTAGCACTATCAACTTGATCTATGGCTAATACTTCTTTAGAACTCTCATTCTACTCTAACATTAGTGAAGCAACATAAATCCCTCTAAGCTTGGCCTTCGGCGCTGCTTAAATAATAGAAGATGATGGTTCATATTATTATATGCAAAATTGGTCTTTGGTCAAGCTCCACACATTATTATTGCACCCTCATCATAGTCACCACATCAACAACACCTTTGATTTCTAAAAATACTTCTCAAATAGAGGAGTAACTGTATTGCAGATTTTGTACAGTATCACAGAAAAGTTCTAAATGCACTTATGTAGGGCCAACTTTCATGCAACATAAAATGAAGTAATGTGTAATTCGTTGTCTTAGATTCTATCATCAAGATACAGAGTTAGAATAGAAGAATTTTTTTACATCAACATTTCAAATCCCATTTTGTCATTAGTATAATATAGAGTCAGAGATAAACATTTCTAGATTGACATTTTAAATCACATTCTATCGTCAGTATAACAGAGAGTTAAGGTTAGAAGAATTTTTTTGCATCGACATTTCAAATCAGATGCTTGTATTGCACTGGCATAAATTGAGAATCCATCATCAGAATAATAGAGAGCTTGAAAAGAAGATATGATTTTTAATAACTATCTAAAGCCCTATTATTTAAGATCATTGAAACTATTTTCAATTTAGTGGAGATGGAGGATGATGAAAGGCATGAATCATTATAGATCGTAGATTCACAACTATTAGACATTGCTCATTTTTGTAACTTCTTCCCAAAAATTGATCTGACATATGATATAGTTGAACAAGTTGTAGCCTGTTTCTCTCCTAGCTAGGTCTTCAACCAGAGTTTTATCTTTTGTTTCTCAAATTCTTAAACCACATTAAACATAAAGATAACAACTATCAAGCTGCAACCACCGAATTTCTCAAGAAACCCCCTTTCAAGTAAAAGATCATGACATAATAGCTTTCATTACCAAAATGGCAATGGTATAAGAGCACTTCTAAAAATATCAAAACATTAAGAAATAAAAGGATTTACATCTAAAGATCAAAATGTGACAAGCTTTGTCAACTTACAAATTTTTTTACCATGTTGGGCATTATGATGAATTTCAAAATATGCAATTGAAAAAATATAAAAATGAAACAAATGAAAAATGCATTTCCCATATGGTGGTTAGTATTCAGCTATAGTAGTTGGGTGACTATCAAGAATTGATTTGATGTTCTTAGTTAAAGTATTTTGTTGTGATAGATTTATGGGTGGTGATGTGTGAAGCCAATCTTGGCTGTAGCAGAGAACATAGTTCTCTCTCTGTGGGAAAAAATCAATATGTAATGGAAGTAAGATTTAGTTAATAAAAAAGGTCTTCTGCATGTGGTTTCTCAAGTTTTAAAATGACAAGTTCCATTATCCTGTGAAGTTTCAGCATTGAATTCTTTATATTTTCAGTCCTTTCCAATTTGTGGCAGAGCTATTGAACTTGTTTAATTTCTTGGTGAATAGTTTCACAGTGAAAAACTCAATACGCTAACAAAGCCTTCCTATTAATATATCGGGTTCTTTTACATAGACTAATTTCATTGGAAATGCAGATTTCATAGCGTTGAGAATCCATTGGGTATTTGATTGTTTTAAAATTTTGATTTGAGTTGGATTATCGACTTCCTATTTTGAGCTAAAGAACTGATACATTGGAATGCTTCTTAACAGTTCTAAGAATCACTAATTCATGTAACAACATGAGAAGAATAGCATCAGTTCTTTCTCTAAGTGATCCATAACATTTTTCTATTAAAATTTGATTTTAATTAAGTTTCTTGCTGCATTGAACTGTTGCAGGTTCATGAACTGACTTGGCATTTTCTTGTTCACCCAAGGCACAATTTGAATGCACAAAACCTATTTTAGAAAAATCTAAAACTATATCTTGGTGACGGCTTCATGGTATGTATTTCTCTTAAACTTTTCTTGGTCATTATAGTCCTTGTTTTGGTGGTCACTTTCAGATTTAAATAAATCTGAAAGTGTGCTTTGTTTTGGGCTCTATAAGCTGATCCTCTATGAATTATAAAAAGTTACTTTGGGCAGCTCTGAGGTGGTTTAATTGAGTTGATTTTAAATCCCATCCATCATAATATTATCGGGCTGTTTGGAAGCCATGAAATGTGCAGATTTAATGTTGTTAAGTAGAGAATAAATGGTATGTGATGATGTAAGTTTCATTAAACTTTAAATGCAAGAATATTTGGTATTAAAAGAAGATAATCAAGCTCTGCATTATCTAATTTGATTTGAGGTTTTCTTATCCATTTTCAGACTTAACAAACAATTAAGTTGTTTTATGTGAAAAAGAACTCAAGGAATTGAATTTGCATTGGTAAGCTGATTCAAACTATAAATGATTCATGTCTGGGTATGCAGATTGGTGTACAGTGGATGGTATAGAATGTGCTATATGAATAGTACAAAATTTAGCACCAACTCACCAAGAGTACCAACTCCTAGAGAGAATGAACCCTCTTTGGAACACCATCTTCAACCACATGAGACACCAACCTCAATTCAAATACCAACTTCAAAAATATACACAAAGAAACATAAATAGTAGTTGAAATCTTGTAACTAGCACTATATATATGTTGTCAAGGACTTATATCCACAAAAACTTTATTCACTTTCCTTAAGAAGTGCCGATCATACCAAAATGAATGGTCATGCTTGATGATTTCTTTTTTGATTTCACAGCAATCCATCTCTAATCTACACATGTCCTTCAAAATGAGACCTAATCTTATATTGTCATCTACACATGTTTTTCAATAAGAGTGTAGAGGTGGTAGACACACCTGATATTTTGGCAATAAAAGTTGAGGTTACTCCTCAACCTCACAAGGTTACAAGGAGATCAGACTCCTCCTACTGCTAAGCTAGAAAAACTAGCTAAATAGGGACCTACAAGAGCTACAAGGAAGAAGGCAAAGGCATAATGATACAGGGGCATCCAGAGATTCCAATTATTTTCAAGATTTGGGATTCTAATGCACTTTAAATGATTATTTTAATAATGTTGGGATGAGTCTTAGTTTTATATAGTTAATTTAATGATGTAATTAGGGGTTATAAGTTAAGAGTTTTGAATAAACTCCAAGATACTTTACTAGTATCTTTAATATATTTAGAATTATAACGAGTCGGGTGTGGGAAGTTAAAAGTCAGTTTTAAGAATTAGTTATTGGGTTACCTTCTTTTGAATATCTTTAGATATATGTAATTAAAGAAACTCGAGAGGAATATATATAATTTTTCTGAATAGTAGTAGTATGAGAAGATTTGAGAATCAAGGAAAGTGGAGAAACAATGTAATCAGGAATGGAATAATGGTAGAATTTAATTCTGTTCAGATCTTTTGTTTCTTCATTGTTCTTATGCACATTTCTATGTTCTTAAATCTTTGAATCATCATAGATGGAGTAAACAAATTTTATGGAACTATATTGTATTCAAAACCTGCGCTAATTGCTATTCGGTTTGAAGATACTAAAGCTATCTATAATTTCTCTGTTCTTACCTTGGTGGCTGGTCACGATGAGTATGAAATGGTTTAACAATAGTTTAAAAGAGAGTTGTGATTGAAGTCATCACCAATTACAATACAATTTCAAAGATCTCAATTTTGTTTTGCTCCAAGTCAGTTCTTGGTATCGGTTATTGGTTTCAAGAAGTTAAATGTTTGAATATGAAATTGGGGTATGCTTTATGATACCGGTTTCTTTTTCAAGATTTGGTTTTAGTTCTACATCGGATTTAAATAGTCCCAATTTGGGAACAGCAGCAGTCTAGGTTGATTTGAGATCATAAGAGTGTTGTTATCTAATGAAAGAGGATTCTCTACACATATTAAAAGAGACAAAACCCATGACTACACTGACAAGGGTCTATAACTTTATCAGCATTAAGTGATCTAGCGTGAATGCCACCAACATCAATGTGAAGAGGTTCAAACTTGTGAGCACATTGGATAAACAAGGGTACACTTGATGTAGATAAGTTTTATTTGTGAATAGAATCTATATTGAAGAAAATGGGGTACATAATTGTTGTATCAGTTTACACAAACTCTAGCATAGTTTTAATTGTGTGAATTATTTTGAACTGTCTCTTTTCTATAATTTTGCCATTCTTTCACCCATTGGCTAAATGGTTTCTTGAAGACTCTACAAGCTTAATTTTTATGAAAACAATTAAAAGCGAAACATAGGGAAAAGAGGCATTGAATAATTGAGGAGCTATAGTCAAAAGAGAAGCCAATATAGTGGGGCCACCAGTATCACAATTGCTTGAAGGCTTGTTCGAACTGGCAGATTCTCATTTTATGGATAAGTGTTGAATAGAAATTATTATGTAATTGTGAGAAGCAAAGAATCCATTATCAGCTATCTCAATAGCTTTTTGCATTATGATGTAGGTGATGGATGCTTAAATAGGGGAATAGAAATTGAACAAATGTTAGATGAACTGGCAGACTCTTTGGAAAACATTAAAGCTATGGTGATGGAAAACTGGTGCAAGCCAGTGGTTGATCGCCTTTGCAGGGGGTCAGCTGAATCAAAATTGGAAATGGCAAAAGCTCTTGCAAAATTTGATCTTGATGACAGCTGTAGAGAGTCATTAATTGATGCACATGTAATAGAGGCTTTAGTTGACATCCTGAAATCGAGGCAACTTGAATCAAAGCTTGCATCTCTTAAAGCTTTGGAAAACCTTTCATGCCAATCCAAAGCATCAAACCCGCAGTTGGGGAATCCACCATGAAGCTAGCCAATGGCTATAAGATCACAGCTTAAAATAGAGGTGTCTAGCAGTGAAAAGAAAACTCCCAAACCAATAAACAGAACATCCACGCAAGGCATGTAAGGTGGGAGCCGCTGAGGAAAATTATATGTTACGAATTCCAATCACATTGAAGATGATGTGCTGAACAACGAAAAAGAGGAGATATAACAGAGATAGAACCTTACTATTCCAGCAGAGGTTGCACTGAAGCTGCCAAACGTGGCACGTAATCTTCAAACCCTTCCTCTGTATGTAATGGCACCACAAAATGCAGTATCCGACCAACATTAACCGCACAGCCTTTCTTCCGGTTACGCAAGACTAAAATTAGGGCGCGACAAAGACTTGTTTTTAATTTTGGGAAAGTGTAAGTTCGTGTTGGTTGAAATTTCGACCAACACAGGCTTCTAGTTAAAAAATTTATATACATTGGCGCGGCAAAGACCTTGTTTTTAATTTCAGGAAAGTGTAAGTTCGTGTTGGTCAAAATTTCGACCAACACAGGCTTCTAGTTAAAAAAATTATATACATTGCCTGCATAAAACGACCAATTTGACCCCATTTTTTTAGATGGTCGAAAATTTTGGTCTAAAAATGGGGTCAAATGTACTAGTGATCACTCTGCAAATTTCCTTGTGTTAGAAAATTGACGTGGTTTGTGATCTGTATGGATGACAGTTTCCTTGCCTGGAATATAATGCTTCCCTTGTTTGCAAGCTTTAACAATGGCATATAATTCCTTATCATAGGTGGGATACCTACACACTTTGACGGAGAATGTTTCACTATGGTAGGAAACTTGATGTCCATGTTGCACAAGGACTGCTCCTAGGGCGTATTCTAATGCATCAGTTTGTATTTTAAAAGATTGTTGTAAATTTGGAAGAGGCAAAGTTGGTGCTGAACATAAACTTCTATTTTAACTCCTCAAATGCTTGTTGATAAGAACCTTTCCATTTGAATTTTACTTGCATTCCTCCTCATAGTGATTGATTTAGACACTAAGACAAATGTGAAAACCCAAGCACAAATCTATGATAAAAGTTAGCCAGCCCTAAGAAGATGTGCAACTTAGTGAAATTCCTTGGAGAAGGCCAGTCATTAATTACTTGTATCCTTTTAGGATCAACATGAGCACCCTCACTATCAATAACATACCTCAAATATTTAATACTATGCATACCAAAAGAGCATTTTCCTTTCTAGCATAGAGTCCGTGGTCTTGCAAGGTAGAATATATGTGTTCCACATGTTGTAGATGCTCCTCCCAAGTTTTGCTAAAAATGAGAATGTCATCTAGATACACCACTACAAAAGAATGAGAGTGAATGTCCTAAGTAGATCGGTCATCATCCTCATAAATGTGTCCGAAGCATTTGTGAGGCCAAAGGGCATACCAACCATTGAAGCAATCCCTCCTTAAATTTAAAAACATTCTTACATACATCTATAGATCAATTGGCACTTGATGGTACCCACATTTCAAACCAATTTGAGTGAAGAAAATTTTCCCCTCTAAGCTGGTCCAATAGATCATCTATCGAATTATTTGGATAATTGCTTTTCACAATGATCTTATCCAACACTCTATAATCAATAGAAAGTCTCCATGTTCCATCCTTTTTCTTTGCAAAAATAATCAGACTACCACAAGGAGATGCACTTAGACGAATATGGCCCTTCTGAATCAGTTCTTGTATCTTCCTTTTGATCTCATCAATTTCTAACAAAGATCTCCTAGATATTGGCTCATTAGGCAATGGTGTCCCTAAAATCAAATCAATAGAATGTCTGACTTGGTAGTGTGAGGGTACTCCTATTGGTAACTCAGACACATGTTGATATTTTGTTGAAAATTGTCCCATTGACCTTTGTTTTTTTTCTTGTGATGGACATGGTGGTACGAGAATTACATAACATTTTTTTTCTTCCTTAGGATGAATCATATAAGTTGTTATCAACTGCCAACTGATCTCCAATAGCATCAATATATCTAAGGGATAATGCGAGAGCTTCTTTGGATGTGTAGTAGTGCCAAATACTCTAATACATGTGAAGGTTTAAAACTAAACAAAATATCCTTCAATTTGGGAAACTCAGGTGGTGATTGAACAACATATAATCTCTTTGCATAGTATCCTTCCACAAATGTGATAAAAAAAAATAAAGACACAAATTGACAATTCACAATATTCATGGCTTTGACCAACAAGCTTCTTTTGTACCAATTGTGGGTAAACAATGTAAGGCCAAGCATTCTTGTCCTGCAAACTTCCCTTTCTTGAGAGTCCAGGGTATTCCACTCAAGTTGCTAACAAGTAGACTACATCCCAAGTCATGTAGAATCTTGGGTTTGTTTTCACCAAAGTGAGTTGTTTGTCTAGAGAGTTGCTACTAATTGTTCCCAAGTCTATCATGTTGCTCATGTTTCTGATTTTCTCAATAAAATGAATCATCCATGTCTCCAAGTGACTGGAGATGGGCAATCCCATGACCCTACTTAGTAATACAACACAATAGCCAATGTCTGATATCATATATCCTCTATTTAGGTCCTCTTGACCAGCTTTGCCATTCGGGGTCAGGGTATTCAAATATTTCTTTTGTACTATCTCATCAACGATCTCTATGTTGTAAATTGTAAACTTTGAAATATTCTCTAAAGAAGGTATATTCCGGTTGTCCCAAAATGGGCTGCAACATGGCCAATTATTATTATCCTTTAATGTCAAGATTTGAAATTAAAACTTTCGGTCAAGGGACAGATTAAGAGTAAACATGAGCAATGATATTTTGATTTTTATATTATATAATACGCACTCATGCCAAGGTTTGAAGTTGGTGGCTATTTGTGTGTTGGTATAAATTGACAAATGAATTATGAATATGAAAATTAAATAATTTTTGAATATGAAAATTATTTTTCTTCTTATCTTTTTCTCAACATCCAATAATATTTCAAATAACTAACATTTATTATAATAAAAAATTATATAAATATATTAAAACTATATAGCATTTCTCACATATTCAAAAATTCTTTAATACTAATTACTAGCAAAATTATTTTAATATAGTTAATTGTACTAAACCATTTCATAAATATGCTCCCATGGTAGGAACTAAAGATAAAAATAAATTGTGCAACCAAACCCATTCACGGGAGATTTGCCCAAAGCACAAAAGTAAACGTAGAGAAAACAGCAAATTTGAATAATAAATAAATCCTGGGATAGTTTTCTTCATATTTTAAACCCTTGATCTTGTAAGTCAGGTCGTGCATTTCAGACAATAACAATATAAGAAGGATTTTCTATTATGATTTTCAGGAAAAAATAATTTGAGAAAAGGCTTAGGGGTTTAGAGACTTCGATTTGGTGTGACGTCTTTAATAACTTGGCCCTGTAAATAGCTCTCAAAGAAGCTTCATCCATTCCAAGTTGGTCAATGCAAAATTCAGCTTTTCTTGCGGGCAGGATGATAGCTTAATTGCTCAAGCCCTTGCATCATATGTGAAAATGCCTCTGTACGATCTTGTGCTAATGCTTAAGCCCCAGGTAGAAAGGACTGCCATGGTTGAATTACTTTCAAGGTTGGGGAAGAGGGTTTATTCATTGAATGGAGTTATAACCGATATCAAGTCGTTCGGAAATGTTCATACGGCATATGGCATTAAGAAGCTGGATGGTAGATATTACCAGGTAATTTCTTTCTTTTTGCAATGTTTATTAGGGTTCTGGGTTTTAGTAGATGTGATTTCTAGTTTTTGTCAGGAGTTTTAAAAAAAGTAAAAAGTAAAATCAACTTTGTTTAAATTTAGTGTTAGCTTGATGTTTCCGCCTGTCTGAATAGATATTTGTGAAATCTGAAACAAATTTATAGAATTCCAGCCATGAGTTGTGCTTGTGGCTACACTTGTCAAGCGCAAAGAGTATAGTGTGAAACAAAAGTCGGTTCAATTAATCTACTACTGCTTAGCAACCCCCCTCGTATGCCTGGTGTTCAAGGGGAGCTTCTTAAGACGTGATGGCTATTTTTATGGCTGCTGCTATTTATTTTGCACCTTCAACAGCTGCAACCACCTGTGATCCAAGCTAATAATGCTCTTCTTACCCAAAATCAAATGCTTTTGATGCTTCCATGTCTGGACAACGACATAAATCTCTTGAAAATATGTAGGGTATTTTCTTATCCTGGCAATGAATATCTCCTTGTGGAAAGAAGCTCTGCGATCAGATTGCATCAAGGACTGTTCCAAGTTCATAGATGCAAAAATCTCAATTTCCAATGCTTGTTGAAATTGAGCCAATGTGGAAAATGGCATGCTATAGAACCTAGATTACAATTTTAAAAAAGTTTTCTATTGTGTAGCCTTACATGATTGTAATGACCCTTTCCAATAGGCCACTAAAAAAAAACCCCTAAATTTAATACATTGCTGAAAGTATATTGCTGAATTAAGAAATTTTTCTTCTTAAATAACTGATGTAAAATAGTGCCAATGTATTCATTCAGTGATCACCAAAATGTTTTTACATATGATATGCAATTTTCAGCATTGAAACATTATGACATGGCACATTACAGACAAACCCTAACTGGCTGTATACAATTGAGAACTTGTTACAACTACAAACTGAAATGAAGAACCTGGATTGATCAAATGGTGGAGACTGAATGCTGAAGATGATATGATGAAAGTGCAACTCCAATTGAAACTCCAAACTAGCAATTAAGCACAAGTGAAAGGACTGAAATATCCTTCTCACCACTGCAATAATTTAGGTGATCTTTCACACCTTCAAAATTGCGTACCAATTGAGAGTTTTCGTTCTCAATGGCCAATTGTGACTACCTGCAGAAACCCTAGGCTCCACAACGCACATCAGCAAATATCAATATAAATCTCGATGATAGGCAATGAGCCCTCAATGCCTATTTATTCTTTTTTCCTCGATAGGTCAGCCTCCTTTTTAATTTTTTCTCCACTTCTTCTAGCAACCTCTAGAAGATTTTTTATTTAATATATAAAGTTACCTTGTAATATATATATTTTTTAATTGATAACTTTATAATTAACTCCTCCAAAAAAATGGGACATTACAGGTCCGCCCCTCCTAAAGTTGCTTGGCTTCAAGCAATCTTAATGTTGGATGCTGCAAAATCACTTCTCCCTCCCAAGTAGCATCTTCAATAGGTAAATCTTTCCACTTAACTAGATACTCTCTGATTACTCTCCTGCGAAGTTGCTTCTCTCTACTATCCAGAATGGATTCTGGCACTAAGATCAATTTCCCCTCATCATCCAAGGGAGGTAATACTACAGAAGGCATCACATTTTGACCCAACGCCTTTTTGAGGCGTGATACATGAAACACATTGTGCACTCTACTGTCTGTGGGAAGCTCCAACTCATAAGCCACCTCACCAACTCGTTTGATGATCTTGAATGGTTCGTAATAGCGTGGCTTGAGTTTCTCTGCACCACTCTTCTTGAGAGTGGACTGCTTATATGGCTGCAACATGAGGTAAACCATATCATTTACCTCAAAACTACGCTCAGTCCTCTTCTTGTCTGCATACTGCTTTTGCTGGTTCTGAACTCTAGTAATGTTGTCTCCGAGAGTAGCAACTATATCCTTACTTTCTTGTAATAGTTCACCTGCATGGGGTACTCGACTGTCTCCCAACAACAAATCTAAGAAACTAGGTGCCTCATAACCGTAATGTGCCATGAAGGGTGTCATTTGTATAGTCATATGATATGTAGTATTGTAACAATACTCACAGAGATATATCCATCTAACCCAAGCTCACTGTTGATCTGCCACATAATTCCTCAAATACCCTTCCACCCATTTGTTTACAATCTCTGTTTGACCATCAGTCTGTGGGTGATAATTGGTACTAGGTGTAAGCTCAGTGCCACACAACCAAAATATCTCCTGCCAAAAGTGACTCATTAAGCGACTGTCCCTGTCACTCACAATGCTTCGAGGCAAACCGTGTAATCTAAAAATCTCCCTGGAGAAGACCTCTACCACCTGAGTTGCTGAGTATGTAGTAGTGATAGGGAAGAAGTGAGCATATTTTGTCAGCCTATCCACCACCACATAGATACAATCGCGCCCTTGGGCCCTGGGCAAGCCCGTAATAAAATCCATAGAGATGCACTCCCACTTCCTGTCAGGAATAGGAAGTGGCTGTAGGAGTCCTGCTGGATAAGTGTGCTCTTTTTTGTTCTACTGGCAAACATGACACTCTCGCACATACTGTAAAACATCAGCCTTAAGTCCCTTCCAAGTGAACTGTTCCCGCACTAACCTGTAAGTCTTGAAATATCTAGGATGGCCTGCTGTAGGTGAATTATGGAATGCTCTCAAAATCAACTGCTTCACTTTCGATCCTGGGACTAAGTAAATCCTGTTTTTGTAAATGATCAAATTATCTATGAGAGTGTATCTGGTGTCGATTGTTGTTCCCTCCACTATAGTAGAGGCCCACGTGTCTTTGGCTTATTTTGCTACAATCAAGTGTCGCCAATCCTCTGATATCTGAATCATAGAAGTGAGGTGTGGCCTACGGGATAAAGTATCTGCAACAATATTCTGTGTCCCCTTAACATATGTGATATCAAAATCATATGCCTGTAACTTACTCACCCACTTCTGCTGACGATCATTCAGGTCCCGCTGTCCGAAAAAGTGCCCCAAACTATTATGATCAGTTTTAATACAAAATTTGCTGCCCACAAGATACTGTCTGAATTTGGCCAAGGCATGCATGATGGCCAACATCTCCTTATCATATATACTGAATGATCTCTTAGCCCCTCTGAGTTTCCTACTCTCATAAGCTATAGGATGCTTGTCCTGCATGAGTAAAACACCAACTCCCTCTCCAGAAGCATCACATTGAAGCTCAAATGGCTTCGTGAAATCAGGCAATGCTAATACTGGGCATGTAGTCATTATTTCCTTGAACCGCATAAAACACTCCTATGCCTCTCGAGTCCACACAAATGCCCCTTTCTTCAGCAAATCTGTCATGGGCGCTGCATGTCGTGAGTAGCCACTAACAAACCTACGATAGAATCCACATAGACCAAGGAACCCTCTTAACTGTGTAAGGTTCTCTGGTGGTGGCCAATCAACAATAGCATGGATCTTTTCAGGATCCATTCGCACTCCTTCTGCACTAATGATGTGTCCAAGATGCAACAATTCTGTCATCCCCAAATCACATTTGGACTCGTTGGCATACAAGGACTCGCTCTGTAAAATGCTCAATACTGTCTCGAAGTGCTCTAAATGTTCTTGCCATGTCCTGCTATAGATCAAAATATCATCAAAGAACACTAGCACAAATTTCCTCAACTGATTGTGGAAGACCTTGTTCATAGTGGATTGAAAAGTGGCAGGTGCATTAGTAAAACCAAAAGGCATGACTACAAACTCGAAATGCCCATAATGACATTTGAAAGCAGTTTTTTCAATATCCTGCTCTCGAACTCTGATATGGTGATAGCTTGATCTCAAATTAATTTTTGTGAAATAACAAGCCGCATGCAATTCGTCTATCAGCTCATCGATGCGTGGGATGGGATATTTGTTCTTTATAGTTCTCTTATTCAACACCCTATAATCAATACACATTCGTAGAGTTCCACCCTTCTTTTTTACCAAAACAACAGAAGATGCAAAAGGTGACGTACTTGGTCTGATGTGTCCCATCGCTAGCAACTCCTTGATGGTCCTCTTGGTCTCATCTTTGAGTCGTTTTGGGTACTGGTATGGTGTGATCATGACAGGCTTAGCACCTTCCTCTAGCTCAATACCTCTGTCTGGTGGCTTGCCTGGTGGAATCTCACTAAATACCTTCCCATACTTGATTCTCAATTTCTAAATATCTGGATGATATTCAGTCTTATGTTTTGCTCCCCCTGGGTAGGCATCAAGGCGCATATTGCCACCCACTCTATATTATTATGCTTGGCTAATCTCTCCAACCGCCTAAATGAGATAGTCCTGACATCACCATTACGGATAGCTTTCAGCACATGAGTCCTGCCATCCACCACGAATCGTATCTCCATATCCTCCAATCTCAGGGTAACCTCCTTCAAAGAATGTAGCCATTGCATCCCAAGTACTGTGTCCATGTCACCCATGTTGACCACATGATAGTCCGCCTTAAACTCATAGTTGTTTAGGCGCAAAGGTAGATCTCACACCATCCTATCACAACGAAGAGTATATCCATCGGCTACCTTAACTCTTAGTGCCTCGAACTCCTCAGTAATGAGTCCACGCCTCTCCACAAATCGTGCATCAACGAAATTATGCGTTGCACTTGTATCTAATAGAGTAATAACCTTCTGTCTTGCCAAGACTCCCCGAAATCTGAAAGATCCCTCTCTTTGAATACTAGACAGACGTGCCTCCTGTAAATGTATCTCTGGAGCCTCTTTTTTCGCAGCACTATCTACCTCTTGTTCACCCTCTGCCTCATCAGGATCCTCATCATGGTGCTCTGAGCTGTCTGAATCTGAACCCTCGTAATAAGCCTACATCGCTCGGTTAGCCTTCCCCTTAGGCCTCATAGGACAATCATGACCAAACTCATAGGGACCTTTGCAAAAGAAGCATAGCTTTTTCCTACGCAGGTCATTAAGTGTTTCCTTATCCCAAGGTGTAGCTAGCTTTCCTTTTGAGTCACTAACTTTCTCTTTACCCTTGCTGAATTCCCCTTTGTTATCTCTAAATGATGAAGAACCCTTTGAACTAAACCGGTTTGCTGGAGCTGCAAGTTCCATACTGTGGGCTTTCTTCATGGCTTCCTGTAATGTAGGAGGATCAAAGGCCTTTACCCACCCCTTGAGTGGTTCAGTTAATCCCTCTGTGAATAAAATGACTAGCCTCCTTTTTGAAATGTTAGGCACCATCACTGCAAGCTTCTGGAAGTCGTTGATAAATTGTTCTAAGCCTCCTGACTGTCTCAACTGGGCTAACTCTCGGAAATAAACTTCAGGATTTTTTTATCAAACCTTTCTATCAATCTATCCACAAACTCCTGATAAGTGGTTACCTGATTGTGTTGCAATGTGATCATGCCATGTGTCCACCAATCATGTGTTGCCCCATCTAAGTGTAAAGTGGCATACTTGAGTGCTTCAAATTCTGTCATAGTCTTCAAAGATAGGAAAGTATCCACCTTACGAATCCAAGCACGAGCAGTCATTTTTCCACTGCAATCAAATGTGGGTAATACCAACTTCTTGGTGACTTTGTTGCAACTCACTGTGTTTATCTACTTGCTTTTGCTTGGCAGCTCTATAGTTCAGGTACCTGTCAAATGTCCATCCATCCTATACATATTCTGGTAATGAATCCCACTCATTCCTCGCTTGTCAGAGTTCATCTACAATATCTGTTACCATAGCATCAGGTGTGCGTGCTGGAGTTTCTTCTTTGAATGTAGGACTTTGAATGTAGGACGTGTGGGTCTGTCAGTTGTTTCAGACCGTGTCCTATGTTGTGATCCTGCTATGCTCCTGTCATCCTGGTCATTATTATGTTATTTCTTCTATTTTCCCCAATCAAATGTTGCATCATAACCATCATTGCCTGTGTACTTGCCTCTATTGACTGTAGAAGCCTCTCTTGTTGCTGTAAAGTCTCATCATCTCGCACACTTCTGGATGGGCTTTGAGAATGTCTCTAAGCCATATTCTCAGTTATGTTGGTTCTTTTGTAAACTAAATTAAATGGTGGCTGGGTAACCCTATCAGGCTGGCATGAAACCACTCTAATACCACTGTAATGACTCTTTCCAATAGGCCACTAAAAAAAATCCTAAATTTAATACATTGCTGAAAGTATATTGCTGAATTAAGAAATTTTTCTGCTTAAATAACTGATGTAAAATAGTGCCAATGTATTCATTCAATGATCACCAAAATGTTTTTACATATGATATGCAATTTTCAGCACTGAAACATTATGACATGGCACATTACAAACAAACCCTAACTGGCTGTATACAATTGAGAACTTGTTACAACTACAAACTGAAATGAAGAACTTGGATTGATCAAATGGTGGAGACTAAATGCTGAAGATGATATGATGAAAGTGCAACTCCAACTGAAAATCCAAACCAGCAATTAAGCACAAGTGAAAGGACTGAAATATCCTTCCCACCACTGCAATTATTCAGGTGATCTTTCACACCTTCAAAATTGCGTACCAATTGAGAGTTTTCGTTCTCAATGGCCAATTGTGACTACCTGCAGAAACCCTAGGCTCCACAACGCACATCAGCAAATATCAATATAAATCTCGATGATAGGCAATGAGCCCTCAATGCCTATTTATTCTTTTTTCCTCGATAGGTCGGCCTCCTTTTTAATTTTTTCTCTGCTTCTTCCAGCAACCTCTACAAGATTTTTTATTTAATATATAAAGTTACCTTGTAATATATATATTTTTTAATTGATAACTTTATAATTAACTCTTCCAAAAAAATGGGACATTACAGTGATGAAACTTGCTTTGACAACACTTTTGGTAACATGTTTCAACATCCACCTATGTGAAAAAAAAATGTATAAAAGTAAGACAGAAGCTTTTCAACCCCAAGAAATTGAGAAGTTGTATAATGCCATTCCTGAATAATGTAGATCTTCGCTCAATCCACATACAGTGTATCAAGAGTAATACCCAAAATATAATATATCGTTCATAGAAAAAGAACATTTCTCCATGTTTGCATGCAATTTTCATCGACTTGAAATGATGATCATTTGTTGATTATGTTGCAAATGTCTTTCCAATATTTGTTGAAAATAAGGATGTTATCAAGATATATAACAACAAATAAAATTGCCAACGGAAAAAAATACCATTCGTCATCTGTACAAATATTGCATGAAAATTGGTGAAGCCAAAAAGCATAACCAACCATTTAAACAAACGTTCATTAACTCTAACAATTGCCTTCCAGAAATTTAAGATTTGAGTGGGAATCTAATAGCACCCTAATATGATACCCATCTCATTGAAAAACCTAACATTGTGGAGCTGGTCCCATTTGACCTGAATCTTGGGTAGACAATAGTAGGTATTGAAAGTGATCTTGGATAGCTCAGTCATCAATCCACAATCCCTCTGTGTCTTTAACAAGCACAATCGGGATATGACAAGTGGAAGAGCTTGGCTTGATCTGTTCATTTTGCAAAAAATTATACATATCTCATTTGATCTCTTCATTTTCTAGGAATGAATGGAGGTATAGTGAGGCATTGGGATGAGGATACCTTATAATAATGCCATTAGTATGCTTAACTGTTAACTGCTTAGGCTCTTCAATAAGGATACGAAAGAATACCATTGTATTTCTGTAGTACTCTGTTCAACTATTGCTTTTCTGCTAAAGTAGGCTCAGCATTACTCATATTGCAGGGATGTCTTTTTGCATTTAGATCTAACCATCAAGTGCCCAAATTTATACTAAAGCTTTTTTTGCACTTCTTGACATTGATAAGTGAAAGCCTAGGGATGTGTTGGCATTTATTGTCTATCCTCACCAATATCTATGAAAAAATTCCTGACAATTGGCTTAGATTGCATGGTTTCAGAAAATAGATAATTGCCCCAGTAACAAATCAAATACCTCTAACAATGCTTTGCCACAAGATACTGGATCTTGAAAGGGTGTCTTTTGTACACTCAATGAGTAACATTCTTCTCAAGAACTGAGCTGTAAAATCCTGAAGTGTATGGTTCTGGGTAAGGCATTGATTATAGGATTAATCTTTGAACTGCTTCAGGAGATTTTATGCTCTTCAGACTACCATTGCCAACAATGAAATGTGCAGGTTGTCCTTTGAATCAAATTTCATGATATGACAATATATTTCTTTCTTCTCAATACAAATTGGCAGCTGTTACTGTGGTGCTTGGCTCATGTTCACTAGAATTTTGTATCGTACACCGCATACCAGTCTTGGCTGACTTCTTATGCTCTTCAAGAGTTGTGAAATGATGCAAACATTTTTTCCCTAGTTGAGCCACCAATTGTTTGGACCTAGGCTTGGATTTCTTATTGCAGGAGTTGGACTTTCATTCTTGGGCTTGCTTTGGACAGAAGAATATGCTCTTCAAGAGTCAATTGTTAGATCCTTAGAAGTTTTGACAGTCTAAAAAATATTGGTTTACCATTACCTCTCAATATGATCTTGTTGTGTAATCAAAAAAAGGTTATGAATGCTGGTTAGACCAGATAACTAAGTGATTATTCTCATTCAGTAGATCAAGAACAATAAAGTATAACTTAAAACAAACATACAGTAATGAACCTTAAATGAAAAATGACATACAAAAGTTGTACAAGGTCTCTATAAGGGTGCAGATGAATTTAAGATGATTCCAATGACTTAGGTCAAGCATGTCTAAATCAGGTTCCTTCAAAGAGAAAAAATCAAGATTAGTATTAGTTTTTGACAAAAATAATACCACCAATGCTAGCATGATGGTTGTAAGTTGTAAGTGTCATCTTGGTTGCTAAACTATAATGCCAGCTTTGCACAAAGGTGACAGTTTCAACCTATCTTATGCGGGACAAATAAAAAAATGTGGTAATAGTTTCCAAATGATACCCTCTTTCAATCCTCAACCATTGGGGATCTTATTTCAAGCCTAAACTTGTAGCACACAGCCTCAAGGATCACTGAGAAGTATTTTATTCTTATTTTTACTGATTTTTTTAAATTTCATGGCGCATAGAGAGTTGATTGCAATAGAGAATTATGTATGTAAGCAAATTTTTTGAGAATTACATGTGTTTAGGTAAGTGTTGTAATCAATTTGATTGTTGCAAAATCCTCAACTAGGCTTGTAATTTGCATAGTGGAAAGTGAAGGTAAGGTGCCTTATTCTTCTCGTGTTTCTTCCCATGTTGGAATCTACAAGGAAAATATCCAATGTTATATCCTCTTTTTGCAATGTTTTCAGTCCTTGTGTTCTTTCAGTTCTTGCATACAAGTATCTACATCTATTTCAGCATTTACAAAGATTCAATTAAGCACATATTTGAGGTTTACAAGAAAGAGTTTGGGTTGGTGATTTAGTTAGTAATCATGACATATAGAATATCTAATACCAGTTATAGATCATATTGGTATCAAAGCAACTATGTTCCTAAATTTTTGGCTTTTATATAGTAAAATCAATTTTACCTATTGATGCTCATAACTAGAGCTGATACAAGAAGAGAAGATGATTGCATTCCCTTTCAACCAGATATATCCATCAGGAAAAGGAATAAATAACTGATAAACATGGTCAATGAAAAAATTGGCGCTTCACAACAAAGAAGCATGATTTATCAGGTTGGAAGAATGTGGGGCGATGTAATGTCCCCTTTTTCTGGGACATTAAAAAAAAAAAACTGATAGGCCAATCCAATATATATGACCTTTGAGGACTTAATACAGAATTATTAAGTCAATTTTAATTAAAGGAGAGTGAATAAGAGATGAGTTGGCATAAGGATATGGACAAGAATACAAAAGCTGAAGGGTAGCAGGTTGGGTCTTTAAAAGGAGGAGGAGAAGCTCATTTCTTTATGCTTGAATTATTGCTTTGTTTTTGGAGAACTTGAGTTTCTCTTGGAGAAACATTGGGAGAGCTTGCATCTTCCATTTCAGACCTGAGGACGCAAACCTTCAGGCCATTATTGGTGGATTGAACATGGCCCCGATTCATCACTGCAGTGGATTCTAGACAGAGTTTACGCTGGGTTTTACAAGTTCTTCTAATGTGTTTCCAATCTGACTAGTATTGCTGTGTTTATGATTGGGTTTTGATATCTAGTTATTGTATTGCTGATGTATAATGCAATAACATTGGAGGTATTTTAATGAGCATTTATCGATTTATTTGCTGGTTTGGTTTGCATGAGTTATCTATTGGTGCTGAAATCTATTTGTGAGAAAAATTAGTTGAATATCCATTCAAGATATTACAGTGGTATTAGAGCCATGCATCCTGCCATCGTGTGAGGTTATTGATTTTATCAAATTTGGAGAAACGAGAAATATTTTGTTTTGAAAACAACAAGATTTTGAGGTTTCTTGAGGCAGAAGAGCTTTATATTTGTGGGTGGAATAACTATAGCAATAATATTTAATTTGCCAAGTTTTAATCAATGCAAGGTGAATACTACGCCTTGGAGTATTTTGTTTTGTTGTTGAATTTTTGGAGGAATTGTATATCTAACTCGTTGTAAATGAATATGGAGCTTTAATATAATTTTGTGAACTTTCATTTTGCCTAGCAACTAATATATGTTTTTTGCCAAGCGACTAATATATGTTGGACCTTGCGGAATAAAAGATTGGGGAATATAGCAAGGAGTATTATTCCCGAAGTGCATTGAATTTATTCACTTTGGAGAAATAAATTATCAGAACTTGTCTATTGGTAAATCTCCAATTTCCTACACGAACGTTTGAATTTAACATGAAGAAAAATTATTGGGCTTTCATCTGGAGATAAATTTTGTAGGAAGTCCACACCAAAAATTTCTAACGACTTTGGTTCTTTGTGTTGTGCACAGAGTCACAATATATTAAAAACTATCATTACATGAAAAATAAAGTTTGGTTGGGAACTATGATCAGGTGTCATCTTGAATAGCCGAGCAGTGTATGAATGATTCAGTGGTCTTTGTGTTTCATTTTCAGATATCGGCAAAGCGCCTTGGAAGAGAACTGATGTAGACGTTTAAGGACAAGTTATCTCTGACATAATACAAGTCATTTTAAAGAGAACAAAAAAAATCAGGGTTTTAGAAATGGCTCTCTTAGCCTGGCTTCCAATCTCAATGTCTTCTTGTTACGACATTCAGTTGATTTGAAGTAGTCCAAATTGCCGTAATGACAACTGTTGTGAATGTACACAAATTTTGTGTTGGTTGTAAGAAGGGTTTCGTTCCATCTTCTAGTGGTTTGGGGAGAAGAATATAATTTCTGTCAATTGATTATTTTACTTTAAATGGACCTTCAGTCTGGGACGTAAAAGCTTTGTAACTCTCGTGAAGGTATACAGAGAATTCAAACGATACTTTTGGATATATTTTATGTGTTGTGTGCTCATAATCAAGCACAAAAGTCTGAAGTTTTCGGCAATACACTTTCATTGATAGCTGCGAGGAGCTAATATTGCAAGAAACAACCGTGTTAACTGAATCACTAGAAGTTGCCATCAGAAGGAACATTTTTTCACGGGAATTTTTTTTGTTGTTGTTGCCTAATATTGGCAAAGTTGGGTGTTGTTATTGTGAATGGAATCTGAAAACTGAGAAGTATGTGTTGAAGAACAAGAAGCTCAAAGTCTTTAGGTAAAGCATGATTGATCTGTTTTCACTTGTCAGGAATGTCAAATATAGAAAGTCTTATTAGTGAGAGAAAAAATGCAGACATATGTAAAGGCAGAATTAGACAGAGAAGGCACAAACTATAGCTCATTGGGGAAAGATTGCGATCAGAACAAGGCACTTATGACAGAAACATCAATGCCAGTAGGTATCTGATGTGTCTGTGTTCTATACGTTGGGAGTTGTAATGCTGCTTGACTAGGAATTTTTCTCCACCGCGGTGCCAATATAAGCATTGAAGGAAGTTATCGAGATGCCTATCGACAATTTTGCAAACAAACAATTGTTCGTAAACTATTCACAGGCTTAAGAATTATTGTTGAAAAAACTTGCAACAACACTTCTTGCTATGACAGGAATTGCTAAAGTGTGAAGTGGATGGTATACAGGTGTTAATTATGTGTCAGAGTTTGTAGAAGTTTTGCAGCCTTAAATTTGAGAAAGATGAAAGCATTATTTATCATGAATATTTGATTAATACATAGCCATCGTGGGAAGCAAAATTTTGGAATATATGTTGGAAAATGACCTTGATGTTAAAGGTTAAGCATTCAATAGTCAGTAACACATCTTGAAACGTTATAGCTGATGTTTGGAATATAGTGTGTGGAGCCAAGAGCTTGGAATGATGCATTGGGAAAACAAGACACTTGCCGTTATTGAGGACAAAATATTGTCAGACTGCACGTCTAGATTACAACAATCACATAGACAAAATATTGATATTGCATTTATAACCTCCCATTATTATTTGTGTTGTTATACTGGAGCTCAGTGTTGCTATTATGGGAGCCATTGACACTCAAAGGAAACTGTGGTTACTTGAAAGACAGTGGTGAAGGCAGGGTTGATCGTTCATTGTTTATGTAATGGGAACCCATTCTTGATCAGACATTTAGTAATTCTTAAAGATAAATCTTGAAACGACATACAGGCTAAAATAGGTTAGGAGAGGCAGCCTATTACAATATCAGTTGTGGGAAACATTTAAAAAATTTGGGTCGGGATAAGCATGGAAAATCACAAGGTTAAGTTGCAAAAATTTGAGCATGGTGATACGTGGAGGTTGCGTGGTTGAATATTCATAAATTGCATACATACTATCTGTAACAACCACTTTTTTCGGGTCTTAATTAACAACCAACATATTCAAGAATTATAGATATTACTTTATTTTTATAGGAAGATAGTTAAATCAGTTTCGTTCATATGAAAGAGATTGACGGTTAAAATTAGTGAAACAAAATTTCTTAACTAAGAACTTAAAACACCATCAATGAATTTACTATAGAAAATAAAATCCACATACCATGGAATTTGAACCAAGAAATCATTGTAGGGATGCTTCAGCAATCACTTAGATTAGTCCACAAATACTACTATAACAATATCATATAATGACTTCCATCCAATACCGCTATATCCAAAATCAAATAATGATTACCATCACATACCACTGTATCAATTAGGGCATCACATACCACTGTATCAATTAGGGCATCGATTACCATTGGATCATTTAGGGCATCGATTACCATTGGATAATTTAGGGCATCATATACCACTGTATCACTTAGGGCTTCAATTACCATTGGATCATTTAGGGCATCAGATACCACTGTATCAATTAGGGCTTTAGATACCACTGAATCAATTAGGGCTTCATATACCACTGTATCATTTAGGGCTCCAGATACCACCGTATCATTCCTTTCCTTCCAATTGCTTTTTGTGGCAATAACATAAAATTAGAAGATATGCTTCTATTTATTATTCATATAAATGGAAGGTTGATATAACAATTCATCAAATAAATCTATCTCTCACAACTAAATGTAAAATAACTGTAACAATGACATAACTCAATTATTCTTACCTTAGTCTTGCCTATACATAATAAAAGTAAAATACCCGTTCCGACAAACAATTGAGTGTATAGCTTATCTTTATCTATGGTACGTCCGACAACTTGGGGAGAGGTGTAACATTGTAAGGGGCTTAACCTCCCAACCTCGGACCTTAACTTATTCCCCACACAATCTTTAACGAGAAAGGCCCTTCCTACCTTAAATAGACAGGGATCATCTTCTCATCCATTGAGCATCATGGTATTTAACCACACCACTCGACTTCACAACGGGAGATTACAATAACATGATCATGCATGAGCTATTAAATGATATTATTCTAGATTTAATGTATTGTATCTGACTTTTATTTTCTAAGTCATTGCATACTCCATCTCACCTCTTCACCTTTTTCCATGGCTATACAGCCGGTGAATCTTAGGTGCTCGGATCTCAGAGCAGTCAGCTCTGTCTGTTGATTCTCAACTAAATTATGAGATGTATATATTTTCTAGCTTATCACAATCTGTGATTTGAAAAAGATATTCTTAAAGATTGCATAATTTATTGTTTAATTCTATCTCCATTGGCATAATGATTTATGGATTCATTTTATGGTTACTTGGCTTTCATTTGCCATGAATATATTTGCTTAAAAGAGAATCAATTCTATAATATCAAACAAGATATCATCATGATAAATACTATAGTTTATTGCTATTGCACCATTTGTTCAAGAAAACAAATTAGAAACATTGGATTCAAGTGTTCCACATAACCTGGATAATTTATAGATGATGTCTTGGTGAACGCTCAACTACTTGTCGCACCTATATTTGCCAAGTAAATAACACAGCTCCAACATAAAAGTACTTCATGATTTCCGATAGAATATCTGAATGGGCATGAAATCGTGGGAAGAGTTTATTGAAAGGTATAGACTAGTATTGGTAGGGATATCAATATTAAGAAGAAGGAATTCGAGTGTTGTGGTAGAAGGCGGAAGTGATCATAGAAAAATTGTAGCATGAACAAGGTAGTATGTGCCTATCTAGCTGCTATGTTTCAGCCTCCCATAAACGTTCTTCAGGCGCCATTAACCACAATCCTGCTGTAAATTGCCTCACATTCGGCGCTCTGTCTACAGACTCAGAAAAACTCACTCTTCACTTTCCTCTTTCTCTTTCACACCTTGAAGCCTTCCAAGCTTTCCAAGCTTCACCTTCCACAACTTTCACCTTTCCAAGCTTTCACCTTCTTCTCGAGCTTCCACTTCTCGAGCTTCTACTCCTCGAGCTTCTACTTCTCAAGCTTCTCCTTGAGCTTCTACTCCTCAAGCTTCCCCTTGAGCTTGATTTAGAAATGCTCATATGCCTTGCTTAAATAGGCACTTACCACCCCATGCATGACTTATCCACAACCTTCTAGAATTCTTGACAACCTTCTACAACTTCCAAAACTTTTCACAATATTCATAACTTTCTAGAATTCTTCCCACACACCTCGATAAATGGAATGACAACCATTTATTTTTTATTTTTTCTATTATGCCACCTATGCACCTCGAAAATAAAAATCCTCTTTTCCTTTCTTTTCTCCTTTTTCCCCTTTTTTATTTTTTAAAATTATTTCTCCTCTAATTTTCGTCACTTTCTCTCTCCTCCACAATTTTTTTTTTCTTTTTCCCCCAATAATTTTCCCATGCAAGATGCTCCTGCATCAACTTTCACCTTTCCAAGCTTCACCTTCCACAACTTCTACTTCCCGAGCTTCTCCTTCTCGAGCTTCTACTTCTGAAGCTTCCACTTCTCAAGCTTCTCTTTGAGTTTTCACCTTCTTCTTGAGCTTGATTAGAAATGCTCATATGCCTTGCTTAAATAGGCACTTATCACCCAATACATGACTTATCCACAACCTTCTAGAATTCCTCCACAACCTTCTACAATTTCAATAACCTTCTACAATGTCCACAACTTTCTACAATATTCATAACTTTCTAGAATTCTTCCCACACACCTTGATAAATGAAATGACAACCATTTATTTTTTTATTTTTTCTATTACGCCACTTATGCACCTCAAAAATATAAATCTCCTTTTCCTTTCTTTTCTCCTTTTTCCCTTTTTATTATTTCTCCTCTAATTTTCGTCACTTTCTCTCTCCTCTAGTTTTTTTTTGTTTTTTTTTTCAATTTTTTTTTTTTTCCAATAATTTTCTCATGCAAGATGCTCCTGCATTAGACTCCCCCGGTAGATAGAAAAGTGTGTCCAATACTTTGACACCAAAAAAGAAAGGTCTACCACCATCTTCATCTTCACCAAAGGTTTCCACCTCAACGGGGACAAGAAAACCACCATGCAAATCTTCCACATCTGCATTACTCTATCAAATACTAGAATCTTAACCATCCAATCAACATGCTCATTCCCAAGAACAAACTGAACATAATGCTTCATTACCAAACTCCCATTCCCATCAGCAACTAGTGAATTCACACCCATAGCAACAAACCCCACATCAACAACCACACGTAGATCTCCATCAACACATGTCAAACTCTCAACACCAACAACCTCATTGCTCACAACAAGATGCTCTACAATACATAACTCACCTCCAACAACCGGATCATCCATGACCAAGTGCTCTGCAACATTCAAGTCACCACCAACATCAACTAGATCATCCATGACCAAATGCTCTATAGTCTCCATGTCAGACTCAACCAACTGATCATGAAAACCAATCTCCACCGCTATGTTTCAGCCTCCCATAAACGTTCTTCAGGCGCCATTAACCCAAGTATATATGAATCACATAATCTGAAATCAAGATAATAAATAAAACTTGATTGCTATGGCGGCAGTGATCTTTCCAATTGAAGTTGCAGGTTATCGACTTAAGCAAGAGAGTCGGAAATAAAAGGGAGAGAGTCCGAATTGCCATAAGGCAGTTAGGTGCCATGAAAATAAACATTGGGTATGAGAGTTCTTTCCTCCTCGTCTCCACCCATCTCAAGATATCAAAAGGTCTAAGGAGACTCTTTGGCTTCTGAAACATAAATAATATATTGGCAATTAAAAACACCAAGTGTTTAATCAGTTATAAACAAAGGAAGAACAAAGATGGAAAAAAGAGTTGGAAGATTATAATTTGAATATTATAATTCGAATGTTATTAAATTTGAATATTATATATAATTTTATATTATATATGTATGGGGTGATATCACTTTATTAAATTATTATAATATAATGACACCATTTCATTTTTATATCTATATGTACGTATATAGATATATCTATTATAATAATATGGTGAAAGATCATTAAAAATCCTTTGAGGTACGTTTTATATTTTAACTCAGTTATTTATGTTTCTCAAATTATTTATTTGAATAGCTCATGCAAGTCCCATAGATGTATCCTGTTTCAAATTGCTAAGTCCTCAACCCATCTGCCCAGTGATGGTGATGCTCTTGTACCTAATTCTTTTTTGACAATGCTTCCACCCCTTCGACGTGTTTCCTGCAAGGAAATTCTCTGCAATTAAATCATATTATCGTAACAAGTTATAAATAATCATAACAGCTAGCTGTGTTTTCAATTCCATGAATTCGTGATAAATAATCAACTGACATGTTTATCTTCACATGAAATTATAACGACTAACCATCTTATCATTTCACAGGATTATAACCAATTTAATTGTCAACTGACTTTATGTGAGCCTCAACAACTATATTTTAAACTAGGTCAAAAATTGGGATGTAATACTATCGTTGAATTCCTATGAGCTGAATTAGTTTGGGCCCTACTTATATTATCTGGGACTCAATAGGCAGTCCAATGTGTGGGGAAAAGGTTAAAATTGAAGCAAGAAGTGTCTAATAGAAGAGTTATTAAAATGAGCACGTGAAATCTTGGAACAAGATTGAGTGCAATTTATCGCAGTTAGAATTTACAGTGAACAGGGGGTAATTATTGGTGCAATCATTTATGGAAGAAACAAGAAACAAAACAATGTCTTTTCAGATGAATTTAATAATACTTTCAATGGCCTTCAACAAAGAAACTCACAGAAAGAAAAAAAATTGGGTTGGCTATACGTCCTTGGGTTGCAACTAGAACACATGGAATCCTCAAATGATGTTCTCTCCAAATTGGAAGGGATAGAAACATATTTGACCAATGTAGAGCAGGTAGATTGTAGGCTCACGAATTGGGCATTACAACCTTCAATGGTTACTTTGGTCCAACCCAATGGTAGGCTCACGAATTGGGCATTACAACCTTCAATGGTTACCTTGATCCAACCCAAGTTTATGAAACATCCACATAAAGATGTGAGGCTTGCAGTTGCTTCTTGTTTCAATGAGATTTTGTGAATAACATCTCCTACAACAGCCTACAATGATGTGGTGTTGAAGAAATTTTTCCATCTGATAGTGAAGAACTTGGAGGGATTACATGATGACAAAGACCCCGCTTTTGACAAGAGGGTTCCTATTTTGGATATTATGGCAGAGATGAGATTATTTTATATTATGATTGACCTTGAATGCAATGATTTAATTCTTCAGTTGTTAGAATGCTTTTTGTTCAAAATTAGGAGCTACTATTCAGGAAGTGTAAAGACTTGCATTCACACTATTATATCTTCAATTCTTGATGTAGATGTTGAAATTTGCAAGAGGTTGCAGTCAACCTTGTTAGCTTTTTGGAGGAGGGACATAGATATTGCAAAGGCCTGTTTAAGTTGATGATCTCATCTGCAGCCTTCGAGCTCGTGGAGGAAGTAATTAAGCATAGAATTAATAGATTCAAGATCGCATGACAGATAGTGAGTTGATCTCCATGGGTTTACAAGTTAAAGGAACCCCTATGAGACAGGAACAAATTTGCTTGACATGTGAGGAGACTAGTACACCCGATCATGTTTGTGGGAATCGTAATAATGAAGATGAGGCTAAAGAAATTCAGACTAGCACTAGGAAAAATGTAGATAAGATGATTTCAGCTGTGGATAAGGAGCATACAAGTTTCTACATTGCTGATTTGGAGGTTAGCCTTGACAAACATGTTGATAAGGTTGGTTGTACTCAAAGTAATAGCATGTTGGAGTATTTGTATGATGAGCTTTTGCGTGAAAATGATAACATAGAAACACTTTTTCTTTTGCATGCAAATCAAAGGAACAAGGAAATTGAGGCCAATGATTATATTTTTGAGAGGTGTGATGAACCATGTGTTTCTTATATGCATGATATTAACGTTGAGGAACAATTCAAGATGACACTACAAGACGATGAGCTGTATCAACATGACAATAATGAGATGCATGCCTTAAAAAACAGCTGAAGGTTAGTGAAGACATGGTTGTGGCATCTTTTGTACGTTATGACAATACTCACAGTATGGTTGAGGATCTCCATAGGAAGGCTCAAAAGGGAGTGGAAGGAGATTTACTTGTTGCTGATTTGTAGGTAGTCAAAACAGCCCTTGATTCTTTGAAATCATATTATTTATATTTTCTTTCCGACAAGGATTATATTCTTAAGGTTGCTAGAATATATGTTGATCAGTTGAGTAAAGGAAAGAATGAGATTATGGAGCTCAACGGGGAGCTTAAGTATGCTCATGAGGCATTGGATGATACACAGATTGCTCGTCATGAAGCAGAAAATCAGGTTAAGGTCACAAATCATACTAGGGAGCATGAGAGTAAGGAGAGGCAAGAGTTTTTCCAAGAAGTAATTAATGAACTTGATAGTATTCAACAGACTTATGACTTGGATAGCTGTCCCAAAAGACCAAGTACCAAAATTTCAATTCACATTCAGCTTGTACGAATATTTCTGGGACATTAAAAAAACATTGATAGGCCAATCCAATATATGACCTTTGAGGACTTAATACAGAATTATTAAGTCAATTTTAATTAAAGGAGAGTGAATAAGAGATGAGTTGGCATGAAGGATATGGACAAGAATACAAAAGTTGAAGAGTCATAGGTTGGGTCTTTAAAAGGAGAAGGAGAAGCTCATTTCTTTATGCTTGAATTATTGATTTGTTTTTGGAGAACTCAAGTTTCTCTTGGAGAAACATTGGGAGAGTTTACATCTTCCATTTCAAACTTGAGGATGCAAACCTCCAAGTCATTATTGGTGGATTGGACGTAGTGTCGATTCATCATTGCAGTGGATCCTAGTTAGAGTTTACGCTGGGTTTTACAGGTTCTTCTAATATGTTTCCAATCTAACTAGTATTGCTGTGTTTATGATTGGGTTTCGATATCTAGCTACTGAATTGCTGATGTATAATGCAATAACATTGGAGGTGTTTTAATGAGCAATTATCGATTTATTTGCTGGTTTATATTATTGGTTTGGTTTGCATGAGTTATCTATTGGTGCTGAAATCTGTTTGTGAGAAAAAATAGTTGAATATCTATTCGGGATATTACAAGCAATAAGTTATTGATTCCTTAGAAAGATTGATGTATAGGAGAAGATTATGGAGCCTTTCATGGAAAAGGTTAATAGTATCCATGAGGGTCCAAAAGCAAATGACGATATAAAAAAATACTAGCACCAAGTCTATGATAAGAATCAATTCTGCATTGATCAAAGATCTCCACCTCCACCTCCACCTCCAATTTCGTCAAAGGGGAACCTAAGATTGAAAATATAACATATGAAGGTAGTAATACTAACATTTACTTGATCACATTTGAAAAATATTTCCAATTACATAATATTAGTGAAAAGCAACACATCTCATTTGTTTGATTAATTATCATGCACTCACCTTGGAATTTATTCCTCTGGCTTTGAAGAAATTTTCCCAATTACAAAATGGAAGAAATTTAAGAAGTTGAGAAAGAAATAGTTTTATCCTACTTTTTACAAAGAGGAAATATTTATTAATTGCCAATGTTTCATGCATTGACAAGGCCAAATTGTGTAGGAACATGCAAATGAATTTTGCATGAAGACTATCCAAAGGTGCAATGATGCTCAAGGTTATGCCACCTCCCTGAAATACATTGGAGGACTTAAGAATCATCTTAGGATGCCAACGTTGTTGCCTTGTCTAAAGACAAAGATAATGCCTAAATACCATTAGTTTGACATGGACAAGAAGAATCTATCATCCACCTTGAACACTTAAAAACATGAAGGTGATTCCAAACTAAAGGAAAAAGCCAAATAGATAAGTTAACAAGATGCTTCCATTGTTGCTTTTCCAAGAAAATTCTACACATTGTGGATATTGTGATGGTGATGATCATTCATGTTAGAAATTGCATACATCCTTGAACAAGAAGAAAATAACAATGACTTCCTTTGAAAGCAAAGTGGTTGGACATAACTACAATGCCAGTGAGAGGATTGCTTATACTTCCTTTTGTAGAGAGGCATGCTTTTGTAGCAATGCAGTTCAAAATATATAAATATGCCAAATTTTTACACTTAAGAGATTCAAACTAAAAAGGCAAAAATTGATCTTTTCTCACATAGAAACTGTTCTCCTATGAATATTGTTTTTGAGTCAAGAAGTTAGGAAATAATAGAATAATAGGGCCAATAGGGTTCACATCCGGACGGAGATAAGTCCGCTAGCAATAATAGAATGAAGCACCCTACTCTATAATGGTGGATTTCCCGGCTAGGGGATAAATGGGATTATGCAGAGGCAATTAGTAGATAGACTAGGTTTCAACATAGATGAGTACCCTAATTTGTGTTATTTGAGTTTGAAAGGGGTAGAAGTCAAAAAACAATACAGCGTCAATTTTCGGGATAAATCAGGATTTTGTTGATCAAGTTATCATTAATGTTATTCTTTTTGTTTGGCAACTAAAACATGCATGTTAGAGATGCCATCTTCAAGGGGAAATCCAACAAATACTATTTGACCAAAGGAAGAGAAAGCCATGTCATCAACACATATGAATGTAAATACATCTCTTTGATAAAAGGTGAACCTAGCCAAGAGATTGATTAATGCAAATGGAAAGTTTGCTTTGCTTGTTTGGGGAGCTAAGCAAGATAATGAGCTAGTTGAACACAAAATTTCTCCCAGCATGTCTATTGATACAGAACAAAAACTGGATGAAAGGAGTTCTTTCGGCAGTTTAGGAAAGTTTGCCAAGAGTCCCAAGTGTGCCTTTAGAAAAGAGAAGTGAAGCATGAGATCTAACTGTAAACAACTTTGTCCACTTCCCACCTTTGTTCTCAATAGATAACTACTCATGGAAGCAAATAAGATATACAAGCAATTGCAATTTTGTTAGATCAAGTAGTAAAGTACCCTGCCAGCACTTCTCAATCAGATTCTCCTATTGGTAATTTATTTTAAAAATGGTTCTTGGAAGAATAGGTATTTATTATAGAACTGTAAATAATATAGCTATAAAGATCAAGCAGCATCTATCAGGTAGTGGTGATTAGTTGGACCATTTTCAACATGCTAAGCACTTCGTAAAATTGGATTTGAGAGATGGAAATCATCGAGTGAGAATTAAGGAAAGAGAACTTGTGCAAAATAATACAAGACAACAATTTTTTGGATGAGTGATTGACGAGACAAGAATTTTTATGAATGAGTGACATGTAATTCCTCTTGGGTTGTGTAGTGATCATGTTACTTTCATGAGATTGGTGATTTAACCAATCTAAGTAATTGAGATATTGGAATCAAGAAAAGATTTGTGTGTCATTATTAGATTGCAATATATATTTATTCTTTATAAAAATATATTAACTTGAAACAACTTTGCAACTTTTGAAGAAGATAAAGTTTCTTTTTGATATGAATAAAAGTTGCTTGCACAACAATCACATGTTTATTGGGGCACATGATTAGAGATAGAGAATTGAAAAGTGATCTGGCAAAAGTCAAAGTTTAAGTGGCGTAGGCCTTTCAATGTGACCAAGATAAGGTGTTTTATAGGCATAGTTGTGTACTTCAAAATGTCATTAAAACCTTTGTCACAATAGCAACACCTTTGCATTTTGTATCAGCATGTGATAAGCCATTTACTTACAATAGAAATCAACAAAGTGCATTTGCTGAACTAAAGCAAAGATTTGCAACCACCAATCTTGGGATTAGCGATTTTGCAACTACCATCTAAGGTGGAAATGTATGCATGTTGTTATACAATGGTTATTGTTTTTAATGCACAAAGATATTTCCATTTGTTCTCACCATACTCATTTGGTGAAGAGGATTTGATGCCCGTCACGTGGACATTTGAGTGGTTTTTAGAGGCTTAGATTTGGATTCTTGATTCATCTAGTTTGAGAGAATAGTTTCTTTGTTCACTACTGGATTTGTTTCCTCCTAAGGGAGTAAATGTTTTTGTAGGCAGTGAATAATGTTTTGTCTACAGGCTTACATCATAGGCACATAAGCTATTTCTTTATAGTACTTATGTGGCATCCTCATTTTCTCTCTCTTATTGGGGGGACATTCATGTACTTATGTGACAAAAGCATTCCTTAGGGTGTCTCACTAAGTCTTCATATCTTTCTTTCACTAGTGCAGTTATTCTATTTTCTCTCATTTGGAGAGGAGTTTTTTCCTATGTGGTATTCTCCTTTTCTTTGGTTACGAGAGATTTCATTTGTTTGTACATGGGTACCTCATTAGGGCTTGTATGTAACATACCAAATTTAACTACCCAATAATAAAATCAAATAATGAAGATTCTTTATTTGATACTTACTCTCAGTCAAGTCTTGTTTGTGAGAAGCTAGTGATTAGACTTGACTTGAAGATGTAGAGCCAACCAAGACTGTGTCATGGGGTTGTCTGAAACAAGGGTGAAAATCTTAGTTGCAAAGCAGTATAAAATCAGCTTGTGGTGGAATTTTCTAATGTCCCTTTTCCAATTTTCCCTGAATTATGCCCTAAAATCACAAGTTCGTAAGATTAAGGTTAGGGTTTACCATGTATAGGGCCTTCTATGGTAGTCCACCCCATAGTTTGAAATCTTGCAACATGGTTAGTCCTCACTTATAATAATATTACCATAGATTGAATTAAAAATAATATATAATAAAATGTAAAATTGAATTTACAGATTGTTAGAACTAACTTGACTTGATCTTAACCATACAAGAGATAAAATGAGGAAGATTCAATGAGTTGTCTCAAAAACCTCCTACACTAGGTTCAAGAGCGAATGCATTGTCCCTCTTGGCCTCATTTGGCCCTTGCCATACGTATGAGGTGGGCTACTCAGTGTGGGGTCCTATCATTGTTTCCCTCTATTTATTAAGTCCCCAATTGGTTTTCATGATTGAGATTCTCATTAACAAGCTTATGAGGGTTCCTCATTACAGGGTGTCTCGAAAGTCAATGCAAGCCTTTCTAAGCCCAAAGGTAGTCCATCTTGTCCCCCTTTGGCTCCATGAGACCCCTTAGTGACCGCATGGAGTGAGGTGCTTAGAAAGTGACCTTATCACTGTTTCCCTTGATTAAGAATTCCCAGTTTCTCCCTCATGGCAGATTGCAACATGCAGATAACGATGCATAGTTACACCGCCCTACGAGATAGGGGGACGACGAAACTAGGGGACAAGTTTTCGGGACGGGGGGTTAGAGGGGCCTTAATTTGGGGACGGTGGGGAGATGGCGACAGGTGACAAGAGGGGGTATATATAATGCATATGGTACTTAAAATGCTAGTTATGAAAATCTGATTGCAATATAAGATATAAAGATGTAAAAGAGTAAATACTTGAACATTACATTGAGTTGGAACATCAAACATTAAACATAAATAGTCGAATCTGCAAATAGTCAACATCAGGATGTCCCCCATCCTTGGTGGAGTTGGCGGAATCTGGTGGCGCTGTTGGGGATGGGGGGACGGAGTCCCCAAGTCCCTGGTGCGTTGAAGTCTCCGGGACGTGGGGCAAAAAGGGGGGGGGATGCATCCTCGTGTTACTATGTAATGATGTCCTATTTAAATTCTATATTTTGTGGTGCTGGTATTTAAACTAATTATTGGTAACATAAAAGAGCGTCTTCTATGCCATTATAAGTAATATATAATATGCTTAGAATTCAAGATAGGCTAATATGGTAATTGAATGTTCCTGGAATCATTTATTAATGTAATTCATATGCTGAAATCACAAAATACATAATAATAAGAATATACCTAGTTCCGAATGTGTATATCAAAACATCCATACCAGCTTATCGCTGAATACACATGACTAATGTTAATCTCCTAGTGTGTGTGTGTGTGTGTCTCTCTCTCTCTATGTATATAAACTAAATATATTAGTGTGTGTATTCTCTTGTGCCTGTTCTTCTTTTTGCTCTGTATGCTGATGATCCCTTGAATGAATTCAATCTTGTTGATGTCAGTTTTGTACCACTACATAACATATAGCAATTGAATACTTGATATGGAATATCAAACACTCAATCCCTCTCTGGAAAAGTAATTACTCATGAAAACATGAGAAAAACTCCAGTGTTCCTTACACTTGTGGATACTAACTCAATTATATTAATGTGATTTGTTGGTTATTCACGTAGGCGGCCTTACATTGTTCATTCGAGGATAACTTGGACTTTTGCTGTGATGGTGATGATGTCTAGCTTTTTAAAGTATAAGAGCGCCAAATAATGTTGATGGTGATGGTGATGGAGGGTGTGTGTTCAAATGACTTATAACTTTCTTCTTCAAAACTCCAACTACTAAACTACTTGTTGCTCTACTTCTACACCTATGAATGGAAAGATTAGCGAATGGACGGGGATTGAATCGGATGAAAGCTTACTAGCGGCTCTACCTCCATAGATGCAATGATTCAAGGGAAAAAGACTAGATTACCATGCAAGGCTTCCTAACAAGCCGCTAGGATGCTAGTGGCCTAGTTATAGATCCCTATCAAACATCTACTAATATCATCATGCAACTATCCATCTACTCTTACTCTTAACAACTTTCTTGAAATAAAATCTACTTTAAAAACTTAAATGAAATTTAACTCTAACTATTGGAAGTAGAAACCATGCAATAAGTAGAAACCATGCAATAACACCAAGTGTATCTAATCACAATGATAAAGAGAAGCAATTTTGGTATTATCTTAAGCAACAATTTTCTTCAACCCTTTACAAATGAGAGCAAATAGCCTTCTATAGGGGCCAAAATTACAACCAACAATAGAGATTAAGAGGCAAAATCAACAATCCAAATCGAATCCCAGAAACCCTAATTAGGGTTGCCACCCCACCGGCCAATGAGAAGACGCCACCTTATCAATATACCAATGAAAAAAAAGGAAAAGTGGAAACGAATGAGAAGGCACCAAAATGGTAGCCAATCAGAATCAAACACCTATCCTACCTAGAAGAAAGGAGAAATTACCACTTGGGCTTACATCAAATGATCTTCTAATATAATTCTATCCTTTTCTTTCATCTTTTTAGCCAAGGCAATGAACTTGGCTACTCTGTCATTGACTTCCTTCATGGGAGGGCAAAGCGTGTGCTTCATCTTTACTCGCTGCTTGCAGTGTCTTTTCATGATCCTTCTTATACTCTTTTGCATATTCTATAAAGGCATTGAGGGAGGCAAAGGTGCCCAAATGCTTCTTCTTGATGGCAACCTTCCCCAACTCATCCAATCTTTATCCAAATTCTGTCTCATTAACGTTCTCCTCTTTGATATCTTCAAAATCAAGTGTAGCCCCAACATCACTTATCATGGTTGAAATGTATGTGTCAACGCCTGGGCTGTTCTGTGCAATCTCATTTTGTATCTCTTCAATTATCCTCAATCTGATGGTCAAGGCAACAAACCAAGACTCCATTGTAGTCATTCCTCCGTCATCTACCAACTTGGTTTTCTCCAAATATCTCTCTGGTAGCTCGATAAATGCCTGTAGCCTGGGAATGGCTGAGTCCTTAACTGGAAGGAAATCCTTCCACTCACCTTCAAGTGTTCTGAATTTATCTCTAATAGCCACCAATGACTTGAATGCCAAGACAAAGGAAGGCAAGAAATTCCGCCCATCTTGAATTATATCACTGGTCCAATCTTTGACTTCACGTAGCTAAGCTGATATCTCTTCTATGTTGCTTCTGCTATCTTGTGGAAGGGTTGCTTGGTGCAACTGTTGGATAGGCTGGCAATCTCTCCAATACTTTTTTTCGGCCTCCAACTTCACAATCCTCTCGTTTGCCTTCCTCAACCTTCCTCTAATTGAAACCATGCCTTCTTGGAACTGCTCACATTCCATGTCATCCTTGATTCTTCCCAAGTTATGCTCAACTATCTCATACTCTTGAGCTACAATCTCATCCAATGCCTTGCTAACTGTTGGTATTGCAATCTGAACTTTTCGATGACCCTCATCATCACTCTTGATTACCTTTGCCATCGTTTTTGCAATTTGTTTCTATTTCTCGCTATCACCCTTTTTCACTAACCCTTGGATATCTTCAACTGTTCGGGCAGTCACCATCTTGCCTCTTGGCATAAGCATTTTCTTTAACCATAGTGGTGTGCATCTCCCCAAATTTGGATTCGGTTCAACTAGCAAAGCATCACCAACAGCCTCAGGCGCTTGGCTTATTTCTTCAATATCAATTGGCATATCCTCTTCTTCACTAGCGACTGTCATATCATCTCCATGTTGGTTCTCCTAGAGAGGAGAGTACTCGATACTGTTACTGTAACCACTTGATTCTGAATTAGAGCTCACCTCTACCATGGCCCCTTGTCCACTTGTATTATCCTCTTGGCCTCTAGCCTCAATTATGCTCTCCCTTGATGGTGCTGCATTCCATCTCTTTGCTAGAGGTTCCTGATGTTCATTACTTTTCTCAACCTCCAAATTTCTTTTCTTGCTCTTAATTGCTCTTGGTTGCTAGCTACTGCCCTCACCTTTCTGTGCAGCTTACTCTGCTGGACCTTCCTCCGGGTTCATCTTCTCATAAGTAAGGCGCACCTTCCGATTTTGTAATTGCCTTAACTTCTCATTTTACCACGACTCAGTGTGTAGATCAACTGTCTTTGTAATTGCCTCTAAGGAAGGATCCTAATGATTATCTCAATCCATTGGACCCAATTCTGTTCCATCTACTGTATCATAATCTTCTCTTAGCACATTTTCATCATCTTCTAGTTGATCAGGAATATCAAGGCCTCTCCATCTGATTGCCCTCATCATGCCCACTGACAATCTTGAGAAAGCTAGCTTTCTCACACAAAAGTCATCCTGTGCATTGGCCCAAAAATCTTCTATAGTAGGAATATGTTTGAATGCTTTTTCGTGAGATGCCTTGATAAGACCATTAGGATTGAATCCCTGTCTTGCTCTATACCATCCTAGATGATACCATTCTAATTGTTTTTCCGCAGCTGCAAAGGCAACAAGATTGGGGCAAGTATCGTTGCCTATTCCAAATGAGAAGGTAATCCCCTTCTCACCTTTGAGTTTCATCATTTTGTCATAATGCTCAAGTTGTTTAGCGAACTCCATCAAAACTATCTTGTTAGGTGGGTACGATGGAAGTCTCTTGGGACAAATTGTACTTCTTGCCACTCTAATGTATGTAAATTGTGGAAATTGGGTGAACCAACTCCCATAGTTCTTAACTTTTACTTCTGCTTCCGTTGAGAGCCTCCTAGTAGGTGTCCCTTGTAATATCCTTACCGTCTTCATGGCAAAGGCATCGTAAAATGTCTTATAATCTTTGGTGTTGTGCAAATGAAGCTGTGGATAGCACTCATGCACCAAACATTGCCCTGACTCATTGCCAATCACTCCTAAGGCTTTAAGTCCAGGATTTTCATATAGTCTCGTAGTCAGATAAAAAAGATAGGACCCCATGTAGAATTGCTTTTGATTTTGCATTGTCTTAAGTTGCAACTCTAAATTTTCACTTACAATTCTAGCCCAATCAAATTTTCTCTTTCCATTCTCAATTTCATCAATAAAGTAGTACATCCAGTTCTCGAATTGCATACCTTGAGCCATGCCCATGATTTGGTTGAGTTTGAAATCTGACATGGTGAGCTTTGATGACTTGGTAACTCCCTTCTTGCCCTCGTCTAACCAATTTTGCTTTAGATGAACGAAGTAAGCCTCCTGATTATCCTGAAATAACTTGGCCGCTTGATCCATCATAACCAGTGACATGCCTTTATACTGGGGAATATTAAATACTTCTTCGACCACTTGTCCGCCGATGTTGGCTAACACTCTCTTCCCTTCATCAAAAATGATGGACTTAGTAACAATATCAAACAGGGATGCACACTCCATTTCCAATTCTGGACAAGGCCAGGTAGGAGGGAAAGCCACCGCGTGTACAATTCTGCTCTTGTAGATCTTCTTCGTCATGGGGGATTGTCCTTTCTTCAATTTGTCCTTCAACTGTACCATGCTCATCGTGTCAATATTGGTATTACTTATTCGCCTCACTTTTGAGAAGAAGGTGGTTTTAGGCATCATGTCATACTTGTTGTTTTTGGTATTCGTTCCCTTTGGGTTCTTGCTTGCACTAACATCTACCATCTTAAACACTTATTTCTGCCCCTTCGTTCTAAATCATATGGACTACACTTATCAATCTCCAACCTTCTTTCTATCGATGGAATCTAGCTTATTTCTGCCTCTCCAAATCATATCTCTACACTTACCAATCTCCAAACTTCAATCCTAGGGGTGGGACTACCACTTATTTCTGCCTCTTCGTTACCTTAGGATGGACTACATTTATATCTCCCAACTTCAATCCTAGGGTGGTCTAACTTATTTCTGCCTCTCCAAGTGCAAAATTGAAACAAGGTAAGCCTAGGAGATGTCAAAATTTTCATTTAATAATGTTTTGACAATTAAAATATCATTAAAATTGATTTTAGCAAGCCAAAATCAATTTTCAATTCCAATTTACCAATTTCCTTCAACATTTTGAAAATGTACTAGGCAATATTTCAACCAAATTAATGCAATTTTGCAATTTAGTCCACTTCCAATTTTGCAATGCAATTATATATTTTTTTAAAAACAAAATAAATCCTTTTCCTAGCAGTCAAAATTCAAACTCCAATTTCAATTTCACTGTCAAAAATTTCTTTTTCATCGACAAAAATTCAAGATTTTCCGAAATGACTAAATCTAACAAATTCATTTTTTGAAAATACTCAGGTTTATGCAATTATTTCAAATTTTCAGAAAAAATCCATCTAAGTCCAAAATTTGCAATTTTATCCTACTAGATATTGTTTTAACCATCAAAAAATGTTGTTCTTTGAATTCTGTTTGGCCTAAGGATAATATTACATGTTTCGGAAAAAATCAAGTTTGCACCAGGTGAAAAAAAAATCGAATCCCTTCCTGGACCGAAGGCGTCCAAGGTGTAAAATTTTCAATCAAAAACCTCTGGACAACTGAAAATTTTTTTGCAAAGGCAACCGAAAAAAGGGAGTCCCCAAAATTTTTGGGGCGATGATGTGAAAACCTCAGAACAAATCTCCATATATATTGTTGCTTTCTTGTAGAGCTATGTCCCATATCACATCCCTTCATTTACCTCAGTAATTGATACAACATATTTATTAATTTTCATTGGTTTCCTCTGTTATCACTATTTAATGTATCCCATCGAGAGTTGCCAAATAACTTTCTATAATCATTGATAATCATTGCAACTTAGTATGAATACCCCTGATTTGCTTGTTTGACTATCTTTTGGCTTTAGTGGTTTCGGGGATGGTTGGTTGTTTGTAATTTGTTTTATGAGGACATGACAAATTCATTGATGAGTTTGTTCCGAATGTTATTCCATTCAATGTTTGTGGGGAGATCTTTGGAAGTCCATACCTCTACCTCCAAGATGTTATTTGAGGGAGGACAAAATAGCTGTTTTAAGGATGTTGCATTACTTTTAATGCCTAAGAAACAAGAGAGGTAGCTGAAATTAAGTCAGACCTGGGGCTGCATATAAACAAGGAGCAGAAGACTATAGATCAGTTGATACAACTGTTGGGAGAGGTATTTCACGAGCCTCAGGGGCTGCCACCAAGTAGATCAATAGAGTATGATATCCGGTTGTTACTTGATTCTCTCATTCGAAACATATGACTCTAGAAAAGCCTATTTGAGAAAAATGAATCTAAGACATGTCAAAACTTCGAATTGTGCTGGTGCTAAAGAATATGACCCTTGGTTGATGTGTATGATTACATGAATTTAAACAAGATAAGTGTAAAAGTTTAGGAATAGACAATCTCTTGGGTCAACAGTAATATACAAAATATTTTACCAAATTAGATCTCACATATGGATATTGCCAAGCTAGGATTAAGAATGAAGATGTTTGGAAAAAAACATCAAAGACAAGAGAGGACCTCTATGAATGGTTGGTAGTTCCATTTGGATTGTGCAATTGATATTGGAGCATCCAGGTATAATAAGAGCAATCTCTCATCAAAATATTTTATTTTAGTTAGTTCTTGTTATGTATTGCAATAGATTACTTGCAGTCATTTTAGTTTGCTACGATAGATTATTAGTGACAGTCGTTAGTTCATAACTTAGACCAACAAACTAGTTCCATTTGTGACATTTGATCATAACTTAGTTCCATTTCTATTGTTTAATTGCTGTAGGAGCATCTAGGTTGTAAGAGCAATGTCATATCAACCAAAATATTTTATTTTACGTTGTTTTTGTTATGTATTTCAATAGTTTATTTACAGTTGTTTTGGTTTGCTACTTTGGATTATTTGTGACATATTCAGTAGTTCATTACGTAGGCCAACAAATTAGAGTCATTTGCATCTATTGCATTTGTTCATTTTGTCACATGGTTTTACTTATAGCATCAATAGAGCATCACATGTATACTGTTTTATGTTTCATGGTCATTATGCTAGGTGGAAAGTTCTTAAGGAAGTCTATATTCTATGTGCCAAAACTTAGGGTCTTATGCCAAAGAATAATCACTCAAGAGGCCTTTCTGGTCCCATGGTGGTCATATTCACAATCAAATTCTCATTCTCGGCTGATTTAGGACTTTCTATTTCAATTGTTCACAATAGAAGGAGGACTAATTCTTTTGAAGAGGAGCAGTAAAGGTCAACAAGAGATGCAAGAGCCAAGTAGTGTCCAAGTACCTCAGCGTACAGGAAGGGAAGCAAGATCAGCCTGAAGATGCTCATGTTTGTTAGCAATCATTTGAAGTACTTGAATTGTTTTGTATCTAAGATTGAGGTCTAGTTTGATTGTAAGGCCTAGTGGCAGAAACTTTGGACATGATTCTGATTATATAGCATATGTATATTGGCTCCAATTTATTGCTATGATATTGTGTTGATACCTGAATTTCGTTGCATGTGATGTCCCCTTTGTGATCACAATGTAGTTTGCCCTAAATTCACAAATTGAAATGAAACAAAGGACAAAATATAGCTACAGATATTCTCCTTTCTCTCAAAGTTAAGAACAGATAGACTTGTTTTTGGAACCTGCAATTAGATTAGATAATCATGTAAATATAATTCATGAAATACAACTGTAGGGTTAGAAAATATACATATGAATCTACACAACAAATCTTTTAATGATTATATTGGAGCTCAACCACAATGAGGGTTTTATTGTAAGATATGATGAGTTGTCCCAAATGTCTTCTACCCTAGTCCCAACAACAATACCTCATCCTCCGTGCTCTCATGTGCTCATTAATGAACGTTCTTGTTGATTTGAGCTTTGTTCCACTACAACATGTTGGATCGAAGACTTAATATCTCAAGATGCAATACCAACTTTCCAACTTGCTCTTGAATAAGGACGCTCATATGCTTAACAATATGCATGAATTTTGTGATCAAATGAGACAACCTCAGTTTTTTCCTATTGTGAATTTTCACTTAGTTATAATGGTGTGATATGCTAGTTATCACAAAGGGAATTACGATGTTCTTTCAATGGGCACCAATGTAACTTTAATTTCAATCACTTCCAACCAAACAACTTGCAAAGAGATAAGGGATTAGAAATTTCTATCTAACTCTAATAATATAAGCTAATGTTGATGATGGGGTGAGCCTCTGAACCTGTCCTTGCTTCATCGTGACAACTAGGCATAAGAGAGTGCTATCTTTTACGGATGTAGGAATGGCTTTCACATTGTCAGTACTCATTCAAATACCACACGAAGGTGCAAGCTAAATGAACATTTCTAATAGAAGTTAAACACTTGCAATTTAGGCCCAGATTAACCTTGCTCTGTTACTTACAATTAGCAAGTACCAAAAGGTATGGACACTAGCTTTACCATTTATCACCATTCAAAAATATATTCCATCCAATCTACATCTACTTCTACTTAACATGAAATGAAATCCTAAATGAGGAAATGTAGAAACCATGCAATGGCCCAAAGCAACACAAGTAATCCGCCATGAAGACAACAATGAATCAACAATTATTTTGATAGCATTACGACAACAATTCCAACAAGTCCTTTCCTACATTACCTCTAAAACTAATCTTACGAGTTACAAATGAGGAGACCTTGGCCTTTTAATGTTCAATTACAATCAGGGCTAAGATTGATTTGAAATCTAGGGCCAAGATTAATCCAATACAACTGTAATTAGGATTTCATAACCTCCACTAACAATTATTAAATGCCCACCCAATTACAATTAAGCACCACTGTGCAAGCCAATTAGAAAATTACATTGCCTTCATGGGCGAGTAAGAAAATAGATTAGGTAGAAGCATTAGATAAGGCTGACCAATAAATGGACCAACGAAACAGTTACAATATTTTGTGGGCTAATGAGAAGAGAGGCTAGGTTGAAACTTGTAGAAGAGGCCACCATATATTGGACCAATTAAATGATGCCACTTGTTACACCAAGTCATCCTTGAGAATATTCTTTCCTTTTTACCCTTTCGTCTTTGGCATATTTATTGAATCTAGACATGATATGATGTAGTTCTTCCATTGGGACACTTGGTGCATTCCAATTGGCTACAGGTGAATAGGTGTCATCTCAACATGTTGATCTCATAACCTTGATAAATACCCTTCGTCCTTTTTTTACAACACTTCTACTCTTCAAAATCTTCTCATTGCCTTGGCTTGTTCTTGCATTCTTGACTCCTTGGTGTATAGACCTTGATCTTGTACTTGCAGAAATGATTTAAGTGTGGCACATAGCTGGACCATCCACTGAATTTGGATTTTCTGAAGAGTTTGATAATATTCTTGATTTGCTTATAGCCTTAATCAATATGCCACATTTGCCCTTAGAATTCCACTTTGATAGCTTGCACTCGAACTTGGACTTCGATTTGTATATGCATCTTGACTTAATGTTCAATTTGAGCCTTGTCTTTTAATGCTCATCCTCTTTTTAACCTTGCAAAACAAGATTATATTGTCAAATATTTCCTTTTCACATCTCAAACCACAGCTTAAGCAATCAAATCTTTCAATAAAGATATTCAATAAGCACAAATTCAAAATGCAATTTTTTTTCCTTTAATATCTGATTTCACCTAAATGAATGAAGACTTCAAACTTAAATAACTGTCATAACCATAGTCTACATTCAAAGTTTTTCAATTCGGAATTTTCTTTTATAATTTTCAAGTTTAATGCATGCCTTGGATTCACTCGGATCCCTTCATTGCTTAAAGTCTGATTTCAGATGTTTGCAATATCTCCCACAAATTTGATTTTGTAGTATGAAGTCCCTTCCTTTGATTGAATTTTATTTGTAATTAGCATGGCGGAAATTGTCTATCTCTTGGATCCTACAATTTTGGCCTCCCACAATTTCGGATTTTTGTAGAATTTCAGATTTTTGTAGAATTTCAGATTTGGACCAGTAGTTGAGAAATTTGACTTCTTTTATATGGCCAACAAAATCATGACCATCAATCTAGGCCAAGTTGGTTAGAGGTGAAAATAAATAAATTTAATAAATTTATCATTTGTAATTACCTTTCATTTGAAATTACCTTTTATCTATAAAATCATAGCTCCATCATATAAAAGTTGTGCTCAATTATTCCTTAACCTGCAAGACAAATCACCACTTGTAAATAATTGCAAAATTTTAGACAATTTCAACATATCAAATGAGTAAGACTTAGAAAATCATCACAAACTTGCTATTTTTTAACTAATCTCTTGAAATGAGAGGAAACTAATGGATACAAAATTAAATCTGCAATTCAATTTTTTTTCAAACCATTTCAATTGATTTTATTTAAATCCAAGCTTCCCATTTTAATTTCCAATAACAGTTAATTCGGTGATGCAAGTCTCATCTCATCTCAAATCTTCAAATTGATTTGCAACCAATGATAATCAACATCATTTAAAAATTTGTTATTTTCCTTAATTAAAATCTATGGTAATTATTTTAATTTGATAACTTCTTGAATAAATCTATTTGAATCGGCACCTCTTTGGTTGGAATTGATATCTTTTTGCAAAATTGAGGGCCTTGGAATAATTCATTCAATGTGTTGGTTGCCAAAACCGTAGATTGGAATCCTATGAGCCTTGCCAACTCGATGTTGGGATATCCAACCGGTTATGGCCAACTCGACAAGATCGATCAATTCGATTCAAGTCTTCTGCACTTCTGGCTCTGTAAGGCCAAGGCAGGTATACCTAATCCTGAACAAATCACTTAAGTCCAAGAGAATTATAACAGATCGATATGAATATGAATGCAATGAAAGTTTCCCAAATGGAAAGGATTACAAAAAACTTTAAACTTACAAATTATGAATTAAGAACAAAAGTAAATGATTATGTAAAGGTGAGTGTTTTAAATAAAGAATAATTAGAATGGATTATTGTAACAAATGAATATATTAATTCTTCAAAAAAAAAAAAAAGAAATAATTGTTAATGTTTAGCGTCAAAAGAAGCAAAACATGAATCTTTCATGTTACCACTGTTTGCTATGCATCACAGAGATATAAGCATCTGAATTATGTTACTGGTATCTGCTATGCATCGCAGAGATATAAGCATCAGAATTATGCTACCACTGTTTGCTATGCACCCCAAAGATATAAGTATACGTACATATATCCATGTTAATGTATGCATACATATACATATGCTTACACCTCTGTCATGCATCAGGATTATTGACAGTAAAGAAAGCATATTGTTGACCAACTTATATTGGTCAGGCTTCATGTTATCAGCGACTTTAATGTCTTGCTTGTATCGGGTTTCATACCCCGTGCTTTGCCTTTATCATATGTTGATTACTATTGAGCCCTTGATGTGTTATTGAGCGGTGGATTATAAACTTGTTTTGGGCAGTTATTAGTAACTAACATGCCTCCGAAGAGGCATGTCCCTACGTGTCTCTTGGGCTACGTAGGGACATGACTCTTTGGGGTCATGTCCTTCTCTACCTATATATATACTTGCTCACTGCTGCAGGGAAAAGCATCAATCCAAGGCATCTGAGTACCTGCAGATAAATATCAGTATTATTTAATATTATTGTTATCACCTACACCTCTGTTGTTATACAGCAATCCATTTTATTAACCATTGCTGAAGGAGGAAGACCGTCAAAGATTTTGCTGCAAGTCACAGTTAGAGATAAGTACATGTATTCTGCATAATTTAATTCCGAACTTATCTACAAGCATTATTTTGTAATTGTTTATGTATCAGAGATCCACTATATTTAACATGGTATCAGAGCTGTACTGATAAGAAAACTCTTACAAAATACTCATTCTAAAACTGAGTTAAAGGAAGGAAAAGTTTTTCTTAACAAGCATTAAAATCGTGAATCACATAAGAATAAAAGATAGGCTAGAGGGAGTATCGAACTTCTCATCTTGGAAAACCAGACTATTAATAGTCTTAAGAGAGATGGATTTAGAAAATTACAGTGAAACAAATAAACCCATGCCTAAAAATGAATCCGAGAAAGTAACATGGAAAAGGCATAATAATAAGGCAATGAAAATCATCATAGATTCAGTAAAGGATCATATACTTCCATCTATAGCCCATCTTAAAACTGCATTTGAAATGTTCTTCACCATTCAAAATACATTTGAAATTAACAATACAAGTAGATTATTAACTCTGAAACAAGATCTACTTTACATAAAGATGAAAAATGAAGAATCCATAACCTCTTACTTCCTAAGAATCACTGAATTAAAAGATCAACTTGCTATTATGCAAAGTCAAATGGATGATAAGGAACTAAGCATGATTGCTCTTAGAGGTCTTCCTCTATCATGGGAAACCTTCATACAAGGTTTAAGTTCACGCCCTAAACTTCCAAAATTTGATCAACTAAAGAATGAATGCACTCAAGAGGAGTGTAGACTAGCGTCCAGAGGTCTAAGTTCAAACCAAGAAGGTGACTTCTAGGCATTATATACCAAATCAAATAAGAAGAGAAAGTTCAAGAATAACAAGAAGGATTTCAACAAAAATCACAAATCTCACAAACAACATGACTGGTCCAAAGTAAGATGCTTTAAATGTGATAAACTTGGTCACTTATATTATGTATGTCTAGAAAAACAGAAAATCCAAGCAACTTTAGCAGAAGTTAAAGAAGAAAATAATGAGAAAATGGATAAAGAAAATTATGCATTTCTAGTAGCTCTCTCAAGCGAGTTAAGCACTAATCACAACACTTGGATCATAGATAGTGGAGCTTCTCGTCATATCACCGGATTTAAGGATAAGTTTGAAACCTTCTCAAATCATGAATAAGAGGAAGTAACTATTGGAGATAGTTCCTCTCACCCTATTAAAGGAATTGGTACTTGTTCTATTCAATTGAATTTTGGAATCACTCTTCAAGTAAAGAATGTCTTATATGTGCTAGGGATTAAAAGAAATCTTATCTCCATCTCCGGACTTGCTGATCAAGGGTACAAAATTGCATTTCAAGAATATTGAGTTCTATCTTGGACTAAGAACTCATCTATTAAGAAAGCCATCTCCATTGGAGTCAGGGATGGAAGTCTTTATAAGCTTTGTAATAATCAAAATCCAAAGTTAAACTTAACCTTTAGTAATGATAAGTCAAATTCCACTGAAATTTGGCATAGAAGATTAGGTCATCTTAACTTTCGAGCTTTATCATCTATAGGTAAAATTGTAAAAGGCCTACCAAATCTAAAAGTAGATCATTCAAGTATTTGTAAAGGGTGTGCCTTAGGTAAAAATACAAAACATACCTTTCCCAAAAGTGATCATAAATCCAAATTCATTCTTGAATTGATTCACACAGATCTTTGTGGTCCTATGTCAGTCCCCTCCCTTAATGGATGTCTTTTCTACGTAATTTTCATTGATGATTACTCTAGGAGAACATGGATTTATTTTCTAAAACAAAAGGAGTCATCTAAGGTCTTATCCAAGTTTAAAGAGTTTGAAGCTTTAGTTGAAAATCAATCAGGTCAAAAGATCAAAACCCTAAGGTCTAACAATGGGGGTGAATTCACATTTGATATCTTTAAAAACTTATGTATTTCTATTGGGATTAAGAGGGAGTTTTCTGTACCTTATAATCCTCAACAGAATGGAATAGCTGAAAGGAAAAATAGATCCATTGTTGAATCAGCTAGAGCCATGTTACATGATCAAAATCTTCATTACTCTTTTTGGGCTGAAGCATCTAATACTGCTGTCTACATTCAAAATTGTTGCTCTTACTCCATATTAGAAAACACCACTCCAGAAGAAGTATTTACAGGTGTTAAACCAGATTTAAGCCACCTGAGAATATTTGGATGTCCAGTCTATTTTCACATGCCAAAATAAAAGAGAACCAAATTGGAGCCTTCCGGGAAAAAGGGAATATTCATTGGTTATAGTGAAACTTTAAAAGGGTACAGGATCTACATTCTTGGGCAAAGAACAATTAAGATTAGTAGAGATGTAATGTTTGAAGAAGATACTACCTTTAAAATTTCTAGTAATAGTAATGAATCCATTTCAGAAGAAGATCAAACTACAGAAATTGAGAGGGAGGATAATTTTGACGTCTCTTCCATGTCTAATCATATTGAATCAGAAAACATCAACCATACCAATAAGAAGAGACCCCTTTGGGCTAGAAAAATGTTAGCAGAAAATCAAGTTGAACCAGATGATGTAATTTGGGAAAGTAAAAGAACTAGAAATCAATCATGTTATGTTGCACTACTATCTAAACTCATAAAATCTGAACCTACTAATGTTAAAGAAGCACTTTTACATCAATCTTGGAAGGAAGCTATGATTGAGGAATATAACTCTATATTGAAAAATGATGTATGAGACATTGTACCAAGACCTAAAAACAAATCAGTTGTTTCTTCCAAATGGTTGTTCAAGATTAAACATGCTACAGATGGTAGTATTGAAAAATACAAGGCAAGATTTGTAGCCCGAGGTTTCTCTCAGAAAGAAGGTATTGATTATGAATAAACCTTTGCCCTTGTTGCTAGGTATACTTCAGTCAGAACAATTTTAGCTATTGCAGCATCCAAAGGATGGAAAGTATATCAGATGGATGTCAAAACAACATTTCTCAATAGTAAGATTGAAGAAGAAGTTTACATTGAACAACCAGAAGGGTTCAATACCTATGATTGCAAGACTCATGTTTGTAAATTAAAGAAATCACTTTATGGTCTTAAATCGACTCCCAGAGCCTGGTATGAAAGAATAGATAATTACCTACTGAAATTGGGATATGCCAAAAATGAAGCTATACTTCAAAACTGAAGGTAATGATATGGTTATCCTTGTATGATATGTTGATGATTTGCTAATTACAGGTGATGAACATCTTATAGAAAAATGTAAGCAAGATCTCACTGCAGAATTTGAAACGAAGGACTTAGGGTTACTTCACTATTTTTTAGGATTAGAAATCTGGCAGCTAGACAATTGTATTATACTAAATCAGGGAAAATATACAGTTGATATATTAACCAAGTTTGGAATGATGGAATGTAAACCAGTTGCTACCCCTATGGAGATAAACCTACACAAACTAAAAGATGATATTAATGAATCTGAGGCTATGAATCTTACTTACTACAGACAAATTATTGGATCCCTGATGTATTTGGTTAATACTCGTCCAGACATATGCTATGCAATACACACCTTGAGTCAGTTTATGTGTGCTCCTAAGAAACATTTGCATGCAGCTAAATACATATTGAGGTATCTGAAGGGTACTATTGGAATGGGAATCAAATATGACAAAGTCAACCTTAAACTAATTGGATACTCAGATTTTGATTGGGCTGGGAGTTCTATAGAGCGAAAGAGCACTTCGGGATATTGTTTCAGTCTTAGATTTGGTATGATTTCTTGGTCTAGTTGGAAACAAACTTCAGTAGCATTAAGTTCTACCAAAGTCGAATATATTGTGTCTTCCTTAGGTGCCAGAGAAGCAGTATGGCTGTGAAAGTTGCTTTCAGATCTCTTCAAAAGACCTTTGAAGCCCACGGTGATTTATTAAGATAATCAAAGTTGTATTAAACTTTCTTCTAATCGTGTGTTTCACAATCGCTCCAAACATATTGAAATTCCATTTCATTACATCAGAGATATGGTTAATCGGGGAGTCATTCAATTGGACTATATAAGTACAACTGATCAAACGGCTGATATCCTTACCAAGCCTCTTGCTAAAGTGAAGCTGAAATACTTCAGAGAAAAACTTGGTATGATTAATTGTAATGACAAATTTTTGAAATAAAAGGTTTATTTCATTTGAGATTATGTTTCATTGACTACTTAATAGTATTTGATATGTAATGAAAGGTGACGACCTTTCATGGACATATTCATTTGTAGAAAATTATTTACAAGGTGACGATCTTGTAAATAATAAATCTATTTTTGGGCTTCTCTAGACATTGCTTAAGTACAAGTAGAGATTATTTTTGGGCTTCTCTAAACATTACTTAAGTGCAAGTAGAGATTTTATATGCTATCTCTAGACATTGCTTAAGTGCAAGTAGAGATTGTTTACTGTTCATATTGTGTTGCTTATATGATGACTTTGATTTGATTAATGTTTTACTGATAAGTAGGAGATGATTTCCACAGCTAGTCAAATTGTGATGTGAATATCAGGATTTAACTGTGTGATGTTTTACTTCTCCCTGGCTAAAGAGGGAGTGTTAATGTTTAGCGTCAGAAGAAGCAAAACATGAATCTTTTATGTTACCACTATTTGCTATGCATCACAAAGATATAAGCATTTGAATTATGTTACTGCTATCTGCTATGCATCACAGAGATATAAGCATCTGAATTATGCTACCACTGTCTGCTATGCACCACAGAGATATAAGTATACGTACATATATCCATATTAATGTATGCATACATATACGTATGCTTACACCTCTGTCATGCATCAGGATTATTGACAGTAAAAGCATATTGTTGACCAACTTATATTGGTTAGGCTTCATGTTATCAATGACTTTAATGTCTTGCTTGTATCGAGTTTCATACCCCGTGCTTTGCCTTTATCATATGTTGATTACTATCGAGCCCTTGATGTGTTATCAGGCGGTGGATTATAAACTTGTTTTGGGCAGTTATTAGTAACTAACATGCCTACAAAGAGGCATGTCCCTACGTGGCTCTTGGGCCACGTAGGGACATGACTCTTCGGAGTCATGTCCTTCTCTACCTATATATATATACTTGCTCACTGCAGTAGGAAAAAGCATCAATCCAAGACATCCGAGTACCTGTAGATAAATATCAGTATTAATTTAATATTATTGTTATCACCTTCACCTCTGTTGTTATATAGCGATCCAGTACATTAACCATTGCTGAAGGAGGAAGACTGTCAAAGATTTTGTTGCAAGTCACAGTTAGAGATAAGTACTTGTATTCTGCATAATTTAATTCAGAAAATATCTACAAGCATTATTTTGTAATTGTTTATCTATCAGAGATCCACTATATTTAACAATAATTGCCAACATATGGATTATGATTCATGAATAATATAAAGACCAGTGCCAAAATTTAAAGGGCAAAAAGAGTCAATATTATAAGTTATTACGTACAACTTTATAAAGTTTTATGCACCTTAACCATAAACAATTTAGTAATCAAGACCCGACGAATCAAATATATAGATGCAATTTTAAACTAGTCTAGAATGCGCTTTAACTCCTATGAATAGGAGACAAACCAGACACAAATTAAGAAATAATTAAATATTCCACAATCTTTGTGATAATCAAGTTTAAAATGCTATAATTGACCCTATCCACTTATCTATCATATAAATTATTTATTGAAATTAAAAAAAATAATAAAGGACAACTAAATAATATTTCACACTCTAATGCAAATAAATAAAATAAATACGCTTATTGGTTATGCTTGAAATGAAAATGCAATGAAGACACTCATTATTGATGATCTATCCATTGCAATTCGATTCCAAAATAACATATAATTTTTTTTTACTTGGTGATCCAATATCCACAAGATTAGTTCAACATTCCATCTTCACCACTTGAAAGAATATAATATAATATAACATTCCATCTTCACTCCTATGTTCAGATTACACTTTTGTGAATCCAGAGAGATTTGAAGACTTTGTCGTTATTCACAATGTTAAAGTTGTAGCTTCAGTCGGATTAATTCGATCTGAGATACATTGTTGTTATTGGTAAATCATCATTTCCTATATATACTTATTCATGTTATATATATATATTATAGTATATAATATATTTTATATTATATATATTTATATATACATATACATTTATATATATTATACAAATTATTATTTTTAATATATTATTTAAATGATGATTAAACCTTAGAGACATCTTTCCTCTCATATTTATATGAGATACAAATTTGCATTTGGAACACACCAATAACAATGACCACGTTAATATATTTGCAGAAAATGATCCATGTTACTCAACATGGTATTAGAGCTAGGTTTTAAATGTAAGAAGACAATTAGACAAAAGAAACATGATGGCTGAAAAGAACAAAGATAAATCTTATTGATGAATTTACAAGAGATGGAGAGCAACATGACATATCTGATATTCCTCGTAAGTAAAGAAAGTTATGTGTGACTGAAAGGGAATAAGAAATAGACATTGAACATAATTCAAACATTATTAGAGTCAATTATCAATGATACTGGTTTCCGTTTCAAGTTATAGAAAACATGACAAGTATCAACATGGCAGAGTATCAACTTGTGTTTCAAGTCAAAAAAAAAAAAAAAAAAAAAAATATATATATATATATATATATATATATATATATATATACAGAAGTGATAGGCGGAAAATAGAATCCAAAGAAGATAGAGACACAGGGAGCCGATTTGTGGGAACACATACCAAAGAGGGTTTTGAGGTTTCAATACACCTTAGGGTGACATCACAACAAGACCCAAATGTTACTCCATCTTTCCCTCATTCCATAATCGAGCATTCTAAGTCATGAATAAGAAGTAAAGGCACCCAAATTCTATCCAACTCAGCAAAGGCCATCAAATGAAAACAAAAAAAACTTGTAGATCAAAGGGAAGCACAAAACATCAATGTTGAATTGGTATTGAGAAGATAACCAATAAATCAGTGAAAGTAACTAACACAACCATCCACACACGAAGTGATAAGGAGTATAAAAAGAGAATGAATCATATAAGATGGAAATTGATATGAAAGGAGGAGCAATAAATAGTTATTTCATTTGCAAACGTGGAGTACACCAAGACAAGTTTTGCACACCTCCATTGATTGGGTAAAACAAGAAAAGATGAATCATATTAGATGACAGATGTGAGGTATTTAAAGGGATACAAATTACTATTAATAATACCTTTCTGCCTTGGCATAACAAACAAAACATATCTACCACCCAACATATCAAGAATATAAAATAAGAATAAGAAACTTGGACAGGCGTTGAACCCCTTATTACAATATATTCATACCAAAGGTGACATGGATTGGAAGATATTTAGTTAGATTGACCACCACCATTCCATGTAGACACATGGGTGAAATATAACAGAGGCACTCTATATATATATATATATATCTAAAATATTGAAGCGACATCTTAAATCTCCTACAGTAGCACTAATATTGACTTAAAATATTTTTCATCCAAAATAGTGAATTTTAGATTGAGCAATAACTAGAGGAAGCAACAGAATTAGTCGTTTGGTCAACATCAACGACTCAAAACATCGACTAAAGCCTAGATAACTAAGGTGAATGGGGAATATTTAACATCGAATATTGCAATGCATATATGAGATATCTAGTCTACATGTTAGCAGGAAAAATTGTCAAGAGATGTGGCTCAGTGAACAAAGAGGCGCATCCTTCCATAATTGATAGATATATAAGACATGAAAGACCACCACTATATCAGATATTATAAAATTAAGAAAATTGGAAATTTGGTGTATGATGTGAATTTAGATCTAGGAATACATGAACACCATTCCATCCTCGAGTGCAAACTAGTTGTATTCACATATTCATGTCTCTACATCAGTTATAAGCAAGTAGAGTTGACACATGTTTTCCACATTGATGAATATTCTTAGAGATAGAAATAAGGACAAATAGAGGAGAAACCAATAACTATTAACTGCCAACACATGTTTTCACATTGATGAATATTCTTAGAGAAAGAAATAAGGACAAATAGAGGAGAAACCAATAACCATTAACTGCAATGGAAGTGATCTACATACTAAAACAATCCATTTAGCAGGAAAGAACACTTGATGAAATCCATACTAATGATAGCGGAATTACTGCAGAGGCAAATATTAGATAGAGCAAGTCCAAAAGTATTGCGAATAAGTCTTTTGAGATGGCATCATGTTTGGCATAATCCCACTCAATCAAACAAATAACCTCTTCTACAAACCAAGTCACCATACAATATGGGGAACATTTCTCGGAATGATATCATTGAGTTTGGAAATAAATTATGAATTCAATATTTGGTCTCTATGGATACCGACACCCTTATATTTAATGAATGTGGCCTCTTAAAGTATTGTTACTACAGTAAACAAAGATCTTGAAGATAATTTTAATTGTTAAGTGCTACAAATAGTTCACATCCTGTGGATATGGTTCATCATAGAATAATGATAACATTTACTGAATTTGTCAAGTATGACTTTTCATGCATCATTAAGAAAGAGGACGTCGAGTCATAATTCAAGAGGAAATTACAGCCATAGTACAGGAAGACGTTGAAAAATGCAATCATAATTCATATGCATTTGAGACTCAACATTTTGATTGAATAAATATTCTTCATGACAATGGTTGATGTACCAATACATGAGTACATTAAGTAAAATAATTTTCAACATGAAAAACCTTAGGACAATTTGTTCCTCTAAAACTAAAGGTAATTCAAAAAAAGGACTTCGAGCTTATTTTGGTAGTACTGGTGTCTTGAAGTTATGGGATCCATATTTCCTTTCTTTTTTTGGTAAAATTGATTGTATCACTTGCTAAGAAAGAAAGAATGAGTTAGAACTTGAGTAGCAAAGGGAGAGTACAAGCTTATGTAGCAATGTGACTACTAAAACTCCATGTTGGTCATTATTGAATTCAACACTACAAAATGAAATGAGTGAGAATTTTACATTGTGCGGGGGAATAATAACCAATGTTCCATTCCCACTTGGACCATCTCAGAGGGGAGATGTTCCATTCTCAAATATCTGTGGACCCTCATATGCAGATTAGTATCCTTATCTTTTACATTTATCTACTCATCGTAGTTTCTCTCCTATTTGTAATTCTATAAATGCTATAAGAGTTATTTGCCTTGATCTTTTTTCTCCTTTATGTGTAGGGATGATCTTGTAGGAAAAACAGGCTGGTACTTTACACATGCTACCAAATATTGTGCAGACTCAATCTTATGGTAGTAACTCAAAAGAAGTTGTGATCCAAAATTTATTAGTCATCTGATGATCTAGCTGGTTAAAGTGAGGCTCAAGAAGCGAATGTGTTTGATGATTAAGATTATGAGTATCCTTCCATATCAAGAGGGAGTCCAATACTTCTTCAAAGACAACCTTATACAAGGAGCTCAAAAGATTGATACTTAGATGAAGTCTTAACATACATGTGTATGACTACATGATTTTGATGGGCCTACTTATGTGTACATACGAGGAAGTAATAACACCTGAAGGTTGAAAGATTAATATCAGATTCAGAGGGAGTCCGACAGGCATCCTTGGGTGAAGAGAGTCTCAAAGGGAGTAACTACAGGTGTTGACTTCCCGAGATCATTGTTTAGAGGGAGAATTTTCGAGGTGCAATCCTTTGTGAATGATATCTTCTCTATAAGGGAGAAGTTCTAAGTGAAATTCATTGTAATGTATTCTTCTGTGTGAGAGAGAATTGAGGTGAAAGCCCTTGTACCGCCCTCTAACTTGGTTCATGGTGGTTACTATTTTGCATATGATATGTAATAAAAGGTGACGATTTTTCATTGACATATGTTTACAGAAGGTAACCATTGTAAGGTGACGATCTTATAAAATGGTAGACCTGTTACCATGACAAACTTCATTAAGTTGTTGTCCCAAAGTGTTAGAAGTCATGATAATGAATATTATATATCATGATCAGACTTCATTAAGTTGTTGTCCTGGAGTGCTGGATATCATGATACTTGTCATGATAGACTTCATGACATAGTGATTTCTAGTTATTTTATCAACTTCATTAAGTTGTTGTCCTGGAGTGCTGAAAATCAGATAACTCATATCCTACTAGGATATATCATATTCTTTTGGTAGGCATCAAGGATTTGGTGCCAGTGCACATCCCAAAAGAATATAAGTATGACAAACATCATATGATTGACATTTCTTGTTGAATTTGAGTTGATGGATATATGTTGATATGTCATTCCAAAAATATCATATTGAGATGATATCTCTTCATTTGCTTGAGAGCATAACATGTTCTATAAATCTTCCCTAGTTAAGAGGGAGTGTTAAAGTTGTAGCTTCAGTTGGATTAATTTGATTTGAAATATATTGTTGTTATTGGTAAATCATCATTTCCTATATATACTTATTCATGTTATATATATATATATATATATATATATATATATATATATATATATATATATATATATATATATATATATATATATATACATAAATATATTTATATATACATATACACATATATTATACAAATTATTATTTTTAAGATATTAATTCAATGATGATTAAACCTTAGAGACATGTCTCCTCTCATTTTTATATGAGATTCAAATTTGCATTTGGAACACACCAATTACAATGGCCATGTTAGTACATTTGCAAAAACGATCCATGTTACTCAACAATTATAAATGGTAGTGATTATCAAATGAAATGGTAGAACAATGTGTTGTAACCATTACCATTTCCTATTTGCTTGGCAATACCGGAATGAAGATTCATTTGATAATGTATAACTTGTATGGCCATTAGGTGTAGCATCATCAAGATTATTTAACAAGTTCACAAAATCATCAAAAAGCTCCATTGCTTGGGTTGGTTAGATTATTTCAATTACACATTATTACTCACAAATGGAGGCCCTTAATTTGCAAATATTTTGGGCTCCATCACAATGCATGGTCCTTTATCCCCTTTGGTTGAAATTGGTAGATAATTTTGCTAAATATCGAGAGCCTTTGGAATAATTCATTCAATGCATGGCCCTTTACAACTTCAAGTTGATTGGAAAATATTTAATCCATTGCCATTTATGATTAATTATTCCATTAATTTTAACCACCCATTTGTTAAAATAAATGCCATTTGGATGAATTCAATGCCACAATGGATAAATTAATTAATTCCAATTTAAAATTAATTCTGTAAAATCAAGGTATATTTGATCTCATCTCAATTTAAAACCCATTTTCATTTTGTAAAATCAAGGTAAATTTAATCTCATCTCAAATTAAAATTGACCACTTCACAAAATTGAGATAAATTTAATCTCATCTCAAATTAAAATTAAATTTCATTTTACAAAATCAAGTTAAATTTAATCCCATCTCAAATTAAAATTGATCTTCATTTTGCAAAATCAAGGTAAATTTAATCTCATATCGAATTTAAATTGATCTTTTTTTTAAATTAACACAAATTGTGTCTTATCTTAATTTGAAATTTATTTCCATCTCAATTAACGTCATTAAAATCGATCTCCTCTTTGGTTAATTCAGTGTCCAATAAATGGAATTCATTTTTTTGCCACTTCAGAAGGTGGATTCCACTTATTTATTTGTCAATCTTGCCACTTGAGAAGGTGGATTCCACTTCTTGATGTGTCAACCTCATAACTTGAGATGGTGGATTCACTCCTTGAAGTGTCAAGATTCAACACTAAAAGGCGAGACATCTTAATTTATTTTCTCGTTATTTATTTCCCTTTTATGCCAATTTAAACTTATGCAATTTTTTAGAACTTATTTTTTTGGCTTAATTTTAATTTCAATTTCTCAATTATCACACTTAGCCAAGTTTTACCATTTTTCCCCAAAATTTGACACTTAGCCAAATTTTATCATTTTTTTTCCAATTTTTTGACATTTAGTCAATTCTTATCAATTTTTTACCAATTTTTTCAACATTCAGCCAAGTTTTACCATTTTTTTGTAACTTGATTTATTGGAAGGTTTGCAACATTCTGAATTATTGCCAAAATTGCTCTAATACCTAAACCAATTGAAGCAAAAAGAGGCGTTCCCGATTTGCAATGGAGTGATGGTATGAAAACCTCACAACATGTCATTTACCATCATAATGAGGTGGTGTACCTAGTGAGGGCTTAATGTTTTTTCTCCTTTCTCATCTCAATGTTACACTTTTATGATTGACTCACTTTTACAATTGATTGATGTGGGAGCTGCAATAGGGTGTCCTTGAGATTGAATCTCAACCTTAGGCCCAAGGCAGGGCCTTATCCTTCTTGGCTGCATTTGCTGTTTTCCCTCCTTGCACTCCCATCCATGGTTGTGTAGGAAGACATGATGAGCCAGTGAGGTGCCCCAAGTATCCTCTACCCCAGGTCCAATGGCAGGAACTTATCCTCTGTGGCCCCGTACAGTCCTTATCCGATGATCCTTAACCATCATGATGAGGTGGTGTACCTAGCGAGGGCTTTACGCCATTCTCCTTGACGTCAACCTCTATCCATTAATTGCATATAATCTATACGATCGACATAAATACATAAGCATGACTACTCATACCACAACAACTTAAGAGATTATGATCGGATTGCCTGCTGTAGATATCATTGCCTCTGCTGTAGATACGATTGCTTCTGCTGTGAACACAATTGCTTCTGCCTTGGATATGATTGCTTCTGTTTGGATATGATATGATTGCTTCTGATGGTTGTTTCTGTTTTGCATATTGTTCCTTCTGCTGCTGATTGATGCCAGGTTGTGTACCTTGTTGCGTACCTCTTCATAGATTAATGATTCTTGATGATGTGATGACCCCTTATTCAATCTGCATATCATAATCTCAATTCTGTAGCACTCACATGTCTTCCATATATGATAATGTCTACCAACTTATTCAATCTGCATATCATACTCTCAATTCTGTAGCATTCACATGTCTTCCATATATGATAATGTCTACCGATATTCTACTTTCAATTCTGCAATATTCGTCTGGTGTAAACATGTATTCATGTGTCTGCTGTACTAAGACTGTTCTTATTTGACCATCTTCCTTGATCTCTTGAACAATTGCTTCTGCTGGTTGTTTCGTTGTCTTTGCTGTGCATCTGATTGTCACTAATGATGTTTGATGCTATTTGCTGAATATATATAGCCTTAGTTATAGGATTCGCCTGAAACAGGCCGGATTCCGATTCCGATCTGATCCGATCTGGTTCTTGATTCGGGCCTGGATTCGTGAGGTTCCAGGCAGGATCTGTGATCCTGACTTTGGATCCATCAGGATCCACAGCCTGCAAATCCAGGCGGATTCACTGGCAGGATCAAGGATCCTAACCAGATCCTGTGCGAATGAGTAACAAAATGAGTATACTTGCAGCTCATCAGTACCCCTCTGATGCAATTTTTCTTGAAAATCCATTTGATGATTGAAATAAAAAACTTTAGTCTCGACTCTTTAATGAGTGAGTCATGTTACTGTTGAGGTTGTCAGGATTGCTGCAAATGTAATAGCATTACTTGTTTGAGGTACGTGTTTTCCAAATGGCAGTCATCTCTCTTTATATAGTGGATGGGATATGAATAGACATTAATATTTAATTAATATAACAATTTATAATTTAACTACACACACACACACACACAGACACACACACACACACACAACTTCAGTTTAGTCTCTTGGGTTTATCCAACTGAAGCTACCAAACATTAACACTCCCTCTTAGCTAGGGATGATAGATACAAGACCATATATTACCATAATGTAATATAAATATATTGGGAGTAATGGCCTCCTAAATGTCAACTCATTTGACATTCACCACATACTCTTTGAGCAATGGCCTCCTGAATGTTGAGTCACAAGATATTCACCAAGTACTGTGAGTAATGGCTTCTTGAATGTCAACTCATTTAACATTCACCAAGTATTGTGAGTAATGGCTTCTTGAATGTCAACTCATTTAACATTCACCAAGTACTTTGTGTAATGGCCTCTTGAACATCAATTTGCGTGACATTCACCATGTACTCAAAATGTTCATAAAGTATGTGCACGTGCATTCTCATAATGCTTACCATATGAACATCTACCATGCAAAGTATAATTTATCATGATCTGCATATACATCATAAGATATCCATCATAATAGAAAATTAAGTTATTGTAAGATTGTAACCTTTCAATAACTTCTACAAATACAAGTGATAATCATTTGGAAGTTGTCACTTCCTCATGACATACACAGGGGGTAGGCCCATTAAAACCATGCAGTCACACACATGAACTTTTAGACTCCCTCTGAATATCAAATCTTTTGAGCTCTTCATCCAAATGAAGGGTCAAGACTCCTTTGTAATATCAATCTTCCTCTTCCTGCAAGAGCATCCTCGGAGAGAAAGATCAAGACAAATAACTCTTATAATACATATAAAGTTCCAAATGAAAGGTTGACCACAAAAGTAGTAACAACAACATTGAAGATATAATAAAATATTCATCTTATTATTCTTATTACTTCCCATATAACTTATCATTATCTCCTTATATATATGTTTCCATGTTTTAATTAATTACTCAACATATATCTATTCATATAAACTATTTTATTTATTATTATATTAATTCACTATATATATATATAATAATCGTTGTATTAAAATAGCTTACCTTAGTAGGTGGGTCCATGTTATACCCATGGCCTACTTTACTCACCTTTTTACCTATCCTAGTGTTTCAATGGTACTCGTGTGCTACCTTGGCAGTGTTTATGTTCAATGTATATTGAATATGAAAAGTGGTTTGCACGCGTTAATAACCATCTCCTTACAATGTGTCGCTTTATATCTCTTTTCTTCCCATCTTATTTGATAAATGTTTAATAATATTTTTCTCCATCCATTTGATGACCTTGTTTGAAGCACATGATATTTCTCTCTTTCCCGCCGCTGGGTATCCACGTAGGATGCAAGATTTTCTTCTATGTTTGCTCGTCAGCGATGGGTCTACCTTCCACTTTCCCCGATAATACTTACTCCTTCCTATTTCGCTGTCTACATCTGCCGCTGATTTGTTTCTTCTTCCAAGGTTTACGCAAACGCCTCCCTCTATCAGATTGCATTGACTACTAGTGAATGCAATGCAATCTCTGACAGATTGTTTTTCAGGCTCAGGGGTGAGAACTTGTTCTCATATGTCACCAACAGATGCAATGTAAGTATGAAGTGGAGGTTTGATGTGTGTGAGATGTACGCAAAGAAATCTGCACCAATATTTGTGACCTGAGCTTTAAGTGATGCACAAAATAAACGATTTGACAAGCCCTGTTCTTAGCAGTCGGATCAAGTCAAATTGATGGGAGATCATGGGCTACTTGGACAATGTCGCCACTTGGTAGAGTGATGCCGAGCTGAGCAGATCGAAAGGGAGGCAACAAGATATGTCTGAATGTCAGATCCCAATATGATACCAACTATATGTTGTATCACACGGATCGAGATACCATTAATGATTGGATTGGGGTCTGCATAAAGTGCAGGTGCTGTGTCGTGGATCTCCTTTACAACAGAGTATCTGCAAACTGTGCTTGATGTAAGGTGGGCAATTGACTGAAACAAAGAGAGGAGATCTGCTACCGTATGGAGTAAAATCAGACTATGCCTCTGCATTCTGTCATTGCATATGCACAATTGGTGCTGAATTAGATGCCAGATCCGATGCAAATAAAAAAAGCAAACCATTAATAGGCCTCTATTTTATTGAAGCAGCTTTGTATACAATTCATTGATGGGATGTTCCCTCCCTTATATTCATAATGTGACATGTATTTCTATTCATTTTGTGCAGATCCCCGTCTATATGAATTTTCTACATATTGTAGTATTGTCTTCATAATTTTGAATTATTTCTGAAGTCTCACGGATCTGGTAGGGAACCTAGTTCTGATACCATATTTAGGTTGTCAGGATCGCTACAAATGTAATAGCACTGTCTGTTTAAGGTATGTGTTTTCCAAACGGCAGTCATCTCTCTTTATATTGTGGATGGGATATGGGACATGTGACATGTCTATTCATTAATATAACAATTTATAATTTAACTACACACACATATACTTATTATATATATTATATCACACACACACGCGCACACACACACACACACACACAACTTCAGTTTAGTCTCTTGAGTTTATCCAACTGAAGCTACCAAACATTTAACAGTTACTAACTTTAAGTCTAATGATCTATATTTGATTATTCATAATTTCATTTTGTAATTCAATAATTCAATGTGAATGTGTTGATTTTCTTTATAATTGTGAAAAAAGATTCATAGATCCATACTAGAACCATAGATTCATACTATGAAATGATTTAGTTTTAGAATTATGTATATTTCTCTCATCTTTCTCTCTCCCTCTCCCTCTCCCTCTCCCTATATATATATAATATTCACGAATCCTAATTGGGAAAAAAATCGCGAATCCACGGATCTGATTCATTTGCCCGAATCGGATTCGTATCCTGAATCAGCAACTATGTATATAACTTATCCCGCTGCTTATTGATTGCTTCTGTTCATTCGCTATATAGCTTTATCCATATGCACATCCTTTCTCAAATCTGTATATGATCTCTTTCCAAACTGCATATTCTCCTCTTTCAGATCCACACATGCCTAGTCATTTATTTTAACTTGCCTAACCTTCACAGTTAACATTAATATTTATTTTTCTGCTCTTTCTTTTTCCAACTAGCGTTCCTCATATCCAGATTCACTTACTTAAATATTCCATCACACCTTTTCATGAAGAGGTATGAATCTCCCAAGGTAGTCGGCCCTTTTTATGTTTTCTTACAATGAATGAATGATTTTAATGATGTCTCCAAGACTGAACAGTCTAAGGGAGCCTTAAGCTATCTCCATATTCCTTTCCATGTCTGAACTTATCTTATGAATCTTAACCCAAAAAACCAGAGTTTGGTTGATCTCATCCTCTTCAAATAAGCTGTGCTTGTTGTCAGCTTTCAAGATGATTTCATATTGAGCCCGAAAATAATCATAAGCTGCACAGTCTGCGAAGGACATCAAGTAGGATTTGAAAAATGGGCATGGTTGTATAGTGAAGAAAGAGAACTTTGATTTGTTGACAGATAGAAGATCGAGAACGAAATAGGACTGCAAAAGTGGAATATTCTACTATAAAAGGAATAACAAAATTGAAGCAGAACGTAGTTGTTGATAAACAAGTAGGTGGAAGAAAGTAGACATGAGCTAGAGAAATACGGAAAGACCTAGGTGGACAGATAAAGATATAGTTTCGAGAAAATAGAAGTGGAAGCTGCAGATTCTAGGTAAAAAGTGATGATGGATCATGTATCAATACATGTGGGAATGGTAAGTTAGAAGGTGAGCACAAAGCAGTTTATAGAGCTGCAGAATGCAGTAAAATTATAAAGAAGGACATGAGTTCATGTAGATAGGTGAAGTACAAGGGACTTGAAGGATGGCAAGGGACAGTGCATATTGTGCTGACAAAGGATAGAAGTAGAAGGGTAAATGAGCCAAATTGAAGTGGATGCTAGGTACTGAAATATGCTACTTGTATAGTTGTTTGAAGTAGTCACAGTGTGAGTGGAATTTGGTAAGTACGACTAAAGGAAACTAAGGTGAATGCATGATGAAATAGGACATAATTTGAAATCAGAAAGCCAGCAGGGGGAGGACGATGGAGCTAGTATTAACAGTTGATAGTAGACCTCAAATAATAAATTGGAAAGAAGGCAAATGCACAAAAAAAGGTTATGCAATGATAAGGTGGGAACTTAGTAATAATTTTGAAGTAGAATAGAACACGAGATGTGGCGGGGACACAAAGTATGGATGAAATGTGTGTGAATTCTAGCAAGGATTGGAGAAAGGTAGATTCCAAATAAGTAATAGAAGTCACGAGGTTAAGAAGAAATGGTATTAGTTCCTATTATAGTATGGAAAAAGATGGAGGAAAATGTGATAGATGCATGGAACTTTGTGACAAATGTAGAGCACTAGAATGTAGGATGCTTGTGAGTTCACAGAGACACATGGAACTTTGTGATGAAAGTAGACCACAAGAATGTAGGATGCTTGTGAGATAACAAGAAAATGGTAAATGTCATGCCCTAGATACAAGAGAAGTATATGGTTAACCTTAAGGCCAAGGCCACTAAGCCGCACTATGTAAGCAACACTATGTGAAGATCATTCAATATAAACCTTGACCATTGGTAAGCCAACTGTAAGCCAACTGTATCATCTAGATTATGATGGAATTATTGAACCTCAGCCAACTCCTTGCAGAGGAAGTACTTTTCTTTTGGTTGACTCTTACTATCGATTCATTACCTTGGTGAATTTTAAGTATATGAATACATAAAATTAATCAGTTTTGATCACTTTTGGCATCCCAGATAAATGATTAAAGTTTACGAGGAGAAAAGATAGGCAAGGCTTAAGAGGCCAGGGAAGCGATTCATTGTTTTTTAGAGTCAAGAGTGATTATATGTTATTAGTTATTAAAGCCTGGTCAATGGATTAGTAAATTATAAATCACCTAAAACTCGGAAATTAAAAAGTGGTGATATATCATGAAGGGGAGCGATTATTACTGATTTAGCAAGCGGTCTTCATAAAAAAGAAATCTTAATAAAGAAAGGAATTAAGAGTTGAACCAAAGAGGTGTGATTAAATGAAAAAGAAGCTATTCTTTAGAGAAAACACATTTTCTCACAAAGGGACAACAACCACAAAGGGGTGCATAACTTCAAGAGTGATAAGGTATAAATAAGAGAGGCTATGCAAGACTAGAAGATCAACATGGAATTAAGACCATAGGGACTCTGATTGGATAGAAAGTAGTGATTGGCACCCAAAAGTTCTTAGATTTCGTGGTGATTACTATGAAAAAGAAGGGATATGATGCACTGTTAGGGAGAGGATGACTGGTCACAGTGAAGGCGAATCACAATTGGAAGAAGAATACCATTTCCATTGAAGTAGATGGACAGAAGTATACTATTGACTTGAAGAATTAAACTATAAGTTAGGAACTCGAATTTGATTCAGAGGCTGGGGGAGAAGATGGTGAGGGAGTCGAGCCATATGAAGAAGGTATATTATGGCTAGTATAATGCTTAGAGGATGAAACAAGTTCCCTTAATGGTCTATTTCATTGGCAAATAGGGGACTATGAAGTGTTTCAACCATAATGTAATATGTTGTAGATTCAGGTTGTGATGGGATCTCAAGAGGAATACCTAGGATGCTATGAGGAGTACAAGGAGGGTACGACTACGTTGGATGACACCGCAAGACACATTCAAGAAGGATAGAGAAATAGAATATGAAGAGGCTAAGTTGGAAAAGATGAATTTAGGGGAGGAAAACCATTCTAAGGAGATTCTCATAGGAGATGCCTAGGATTCAGTGTTAAAAGTAACAACCTTTAGAATCTTCCTCGAATATAAGGATGTGTTCGCATGGATGTACAAGGACTTAAAGGGGGTGCCACAAAAGTGTGCGTCCATCGAATACCTCTCGTACTTGGAGCAAGACCAATGCACAAGAGACCCTATCAAATGAACAAGAACTATGCGGCCAAAGTACAAGAAGAGATCACTGAGATGCTTGATGCAAGCATAATATTCAAAGTCTAGACTAGTGAGTGGGTGTCCCCATAGTAATATCCTTGAAAAAAGATGGGAACCAAATTTGGATGTGTAGACTTTAGATGCCTAAATGCGGTAATGATAAAGGACCCCTTTCCAATTCCATTTACTGACACCATTTTAGAAGTGGCCAGTCATGAGATGTACTCTTTCATGGATGAGTTTTTAGGGTATAACCAAATCAGCATTGTGGAAGAGGACAAACTGAAAACCACATTCATAGTGGAAGACGTCATGTATGCATACGACAACATGCCATTTGGGTTATTCAATGTACCCACCACATTCTAGAGAATCATACTCCACATCTTTTATGGAATGTCAGTAGGGAATTTCAAAGCTTTCTTGGACGAATGGTCAATCTACACTGGGAAGGAGCACCACTTGAAAACCATTGGAGAATGCATAGAGCGTTGTCGGGAGGACATTTGCTATGGTGGAAATGGAGATAACGAGGTGCAAGTTGATGAACACCATTGAGGATGGATGCTCAGGCGTTAATATTCTCCATGAGGAGACTTGGAAGGCCCTTGAAAAACCAACCATTTGGCCACCCACATTCCAGTCAGTAGGAGAAGATCAACATGGAATTAAGCCCATAGGGACTTTGATTGGACAAAAAATAGTAATTGGCACCCAATAGTTCTTCTTAGATTTCGTGGTGATTACTCTGGAAACAAAGGGATATGATGCATTGTTAGGGAGAGGATGATTGGTCATAGCAAAGGTGAATCACAATTGGAAGAAGAATACCCTTTCCATTGAAGTAGATGGGCGGAAGTAGTTTATTGACTTGAAGAACCAAACTATAAGTTAGGAGCTCGAATTCGATTTAGAGGCCGAGGGATAAGACGAGGGAGTCAAGCCAGATGAAGAAGGTATATTATGGCTAGGAGAATGCCCAAAGGATGAAACAAGTTCCCTTAATGATCTATTTCACCGGCAAATGGGAGACTATGAAGTGTTTCAAGCATAATGTGATATGTTGCAGATTCAGGAAGCGATGGGATCTCAGGAGGAATACTCAGGATGTATGAGGAGTACAAGGAGGATACGACTACCGTAGATGACACCGCAACACAAAAATTCAAGGACAACAAAATAGAATATGAAGAGGCTAAGTTGGAAAAGATGAATTTAAGGGAGGAAAACCATCCTAAGGAGATTCTCATAGGAGATGATTGGGATCTGGTGTTAAAAGTAACAACCTTTAGAATCTTCCTAGAATATAAGGATGTGTTCGCATGGGCGTACAAGGACTTGAAGGGTGTGCCACAAAATTGTGTGTCCGTCGAATATCTCTCGTACTTGGAGCAAGACCAATGCACAAGAGACCCTATCAAATGAACAAGAATTATGCGGCCAAAGTACAAGAAGAGATCACTAAGATGCTTGATGCAAGCATAATATTCAATGTCTAGACTAGTGAGTGGGTGTCCCCATAGTAATATCCTTGAAAAAAGATGGGAACCAAATTTGGATCTGTGTAGACTTTAGATTCCTAAATACGGTAACGATAAAGGAGCCCTTTCCAATTCCATTTATTGACACCATTTTAGAAGAAGTGGTTGGTCATGAGATGTACTCCTTCATAGACGATTTTTTAGGGTATAACCAAGTCAGCATTGTGGAAGAGGACAAACTAAAAGCCACATTCATAGTGGAAGATGTCATGTATGCATACAACAACATGCCATTTGGGTTATGTAATGTACCTGCCACATTCTAGAAAATCATACTCTACATCTTTGATGGAATGTCAATAGGGAATTTCAAAGCTTTCTTGGATGAATGGTAGATCTACAGTGGGAAGGAGCACCACTTGAAAACCATTGAAGAATGCATAAAACGATGTCGGAGGGGAAGGCTGGCATTAAATCCACAGAAATGCAGATTTATGGTCCTTCAAGGTAGGCTTCTGAGCCACATAGTATGCAAAGAAGGGTTGAAAACAGAGCCTAACAAGATTAGAGTCATTGTTAACATGGATGCTCCCTTAGATGTGATTGGTGTTAAGTCATTCTTGGACATGTAGAGTACTATAGGAGGTTCATAAAGGAATTTGCAAAAGTATTCCTAGCCTTGGAAAAATTCACTAAGAAAGGAGAACAATTCATCTGGGGATAGAATAGGAGGAGGCTTTCCAAGAACTAAAGAGGAGATTGGTAGGAGCACCCATTCTCATAAACCCAAACTAAAACAAGGAGTTCCATGTCTACTTGGATGCCTCCAACTATGTAGTGGATGCCACATTGGCACAAACTGGACAAGAAGGACTACTTGCAAAAGCTGAACAAAACTACAATACCATAGAGAGAGAAGCACTAGATATGGTCTATGCAGTTAAAAATTTAGACATTATTTATTAGCCGCTCCCTTCATATTTTTTGTTGATCATCAAGCTCTCTTATACTTGGGTAATAAGCCTATTATAGATGGGAGGGTAAGTAAGTGGCTAATCTTTACCTTAGAAATCATAGTCCATCTTGGAAAGAACCATGTGATTGCAGATCAATTTTCTGGGATAAAGTTAGGAGAACCTGCCAGAAATGGAGTGAACAAGGATTTCCCAAATGTGCATCTATTCCAAATCGTTGTACTACTGCATTGGTATGAAGGTATTGGCCAAAAGTTTTTGCTAGTTTTAAACTATGTTACCAGTTTGAGTTCGGGTTTGGAGAACCAATTCGCTAGTACTACAAAATCTTGAAATGGGGTTTGATTTCGTTTGGGTTTGTTAGTACAAAAACATGTACGTACATACATATACATATACATATGTATGCAATCTAAAAGAAGGAATTAAGATTAGAATGCCAAATAGTATTATAAAAACAACAAAAACATTATAAACTTGTAATCATAACATCATATTTATTAGCAACACCAAAATATTAAATAATATTGAGTCAAGTATCATTATTTTGACTTTCAACGATTATAACTTTATGGTAAGTTATAATCATCTAATAAATTATCTAAATCTTCATCTTCTTTTTCTCATCATCAAAGGCATTTGTTGATTCACAAATAGTGCCAATGTCAATGTCATCAGTTGCACTAATGACATTCCTGCTTTCTAAGTTGTCAAATGCTTATTACTTTTTCATTGTATAGAGAGCTTGTTAGTTTGTAATCTGTGTAACATTAGTATTGGGGTAAGTCGGGACGACAGGACAAATTTTTGGGATGGGGGGAAGATGGGCCTCATTTTCGAGATTGTGGGGGGACGGCGGCAAGGTGAGGACAAGACAAGGAGAGGGGTGTTGTATAGCATACATATAGAGTTTGAAATGCTAGTTATGAAATGATGTTTTAGTAGAACATACCAAATTAAATCACTTGAACATAGAAAAATTGCAAGATGAACTAGAACCATTGAACATTCAACATAGTAACATATTACATAGCCAATAGTAACATTAAAAACTCAAAATTAAAATAGAAATTCAAGTACCCATCCCAGCGACAACATGGTTGCAGAATGGCGGAGGTGGGGGTACTCGGGTACTCAAGTACCTGTTGTGGGGACCTCTTAGGGATGGGTACTTCAAATTTTGGGAGGGGGGTGCGAGTCCCTGTGTTATACTATTTGTAATTAACATTCTACTTGAAAAATGTTATATAAGTAGCTTGCAAGTCCCTTCACCTATTGAAGATGTTGTTTAATGTTTAAAATATTCCAATTTATCAAACAGGGGTCATTATCAGCAATTGGATATAAAAATTTACACTGGAAGAGATCTTGAGTGCTAGTTTAAGTTGACATAACAAATATCTGAACTTCAGCAAATGTTTTTTGTAGTTCAAATTCTATAATAATAGTTTTCTGCACTAAATTATAGAATGTTTCTCAGTGGAACTGTACTTGGTTCACACTCGGTTTGCTTGGCGCTGCCCTGGTTTGACCATACCTGGGTTTGGCCTGGAGGAACCAGCCTGCCCGGGTTCAAACCCAAGTGGAACCCAAAAGGGAATCAGGACCAGAACCAAGGACCGGTTCGATATTCACCTGGTTTGAAGGGCTGCAGGGAGAACTGGGTAACTAAGGTTTTAAAAAATGGGAAATTGCTTTCTTGAACTTTTTCTAGTTTTTAAAATTTTTTCTTTAATAGCCTTACCTTATTTCTGATATTGAATCTTGATCTACCTTTACTATCCTAGGATTGAAATAAGATGCTACTGCAACTAAAGCATGATGTAGAGTGTTCCAGAGATCTCTGCTGTCAAATAGGCTGAATTTTTAAGAAATGTGCATGGTGCTTTTTGGATTTTTACTTTTTCTCTATCAAAACTCTCATACAAAAAGGCCATGCAAGGTTCACCATCATTGAGCATTCTCAAAATTTCAACTCATAGCTTAAACACCCTTGAATCTTCTGCTCGTTCCTAATATGATCCTAAGATAACTCTTTCAATCTCTTTTTAAACCTCACAACTATTTAAATCAACCTCCCAATCCACAGAAGTTTTCTTTCATTTTGGCTATCCTTCATTCAGCACTGGAATCCTCCAGATCTTTGTTAACAGACTTCTGTCTCAAAGGATTTGACCAATATGTTGGAGATATGTGCAACTTTATTTATCGATCACTACCTCTAATTTACTATAGGACTCACCCATAGTGGAACCCCTGAAACTCACATATCCAGTATCTTCCAAGCTGGTAGAGCCAAAGATTACTTTATAGCACCTGCAACTTTACTATATTGTTACATTAGAAGATCTTTTGAAGTGGTATGTAACCTTCCCAAACCTGATGGGTCTATTGTACTGCTTCGCCTCACTATTATTAGCATGCCAAAGGGGAGAGCCAAATATTGCACCTGCAACCACTGTCCATTTCTTTAGTTTCCATATCAGATTGCAGCTTAATGCCAATATAAAATCAATATACCACTTCCCAAATGCTACACACTTACAAACCAATTATGAGGATTCCATACACAAATATAGTTTTGGGAACCTAAAGGAGTGCACAACTTGCTTACTGCTGATGTCCTAATTATGACTAAGACAATCTGGAGACTTCCAACCAGAACTAGCCAATCATAAGGCCCATCATAAGGGGTTTGATTCTAGTTTAGCAACAAAACAATGTTGGGAAATCTCATTACTAATTTTTGCCAACAATATGAGTATCTTGAAGAGCTGTACATCCTTGTTAGCCAAAAAATCTGCCACAACCATTTTGGTCTTTATAACGACGAATCAGTTCAATGTAACAAAACTTTTTTTTCTGCAACAATGCTTTCTGCAAAAGGAGAACCCAAAGCTTCTAATATGGAGAAAAATGTCAATTCACTGCAAATAACCTGTCATCTCAATTTCTGGATGCTTCCAATTCGGAAAAAAATGCCTGTTCGCTGCATTAATATGTGAATCATCATTTGCCTTAATTTTCTGGATAACCTTAAGGCTTCCTTGCATAAGCAGTCTGAAGGCCTAGCAAATGTGCTTTCATCTCTGCTTCATTATTCATTTTGTTACCTAATAATTCAGCCTCTTCTAAAACAAAAGCACGGCATGAATCCCTTATCACGTATCTAGCCCGTGCCACACATGGTTGCCTTTGGAGGCCCCGATATCACCCAACTTTGGATCCAGCCATTTATCCTTGTGACTATTCCCTTTATAACTTATTATATCATTAAGATGAATTTTCGTGGCAGTGTTTTGCATGTAGGAAAAAGGTAATATTTGCCACCAGCCCATGCTTTTCATGAAATGTAAGTTATGTCTTTGTGCCTATTATTTGCTTCAATCCTGCTCAAGAGTGTTGCAGAAACTTCATTACAAGTTTGGCCATATAAGTTTTCCCCAAAGCCTAATGTGCTGCCTGGGACATGCAATAAGATCGACATCGCAAAGTAAATATCTAGATACTGGCCCTTCTTTATCTAGATTCTGAACACTAGAACATTCTGAACATTGATCAAAACTGGATATTTGTGATTACTGTAGCAAGGTATAATGGTTCTTTTCATTTCCTATATTGCTCATCTTTATGTGCTCTAGTATCAGGAAGAAAGATAATAAAAGGGACAACATTTTAGGATATGAATTATTGATATAGTTTTTCTGTAATTCACAGGAAAATTAGTCCATATTGCAGATTATGATAACATGTTTCTGGTTATCTTTGATTGTAGGGTCAAATGATGCAGATGACGATGATGGTTACTCCAACATTCCCTAAGGAGCTGGAATACTTGAATAAAGATGATAGATTACTTCGTTGGCTTTTAGTGAAATCTAGAAATACCTCCTATGGCATGGATTTTGTAAGTGAATCTGAGGGCAAAGGAAGTCTCTACAATAAATACACAAAGGGTGATGGGTTTGAAGATGGCGACGATGAGTATGATGACGACGATGCTGAGTATGAAGTTGAGGAGCCTACTGAGGTTGAAGTTAAAAAAGAAGATGAGAATGCAACCTAGAAAATTGAGCAGAATTTGATTTCAATGACTGATTGTTGTTGTTTTTAGTTGAATCTTGCAGCATTGGAAGTCACATTACCTCTAGATGATAAAATCTAAGCTCTGAGATGTATTTAGTACCAGCTTTTTTTTGTATTTGTTATGGATGAAATGGACGTGTACTACAAGCTCTCAGCACACATTTTGTCAAGTGTAGTGTCAAATTCAAATAAAAACATGTTACTGTAAATTTACGCTACAGAGTTTCACTTAACCGATGAACATTTCGCTTGTGATGAATGAGGAATGGCAGAACCATGTTGTTAACAGTTGTTTATGAAGATATATGAAGTGCAAATGTAGGCTGTGCCATAACATTTTTGAGGACTTCACCACTTAAAGTAGGATACATGTTTGTATGACTCACTCTATAGTAATAGAATCAAAGAAAAGCAAGGGGGTTACTATAACGGTCTACTGCTTATTTTATTTGTCCTCTAAAACGCACTTCTCTGAAATATTTATATTGAACTCTTTCAAGAGAACTGAACTAATTTGATGTATTGGTCAGATTCAGCCATGGTCGAGAAGAAAATACTATTTTCTTTGTGAAATTCTTGAAAGATATAATTAAACAAAATTTCCATTTTGTATTTTTACTTGTTAACGAGGTCCTTTGGTGGTTCATAGCAAAACTCTGCAAAAGATTGCGTTAGCTCGCAAGTAATTGGCACAGAGCAGGTCTGGATGACCAATTTCTCCCTGCATATGGGTACAAACGTTGAGGCACACGGAAACTGGCAGAAACTCTATATTTGATTGCATTTGTATCAGTAATTTCAATTAAATCTTGGTTTTACAGTAGGGTTCAATCTGGCTTGAGACTACATAGACATTCAAACTAAATTCACTAAGCTAAATATAGTAAATTTGCGGCATGTGATGTTGAGCATGAGATGGACGATCCATCAAGACATTAACGAGAGAGAAATAAAGAGGTGGGAATTGAACGAGTCACTCCTCAAAAAAATAAGAATCCGATCCATAATTTCACTTGAGCCATACATAGGATTCATTGTGACATTATGCCCCAAAATTGAAAACATGAAGTTTTGAAACTATTGAAAACAAGCAAGTGGATACTATTGTTGATGATGATTTGTGCATTATGGAAACACGTATGTTAGTTTTGGATGTTATCCTCTTTGATATGAAGTAAATAATAATAGAGGTATAAATAATGTCAATCTCAAAACTCCCAACACCATGGTAGGATCTTTTCCAAATGCCAATACCAGTATATCAGTCGGTGCCACCAATAGTAATGGCGATAATCAAGGGTCTCACTCTTTAATTAGAGGAACAAAGGAAAGAATCACTACGAGTTTGAGTAAAGGGAAAAACCAATTAAAATGTTCAGAGGTAAGTGTCAAAATCTTAATGAAGCATATGGAGTCCTAAAGAAGACAACCAAAACCGTGGCTTGGTAAATCCAACAAGATAAATGTATTTGTATGATTAAATGAAAGGTCTAAACTAAGACTTGATCTAGGGCACGTTGAAGTTAAAATAATAAGAACTTGGAAGTAGAAATGAAATACAAAGTCTCAGTTGAGAATGATAAAAATATATCACGAATATTATGTAATATTCAATATTGAGTTAAAATGGTTATGCAAAGTCTCATTTGAGATGATAAAAATATATCATGAATATTATGTAATATTCAATATTGAGTTAAAATGGTTATGCTTAATGTTATAGATGGATTAAGAATACTCAAAATTGATAAGATCATTGAAATTGAGTTTTCATTTAGGAAATGATAATATTGGTATATTTATTTATAGTGTCTATTTAAGGAATAGATCGAAGAAGTTAAAATTATAAGAACTTGATAGATAGAGAGGCCAATTTGGGCAGGAGTAGAAATGAAATATGAAAGTCTCATTTAAAACCATCAATGAATCGAAGAATGATAAAAAGACATCGTCATGAATATTATGTAATATAATATATAAAGTAAAAGTGGTTAATGCTTAATGTTATAGATGGATTAATACGCACCTAAAGTTGATAAGATCATTGAAATTGATTGTCTTTTAGGAAATAATAAGATTGGTATATTTATTTAGAGTGTCTATTTAAAGAACAAGTCTTTCTAGATGTATAATTTTATTAGCTACACCATGTTATGATGAGAAATGAGTGTTAAATCATAGTAGAGTTTTCTTGGCAACTCTTTATTGTTTGAAGTGTCGTTAAAATTGGTTATAATAATATGATTCTTAAATTAGGAATGTGCATAATCTATCAATAATAAGGCTTTCTTTTGTTTATTGAGTGATATGAATTACGGGCCTTGGACGAAGTAGATCCTTAATAGTACACTAGTGTTCTAATATAAAGGTGTAGTTGTAGCATGTAGTTCCAAATGTTGAATATATGTTACATAACTTCATAATAAGAGTTGTGCCCAATTCTAAAGATAGAGGAGAAATCTTATTAAGTCTACACTTGCAATTTATTTAGTTTCATTACCAAATTTTGGATAGTGATAGTGATAATTAAAGTTGAAACTCTAATAATCTTTCTATCTTATGGGTACAAGTATTTAGGATAAAGTTGTAGAAGATCTCACTTAATTTTTTACTAGTGTTCAATTAAGGAAATCTCAATATAATAATGTTCGTTGAAAGGTAAAACTCTAATTTATTCTTCATATTGATTTATTGTTTCTCTTTAAATAGATTTAGATTGTATGGTTAATTCTCTTTTGAAAAGGTTATTTTATTTTATAGGATTGGTTTTGAGAAAAATCAATTGTTTTATATAGTGTTTATGGACCAACATTGGATTCAATATATTTATGATATCTTTAAATCTATGTATTTTGTATTAATTTTAGAATTTTTGATGTAGTCGGTTTTAATCATACTTTATTTGTGTTCTTAAAGGATTATAAGTTATGTTTATTTAACTAAATATTGTTGATTGAATATAAATTCAAATATTTGAAATAATATCTATTAAATACGCTAAGAGTGTGGTTACAAAGAATATATTTTGATTCAAGTTCATTGTAGCCTAGTGGTTGTAGTATGATTGCAAAATAAGCTAGTGGTATATGCATTGTTATATGTTATTCGTATGAATTTTGTTCTCGTTTCACCTAATGGGGTGGCATCTGATGATGAATTATTTAGGGGCTCTACCCTAGAAATGGTTGTGTACCTGCTTCAAGTTATATAATAACAAACATACGATGCATTTGTACCCTTACTATGGTGAACCAATATAATATGGCTCAAGATTAAAGAGTTGAACTACGTGCATTGCGCCCCCAACAATTGCCATAAATTTTGAAGGGGTTCATCTGCCTTACTACTTAAGGAGGGCCCTGGTTAGGCGTTTGTAATCGTTACATATCCAATAATTGGCCAAATGTTTAGAATCACATTAGGAAGTCCGATCAACGGGGCTAGGGTGGCCCATCATTGACCACCGACTCTTGTTGCATCATCCCCGCTTTGAGACCTATGGAAGAGAGGGGCCCGTTGAAAGTGTCGGGTCTCGATTGTTGGAACTTTGAGCATGAATGTAGGCAAGATTATCAATAATGAGCCCCTAAGACTTAGTTCCGACCCCTTATATTTTGTATTTAGTTTTAAATGAAGATAACTCACCACTTATTAATAATAATTCACTTCAAAAGATAGCAATGCTGGTTATTGTAATGAAATTAACAAATGTACAAAATACTGGAGAAGAAAAAACACACATAACACATAATTTTACATGAAAAACCTAGTAAAATTATATTAGTAAAAAATCATAGAAAAATATCTCTCAAATTCAGTATTGGTAAAAAACATGCGAACAATCATTAATTGGAGTTCACATAACAATCGAATTGCAGAGTCCTAATTACATATTTTCACTAAATTTAGTAAATGTGACTCGTATAACTACATCTATAACACTTGTCAAAATTACTATTTTTAATAAAATTATAAAAAATGAATTACTATTTATAGTTGTTTTGATTAAGTAAAAACAGGTTTTAAAGGACCCGAAACCTTTACATCGGCAAAGTTTTGGAGAAAAGCACGAGAGAAGAACAACAGAGAAAAGAAACGAAAAACAACATGAAACAGACCTCAAAAAACAAACATGAGGTCACACAAGACAGAGTTGGAAAAGACAGCAAAAATCCAACAAAGGAACAACAACCGACCAACTAAGGAGTATTTATCAAGTTTACAGCCTGGTCCACCAGATTATGCATGGTTTCAATAGTAGCCTTCACCTCATCTTTGTTATTGGTTTCCTCAATCTTCTTCGAATGGGCCCAGGTACATTTGCTTGGTCCTTGAGAATCAACCCCCGGAGGGGGATCCTGGCCCTTATCTGCCTCATTCTTCTTCAAAAAAATAGTAACATTATCCCCCAATTGTTTAAACTGTTTATCCATGTTACCCATCCTGGTTTCAAGTTTGGACACCTTCCCCTGAATGTTATTGATATCCTTATCCATGACCCCTTGCTTAGCTTCCATCACAGGGATCTTATGCATTAGGTTTTTCACTTCTTCAGCATTCCCTATGACCTCCAAAAGCCTATCAATGTGCTGTCCTAACGTTCTTTCCCCTCTAGCCATTTTGCTCAATTGATCCATTTCCTTGTTCAGTAGCAACATTTTATGCTTGAGGATAGCAATCTCCTTCTGAATAGAGCCAGGGTTGCCAAAAAGTCCCTTAGAAGACCCTAGCCCTCCTTTGACATCATCACCCAAATCAGACTTAGACCCCTGTTCACCGTCATCTCCATAATAAGAATCCTCACTCTTCTTAGTACCATATTTGTTCTTCTATCAACGCAAGGAATTTCTTTTCCTCTCCAAACGTTAAGCCAAGGGCTCATCATTAGAGTGAGGAGAGACTCGCTCATCTTGACAACCCTTACCCTTTCCTTTGCTACCACCCCTTTTTTTGATATGCTCTCTGACAATTTCCTCAACAAAATCACTTTCCTAGTCCCGATCAGAATCTTCCTTCTCAACAGTCTTTTTCTTCTTTTTAGTACTGCCACCCGAGCCTTTTTTCGAGCTAACCATACCCCCTTCGGCCTCATCCTGCATATCAGAGTCATAGCCCTTATCCTGAATACTCCCTTCAATATCCTGATCAACCCCTTTCAAGGTTCTGGGTTTCAAAAAATTTCTTCATTTCAACACATTCATAATAAAGACCAGGAGATCTTCATGGCAAACATGTTCGCCAGTCAGGTCTCGCTGGATGGCCTGGGTTGAAATGGTAAGAGATTGCAAAAGATAGAAAGGAAAATTAACCCTAATATCATGTCAGAAATGGTTTGCCAACACAAAGTGGTAGCCATACAATTTTGTATATCTTCCATCCAGAGTCAAGTAGTCCATGATCACAAAGAACACAAAATGCCATGGACGAGAAACAGAGGTCGAGTTAAAATATGAGTTACCTATCTTAACCAGACGATTTCTCTCCTGATTTGTCTCAACAAAGTCATCAATCACCTTATCTGAGATCTTCCTCTCCCTATAAAAATTGATCCTGTCCAAATCCAAACCAGTAGCCTCTGCAATGGTCTCTTTCGTGACATCCATCCTCTAGTTCTCGACCAACACCAAATCGTCCTTCCAAGATTTAACAAACTAGTTTGTAATTGCAAGGTTATAACCTTTGAGTCTCTCCATATAACCAGTGAAATTTTCGTGCCTGAGAATGTCCCACACCTCTGGTTTGTTCTTCCACTCCACACAGCTAGGTGGTTCCACCCGTTTCCTCTTGCCCCCCATAATCTCTGTGTCTGATATACTGGTTTGCTCAGTTTGAAAACTCCCAATCACTCTGTGAAAACCACTACCAAAGCGAGGAGAAGAAGAAACAACCCAGAATCTATGTGAACTACCCACATTCCTAAAAATGATAGCCCACCTCACTCCAAAGGAGTAAAAATCATAATTCACTGACAACATCATTATTAAAGGATTTTTGCTGAGATTTCCATTTTTCATGCTTAACATGATTGTGGCCCTCAGGAGGTAAAGTATTAAATGACTCCCATATGATCTTTTGATCATTACAACAAGCCACATTCGAAGCCCAATTGGCTAAACCATTAGCTTCCCTATAGTTAATAGGAATGAATTAATAATATTAACAGCCTTAGAAATAATATTGCTGATAGTCTAGGAAGGTGGGTTGATTTTATTTAGCCAATTAATGATATTGAGGGAATCACCTTCAATTCAAATATTCTTCAAATTCAAACTTTTGGCATAAATAAGACCATGAAGAGCAACAAAGGCTTCAACAACGCGATTGGTTTGACACCCTAATGGTATGGCCATACCACCATCAAAGTTGCCATAAAAATTTCTAATCACCACTCTACATCTAGCAGTGCCCAGGTTCCCTTTCGAGGCCCAATCAAAGTTAATCTTAAACCAGTTTTCCGGAGGACAATCCCATCTTGCATTATCCCTTGGATTAGGAACCTTTATGTTCAAAATCAAACTCCCAATATTCCAATTATTAATCACTCTAGCATCCCACTCATTACAAGGGTGTTGTCTTGTACCACAAATTTTGATATTTTCCTGCAAAAGGACCTTGATTTTATGGAAAACCTGAATTGGATTGGATTCCACCCCTCTAAAGATCCTGTCATTACATTCCTTCCAAATGCCCTAGCACAGATAAGGAAGAATAAAATCCCACAATTTAATAATCAAAGAATTCTTGGAGGGAGCTTTCCAATTAGAAAAGAATAGCTCGATGGTAGCATGAGGGACCCAATCCATGTTCATTAAACTCCAAATTGTATCCCAAACCTTCTTAGTATAGGAACAATGAAGCATAATATGATCCATTGATTCCCCGTCATTCTTGCAAAGAACACATCAATTAACAATGAAGAACCCTCTCTTCTTAAGATTGTCAAGAGTTAATATTTTATTTTGCAAAAGAATCCAAAAGAAGATATTAACTTTAGGAGTCATACCTTTCACCCATGTCGTAGCCCAGCAAGGTACATCATGATCCTCAAAAGAATTAGCAAAGGCTGAAGCAATAGAGTATATATCGCTAGGATTGGCTTTCCAAATCAGAACATCCTCTTCATGGTTTAGAACACAAGCATTCAAGCATTTAGCAAGCTCCACCAAATTCAGATCCACCCTAAGAAGATTCACCCACAAATCATCCTTCCAGTAATCACTAACCAGAGTACCAAACTGATTCTTGCACTGCTCCATATACCCATTCCACCTTGGGTCTTCACAAGGGGGTGATCCAAAATCCACATATCTTCCCAAAAAAGGACTTTCAATCCATTTCCAACCTTCCATTTTACTCCTCTCCTTAAATTGTATTTAAATTTCTAAGCATTCTTCCAGATCTGAGAACCCCCTTGATCAACATCAGAGAAAAGAAAATGTTGAATGTCAAAGTGATCCCTATTATATTTATCAGCCCATATATTCCTCTATTCCCCCTCTTCCTTGTGCCATCTCCAAAGAAGTTTAGCCAGTAAGAGTTCATTCATAGTAGAAATCCTTCGTAGCCCAAGCCCACCCTTCCCCTCAAGAATACAAACATTCTCCCATGCAATAAGAGGAAGTCTCTTTTTAGTCTTAATGCCAGTCCGCAAGGTCTTCTGTATTTTCTCAATAGAAAATGCATACTTTCTCAAGATTTTAAAGATACTTAAAGCATGGAGTGGGACACTTTGAAGGATAGATTTTAAAACAATAACCTTCCTAGCCCGACTTAGGAGAGAACCCTTCCAACCATCAAGTTTCAAGTGTATTTTATCAATCAGAGAATTCCAAAAGCTGTCAGGAGGGGATAAACCCAAAGGTAACCCCAAATAAGTTCTTGGCAAGGAGCCACTCTCACAACCAATAATCCTTTTAATCTTTAATTGTCTAGCCTCACTAACATTGATAAAATAAATCACACTTTTACTCCAATTAATGGTTTGGTCAATGGCATCCCCATAATCAGACAAAACCTTCTTAATGTTCCTAGCGTTTCTCACTGAGGCCTCCCCCATAACAATCGAATCATCCACAAATTGTTGGTGCAAACACACGAGAGCCGAGGAAGAAGGACTAAGGCCCACAAAATCTTCTTTCACCACCATATTATTCACAAATCTTCCCAGGCATTCAGTCAAGATAATAAAAAGAATAGGAGAAATCAGGTCTCCTTGTCTAAGGCCCCTTGAAGCCTTAAAGAAGGAGGAAAGGGAACCATTAACAAGCACTAAAAAAGAAACCGAAGATATTAACATAAAGATAAGATCCTTGAATCTCTTATTAAAGCCAAATGCTTCCAACGCCCTAAGAAGGAAGTTCCAGTCGACTCTATCATAAGCTTTAGAGAGATCAAACTTGAGAAGAAACCCTTCCTTCTTAGACACTGCTAGAGAATGAATTTTTTCATGAATAGAGATGATGGAGTCCAAGATCTGTCTGCCTGGAACAAAACCATTTTGCTATCTAGAAATGATAGCCGGAAGAATGGAGAGAATTCTAAGAGTAAGAACCTTAGAAATAATCTTATAGAAAGAATTGCACAATCTGATAGGCCTAAACTGATCCATGCTATCAACACCCAACCTCTTAGGGATAAGGGCAATAAAGGTCCCATTTAACTCTTTGAGTAGGTTTCTAGAACCAAAAAATTCCTTGACACCATTACTAACATCAGCCCCCAATGATATGCCAATATTTATGAAAGAACAAAAGAGGAAACCCATCAGGACCAAGGGCCTTATCACCCTCAAAAGAAAAAAATAGCCTTAGAAATCTCATCCAAAGAAGGAATGGCAGTAAGGGATGAGTTCTGTGCCTCAAAGATGCAAGAAGGAATACTCTCTAGGAACATTTGCTGCTTGTCTAAATTCAAATCTGGGTCACATTGTAGCAAGCTACCAAAGAACTCCACAACCTCCCTTTTAATGATCTCTTCATTATCAATCAAACCTTCATCCGTTTTAAGTTTGGAAATTCTATTAACCATCCTATGCTTCAAGGTAGTCATATGAAAGAACTTGGTATTCTAGTCTCCTTCTTTAAGAAAGACCTTTTGGGAGAGCTGTCTCCAAAAGATTTCCTCCTTAGAAATAAGATCATGAAGTTCAACCAGTTTATTAACCTCTTCCCTAGAAACCATCTCATATCCATTAGCCTGAATCCTGTCTTAAATGTCTTTAAGCTCCTCCACAATCTTCTTTTTGTTCTCAAAAAAGTTACCAAAGGTAGTTTTATTCTAGATTTTAATATTCTTCTTGACATTTTTCAATTTAGCAGCCACTCTAAACATAGTTGTACCCTCAACATTGATGTTCCACCACTCCTTTATAAGGCTCTCCAAATTAGGATGAAGAGTCCACATTTTTTCAAATCTAAAGGGAAAATTCTTATGAAAGTTAATTTTGTTAGCAACAAAGAAGATAGGGTAGTGATCAGAATGCACCCGAACCTAAGCATTGAGTGAGCATTTATAATTCAAAATCTACTCATTACTAATAAGAGCACGATCCAACCTGACTTGAATTAAATTCTTCCCAGCTCTTCTGTTCGTGCATGTGTACTCAATCCCATGTAAATCAAGATCATGGAGCAAATGAAGGTCAATAAAGTTCATAAGATCTAATCTATTATCCAGATTGGTCTGATTGCCTCCCCATTTTTCAAAATCCTTCAAGGGGATATTAAAGTCCCCTATCACCAACCACTTATCCTTAGCAAAAAGCTTTCTCTGATTAGAAATTTCTTCCCACGGAGCCTTCCTCCCCCATTTAGTATCAGGGGCATAAAAATTAGTAAGGACCCGACTAAAATTGTCTTTTGAATTAACAAAATGCACATTCATCATATTTTTGCTTTGATAAATGAGTTCCCCCTAAATCCATTTATTAATCCAAAAAATTGCCAATCCACCTAAAGCTCCATCAAAATCACTTCCAAAAATCTTTCCTCCCTTAAAAATAGAGAGGCATTCCACCTTGTCCTTAAGCATCTTAGTTTCTTGAATAACAAAAATATCAGGCCTATTATCCCTAATCATATTTTTTTAAATGTCATGTTTGTGAGGGTTATTTAACCCTCGAATATTCCATGAAATGATCTTCATAATTTAACAAAATGTTTAGATTCAAGGATAGTTCTCTGACTGCCATCAACAATACTTCTGTTAGCCTCAACTATTCTTTTGTGCAAATTTGAGGGTTTTCCAGTAGAAGATGGAGAAGACCCAACATCACCATTCTTGAGAATAGCTCCACCATTCTTAGAAGAAGAACCAAACTTACCCTTAGCCAGTTTTGAATCAACTTTGGATCCCTTCTTGTTGTTTTTCACTGGGGTAGAGTCCTCATCTTTTTTATTATTTTTCTTCCTGCCCCTACATTGTTTCCCTACTGCTGTCCAATTAGCCTCATAACTATCCTCTTCCCAAACTGCATCCTCAATATGAGAAACAGTAAGGATGTCCTCGACAACTCCACTGGCAAAGATGCCATCCTTCAACCCAGGATCCCAGGCTAGTAGATCTATCTCCTTTTGAGATCCATCTTCAATATAAACCTGTTCTTCCTTTGAAAGAATCCCTAAGGCTTCCTGATTCCTCTACAGGCAAACATTCTCAGGATTCTCCAAAGGTGCTTGGGAATAGGTAGTCAAATCTATCTCCTTTTGAGATCCATCTCCAATAGAAACCTGATCTTCCTTTGAAAGAATCCCCAAGACTTCTTGATTCCTCTGCAAGAAAACATTCTTAGGAATCTCCAGAGGTGCCTGGGTAGAGGTAGTCAAATTATTCACCTTCGCCACCACAGGATCGCTGCTTACCATAGCTGAGCATATATAGAGATCCTTTGGGGGAGCAGACAAGTCTGCATCCACCCCAACACTCTTTGATGGATCTATCTTCACTAAGTTAAGATCTTGGTGGGGGGCAGCAATCGCTCCCTCCACAAGAATACTACTTTCCTCAAGACACATAGATTGATCCTTTGGAGGAGTAGACACCTCAACTGATGCCTTTGCCCCTTTTGATAGATCTTTCTTTACCCAAATTTTCTTACTCTTCTTAGCATTCTTCTTGGATTTTCCTTTCAGAGAGGGACATTTCTTAGCCCAGTGACCAGCTTTCTTGCAATGGAAGCAAGCAAAAGGGATAGGTTCATACTCTATTCTTTGATCCCAAAAACCAAGTTTAGATTTCAGAGAAATAGATTCAGGAAGATCCACACCACGGGATACCCCAACACAAAATCTAGCATAGTTCAGTCTCCTCCTAGAAACAGTCACTGGATCTAAAGAGAGGAGTTCCCCAAAAGTATTGGCAATGCCCTTAAATACATCTTCCACCTAGAACTCAAGAGGGAGACCATGTAATTTCACCTAGACAGGGGCTTGAATAGTTGAATCATCCAGAGAGTAAAGATTGGGGGCCCATTTATGTAATAGTAGGGTATGCTTCCCCAAAACCCACAGACTACTACAAAGGATATCATGCTTATCCTCATCACAAGAAAAAAAAAAAGAGAGACAACCTTTGGCCATTGCAGAGATGTCCACTTGACCTTTCAAACACCATTTTCTTTGCACAAAAGCTCACACATCTTCAATATTGGGTCTCGCTCCAGTGAAGCGCCCCACCAAGGTAGAGTCCATACAAGAGATATTTCTATCAATGATCTGATCAGAAATTTCAATAGAGAACTCACCTTTGTCCTTTGCAGAGATGTCTTTGACTGACAAGAAAGTAGACTTTCCAGTAGGTCGAATCCCAAACAAACTTGACCATTTTTTATTTTGCTTGGGCCCCCCTCTTGAATCCGCCAAGAACCTGCCATCATCAGCATCCCCAGATTCAACATCCCTAGAATTGACAAGGGAATCCCCAGACTGCTCACTAGGTACAAAGGTATTCAAATTCTGATTCTTGCCCGAACTCTCCTCGCTCCCGCTCGCCATGGTTCAGTGCTATTTATAGTTGTTAATGTTATAATTATGTCGGATAAATTATATTATATATATGAGATATATAAATTGACAAATATTATATATGAAATTATTAACTTATGTTAAGAGAGTGTGTGTGTATATATATAGATATATATAGTTATATAACCATTATAATATATTGAGGATATATTAGTTATGTTATAACTATAACTAATGTAAGTTAATACTCTTCAAGAGACATGCCTCTTTATATCGCATATGTATTCATTCGTATAGTAACTTGGAAAATACATAAAATATCTACAAGTGTTATTACAAGTTACAAAAATAGATTAATGGATTTTATTTTTTAACATGGGTATCAGAGCATAGTTCCTTCTATAAAGCCTAAACAACTTGAAGGTAGATCTCAAACAAAGATCATGAAAGAGTAATTGGGAAAAACTACAGAAATCCAAAGTCAAGGTAATCGGGAAAAGGTAGTAAGAGTTTGATTTCCAGCAGAACCCTTGAGCATCCTAATAATGTAAAAATATAACACAAATTTGAACAAAGATGTTAGAAGATATCACATGACGAAAAATTCTACAATCAATGGATCGATTTCACTTTATTTTAAAAGAAGGGTATTGGATTTTGTGACCAAACCGTTGTCTTGGAAGGATCGCCTCATTAAGACAGTCTATGTAGAATTCATGTTACCCGATTTGTGAATCTAGTGATGGCATTGAATTGGCCAAAGCTGTGACATTACGGCCACCCTTAAACATCACACACTAAGGGAAGAATTAAGCTTGTGAAAAAAAAGTCAACTTTGACTATTTAACACTTTTGATCTAGGAATTAAGCTTAGTGTGTGATGTTTAAGCCGTTCTTGACACCTAATGGGCAAATCTGGTTATTGTATTTGCTATCTTGATAACAATTTATTGTTAGCTCTGACAAACATATGTATAGCAGTAACCTTTTGAGAATCCATATGGTTGGCCGCCTTTGAAGTACATATACCAAACGATGACATGCAAAAGATTATTTTCTCATAGGGATGTTGTCAAAAGATGTGAAACCCATAAAGGTCATTGGGCAATAGATTCTTGATTGTCAGGGTAAAGAAATTGAGGTTGTTCTAAAGCATATCAAATTCTCATTGCAGAGTTAGAAGTTTCATAGATAAAGAAACCATTGTCAAGGATGATCAATCATAATGAATAGGTAGGTTGTTGTGTGTTCTTAGATTGATTGATGTAGATTCAATTATTGAAAACATTCTTCAAAGAGTATCATGCGAAGATAAAGATGATGGTCAATGCAATATCATTCTGAAAGTCCATATTTTGTGTACATTTTTGCTAGTCAATGACAATATGAATTAGATCAAGGAATTGTAGTGACTAATCCAAAATCATCAAATGAGTCCTACTGATTGACATCTTTTACGATGATAATATGTGGCCTCTTCTATGTATGTTAATGCAATATGGATAGGTGTGAAACTATCGAGCGGCTTAACCTGTACACTGGAAGCGTTGAATAATAGTGGCTTCCAATGGGTCCAGCCACTATTAGCCAATAACATGACCCCAATACATAGGAGTGGCTGGGCCCAAGCTGTTGGCTAAGCGTGGGTGGGCCCACTATCATTCAACGCTTCCAATGTGCCGGTTAAGCCTAGCCTGAAACCAATGGCCTATGATTTATTCACAATTCTAAAGATGAGGGTGTATGATTTATCATAGCTAAACTTTGACACAGTCAGGGGTTGAGGCTTTACGTAGATAAGGGTATCGATAAGGACCATGCGAAATGATCACATGCAAAAAAGATACTCCATCAATTACCAAACTGCTTGGAGTACATCTGGAGATTGGCACACAATATTCCAGACATGTAGCAATAGTAACTGTTGATTAGTGTCATTGGCAGAGGTTATTGGCTCATTGCTAGATAATGGATGGAAGTTAATTTTAGAATAAGCTACATTCGTCGGTTGGGCGCATTAGTGGCACCTGCAATGGATTTATGATAATCACTCATGTAAAAGATTAAAAAATAAAAGATTGGAGAATGAGTAATAAACATCAAAGAGAAGTGAGAAAATTAAATAAAAGAGGCGAGTGGAACAAAATGGATAAATAAATAGAACAAGAAAGAAAGAGATATAGACATAAAAGGAGGACCAAGCCATGTCTTTAGGAAGGATTGTGCTATAAACAAGGCTAAATAAAAGGAAAGCCTAAATTATAAAGAGAGTAACTTTATGAAAGGAGAAAGGCGGACAAGGAGACGAGACGTTATCAATGACTTCACAAAGATGTTTTGATAATATAACTCTATTAAGTCTTAGCACTTCTTAAGAATATTGATGATCTGACACAACTTATCGATAGTTTTCACATGTAGCTAAATTGTAAGACTCCATACAACGTACAAGAGGAAACCAGTAAACAAAAATACTAAGGAGAGATGCATTCTTATCAACTATGACATAGGAGATGAACAAGTCTGAGAATAAAATAGTCAAAGATGAGTGATCATAGAGGATTATAAACTCATGGTAAATTCTGACCATCTACTACCAAAAATGTCAGAGATGAAGTCTATCATATATGATGCAATTCAAAATTGTTCAAATGATAAAAGAGTGGGAATTTACATTATAGCAGGGATAATAACAAATGTTCCATTCCCACCTGGACCAACTTTAGAGGGGAGATGTTTCATTCTAAAATAAACTAAGAAGACATTTTATTATTTTATGTCTATGGACCTTCATGGATAGATAAGTATTTCTCATCTTTCGGTATTACACTTATCTACTCATTGTAGTCTCTCTCTTATTTGTACTTCTATATGTGCTATACAAAGTCATTTGCCTTTGTCTCTGAGGATGTCCTTGTAGGAAAGAAGATTGGAACAATACGTACGCTACCAAATATTGTACAAACTCAATCTTATGATAGTAGCTCCAAAGAAGCTATGATTTAGGATTCATTAATTATTTGATGATTATGTTGGATAATGTGAGGCTCTTGAAGCAAATATCCTTGATGATTGAGATTATGAGAGGGAGTTTGACAGTTCATTAGAGGCAACCTTGGACAAAGAGAGGGAGCAAATAGAATACATGATCCAGTCAGAAGACCTTATGCTATCAGGATACCTCTTGAAAGGATGATAACATATTCAAAGGGAGTCTAAAAGGTTGATATTAGAGGTCATAAGGTTAATATTTCTTCGTGAAGAATTTCCAAGTGCAATCCTTTGTAATACATTCTTATCTATGAGAGCTAAGTTTGAGGTGAAGACCTTATTCTCTAATATGTTTCATGGTGGATGTTATAACACCACATGACAATATCCATGGTGACTTCATGTGAACTTTTCCTATCATATGTGTACGAGCTTGCCCCCTGTATACATCATGAGGAAGTGATGACTTTTAAATGATGTCATTTGGAGAAGTTATTGAAAGGTGATGACCTTACAATAACTTGTATCATGATATACATTTTATGTAAATGTTGAAATAAATCATGAAAGACTTTATCTTATCAATCAACAACTATATAGGTGTTAGATGTCATTAATTTGACTATCTACAAGTTGTTTGTATAGATATATTTTAAGTACTTGGTGAATATCTTACCTTGATATTCTGATAGGCCATCACCACATTGAGTACTTGGTGAATATCATTTAGTTGATGTTTTGATAGGTCATTACTCAGAGTACTTGGTGAATATCATTTGATTGATGTTCTGATAGGTCAATGCTCATGTTACCTAATATGACATCAAATAGTAATTGGTGAATATCATGTATTGATATTTTGATAAGCCAATACTTATATGATATCATATACTGGAAATTTTCTGATCAAAGATTTCCTATATGTATTATTCTTAAAATATTACCTATCACCTATAATATCTACGTGTTTTATCCTTCTTTATTAAGAGGGAGTGTTAATGTTATAATTTTGTTAGATAAATTATATTATATATATGAGATATATAAACAATATATGACAAATATTATAAATGAAATTATTAACTTATGTTAAGAGTGTGTGTGTGTGTGTGTATTTTGAACTATATAACCATTATAATATATTGAGGGTATATTACTTATGTTATAACTAATGTAAGTTAATATATTAAAGAGGCATGTCTCTTTAAGAGACATGCCTCTTTATATCACATATATATTCATTTGTATAGTAACTTGGAAAATACATAAAATATCCACAAGTGCTATCACAAGTTACATATTAGATTAGTGGATCTTATTTTTAACAATAGTAAGTCAATGCATACAAATAAGTCTTGGAAAAAAATTTGACACTTTTCATTCAACAAGTAAAAAAGGAAGTAACAACTCTTACTGGGCTTCTAACTAGATTGCATGAGATTTTGGGTGTTAGAAATACAAATCTCTTTCCGTGATTTGATATGGTCACAACCTTAATTGGAATTCCATAATACTATGAACCCCTCTTTTACTCTTTAAAACAACAGTTCATTATTTATGTCGAAGTTTTTAATAGGTAGCTACACTAATGACTTACAAAACGTACCCAAATTCAAGTTTGAATATTACAAACTCTTATTACATTCAAAGGCATACACTTCAATGGAACTCGACATGCACCGTCTGATCTATTCTCAACACTCTACTCATAGACTTATATTGATGTACTCATTAAAAATGTAAAGCTGAGAACAAGACCAAAATTCTATTGTATACTTACGGGTCGATGGATCACAAGCACCTCCCCACATATTTCTATCAACTATTCTAATGGAATTTTCAAGATAAATGCTGAGAAAGACAGATGAAGAGGTGATCCTTCCATTTTCACTTTAGGGACAAGGGTAAGAAAAAAAAACTAGATATATTTAGTAGTTATATTTTTTCTATATTTATATTCTTTTAGTTGTTTTTAATAGTAAATCTAGTAATTTGTTCATATTCACAAATCTTAAATATTTCTAAAATTTGATATTTCTCATTATCATGATTTTTTTTTAAATTCTTATTTTTCTTATAATCATATTAAAATAAACAACAATTATTAGAAATGTTCAAATTTTTATACATACAAAATAGAAATATAAATATTTAAACTTTTTGAATGTATCTAATGTATATATAATCTTTTACACAAAAAATAATAAATTTTTTAAAAACTAAAATCTATATATACTTAAAAACAACATCAAATTATCTAACAATCAAGAATTTACAAAAAAAATTAATAATAATTCACTACAAACTTTTTAAAATATATCATTTTAAAATCGAGATTTATTTATTAATAATATTTTTAATTAGACGATTACTTTTTCTAAAGATTATTTTGAAATAGATGTTAAAAGATATTGTGAAGTAAACACTCATTTTAGCACCATGTTTTCCTATTTATCAGGACTGTAAAATTACTGAAGAACACTATCGTAATTCTGTTCACGCTGATCACTTGAGACAAATTTTTAGCAAGTTTCGTTGGTAAAAATCATTACAACAAATGAGAAATAAAGCGACTACTATGAATAAGGAGAGGGATATTTGTTTTGGATTTTATTGTCACAAATTCGAAAAGAAATACCTAATGAATAAGTACACTGACTATTTGACATAATAATATACAACAATCGGGCTTCTCACACTGTAATTGCCATAATTCCAAGTCAATGAACCTGTTAGCAAATCGTAATCATCTGGTACAACTTGACTTCCAATTTTGAGATTAAATGTCTTCTTCTCGTTGAAGGCCGTGAAAGTGAGTGTATCTGGTTCCACTGTGACATTCATTCCAATGGGTGCATCTATTTTGGCTTGATAAGTAGAATTTGGAGGTCCTACATTTGTAACTGTTCTTTGAAATTCAGCAAAAATGGGTTTGCTTATATTTGCTGTAGCCATTATTGAAGGATAGTTAAGCTCCCATACTCCATACTTGGATAAATTTGAAGAACAGGTGATGAATTCTCCTGTCAACAAACGCAAGGATGTTTCATTGTATCCTTGACTACATAACATATTGATATAAGATTTTTCATCAGCGTCATACACAAGCCCCGGATTGATGGCCTTGAGGGGATTAATCTGTCCTGCACCATATCCTAATTCTGCAGCTTGATTTCCATCTAATGTTGCATCCAATGTTGATGCTGCATTAAAAAATGAATTGTTAGGATAGATAATGGAAAATAAATTAAAGTATACAATTTTGGGTATTTTTAGACGATCCTCCAGATAAAATGCATCAAAAGTCTTTTTTTTTTTCAGATCTCTAAAAATACAGTGATTTTTTTCCAATTTTTTTGCTGTCTTTGATTACAAAATAGACAGATCATGAAGAACAAATGCTGAAAATTTCAACAAAATCTATTGTGTTTTATATTTTTTCAATTTTAGTCAAAGGTGCATTCTATCTGAAAGATAACTGCGTCCCTTATAGAATGGATACCCACCAGTCGTCATGAGAGCGGATTTGATAGCAGCAGGAGACCAGTCTGGATGAAATGATTTGACATATGCAGCTGCCCCTGTTGCATGAGGGCATGCCATTGATGTTCCAGAGACTATATTGAAATCTACTTGTCTCTTGTCCAAAGGATTCATGCTCATTGGTGCAGCTTTTGACCAAGCTGCTATAATATCTATACCTGGTGCAGTGATGTCAGGCTGTCAAAGAAATATGATGTAAATGGATTAGTTTAATAAGAGTACAACATGTCCCTTGGAGAGAGCTGAAATTCAAATTCCAATCATATATTTTTGTTTTCTTACCTTCAGAAGATCTGGTGTGATTATGCTGGGACCTTTTGATGAGAATGAAGCTGTTATAGGTGCAGGTAAATCATTCCTAGCCACACCTTTTGCAATACTTGCAGTAGGAGACCTAGTGAAATGCAAAAGGTTGAAAAAATAAGCTGTTTGGATTAAAGCATTTTTTAATTTAGTGTTTTCTTTTTGTTATTTAACCATTCAAATTAGAATTTTTTAATTTTAATGAATATAATTGTATCAGATGTAAATTGACAGAATTAGCTTATTTCAATATTCATGCACTTACCCTGTGGAATTGATGTAAGATTTGATAAGTTCTCCCTTTTCTGATGAGATAACTGTGGCAGGGACCATGAACGAGAAATCTGTATCATTCATTGGATCATACATTATAATGGCACCTGCCCCTCCAGAGACATAAACTCCACCATCTGGCAGATCATAAGGGCTTGCTAAGTAGCAAAGCACTATTTTCCCTTCAACTAAGCTCCGATCCAGGGAATATAACCCGCAACCACTGCCCAAATTCACAATCATACAAATGGAGAGATTTGAGCTCAACAAGATGGAAAAAACAAAAATCTGCTATAAGAAATAGTTTCCTAAACAATTTCATGTGATGTTGTTATGCATTTCACCTTGAGTCATCTGAAGAAAATCCACCAGAGACATTAGCAGCATCTCCTCCATATACCAAAGGATACCATGGCTGCTCCATTGCGAATGTGTTTACAACATGCCCCTGTTTCACCATTAAAACAAGTACTTCAGAACTTTGATATTAATCAATTAATATCAGTGGATCACATATTAATGGAAAAATTAAGCTTACAAAAATGTCAATTTTGACTGTTTAACACTTTTAGTCTAGGAATGAAGTCTTAGTGTGTGATGTTTAAGCCGTCTCAATAGGAAGCAACGATATCTGATTTATACCTCGAAAGACATTCCATTTCCCAAAGTAAGTTGTGATTTGAAATGGCGATCAGTGGTGCTTGCAGCCACTGTCAGGGACCATGGTGAAAAGTTACAAACAGATTCAATTGCTCCATCATTACATGCAGCATTTGATGTCAAGACTCCTCTCTTCATTGCATGGAATGCTCCTATTGCAATGCAATCTTCAAAATAATCATGTGTGATAATCCCAAGTCCACCACTCCCAAGTGAAACAGAAATGACATCCACGCCATCATAGATTGCATCATCAAAGGCGGCAAGTATATCTGCACAAGTGCAAGACTTTGCCCAACAAACTTTATAAATAGCAATCCTTGCACCAGGTGCTCCTCCACGCACATCTCCTTGCCCTAATCCAAAGAGGCTGGCATTTCTCACAATGCTTCCAGCAGCTGTGGAGGCGGTGTGTGTTCCATGTCCATCTGAATCTCTTGGAGATATGAATTCACCAGCGTCTGGTGGAGATCCCAAGCCTTTATAATAATAGCTTGCACCTATTATTTTCCTGAGAAACAAGTAAACATTTTTGTAATTAGCCTGGTAAATTAATCTCAAACGTATTAAATAATCAAAATTGACTTCTTTTTCCAAGCTTAATTTCTTCTGTATGATGTTTAAGAGTGGCTTGTTGAAAGTACTTATTGCAAGCTTTGAAATCGGATGTTGTCTGACACACCCCTCTCCATTTTGAGGGAACGGGACCCAATCCTGTATCATCAAAACTTTCTGATTCTGGCCATACTCCTACAATCAAAAGAATGCAATTTTTTCAGAATAAATGTCTATACAAATGTGGGAAAATTGCTGAACCATTTCCTTTTGTTTTTGTATTCATACCTGTATCTAAAACCCCAACAATTACATCACTTTGATATTCCAAATGATTGGTTTGCTGAGACAGAGGGAGTCCCACGAAATCCCATGATCTACTTGTCAAAAGCTCAATACTTTTGCTTTCAAACACCGAAATTACCCCTTTAGTGTCTATACAATTGAGAAATCACTTGTTAGTACGTGATATTTACAGCTAAAGAAAAACAAATTTGAAATACTTCCTCAAAAACAATTTTGAGACAATTTTACTTGCGAGATGTTGGACATGAGGTGAAGAAAGCCTAGCTGCAAATCCGTTGAAGCTCTTCCCATAACTATAAATCAATGATTTCTCTGCTGCCTCATTGCTTAACAAGCTCATCATTTCAAAATCAATAAATTAGAATCAAAAAAATAAAAAAGAAAAAAAGAAAAAATAGTTCTTTAGAACAGTAGCGTGGACATGTAAAAAGAAAGAATATAATATATACACCTTCCAAGTATTGAGTGAAGCAATGAAAGGTGGGAAGCACTCGCTGAAGTTTGTGAATAATCGTATTTATCTGTGGATGGAACATCACCCATGTATACTATGTAAAGCTGGTTGGCACACAATAAAATGTAACATTAGTTAGTAAAACTGCAGTTTTTTTGTTAAGAGGTCAATAATATTTAAATCAGAGGGAGATGGAGATGATACCTTTTCATTCAAGTGTTGAGAAGAAGTTGTGGAGACAAAGATTAGAAGAAAAATGGAGGGAAGCACAAGATAATTAGTTATTGCAGTGGCTGCCATTGAGAGTGAGTTTAACTAAAAATTTCTCTTTCAAAATGCAATGAAATAGGCCTTCGTTTTATACAAGTCTGGTATGTAATAAATGATAGAAGTTTGATAGTATTAAGGTGGTCTTTTGTCGCGAGCGGATGGATTTAGTGGAAACTACATGCGAGTAGGAACAAACAATATAAGCTTCCCCGTCCTGAATTTATATACGAGGAGTTCATAGAAACAAAAGGTAAAAACAATTTTTATTAGTTGCTACGTTAAGAACAACAAACGTTCTTATTGTAAACTCTGACGCGGACCTCGATTTTGGGGACCAGCTATCCTCGGTACAAATTCTATAGTAGACGAATTTTCATAAAATAGAGAACATCATGGATTTTTTTTCTGAAAATTTCAACATTTGATCTTTATGATCTGCATTATTAAAAGAGGGGTAAAAATTTTATTGAATACCAAAGAGAGCAAAACAACACAAGAAACAAAGAGAACTATAAAGCTTTATCCAGGTCCACAAATTGAACCACCATGGTTTGTGCTCGAAAATAACAAAACAATTGAAAAAAAATCGTTGTTTTCTTAAATTTAAAAAAAAAACACTAAGTTTGACTTTGTTTTCACTTTAGTACATTTTGTGTGGAGATTAGTCTGTCCCAGATTTTGGTGGCCCTGCTGCTTTTTGCACTTTTGAATTGTTATTAGAGAGTATATATATATATATACATAAAATATTAGATTCAAACTTTAGATCTTTTACATAAAAAGTTCACAATTTATTGGTGTGTTGTGTTGTAGGTTGTCCAGTTTATTTGAATATATCTATATATAATTAAACATTACGTTTATATTCTTGCAGAAATGTAAAGGATCACAAATTGAAAATGCTTGCAGAGTCTTTTGTAATACAAAATAATGACATAGAAGCCATCATCATATGATGAGGTTATGGAAAGTTTTTCTTACTATTTCAACAAGTAATGTCGATTGTGAAAGTGGATTTTAAAACAAAATATCGTCAAAGATGTGAGAAACTCAAAAATAGGTTTGGATACACATAATGCATTAATTAATATATTTTAAATCGATTTAAAACAAATGATAAAAAATTAAAATGAAGTATATAGATATAGAAGAACAAAAAATCAAGATGCTAATCTTTGATAATATTTGTTTATATTATTTTATGTTTTATATCACAATTTCAAATGAATGTAATAAACTTACAAATTAGATTCTTAGAAATCTTGTTGTTTTATTTTGAGTAGTTTTTTAAATAATCACATGTTTGATTCAAAAAATAGTAATTAGATCATTTGCAATACTTTATTAATACTAAATTTTCATACTTTAATATATATTACAAAAAAAATTGATTAAAAAATTAAATTTAAAATAATTTATTATATTATTCATAAATTAAAAAATATTGACAATCAATATTTTCCTTCAAGCATAAGATGAAGGTCACTAAAATGACCAAACTGTCATTAAAAAATTGTCTAACAAGGAAGGGTGATCATCAAATTCCAGTCTTGCCTAGTCACATAGAAAAGTTCTCCAAATTTGAGGGTTTTTGCTATTTCAAGAAAAAATATTTATTATGCTAATTAAGTTTTATAAAACTATAGAATAATTCTAATAGTGATAGTTGTTATTAGAGTTTGAAGGTGAAAAATTCAACGAGGTTGGGTAAAAATTCACTAATTTAAGAAAAAATAGTTAGTTTATATGACAAAAAAAATATCAAATGAAATTCTAGTGAAAAATAATTTATAATAATCAAACAAAATCATTATATGGAACTAAATAAATAAAATAAATGGATACAAGAAAATAGAATGGATGAGTAGTTGATGCAAGATGTGAAAGATATGAATTTCAAACTACCTACAAAGGAGCTCTATACATTTAAACAAATTAAAATCCTCAAAACAAGGCATATTACAGAGCTCACAAACTCTTGTTTTTCCAACCAAAGGGAATGCACACTATAAATAAAACTTAGACATATGATTGGGGAAATATGAAGTTATTTTCTATGGACATGAAAAATTACAAAATAAACAAACTATAAACTTAGAAAAAACAAACCATGACTACAAGTAGCATTCTAGAGCTACCCCCAAATACCTAGAACTTCACAAAGCTATTATAATCTATCAAGAGCAATCATTCTTGAACAAAATAAATACTTCAATACTTGAATGCTCTTGTCATAAACTTCTCTGAACCTCTTAGAGCATATAAACATTCTCTTGCACCAAATGAACTAAAAACCTACTAACATTCTATAGTTGCTTTCAAACACCTAGAAATTCAATAGAGATCTTACAATATATTGAGAGAAACAATCGGTGCCCAAAATAAATACACAACTGTTATTTTCATAAACTTCTCTAAAACACTCAAAGCACATAAACATTCCCTTACATGAAGGGAACTAATGAAAAGGTGAACCTAAAAACTTGTGATTCAAAATTGATAGCTTAGCCTCATTCCATGTTAATGTTTTTTACTATTTTTATGATGGTTATACTCTAGTCCTATGTGGTCAATATGTAGACTTTTTATATGGACTTTAATACTAGTGCTTTAATTAGTTTATTGCCTGTAACTGGTATGACACGATCGACTATAATGATTTTGATAGTATATTGGTAAACTCTCACAAGTACTTGTTTGTTATATTAATGGGTGGCTATTGTGTTGTTTATGATCCCGGTCAATGAGTTGTCTATTAGATGATGTTGTTACCTTCACTATGGTTGTTTCTACTGGGCCAATCACCCATTTTTTATTGTTATTAATATATAAAAAAGGTTGTCTTGAAATAATAAATTGGTTTAAATGTTATATAGAAAATAGAATATAAAGGAAAAGGAGTAGGAAAATATGGATAGGAAATGAGTGTAATGTCCCCTTTTTAGCATTCATAGCATGATGTTGTCTTTAGCCTATTTCCCCACGGTCCCGTAGGCTAACCAGGACATTAAAGGGGCTTAGAGGCCATTTGGCCTAGATAGTTTCAGTTGCAAGTCTTTCTGAGGGGTTTTGAGGCAACTTTGGGCATACTTACTATTTATAGTAAGTCATCTTGGGCATGGGTGGACATCCAGTGGCAGCGGTATGTCGATGGTAATTGTTTAAAATTGGCAAGAAGACTTGTTTATCATTGATAAGATTTGTTTTGCATTGATAAAGCTATTTTATAAAGTTAAATTTAAATATTTAACTTTATTAATGCATACACTATAGTTTGTGGGAAATATTTAAATTAAAAGAGTCCCCTTTATTTTATAACACATTGGAGACATAAGTTACATAAAGGGAGTTATGTTTTATCTCACATTGAGAAAACGAAGGATGGGGCTCTTGTGAGAACACTATAAAAGAAATGGAAGAGCTTCTTTTATGCATGGTTGGAAATATCAAAGAAATTGGAAAATTTTCTGGAGATTATGTCTCAATAGTTTGAAAGACGAAATCCCTTCAAGCTGGAAATTTTGACGCCATTGAAAGATATGGTATTGAGATTCAACAGGGTAGTAGTCTAAAAAAGCAGATACGAAAAAGTAGTCCGAAAAAGTGGAACCGAAAAAGCAGGCCCAAAAAGCAGTCCGAAAAAAGCGGAATCGAAAAAGCATGCCAAAAAAGCAATCCGAAAAAAGCGAAACTGAAAAAAACAGGCCGAAAAGTAGTCCGAAAAAGCAGTTCGGAAAAAGAAAAGTAGAAGGGGCAGCATAGAAGAAAATTATTACAGCCATCTACAACCAGGTTCTTTGTTAGTATTGTTTTTTACGGTGTTATAAGCTTTCAGTTGTAAGTGTGCATTATACCAGCATTATCATTTTGTAATCCATGTAAATGCCAAAGTCTTGGCCATATTTCATGAGCATTGTAATTTTTATTGCAATTAAGAAGATAATAGTTGCTGGTGCCATTTAAGCAATTTAATATCATTATTTATCAGCTAGTTAGTTTGCATACCAACTGTTTGTAAAAATGCCAGTTGGCTGTAGGTGTTCATTTCTCATGCTTAGATCATATATATGCACTAAATATTGTCAAAATTAGTAGCACACTCATGTTAGGTCATTGTGTAGTCCATTGTAGTCTTCTAGCACAAGATTCTCATTAATACAAATTGAAAAAAAAGTCAGTTGAAGCTAGCTGAAATACTATATCAGTCATACGTCCCTTGCATGTGAATTGTTTGATGAAATTTCTTAAGCTTTCATCAGCATTTTTGAGGGTAGATTTGAGGAGGGTTATTACAGTGGTATCAAAGCTTGCTTGCAAAGTGTTTGACGAAATGTCAAACAACTGAAATATAAAGATTTTTGGTGTTTGAAGAAGTTATAACCTGTTGGGGTCATTACAATGAGATCTCATTCAACCCATTTTGAGGCCAAAGAGTTAAGGTCTTGGAAATATGGTAAAAATGTTAGATATAACATTGAATGTGTTGTAGGTTCAAATAAATTATCTCAAAGAACACAATGTATGAAGTGTTCTAATTTTCAGGAGACCCAATCAAGTAGTAAAATATTAGGATCCTCACCCTTTTTGAATTTGTTGATTGGAGAATCATTGTGAAAAGTAATGTTGGAATAGAGAGAGGAATGGACATTCTATGAAAGAATGTAAGAAGATTAATTATAGGTGGATCAAAATATCTTCTTGAAAAGGGTAACAAAGATGGAAAATTTGTACAAACCTAAAAGTTTGCACATTGAAAGAGATAGTGGTGAAATACAGTTCACATGTCTAGGCAAAGAAGTTGATGGTTGCTTGATCTGATTAAAACATTGACGTGACATAAGTATAACCTATGCTAGAGAATTGCAAAAGAAATCAATATTAAAGATTTGAAGGAGGACCACGAGATTCACATAAAGAAGTTGGAGGATTCTATTGAATCTATACATGATAAACTAAGGGTTGTGGTTGTTGAAAGTAAAAATACCATGGATAATACAAAAGAGGGACTTTAGAAGCTCACCGCTCAAGATAAATCTTCCTAGGGTATATCCAATGGAATTTTGGTTTCACCTTTAAGTAGTATCAAATTAGTAAAAAACGATCTCACGAATGATGAAAGTGTGTCAAAGGAGGACAACTCCATGTGATTTAGTTTAGTAAAGATTCACTAAGGACTTTGGGGCATTGTTCCCCCCATTTTTGTGGTTTTAGTTTGGTGTAATTTAGCTACTGGTTAGTGTTTGTTCTTTCTAACTGGATATTTTTGTTATGTTAAAGGTCACCTCTATCCTAAAATCAAGTTTTACTTTAATAAAAATATCTCTGTTGTCCTTTCTATTTATTATTTATTATTTCTATTTATTTTGCCTATGAAATATGCATTCCAAGGAGCCAATCATAAGATGCAACAAAACCTTCCTTTTATAATTCAAATACTTTTACTAAGACTATAAAATTCTCTTTAAGATTAATATAATAGTTAGATTGTCTTAAAGATTAATATAATAGTTAGGTTAAAAATAGGCCATGCTGATCATTTGTGATTAATTTTGGCAATTTAATACAACAAATCCAAAAGCATAATGACAAGGACATTTAGTTTCAGTTTTAATTAAGCTGATAGGCTTCACTCCTTGGGAGACATTCGTCGGTTTGTTCAGATTTTCTGACTGTCTTATGCCGGAAAGTGTACAGAATGTTGCCGAGAAAGTGACTGACAGAGGAAATGTAGAGATGGTCAATCAAGAGAGTATGAAGTGTAACAAGGCAGGCTTTGGCTATTCGCGAGGAAACACGGTATGTCTGCAGATCACGTTATAAATGCACTTCTTGTGAACACCAATGATGAATTAGTGGACAAACGGGAAAAGGGAGAAGATGTGTTCTCAGCCATCCAAGATGGTAGTGGAGGGAGCTGGGGCATGGTTGTTGGCTATTCGCGAGGAAACACGGTATGTCTGCAGATCACGTTATAAATGCACTTCTTGTGAACACCAATGATGAATTAGTGGACAAACGGGAAAAGGGAGAAGATGTGTTCTCAGCCATCCAAGATGGTAGTGGAGGGAGCTGGGGCATGGTTGTTGGCTATTCGCGAGGAAACACGGTATGTCTGCAGATAACGTTATAAATGCACTTCTTGTGAACACCAATGATGAATTAGTGGACAAACGGGAAAAGGGAGAAGATGTGTTCTCAGCCATCCAAGATGGTAGTGGAGGGAGCTGGGGCATGGTTGTTGGCTATTCGCGAGGAAACACGGTATGTCTGCAGATCACGTTATAAATGCACTTCTTGTGAACACCAATGATGAATTAGTGGACAAACGGGAAAAGGGAGAAGATGTGTTCTCAGCCATCCAAGATGGTAGTGGAGGGAGCTGGGGCATGGTTGTGGTGTGGTAGATAAGCCTTGTCAAAGTGCCTCCCAAAATCATTGTCTTCAACTTCAACAGGATGGGGAGCGATAACATGACAGATCTTGTCCACTGATGGCAAACTGTTGCATCTTCTGCTCTAGAGGATCTGTATAACTATTTCTTTGGAGGGACTCATGTTAGCCTTACCTCTAAGGGGATGTATTTTGGTCACTTACCTCAAATTATAAAGCTTGTGAATGAGATCTTTCCAGAAATAGTTATGGTCACTGTCAATTGTAACAAAACAAACTGGATCGGCTATGTCATTTACACAGTCGTGGCCAATGATTATTTTGTGGATCTTTGCAATAGATATCTTGCAACTAAGAGGTATCTCAAGAACAAGTTTGATTATGTAATGAGCCCTATTCCTGCATCAGGCCTGCAAGGAGTGTAGAAGAGTACGAAGTAGAAGCCTGAGAGAAGTCTTATATTGGCTCCCTTAGTGACATAATACTGAAGATGCAGAGTCTGTGGATTGGATGCAAATGTTTTACGAATACATGAATCGTTACCTTTCCTAGAGCTACTAATTACATTAACTACGTGGACCCTGATTTGGGTCGTGCAGATGATAATGAAATCTTAAGCATCGAATAGCAAAGTCATGGGGTGAAAACTACTTCGGTGGGAATTTCTTGAGGCTGGTGCATGTAAAGACTAAATTCGATTCAAACAATATTTTCAAGAAACAATTGTGGAGGATTTAAATCAAACAATATGCAATCAACTTTGTAATGAAACATATTTTTCATATATCACGCAAAACAAATTGGGAGCACAAGGATATTAATAGAGGCCTAAAACCAGAAATGGCCAAGTGGGAAAATCTTCTAATAGTACGTATAATTCACATAGCTGAATATAGTGTAACCAAAATTCATTTTGGCTTAGTTAACATAAGGATGGACACTAAGTTTCCCTTGTCAAAATTAACTGTGCAACATGGACTGTCCACTTATATAAAGATTGCAAGCACTACATGTTCAATTCGATAATCTTGTTACAAGTCCATTGCTATTCGGAGGCGTCTTTATCTACTCCAACATTGAATGTTCCATGCAATTCCTTTCAACAACGAAGATTTGAATACTTTAAAAATTAATCAAAACTCTTTCAAATAATTTGTTTCATTATAACTTTATAGAACATGAAAAAAGAAAAACCTATATTTGTTTATGCTCTAGAGAGCTTTCAAATGTTTAAATGTAGGGATGGGTCTCAGTGATTACTACATCAAGGGCCTAGATATAGAATGATGGAAATATAGTAATAGGATGGTCATGAGAAAGAGTATAGGAGTATGCGCAGGATCATGGTGTACCAAACTATGGCCTTAAGTGGCAGTGAAAAAATTAGCAAATCAGGGTAATGCCAACTTGACACATAATTTTAAAGTGGTTATGGACTTTATATCAAAAAGTTGTAAAAAAATAATCTATAGGAAATTGAATGTAGTTTATAAACTACTAGGCCTCATCTAGAGAAAAAAATAATTGATAGGTCAAAAGTTTGGATTTTAATGCAGTACTACGAAAATTTCAGGGCGAAAATAAAAAGTAGGCGTATGTCTGACCGCCTTAATCAAAATCAAATGATAATATTTTAAAAATAAAATTATAGATATAAAAACTAGACTCATGCCCAGATGTGACGCATATTTTTGGGTATTTTTATTCCAAATAAATAATTAAATATGAATTTTCTACTAAAACTTTTTCAAAAAAAAAGAAACCTCTCATCTCTGACCACCTTAACTAATAGAAAATTTTACCAAATTTAATTTATTTTAAATTTTTCTTATCATAGGCGAAGCATAGAATGTGACGCAACTTTTGGATTTAAAAAATGTTATATTGTTTGAAAGTTATAGCTATTTTTCATTCAGTATGTCAATCAACACTTTACAATAATCTTCATTGAAAATTAACTAATAAATACTTATTGAACTCAGAATTTGATAGCAATTATATCGATGGAATCTTGAGTGCTATAAAAAAACTCTTTTCGTTTTATTCAATTTCGATCAAAATAACATTGTCAGATGGCTACCTGAATTCTGAGTGTCACTTAAACCCTTCTCAAACACGTTTTTTGGGTTGACCAAATAGGCTTGGTAAATACCAGGCCTAATTAGATATCTAATTTAAAATCAGATATCCGATTAGGCCCGGCAATTTTCCACACCAATTTGGAGGGAAATTTGAGAGGGGGGATTTTTTTTCAATTTTAAATTTGGAGGGAGAGAAATTTAAGAGGAAATAAATTTAAGAGGGAAACTTTAGACTGTTTCAAAGGGAAATTTATTTCAGGAAAGTGTGGACATTAATATTAATATTATTATTATATATTATTATATTATAGTAATATGTATGATTATTATTATTAAATATAATATAGTTATAAATATAATAATAATTATTATAACTAAATATAATATAGTGATTATATGATATATATTATTATTATTAAATATATATAGTAGTATTATATGACTAAATTATTATATATAATAATATATATGGTTATTTTTATTATTAAATCTCTTTGACCCTCTTCAACCCATATGAATGGTTCTAATATGTCCTTAGGGGTCCTAAGACACCTAGGGACATATGTCGTCATGTAATGGGTCGAAAGGGGTCATAAGTCACCCTATGACTCCCTTCGACCCATATGAATGATTCTAATATGTCCCTAGGGGTTCTAGGACCCCTAGGGACATATGTCAACCTATGACCCCCTTCGACCCATATGAACAATTCAAATAGACATATGTCGTAATGTAATAGGTGGAAGGAGATCATAGGTCACCCTATGACCCTCTTTGACCCATATGAACAATTCGAATATGTCCCTTAGGGTCCTAGGACCCCTAGGGACATATGTCATTGTGGAATGGGTCGAAAGGGGTCATACGTCACCCTATGACCCCCTTCAACCCATATGAACAATTCTAATATGTCCTTAGGAGTCTTAGGACCCCTAAGGACATATGTCATCATGAAATGTGTCGGAGGGGGTGATAGGTCATCCTATGACCCCCTTCGACGCATATGAATGATTCTAATATGTCCCTAGCGGTCCTAGGACCCCTAGGGACATATGTCATCATGGAATGGGTCAAATGGGGTCATAGGTAAACCTATGACCCCGTTTGATCCATATGAACGACTCTAATATGTCCTTAGGGGTCCTAGGACCCCTAGGGACATATGTCGTCATGGAATGTGTCGAAGGGGATCAGAGGACACCTTATGACTCCCATCGACCCATATGAATGATTCTAATATGTCCTGACATATGTCATCATGTAATGGGTCAAACGGGGTCATAGGTCACCCTATGATCCCCTTCGACCCATATGAATGATTTTAATAAGTCCCTAGGGGTCCCTAGGGACATATGTCATCATGTAATGGGTGGAAGGGGGTCATAGGTCACTCTATGACCCACTTCGACCCATATAAACGATTCTAATATATCCCTAGGGGTCTTAGGACCCCTAGGGACATATGTCATCATGGAATGTGTCAAACTGTGACCCCCTTTGACCCATATGAATGATTTTAATATGTCTCTAGAGGTCCTAGGACTCCTAGGGACATATGTCATCATGTAATGAGTGACCTATGACCCCCTTTGACTCATATGAATGATTCTAATATGTCCTTAGGGGTCCTAGAACCCCTAGGGACATATGTCATCATGTAATGGGTGGAAGGGGGGCATAGGCCACCCTATGACCCCCTTCGACCCATATGAATGATTCTAATACGTCCATAGGGGTTATAGGATCCCTAGGGGCATATGTCATCATGGGATGTGTCAAAGGGGGTCATAGGTCACCCTATGACCACCTTACAGCCATATGAACAATTCTAATATGTCTCTAGGGATCCTAGGAACCCTAGGGACATATGTCATTGTGGAATGGGTTGAAAGGGGTCATAGGTCACCCTATGACACCCTTCAACTCATATGAACAATTCTAATATGTCCCTAAGGGTCGTAGGACCCTTAGGGACATATGTCATCATGGAATGTGTCGACCTATGACCCCTTTCGACCCATATGAATGATTCTAATACGTCCCTACGGGTCTTAGGACCCCTAGGGACATATGTCATCATGGAATGGGTTGAAAAGACCTATGACCCCCTTTGACCCATATGAAAGATTATAATATGTCCCTAGGGGTCCTAGGACCTTTAGGGGCATATGTTATCATGGAATGTGTCGAAGGAGGTCATAGGTCACCCTATGACTCCCAATCGACCCATATGAATGATTCTAATATGTCCCTAGGGGTCCTAGGACCCGCAGGGACACATGTCATCATGTAATGGGTCAAAAAGGGTCATAGGTCACCCTATGACGCTCTTCGACACATATGAATGATTCTAATATGTCCCTAGGGGTCCTAGGACCCCTAGGGACATATGTCATCATGTGGAAGAGACCTATGACCCCCTTTGAACCATATGAACGATTCTAATATGTTCTTAAGGGTCCTTAGGGACATATGTCATCATGGAATGTGTCAAAGGGGGTCATAGGTCACCCTATGATCCCCTTCAACCCATATGAACAATTCTAATATGTCAGGTCACCCTATGACCCCCTTCGACCCATATGAACAATTCTAATATGTCCCTTGGGGTCCTAGGACCCCTAGGGATATATGTCATCATGGAATGGATCGAAAGGGGCCATAGGTCACCCTATGACCCTCTTCTACCCATATGAACGATTCTAATATGTCCCTAGGGGTCCTAGGACCCCAAATGACATATGTCATCATGGAATGTGTCGAAGGGCGTCATAGGTCATCCTATGACCCCCTTTGACCCATATGAACAATTCTAATATGTCCCTAGGGTTCCTAGGACCCCTAAGGACATACGTCATCATGGAATGTGTCGAAGGGGGTCATAAGTCACCCTATAACCCCTTTCGACCCATATGAATGATTCTAATATCTCTCGTCATGTAATTGGTAGAAGGGGGTCATAAGTCACCCTATGACCCCCTTCGACTCATATGAACAATTCTAATATGTCCCTAGGGGTCTTAAGACCCCTAGGGACATATGTCATCATCTAATGGGTGGAAAGGGGTCATAGGTCACCCTATGACCCCCTTCGACCTATATGAATGATTCTAATATGTTCCTAGGGGTCCTAGGACCCCTAGGGACATATGTCATTATGGAATGGGTCGAAAGGTGTCATAGGTCACCCAATTGACTCTCTTCTATCCATATGAACAATTCTAATATGTCCCTAGGGGTCCTAGGACCCCTAAAAACATATGTCGTCATGGAATGTGTCGAAGGGTGTCATAGGTCATCCTATGACCTCCTTTGACCCATATGAATGATTCATATGTCATCATGAAATGTGTCGAAGGGGGTCATAGGTCACCCTATGACCCCCTTTGACCCATATTAACGATTCTAATAATATATGTCATAATGTAATAGGTGGAAGGGGGTCATAGGTCACTCTATGACCCCCTTCGACCCATATGAATGATTCTAATATGTCCCTAGGGGTGCTAGGACCCCTAAGGTCATATGTCATCATGTAATGAGTGGAAGGGGGTCATAGGCCACCCTATGACCCCCTTCGACCCATATGAATGATTCTGATATGTTGTCATAGAATGGGTTGAAAGGGGTCATAGGTCACCCTATGAGCTCCTTCAACCCATATGAACGATTCTAACGTGTCCCTAGGGGTCCTAGGACCCCTAGGGACATATGTCATCATGTAATGGGTGGAAAGGGGTCATAGACCACCCTGTGACCCCCTTCGACTTATATGAACGATTCTAATATGTCCCTAGGGGTCCTAGGATCCCTAATGACATATGTTGTCATGGAATGTGTTGATGGGGGTCATATGACCCCCTTCGACCCATATGAACAATTCTAATATGTTCCTAGGGATCCTAGGACCCCTAGGGACATATGTCGTTATGAAATGGGTCGAAAGGGGTCATAGGTCACCCTAGAACCCCTAGGGACATATGTCGTCATGGAATGGGTCGAACTTATGACCCCTTTCAACCCATATGAACAATTTCAATATGTCCTTAGGGGTCCTAGGATCCCTAGGAATATATGTCGTCATGGAATGTGTCGAAGGGGGTCATAAGGTGACCTATGACCCCCTTCTACCCATATGAAAAAAATAAATATGTCCCTAGGCATCCTAGGACCCCTAGGGACATTATCGTCATGGAATGGGTCGAAAGGGGTCATAGGTCACCCTATGACCCCCATCAACCCATATGAATGATTCTAATATGTCCCTAGGGGTCCTAGGACCCCTAGGGACATATGTCGTCATGGAATGTGTTGAAGGGTGTCATAGGTCACCCTATGAACCCTTTCGACCCCATATGAATGATTCTAATATCTCCCTAGGAGTCTTAGGACCCCTAGGGACATATGTCGTCATGAAATGTCGAAGGGGGTCATAGGTCACCCTATGACCCCCTTCGACCCATATGGACGATTCTAATCTGTCCCTAGGGGTCCTATGTCATCATGGAATGGGTGGAAGGGGGTCATAGGTCACCCTATGACCCCCTTCCACCCATATGAATGTTTCTAATATGTCCCTAGGGGTCCTAGGACCCCTAAGGACATATGTCGTCATTGAATGGGTCATGACCTATGACCCCCTTCAACCCATATGAACGATTCTAATATGTGCATATATATTAATATATATTATATTTAAAGATTATAATAAAAATAATATAATATATTATTACATATTAATAACATAGGTCATAATAATAATAATATATTATAGATTATAATTTATAGATGATAATAATAATAATATATATTAATAACATATATATATATATATATATATATATATATATATATATATATATATAATATTATGTTATTATATTTAATAAAACTATAGTAAAAATAATAATAATATAATATAATAATATATATTATATTAATAGATTATAATAATAATAACATAATATATTATATAATATTATATCTTTACATAGTCATATAACTGAAATAACTTATAACTCACAAACTCAAATTATATCATAACCCACAATTTCATTTTTCCCTTCAAGGTTTTTTTGGATGGATATTGGATATCTGATTTCATATCGGATATCTGATATACTGGCATGATTTTTCCAAATGTTCCTTGTCACTGCAGACTCGAAAGGGACAAAATGTAATACTGAAGGAAAAGACAAAGTATGTTAAATGTCAGTTAAGTTGACGATGAATTAGTTGAAGGTGAAATCATAGAGTCAGATAATGAATATGTGCAGTTGGGGAATGAAAATGTACCAATTGAAAACGATAATGCCAGAATTAAAAATTTAGAGAATGAAAATTTTGAGGACGAAATGCTACCGGGTCATAATGTAAATTGCATAATTGACCATGCCGAACATGACAATCCAGAGAAACCTAATGCACAAGAACCTTACATATCTCCTAATTATAATCGACATGAAGGTTCTATAACACCAAAATGGATAATTAAAATTGATGAAATGATTATTACCAGTTTGGAAGGGAAAAAATCAGAAAGAACCATTCGGTTATGAGCTTCGAGACTATATAAGATGTTTTTCAGCAACAAGATAGTGGTGGAGCAATGTCAGCTTTTCATGCACTTATTAAAGATGCAAAAGATGAGACCTATGCTTTCCAAATTGAAGATTCATGTCAATAAAAAGTTGGAAAGAAATGCCATTATTGTGAAGAATCTTTTTAGTGCTCTCAATAGCCTTGGAAAAAATAACAGGGAGAAGGATAACATAGCTACTCGAAGGGTTATTACAACCTCTTTGGTAAGTCATCATTTGAGAAAGGGTAGATATATGAGACAAACTTGTATTGATTTGAATCTAAATTGTACTACTTTGAGAAGAGCACTTAGTCGATGAGAGAAAATTGATGATGCTCTTCAAAATGAAACATGGTCATTTGGTGGGAGACTTCCACATTTTGTTAAGAAGTTATCCGATGATGTGAAGGAAGAAATTACACAATTTTGGCACTCTAGCTCATGAGTATCACCCAATGCTAAAGACGTGTTAAAGTTTAGAATTGGCATCAGAGACCGCACGCCACATCCTAAACACTATTTGGAGGTAAGTCAAACTATGTTGTTTAGACAATTTAGAGAGAGTCATCCAAGTCTTCATATATCACAAAGGGCTTTTGAATCTTTGAAGCCATTTTATTGTGTGCCACTCAAAATTCGAAATACATGTTGTTGCAAATATCATGTTGAGTTTTCTATGCACCATGAACTATTACGCTCCATCCGTTCTACTTTGCATTGTAAAGAAATGTTGGAGGATTGTGGTGTAGTGGGCTTCCAAAATCATCAAGAGACTTGCTAGATCAACTTTTATGTCATAGAGTTGATGGTTGTTTCTTTTATAGAAATGCTTGCTTAAATGAGAAGTGTTCAGAATGTGGTGGCTTATCCAAGTTTGACACATGTTTCCATGAGGGGTGCGAACAAGATTTTGGAAAGACAATAGTGAAAAAAAAGGTATATGAAACGGTGAAATACACATTGAAGAGTGGGGGTGAGAGCTCTAGATGTGAATTGGTTGGAAAAGATATCAGTATGGCTAGTTTTATTTCAGATTTCAAGGCAACTCTTTTCTACAAGTATGCAAGACATATTCATAGGTCTTAGTGGTTGGATCAACAATTTAGAATGTGTAAGGAGACTTTTCCCATAGGCACTATTATATCAGTTGTTAATTTTGTTGAGAACTACACATTGCAACCTTAAAATGAGACACAATCTCAGTATTACAACTCTATTCAAATTGCTATTTTTGTTCACATAACATATAGACATGCCCTTGATAGTGTGGAAGATAATCGAAAGATTATTAGAGAGTATCATTTTTATATGAGTGATGATAGATCTCACTCTCACGAGTTTGTGCAACATTGTTTCAAGAATTATTTTGATTTCTTACATAAGCATGCAATTACTATGGATAGAAATATCATTTGGTTAGATAACTATACAGGTCAATTTAGGAATGCTCGCATGTTTTATTGGTTGTGTAGGATGCACGTAGAGAGGGGGGTGCTTCATATTTGGAGTTTTTTTTAGTATGGCCATGGAAAAGGGGAACATGAAGGAGTAGGGGCATGTGTGAAGAGAGCTCTAGTTAAGGAGCAACTGAAGATTTCAGCTGCAGAGCTTCTTGATGCTCGTGGTATTGTTGATTGGTGTAGTTTAGCATTATCACAGGGGGGGACTCTTAATTCATTGGTACGTAGGTTCTTTTGGTTGGTTGAGGAAGGGTCCATAGGTGATAGATTAGATTGTGCTACAGTGAGAGACTCATCATAAATGTATTCATTCCAAAGCTTTGATTCTAGTACATGGACCATTTGGACACGACAGCTAGCTTGCTTTTGTCCTAGTTGTTTTAAGTTTGATTGGGATCACTGTGAGTCGAGTGAGTGGGTGGACACATGGGCTCCACATTAGCTTACTCCATTTTCTATCATACCCTCTATAAAAAATGATGACATGGAAAGTTCACTTGATCATAACCATCTGTTAGATCTACTTCAGCTAGGAGATGTCTTTGCATTGGTTGCACCATAGGGGAATGATGAGAAATCTGATTATTGGTTAGCACATTGTGTAAGAGGTAAATAAAAACTTGCACAACCAATCAAAGATGATGATGGATTCACATATTCTACTGGTTCAGTGGTTGTTGCTGGAACATGGTGTCAGATATACATGCTTAGAAGGAACAAAATTCTTGCATTCGAAGACTATCAGAAGCACAAAATAATTCTCATATATTTGCATCTTATTATAGCAACAAATGTAAAGTTGTTGAAGCATCAAGGAAGACCAAAAGTAAAAGAAATTTTTACTATTACTAATGTTGATCATGAAGCCCTATTGGAGAGCCTAAAATAGAGAGAGGACCCTACTAGAACACTTGACTAAGTATATTTACTTGTTATGTTATTTTCTTCAAAATGATTCAGTGATATTGGAATGTAGGTACATTATGAAGAGTGGGGGGGGGGGGGGGGGGGGGGGGGGCGCGGGGTGTTGGGGAGAATTCCTAAGATTTATGATGTATTATGATGTAAAATGTGAAGTTTTTTTTGTATATCATGGTTTTTGTAATAATGAAAAAGACAAGTTATTCAAAATAACACATACACATCCAAATACATGCAAAAGATTTCAATTATTCTATTTTTATTTATGATGAGTGATCTAAATTACATGATATAATTTAGTACTTGAAAAGAAAAGATCAATTTATTTTTTTCCATGATTGTCTCTTTTACATCATTATGATATATTAATTTCATAGAGAGGTGGTTTTCCAATTTTTATAAACTTTCTATAAGATTTTTACTGTTTAGAACACTTCCCACCCTTTAGAGTGGAGATCTCCACCATGCAAGATGATTGACCAAAAAAAACCTATCTCAAGCACTCCAACATGAGGACACCCTCCAAGAAACCCACCTAAAGAGATCTATACACCCATCTAAAGAGATCTATAATATAATATTGAATTGACTAGACTACTTAAGGATTAGATTCATACTTATTAATCTTTGTCTTTTAGACACGAGACATTAGTTTTCATGTTTTAGTCATGGAATGTGTCCAAGGTTCTCTAAGTGTGTTTCGAGGTCGACCTTTCGAGGGTCATAACTTGGAGCTCGTGAGGGCTATCGATGAAGCGTTGAATGCTACAGGACGGTGATGTTGAGGCCTAAAATAACTCAGAGCTCGTGAGGGCTATCGACGAACTGTCCAATCAAGTCTCTTAAGTTGAGATATTTTGAGGTTATGTTGAAATTGAAAAGTTTTAGTATGAGGATAGTAACAAAGTGAAGTGCTAGTTATCAAAGATTATGAATCTAGGAATGACTTCATGGTTGGGAATAGAATCCATGGTTGAGGAGTGGATTCCTTAACTATGTTGAGATTAGTTTTGAAGCCAAGAGTTAGTTTCAAGGTTAAAGGTGGAGTTTAAAATCAGATTTGAGGTTATTTGAACCTTGTGTAGGAGGTTAACAAGTGTGTTTATGTCATGATAGCACTTTAAATTAAACATTGCATCCAAATTTGATAATAAAGGTTGTTAAAATGTTATTAAAAAATTATTGCATTTGAATCGAATATAACAAACATAATCAAAATTAATGATATTCCATAAACATGAACACTACACATGATCCACGATAAATTGAACAATACTTCTACCCCGTTGATTGTGGGCTGTGTATGTTCAAATACATTTGTAAGATGAATCTACAACTTAAACTATAACATTATAATTCATATCATGCTAAATTTATAACATATTTAATCATGAATTCAAACTACAACTTACTATTGTAGGCTTCTCCTCATGATAGAGTGGCTGCATCATCAAATCTACATAACTCTCTCATCGGACCTCATGTGCACTAGGAGTATCCTATGAGATACAAAATAGTAGTTGTTAATATCACAGAAATTAGTTTTGAATTTATTTATGAAGATAAAGAAAATATTAAAAAATGATACTTATACATACAATGGGGCTCTTAGTGTGAATGGAAATGCCTGATCGTCTACGACGCAGAATCTGTACAAGCTCATCGCCAGTAGCCAGGCCCTATATACAATACATAATGTAATTAAATTGCATTACCAAAAAAATTTTACAAGAATGCATTGATATTTAATCAAATAGAAAGCACCTAATTACATTTCCTTTGTCAATGCGTGCTGGCTCATCCCCTACACTTTGTCCCCCTGGGACTCGTGGTACCTGCAAGATAAAATAAAGATTAGCAACCATATATGCTACAATATCAAATAGAAAAAATAATGCAAACACAACATAATGTACCGTAGATGTCTCAAGGCCAAATGAAATGGCTGAGAGCATGGCATCATCATTTTGTTTGAGCTCTTCCTCGATCATCAACTAAACATGAATGAAGAACACATACATGTATAAGTCAGTATGGCTTAAAAATTAAAATTACTCTATTATAAAAATTCACTTTAAATCGCATATGTCATAAAAAATAATGTATACACGTATCGACATCGAAGGAGTCCATGCCTCTACATTCCCCTCCTCTCTCATATTAGGGTCTGTAGCCTCTATGCGTGTGTCTGGTGTATTCTCGTCTAATACAAAATGATACTTAGGAAGATTATCTATGGGACCCAAGAAAATATGCTTGCATGTAATGCAAATGTGAGACACACAAACGTGTGATGAGCTAGCCAATGATGAACTAGCCCTTGTAGACACCTAAAATCCCTTAGAAAATAAAGTATTTTTATTTTCTAAAAAAGTCCCTGATGACATCATCATTTATTAATTAATTAATTAATTTATTTTTATGCCATTAAATCCCCTTGTCTTAATTAAAAATATTTAATTAAGGAATCTCTTCCAAAAATGTTTAAATTTTATTTAAATATTATTTCTTTATTTATTAATTATTTAATTAATAAATTGACCAAAAATCCCAAAATAAATATTTAATTTATTTTTTGCCCAAAACTTGGCCAATTTCCTTAAGATGACTAACCTCTTCCAAAATCTCCTAATCCTTCTTTAATTTCGATTAAAGGCTAATCCCATCATTTTCTACCCTTAATCCCAACTCAAAATATTTAACTAAGGTTAAATATTAATCCTCATATTTATTAATTATTTTTTAATAAATATCTCCTCAACCCAAACCTATGAGATAAATAAACTTTATTTATCCTCATCCTAAGCCTATCCCTAAACCCCCTTTTTAGCCTAATCCACCCCATCCACCCATACTAGCCAAGCTTAGCTACTAACTCACCCACCCTCATTGAATGCCATCCACTTGCATATCTCTAACAAGCTTAGTCTAATCCTAAATCACCTCTAATCCCCCCCTAACCTTGTCACATTCCCTAAGCAAGCTTAAGACTTTCCTAAACCAAGCAAAGTCAACAATCTCAACTCCCTCCAAAATATCCCAACCACTAAGCCTTCAATGCTCTTACAAGGCCATAAAGACTCTTACAAGCCCCTTTATTGCTCTTACAAGCCATTAAGAAGGGTCTTTATGAAGATATTATCCCTTGAGCCTCCTTTGTTGACTCATCCTTGCCCTTTCCTCCATCCACTCACCCCGTGACATGTGTCACTCCTTGATTGGTTGTAAAGAAGCACAATCCATGTGCTCTCCTCTCATGCAATCTAAGCCCTCCATAAGCTTTTTCCTTTCCTTCCATCTTAACCCTCCATCTCTCAAGCCTCTTGCCTATAAATTGGATCCCCTCCCAAGCCATATCATCACAATCCTTGAGTTAAAGTTATAATGCTAGTTTGAGAAGTCAAAGCCCTTAACCATACCCTTATAATGCCAAATTGAGAGCTCACAAAGCTACCAATTTGCCATTTCCCATCTCCATTGAAGCATAGTTTGAGTATCTTGAGCAAACATCCCACATCCACATAATAGACTCATCCCTAAAACAAGAAAGGTCTCATTGAGAGAACCTCTTAATGGTTCATATTCTCAATTGAGAGCTTGTCTTAGTCTCTCATATATGTTATATTAGTGTTGTTAGTTGATGCTTTGTTTCTTTAAATAGATTAGTGTTTCTTGCTAACATATTAGTGTATACATTTTGGCACGCCCGGTGGGACACAATCACCACCAAGCTTGCACATAGGAAAGCAGACCTTTCATACTTTGACAACATATCTTTGAAGTTAGAATCCCCAACCCAATCCTCCTTAGGTTTTGTCATATAGCTTTGCCTCAACCTAGGAAATTATTTGCATAGAAAAGCCTTCCCCTTTTGCATCCATCAGCATTGTTGCATCTCATCCCTAGGAAACATTCTACATTTTCATGCCACCTATCACTCGCTTAGCCAAGAAGAAGGAAACAATGGAGCCCTATCATTTGGATCAAACAACATCGGGCCCTTGAGCAGTCAACCATCCTTCAGCCCAGAGAACACTATACCATCATCTACTGACATTGAAGCTTTCATGAACCAACCAGGAAATGCAGTATCGGTGAACGCTATTATAGACAAAAACAAGGAAACAATCATGGCTAACTTTCGAAGGGACAACATTGGAGCCTTCGACTTTGGAAGACCTCCTCCCCTATCAGAGCCATCTCACCCGTTGTTTGGACAACTCCCACCACCCATAGGCTCTTATGTTTCAAATTATCCTCAATATGTGCCAAAAGAAGAGCCTCAACCCATCCCATATGATCCAACAGACCCAAACATACCAGCCTCCACCCAAGTTGAAATCTCCCTTCTGCAAGCCAATCCAGCCACCACCACTCCACCATTGGTCCATACCACTCCATCCCAAACCCCCTTCGCTCAAAAGACCTCATCATTCACTCCCTTCACTATTGCTGCTGCTGCTCCCCAACCCAGCCTTCCAAATCCACCCATCTCCCAAATCAGTGCTAGTATCTTTGGCCAACCTCAGCAATATACAACTGGGATGTCACCCATGGGGTCAAGTAATCAACCTTTTATCACCCCCAGCTTGTTTACCTCAGCTCAGAGCACAATTCCATCATTTCCACTAGGTCCTTGGAGCTTAGTGCCATCAGCCACAAATCCACAAGCTACTACCAATGTTCTACCAAGCTCTCAAGTGACCCAAGCTCCTACCACCACTCTACCAAGCTTTCAAATCCAGCCACCAAGCTATCAAACCCCATCAATTCCATTTCCAAGCTTTCAATTCCCACCACCTCCACCACCAACTAATCCATTACCTCCTATTACCAACTATTTTTCTATGCCACTTCTAGGAGGAAATCCACCACCACCAACCACTAATTACTTGGCCTCTTTTTCCATGCAGATACCTTCCCAGATGGGGGCACAACCCACATATATTGGTAAAACTCCTCAAATCCAAAGTCAAGTTCCACAAGCTCCCCGATCCTTTCCCCAAGCTTCACAACCATCTTATACCTTACCTCCACAAAGCAATCCATTTATCCCACAGCTAGCTTATGTTCCTCAATCCCAACCTCAAATCCAATATCAATAGCAAGCCTCACAACACATGCAAGAATATATGCCACCTCGACCTCAGCAACTCATCATCCACCATTCAGTTGCCCAAACCATGTACAATCCCTACCAGCCCATACCTCAAAGCCATCCATATTCCATTGCCCCATCTAGCACATACCTACCTTAGGGCACTCCTACATTAGGGGCACCCCAGCCATCACCCATTAATTCAGAATGGGAAGCCATGAAGACAGCTTTGAAGAACATCCAAGAGGGAAATGATCCAAAAACCTTCAAATTTGAGAATGTGTGTCCTTACCCATTTGACAGAGCCATTACCATGACACCATTTCCCAAACACTTTGAGACGCCCAAATTTGACAAATTTAGAGGAAAAGGAGACCTTGTCACACATCAAAGAATTTTACATGCACTGCCAAGAAATGGCATACGATGACGTCTTCCTCTTGCGTCTCTTTCCCAAAAGCTTGGCCGGACCAGCTCTTGAATGGTTTTATAGAATCCCCTATGGCACAATTAAAAATTTTGCTGAATTATCTGAGGCATTTGTAGCCCAATAGGCCCATCTTGTTGAAACAAAGCTATCAGTAGTTGATCTTGTCCACACTAAGCAAAAAGGTAGAGAAAGCCTTCCCGAATATCTGCAAAGATGGCAAACCCTTACCACCCACATATCTTGCACCTTGTTAAAGCGCCATTTGGTGAAAATGTTTATTGATAATGCCCATCCTAGCTTGGCTCACCACATGACCATGAACTGTTTGCAGACTTACAAAGATATCAAAAAGAAAGGAATGATCCTTGAGAAAGGACTCATTAAAGATGGTGTGGTCAAGATTTACAAAGAGGCCAACCAAAATCAATCACATTCCAATGACAAGTCTAGGTATTGGAACAAAAACAAGCACATTGCAACATATGGCGTCACTGACACCAGACATGTGAATATTGTTGGTCCTTCTCAAAACCAGTCCAACCCACCATATCAACCAAAAAATCAACAAGCTATCAACTACCAACAGAAAAATAACCAAAGCTATCAAAACCACAATCCAAGACCCAACTTCCAAGGGTCTAGCAATCAAGCTAATGCCATCAATGTAGCTGCAGGGCAAAAGCCCAGATTCCAACCTGCACCTAGAAACTATACACCCCTTGGTGAGCCATTGGATGTCATTTTTGAGAAATTAGTCAAGGAAAATCTCATCAAATTTCCTCCTACCCAGCAAATCGACCCAAGTCAATCCAAAGTTGCATGGTACAAAGATAATGAGTACTGCAAATTTCATAGGGTAAAAGGTCACACTACCCTTAGATGCATGAAATTGAAAGATTATGTGCAGGACCTCATTGATCGGAAAGAAATCACCGTTGGTGCCCAAACCTCTCTCAATGCAGGCTTACAGATCTATCAAAATGCTTTTCCTCCTCACAACAACCAAAATCCTGGAAAATCACCTATCCAAACCAACAAAAACAACACCAACAACTGCCAGCCAAACCAATAGCATGGGAAGAACAATGACCACACTTCATCCTATATAGACTATGGTAGCCTCATCGGTTGTATATTTGAAAAAGAGCCTTCTGTCAATGTTATCAATATCCAAGGCCCAAACAATGAGTGTGCAATCACCACTATAAGAGCGCGATTTAACATCGCAGGTCCACCAGCACTATCAGCTCCATCAAAAAGTGAGTACAATATCTTGGAACACCTTGGGAACATGCCAGCCCAAATCTCCATTTTAGATCTTCTTCACACCAGTCCTGTGTACAAAAGCATCCTTGAAAATGCTCTCATAGAATCCCGTGTCCCTTCAAATATCAACGCTATTGATTTTTGTAATCTTGTTGGACACCTTTCCTCCTCATGTTCCCTATCATTCAAACCCACTGACATACCCATGGTCGAGCCAGATCACACCCTTCCACTTCGCATAGCCATCATGGTATCCAATTTTGCCGTAAAAAGAGTAATGATAGATAATGGATCAGCCTTGAATATTTTCACCCTAAAATTCATAAAACAAGCTGGGTATACTGAGGCAGATATCATCAGTGAAGTTATCACCATCAAAGCTTATGAAAACTTAGAAAGAACCATAGAGGGAACTATTTTGCTGCCAATCAAGGTTGGGCTAGTCATCCAAGAAACAATCTGCCATGTTGTTGATCTAAACCTACCATTCAACATCCTCCTCAGTCGCCCATGGATTCATGCCATGAAAGCCGTTCCATCCACTTACCATCAGTGCGTCAAATTTCCACATCAGGGCACTGAGGTAACCATCCATGCCGATCCAGAACCCTTTTCTTACTGCAATGCGGTTGAAGCTTAATATACAAACCATTGCCCTAGAATTGATATCGACACATCCATCACCAACTCATCCCACACTTGTAATGACCCAGAAACCATCCTCACCTCCACCCTCTCTGCCGTGAAGATCAATAACAAAGGCTGTGGAGAGTATAGTCTATCAGACGCATTTGCTGTCGAGGCACTCCCACTTGATCCACATGCCCATGGATGACCGAAATATCACAAAGCTAAGGAGATTCCACCTCGTCGATACAAACAGTTTGGCCCAACAACCTTTGTATCCTCAAAAATCCCTCTTCATGAGGAGCTCACTCCAGATATCAACAATTGGTTACATAAGGATGCACCTCCAAGAAATCAAGCACGCTTTGATCACTTCATCCAGAAGTATCCCCAAGAACATAAGCTCATCACTGACAAATGGAACTATCAAGGTGGTGGTCTAGGACCAGAAGAAAGAGGCATGCAGTGCCCTATCGATGCACACAAGTGGGAATCAAAGTCAGGTCTTGGCTTTGGCATACCCACAACTGGGGGCACCAATACAAACGGTCACGCTTTTTCAAACATTCATCGCGACCTTGTCGAAATCGAAGACATTCCTAAGGAAGTTGAAAAGAGAGTCTACGACAATATCCCAGACCAAATCTTCCTCGGAGACTCTGTTCCCCAAGAACTATCCATCCATTTCATTGACCTACCACTCGCCCATCCACAACTCATAGATTGGGACCAACCAAGCATCATACACATTGATGAGTTCACATCAGAGGAAGCGCTTCTGAGATTCATGGGAGCCGAAACTCCTCACAAGCAAACAAAGCCAGATTTTGCCTATATCTATAAGCTAGATCCCAAGGGGTATTTTGGAAAAAATCCCCAACCTAGTTCCGATACACCCAAAACTGGAACTAAGGTGAATCTAAGACTAGCTAAGGCAGCGAAGAGAACCCCTCAGCAAGAAAATCCAAAGCCACAAGTAGAACACGAGGATTTAGCATTGCCTCCTCAAGATAATCGACCAGAGGTGTCTTCTATTCTAATTGAGGATACTAGAGAAGTCAACATCGGTTCTTTAGAGATCCCCAGACTTGTTCACATTGCTGCATCCCTATCACAAGACCAAGCTGACCTCCTCTTTGAGGTCTTAAGAGAGAACATTGGCCGATTTGCATGGTCATATCAGGACATGCCAGGACTTGATCCAAAGCTTGTAGATCATCTTGCAGTCGATCCAAAGATCAAACCCGTCAGACAAAAGCTTAGAAAAATGCACCCCAAGGTGGCATTACTGGTCAAAGCTGAATTAGAATGAATGTTAGCTGCTAAGGTTATCTGACCTATCGACTACTCACAATGGATCTCCAACATGGTCCCCGTCACTAAACCTTCCGGTGACATCAGAATCTGCACTAATTTTAGAGATCTTAACAAAGCTTGTCCAAAAGATGATTTTTCCTTGCCCAACATAGATATGATTGTAGATCTTACAGCTGGACATGAAATTTTGTCCCTCATGGATGGATTTTCTGGGTATAATCAAATCAAGACTGCAGAAGAGGATTAGCATAAGACAACATTCACTACCCCTTGGGGAACCTTTTGTTACAACATGATGCCTTTTGGCCTAAAGAATGCTGGGGCTACCTATCAAAGAGCTATGACAGCCATTTTTCATGATCTCATCCATAGCATTTTGGAGGATTATGTGGATGATATCTTGGTTAAATCTCACACCTTCATGGATCATCTTACTGACCTGGAGAAAGTCTTTGATAGGTTAGCCAAATATCATCTCATGCTAAATCCCAAGAAATGTGTCTTTGGGGTCACATCGGGCAAGCTTCTAGGTGTTATAGTTTCTAAATGAGGTATAGAGATCGACAGCAAGAAGGTCAAGGCCATCTTAGACATGCCTCCTCCCTAGACACTGCGACAGCTTCGCTCTCTTCATGGAAAGCTTCAATCCGTTCGGTGCTTCATCTCCCAGCTTGCAGATAAGTGTACGCCATTTACACATTTACTAAAGAAGGATGAAAACTTCAAGTGGGATCCTTTATGTCAAAGCAACTTCGATCATCTTAAAAAGTATCTCACCAATCCCCCTATCTTGGTTCCACTAGTTCCTAGTCGTCCCTTGATCTTGTACATATCAGCAACGCCTACTGCTCTAGGGTCACTTCTAGCACAGCTTGATGACTACGGCAGAGAAAGAGCCATCTACTACATCAATAGAACCCTAGTTGGTTATGAACTCAATTACACTCCTATGGAAAAAGCTTGTTTGGCAGTTGTATTTTTCAACTCAAAAGCTTCGCCATTACATGCTATGTCATACCATCCAACTAGTCTCCAAGATTGACCCTCTCAAGTATATGCTCTGTAGAACAACACTTATAGGTTGTTTGGCCAAATGGGTTATGCTCCTTAGCGAATTTAACATCCAGTATGTGGATAAAAAGGCAATCAAAGGGCAAGCTATAGCAGATCACCTAGCTGATGCACCTCTAATAGATGCATATCCTTTGATCACAGAATTTCTAGATGAACATATTTGTCTAATTGAAGAACAACCCCCATGGAAATTTTATTTTGATGGCTCACACACATCTCATGGATCAGGGGCAGGAATATTGTTGGTCACACCTCAAGGAGATTACATTCCAAAAGCCTTCAAGCTACAATTCCCTAGCACCAACAATATAGCTAAATATGAGGCTCTCATAGCAGGATTAAAGATAGCTGCAGAATGGAACATCACTAAGTTACAAATCTTTGGCGATTCTCAGCTTATCATCAAGCAAGCCCTAAATGAATATCAAACCAAAGATGAAAAGCTATTACCCTACAAAGCGCTAGTTGATCAACTAACCCAGCATTTTACAAAGCTTCAGTTTACACAAGTGCTTCGAATATAGAACAAAGCAGCAGACACTATGGCTACTATCGGCTCGCTCTTGGAAATTCCCCAAGTAGCTACATAGTATGAGTTTTTAGTCGAGCAGCTCCTCACACCTGCCTATGCGAATGAGGATTCAAACCTTGTTTGCATCTTCGTTGGTCCCCAATCCCCTTGGTACCATGAGATTTACACTTACCTTAACGATGGTATCATATCCCCTCACCTCACACGTACCCAACGCCAGAACCTCATCCAAAAATCATCCCGCTATGTTATCATAGCCAATACCCTATATCGTCGGGGTTATCACGATACTCTCTCTCGATGTTTAGATGAAAATGAGGCCGCGATGGCGTTAAAAGAAGTACATTCTAAACTTTGCAGTGCCCACACAAGTGGTATTGTCCTAGCATGACAAATCCTTAGAGCAGGCTACTATTGGCCTACCATTGAAGAAGACTCCTGTGACTTTGTCAGAAAGTGTCTCCCATGTCAGTAGAACGCAAATCTTGTGTACGCTCTAGCATAAGATCTACAGCCTATTGCATCACCTTGGCCTTTCGCTTGTTGGGGCCTTGATCTAGTTGGAACTATCACACCTCTCTCATCAGATGGACATAAGTGGATAATAACAACTACAGACTATTTCACTATATGGGTGGAAGCAGTCCCCCTAGTCTCAGTTATAGGAGTTCAGGTCTCCAAGTTCATCTTGTACCACATTGTTTGCCGCTTTGGCATCCCATCCACCATCTTCACCGACCACGGAGGTAACTTTGAAAATCTCAACGTGGAATAATTATGCACTTTGCTCCACATCTATCACCGCTTTTCTAGTCCATATTTCCCACAAGGTAACGACTAGGCAGAGGCAACTAACAAAACCCTCCTCAAAATCCTAAAGAAAGTTGTCAATGATTTCGGCTACGATTGGCACCTACAAATAAATCCAGCCCTATGGGCCTATCAAACCTCCTTCCATACATCCACAGGAACAACTCCATACTCCCTAGTCTATGGTGCCGAAGCAGTACTATCCATAGAGGTTGAACTTTTCTCCTTGCGCATATCTTTGCAAGGGCAAATATCAGATGAAGAATACAGAGTAGCCCAGCTCACCCAGCTAGATCTCTTAGACAAGAAGAGACAACAAGCCTATGATCATCTCACAGTCTATCAAACTCGTCTCAAAAGGAATTTCAACAAGAATGTGCTCCCACGACACTTTCAGTTGGGCGACATGGTCCTTAAAGAAAATATGAAAGTCCAAGCCGATTGAGAAAAGAAAGGCAAGTTTGAACCTACCTGGCTTGGTCCTTATGTTGTCACTGCCTCCTTTGGCTTCGGAGCCTATCAGCTATCTACACCAGAAGGACAACTCTTGAATGATCCTACTAACATCATTCATCTCAAGAGGTTTTATGCTTGAAGATCCTTGGTATACCTAGCTTTTGAAAAATACAAAAAAATAGTAAAGAGAAATAAGCATCCACTGGTGAAAACTTGGCAATTCAAGCACCTTGGACAAGTACCATGACAAAAACTTGGCAAACAAGCATCATGTGTAATCCAGCCATCCCTAGCTTAGCCTATCATCGTCATGCTTTTGGTCACATCTTGCCATCCAACTCCATCTTCCCATTTATCCACCTATCTTTCATCCTCTAGCTTTTATCTATCACTATCCACCTATCTTCTACAACCTCACCCCATCATCCATGCTATCATCCGTTTCCCTAGCGCCTTCAGCTTTTCCATGCTAGCTTCAATCCTATCTCATCCATTGTAAGACCTCCTTCTGCATGTCATCTTCTGACTGGGGGCACTGTATTCTTTGGAGATCTTGTCTTGTCCATCCTCCCTTGTCATTGGTATCTCGCTCTAGGCTATCCTCATGCAAATCCAATATCATCCTCTCATTAGCCATTCACTCTAGCGCCATCTATTAGCTCAACTACCACCAACCTTAGCATTGTCCCCATCCTTGGTCGCACATCTATCATCATCATTGGATGCATCCTGCCAAATCCATATCTTCTGCTATCACCTCATCCTTAACTTCTGCATCTTGCACCAACTTGAGCCATCCCGCGCATCTTATCATCCGAAACTCCTGTACAGCTTGTAAATCTTGTACCTTAGCTTGTAACTCTTGTACCAAAGCTTGTATTATACCTTTTAAATCTTGTACCATACCTTGTATATCCAAATCTTGTCCAAAGCTTGTACCATATTCTAGCTTGTAAATAATCTTGTATCCTATCACATGCACACAAAAAACCCCATTTTTACTTATGCTTTTCACAAACCATCCACCTATTCGCCTATCAACTATTACAGACATCCCACCCTTCACAAACATTTCCCTCTCACAAACCCAAAACATGAACAACCTTGTACATTTGTAACATATCTTGGTATGTCAGCTTGTACATCCTCTCTAGCTTAGTACCATTGTATCTATCCAACTTTCGTATTAGTTCCTCCTTGATCAACATCTTGCACACATCGCACAACCCTTGGTTAGCTATTCCAATTCATCCTTTAGCTAGATCTCCTGTCACCAAAGTGTTATCCTTCTTAGTTCAGCTTTCCAGATGCATCACTCATCCAGATCCATCAGCTTAGGTGCTCTCCGATAGAACCTTGCAGGATATAGCTTTCCTCATGTCTGATCTTGGTTCGTTAGTACCTCATCCTACCCATCTCGTTGGCAAACGGTTCTCTTTTGGATTTTCGCTTTCTTTTGATTTGAAATCTTCCCTTTTAGGTCTTGAAATATCTTTTCCAAACAATCTTTTTGTTCCCTCCTCAAAGTTGCCATGATCTTCCATATCATGGTATGCTGCGAATGGGGCAATCTGGGTGTAAGGTCTTGATCAAGTCTTTTGTTTGTTTTTCTTTTCTACTTGTGGGTTACCCAGTGTCGGTTCCTCTCTGATTCTTCCGAGATTCATGTGTGATGCTGGGGCAATCCTTGCGTGTTTTTTTTGAGTCAGTCCATCAGTCCTTTGGACAGTTGGTGAAAAGGCCTTGATGTTCTTGGTAACCTTGGCAATTAACCAACAGTCCTATAGCAAATCTAGTGCTCAACTACATGGTGGTACTTCTCTTTGAAGTATCCCCCTGCTCAACAAGCTTCAATGGATTCCCTTCATCTCAATTATCCCCCATCCATATCCAACATCTGTCTCTCCTACCCCAGCTTATGCATCAGTATCTCTTTGAATCAATCATCACTCTTAGCTTTAGGGATCCACAATCCTAGTCTTAGGGATCCACCAATCCAATCAATCCACCAAGCCTCATCTTTCGAGATCCACAATCCTAGTCCTAGGGATCTCCGAAACCCATCTTCCGCCAATTTGACTCTTTGAAATCCTATTGCATCAGCTTTATCATCCCATCATCCATCTCCCTATCCTGGATTCCTTTTTATAGCGCTCTGCTCCTTCATCCTCTTCAATCCCTGAAGTCTTAAGCTTACTTCCTCTTGTGCCTCTTACCTCCCTTCATCATTCTCTCATAGTGAGAGTTTGAGCTAATTCAACCCCTTCTCTTTGCCAATCTGAGCCTCCCTACTCATCCTGGATTCTTGATTTTTTCAAGAAGCTGTCAAGCCTCGCTTTCTTTTCTTGCCGCCTTCTTGAGGGGGCATCTTGCAGTCCATTCTCTCCTCTTCTACTCTAGCCTTGGGCATCTTATTTTTTTATCTTTGATGCCATGCCACTTGCGGCATCACATCAAAGAGGGGCAAAATGTAGACACCTAAAATCCGTTAAAAAATAAAGTATTTTTATTTTTTGAAAAAGTCCCTGATGACATCATCATTTATTAATTAATTTATTAATTTATTTATTTTTATGCCATTAAATCCCCTTGTCTTAATTAAAAATATTTAATTAAGGAATCCCTTCCAAAAATGTTTAAATCTTATTTAAACATTATTTCCTTATTTATTAATTATTTAATTAATAAATTGACCAAAAATCTCAAAATAAATATTTAATTTATTTTTTGCCCAAAACTTGGCCAATTTCCTTAAGATGACTAACCTCTTCCAAAATCTCCTAATCCTTCTTTAATTTCGATTAAAGGCTAATCCCATCATTTTCTACCCTTAATCCCAACTCAAAATATTTAACTAAGGTTAAATATTAATCCTCATATTTATTAATTATGTTTTAATAAATATCTCCTCAACCCAAACCTATGAGATAAATAAACTTTATTTATCCTCATCCTAAGCCTATCCCTAAACCCCCTTTTTAGCCTAATCCACCCCATCCACCCATACTAGCCAAGCTTAGCTACTAACTCACCCACCCTCATTGAATGCCATCCACTTGCATATCTCTAACAAGCTTAGTCTAATTCTAAATCACATCTAATCCCCCCCCCCCCCAACCTTGTCACATTCCCTAAGCAAGTTTAAGACTTTCCTAAACCAAGCAAAGACAACAATCTCAACTCCCTCCAAAATATTCCAACCACTAAGCCTTCAATGCTCTTACAAGGCCATAAAGACTCTTACAAGCCCCTTTATTGCTCTTACAAGCCATTAAGAAGGGTCTTTATGAAGATATTATCCCTTGAGCCTCCTTTGTTGACTCATCCTTGCCCTATCCTCCATCCACTCACCCTGTAACATGTGTCACTCCCTGATTGGTTGTAAAGAAGCACAATCCATGTGCTCTCCTCTCATGCAATCTAAGCCCTCCATAAGCTTTTTCCTTTCCTTCCATCTTAGCCCTCCATCCCTCAAGCCTCTTGCCTATAAATTGGATCCCCTCCCAAGCCATATCATCACAATCCTTGAGTTAAAGTTATAATGCTAGTTTGAGAAGCCAAAGCCCTTAACCATACCCTTATAATGCCAAATTGAGATCTCACAAAGCTACCAATTTTCCATTTCCCATCTCCATTGAAGCATAGTTTGAGTATCTTGAGCATACATCCCACATCCACATAATAGACTCATCCCTAAAACAAGAAAGGTCTCATTGAGAGAACCTCTTAATGGTTCATATTCTCAATTGAGGGCTTGTCTTAGTCTCTCATATATGTTATATTAGTGTTGTTAGTTGATGCTTTGTTTCTTTAAATAGATTAGTGTTTCTTGCTAACATATTAGTGTATACAGCCCCAACATCATCAACACGAGGAGGTAGGACTGACCTAGCCTAAGATATCATTAGGCTACTCAGCCTATGAATGGCTTTGATGCTCCGAGAGCTAGCCTCTGCCATAATATCAGGATGTTGCACTCTAGGAGGGGGGGAGATATCAGTGGGGGGGACAAAGGTGCCAACTTTCTTCCACTGGGAAGAGGGTCTATCCTGAGGAGCTCCTAGTTCTACACCCATGTTAGGCTTTGTGCTCCAATAGTTCACTTTAAGTTTCAACAAAAATTCTACATATAATTTTCTAAGGAAATAAAATGGCACATCTAAATTGCTATGTGGAGGGATATCAAAAACCATCCACCAACGATCCCAAAAGTTTGCACGTATGGCATCATTTGTGCACCATTTAATTGATAGTTTAAATTTTGTTGAGTTGACTGGTATACCTGTTTTCAGGTTCGCAAAAAGGCTAGCCAAATTCTCTTTGGTTATATTGAAGGCCACAACCTCATCATAGTCCAAACCACGATCAAACATCTCATGCATTTCATCACGCCAACGAAGAGTGGCATTTTGTTGGTTCATAAGAGTTTCAATGTTATCCGCTATGGTGTTTAACGTGGATAACATAGGAGCCAATGCAGGTACATTATTATATGTTCTTCACAAACCTCTCAATTCGGTGAGATTTTCATTTATCAAATTCTCGATTTGAGGAGGGTTTTGAGGGAGTAGAGGATCATTTGGTGGACAGTTTTGTGGGAACATTGGATCTTTTGGTGGGGGGTTATGAGGAATATTATTCCCTACCTCCGTGTCATCATTTTGATCAACCATTCCTATTGAATTGCAAAATGTCATATATATTTTAAAAAAAACTTTAATTTTAACAAAAAATTTCAAAAAATCCTAGATTCAACTAAAACTAACAAAACCATGATAAAATCTATTGAATTTATGTTAAAAATGATTAAAAGCAAAAACAAAAAAACCTTTATATCCGATATTTGATCCGTGCCCTCGAATACTAGTGTCGAAATAAGCCAAATATAGCCCGCGGGTCTATCGTTTTCTTTTAATATTGAGTCACAAGTATCGGATATCCGATTTCGAAATATACTGCTAATGCTAGATATATTATATATTATATTATATTATATTTTATTTTATATTATATAATTATAATTTATAATATATTATACTATTATAATATTATAATAATATATTATAGTATAATAATTATTATTATATTATTATAATTTATAATATATTATACTATTATTATTATAATATTATATAATATTACATAATATATTATACTATTATAATATAATAGTAATATAATTATATTATAGTATTATTATAATAATATTATGTTATAGTAATATATCATTTTTATCAGATATCTGATATGCCTCGGGCCTTACTTTCCAAGTTTGGTACCTGGATAGGTGAAAAAATGTTAGAGCAAATTTTGAAGCGCTTTTAGACGTCTTCAAACTCTATTTTTTTCACATCGCCACTTTTTGGCACACCATGATCCTGCACATACCCATAGGGAAGGTGTTAGGATTAAACCTTAGACAGAAATAACAATTACATGCAAATATAAACAATATTAGAAAATAATAGATCACATAGAAAAGAACACAAGACACCAAGATTTAAAATGTGGTTCACCCAAACCCTGGGCTACGTCCACCAAATGGCAAGTCCAATATTATTACGATCCAGTGATTACAACCTGATTACAATATGTAATCTCTTACAGCTCAATACCACCACAAGAACCAATTTTTGCATCACACCTTGTAAAACAATCCCTAACTCTAAGCCCTTTTATACAAGTATTTTTGCCACTTTAGGGTTAAAACTAGTTACAACATGCTGATCATAAATTGGTGAATATAAGCAATAGCCAATTGGCGAATATTAGCCATTGGCGAACAGTAGCCCACCATTGGCGAATAATAGCCTAAATTTTTTATGAAGTATGTACAATAATTCCTTGATCAATCACCACAAACTAACAGAAGGTGCCTCTAATAGGATCAACAAACAATGTCCTAGCTAGGGTCCCACCACTAAACCCAAATTAAGGTGTTTAAAAACCAAACCTTTGTGCACATTTTGTTTCATTCTGAAACCTATTTGTGAAAACTAAAAGAGTTGCAAGAACAATTATTTAACAAAGGATTCAAAGAAAAACAACAAAAGTGATAGAATGAGGGCATCATTTTAAATGTATTGGAAAAAAAATTATTTAAACGATAATTTATTTTGTATATATCAATTTAAATATACTGAAAAAACTAAATGGTATACTATTTATAGAATCAAATTTATTTAAAAATATCTATAATATGATATTTGATAAAATGAATATCTAGCAAGCTAATGCCTCCTATCCTTGTTGGCATTGATTTGGAAAGGAGAGGTGCTTAGAAAGTGTTTCTTTATGCTTGACAAAAATATTATCATTAATTGCACTAAGGGCTATAGAAGCATTAAGCGGATTAAGTAGCCTCCAAAAAATGCTAATTATACTAAATTAAATAATTAATTTGATTCTTTAGTATTACAAAATTGGAAGGAAAATTAGTTTTCTTAGCACTGATTAGATTAATTAATTGAAATACAATCTTTTATATTTATTATAGAGAATATCTGTATAGAATAATAATGCTTGAAATGAAAATATGAACAAATTGTATTAGTGAATTTCATAAATTTTGTTCAAAAGAGTAAACCCATGTTTGATAACAATTCTAGATAATGAAACATATGGGAGGCCATCATGGTCATCTTCATAATTTTGTGTTGCCTCCCAAACTAGTAGACAAAGACTAAGAATGTTTAGACAATAATTACTTTGAGGTAGATTATTCTTAGTCCTCTCCATAGGTAGAGGGAGAAAAGTCTGGCATCAAATTTCTTTTACAAAGTTGACTTCTCCACAAGTCTTACAGTTATCTATACAACCTTTTGATCTGTAGAAAACTTCACAAGCTCTTGGTTGGATTGGATTTTTGTTTTTTGTTCTCCTCACGAAGAATGGGTATGTCAACAACATCGTTACTATCATTAATGATATACAAGTTGTTGCAACTTGGTTTTTATGATGATATGAGAGATGAAATCAGGGAGTATCTTTGGATATAAAAAATGTATATCCAAGACGTTTTCCCCTTCAAGTGGTGCACATGGATGATGGTGCAAGTCACTATTGAGGCTACATGAAGCTCACAATGGTATACCTACATTCTATCTTTTGCCATTTTTTCATATTGTTCTATAAAATTCATTTTATTTTATTATGAAAGGAAAGGCTCAAAAACTAAATGATGCTCCATATATAGTCCACCACCATACCATGACACATTAGGTACTAGTTTTGATCACCTTCAAACTAATCTATTAGGGCTCTGAAGAAACAACTTCCACCTGGTTGAATTTTCTCTATTCTCATATGCATTCCATTTATTTGAGTCTCAAATTCTTCTTGGATCTCCTCCTCATTTCCCCCATCATCCAATAGGGCACTAAAATGAGATTAGTTTTCCTCTTTGTTTGTGGGTATTTTGGGAAAATGAAGAGATCCTATATGTTTTAGGTCAACCAATTTTAATTTTTCACTCTTCTATCTCATAGAATACCTTAAGTTATAATTCCATATTGGCTCTTTGAGTTGAGGTATTTAGTAAAATACGATACTCATAAAATTTGCACAATATTTAAACTATTTCTAGATGTTTCTTCTAAATGAGTTGACTAATGAGAATTCAATCATGCTTAATTAAAATAGACTAAATTGTTGGAATCACTATTGTTGTTACACCAAAAGCTTGAGCTATTAATGAATGTTACAACAACTAGAGATAAGGATGCAAGGGAGGCAGTTAAGCACATGTCACAAATCCATCGGTCTATGTTGGATAGAGTCACCAACCTACAGGAAATGAGGCACCAACCACCCAACAATCCCCCCCTCAATGTGACCTGAGAGATTTGAACCTGTAGCCCAATGCTCTAATACCACTTATTAGAATCACTGATAATGTTACACCAAAAACTTGAGCTATCAATGAATGTTACAACAACCAGAGACAAGGATCTACAGAAAGCAATTAAGCACATCTCACAAATCCATTGGTCTATGGTGGATAGAGACACCAACCTAGAGGAGATGAAGGCACCAACCTCCCAACATAAATATGCACACATCAAAGTCCAGGGAATACATATATATGTAGTATTCGCTTTCTCTTTTTAATCCTTAGAAATAGGGCTGAAAATTAATAGAAAAATAACAATATCCCTTAGAACCATTATGTTTAAGCATAGATTTCTAGAGATGATTATAGAAAGCTAGACAAGAGTGCACATACATGGTATTGAAAAGACTTAAAAAGATAAAACCACAAATCAAGTAGCAAAAATATTCAAGATGGCGATGATCAGATTTAAGCTTAAAGAGATAGAGAATAAAATAACTTTTTCAAGTGGAGGAATGAAGTATGTCAAGGCTAATAGAGAGAATCATAGAGAAGTAATATGTTTGTGACAAGTTGAGAGAAGAAAATAACATGTGTACTATATATAGAAAGATAATTTAGAAGATGGTTAATATGGATGCTGAGTTCTACCATGCTTACACGCATGTATTGATTAGAATGAGACATTGTGATGCATAAATCATAATTCTGGAAAGTTGTTACAATATTGTTACCACATATAATAATTAGTGTTAAAAATACATTAACAACTTAGAGATTTCATTTAATATATATAAAGCTATTAGCATAACCCTTGCATGATTCAAAGATGCAAGTGCTAGTAGTATTATTTTTGAAATAATGCTAAAAGAAATGATGCTTATAGAGGCTATCATCATCTTATTGTTTCATAGTATAATACACAAGAATGGGGCTTCTCACACTGTAATTGCCGTAACTCCAAGTCAATGCACCTGATAGTAAAGCGTAGTCATCTGGTACAACCTGACTTTCAATTTTTACTTTGTATGACATTTTTTGGTTGGATGATGTGAAAGTGAGTATATCTGGTTCAACTATTACATTCATTCCAGAGGGTGCATCTATTTTGGCTTGGTAAGTAGAGTTTGCAGGTCCTACATTTGTAACCGTCCTTGCAAACCGTGCAAAGATGTGTTCACTTGCATTGCTAATAACCATCATGGAAGGATAGTTAAGTTCTCCTACTCCATTTTTAGATAAATTTGAAGAACAACTGATAAATTCTGCTGTTAGCAAGCGTAAAGACGTTTCATTGTATCCTTGGCTGCATAACATGTTGATATAAGAATTTGCATCAGCATCATACACAAGCCCTGGATTTATGGCCTTGAGGGGATTGATTTGTCCTGCACCATATCCTAATTCTACAGCTTGATTGCCTTCTAATGTTTTATCCAATGTTGACGCTGCATCACAAATGAAATTGTTAGGATAGATGAGAAAAATGAATTAATGTATACAGATTTGGGTAGTAGAATGGATACCCACCTGTGGTCATGAGAGCAGATTTGATAGCAGCAGGAGACCAATCGGGATGAAATGATTTGACATATGCAGCTGCCCCTGTTGCATGAGGGCATGCCATTGATGTTCCAGAGTCTATGTTAAAATCTACTTCTCTTTTGTCCAAAGGATGCATGCTCATTGGCATAACTTTTGACCAAGCTGCTAGAATATCTACACCTGGTGCGGTAATGTCAGGCTGTCAAATAAATATGAAATGAATGGATTAGTTTAATGGTTGATTAAGATCAATTTTTGAATTCCAAGAAGATATTTTTCATACCTTTAGAAGATCTGGTGTGATTTTACTGGGACCCTTAGATGAGAATGATGCGGTTATGGGTGCTTGTAAATCATTCTTAGTCAGAGTTTTTGCTATGCTTGCCAAAGGTGACCTAAGAAATTGCAAGAGAATCAGAACATAAGTTGTCTTTTAAAACGGGCCTATTTGAAGACAAAAGAGGATTATTTATGCATTTTACCTTGAAGAATTGATGTAAGCCATGACTACCTCTCCCTGTTCAGTGGATATAACTGTGGCAGGAACCATGAATGAGAAAGCTGTATCATTCATTCTATCGGATATTATAATGGCACCTGCCCCTCCAGAGACATAAACTCCCTCATCTGGCAGATGATTGGGGTTTGTAAAGTTGCAAAGTACTATTTTTCCTTCGACTATGCTGCGATCCAGGGAATATAACCCACAACCACTGACCCAATTCATAATCATGCAAATGGTGAGCTTTGAGTTCAACAAAATGAACAAATTTAACTCAAGTAATTCTTCATGTGAAGTTCTTATGCATTTCACCTGGAGTCCCCTGAATTGAACCCGGCAGAAACATTTGTAGCGTCTCTTCCATACACAAAAGGATACCAAGACTGCTCCATTGTGAATGTGTTTACAACATGCCCCTGTTTCGCCATTAAAATAAACAGAGTAGTGTTGGAATTATTTGTTATTGTATAAAAAATTGGAACTATTAATGTTTGCTACAAATGTTAACTCAATCCAGAGAAGTTGATTAAGTCATGTCATAAATCTTCAAGGAAGTGTAATAGTTTGATACAAATGTTAAGTTTAACCTGATCCATAGAAGACGATTAAGCCATGTCATAGATCTTCAAGAAAGTGTTGACCACCAAATCAACAACAAATTATAACTTTGATCAATTAATCTTTAATTGAACACAATGATAACTGATTTACCTCGAAGGAGGTTTGATCTCCCAAAGTAAGTTGTGATTTGAATTGGCGATCAATTGTGCTTGCAGCCACTGTCAGAGACCAGGGTGAATAATTGCAAACAGATCCCTCAATGATATCATTACAAGCACCATTTGATGTCAAAATCCCCCTCTTCATTGCATGGAATGCTCCAATTGCAATGCTGTCTTCAAAGTAGTCAAGTGGAGGAAGGGTGCCCCTTGAAAAACCAATCGAAACAGAAATGACATCCACACCATCATGGATTGCATCATCGAAAGCAGCAAGGATATCTACAGTGGTGCATGAATCTGTCCAGCAAACTTTGTATATAGCAATCCTTGCACCAGGTACTCCTCCTCGCACATCTCCTTGGGCTAACCCAAAGAGGCTGGCATTTCTCACAATACTTCCAGCAGCTATGGAGGCAGTGTGTGTTCCATGTCCATTTGAATCTCTTGGAGAGATGAACTCATTTGCACCTGGTTCAGATCCTAAGCCTTTATAATAAAACTTTGCACCTATTATTTTCCTGGTGAATAAGTAAACATCTTTGTCATTATGGTATAATCTTAAAATAATTGTTGTTTGCATAGTATATCTAAATGACCATTCTAAGGGGAAAAATAAAGTTGAAAAAAGTAAGTCAACCTAAAAATCAAGCCTTAGTATATGATGTTTAAGCCATCAATATTTGAATTCAGATTGGAGAGTAGAACAAATGAGTTAGATTTCATTTACTTATTGCAGGTTTTGAAATCAGTTGTAGTTTGGCAAGCTCCCCTCCATTTTGAAGGAATGGGACCCAATCCAGTGTCATCGAAACTTTCTGATTCTGGCCACACCCCTACATAAAGATTATGTTTTTCAGAGTTCATATGGTAAACATGTGAAGCCATTTTAGTTATACCAATGAAGCTTCTACTGTTTTTATGTATACCTGAATCTATAACTCCAACAATTACATCACTTTGATAGTCCAAATGACTGATTTGCTGAGAGAGTGGTAGACCCACAAAATCCCATGACCTGCTTGTCAAGAGCTGAGCATTTTTGCTTTCAAACACCGAAACTACACCATCCGTATCTACAATTCACAAACAAGATTTTCAACCCATTCTTTGAAAATAGATGATAAATAAAGATTTTCAACCCATTCTTTGAAAATAGATGATAGATAAAATTTTTGTGGTAAGTAGCCATTTTAGGGGCAATCTAATTACTTGAGAGGTGTTGGGCATGAGAAGGAGAGAGCCAAGCAGCGAATCCATTAAAGCTCTTCCAATAACTATGAACCAAAGAGTCCTCTGCTGCCTCATGGCTTAACATAGCATATTGAAAACAATAAAAAATTAGAAATATAATTCTTCTTGATAACAATAGAGTGGGCAAAGGAGGAGGAGGAGTTATGAAGAAACCTTCCAAGTAGAGAGTGAAGCAGTAGAAGGTGAGACGCAGTTGCTGATGATTGGGAATAATCTTGTACATCTGAGGGTGTAACATCACCCATGTACACTACGTAGAGCTGCTGAATATATATTAGTCAGTAAAACAATTTTCTGAGATAACATTTGTTTTTGAGATAAACAAAACAATTTTAATCAGTAAAACAGTATCCAGAGGTAACAATATGTAAAACGGAAGGGGATGAAGATGTTACCTTTTCATTTGAGCGTTGAGAAGCAGCAGCGGAGATGAGAAGAATAATAAGAAAAATGGAGGGAAGGAAAAGATGAGTTGTGGCCATTGAGATCAGGTTAGTAATGTTTTGATTCGACTCTCTGAAAAGGCCATCTGTTATAGACATGGATTTGTAATAGATAAAACAAACATTGACGAGAATGAACAAAGAAAATTGTTGGATCAAAAACGTTAGTTTCGTCGTGAGTTTTGAAGACGATGCTTTTGATATAAATTACGAGAAGGCGGTATTTGTTGTTCTCTCGTATTGACAAGTTATATTGAGAAGGCAGGCCATGGTCGTCCATGGAATCGGAAAACTGTTATATGTACACCCTCATTTTTCTAATTTTTAGGCCAGTTTGGTCGCTGGAATATGAGTGGAATAGGAAAACGAAATTAGAATATGTTTTATATTCGCTGTTTGGTAAGCTCAATCGGAATTGGGAATAGGAAGACATATTCCAATTTTGCCCCTAAAATGAGCATATGTCTATGCCAAAAAAATCTGTTATTGGAATAGGCCATTTCCATTCCCATTCCGATTTTCCATTAAAAAATACTTTTTATTTTAAAAAAAAAATTTTTTTTCGATTTTTTTTTTTACTTTTACTTTTTGAATTTTTTTTAAATTTTTTTTTTTAATAACATTTTTAAAAATTATATCTATTTGTTTAAAAAAATGAAACTGAAAATGAATTAACTAAAAAAATAAAAATAAAAATTTAAAAATTAGAAAAAAAAAATTTAAACATACAAAACTTAACATTATTCCTATTCTATTTTTGTACAACCAAACAACAGATTAACATATTCCAAGTCGAATTCCAAGTGCACCAAACATGATTGGAATTCCCTATTTCTATTCCCATCCCTCATTTCCATTCCCATTCCATTTTTCTATTCTAATTTTCTATTCCTATGCCAGCAACCAAACAGGGCCGTGATTTACAATACTAGCACTTGCATCTATAGGAGATGCAAGGGGTATGTGGATAGTTTTAAAAAACGTGCAAGTCTATATAAGATAGTTTTCTGTATACTTTTCTTGTTAAGCATTGAATATGATGTGAAAGCATTATAAAGTATATTAATTATTTTTAAAAAAAAAAATTATTATATATGTAAAATAATATTTAAAAATTAATAAATAATTAACGTATAAATATGTTAATTTGATTGCAAATTTTGATTGTTTTTTTTAAAAAAAAAATTTCATTCGTGTTTCCTTTTTGAAATATAAGATTTAAAAATGGAAAATCCAACAGTTATATCTTGTTGGAAGGGTTCAGATTGTGTAAAAAGTTTTGGCATCTCATAAAATATATTAATTCTCTATTTGGATGTTTGCCACTTATTAGTTCAATGTGCTAGAAAATCTTTTAAGAGACTTTGTGTGGTCGTAGGATTGATGCTTCAAATAATAATAATTGATATTGGTAACACAAAATGAAGGGGTTAGACTTTTACAACTATATCAAGAGTTAAATCACTATGCAACTCTCAAATATAACTAACATTCTCCTTTCATCGATATGAACAAGAATGAAACATAATCCATTACAATTATTAGGAGAAAACAAGAATCTTGATTGCAATAACTCTCAGTAGTGCTCCCTTAATATATACGAGTCTATGTGTGATACTTTATCAACTTTTTATTGGCTATGTTTATGCACTTGAATATCCTTTTTCCCCAATGAATAAAGTTGTTGTGTTACATGCATTATGAGAAGGTGTCCCTTATGGTGTGGAAATCATTTTTTTTTAGAAATTGATTTCTTTTTGTTCCAAAAACAAACTACTCATTACCATGTAATACATATAATGTATTAAACTTACAACCAAAAAATTTGTCTAAAAGATTCTACTATTTTTCTCGAAAATAATTTATTTTCTGAACAAAATACATACCAGTTTAACGATCTTTTATTTTTGATTTCCCCTTCTACAATTCTTTTCATTTTATAATACATATATATGAATTTTAAAAATAATTAAATTTAACTATTTCAAATTACGAATAATTAATCAATTGTTTACATCTTTAAGTTTCCTTTTATATTATATTAGATGTCTAACCAAAAAACAAATGTGAGCAATCATATTATATAGACTTGCACATTTAGTCACTGTGTTGCACTGTAACAATCAGAGTGTCATTCATTTAGCGAAAAACCCACATTCCATTTATGAACCAAGCACGTTGACCTGAGATACCATTGGACTAGGTAGGCATTAGAGGAAAGAAAATTACACTTCAAAAATATTCGTATAGATGAAAACCCTGCTAATATGCTCACAAAAATTTTGCCAAGAGAAAATGATGAGCTATGTAGAGATTTAGTACCTATGGTGATTTGATGACTATAGTTTTGTTTGACCCCTTTTCATTAGCTTGAAGTGGGAGAATGTTATACATATGACATGTGAAGCAAATGAAGTTGTAGTTTGTTGATTCATCTAGTTAACTTCATGTTAGGCCTATCGATAAACATCGTGTTGACTGTAGGTGTGAGAATTGTGAGCTAGTAGTTGAAGCAATTATTACAAAATTTTGATTTTATGAAGCTTGCAAATGTTGATGCCCCTAGTTTGGACTTCCAAATTAGTTTTCTTATGAATTACCAGATTTATGCCCTAGAGGCCAGGTCCAGGTCCGTGACTAGATTCGTCCGGATACTTCCAAAAAAAAATATTGATTTTTTTCAATTATTTTCTTATAATTATAATAGATTTGATCTGTAGATTCATACTATGAAATGCTTTAAAATCATAGTTCATACTTTGAAATGATTTAGTTTTAGAATTATGTATATTTCTCTCATTTTTTAGTATATATAATATAGAAATATATATAGATATACACCCTTCACAAATCATAATTAGAAAAAAAAAATACAATTCACATACCTGAATCAAATTCATTTCACAAATCAGTAACTAAGTTTTTGGCACCTTGTTTTTATTACTCTTCTACTTCATACTTCCAATATATAATCTTGAAAATGCAATGCTAATGAGAGGATAATAAGAAGAATTTATTTATTTATTAAGTGGGTTCTGTGTATTTTCCTGATTGACTCTGTTTGTTCTGTTCTTACTCTTGTTGTGTCGTGTATACCTTTATTGTGCATATATGTAACACTTCAGTAGCCTTTGCAACTAAAATCAATTTTTAGCTTAAAATATCATGGAGTTTGCAACCAGTAGCCCTCAGCTTGATTGAGAGTCCAAACAAAGCACCTAGCCCATAATACAAGGCCGAATTAAGAGGCAAAGCCCATTTTTCCCAAAACAAATTGAGGTTTTGACCTTTTGGGGATTAGTAAACTTTTATAGAGCACACCATTTTATAATTTCATAATATTTTATTAATCTTAGACCCTCCAAATAATGCAGGGGTTTAGGCCATATAGTAAAAACTAAAACTTAAAAAACATAATAACCAACCTACAAAATCAAATCTTGTTGAGGAAACAACCCTAGGGATGATGTGACGACAGTCAAATTCAAGATGGCAAAGTATCGGCATGAAAGAAATCAATAACAGATCTCATAAATCATTAAGGATTCAATGCATAGATTTTATCGATCACGACAAATCTATACAGATATATAAAATCTACACATCTCTAATATGGCAATAAATATGATAGGTGTTGAAAGATTCATTCCATGTTCACATTAATTGCTCAAATACCTTGATTGAGAATATTCCAGTTTTTAACCAAAAAAAGAATACATGTCAATGGTATCTGGTATCCAGTTTCTAGGAACGGGCAGGTTTATACTGAAGTCCCCTCTTATAATAGCCTATCAGCTAATTAAGAAGTTCTTGGAATTTTTTTTTTTTTCTATTTAAAAAATGATATGTCTCTATTAATTTTTTAATAGGACTTTTGATTTTTAAAATTCATTAATTATTTTTAGTTTCTAATTTATTTACTCAATCAAATATTTGTTAGAGACGTTATTTTTCATCTTAATTTTTTTATTTCTCTTATTAAATTTTCATAATAGATTTTTTGATGTGGTTTTTTTAAATGATTTTTTTTTTAATTTGATAAATTGAATTTAAATAAATAATATTTATTAATTTATTAACTTTCTTTTTGTAAATATTATGTTATTTAAATTGAAAATTATTAATAATCAAATTTGTTTACATAAGATTATATTTTAAAAAATAATTTTATTATCGAGCACCAAGCTTGGAATTTGATGGCCGTATTGGCCATTTTTGCACTTTTTAACCGTATATGACAGGTTAAAAAATTGTAAGACTGTATGGTTTGATAGACTAATTTTTTAGAGAACCGTCAATATGACAAGTAAATCTATTACTAAACTGTCAATATTTGTTATAGGTAATTTAGTATTATATTTAATATTATACATAAATGTGATTGCATAATTTGTATAATATATATGTATGATAAATATATTATTTTATATTATAGATGTTTCTATTTTTTTGTTTCTGTTTAGTTATCTTTCTATTTCGGTGAATACATATTTATATTAATTTAGAATCTTATTGAAATACAATATAATAAACTTTAAATTTTATTTTTAAAACCATACAATTTAAAAAGTTCAAGTAACATACATGAATTTAGAAGCTTGCTTCTTTTATGATATTGTATATAGCACTAATTTATAATTAAAAATTATTCATAGAGAGTTATATATATATTACTAATTAATATTATTATTTTTTAATTTATAGAATATTTAAAGTTAAAATGAAAATTGACAATCAATTTTTTTATCAAAACATAGAATGAAATGCATGAAACAAAATTTGCCATCATAAAAAAATCATATGATAGGCAGGGGTGACCATCAAATTGCAAGCCTGTCGAGCACCTATCAACTTATCGTTATAAGCACAAAAGCGTGCAACTGCTAGTTATTATGTTAACATTAATTATTATTGTACTTGCCGTAGGCTAGTACTATTGCATTCAGTTTGCACAAGTATTGTATTAGTTTATCATTTATCATCCAATCACAAGTACTTATTTTTGAATAATTCAAATACTTATAAAGATTTGTTATTCATTTATAATTTTTATATTTTATACAAATTATATGATTGCCTAAATTGGTTTTGTGTTATAGGAGCCCTTCTTTTGGAGGTTCTCCATATTGCAATCTTTTCGGTGAAATTCTCGTAATTACAAAGCACTTATACTAATATATCATTAATAATGAAGTTTTGTAAGAGGGAAAATAAACACATTACTATGCATATAAAAGACATATAAATAAAATATAAAAGAAAAACTTAATTTTAAAATAAAATATAACAAAATTGATAAAATTAAACTACCCTTATATTTATATAGTAAAATGCAATAAAATAAATTTACTTAGGTTTCTAGGTATATGTGGATTATTGTGATGAAAAAATCTTGGAATAATTTTATTAACTAGGAAAATTGTGTTATCTTAGACTTTTTTGAAAAGAAGTAAGTGGAAGTTCATTAAAAAAATTAATTTAAATTTAATATAAAAACATGAAATTATAATTGAAGTGTATATAATATGTTTTAAAAAGATTAACTGTAAATAAATATAAGAAACGGGTACCACATTAAGAACATATATTAATTTTAACAATGATTACATTATAGATTCATGTTAAAAAGAGTTGCCTACATTAAAATTAATAATATAATTTGTTTTCATTTTTTCAACAATTCTATTAGTTTATTTTTAACTATACACCAAAATTGATTAATTATGAATTATTTTTCACTTTTCACATTTTTTTAAAAACTATAATATAAGTCTCGAGCAAAAGAACATTTGAATTAGACTAAATTAATTTTATTTAAAATATTAAAAATAAATATTATATTCTATAAACTTATTACAAATACAATTAAATTATAAGGCAAGTACATGCCACTACGTGGCACTTGTTATTATATGTTAATAGCGAATAGATTCAAACCCAAGATCTTTTCAATAGAAGCTCTAATAAATATGTCAATTTTTTTTAATAGTAATACTTGGAGAGAATTTTTTTTCACTATTTATTAAAAATATAATTTAATCTATGTTTTCTTTTATGAAATTTACATTTGCTTTTAATTTTAGTTTCTAAAATTATTTTACTATATTTTTTAAATTAAAATAATTTTTAATTTTTAAAATTATTTTAGTTTTTACTTTTAATATTTATTTTAGTTTATTTTTATATTATTGTAGAGATTTTTTAATTGATCATTCCATTCATATATGATAAATTAAATATAAACAAATAATAATATTTAGTCTATGTAAAACATTTTTAAAAAATTATTTTATTCACATTAAATTATATTTAAAAATAAAATTTATTACTAAACATTTATGAGTTCATTGCATATAAGAATTGTTATTAAATTTTGAAAGTTTAGTAAAAATCTATCATGATAAAAAAAAGTCATAATAAAGGAATAAATTTATTATGAGAGAGTTGAATAAACTAAATTGAAAGATGGAGGTTCATTTGGTCGAAAAAACATAAAATAAAAAATCTACAAAATTTCATAATTTAAAATATGAAGAAAAGATGATAGAGTAAGTCCTCCAAATGATGTTAACCTTCGCATTGACCACCATATAAGAATGATGATTACTGTTTCTTTTTGCTTCTTAGTGAAGAATTATCTAATTACAACTAGAAATTAACATTTTTTGGGGTACTTTATTTTAGAATAAGCATATGAATTATTTTAGGTACAGATGTAAAATCTAAGATAAAAAGAACTATGATGCTAATTACTATGAAAATACTAATAGAAAAGGGTTTTGCATTTTATTGGTTGAAGCTTTGTGTTTTATGTTTTGAAATGTTTTAGCCACACTTCATAATGAAAAATAATAATTTTTTTATTTTGTTAATATAAATTTAGTTGAAAATTTACTTCTATCAAAATATAGAAAGTATAAAAGTATAAATAAAATAACATTGTTGTCTTATTTTCATTTTCAATGTTTTGTCAACTTTGTCTTTAATCCAAATGTGTTGATTTTGAAGTTTAAAAGATTCTGTGATGGATGACCTTTTGATTTATTTTGCGATCTTAATGCTACCGACTCGTCCCCAACTTCGCCCAACACTTTGAATTTTCTTATTCCAGTACTCGAATCTCAAGATGTTGTATAGGTTAATGAAGGGTGTTAAAATACAAGCTTTTCATCCACATCATTAACCTTACCCTTTAAGAGGTTAAGGTTCGAAGTACAAAATGCTTGTTTTGATTTAAAATCTTAACCTCTCAACCAAAAAAGAGAGAGTTAAGATAAACTTTTCAAACACATGTTGGTACTATTAAGATTGGAGTCCAAAACACGGACTATTAACCTCTTGGTTCACTTAATAAATAGTATGAATTGAAAACACCAATATGAACTTTGCCACCTTGGCATTGAGTGCATGTAATAGAAGAACACATTGTGTATGACCACCATCTCATTGTAAAAGTATTAAGCACATGGTACATAAAAGGCCAACACAACAAGTTACACGTGTGGTCAACCTATAGGTCACAGGAAAAGGTACAAATAAAATGTGGAAGCATCGAATGAGCACTTGACTAACTTGAATCGTTATTCAGAATGTCATTTGATTCAATGACTTTGTGAACATCATTTGATTGGTGGTCTAGGAATGTGGCTTCTATAATGTTGTCAGATGTGAAGCTCATTCATGATATGGGAATGTGGCTTCTATAAGGCATGAATATGTGGTGTCAAATGATAGAGGAATGTGTGCCAAGTTGTATGAATCAAACAAAATGTAATTGAGAGGTATAAAACTAAAATTTATAGCCTTGGGAAGTTAGAGTGTCTATCCGATGGCACCGACTCTTCCTTCCACATATGAAGTAGACAACATTCATTAATGGCCAGTTTTATCACATTCTACAACATGAAACAAATGCACTCTCTAATTCAATAGAAGTAAGCCCTTAAAGCACAGAGAATGTTGAAGTATTTCCACTCAATGTAAGAATTTACCTATAGAAGCCTCAAATAAGTTAAATGTCAACAACAACGTATCATGATGCACAAATACTACCTCCATGCTCACTATCACTAACCTTAATTTGATATTATTATGCAAATTCCATTTAGATTTTGGTGATTGTCATGCCCTCATATTTTCTTACCACTTGCGGATCAGTTTGTGAATATGTGTTACTAGGGGAGAGGACCTGGTACTTGAACACCCTAGCTTCGCGCTTATCAAAACCCTATGTAAAAATTTCAAATCGCTTCCAATTTTTTACAGTAGCATACTTGGTGAGTCGTCTACTTATAACTAAGATTTCAAATCCATGTCACTCGTTATGATGCCACATCAGTATGCTTTTTTCCAAGTTGTTCAAAACAGCCCAAAAAAAAAGTGAGACCAATAGTCATGCATAAAGGGCATCCATAGTTGAACAGCTGATGTGGCATCACATCATTGGTTACTTTTTAGATCAAAGGGTACATTTTCATTCATTTTTTGGTAATCATCATTGTACTAACAACTTTAAAGTCACAAGTATTAGTGCAATGTTGTCAAAAAAATTGGACATTAAGTCAGTAAGTGTAGGTATAAAGTACACAATTTCTATCACAACCATTGGAACCCATTCAAGTACTAGGTCCTCTCCCCTATTGCTATTATGGACTTTGGTGAGAGGACTATTTCAGAAATTTTGAATCCTTGAATCCACACATTATAGTTGCAAACTCCTGGAATACATGTAAGACATGAGGGAAGAATTCAATGGTGAAAGATGGGAATACTAGAGTTCAGTGGCATTGATATATGCGTCTACACAGGGGCCAACTCTCAATAAATGTTATCGTGGAAGAAAAGTACATTTTGGTAATATATAGACACAAAATAGACAGGTGGTGAGCATAAAGCCGATATTTTATGGTCATGTATGGGCCTTATGTTCTTGATCATTTCATGGAAAGATGGTTATTTGTTCATTAAAAACGTATGTAATTAGAAACAATGATTCATAGATCAAAAGGAGATTGATAATGATTGATTACTCAATCTTTTGAAAGGTCTAAGATCCAAGTTTCAAGTCATATTCGGTTAATTTTTGCAAGGTTAGTTAATCTCACCAAAATCACATAATTGGGAGGCAGATATTAACCATGGAGGAGTAGTTTTAAACCTCAATGTCTATATAGGGGATCATTTTGGCTTTGTAAAAGACTTTTTGGAAACTTGAATAATTGAGAGGACAACTTTATTACTGAAGTAGTATTGCTTCATGTATTGAGAACCAAGTTAATTTGAAAGTATTTTCAATACCTTTGGTTGCTCAAATTCTTATCAGTTATGTTCACCATAAGAGGATATAATATTTTATTCTCTCTTTTGTAAAGACAATTAGTTAGTTAACAATCTATTCTATGCGATCAAGCACATTTCTTGGTATCTTGAAAATGTGCACATGATATAGAAAGTTAAAGTTAATTTATTTGATCCCTGTATGCATACTTCACTAGATTTATGATGAAGTTTGAATCTTTATTAGTATGATTTCTTGTTAGGAGTTTGTATATTCTTTGAGAAAGAAAAAAGTGTTGTAAATCTTGATACTTGTTCTTATCTCTAACATTTTTAAAATCCAAATTTTACATCCTACGAGGGAGCTGCCCCTCTAAATGCAGAGGAAGGTCACATATCAAGGACCTATTCTACTATTGGGAATAGTTTTCCACATACACTCTGTTGGGCTAAATTACGTCATTTTTCCAAGTGACATATATGTTTACCAACACAAATATATTATAAAACTAGTAGAAATGAGTAAGTACTCCTACATGAATGATACTCAGCTTCACTTCAACTAATACCCTGACCTATTATTAATAAGAAATGTGGTAAACATATGATAAAAACAAATGCTGACATGGATAAAGCTAGAGATAAATAAAGATAGAACTCAAGATATTATATATTCATATATATTTGAAATCATAAAAAATTTTGGTTTAAGCCAAATTATAAATTTACTAACAATGATACATTAGATGTATTGATAAGTAGGAGATAATTTCCACAACAAGTCAAATTGTGATATTGCTATCAGGATTTAACTGTGTGATTTTGAGTCAAACTCATTGACCCATGTTTCATGAGAAGTGATTCAACATGAATCCATCTCTCATGAGAATAAATAGAACACTTAGCACTCATTGGATCTAGGTGATTCTCATAGGGTTGATAGAAATATCACAACATTAGATGTATTTATTAAAATATAAGATATTGCTCTATCTACCCCACCTAAATATTTGAAAAAAATAGAGACCCCTATTTCGAGTTTTAATTTTTGTTTATATACCTAAAAATTATTTTGTTCTCTTTTTTCATTCATTGTGTACACTCCCAATAATGAAAGGAAAACCAAAAATATTTTATTACATTAAATGTGCAAAATCCTAATGGGAATGTAATAAAATATTTTAAGCCCCAGTGGAAGGATTGAGGATGTTATCCTTGTACTTGTTCCCACTTTTCATCACAAAGAATTCATATGAAAAGTGGGAAAATCATTTTCTAGGGGCTTCGAATGAAGCCCCCCTAGGGCTTCATTTGAAGCCATGGCCCTAGGGACTTTGTTCGAAGCCCCTTGTGCCAATCGGCATGGGGGGCTTGAAATGAAACCTTAGGGCTTCAAACGAAGCCCCTAGGACTAATAAGTGGCTGAAAAGTGGGCTTGGGGGCTTCATTCAAAGCTCCCCTAGGGCCACCCAAATTACCTTTAGGGGCTTCAAATGAAGCCCCTTCATTCGAAGGTCCCAAAATAGGATATTTTACAAATTTTTGCCAATTATTTCCCTTTTGGGGGCTCAAACATAGGATAAATAGGTCCATATTCTAAAACTAAATATAGAAAATTATTTACTTTGAATAAAATTTTCAATGACTATATTTTTAGTATATATATTGTGTTTATCGTGATGCTTTATTTTTAATTTTATTAAATATAGGCTTTTTGGCCCATTTCACAAATCTCTGTTTGAAACTTCTAGAAAAATGGAAAATGAACATTTCTAGAAAATCAAGAAAAACTTCATTTCGATAAATACAAGGGTATGTGTAGGATCATGGTCAACCAAACTATGGTCTTAAGTGGCAATAAAAAATCAAAAAATCAGGGTTATGTCAACTTGATGTGCAATTTTCTACTTGTTATAAACTCTATATCAAAAAGTTGAGAGAAAACAATCTCTAGAAAATTGAATTTAGTTTCTAAACTATGAGGCCTTATTTGAATAAAATAAAAATTGATTGGTCAAAATTTTGAATTTTAATGCAATAGTACAAAAATTTCAAGACAAAAATAAGGAGTAGACGTATGTCTGACCACCTTAATCAAAATCAAATGATAAGAAGTAGAAATATGTCTGACCACCTTAATATTTTTAAATAATATTCTAGATATAAGAAGTAGACTCATGCCTAGATGTAACACATATTTTTGGGTATTTTTATTCTAAATAAATACTTAATTATTAATTTTCTACTTTGGTACTTTGGAATTTAAAAAAAAAAAAAACTCTTGCATCTGAACACCTTAACTAATTCAAAACTCTGCAAATTTTTTTCTTATAGTAGAAGAAGCATAGAATGTGATACATATTTTGGATTTCGAAAATGTTGTACCATTTGAAACTTATAGTTGTTTTTCAAGCTATGTGACAATCAACATTTTATATGTAATTCCATTAGAAAATAAGTAATAGAAACTTACTGAAGTCATATTTTGACAAACCTTACATTTATGTAAAGCTAAGAACATTCTTAAGAAATCCTTTTCATTTCATCAAATTTTGGTATAAAAAAGTTGTTAGCTACATGTTTGAAGTAAAAAAACACACAAAAATAGGCCATAAACATATTTTCAGGATGTTTTAAAAGTTGACCATATAGGGTTGGTATCGAAAGATATAGCAAGCATTATAAAGGTATTAATTGTTTTCATTTAGTATTAGGATAAGTGGGAAAAAAGTCGGAATGGATTTTGAAATGCTTTGAGGCATTTCAAAACTACATATTTTTTCAGATCACCACTTTTTGGCACACCATGATCATGCACATACCCACAAATCAAATTATATTGATAAGAAACAACCTATGTCTAGATTATTGTTAGCATCCCTTTGCCACTGAATAAAATCTATAATTTTTAACAAAACTAAATGAAACCAACTAAACTTGCTAGATCTAAATGTTACTTTTCTAGCCTTGAAATAATTTTGTCATTATCATATGTTAAAAAAAAGCTATGTTGATAAAACAACCCATCATTCTTTGAAAATGTCAATTTTCATATACACTGCTTCTCAAAGGAGAAGGAAAAATGGACTACAAAGGAATTTAAAAAATAAAATAAAAATTATTGCTATAAACTAGAAATAAAATGCTAAAGAACACTAGTTTACATCATCTTCAAATTCTTTAAATTTTTTAATTAATATACATTTGAAAAATGAAGTTTAAAAAAAAAATCTATCTAAGTGTCAAAGTTGGCCAAAAAGTGGGAACCACTACTATGGCTTGATGGGTTATCACTAGTTGGCTTGCCCATGGTTACTATCCTCAACCATTGACAATATTTGAAGTCTTCTCAAAAGGTCTAGAGACTATAGTTCCTTACTATGTGGACTATAACCACAAAACAAAAGATTGTACACTTGTCTTGGTGTGTTTTTTTTTAGGGGTTGCCTTTGGGTTTCAAGCTTAAGTAATTGCTGGTTCTAGATCCCAAATTCTATTTTTGTGGGAAACTAGAGTCTTTTATTCATATCTTCTAGTTCTCTCAGGAATCAACAATATTAGAGTTGGATCCATGACTTTTTTAGGCCTTCCAATCGAAACCTATTTTCTTGGCATTTGGCTTTGTTGGGTGATTTGATTAGAATCCTCTTTAAGTACTCCCATATTTGGCATGATTTCAAGATGACAATCTTATTCAGGCTTTAGAAACGTATAAATTTTGTTCTTTTCACTCATAACTTTATTGATATTAATGTTTCTATGTACACTAAATATTTCATGTGTAATAATGTTCTCATGCAAATTCATGTTTAGGCCAATAAAGTGGCTATTGAGGTGATCCACCTATAGGAGTTGTTACAACATTGGGGTAATTACCATTGTATGGTTTCCAAAGTGTTATTGGATTCTACTCCGGTCAACCAAACTCCACCATGTGGGTGTTATCATGGTTGCAGGTCTTCTATATGTCGATCATAAACCCTGAGGTCCTAGACTCCTCACCACTCTTCTAGTAGTGGTAGTGATGGGTGGTGACATCTCTTGACCTCTCCATCAGATCACGACTCTGTCACTGGATGGTCCCCTATTGTTCCTATTGTCTCTTTAATTCCTTCTACATCTAGTTGGTCTGGTGTCGATGGAGATTCTACTTGGCCCGCTTCCACTTCTTCCAAGTGGTTTTCTCAGCTAGCCTTGACAATTTTTCCTCCTAGGAGAGAGGAGAGAAGAATTAAAAGAAAAAGGAGAATGCTAATTATAGGTAGTCTATTCCAAATCCACTCCCATATCCCATTGATGTATGAGGTAGGGATGATCACTAGAACCCCCTTAGTTGGCATTTCTTTTTCCACCTAAGGTGGTTTATATTATTATTTTTTATGAATAGTTGATGTTGTTTTCCAACCATTGGCCATATGACTCGTATGGGGTGATCTATATCCCCTTACCCTTTTTGTAAATATATACTTTTATACTATACTTTAACAAATAATGCCTATTCATAAAAAAAAAGTCTTTAAATTGGTCTATCTTGCAAGCTTTGAAGTACCAAAAAAGATAAGAAGGGATATGGAGATCTGTCTTCTGAGAAGAGGAGGTAGGTGTAATTGGACTTCAACCCCCAATTAAGCCCTCTCAAATTATTTCTCCATAGTTGTGTAGTCCTTAAAATCTAGCATCCATTAATTTGGAAGCTCTAGGACATATTAGGCCCCATTTTAGTGATCTCCTTGATTTTGGATGCATTTATGCTTGATTTTCCTCTTTATCTTTTTTGTTTTTACCTAAAATTTTGAACACTTTTTGAATCTTACAACTTCCACCTCAAAATTTACCCTTTCAAGTATAGGTAAAACCCTATTTGACATATACCAATATAGATCAAACCTATTTCAACCTATGCATTGGAGGTTGAATTTTGGTGGGTTTTAGGCCTAAGAAAAACAAAAACAAAAAAACAATTTATTGGTAAGGTTGACCTTCACAAATTTAGACTCCAAAATTACTATAAATGGAGGCTTCTACAACTCATTTCCATGCCAAAATGTATAAGACCTTGATCCAAAATCAAAAAAACCTCATATCATTAGAAGCAATTCTAATCTCAATAATTCAAGTCTAAGGTACATCTCATGAGTTTAAGAAAGCAAGCATTCATTAAAGACATCCATCCATCAAGCATTAATGTATTCTCTTCCATAGATCTAGTTCTTTTCTCCATAGGAAGAAAAGGAGTTGGACATCAAGGGAGGGGATCTACATACATGTTTAGTAAGTGTGGATCTATTGCATTTGTGAAGACATCATATGATTCAACAACTTAGTATTCAAGTAGTAAAGTATATATACTTGTAGATATAATGGATCCATATCCATCCATGAGGGTTTGACAAGAAAGGTATTATTTACATTGATCTTTCTTTACATAATTTACTTATTTGATTTTAAGGTCATTTTCTATATAGGGATTTGACCAAGGCAAGTTCCTTTCCTGCAACCATTTTCCTTATGTTGTGTGTAGGTGCAGATTCATAGAGTTTCAAGTTTAGAATTGTAGATTCTAGACTTCAATATCAATCACATTCCTAGGTTATTCAAATTTATACCTCCCACGTATATGTTGAACCTATTTCAACCTATTGTAGTATAGGTAAAACTTGTTGCAACTTACTCTTGTGGACCTGGGACATTTGTAGCTAGTAGGTCCACAACCTTTAAGTTTTTAGATCTTGGTCCATTTCAAGATTTGACATAGTTTGATAGGTTTTTTCTAGATCTAAAGTTGCTTCCTTTACCAGCTCTCAAGTTGAGTACATTTCCATCATTCTTCCTTCAAAGCACATACTTTGATACTCTAGATTTGATATCTTTCTATCCATGATTTATATGATCTCATGTTTACTTTGATTTAATTTACTTATATATACATTACACTTCTAACCCCACATTCTTACATTTTCTATTCATATACTTAAAGGATCCTAGAATCAAACACCTCCTTTTAGGTATAGATCATGTATTAGCACCCCTATATCTACTCTAGTTTGTGCTAGTTATATTTAGTCTCAAAAGTGGGCCACATTTTCCCCTTTTAATTTATTTTTTTAAAGTGATGACCTATCACTGATCACCATTTTTCTACTATACATTTTGGTGAGCCTAATTCATAACCTTTTAATTCTATTTTTGGTGCTAGATTTACTTTTAAGTATCTAGACCTACTTTGTTAAATTGTATCCATCTACTTAGATATCCTTTGTATTTCCATTATACATCTAGATCTACTTTGTATATATTACATCTTTTATACAATGTTAGTTTCTTTCACATTGTAGTGCATCTCCCTTTCCTCTCATTCCTTTGTGAATCAACTTTATCACTTGTAGTCCAACCTATATTATTCTTGTTAGAATAATTCATAGGCTCATGGGTTCTTTTGAGCTTGAACTTAATTTATTTCCTAACAATATTGATGAAACCAACATGAATCCTAGTTATCCTAATCCTATCACAAAGAATAACTCTTTTCATGTTGAATATAAAGCATTAAAATTTCCTCCCACACAAGTCTAAAAGTTTATTCATGAATTTGAAAATTTGGAAGATTGGTTAGCTCAAAAAATCATAATTCTAAATTTATTTTTATTGTAAAAGGTTTAAGGAATATCTTGGGTATGTGTAGGATCATGGCATACCAAGGTATGGCGTTAAGTGGTGATGAAAAATAATAAAACCATGGTTACTCAAATTGATGTAAATTTTTGAACATCTTATCAACATTATGTCAAGAAGTTGTAAGAATAGAATCTATAGGCAATTGATTGTAGTTTCTAATCTACTATCCCTTTTTTGAAAAAAAATTGATTGTTCAAAGTTTTAGATTTTAATGCGATAGTATGGAAATTTTAGGAAAAAGATATAAATTATGTGTATGTATGACCACCTTAATCAAAATCAAATAATAATATTTTTCACAAGATTATAGATATGAGTAATAGACTCGTTCTTGTATGTGGTAGATATTTTTATGTATTTTCTTAACTAAAAAATTAATTACAATTCAGGGGGAAATGCGATCAATGAAATTGTTAATATAAACTAGATGAGATGAGTTCATTAGTTAAAAATCTTCACCTCAAGTCATTCAATACATGAGAAAGATGGATTTCCAAACATAATTGAACTTAGATTAGAAAAACCCAAATTATACTGAGGAACTACACAAGAAAGCATTCTTTCATGCAATGTTCATTAACCCTAGATGTGAAATCTGATAGTAATTTCTTTTTGATGAATAGTCTCTTCCCTAATTAAATATTAAAGCTACATATTCACAAAAAAGGGTCAGGGGATACAATATTACCATGTGAGAGTTCACATGACAGATCTAGAAATCAAACAACTATTCATAAAAAACATATAAACTACCCTAAGGCAGCTAAAGTAGTATTAACCAAGGGAGGTGGATCCTGATTTTTATTAAAACTCCATGCATCAACGAGGTTGGATGGTGGCTTAGGAGGATCCCATATGTCATCAACAATATCATCGTTCTCTTTTTCTTCTTCTCCAACTACCTTGGGAAGAAAAATAGCCAGATCAAGTTAGGGGAATGACCACTTAGGATCACTACTAGTAGCAGGCCAACTAGAGGAACTAGGAGGAGCAACTAGGGATCAACCAGAACCCTATTGTGGGGAGGAAGAGCAATGATGGAGGACATCCCAAACATCATTGAGAGAGAAACAAGGAGCTTGGGAATGTGATATCTGTGACCAACGGGATGAGGAGCTACAACCTTAGCAGTAACTATGGGGTGGAGTTTGATTCACCAAAGTAGAATCTAGCAGTACTTAGGTGACTGTACAAGGCACATTCCCCCAGTGATTAAGGATCTCTAGCATTTGGGCCACCTTGTTGGATTGTACTTGAATCTACATCATCACATTATTACATATGCAAGCTTTAGTGTACATAGATACATCTATATCAAGAAAGGTGCTAGTGAATAAAACCACATTCCTATCCTTCCAAAGAGTGAAAAGAATCTACATCCTAAAAGAATGCCAAAAATGGGTATACTTGAAAGGGATCCTAGGGGAATCACCCAACAGAACCATATGCCAAGAAAAAGGCTCTGTCTTGAAAGGTTTGAAAAATTCATGTATCTAGAGAAAATACTATTGAGCTCTACGACATAACCTAAAGATGTGCAAGAAAGACTCTAGTTGCCCACAAAAAGGACAACACAAGTGAAGAACACCCAAATTCTTGAACCAAGGACCCAAAGGTGATTCCTGGAAAAGGACACAATGGGAAAAGTGCAATCTTCAACTCAGTGATGGAATCCCAAATAGTGTTAAACTTGTATCTCCAATTCCACTGTAAAGACTGGAGGTACCAACACTGGTTGAGAGAATCAACCATAGTCCAGTGAGGTACCAACCAAAGTCACCCCTTCTTGGGATTGTAATTGACAAGAGGAGTACACAGATACCACTTCCACTCTTTCCACCATGGTTTGATAGGATGAATACCCAACTTGTAGAGCATATGAGAAGGAAATTTAGAGACCAATAGGTCAAAATCTTGTCAATCTAGATAGGACAAAGGAAACTAGACCTACATGTCTTCCCAGGATCTAAGGCTCATGGTAACTCTATAAAAAATGGTCTTTGGGAGTCTTGATGCCATGTTTGAAAAAAAATAGAGCATTGGCATCCTAAATCTTGGCAAGGAGCACACCTTGAATAGAAAACAAGGGTGACCAACAAAGGTTGTGTTGATTCATAGAGATACCATCCTTGAAGCCATCACTAGCCCAATGAAGCCATGGCTTGATGGCTTCCCATGCTTTCTAGATACTTTTAACAACAAAAAAGCCTTGAGTTTTAACTGGCTTTGGCGTGATGAGAAGGGTTTGAAACCCTATCCCCTTCCAAGTGGTTTTGTTAATTGGGAATCTAGAGAAAATGCAATGCATGAGAAGGATTTTACACGCTTCATCTCTAGTGAGAGACCAAATAACCCATTTATCACATAAAGAAATACCCTATTTTTGCATGGAAACAAGGCCAAGACCTCTAGACTCCTTGTAAAAAAATGTCCCAACCAACTCTATGAAATCCGTAGTGGTCAACTCCCAAAGCCCAGAGAAAATCTCTTGGGAGATTTTCCAACTTTAGATAAGAGGCTTTAGAGAGCACCCACCATGAAGAATAGTAAACATGGGTGGTAGCTAAGACCTTGGAACAAATTTGGAACTTTCTAGCTAGAGAAAGAGGCTTGGTGAGCTAACAATCCATTTTCTTAGAAATCTTGGCAAGCTCAATATTCCAAAGATCAACAACTAAAGCTTGAAAATCAAAAGGAATACCCAAAAAGATGAAAATCTCACGGTGTTGGATTCATTTCCACTAGTAGTGTCCAAGCCAAGATGGAGCTAGAAGAATTGACTGCCTGTAGCACAAAGTTTTGTGCCATAATATGGAAAACATAGAAGCCAAGAAAAAGGTCTCAAGACATATAAGGGAATTCAAGAAATTATCCTCATCATTAATAAGCATGAGGAAGGAATCATTAGCAAAGTGCCCATTGATAAGATGAGTAGGAGACTTTGGGAGGAACCTCTAACACAACCCTAAGAGATGGCATTGGCAAGTAAATAGCCAAACCCATCAACGGTAAGAATATACAAAGTAGGAGCCATAGGACATTCTTGGTGGATGGACTTGAAGAGATTGAAGGCCTTAGATTTCCTACCATTGATAGTGATGTAAGCAGAAGCATCCCCAAAGACCATTTCCATAGATTGGAGGAAAATAGGCCCAAATATTAAGGCTTGAAGCATAGAAATAATGAAAGGCCATTCTATACAATCATAAGCCTTGGAAAAATCAATCTTGAGAAAAAGAGCTTGCTAGTTAGATCGACAGGCCCATTCCATACCCTGCCAGACAACAATAATGTTTTCAGGGATGTATCAGGATCTGATGATTCTAGTTTTATCAAGATGAAAAATCAAAGTCAAAAGATGGTGAATTTTGAGAGCTGGGGATTTAGCTATAATCTTGTTAGAGACATTCAAAAGAGTGATAGGCTTCTAGTTGTAGATATATTCAGGTTCACCAACTTTAGGTATGAATTTTACATTTCCTATATTAAAAATACTGCTTAGGGATTTAGAATAAAATTCTTCAAGGTAGACTTTGTGCAAATCTGGCACAATATAATCCCATAAAGCTTTGTAAAATTCATAAGGAAATCCATCACACCCAGGGGTCTTGTCGTCTTCCATAGAGAAGAAAAATTCCTTGAGGTCACTAAGGGTGTGCATTTTCTCACAAAAAGCACGCTACTCAACCCCAAGACGGTTAGCAATAACAAAAGGGAATTCCTTCAAATCTTGGTCCCTTTCTATAGAATTAACCTGTGCGATGAATGTTAGAATATATAGTCCACTAATATAACTAGGGGGGTGAATCAGTTATTCAACTAATATCACAATTATCAACTTTAAACAAACTTAACCATATGAGTAATATAAACTGAAACCACAACAATATACTCATATACAATAACACTAGATATGTTAATTAGGGAAAACCTTGATCAAAGGGAAAACCTTAGTGGGGATGGTACCTGCAAGATGATGTACTAATATAAATATTCCTTGTTAGAGGATGGACCCTGTTAGGAGTCTATGGATGCATTCAATAGATATGAGTCCCTATTAGGAGACTTTGAATCCCTGTTAAGAGATTCCAACCCTATTAGGAGTTGTGAAAGACAACTGGATCCACTACCCAAAAAATTTCAAGGGCAAGACCAATGAACCCACTATCCAAATGATCTATGTATTATCCCTTGCAAAATAATAGAAATGAAATGTACTTCCTTCCTCTTTCTCTGTAGTATCAACCGGACCTCTGCTCCTGATCTTGTAACCAGATCACAAATCTTACATCCAATAATCCCTTGGCTCACTTACTCACATTCCTTCAAACACTCTGCTCCTTTTCACACTTCATACTTCATACCATGATCACCAAATTCATACTTCACATTACAAATAAGGAAAATATCTTTCCTTTATACCATATCTTAAAAATAATTCCTTGAGTTGGTCTTGAGGTTTTCCCAATTAATTATAATAAGATAATTGTATGCAAGAAAACCTAACCTATTGGGAGCATGTGCAAACAAGAAAATTTAGTTGTGCATCTATATTAAAGATTAAAAAAAAAGAAAAATACAACTAATTCTATGCTTGAGTTTTACAACTTAATGCAACTGAAAAGAAAGATTCCTCATGCAACCTCAAAGAAGCTCAACAAGGGAAATTTTGGTGTGCTTTAGATTTTGAGAAGTGAATGTGCTCTCCCAAACACAACTATTAAATCTTAATATGCTTGAAATGAAATGCAAAATGTATGAAACTAACTAGATATGAAGAGAATGCTTCAAACAATGGTTATGGATACAAACATGTTCAAAGCATTCAAGGAAGGTGAATATGGATGCAAGAAATTAAACTAAGTTAACAATGCAAATGAAAATGAACTAGGAACTACCAAGGGTTAACAAAATGCATAAAACAACTTAAGAGCTCTAGAACTATAGTAGCATGATAACAATGCAAATGAGGGAGATGGGAAATGCTTGAAATAAGGGCTCTATTTATAGGCTTGAGAGAGGTCTTGGGTAGGTGGCATCTATTTAGCATCAACATAGGTGCCACAAGGGTGACACATGGGCTAAGGTAACAAGCCATGCAAAGGTCAACATAAGCCTTTTTGGTGAAAGGGATGGCTTAAGGTTTGCTCACACATGTGTGAGAAACTTTGGAGAAAGGAAAGGGGGATGAGTGTGTAAGAGTGTAAGAATTTTTGGATAAAATAATGAAATGGAAGTTTTCTTGGATCTTGAGTTTCTCACATGTTTGAGAAAACACTTAGGGAGTAAATGGTGTTTAGAAAGGTGTTTAGGATAATTAAGTGGGATTAACTAGTGGGTAGACTAAGAAGGATGAGAGTGATGGGTGCAAACTAGGTTTTAGGATGGGATTAGGATTAAATTAAATAGGATTTAACTTAATCAAAGGATTAAATAATTTAATAAAGTGGAGTGAATTGAATAAATTGAGATTTATTGAAAAGAGGATTTATGGAGCACTATGCATTAAATAATTTTAACACATTAGAGGGGATGTATTTAAATTAAATTTAAATACTTTAGGGAGGTGAACCTATTTAATTAAATAAGTAGAAGAATATGACAAATATAATTAATTAATAAATGATCAATTATAATGTCATCGAAAATATTAATAAATTAATATAGTGATTAGGACAATTTTAAGTGTCTACATTTTGCCCCTCTTATATGTGATGTTAGGATGACATTATACCAAAGAAAGGAAAATATAGGTTGCCCTAGAGAGGATAGGAGTCCTAGGAATTGCATCATAGCGACGATAGGGGAGGAGGGTGCCCCCTTGAGGAAATGGGGTGAAAAAGGAATATATTTTGCCCCATTTTCTCAAAAATAGACATAGGAAGGAAAAGGGAAGGAAAAAAGGCTTAAAGGCCTTGCATGACTTGTTGGTAAGATCGAAATGAAGCAGGGTGAAGTGGATAATGATTAATCTAAATGCATCCTAACTACATGAATGCATGGGATTTAGTTGTGTTCATATGGGAGAGCACATCCTAGTTTGATATTACAAGAGAAGTTATACATCAAATGCTATAGTAGCATAGATGATAAGATTTCTTTGCCTGGACTAGACTCAAACACAAAATAAAGACTTTAGGATGATAAATGTAGTTTTCATAGTCATGATGAAATAAATGACATATACACACTGGAAAGGTCTAGGAACACCCAAATTCTTTTTTAGGGATCTTGGTGGAAAGTGTGCTAACTTGTTGCCTCCAGTGAGCAATGCATAACCATAACTTGAAAACCAACATAGATGTGCTAAAGAATCATGAAAATAGATCATATCACAAAATTAACTATGCAATCAACTTAAGTTGTTCAAATGATACCAAGATATTGAAGATCAAGGCATGCTTGGGGAGGCTATCACTAACACACAAAGATAAAATCAACAAAAGACCTTATGACCAAGTAGTCATTCAGTCCATATTTCTTGCCATGAACTTTATTTTGATAGTAAATTTGTAAAGCTTGTCTAGGAAGGATTCATCCTGTAAAGAAAAATTTGTGTAAGAATTTGGTATAGCTCTGATACCATGTAAGAATTTAGTATAGCTCTAATACCATGTAATAATTTTCCCAAGGAAACAATTAAATGCCAAGATCTAGAAGCTCAAGAGAAAGAACAAGAGAGACAAGTTATGATCAAAGTAGAATGGATTAATCAGATAATTGGATGAATACATTATAGAAGTGTCTTATATATAAAGGCAACTGATATGACTAGGAGTTAGCAAAGAGATAAGCATAACAACTAAGCACATGTCCACCAAGATTGGATTGTCCTCCATTGTGCATGAATGCACGTGCAATAATGAGAGGATAAGAATGCAAAGGTGTATCTCATAAAGAGATGTAGTAGGCAACATGTGCTAAATTGGAGTGCACACTACTGTGTTGTCTACATGATAACTCATATGAATATGCAAACTCCTAGGTATCTACATGACAACTAATATGCTAATGCATTAACCTAAGTAAACTTAAGTAAAGTGCTATTAGTAAATACTTAATTATACCAACAAATTGATTGTTTGATTGAATTGTATTGAAATGTTTATGATTGTTCAATGGCAATTGTGTGAAAGGAACAAGGCTCTCAAATCATTTAGTCTCGGTGTGAATTTGTGTAAGTTTGTTTGCAATCACTATTTTGATAAGCTCGGTTTGATGGGTTAAAGTTCAACGTCATGAGATTAGATTGTGAATAGAAGAATTTGAACAAGATGTGATCAGATGACGGAAGAAGTTGATTGAATGAGATGAATGATGTTGATAAGATTCGATTAGAAGAAGAAGATAGTTTAGGATGGAAATTAATTTGTAGGAAATTATTGGAAGAAGGGAATTTGATTAGATTATAGGATAAAGGAATTGATTGAATTGATCAAAAGACGTAAAAAATGAGGAAAGGTGGAATAGATTAGAACCAATGACAAGGGAGAACCAAGGAATGGTAAATGAATGGGAAGAGTGGGGAGACTTTGATGGATGGGATGATATATGGATGAAATAAAAGGTGAAAGAATATGGGGGACCAAAGGATATGGTATCCAAAAATGGGGGGCCAAGGACCATGTTTCAAAGGCGTTAAAATGCCCCATACCCAGGATATGAAAATTGAAGGAAATATGTTGGGAAAGGATGCATGAACATGGAAAGATGGTGTGAAGGCTATTGTATAGAGGAAGGGAAAACATGTGTATTTCCAAAGCATGTATGAACATTTAGATGTTGTGCCTCTAGTATTGAACACGAGCATAGGCCTGAAGGTGGAATGAATAAGGGATATGGGAGGGAGGGTATGGAATAGGGATAATGATATGAAGAGTATGGATGAAATGTGAGACATGAAATGGATGGGATAACTTAGACCAAGAACATATGAGAAGGATGGAAGTATGTAGGATTATGGATGGAGGATGGAGGAAATGAACACGAAATGGACTATGGGATATGAGATATGGACATAATGTCAAGATCAAATATGTGATAGGATGGTGGTAGTATGTAGGATAATGTGTGGAAAAGGATGATGAATGGTAGATAGGAATATGTAAGATATATAAGGCAATTCAGTATGGATGGAGCTTGCCTCTAGTGTAGAGTGCAAGTAGAAGAGGAAAAGTGAATGGATGGATAAGTTGAATTGGAAGACACTGGAATCAAAGGGAGGACTAAAGCATCTAGATACATAGATGGTATCCCTTGATATTTATTTCTCTTTTTTTGTTATTTTGAAAAAAATATTGCTATTTTCTCATAGATGTTGGTAAGAAAGTGAAAAGAAGGATGAAATGGATTGGGAAATGAAGGTCAAGGAATTATGACAAAGTTTGGATTAAGGGGATGGATTGATTTGGAGGAAGACATGGTTGATGGATGCTAGGTTGGATGACTTGTGAATGAGTGGATGAAGGAGGTAGAAAGATCAACACGCACTTTGAACGGTGGTGGATAGGAGGAAATTCTGGAGGATATGTAGGAGAAAGTTTGAATTTTGGGATATAGGGACCCAAAATGGATGAAGGAGATGATGAATTTAGGATGGTGGATTTGGGTATATAATGACCCAAAATGGATTTGGAAAATGGAAGGTTGGATGATTTATGAATGAGGTAACCCTTTGGATTAGCGAAATTGGATGCCATTTTGAATCTTTCTTTCATATTCATTGCTTCATTAAGTAGTTTTGGAATCCACATGATTTTTGAATTTTTTATTTTCAGCCTTTGTGACCTTTTGATTTTTTATTTCTTTTGGATCATATTTTTATTTTCTTGAACATGTCTTTTAGAGGGGACATGTTGATCCTTGGATTTTTGTGGATATTTGGCTTTATTCAATTTATCTTTGAGACTTTGACATCCAATGTGCTTCCATTGGTCATGATATGGGTGTATGAGGATAAATGGTATGGAGAGCTTATGGATGAAATTGTGGATGGTGAACATTTGAAGGAATTCAAGGATGTGTTCCTTTGTTGATATTGATTAGGAGCATGAGGGGATGAAGTGGAAGAATTAGCTATGATAGATGGATGTATGTAAGGACCCAAAATGGATGGAAGGGATAAAGGGTTTGGATTTGGAACATAAGGACCCAAAATGGGTGGAAATGAGGAAGGAAGAGGATTATGGATATGCGGTCCCAAAATGGACTTGGAATATGGATGATGGGAACATTCAGGTTTGGATGGAAGAATTTTGGATTTGGAAGGAGTGGAAGGTGTAACAACATCTTGGGACATTATTTCTTCAATGGGATACTTATCATTTTCAATGCAAGATGTGAGTCAATGTACATGGGTTTTATGAGTGGACTGAATAGGTGTAATAAGATCATGTGGAGGATTAGGATCATGATGGGGATTATAAGGGATGATAGGATCTTGAGATAGATTGGGATCATGAAATGAAAATGAAGGGGTATTTTGATCTTGACTTATAAGAGGATCATGTAGTGGAATGAGTGTATCATGAGATGGAATAGAATCATATAATGGCATGGAGGTAATGGAACCATGAGATGGAGTGATTTGATCTTGACATGGAAGAATCGTAGTGGATGAAGTGGAAGGAAAATCTTCATGAAGTGGAAGATCAATGGATGCTAACTCATGAGATGGAGGGGAATCAGTAATGGGTGAAATAGAGATAATGTCTTGATCTTGATTAGGAAGGGGATCATGAGATGGATTAATAAGGATAAATGGACTTTGAGGGATAAGGGAATAATGGGATGGGGAATTGCTTGGATCTAGAGGAGAAGAGGAATCCATAATATCATGCTTTGGAACAATTGCTTAAGATGGCATTAGATGTATGACTTTTGGTGATTAGATCACTTCATTTTTAGTTTTGTATTTAGAAAAGTTGTCTACCAATGATTGTGGCACAAAGACATACTTATTACAAGGTAGTGATGATGTTGATTTTGGAGGATTAAGATTGTGTGGTGATTGGGTGTTAGGTAGGGGATTGGGATGATGGTTTTGGACATTAAGCTCAAAGTATGGCGAATTACATGGAGGATTTGGGTTGGATGGAACATGAGGATTATGGACTTGGAAGCATGGGGGAAGAGGACATATGTTTTGGAAAGTAGATTTTTGCTTTTGACCCCCATTTAATAGGATAAAGACATAGTTCTTGAGTTCCTCAAATTCTTGGGAAATGAAATTTATGTTTGAGGAATTATGTGGGCTATGAGTGGAATCATTTATGGTTGAAGGATAATGAGGTGGATTTCCCTTGTTAAATGTAGAAGAATAATGAACATGAGATGGATTAGAATTAGATATGAAGATTTGAGGATTGATTTGATATGGGGTCTGTGCTAGAGATGTGAATCCATATTGCCTTTGAAGGTCCCCAACCATTTGGTTAAGCCAATTCTTATCCATGGAACTTAGATGAGGGGTGATAAAAGTTTTGATGGTGGATGAAATATGAACTTGGGACTAGGAGTAATTTTGGACTGTGTGTTTGATTTGATTTGGATTGGATTTGACTTGATATTGATTTGATTTGATTTAATATTGGATGAAGGTTTGAGATAACCTTGATAAGATTTGGGTCATTCAAGATAACTAGGATTAAAGTCCAAGGATTATGGCGGTGCTTCTATGTCTAAAGTAGAAGATTTTATGAAAAAAATTGAGTTAGAAGAATATTTTATTAGATGAAGAAAGATTGATTGATTTTGGATGAAGATGAAAATGGATTGAATTAGAAATTGATTAGAAAGGAAAGAATTTGACAAGGGATTGGATTAAGAATAATGAGGATGAATCATTGAATGAGGGAATTGGATCTTGATGTGGATTATGAATCATGGCTAGGATGAAGATTAGAAATTTGATTGAACTATTGAGAAGATGAGGTAATGATTAGGATGATTAGAGATGATTAAGATTTTGAGGAATGATTTGAATATTTAAGACAAGAGATGCATGATGGTGATGAATTTTATGGATAGAGGAAGTGATTTGGAATTGATATGGACAACAAGAACTTGTTTTTGTTATTTTTGAAATATTTTTACTTTTTTGAATTTTTAACTTTTATGATGTTTTTAAGTTTTCAAATTTTTTTTCAATGTTTTCGAGTTTTGAAATTTTATGTTTTTTTTGGTTCTTCACATTAGCCAAAATTTTATGTTTTCGTAACCCATAAGCATGATCCAATAAGTTATTGGATCAACTTCCCCAACACAACATGCATAGGATTCAACCATGAAACAATTTGTATTAACATGCTTCCCAAAAACATCCCTAGGAATCTTTTATCTTCTCTACATTTTCTGCTAAGGGAATTTGAAGAATCCACGACTTCCTTCTTCTACATGTGGTAATATCTATTGATCTGTAAAGAAACTAGTGCACATCATTTTTCCATTTGACATTACCATACCCTATAAAGAAGTCCATAAAGTACAAAAAATGTGTATGATCAATGAGCCATATTTGAATACGTGTATCCATCCCTCTTTATCTTCTTAAAATTACCCATGACTTCCTCTCTTAGAATTTCATATACATAAATATATGCATTCTCCATAAGAATTATGTATAAATGACAATGGATGAAATTGGGTTTATCCTACTCCTATTATTATTGACTTTTTATCCCAAAACCATTGGTGCAAACTTTATATCAAGCTTCTTTATGTCATCAACTATCATTTCCATTTTATCTCACTCAGATTTAGTGAGCTTTTAAAAATTTACTAAATCCTTCTTTTATAGACCTAAGTTCATGCACTTCACTTTTAATATTGATTCCAATGACTACTTCTAAAACTTCCTTACTAATTTTGCAAATTTTATCTCCCAACCAAAAGAAATGATCATGAATCCTACCCAAAAAATTCTTATCCATTATAGTTCTTTCCATATCCTTAAATTCATCTTTGATTATAGATTCCAACATCTTTTAGCTCTTCGAGTTTTCAATGAACATAAGCCTTAACGTATTCAACATGCAAAACTTTGTAAGGTACATATGGAAATTAGGTTTTGCTAGAAAATTCTCTATAATGCATATATTATCTACTCAAATTGCCTTCATTCTTCTATAAGCTTGTTTACATAGTATCAAGGAGCCAAATGATGATATAAAATTCCTTTTTATTCCTTCAAGTACTTCAAAATTCTAGTTTACAATAAATGATGTCAAACCCTAGCTAATAAAGCTTCTTTACCAAATAAAGTTACTTCACCAATAATGTAAATTTTGTCTACAATCCTCAAGATTTTCATACAATCCAATAAGAGTGTTAAGATAGATTCCTTATTCTATTATCTTGATGTGATAATGATCTCTTCCATTGATCTTACAAATATAGGAGTGTGGCACTAAGATTTATCTTTGAAAATTTTCCAGGTTAGGTCCACGATCTAATTAGTTAGATGAAGATATTCCCATACTAGAAGTTGGTGTGGTCCATCATGTAATCGATCTATTTTTTTCTTACCAATTTTTTGTTTATTTCTTTTCTAAATTCATCAACATCAATTTATTTTCCCTTACTATCATTTCTCACATATTATTTTCACCTGATTAGTTTCTTCTGATTTTGACATTGATATATCTATAACTTTTAGCTATATGACTAGAATGTCATGCCCTAAATTTAACAGGGCAACTACACAACCACAATTTTTATTTTTATTTTGATCGACTTTGTCAATTAGAGAGTTAATTTCCAACATAGATCAAGCACGGTTTCAATTCCTAGTACTAGCACATTCATATATCCTATTGTAACCCTAGACATTTTATTTATAATATGTATATTTGAGTTCACGAATAATTATCCAATCTATGAAACTATAATTCATCCACACCTCAATCTTTAACCATATTAAGTGCATAGAAATATTTTATTATTAGCAACTAATCTCTTATTATACTTAAGACTTTACCATTACCATTCATTAGAAACATTAGAAAAGTTATATGAACTAAATTAATCATATCAAATTGACTCCTATGAACGATTGTAATTCAAATTACACTAGATCAAATTGTCATGTCAAATTTTATCTCTATAACTCAAATTACACTAATTACCGACTATCAATTCCCTCTTAAAATTAAGGTAATATAATAACATGTTAACTTAACCATCCAATGCTAAAGTATTCACTAGTTATACTCCACTAACTCATTCACACTCATTTTATATCATCTACACTAAATACATTTAATCTCCAACTAACCATCTACTAACTAGTGTAATCTTAAAATTACAGTAAATCTTTTAGATTACACTTAACTTATTATTATTATTTTTAACCGTGTTAAGTAGTGGTAAGAGGTCTAACAGATTGAACGAGATGATGATTATTTAGTCAACCATTTTATTTCTGTTAATAGTAGAATTGTCATTATATTATTATTATTATTCACTATAATCAAAAAAAGTGAATATACATTTATATATATATGTTCCCCAAGTATCTACAATCTAAAAGTAACTAAGTCAATTGGCCTAGACTAAAATATATGTATTCTCCTTAAACTCCTTTATTCGCAAAAAGAGGGGTAAAAAATTATTAAGACAGAAAGGAATACAACAAGGAGAGCTCAACAAGGAGCTCGATCCTGAGCAACAAGATCATCAAATTCTTGCACCATCTCAAAGGACAGTTGCCTCCTATCCCTAATATTCCAACCCCAATCATGACTAGAAGCCCATTTGGCTAAACAATCAGCAGTTCTATTCCATTCACGAGGAATATACGTGAACCTAATGAACTGAAAGGAGGAAGAGAAGAAAAGAATCTTCTTAACAGCAGTGGCCAGCTGCCAACTAACATCCTCAAGCTCTTGCAAAGAAAGCATGTTCACCACCACCTGGGAATCAAACTCACAGATAATCTTACTCCATCCCTGCAAGCAACACTGTTCCACAGCATATAAAATAGCTTGAGCTTCCATGAGATTGTTAGTATAATCACCCTTATGAACTAAGAAGAAAAATTTAACATCCCCAGAACTACAACGAGCCACTCCGCCAATACTAGCCGGACCAGGATTCCCACAGGAAGAACCATCAGTGTTAATTTTCAGAACTCCACAGGGAGGAGGAGTCCAGTGCCCATCCCGGTTAACCCAACCCTTCCTCTGATGGTGAAGCTGCCTGGACATAGAAGGAAACCTATGAGCTGCAGCCCCAACCTACAGATGAAAATTGAGGCGATTACAGATAGCAAGATCAACTGGATCCATACCCCCATCAAGCTCACACTTCACAAGAATAGTTTCTTGAAGAGAATGTGATATTTTTCACCAAAGATGCAAAACACCAAGCCAAACATCTTGGAATATGCGACGATTCCTCTCCAACCAGATATGCCAAAGCATGAAAGATGGGCCAGCAATCCAAGCAGCATGGAGAAAAGAAGACTTGGAGGGAGCAGTACCCAAGCGGGCCCAGAACTCAGGCAAAGAGGAAGCATGCTGACAAGAGCAACCCCAATCGCTCCACCAAAGGTGCCATATCTGAGTAGAATAGGAGCAATGGAAGAACAGATGGGAGACAGACTCCTCTCCATTACCACACAAAACACAATAAGAAGGGCCCTGAAATCCACGTTTACAAAGATTATCCTAGGTAAGACAACGGTTGTGAGCCACTAGCCACATGAAAAAATTGCACTTGGACCAAGAAACTTTATTCCAAACTTTCTTCCACCAAGGGACCTCAGCATCCCCAAATAATTGTCTAGTTATCTCCTGATACCCAGCAGAGACATGATATTTACCAGACAAGGTACCGCCCCAAGCCAAAACATCTGGACCAAGCAAAGAGGAACACTCTCTAGAGGCCAAAATTTGAGAAAGCTCCTGACGATCCATGTCTGTACCTCCAGGAGGCCAATCAGAAGAATGCTTCCATCTGTAACCAACAACAGGTTCCAATTGATAAGAAGTCTTGTAATGAGTCACTTTATCCCATCCAGCAGCAAGAAAAGAGTCACAAAGAGGCTGAAGATGAGGGTATATGGATAAAATGGAAGGGAATCCATCCCAAGTATCAGACCAAAACAAAGCCTGAGAACCTCCTTTACATATCCAAAACAGACCCCTCTTTACCAACATCGCACCTGTCTTCAAAGTATGCCAAACCATTGAGCCACAACCTTCAAGAGGAAGTGCAGAAATAGAGCAAGGATCAGCACCATGAAAATATTTATGAGTGATAATACGAGCTCAAATTTGATGTTGTCCAGAGCACCATCGCCAATAAAGTTTAGCAGCCAAAGCTTGACTACTCAATAGAGCAGAGCGAAGACCAAGACCACCCTCCTTTTTAGGCCTACAAACAGTTGCCCAATTAACCAAGCTCCATTTAGTACTACGCAAATTACCACTCCAAAGGAATTGTCGAGAAAGAGCATCAAACTCCTTGAGAAAGTAAATAGGTGCAGCGTGAACCATGCTGCGATAAGTAGGAAGAGCTTGGATAACAGCTTGAAGAAGAGTAACCCGGGCAGCAATAGAAAGCCATCTATGAGTCCAATGATTTACCTTATCCTGAAGCTTGGTAATCAAATTTTTTTAGAAGAGACGTGGTTGCCTGGAAACAGCAATAGGGATGCCAAGATAAGTCAAAGGAAGTGATCCTATCTAAAACCGTAGGATACCAACAATCCTGTGTTGAATAGAATCAGGAGTGTTAAAAAAGTAAATGGAAGATTTGTACTCATTAACTTTCTGGCCTGAAGCTGCCAAATAAACGTCCAAAGCATGTCGAAAGGCTTCAGCTTCCTTGATCCTAGCAAGACCAACAGGAGCCGAATCATCAACAAATTGAAGATGGGAAAGAGAAGGTAAGCCATTACCCCACCGCCAGCCTTGAATAGAATTCTGGGACACCTGATGCTTAATGAATCTACCCAAGCCTTCAGCCATGATGATGAATAGATATGGGGAGAGAGAAACTCCTTTATTCAAGATACCATCAATTAAACCATAATCCTAATCATATAAACCTTAGGTTCAAATTCTAGATTTAATTAATTTATCCAAATTTATCCTTTAATATATATCCTATTCCTATATATCAAGTAAAACAATTTAATCTAAACCTTCTATATACATATTTGGATCACTAAAATTTTCTTTATACTATGCTAGTATTGATCACCCCAAGCTCATAAATCATAATTATGATAATATTAGCACGTATTATTATTATTATTAAATTTTATATCCTCCCCTATACTATCGTTACTTAATCCATAATTCTAAATTGAAACAATAAGTTAAACCTAAATATGCAAAACCCTTATTCTAGGTATACCCTATAATAAGCTTTAATTACTGAAAATTGCTCCTACCTTTGCAATTCTCATTATTTATTATTGTTTTTTTAAATTTATTTATTTTACTTTAGAAAGAAAAATCAACAACAATTTTAAAAAACAAACTTTATCTAAAATTACATGGTACATTATTATTTCCAATATCAATGTGACATATTACCAACAATTTAGAACCTAGCTATAAACCTATACCTACCTATCTACTATATCCCCCTATACACATTAGCTATAATTAATAGCTACAAATTTTTATGCCATTTTCTTGCTGCACGTGCAAGCTCTTCTTACTCATACGTGAATGGTGGAGGATTTCTTCATGACCTCTTAAATTACATAACCAAATTTTGGTGCTAAATGGGATGGGTCAAATCAAGGTAACCATCATATAGTCTAAAATGACGTGGGAAAGCTCACCACTTATTTATATCTGCCACTTACTTTTTCTTGCTGCTCACGTACTTGCTCGGGCATGGTGGTTGCCATCTACCCAATTTATTAAATCTCCTTGGTTTTGAGGCAGCCACAAAAATTGAGTCTAATCTAGCTCTTCTCATGTAAACTCTAATATGGCTCAGATTTGAACTAATGTTATTTAAACAATACTTCCTACTTCAAAATTTCCTTTCTATTTAGCAATCAGATATTTTTTTATAAAAAAAACAACTATAATATCCCAACAAATCTACTCACAAGATCTTCTAATATGTAACATTCATGAAGTCCTATGTTTGTAATTCCTTGAAACATCAAATGTTCATTATACATTATGGACATTCAAATTTAGAATTTTTTTTTTACTATCTAGGAATTCATTAGCCATCAATTTCACATTCTATCACTAATTAGAAAATATTATTGATCTCCATTACAACTAAACTGTTCTTATGAGTTGAGGGTAAGATAAATATTAAGATGATAATATCATATCCTTTCTTACAATGTATGTCATAAAACAAAATTCTTTTTCTTGAATACATTCCTATTTCAAGCAATGGTAAGGCAACATCAACACAACAAAATCTCTCCTGCATGTTCTTTTCAAATTTACTCTCAACACAATTATCAAGCATGAACCTGGGTGGTAGAGTGACCATATCAAACTATACACAAAGGAAGAACCATATGTTACATAGATTTGCAATTTCTCTCACCATGGACATATGAAATGGAAACAACACTACACTCTACAAAACATATTTTCTTCACATAACAGTGGAGTTCATTTCTCCTTTTCAACACAATAATAATGAATCTCCTTCTATGCAAGAATAGACTTCATAACATCAAGCTTCCAAAACTCTCCAAATCGATACCTGCATAAGAGAGACAAATGGGGAACCATGGAGGCTCACCTCCCAACCTAGGCCTCAAAGAGGCCACCCACCGAGCTTGGGGAAACAAGGCATAAATGGTTTCATGTTACACATTCACATGCCATGCATATTCACAACAATATGACAAAATTAACACAATACACTCCCAACATATCCCATCCCAAGGCCTTGCACAAAGATTCAACAAATGAATCAAGTAGAGGATGAAGGTGGGCTCTCACCATGAGGAGGACTTACAAAACTTTGATTCACAATATTCACATCTTCTCATTATCATCATGCCCTTTCGAGGCACACAATATCTTCCCTTCAACACACCTCCTTTATACCTCCCAAAATGCAAATAGCAATATATACACAATCAATTGTTCACATACAATCATCTCCACACATGGAAGTGTTCCTCAACTACATGTGTGAGCCCAACTAACCCCTTCACCCAAGCATCTCTTCCCTCCCAAGGGTGAGTGATGCTTCACACCCATTTCACAAAACACATAACATGGAAACAAGCAAGATCCAAGAAAAGATTTACACAAAGCTTCACACATATATCACACAAACAAGATCTTTTACACACAAAAACAACTACAATACACCAAAAATCTCATCAAGAAATGAAGAACACCAAATCTATTCTATATGCAAAATGAAGAACAACATGGATCATGGGTACCAACCTTCCTCCAAGCAAAGGAAATGGATAGTTGTAGTAGAGTTCCTTCCTCTTCCTTCAACCCTAGTTGTCTCTAAAGATAGAGAGTGGCCAAGTAAGTTTCCAATTTAGCCATACCTCTCTTTATCCTTTTCATTTTCGGATTCAATAAAGAATGCAATTTTTATGAGGTTCCCTAGGCCTACTAGGCACCCTAGAGGTCATTACTAGCTTCCTAACCTATAGTATTAACATGGGTGGGGTTTATTTTTGTCACAATTCACCCTAGAGTTGCTTTATGGCCCTCCTAATGCTAGGTAATTCAATTTTCAATTTCTTCCCATGGTGATGACCTTGTTCTCCTACTAATTTAGGGTTATAAATCAGATTCCTCAATTTTAAGCATTTAACTTGGAATAAGGTGGCCACATGATCCATCACCAATGAACATGTTATTTCACATAACGAGCACAAGTGTCAAGTGACACACGCACAAAATGCACTAACATCACACATGACACGTTCAAAGTCTACACATGAAACACACACTACACACATTCATCTCACATTTACGAAATAAGCACATCACAACGAGGTTTACGAATCTTACAAAGATTCACCTTGGCAGAGTCATTTAAACATGTATCTATACCTTGTTTCCCCGTTTAATTCCATGGTTCATCTTCTTGCACATCAACTCGAGCATCAGTAGTCCAAGGAGTCAAGTAAGCATATTCAACATGAGTGCATATAATAATAATATCCATATTAACATAATTCAAATTAAATATCCTTTCCTAATCTTTCAATTATTCCACTCAAAATGTTAAGATATCAAAATTTTCATGTCTTAAGCGTCATAATCAAATTAATATTCATCTATACACTGAGAATCTTTAGAAACAAATTAACATTTTGCATTGCATCAGAATCTGATAATATCATGTCATAAAACTGCATCCAAATATGTTCGAACATTTCTTATGCAATAATAGTTTCTTTGTGCATATAACAATGTAAAACACTACCAAAGTATCAAAATCTATAGATAAAGTAAATCCACTATCCATCAAAATCTGTCAAAATATCAAAGTCTTGAATATCAAAATGTAAGTAAAACATCCAGGCTATACTGAGTGGGGTAAGGCCTCGTGCAACCATTATGTTTTGTTATCATTTGATCTACATTCATTGTTATTTCTTACGAGAGTGAATGCTAATTCATCTCCTCTAATTATCTAGTAAAGCATACCTTGAATCTCGTGGCCAAGTTCTCAGCTTGAACATTTTGAATCTTATCGACCTAATGTTACTGGATAGGATATCATCCTTATAATAATCAAAGTCTACATTAGTCTCCTATAGGATCTCATAAATCATTATTAGTAACAAAAATGTCAATCATAACCTAATTAACTCCTAATCGTATTTATTTCACCATGATCTATGGTGGGGTACTAATGTGGGCCTTACATAGAATTATTGTATTTGTAACATATAATATTTGAATTTACATACATTCAATTTTATTTTTTTGATATCAATCTGAATTCCTTTTCTATATGACCATTTTTTTTGCATTTATAACATCTATTATTTTCTCTTGTCGTAGGCTTATGTTGATTTTTTGAGGATCCTAGCAAATGTACTAAGCACTGCCATTGTATTTGGTATGTGTTTTTCAAATGGAAATGACCTCTTATTTAAATTGAGGATAATCCATGGATATAATGTCTATTCATTAATTAGATAATTGATATAGTAAAAATTAAATCATTTATATATACATATACATACACACACACAAATATATATGTGTGTGTGTGTACATATACATATGTATATATACATATACCTATATATACTATATTCATTTCTCTCATATAAAATAAACTTATAGATATAAATTATATCTCATATACAACTATATATAGGTTTATTTGGTAAAAGGTACCAAAAATCAACACGCCCTCTTGGCTAGGGAGGTTAAATACATGTATTACCTCAAAGTAATATCAAGTTAGCAAGATTAAGGATATCTTTGATCAGAAGATATCCATTATTTTGATATCACATTTGATATTAAAATTATTAGTCTCCCAGAATATCAACATATGATATTCGCCAAATACTCAATAAGGTTTTATATCACATATGATATCATGAGTATTGGTCTCCCAAAATACATGATATCACCAATTACTCAAAAATGTTTGATATCACATCTAATACCATGAGTATCGGCCTCCCAGTATATCAATGAAATTCACCAAATACTCTTTGAGCAATGGCCTTCCAAAATCTTGAGATGCAAAGTATTCACCAAATACTATGAGTAATGCCCTCCAAGACATCAAGTCATGTGATATTCATCAAGTACTCTATGATTAATGGCCTTCCAAAATATCAAGACATGTGATATTCACCAAGTATTATGTGTAATGGTATTCCAAAATATAAATAAATGACCAAAATAGAAAGTGACCCTTGTTTATTCTTTCAATTTCTATTTATAGTAATCTTGATGTTCCTTCCTCCACTTTAGGGCTAGTCGGTGGTGCAACCCCTTTTCACAAGATTGTTAATACAATTGTGATGGTGCTTACATATCTATTCTGCCAACCTCTCATCATCATTCTACAATACTCATGTCGCGCTAGATTTGTATGTCAATTTTTGGAATCAACTCAAACAATATTGTGCCATTCTTTATAAATACTTTTGAATGCAAAATTCTCCAACTCAGTTGTCTAAGAATTCCATGAAAAGGAATAAGATCATTCTACATATATGTTGATTATTACATATTCCATGACATTCCTCATTCCTTGGAAGATGAACAAGACTTGGTGTGAGGCTTACTCTCAAACCATAAAGTGTCCATTTTGTGATTGCTTCACTTCCAGTTATTGTCTAAGGCACAATTTATCTACCATGTTTGTTTATTTGCTAACACTCAATCTAAAAATATCATGTCAATGAATCATGTATTTTATGATTTTTCCTATGATCATAGGATTACATGAGATCAAATTTATGTAATGTAGCACTCATATTATACACCACCTTTTCTATGCTTTGACAATATCCATTCATGTCTAACCAGAGTATTCCCATTTGTAGTATGTGATGATATTTCTCCTCTTCTGTTATGGTTTGATTAATGTTCATAAATAGTTTTAAAGCTACCATTTAGGCACAAACCAAGAGTGCACTAGTAGAAAAATCAAGAGATTGGTAATCTTGTGCATTCAAGCATCAAAATTATACTCATGAAGAATATTTGAATTTAAACATTGATGGTGTCATTCTTTGGAAGAAAATGACAGAGTTGGGAATAGAAAGTTGTGTCGCTAACACACAGTGTGCAAATATTTGCATTTCTCTTAAGTCGAATGATGTTTGTCCTCTTATAATACTACTCCTTGGCTTCATACAAACTGTACTTTATTTATTCTGGAGATATGGCTAACACCACTTTGGATTAATAAATAAATATAATTAAATCAGTACGTACAATTATTATCACCAAGATATATCCATTTTTGGCATCATTAGCAAGCCTTTTCGCATGTATGGGTCTTCAACAATACATTTGTTATATACAAAGTTACCTAAGCTCTCATTCTTTCTTTTCCATTTTTCCCTTGTTTCCACATTTAGGGGGTACCATTGAACCTAATTGTAGTGAATAGGGCTTCTAGACTTGACTGGCTAATCTCTTCATCCTTTTTTTTCCCGACAAAATAAGTCTTCATCCACAACAGAAACACATACTCACTTGATAATGAGCAATGTTTTTATTCCTCTCTAATTGAAACTTGATTAGATTCTATGTTATATGTATTGTTTGATGTCTTCTTATTATACAAGGTATGATTTACATCTGCAGCTTGGCTCTGATACCATGTTGATTTTTTTAGGATCATTACAAATGTACTAAGCATTGCCACTGTATTTGGTATGTGTTTTTTAAATGGAAATGATCTCTTATTTAAAGCTACCAAACATTAATAGTTTATTCATCTTGACTTTGTATTCAATTGATTTATTCCCATAATTCTTAATAAGTAAATAAAGAACTAGAAAAATATGGTGGAATAGTATTACTTGTTCACTACTTTGCCATATGACCAACCTTGTTGAAAGTAAAGCATCTTCCTATGAATCATTTCCCATTAGATAATGTTCTAGGTATCTTCTTAGGTTTCTCATTTTGATTCTCATTCTCCTCAATATATCTACAACATCATTCCTTTTTATAACCTATTCCATCAGTCTCTACAATTGGTCGTTGTCTTTCCAACTACGCATAAAGCTTCACTAAACTCTAGATTTGAATCTTCCTTTGAATTCATTAGCTGAATTGACGTCATTTCTCAATATCTCATTCATTCTTTGAGATTCTTTTTAATTATTCATAGTTTTTCCTAGATCAAGTTGTATCTAACTGACCTAAAATTTTATCTTATGGTATTCATCATATTTTTCTTTGAAAGATCTTTTAAGATTTTCTTCATTATTTTTCCAATCCTCAATTTTTTTTGATATATCCTTATTCTTTGAATTTATGGTTATATATATATATATATATATATATATATATATATATATATATATATATGTTTTTACATTCTTTATATAACTTTTCCTTATTCTTAATGTCATGGTTATTAGTCTTGACTTTATATTTATTTATATATATGTCCCTTTTATTTTTGTCATTTTCTTTTGTTTATATAGCTTAGCATTTTTCTTAACGTTATGGTTATTTTTCTTGATGTTATATCTATATGCACTTTTACTTTATTTATATCATTCTCTTTTATTTGTGTGTGTGTGTGTGTGTGTGTGTGTGTGTGTGTGTGTGTGTGTGTGTATTACATTGTATGTATCAGTTTGTCTTATTCATTTCTTATGTTTTCTCATATATAGATATATCATATTATAATATAGATATATATCTATTCCTTTGCTTATTCTCCTTTCCTTTTTTTTAAATTGTTGAACCTCAATTTTTTCTTGATTGTTGTGCACCCACCCCACATTCCTTTCTCCTTTTATCCACATTAGGTCTCCAATCTTACCATATTTTCCTTTATCTCTCTCATCATGATGATGGACCACAGAGTGTGATCCGAAATGTTGATTCGAAAAATTGGAATACAATCTGCCCAAAAAATATAGTAAAGAATCCTTAAAACCATTATCTCTATTTCATGCTTCAAAATTTCTCTTTCCTTCAAAAGTTTTTCATACTAATCATATTTCTCCTATGACGATTAATCAGACCTTCCTTTCACCTCCATTTGATCAATAAAAGCTTTCCTTTTTTATTTAGATTTATTCGATGTTGGAATTTGTTAGAGTAACTGAGAGGGGGGTGAATCAGTTATCCAAGGTCCAGATTTACAAATAAAACTTTTCAGTGCTAATCAGATCCATATCCATAAAACCTTAACATGCATGCATCCATTAGATCATACAATACTTTAACCTAGTAGGTTACTGGCCTAGGTCAAAATAATTTTGCAGGAATGAAAACATGAAATACCATAAGAACATTCACACAATTTGACACAAGGATTTTACATAGAAACCCAATTTGGGAAAAAACACCAGAAACATGCTATCAATTCTCACTCTTTTGAAGTGATGCCCTGTGAAAGGCCAACCATGTTAAAGGTTACAATACACATTGTTAAATGTGACCTGGTTAAAGGATTTCAATTGAATGGTTTACAAAATTTGGTGCCAAAATTTGGATGACATTGTATGGATGACAAAATTTGGTGCCAAACTAGTAACATTGTTTTTTGTTACTCGACAGCTATACTGTTCTATCACATGGCCAACACTAGTTCACTTGGAAAACACTAAAGTTTACTGATGCTCGACACCAACTAAACTTTACTCATCACATACTAACATTAACTTGGCTTGTACTATTTTTCTTCTTCACTCATTACATATTGATTTTCAGTTTGCTTCTACTATTTTCTGCTTGGCTTGCACTGATTGCTCGGCAAGGCTTGGAAAAAACTTTTCTTATTTGATCTTCTTTCAGTCTTCACTCGAGTAATCTTTCATTACAAACTCTAAGTAGATAAACAATATTCTATAGTATCAATGTCTTTCTTGGTCTTAGTGCTCCTTTTATACACCAAATAACTCAACCTTTCTCTAGGTGCTCTTGTTATCTTCTCTTTTCAAATCCTCCTCATGAATCAACTAAATAATAGCTTTTAGACCAAAAAGCAATTGTCTCACTAGCAGGTAGAAGGTTTGACATCATTGGAAAAATAATGATTATTCTATCATAGGTTCTACACTTCAAAAAAATCTCTTTTCAACAATCTTTGTCTTTGGCATTGATGGCAAACCAATACCAAAAATAAAATAATATCTTTGAAATTTCTCCCTCTATCAGTATATGTCCTTCCTCTATATAGGGTAATGTGAGCTTTGTCAATCTCTTTCAATTTATCTCCCTTATCAAATCCTTTGCCCCCTCTGTCGATTATTTTATCCCTCTTTCTTATATCTCCCTCTTTGACAACAATGCCAAAGACATGTCATATTTTCATTTAGATATAATCAATTCAGGTTCTCCCTCTGTCACCTTGCATGTGACTCTAAGTCTTCTAATACAGCTCCTTCATTACTCTAGGCAAATCCTAACGTAAGATCCAATGCATCAAGTTTTAAGATACATTATTCATCTCAATTGATGCAAGGCATTACTAATACTTCTTAAGTAGCTTTGGATAGGGGTATCATCCCTAGTTTACCTCTAAGATATTCAAGTGCATCCTTAGGTAAAAAATTTATGAATACATCAACTATTTGTTCTTTTTTATTCACATATTCCATCCACACTTCTTTGTCTTGAACCAACTCCCTCAAGTAATGGTACTTGATTGCAATGTGCTTAGTCTTTTTGTGCATCATAGGATTCTTTGATATGTTTATAGCACTTATACTATCACAATAAAGTACCACAGGTTCAATTATTTCTTCCTTCATGCCTTTGAGTAGCTATTTGATCCATACCATATTTGTACAATTTACTACAGCAACCACATGTTCAACTTCAATAGTAGATTGAGATATACAATTTTTTTTCTTATTGATCCATGTGACCAATCTCTTTCCTAAGAAAAATAGTCCACTTATTGTGATCTTTCTATCATCAATGTTTCCATCCCAATCAACATCTGTATAGGCTCTCAACTCAAATTTATCATTTTTCTTGTAATATAGACCATAATTTTTTGTTCTTTTCAGATATCTCATAATTCTCTTAACAGCCATCAAATGATTCTCCTTAGGATTTGCAAAAAATCTTACAATAATCCCAATAGCTAATGTAATGTCAAGTCTACTATGTACTACATATTGAAACTTGTCAATCATATACCTTTATAATGTTTGATTCACTTCAACATAATCATCAATATTTAAAATTTTATGTCATGTCACCATAGGAGTGCTAACTGGCTTTGAATCCTCCAAACCAAAAGTTTTCAATATTTCCTTCACATACTTAGACTGAGTGATGTAAATACCATATTTCATCTGATATACTTGTAAACCAACAAAGATCTTGATCTCTCCAAACGTAGACATCTCAAATTCTTTCTTCATTTAATTTTCAAATGACTTACATAATGCATTTTGACCTCCAAATATGATATCATCAACAAAAATTTCAGCTAGTAAAATAACATTACCTCCTTCTATCTTCAACTACAAATTACTATTATCATTAGTCTTTTCAAAACCAATCTTCAAAAGATAATTGTGAAGCCTTTCATACCACATTCTTGGGGCTTGCTTTAAACCATATAAATCTTTGTGTAGTCTACATACCATGTTCTTGTTGTTTCCAGATCAACAAATCCTTTAGGTTTTTCTATTTAAAGCTCCTCCTTTAGTATACCATTTAGAAATGTTGACTTCACATCCATCTGATAAACTTTGAAACTTTTGTATATAGAGTAAGAAAGCAGAGTTCTTACTCCTTCCAATCTTGCAATTAGGGAAATTTTTTCTCCATAGTCAATTCCTTCTTCTTGTGCATACCCCTTGCAAACTAATATTGTCTTCTTTCTTGTGACTTCACCATTCTCATCTAAGTTGTTTCTGTATACTCACATGGTTCCAATCACATTCTTGTTCTCTAGTCTGGGTACTAGAGTCCATGTTTTGTTCTTCTCAATCTGATCAATCTCTTCTTTCATGGCTTTACTCCAATATTCATTCTCTAATGCATCTTTCACTAACACATGTTCATGCATGCTCAACAAACATGTATCAATTCTCAACCTATTCCTTTTCATTGGTCTAGCTTCTTTATCTCTAATAATTTGTTTAGCAAGGTGATGTCTTTTGACATACTTTCACAATCTTGGTTCTGCTCTTCTTTCCTTAATGGGTCTATCAACTTTAGAATCACTATGTACTTCTCTATCAGGTAGATCAACATTCCTTTCCTTTACACTTATCCTAGAACTAGAATGTACTTCATCTTCTATCTACATCTCAGCTCCTGAATGTAACTTGGTTCCTAAATGCAACTCGACATCCATAGTATCTGACTCAGTAGTCACCAAAATTTGTTGTTGTTGATTTACAACTTGGTTCACAACACCTTCATCAGCAAGCATACCTTCATAAAACTATATAAAATATTTTTACTCTTCAAGTTCCTTCATAGGTTCAACTTCATGTACCTCTGTATATTCATCAAACTTCACATTTTCACTTTCCACAACTTTGTTAGTGTTAGTATTTAAATACTTATAAGCTTTGCTTCTTGTGGAATGGCCTAGAAATATACCTTCTTCACTTTTAGCATCAAATTTACCATTCATGTTGTCTTTAAGAATATAGCACTTGCTTCCAAATACCTTAAAATATTTTACATTGGGTGAGTATCCATACCACAGTTCAAAAGGAGTTGAATGAGTACCTTTCTTGACTTGTACACGGTTCAAGGTATAGACAATTGTACTTACATCTTCGCTCTAGTATTTCAAAGAAACATTCTTCTCCATCATGAGTGTTCTTGCACAATCCATTATAGTTATGTTCCTCCTTTCAGCAATCTAATTTTGTGGAAGGATCCTAGGTGCAGAAGTTTTTCTTTTGATTCCTCTATCATTATAGCATATCTCAAACTCATTTGATGCAAATTCTCCACCTCTATCAGATCTCAGAGATTTCAAGCTTTTTCTAGTCTCCTTTTTAGTTCTAGACAAGTACCACTTAAACATTTGAAATGCATTAGATTTTTGTTTCAAAAACATAACTATAATCATCCTAGAATAATCATAAAAAATGAGATAATGTACTTGTCACCTTTGTAGCTTTGCACATTAATTGGTCCACACAAATTAGTATGAACTAATTCTAGTATTTATTTAGAGGATTGAATCTTACTTTTAAAACTAGATTTCCATCTTTCCTAATTGACATTGTTTGCAAATCTTATTGTCAGGTTTCTTCAGTTTAGGCAAACCCCTAACTCTTTTCATGTTATTGATACTGACTAAGTTATCAAAGTTAATTTGACATAACCTTTTATGCAATAGCCACACATCATCAAATTCTACAACAAGATAAGTAGCATCATTCATGTCAAAATAAAATAGTTTACCTCTAGTGTGGTCACCTTTTCTAATTAGTTTCCCATCAATGTCATAGATATTGTCTTTCTTGTTCTCAAACTCAACTTTAAAACCTAAACTATTTAGTTGTGGCACACTCAACAAGTTATAGTTAAGTCCTTCTACATACTAAGCATTGTCTCACATGATCTTTTCTTTCAATTTGAATGATCCTTTACATTTTATCAAACTGGGTGCATCATTACCAAATCTTGCACTATTTCCATTATAATAATCAAGGGTAATGAACTTAATTTTATCTCCAATCATATTATGTGAACATCTACTATTAATGATCCATATATCACTCCTGTTCACATAAGATACTAGTGCAATTGCCTCATCCTCATCAGAATCATCCTTCATTGCAACATAAACCACTTCATCATCATGGTCATCAGATTCATTTTTGGTGTCCTCCTCAGCAATGTAGTAAGACTTCTTTCCTTTATCTTTATAATCTTTGTTATCCTCATCTCTTTTACTTCTTTATTTGTCTCCACTTCTATTGTTCTTCTTCTCTGGACATCTAGTAGCAATATGACCAACCTCATTATAATTAAATCACATGATAGGTAGCTTACCTTTGTATTTTCCTTTGCCTCTATGAAATCTCCTTGCTAACAATGCTTCAAGCTTTTCTACATCTTCTTCATCTGTATCACTATCACTACAAACATATTTGACCTTTTCATTTTTCTCTTTAGGTTCCTTTAATGACACTTTATCTTTGATAGAAGACTCAAGATTTTTAGTTTTGAAATTATCAAAATTAGAGAGTTCAAAGGTAGTGAGTCTACCCATCAATCCTTCAAGGGTTAGATTACTACCAAGTACACACCTTAGTTCTTGTATGGTAGAAACATTAATAGCATAGATAGGTAGTACTTTTCTTAGTAATTTGTTGATTATAGTGTCATCTTTAATGATACCATTAGCTTCTCTAATAGAATTCACATCTTGAATTCTTGTGCAATATTGGACAATTTTCTCACCTCCTTACATTATTGTCTCATCAAATTTTCCCCTTAGGCTTTCAGCTTTGGCTCTCAAACAATTCTTATCTCCTCCATATATCACCTCAATAGAATCCCACATCTTCTTTGCAGTGTCAATTTCTTTGATATCATCAAACTCTGAGTAACTTAGGGAAAAGGCAACCTCTAACATAGCCTAATTGTGTTATTTCTTCCTTTTTTAGATCATAAACAGTTAGGGCTTTAGCAGGATCAGCATGCTCAATAGTGATGGTAGATTGTGCATAGTCTCCAAACCCTCCTAGATGTAGCTTCATCAAACTTTTGCATGTAGCAAATTTTTCCTTGTTCAGTTTAGGCACCTCCTTTTTATACATCTTGATCTTTAGCTTTTAGTACCTTCAAACTATTTCCTCTAAAGCACTAGTACTTTGATACCAATTGTTGAAATTCTTTAGAATAACTAAGAGGGGGTTGAATTAGTTATCCAAGGTCCAAATGTAAAAATAAAACTTTTTAGTGCTCATCAGATCCATATCCATAAAACCTTAACATAAATGCATCCATTAGATCATACAATACTTTAACTTAGTAGGTTACTGTCCTAGGTCAAAATAACTTTACAAAAATGTAAACATGAAATACCATAATAACATTCACACAATTTGACACAAGGATTTTATGTGGAAACCCAATTTGGAAAATCACTAGTAACATGCTACCAATTATCACTCATCTAAAGTTATTGCTTGTGAAAAGTCAACCCTATTAAAGGTTATAATATACAAGGTTAAATGTGACCTAGTTAAAGGATTTCAATCACCCTATTAGGAGTGAGCCTTGTTAGAGGACTTTAGAAAATTCCATTAGAATGTCACCTGGTTAAAATATTTATAAATAATTGTTAGGTTAACCTTAATCCAAAGGATTTTATCCACACTAGTACAATTTTTAGAAAGAAGTAGTAGGACTTGATCTGATAAAAACTTACAACTCACTTGTAGATTATAGATCTTTAGTTCAATCTTCCATTCTACTTGGAATTCATACTCTTTAGCTCTAATATCTTGTTCACCCTTCAAGCATTCATTCCCTTAAGCCTTCTTTCTTTGTATGCCAACTACGGCCTCTTCTATTAGGCCACTAGATGAAGCAATACCCTAGACTTCTTGTCTTCCTTAGGTTCTTGTACATGACAACCTTTTCTTCTGGCTAGCTATCTCTATAAATAGAGAATTTAGGGGTAAGTACACCAAGTTGTGGTGCCAAAAAGATGACACCTTTTTTTCTCATTCTAGTTTTGCAAAGCGCGTACGTGTTATAGTGCGTACGCACTATAGTGCGCATGCACTATGGCTTGGGTGTGCCAAGCCATAGTGCGTACATGCTATAATGCATATGCATTAAAGCGCGTGTGCACTTTTCAAAAAAAATAAATTTACAAAGCGCGTACGTGCTATTTAAAAGTAAATTTAAAAGGGTTTAAATAGCGCGTGTGCGCTATAGCGCGCACGCACTATAGGGCACACGCGCTATTTAAAGCTTTACATTCTACCAAGCCTAATGTTTGGCTTTGCCTTTGGGATCCAACCCAAAGCTTTGGAGTCTATAAACTGGTCTGAGACATGTTTTACTGCAAACATACAAAAAATGATTGATTTTTCTTGTGTGCTCTCCTTCCAGTTTCCTCGTGGTTGAGCATCGATAAAATCAGGTTACATGACATTGTAGGTCTCTTTGTTAGCTATACAACCATATAATTTGTTTTTTATTTGAACTATTTCAAGCCTTTCGTCTATAATTTATTTTGAATGTATGTCCATTTTTTGTCAAAAACCAACACGTACTAATTGGGCTGTAGATTTTAACTCATTCATCGAATTTTGCAAAAACTTAGTTTTTTAGAAACTAGACTCCATTCTACACACTTTGAAAAAAAGAAGTTTTGATTTTAGATTAGTTTTTAATCATTTCTAGGGGGAGCACATAGATATTTCACGTTTTTGGGATGTGTCTGATTAAAAAATTCATTAAAAAAAAATACACATTAAAAAATTACCCAAAAAATCTGGGATAAACTACATAGTGTTAGGTAACTTTTCACTAAATCGATTAAAGATTTTCAAAAAAAAAGTTAAAATTTTAGGGGGGCCACACTTTGTACTATGTTATGTTTTTCTAGAATAAACAGTACCACGTTTTGTGGCCCCCTTTTTTGAGGACCTAAAACTAAACCATTTTGAAAAAAAATTAGTAGTTTAGAAACTAGATTCAGAGGACTATGACTTTTGTTGTTGACATATCTTAAAATTTTGAGCGTAACTATCTTCAAATTCTTGTTGAAGTCCAAAAATTGATGATTTCAGGAAAAAGGTGTCCACTTATACCCCCCTTTTGGCACCACAACTTGGTGCACTTACCCTTAGATCTTTTGTTGCTTAACAACAATCGTCCATTTTATGGTTAGGTAGGATTCAATGAATCTACCCACTTTTCCATTTGAGTTCCTCTAGAAACTTCCTCTATAATCTTCCTTGAATTTGCCTCAAAATGGTTTACCTTGAATTCTATGCCACCATCTCATCATATTCATCTTCCATACGCTTCACATAATTCAAGAAATCAAATTAGTCATCTCATATTTGTCAAATCTACAATTTAACACTATTTGATGTCACTCGACATCTATATTTTTTTGTCACTCAACCAACACTAGTTCACTTGACAAATACTAAAGTTTACTGATGCTCGGCGCCAATTAAACTTTACTTGGCATATAATTACTTTCACTTAGCTTGCACTATTTTCCTTCTTTGCTCGGTACATATTGATTTTCACTTGGCTTCTACTATTTTTTGCTCAGCTTGCACTGATTTCTTGGTAAGACTTGGTAGACACTTTTCTTACTTGATCTTCTTTCAATCTTTTCTTGAGTATTCTTTCATTATAGACTCTAGGTAGATAAACAATACACTATAGCATCAATGTATTACTTGGTCTTAGTGCTCCTTTTATACACCAAATAACTCAACCTTCTCTAGGTGCTCTTGTTATCTTCTCTTTTCAAATCCTCTTCATCAATCAACTAAATAATAGCTTTCAAACCTAAAAGAAATTGTCTCACCAAAAGGTAGCAGGTTTGACATCATTAAAAAAATAATGATTGTTCCATTATAAGTTCTACACTTTAAAATGATCTATTTTCAACATCCAGTTGGTCTTTGAGAGTTTTAATAAAGCCTTGAATTTCCTTAAGCTTGGATCTCAATTCCATGTTCTATACATTGGACTTGTCACCGTCAACAAGTACAATCAAAAGTTGTTTCTAAACACTGGTTCCAAGATTATACCAAGAAAGACATTGTTCTTGAGTATGTGCTAGAGGGATTAGAACCATATGTGGAGTCATGTTTTTGATAGTCATTAAAATCTTCCTTGATATCATATGACGAAGCCATGGAGGCCAGCCATATGGTAAAGACTACCAAGATTAACTATGCCTCTAGAAGGTTTGATCAAAGGGCACATGTGCTTGGACCTTAGTGATCACATTTTTTCACATGGATGGGTGAGGGTACTCAACATGTTGTTGGATAAGGGGGGAATGGTTTACTATTGGGGTTAAACCAAGTTTGGTTAGCTTTACCATGACATTCATATGTGCTCCTATCGAGAGTGGAGTTAAATCACATTGTATTTTTTGTTATCATTTTTGTTCATTACATATTAGGTACATTTTTTATATTTTCTTTACTACATAATCATATCATTCTATTCTGCATATTCATTAGTCTCATTTATCATTCTTTCATTAAGGTACATCATTTCATATCTCATCATATTATCATCTTTGTTAATTACACCTATCATTAACATTTACTTCATTATTTGCATTACATAATTAAATCTCATTATTACATTACATGTACACACCATTATCCCATCATAATTAGATCACATATCCATTTTCCATAAGTCATAAATCCATCATAAATATATGGATGCAAAAACCCATCATGAATATCTGGATGCAAAAATCACATCATATACAAATCATATACATATCCATAGATCCACATAATCATGTACCACACAAGTTAGCACCATCATCATAATCATGTCATATAATAAAAATCAAATATATTACACATCCAATATTACATGGGTCAGTCTACAGTGTCATATATACATCACATAGAAATACATGCACATGTAAAGCATAAAGCACACCCATCACATAGATTACTCTACATCATCATATAGACCATGAAAGAATGTAAGAGTCCATAATGTCCATGTAAAAGACCATTACCCTCCATCAAAGTCTAAAATCATATGGATCATAAATAGTACATTGAATAGTTAATCAAATGGTACGTCAAAAATTAACATCTTGTATCTATAATACTTGCAACTAGATGTCATTGTATATGTCATATCATGTCTCAAAAATCAAAAGTGCATCACCATCTGTGAGAGCTCCTCGTGGTTCTCGTTGGGATGAGCTTATGTCATCTCACCTTGGCGGTCTAAGATATTTGATCTAAGATGTGTATCGAGTGTGTCTAAGATACTTCATGCCACGTTAAACATTAAAACTAAAGAAAAAAAGTATTGTATGTCATATAAAAATAATAATAATAGAAATTTTGTGTAGTTATCACTCATTTTTTGTGGTATGCGTGTTTGTTTGTTTTTGGTTTTTTTTTTTTTTAAGTCAAAGCTTGAATCACTTTATTATAAAAGAAAGAAGTTTGCAAGCTCTATTCAGTGAACTTGGGTAGAAAATAAGGGAGGAAAAAAAACCTCTAATTTTCTACGTGACTCATGCAATCTATAATACATAATAAATAATATGAGTCTTATCATCCCCGACCATTAAGTAACATTGAAAATCGTAAACTACTATCATTATATATCTAGATTTAAAATAATTTCTTTAAAAATATTATATTAATATTACAAAACTACATATTTAGCCGTTGTTGTTTTTTGACAAATGGCTAAATGTTTATGATTCTCTATGTTAGATTTGAAAAAATTCTTCACCTCTTCCTTCCATCCTTACTCCCAGCTAGAGCAACATCTGTTAGAAATGTAATCAATAAACTACAAAGCACTTTGCAACACATTAGTCTTAGCGACAAAACTCATGCTGAAATCATTGTAGAGAATTAATGTGTTTTCTTTCATAAAGGAGCATAAGTTGTAAACTACCATCATACATAACAGATATAAATGTTCACTATAGCTACAAATCATTCTATCCAAGTTATCCCATAAAATACACTAGGAGTTATTATGAATTAAAAACGAAAGTTACTTGAAATATACTAGTTTGAAGGAAAGAATCTTCAGCCAGCCTTAAACATCACACACTAATAAGAAAATTAAGCTTGGAAAAATTTAAGTCAACTTTGACTATTTAACACTTTTAACTTAGAAATCAAGTGTTTAAGCCATTTGAGAATCCTCTAATTTATAATGTTAGCATTAAAGATAGTATAATTCTAGATAAGAAAGAATGAAGAAGCAAAGAATGCCTAAGATCTTATTTTTTAAAAATTAAAAATTAAAAATTAGTCAAAATACAAAGATTCATTAGAATTTCAATACACGAGAAAGGAAGAAATGACGTCATCCCATCCTATTTTCATACCCATTTTTACAAAAATGGCTATTTGGTGAATATCAACATATGATATTCACCAAATAATAATTAAGGTTTGATATCACATATGATATCATGAATATTGGTCTCCCAGAATACATGATATCACCAATCACTCAAAAATGTTTGATATCACATCTGATATCATGAGTATATTTTCCCTGAATATCAATGGTATTCATCAAATACTCTTTGAGCAATGGCCTTCCAAAATGTTGTGATGCAAGATATTTACCAAATACGCGAGTAATGACCTTCTAGAACATCAAGTTGCATGATATTCATCAAGTACTCTGTGAGTAATGGCCTTTTAGAATATTAAGACACATGATACTCACCAAGTACTTTGTGTAATAGCATTCTAGAATATAAATATGTATAACATTCACCATGTAAGTTCAAAAAAAAATTATAAGGTATGTTCGCATGCATTCTCATAATGCTTACTATATAAACATTCAACATAAAAAAGTATAATCTATCATTAACTACATAGATATCGTAAGATATACATCATAATAAAAAATTAAGTTATTGTAAGATCGTCACCTTTCAATAACTTTTGTGGATACAAGTGACATCATTTGGAAGTCATCGCTTCTGCATGATGTACACAAGTGACATCATTTAGAAGTTGTCACTTTCTCATGATGTAAAAAGGAGTAGGCCCGTTAAAATCCCATAGTCATGAGGTATATTTATGAGTCACGATCATCTTGACTAATACAGTTTATTGATCACTAGAGAATCCATTTCAACATGTTTTACTCCATCTTAATCAATATGACTATGATCATTAAAGGATGACAGAGTCATATTCTCTATTTGCTCCCTCTCTTTCAAGGTTTCCTCTAATGAAATGTAAGTCTCCCTCTCAATCTCCCTCTTTTCTTGTAATAACCTTCTCGGAGGAAAAGATCAAACCATATAGCTCTTATAAAAAATAAAAATAAGAATAATAAGAGAGAGAGACTATCATAATTCTCAAGGATAATAAATAATTATGCATAATGATATAAGATCATTCTAGCATAATATGGATAAATATCTAATTTTAATTTATACTTTGAGCATATATATATATATATATATATATATATATATATATATATATATATATATATATATATATATATATATATATATATATATATATATATATATATATACTTTAATAAGATTATCAAAATCATCTTTTCAATAATAATTATAAATCATCCTTTGAGTATAGTTACACTAATTATTCTTATTATTATCCTAGAAAATGAAAATAAAAATATGTAAACATCATACCATATAGTTTCTCCAAAGTTGGCTATTTTTTCTTGTCAACCCATGACCCTAGTAGTTGGTTGGCATGTTCAACTATATTGTATTAATATGGGGTGGCCCCTATTTCATAAGACATGTATGTCGTTTTTCATCTGTTGTAAGATATTTGCAGGACTACAAGTTGTAGAAGGTCAATGTTTATGTGCCACTTCTAATAGGCACTGTCTGTACAAGGACCAAAATGCACTTTTATTAATTAATTTAAAAATTAAGTATAACAATTTTATGAATTTTAATTTCTAAAAAAATACACACAAATTGATTATGCAGGTGCATTTTGACCTCTCTATAACCAAAACCCTTCCAATAATACTAACAAGAACTTATTTACCAAGTAGATCAAAAAAGGTTCACTTTCTCTTTTTGTCATTTATTTATTCTTTCAATTTTGATTTCTAATAATCTTGACATTCCTTCCCCACTTTAGGGCCAGTCAATGGTGGACACCCTTTTGACAAGATTGTTGATACAATTGTTGATATCTATTCTGCCAACCTCTCATCACCATTCTGCAATACTCATGATACTCATGTCGCGCCAGATTTGTATGTCAATTTGTGGGATGAACCCAAATAATATTGTGCCCTTCTTTATAAATACTTTTGAATGCAAAATCCTCCAACTCCATTGTCTGAGCAGTCCAATATGACAAGGAACAACATCGTTCTACATATGTTGATTCTTTCATATTCCATGACATTACTCATTCCTTGGAAGATGAACAAGACTTGGCTCGAGGCTTACTCTCAAACCATGAAGTGTTCATTTTTTATCGCTCACTTCCAATTACTGTCTAAGGCACAATTGATCTACCATGTTGGTTTATTTGCTAAGACTCAGTCTGCAAATATCAATTCAATGAATCATGTATTTTGTGATTTTCATCCAATCATAGGATGACATGAGATCATATTTATGTATTGTAGCACTCAGATCATACGCCACCTTTTCTATGCTTCGACAATATCCATACATGTCTACCAGAGTATTCCCATTTGTAGAATGTGATGATATTTCCCCTCTTCTGTTATGGTTTGATTGATGTCCATAGCTAGTTTTAAAGCTTCCATTTACGCACAGACCAAGAGTACGTTGGTAGAAAAATCAAGAGATTGGTACTCTTGTGCATTCAACCATCAAAATTGTACTCATGAAGAATATTTGAATTTGAACATTGATGGCGTCGTTCTTTGGAAAAAAATGACGGAGATGGGAATATAAATTTGTGTCACTAACACGCAGTATGCAAATATTTGCATTTCTCTTAAGCCGAATGATGTTTGTCCACTTATAATACCACTTCTGGACTTCATACAAACTGTACTTTGTTTATTCTAGTGATATGAATTACACCACTTTGGATTAATAAATAAATATAAATAAATCAGTAGATACAATTATTATCACAAAGATATATCCATTTTCGGCATCATTAGCAAGCCTTCCGCATGTACGGGATTTCAACAGTACATTTATTGTATACAAAGTTACCCGAGCTCTCATTCTTTCTTTTCTATTTTTGCCTCATTTCCACATTCAGGGGGTACCATTGAACTTGATTTTAGTGAGCGACAAGAGTAGAAAATTGGGCATATGGACCTGACTTCCCGATCTCTTCATCCTCTTTTCGCCCAACAAAACAGGTCTTCATTCACAAGAGAAATGCATACTCCTTTGATCATGAACAATGTTTGTATTCCTCTCTAATTGAAACTTGATTAGATTTTGTGTTATATGGATTGCTTGATGTCTTCTTATTGTGCAAGGTATGATTTACATCTGCAAATTGGTTCTGATATCATGTTGATTTTTTGAGGATCGTTACAAATTTACTAAGCATTGCTATTGTATTTGGTATGTGTTTTCCAAATGACAATGGCCTCTTATTTAAATTGAGAATAAGCCATAAAGAGACATGTCTCATTCATTAATTAGATAATTAATATGATAACCATTCAATTATCGTTATATATAATATTAATTTCTCTCATATAATAATAAACTTGTATATAAATATATCTCATATATAATTATATATAGGTTTATCCGATAGAAGCTACCAAACGTCAATAGTTTATTCATCTTTACTTTGTATTCATTTGATTTATTCCCATAATTCTTAATAAGTAAATAAAGAATAAAGAACTAGAAAAATATGATGGAAAAGTATTACTTGTTCACTACTTTGCCATATGACCAACCTTGTTGAAAGTAAAGCATCTTCCTATGAATCATTTCCCATTAGATGATTTTCTAGGTATCTACTTAGGTTTCTCATTTTGATTCTCATTCTCCTGAATATATCTACAACATCCTCCCTTTTTATAACCTATTCCATTAGTATCACCAATTGGTCTTTGTCTTTCCAACTACGAATCAAGCTTGACTAAACTCTAGATTTGAATCTTCACTTGAATTCATTAGTTGAAATAATCTCATTTCTCAATATCCCATTCATTCTTTGAAATTATTTCTAATTATTCTTAGTTTTTTCTACATCAAGTTGTATCTAACAAACCTAAAATTTTATCTTATGGTATTCATCATATATTTCTTTCAAGGATCTTTTAAGATTTTCTTCATTATATATATATATATATATATATATATATATATATATATATATATATATATATATATATATATATATATATATATATATATATATATATATATATATATGTATGTATGTATGTATATATAATTTGTCCTTATTCTTAATATCATGGTTATTATTCTTGACTTTATATATATTTATATTCCCCTTTTATTTTTGTCATTCTCTTTTGTTTATATAGCTTGACCTTTTTCTTAACTTTATGTTTATTTTTCTTGACTATATATATATATATATATATATATATCAGTTTGCCTTATTCCTTTCTTATGTTTTCTCATATATAGATATATCATATTATAATATAGATATGTATCTATTCCTTTGCTTGTTCTCCTTCCCATATTTTTCTAATTGTTGAACCTCAATTTTTTCTTGATTGTTGTGCACTCACCACCCATTCCTTTCTCCTTTTATCCACACTAGGTCTACAATCTTAACATATTTTCCTTTAGCTCTCCCATCCTGATAATGGATCATAGAGTGTGATCCAAAATGTTGATGTAAAAAATTAGAACACAATCTGCCTAGAAAATAAAGTAAAGAATCCTTAAAACCATTATCTCTATTTCATGCTTCAAAATTTCTCTTTCCTTTAAAAGTTTCTCATACTAATCATATTTCTACTATAAAAATTAATTAGTGATTCCTTTGACCTACACTTGATAAATTAAATCTTTCCTTTTGGATCTAGAATTATTCAGTTGGACTTTGAGAGTTTGAATAAAGCCTTGAATTTCCTTAAACTTGGATCTCAATTCCATTTTCTATACATTGGACTTTTGACCATCAACAAGTGCAATCAAAAGTTGTTTCTAAACATTAGTGCCTAGATTATACCAAGAGAGGCATTATTCCTGAGTATGTGCTAGAGGGATTAGAACCATATATGGAGTCATGTTTCTAGTAGTCATTCAAATGTTCCTTGATATCATATGAGGAAGACATGGAGGCTAGCCATTTGGTAAAGACTACCACAATGAGCTATGTCTCTTGAAGCTGGTTTGATCAAAGGGCACATGTGCTTGGACCTTAGTGGTCACATTTTTTCACATGGGTGGGTGAGGGTACACAACATGATGTTGGATGAGGGGGGAATGGTGTACTAGTGGGGCTAAACTAGGTAGGGGCAGCTTTACCATGATGTTCATATGTGCTCCTATCGGAAGTGGAGTTAAACCATGTCGCATTTTACATCATCATTTTTTATCATTACATATTAGGTACATTTTTAATATTTTCTTTATTACATAATCATATTATTCCATTTTTCATATTCATTAGTCTCATTTATCATTCTCTCATTGAGGTACATTCATTTCATATCTCATCATATTTGCATCTTCATTAATTACATTTGTTATTATCATTTACTACATTATTTCCATAGTCATTATTTGCATTACTTAATTACATCTCATTATTGCATTACATGTACACACCATTATCCCATCATAATTATATCACATATCAATTTTTCATAAGTCATAAATCCATCATAAATATTTGGATGCAAAAATTGCATCATAAATATATGTACTATATGTACATTATCATAAACACAAACATCCATCTTGCATATATTTCATATATAAATCATATACATATCCATAGATCCACATAATCATGCACCACACAAGTTAGCACCATCATCATAATCATGTTGTACATAATAAAAATCACATATAATACACACCCAATATTACATGGATCGATATCATAATTATCTACACCATCATATACATCACACAGAAATGCTTGCACATGTAAAGCATAAAGCACACATATCACATAGATTACTCTACATCATCATATAGCCCATGAAATAATGTAAGAGTCCATAATGCCCATGTAAAAGACCATTACCCTCCATCAAAGTCTGAGATCATATGGATCATAAATAGTACATTGAATAGTTAATCAAATGGTACATCAAAAGTTAACATCTTGTATCTATAATACATGCACCTAGATGTCATTGTATATGTCATATCATATGTTTGAAAAATCAAAAAGTGCATCACTATCTGTGAGAGCTCCTCATGGTTCTGATTGGGATCAGCTTATGTCATCTCACCTTAGCAGTCTAAGATATTTCATCTAAGATGTGTATCGAGTGTGTCTACGATATTTCATGCCATGTTAAACCTTAAAACTACAGGAAAATGTATTGTATGTCATATATAAATAATAATGATAGCAATTTTGTTTAGTTATCACTCAGTTTTGTGGTATGTGTGTGTGTGTGTGTGTTTTTTTTTAAATCTTTTTTTTTTAAATTCAAAGCTTCAATCATTTTATTAAAAAAGAAAGAAGTTTACAAGCTCTATTCAAAGAACTTGGGTAGGAAATAAGGGAGAAAAGAAAACCTCTAATATTGTCTGTGACTCATGCAATCTATAATACATGACAAATGATAATGAGTCTTACCACCCTCGACCATTAAGTAACATTGAAAACCTTAAACTACTATCATTATATATCTAGTTTTAAAATAATTTATTTTAAAAATATTATATTGATATTACAAAATGGCATATTTAGCCTCTATTATTTTTTTGACAAATGGCTAAATGTTTACAATTCTCTATGTTAGATTTGAAAGAATTCTTCACTTCTTCCTTCCATACTTACTCCCAACTAGAGTAACATCTGTCAGAAATTTAATCAACAAACTACAAAGCACTTTGCGACACATTAGTCTTAGCCACAAAACTCGTGTTAAAATCATTGTAGAGAATTAATGTGATTGCATTCATAAAGGAGCATAAGTTGTAAACTACCATCATACATAATAGATACAATTGTTCACTAAAACTACGGATCATTCTATCTATTTTAGCCCATAAAATACACTAGGAATTATTAAGAATTCAAAATGATTGCTATTAGAAATCTACTAGTTTGAAGGAAAGAATCCTTGGTCAGTCTTTAACATCACACACTAATAAGAAAATTAATCTTGGAAAAATAAGTCAACTTTGACTATATAACACTTTTAGTTTAGAAATCAAGTGTTTAATCCGTCTGAGAATCCTCTAATCAATAATGTTAATATTCAAAGATAGTAAAATTCTTGATAAGAAAGAATGAAGATGCAAAGAATCCTTGAGATCATATATAAAAATTAAAAATTAAAAATCAGTCAAAACAAAAAGATTCATTAGAATTTCAATACATGAGAAAAGGAGAAATGATGTCATCCCATCCTATTTTCATACCCATTTTTATAGAAATGGCTAATGGGAGGGCATCACTGCCCACAAAATAAAAAAACAAATAACAAATACTTCTACATGAATGAAAAAGGGAATGAACCAAAAGCTAAAAATGAAAAGGACCATCGATACAGATAATTAGCCCATCATTAAAGCACTAATTCAATCTATACAATAGTATTATCATAATTTATAAGTTAAATCAAGGAGAGAACTAGTCTGGTATTATCAACTTTGATAACTTAAACAAGGAGACCGATTGCATATTTCACAAAGTTGTGCTAAAGAGTGTGAAGTATCAGAGCCAAAAACTAATAAGAAGCTAGAGTATGATTTATACTCCCAAAAAGAAATAGACCAAAAATTTCCACCTCATTAGCCTGCGCTAGGGAGGTTGACAGTTTTGTGGCATGTTTTGTTCTTCTAAAACTTTATTAGTTTGTCTCTTTTACAAATCGACAAATATCAAGCCACCTCACATGTCACAGAATTGTGAGCACTAATAAAAAAATGAAATGTTTTAACAAAAGATACAACTCAAAAATGTAGTATTATAAAAGGCTATTGTAAAATGTTTATTTAGTTTATAATGAAAAAAATATGCAACACCAAATAATTTGTTCAAAGACTAAAATATTTTAAATTAGTCATGCTAAAACATCGATTAAAGGGAATGGGATTTTTTCGCTCTGCTAGGGTTTCATGTGTCTCCTGTGTACATCTCTCTATCTGAGCTTTCCTTTTGTTGTCTCCATCTATGAAACTGCATTTAGTGTGGGAGTTTTTAGGGATAGTTTATAATGGCCCTGAGTAGTTATGACCCAATAGTTGATACTGGTGTTCATGTTGCTACTTCAGATAGCCATAGTGCCTCCATTGAAGAAACGTCCTCACAAGTTCATCTCAAATGCCTTTCATGAGGTAATATTGATATTATCCTTCCTCTACAAGAATTTGACACTACATGTGAATGGTTAGAAATGCATACATTGATAGGATATTTTGTGGGTAGGACTCCTCCTAAAGCCATGCTTAGAGAATGGGTTACCAAGAGTTGGACTCCTCACGGAGTCCACCTTGAAGCTATGCAAAACCTTACCAAAGTTTTTTTTTCTGCTTTGCTAACTTGTCCTACGCCAATGCGGTCTTTGGCAATGGCCCTTGGTTGGTTCATTCCTCCTTTCTTGTGTTCCAAAGGTGGTCACGAGACTTTACATTCTCTGATGACAAAAGCTTAGGGTTCATGTTTGGGTTGAGTTTCCTGGTCTTCCCCTACCATGATGGCCTTTTATTGAGTCTATTGCCAATATGCTTGGCAAGATTGTTACTAAGAAACATAATAATTGTTGATTCAGCTTCTACTCTTCCTGTACATAATGGAGTGCAAACCTCATCCATTGCAGGGTTGATGATGGTTTCACCAGAGTCAATTCCTATTGTTTCACAAGATTCAAACCCTGTTGTTTTGCAGGAGATCAAGGTAGCTGTGAGTGATACCACTCTTGTAGTGGTTCACACTTTTCTTGGTGCATCCTCCATTAAGACTTAGAATGTTCAGCATTCTCGCAATCCTCCCAGACCTACTAAGAAACCAAATGATAAGCGATGGGTCATCACTCCCAAAGGGTTTCCCTCTAACTTCAACCCAGTTTCTACTTTTTTTGCAAAATAACTACTCCTCCCTTGAGGATGAAGAAGATGTGGAAGAGTTTTCATGAATTTTTTATCATGGAATGTACGAAGTCTTACAGAACTCTCCAAAAAGTACTATGTTTAGGATACCCATCATAGACTTGGTAATTTAGATTTCCTTTGTATGCAAGAAGTTAAAAATCTTTGGTTTCATGCTTTCTTCTGCATTTCATGTCATTTGGTTAGACAACATTATGTTTTCTTCTCAGCATGAAACTAGTAGAGGTGGTGTAGTTACTCTCCTATCACCTCGTCTTCATTCTGTTATTATTTTGCATGTTTATGATCCCATGCATAGAATTATTTTGATTTTTCTTTCTATCAACAATCATTCCTTTTGTATATTTATTGTTTATGCTCCCAATGATGTTGTGAAAAGATCTCAACTTTGGTGTTCGATGGCTAACAACTTGCCTCTAGCCACTTGGGTTATGTGCGGTGATTTTAACATGGTAGAGTTGGCTTCTAACAAGGAAGGTATTTTTCCTTTTCAATGGACAGTTGGGGAAAGGGAAGTGTGGTATTATATGCACAATAAATTGGGCCTTTTTTATCACAATGCTAACTACTACCAACAGAGTGGAGTCTGGCACACTTAGTCTAATTTTTTGAGTTGGCTCTGACTACATTTTTAAAAATCTCTATCATGCTATGATCATTGCACAATTTTTTTTCTCCTTTTTTGAAGATTGAGAGTTAACTGTCATTCCTCTACCAGATGTGAAATTATCATACCACTATCCCATTTATTTTACCATTTCTTGGCAAAGAGTTGACCAACGATCTGTTAGAATGCAATTTTTCCTCAACACATCAGTGTTGATGCATACTTGCATTATTGCTTACATCCTACATGTCTTGAATTTGGAGCCACATCTCTATTCTCAAATAGGCTGAATTCAATGGTGGAATGATGTTGTTACCAGAATTGCTAGGTTTCTTCACATCTATGGGCGGCAATTGGCTATTTTTAGAAAAAGATCTTATGAAGACAATACCAAGGCTCTCGGGAAGGCTTCTAAAGCTCTTACCCTTAACCCATTTGATTTTGATGTGCAAGTCCAGCATGCCAAGCTTTGTCATGAGAAATAGATCGTTGATAACTATGTTGCTTGAGGTACCCAAATCAAAACTCGACTCCACTAGTTGGAGGTTGGCAATAAAGCTTCTAAAGAATTCTTCCAGGCTCTCAGAGCCCGTCATACCAACTTTGGGATTAAAAAGATTAGACAAGGCAATGCTATTCTTTCCAATCTCCCTGACATCTTACAAGCCTTTGTTCATCATTATGAAAAAAAAATTCTTCATAGAGAAATTCGATTGCCTAGGAGAAAGCTCTCAGAAAGTGAATTTTTGTTACTCCAAATAGCTTAGCAGTTGAGCAACGAGCTTTCTATGAACAACTTCTCACCATCAAGGACCTCAAGGAGGCTATCTTTTCTATGGTAGATGACAAATCCCCTGGATGTGAGGAGTTCCCTTGTGAATTTTATAAATACCTCTAGAGTCTATTGGTCCAAACTTGCACAAAGTCTATCTTGAAGCCTACTACACTAAGAGTCTAGGAGCCATCATTAACAAATGCACCATAGGATATTTACAATTGGAGGCCCATCACCTTGCTTAATGTGTCATACAAGATCATTGCTAAGGCTTTATCTCTCAAGATTCAACATCTTCTTCCCTTAATTGTGTACCCAGAACAAACTGGTTTTATCAAGTCTTGGTATATTCTTGACAACATCATTTTTGTTTGGAAGGCATGGAGTGGGCTCACAAGTCCAATCAATAGACTTTGTTTTTAAAAATTGATTTTTCTAAAGCTTATAATTGAATTGAATGGCCCTTCATTTTGGCTATGCTCTAGGCTTTGGGTTTTGGCCCTAACTTTCTTCAGTTTGTGGTAATAATTTTTGGTGATGCTAATGCTTGTATTACCATTAATAGCTCTCAATTTGAAGCCTTCCAACTTTTTCAATATATCCAATAAGATTTCCCTCTGGGTTTGGCTTTGTATGTTCTTGTTGTCGAAGGGTTTGGTTACCTACTTTCCTAGTCTATTTCTATTGGTTTGGTTCATGGAATTTCCTTGCCTAAGTCTTCTTCTCAGCTTGTCAATGGTCACTTTGTTGATGAATATTTTCTCACTCTCCTAGAGGACAAGGACAATATCACTAATGCCTTGAATGCTTGGACAATTTTTTTCAACCTTATGGTTTGGCTATTCAATGGCACAAGACACTCTATTAGGAAATCTTTCCTTCCAGTGTCCCCCTGGCTTGCTGAATTTGAGTGGAAATGGGTTACCCACAGGGAGATTTTCCACTTTCTAGGCATCCCCTATTCTTTCAAGCTTCTCTGGTGGAATTGTGGAATGTTGTGCTCATGAAAATTGAGAAAAAGCTTGATTATTGGATTACTAAACCCCTTTCTCTTGTAGGGAAATTCTAGGTTTTCTCTAAGGTGTTGGCGGCTACTCATGTGTATTACTCTTCTTGTTGGACTCCTTCCAAAGCCTCCTATCTCAAGCTGGAGCATTTGCTTCATGACTTTCTTAGGGCTTCTGGGTTTGATCATAATGGTTTTTACTGGGCCGCCTAGAATTTGTGTTGTCTTCTTTCCACATAAAAGCAAGGGTTCTCTCTTTGTGTAAGTGGATTATACATGCTCTCACTAGTAATGAAGCTTGGAAAGTGTTGGTTCATTATTGTATCTCTTCTGATTTCTCTTTTAACAGACATGCATGGAAAGGGATTGGTCTTTAGACCTTTCTCATCATGTGGGATTCTATCCATATCTAGGGATCCTTTTTTATCAAAAGCATTTGGAAAGCTTGGAAAGCTATTAAGCCTTGGCAGATCTCTATGAGTCTCAGACCTTGGGAGGATATTCAAGTCCAATTTTATTATGCTCGTCTAGATCAATAGACTTTTGATCTTCTACTTTCCGCCCTTCTAGATCATTTGATCCACAAGGTGGGCATCCAGTCTATGCAACCTTGGTGGAAAGAATGGAAGTGGTATATTCCTACCACACCCTTCATCAGTTACAAGCCCAGCTTAGGATATCGCTAGCTTTCTCCCCATCTTCCTATGATGGATACTCTCAACCAATGCTAGCACCTTTAGTCTACTACTTATCATTGGAAAATTTGATTTGACACTATCTAGAGTGTTATCATTTAGCAAAAGATTGCCCATTTTTCCTGTGTTTGTTGTTTCAAAGGCTTCCCCTTGGGTTGTGGCTCAAGCATCTTGGTGTTTCGAATCCTTATTGTCCTTTTTGTGGGCATCCTGAGTCTTTTTTACATATTTTATGGTTCTGTAGGTTTGCTCCCAATTATTGGAATTGAATTCATGATTTTTTCAAGCCCTTCAGACCAAAACCCTTTTCTTGGCACATGATTGTGCTCGATGATTCCCCTAGGATCCCTAGGAAATTTTCCCATATCTGGCATACTTTTAGGATGGAGATTGTGTTTACTTTATGGAAGGATAGTAATGATGTTCTTTTCACTCATAGCTTTCTTGATATCAATGTTGCTATGTACACTAAAGTCTGCATTTGTAATAATGTCATGTTGCAGATACATGTCCAAGCCAACAAGGTGGCTCTAGAGGTGGCCCACCTTCAGGAGCTGCTCAATCACTGGGGTAACACACCTTGCATAGTTGCTAAAGTGCCTCATGCCTCCTCAATTGACCATACTCCACCCCAGAGTTGTCGTCAGGGTCACAGTTCTTCTACTCATCGCTTGCATACATTACGCTCATAGGCTCCCCACCACCACTCTCCTAGTGGCGACGATGATGGTTTGCAACATCACTTGGCTTCTCTGCCTTGCCACAGCTCTAGCTAGTCCCTAATTCCTATGGATACCCCTCATATTTCTCCTCCTAGTGTTGTTAGCTCCAAATGGCCTTTCTACCTAAATCTGGTTATTTCTTCACTGTGGGTGGAGGAGAAAGACAAAGAACAAGATGGTGATGACATTGCTAATAGTTGGACTATTCCTAGTCCACCTACCAATCCTATGGATAAATGGGGTTTTAATGATCATGATGAACCACCTCCCTCGGCTAAAATTGCTCTACCAGCCTGCTTAAATGTTTTTTTAATGAATAGTTGTTGATTTCAGCTTCAGTTGTGTGAACTCTCATGGGGTGATCTTGTATCCCCTGACCCTTTTTTTGTGAATTTGGAACTAGTATATTAATTTATAAATAGAAAGGGACTATTCATAATTTTAAAAAAAGATTGGTTGAGCAACAATTTGTGGAGCAGGTAACCCCATGCTTGTTAATTTTTGTTGCTACTTTTTTTTTTGACAGACTTAAATGAATGTTTAAATAAAATTTTGATAATGGTTGGTAGTGTTGCTCGGCTTCTCTGCCTCGTTGCAGCTCAGGCTGGTCCCCAGTTCCTATGGCTCCCCCTCATGTTGCCCCTCCTAATGTTGTTAGCTTCAAATGGCCTTTCTGCCTGAATTTGGCTATTTCTCTACCACAGGCAGAGAAGAAAGACAAAGAATGATCTGGTGATGACACTACTGATGGCTAGACTATCCTTAGTATGTCTACCAATCCCAAGGATGACTAGGGTTTTAATGATCATGATGAACCATCTCCCTCGGCTGGCATTGTTCTAGCGGCCTAAGGGAGCTGCTTAAATGTTTTTTTTTTTTATGAATAGTTGTTGATTCCAGCTTTGGCCGTGTGAACTCTCATGGGGTGATCTTATATCCCTCAGCCCCTTTTTTATGAATTTGTAATTAGTATATTAATTTATTAATAGAAAGGGACTATTCATCCAGAAAAAAATTATCGATTGAGCGACAATTTCTGGAGCGGGTAACCCCATGCTTATTGATTTTTATTGTTTATTTTTTTGGAAAACTTAAGTAGAATGTTTAAATAAAATTATAATAATAAATCTTTTAGAAAAATGTATTGAGAAAAAATAGGAGAGATGAATGAGAGGGAAAATATTTTGTGGAGTCATCTGTCATTTTTTTCAATAATCTATTCTAGCGCCCCTTTTTTTCAAAGCTTATTTTTAAATTTTAAGTCGTGGCTACTCCACAAAAGTAGGGATAGATTCCAAATTATCCCTTTCCCGTGATTGGAAAATGGGATGGGAACACTCTGACTTCTTAAATTTAAGCGCAAAACACACTTAAGCAGCCGCATGGGGACATAGGGTTATTTGGAGAAAACTCTAAACATATACAAGAGTTAAACTTATTTATTTCTATTTTTTCTAAGCATTAGAGATAGTGATGTGGTGTAAGATAAATAATGCTATGAGATGAATAACAAGAGAGTGTTGGAAAGGAGAACTAAATTTGTGAATAGAATTTCACTTGTGAAAAATCAGTGGAAGAGATGGGGAATCATGTCCCTATTCTACCTTCAGTCATTCCTTGAACCTCTCAATTTATGTCTTCTAAGATTCATTTGTCTTATTTTGGATAATTAGCAAAGACATTAATTAGCATGTGGAGACATATATCAATACCATCGAGATATGGATGTGACCATTTACATATCTAGGGTCTCTACTCAACCTTGACTCCCTGTGTAGTATCTATAAAGATGTTCATATTGTTATGAAAATAAAGAAAATATTTTTTTATTTCAATTTACCAGATATTACATTCCATAGGCATTTAATAATGTTTGTGCAGCCCATAGAAATTAGTTAAACAATTTAACTGTGCACAAATTATTTTGTAGCTATCTAACCTCATCAATTTAATACATTTAATAACAATGTAATATATTATACTAGCACATCTATTGATCAATATTTCTAATATCGCAACCCCTACCTTTGAAGTCATTGATGAGTTGATCAACATCTATGCAAATGTTGATCAAAAGATTAACATCTCCGCCCTGCAAGTTTTAACCCCCCAATAGTCATATAGGAAGCATTAAATGCACAAGCTTAAATGCAAAATAAGAGTACAAGGACAAAATTTTGAAACTCACTAGTGGGTTCCAATCAACCAACTTCTGGTAATTGATGTGCATGCTCTCTCCAAGTTGTCTCTTCTCTCTCTCATCTTCCGTTGTCATTCAAGGGGAGGAGATCTAGTAGCCACCAGAGGATCTAATGACCAATATGGTATGTTATAAATTTCTCAATTACCACTTTTTTAAAAACCCCAAAAATGGTAACACATGTACTAATAGTCGATAAAATATGTGTTAATAGTTAATCATTTTTTTAATTTTATTGTTTGTTGATTGGTCAATTTGTGCAAAAAGTACTTTGTTTTTGGTGAGCTGCTATTGGGAGGTGAACATAACGGGTTCTAGGAAAGCATTTTGAATTGACACTTTCGTCGACCACTTCACACTTCATGACCTCTACAGAGAGCTCTGTAAATTTGGAAATTAGTTTTAAGCTTTTCAGTCACCTAGGGAGGTTCACCATAAAAATTGGCAAATTTTGACGTACGGATTAGTTCTAGGTGCACGAGATTGGGTCTCTTTCCCTAGATGCTCATAGTTTTTCTATTGTAAGTGTCAAAAGTGACCCTTCGTAGGGCCCTTCAAACCTATATATAAGCCCCTTAGAACCATTTTTTGTCTAGTCCCCATGTTTCATCCTATTTACACCCATTCCTTCATTAAGTTGTGCAATTTCTAATTTTTTCCTCCTTTACTGGGTCTCCTCCCTTTTAAAATTTCATTGTTGTCTAAAGAGGATAGACTCTCACCACCACCATTTTGACATGATTTTTAGGACACCATTTATCTCAAAGACATATGTGTTTTCTTTTTCTTTGATGCCACATCATCCTTGATGTCACATCAAAGAGGGGGGAAATGTAGATGTCTAGAAATATTCGTTGACACTTAACGCTAATTAAATTAATTTTAATTACATTATAGTTAATTTTAATTAATTGATTGTATTTAATTAAATAGGTCTATCACCCAAAGTATTTAAATTTAATTTGAATACTTCCTCTAATGTATTACATTTAATTTGATTCATGATTTTTCACTTTCATATTTAAATAATTTTTAATTTATTCTCTCCATTTATCCCACTTGCTTCTAAATTGCAATTTAAATTTATTTATTTATTTTAAGTCTTAACCCTTAACATTTTCAAATGGCACTTTTTGACCACTTTGTGCTCTACAACTTCTATAGAGGGCTTTGTAAATGCAAAAATGCCTAAACCTTAGCTTTAAGCTCTTTAGTCACCTAAGGAGGTTCACAAAACAAATCGGCAAATTTTGAAATACGGATTAGGAGTTTTAGGTTCACAAAGCTAGCTTGGGTGGCTACTGGGTCTCTCCCCCTAGGTGCTTGCAATTTTTCTATTGTGAGTGTCAAAAGTGACCATTCGTAGGGCCCTTCGGACCTATGTATAGACCCTGTAAGAATTTTCCTTAGGGAAAAATTCACCCAAGATCAAGGAACTCAAGCACAAGCACAGAATAGACCAGATTATGATCAGAGTAACAATATAGCATTCAATTCATTGTACAAGTACACTAGGAGTTCTTGTATATAAAGGCCTCTGGAATGCTTCTAGAATGTCAAGGAGTCAGCACACTGATAAGTCTTACAACCAAGCACATGCCCACCAGGAGTGGATTATCCTCCATTAAGCACAGGAGTAAGTGTGATGATGAGAGGATAAGCCTACAAAGATGTAGCACAAAAAATAGTGTTGTAGACATCATGTGCTTAATTAAGAGTGCAAATAACTATGTTGTCTACATGACAACTCAATTAATTATACAAACTTCAGTGTTGTAGACACCACGTGCTGAATCAAAGTTGCTTTCTTCTATGTTGTCAACATGACAACTCATAAAAGTACACAAACTCCTAAGTGCCAACCTAATAAATAATAAAATAATGCATTGACTTAAGTAAACTTAAGTAAAGTATAAATAGTGAATACTTATTTACACCAACACCCCCTTTTAGTGCAACTTAGGGGAATGCACTTAAGCTCACAAATGCATGATGGGTCTCAGCTACAAGGCTATGTTAGGTACCCATGTACAAAATTAATGTTCTACATACAATGCAATGAAATCTCACATAAAGCGGAGAAAGAGGGAAAACCTCATGGGAAAAACCCTCCTCCAAAAAGAGAGATAAGTATGATAAAGAAGATGAGAGAGAAAAAGACCTCAGATGAGGAAAAGATCCCTCCTAGAAGAAAGAAGAGAGAAGTCTAGGGACTCCCCTTTTTGTAACATCCTACACCCCCAAGAGATATCACAAATGAATATACTTGACCCTAGTGAAGAGTTTGGTGAAGATATTGACAACCTGCTCTTCTGAAGGACAATATTGTAATGCAATAATCTGTTCACGGATCATCTCTCTGATGTAGTGCATATGAACCTCAATATGTTTGGTCTGTTGATGCTAAACTGGATGTTTTGAGATCTCAATAGCACTCTGATTATCACAATGTATGACTGTAGATTTAGGTAGATCAAATCCAAACTCCTTCAGGATGTGTTGTAACCAAAGAGCCTATGTCGTTGCATTGATAGCTCTTCAATACTCAACCTCAGTTGAAGAAAGAGTGATATTATTTTGTTTCTTACTCTGCCAACAAATAGGGCCGGAACCAAGGTGAAACATGTAACCTGAAGTAGACTTGCGAGAATCAAGATCCCCTATATAGTCTAAGTCTGTATATCCAACTAGTTGAATTCATGTACCTACTGCATAATGTATCCCATGTGTATGTGTACCCTTTATATAGTGCAAGATGCACTTGGTGGCCTTCCAATGAAGCTCATGTGGCTCTTGCATGAAGCGAGAAACCATGCCAACTGCAAAAGCTATATCAGGGCATGTGTGTGTCAAGTAGATGAGACTCCCAACCAATTGTCTGTATAATGTAGCATCAACAAGTGGAGTGGTACATTTGGTCTCTAACTTGACACCTGCAAGAAAGGGAGTAGGAGTAGGCTTGCAGTCACTCATGTAAAATTGAGAAAGCAAGTTAAGAGCATGCTTGGGTTGAGAAAGTGTGATCCCTGCTGAAGACTATGTGATCTCAATACCAAGGAAATAATGTAGTAACCCAAGTTTTTCATACAAAATCTATTCTGCAAAGAGGTCTTGACATTGGCAATGATGGATGAAGTACTTCCTATAATGATCAAATCATCTACATAAAGCACGAGTGTCAAGTGTGATTCATCCCGTTGAAGAATGTAGACATTCGAATCAGAATGACACCTAGTGAATCTTGTTGAGATTAAAAAGGAGTCCATCTTGGCATACCAAGCCTGAGGAGCCTTCTTAAGACCATAGATAAACTTCTTCAATCTGTAAACCATAGTAGAATCCTGTATGAACCCATGTGGCTGCTCCATATAAATCTTCTCATGAAGATCACCATTCAAAAAAGCACTCTTTACATCCATCTAATGTAGAACCCAACCATGAGCTTCAGCAATAGCTAGTGTCAAGTGAATGGAGTTCATCTTGGTGACTGGTGTAAAAGTCTCTACATAGTCAATACCTGGAACCTGTGAGAAACCTTTGGCAACTAGTCTAGCCTTATGCTTATCTACACTTCCATCTTATGCAAATTTGGTTCGATAGATCCACTTACACCAAACCAATTTTCTTCCCTTGGGAAGGGGAACTAAGTCCTGAGTGTTGTTTTTCATCAAAGAGATATATTCTTCCTCCATAGCCTTGTCCTATTTTGGAATCCCTGATGCTTCCTTAAATGATTGTGGATCTAAAGTAAAGGCAATATAAGCATGTGGAAATGATTTGTGCAGTGACCTTGTCCTCCGAGTGTCTAAAGGATTCCCCACCAATGAACCTGTTGAATCAAGGGTTCAGTCTACCCAATGAGGTATAGTGGAAGAAGAAGGAATGTCCTCAACTATTTTTGGACCCTATAAAGGTGATGTCCTACAAGTCAATATTGAAGGAATCTCAACTTTCGAGTCATTATCATCACTATTATCACTTTCCACAAAGGAGAAAGAAGGAGGAGTTGAAGATGCCAAACTTGGACAAGTTTCTTCAAAGTGAACACTCCTCTCAAAAAATATTTCATGTTTCTTTGGATCCATGAGTTTGTATGCCTTAAGATGGTCAGGATATCCAACAAATATACAAGGTTTTCTTTGAGGTTATAATGCCTTTTGCTTTTGTTGAGGTATCCTTGCCCATACTAGACAAAAAAAAACTTTAAAGTGCTTTATACTTGGTTTTCTACCACATCAAGCCTCAAAAGGTGTAATTCCATCTAAGGCCTTATGGGGACTTCTATTTTGGATGTAACTGGCACAACACATAGCTTCTGCCCAAAACAATTGATCTAGAGACTTGTGTTGAAGCATACAACTGGTCATCTCCTTAAGGGTTCTATTCTTCCTTTCAGCAATACCATTCTGTTGTGGCATGTATGCAACTGAATTTTGAAGATCAATACCCTCATGAGTGCAAAAGTCTATAAGCCTAGAGTTGACATATTCCCTACCATTATCTGTTTGTAAAATCTTGATGGCTTTCCCTGATTTTTTCTCAACTTGAGCTTTGAAGGTGATAAAATTATAAAATACTTCACTCTTTTAGGCAAGAAAGAAGACGCAAGTGTAGCGTGAAAAGTCATGAATAAAGGTGAGAACATAGCGAGCCTTACCAAAGGATGGTACTGGATATGGGCCAGCTACATCACTATGAACCAATTCAAGAATAGCAGTAGCCTTCCAAGACTTCCCCTTGTCATATTTCTCTTTGGGATGCTTGCCTACTTCACAACCTAGACATACACCCTCTGAATACTTGACTTGAGGTAGACCAATGACCATATCCTTGTTGCTAAGTTGTTGAAGGTAGCAATAATTGAGATGTCCAAATCTCTCATGCCATATTTTACTTTATGAATTTGAATGAGTCAACAAGGCAAGGGAAGTGGACTTAGGCACAAAATGAGAAAAAGAGTAAAGTCTTGTCTCATGATTAGCCTTTCCAACCGCCACCATAGAATCATCCTTGAGATTTTTCACCACAACTATATCAAGAAGGAACTCCACTTTGTTGCCACATCCATAGTGAGTTATTTGGTAGATGGAGAGAAGGTTGGTACTAATGTTAGGAACATAAAGAACATCCTTAAAGACGCCATTATCCAACTCAACATTTCCTTTCCCTTCAACTTCCACTTGAGTGTCATTACCCAAATAGATGTAAGGTACATTTGATGGTTTCAAAGAGTAAAAATGCTCCCTTGAAGCACCCATATGATGTGTAGCTCCTGAATCAAGAACCCATTCCTCAACATTGTTTGTACTTGCTACCAAAGCTTGTCCCTTACCTTTTGAAGTGTTTGAAGATCCCTTATCATTATAGGCATTTGGTATATCAATTTTTTGTTTCCTCATTAGGTTTACCAATTCATCAATCTTCTTATCCTTACACTCATGTTCATCATGACCATTCTTCTTACAATAGGCACAAGTTTTCTTCTCCCTTTTGTTGGAGTTGCTCCCCTTTTGATTATTTTTGGAAAAAAGACTTGCCTTGTTGTGAGGAAGATTGTTGAGTGGAAGAAGATTGATGCGAAGAAGATTATTTTTGGAGGAGGATTGTTGTGTGTCATCTTGTGGCTTAGCCTTCCACTGCTTTTGCTTCTTGTTGGAATTTTTACAACTTGAATTCCCTTCATTAGCTACCAAGGCCTTGGTCTTGGAAGACTGGAGAATTCCCATACTCACTAAATTGTCATGTTCTAAGATCAGCATTTTTGAAAATTTATCAAATGAAGGCTTAGTGTAGGCACTACCCATTGCTAAGTTGTGAGTATTATAACTGAAAACAAAAGGACCATATTCAAGTGGAAGATGAGTCATTATATGTTTGATCATCTTTCCATCCTTGATGGGTTCACCACAATCCTTAAGTTATCCCCTATACATGTCTACTTGGGTAAGATAGTCTTTGATGGTGTCAAAATTCCTAGGATCCAACTTGAGAAGTTTGTCCTCAATAATGTAGGTCATGTCTTCATCTACGATTCGATACAATGCTTCAAGTTTAGCCCAGACTTCTATTAGATTGGTAAGTTTTCTAACATGATATTTGACGGGATCTGAGATATTCTTGAGCAAGGTTCCTAGGGCCATTTCTTGCTTGGATTCCCAGTCTTTTTTTCAAGCCTCATTAGCATCAGCAAGAGGTTTCTTTGTTGCACTAGCTACGTAATGCAGTAAACCTTTTTCAACCAATGGTTCCTTTATGTTCTCTTTCCAAGTAGCATAATTATGTGGAGTTAACTTTGAAAAAGAATCCATAATGCAAGAGCACAATATCAAGGAGACACAAAACACAAAACACACCCCCCCTTTTCACTCAATCAAAAAATCCCCCCCCCCAACTCAAATGAAAGAGTTTGGCACTTTATATGTAGTGTGTTTACAATAGGCCACTTGTCAAAGTGGACAAAGTGGATTCTAATTTTATTTTTTACAACCTCCTCTTGGAGCTCAAATCTAGAACTTTACAATGTAGTTCAGAAATACAACAATTTTGAAGCAATACAATGCAAAGAAAGGACATATTTTTGAAAGTTGTATTACTGTCCACATGAGCCTATAATCTAATTGTAGATCTGGAAAGTAGACTAAAAATTAGTCACTTTCAAATAAAATAGAACCTGATTATGTGTCCAAATGAGCCCATACTAAGCATTTGAGGTTGCGAAAATTGGGATTTGCAAATTGCAAAAAAATTTAGAAACAAAGAGCTCAAACATCCTGTACCAATGTGTAGATCATGAAATTCTACCCCAAAACAAAAAAAAAAAGCTCGCAAAAAGGGGTCCGTATGAGGGAGATATCATTGTTTGAAAATCACCTTTGTTATTTTTTTTTTGAATCGCCGCCATTGCACCTCCAAAAAACAATTGACTCTAGATTTCAACTCAGATGTTTGATTTTGGTGAAATAAAAGTCAATTTGAGGGTTTTTTGACTTTTTGAATATGATGCCAATATCTGATTGGCACTAGCAAGCACCAATCTTCACTTGCAAAAAATCTCTCTACAAACCTGATGGCAAAAAAAAATTTGAACATAATACGCAGGTTCAAAAAATAATGTAGAGAAATTGTACAGACTGAAATAATAAAATATGCAGATATGAAAATTAAATTCAAAGATCTAAAATGATCATACCAAATTTGCAAATCGGGCCTTTGGGTGCCAGTTTGCAAAAAAATTTGCCTCAAATTTGACTATGGCCCAATATAGGTGAATTTATAGTCAATTTTCACCAAATTAATGCTCTAAATACAATGGTGAGATTCACTTTGGCTCTAGATGCTCCCAATTACTACAAATGCTCTAGATTTGAATTGGGTCCTTCGAGAGGTGAAGCAACAAAGGTCTCCAATGGCTATATGAAGAGAATCTCCCTCAACTCTGATACCATGTAAGAATTTGCCTTAGGAAAAAATTCACCCAAGATCAAGGAACTCAAGCACAAGCATAGAATAAAACTAGAGTATGATTAGAATAATAGTATAGTATTTAATTTATTGTACAAGTACACTAGGAGTGCCTATATATAAAGGCCTCTAGAATGCTTCTAGAATGTCAAGGAGTCAGCACACCGATAAGTTTTACAACCAAGCACATGTCCACCATGAGTAGATTATCCTCCATTAAGCATAGGAGTAAGTATAATGATGAGAGGATAAGCCTACAAAGATGTAGCACAAAAAATAATGTTGTATACATCATGTGCTTAATTAAGAGTGCAAATAATTGTGTTGTCTACATGACAACTCAATTAATTATGCAAACTCCAATGTTGTAGACACCATGTGTTGAATTAGAGTTGCTTACTTCTGTCTTGTCAACATGACAACTCATAAAAGTATGCAAACTCCTAAGTGTCAACGTAATAAATAATAAAATAATGCATTGACCTAAGTAAACTTAAGTAAAGTGTAAATAGTGAATACTTATTTACACCAACAGACCCCTTAGAACCATTTATTCTCATGTTTCATCCTATTTATACCCATTCCTTCGTTAAGTCGTGTAATTTTTCATTTTTTCCTCCTTTTCTTGGTCTCCTCCCTTCTAAAATTCCATTATTATCTAAAGGAGACATCCTCTCACCACCATCACTTCAAAATAACATTTAGCACCCCATTTCTCTCTCGAACATGTGTGTTTTCTTTTTCTTTTCAATGCCACATCATCCTCGATTTCACATCAAAGAGGGGGGAATGTAGTTGTCTAAGAACATCCTTTGACACTTAACACTAATTAAATTAATTTTAATGAATATCCCTTAAGACACTATACTTAATTTTAATTGATTAATTTTATTTAATTAAATAGGTTTGTCACCCAAAGTATTTAAATTTAATTTGAGTATTTCCTCTTATGTATCACATTTAATTTAATTCATGATTCTTCATGTTCCTATTTAAATATTTTTTCATTTATTCTCTCCATTTATTCCACTTGCTTCTAAATCACAATTTAAATTAATTTGTTTATTTTAAATCTTAACCCTTACCTAGATCTTACCCTACACCTATCACTATGTTGTCTAAAATCTAGTACCCTTGGTCTAAAAATAGACACAAAAAAAATTTGGGTTACAATCAAAGCTATAGGGAAGAGACCTAGTAGCTGTCGTGGAGTCCAATGGTTGATATGGTATCATTGTAGATCCCCACTAATTACTACTTTTAAAAAGGCCCAAAAATGATAACACATGTACTAATAGCTAATAACACATGTACTAATAGCCGATCACACATGTACTAATAGTTGATCATTTTTAAGCTTTCTTGGTTGTTGATTGGTCCATTTGTGCAAACAATACTTTTTTTTTTTGGTGAGTGGCTATTCAGGAGTTTGCATAACAGGTTCTAGGCGAACATTTCGAAATGACACTTTTTGACCACTTCACACTCTATGATTTCTATAGAGAGCTTTGAAAATGAGGAAACACCTAAACCTTAGCTTTAAGCTCTTTAGCCACCTACAGAGCTTCACCAAAAAATTTGACAAAATTTGGCATATGGATTATAAGTTCTAGGTGTGCAAAGTTGGCATGGATGACTACTAGATCTCTTCCCCTTGTAAAATTTCCTATATTTTTAAGCTATAGAACAATTAGATCTAGCTAGTTAAACAAAAATTTCATCTGTGCGAGAATTCATAAATGATTAGAGTTGAAAATAAGCATAGATTTCTCATTCCATGGTAAAAAAAATTGATTACAGTATTCAACTAGTGCATGGTTTATATAATAAAAAAATGCACGAATAACAAAAGTTGAAACCACTGCTAAAACAAAAATTTATAGTGAGATTGCAATTGTAAATTAAGACATCAACTACGTTCAAGGTTATCACATTTGATATGTGCAATAAGTGGGAAAGTCGTTGTAAATAATGTTGAAGTTGATGAAAGATCAACCCCACAGCTCCCAAGAATCACCTGCATGCAAACACCTATTACAGAAGAGAGAAGCAAAAAGCTATGGAGGCAAAAAATGCAAGATCCATAGATGAGACATTCATGATGAGCGAAAAAATAGATTGCTATAATCAACAATGAATTGGTTGGTAATTACCAAGAGAGATCGTCCTTATAAAGGAGATCGAAACCCTAAAAAGGTCTAACCTAGGTTGCATCAAAATAATTAATAAAAGAATTAATTATTAGATGCCTAAATTTTAGCTTAAGCAACTAGAGTTAATTAGGAAATATAGAATTACTCTAACACCCCCCCTTAAGATAAACTTAGGGAGTAGCTAAAAACCTAAAAACTACTACTGAAAGAAGATTTGGGTCCTGAAAATAAGGCCTGATGAGGTACCCAAGCACAACCAAATCTCTAAAAAGAGGAGAAATAGAGAAAACCACATGGGAAAAATTGTACCCCAAAAAGAGATGGAAATAATACTAAAAAGAACTAGTGAAGGACTGAAGAAGCCTCCAAACTAGAAAATGTACCACAAGATAGGAACAAAAGATGATCATGAAGAACACCATTGAAGCATGTAGAGGCTACAAAGCTCTATCAAAAGTAATTGCTGATCTAAAGAACCTCTACTGAAATAGAACTTGACCAGGTAGAGAAGATTGTAATCTGCATCGAATTAGGAGGCACACAAAGGCAAACAACTAAAATTAAAGATATGGATGGCATGAAACACCAAAGCCTGAAGAGCTAATCAATCGAACCAAGGAAGCATGAGAAAAAATAGAAGAACCCCCCTAATGCAAATAAGGGTGAGGTGATAGGCAACTGGAAAAGTGGGCCAAAAGAATTGCATGTCATGAAACCACAATCAATATTCACAAATAAGTACATATGTGTGTACTAAGGTGATCAATCTCAAACACATCATGAGGCTAATGTCATGGAAGGGACACTCACTAGACAAAGGAAGATGGAAAACAAAGGCAAAACATCAACCCCCCATGGCACTTTAATCATGAGTAGTGTGTGTACAATAAGGCATGAGACATAGTGAATCCTAAGAATACAATAATATGCATGAGTGTCCTCAAATGGCATTCCTCGAATTAGAAGGCAAAAACAAGGCAAACAACTTAAATGAAAATAAAGATAGAATATGGCACTTTATCTCAGTGCATTTGAAAAAATGCATACAAATGATGTCTAAATAGACCAGAAGAGACATAAGACTGATACAATAGATAGTACAAGTCATGATGAATCATCCGAAGCAAATAAATTGATCCCCAAACCTGAAACAACCAAGATATCTATCAAAATCTAGAAATGTAGAAGACTGAATAGAATGTTCCTGGAGTAGAATATGGAAAAATAACCAACATCACTAGAAAGAGCTCAGAAAGACCTTTCCAACGATATAAAGAATTCCCAAATTGGAGATCGAATGCTCAAGATATGTCTCCCAGAGTGCAAAAAAAACTTTGGACTTTGACAAGAGAAAAAGTAATCAAAACTGAAAGAAAAAGTAATCAAAATTGAAAACTAACTATACCACTGTGACAGGATTGGAACTAGCTTTTTGGCGATATCTCATTTTCTAAAAATGGAGTCCGTATGCTTGAGATATAAGCAAAAATGTGAAGGTAGGTCCAAACAAAGGTCAAGGAGATGACAGGAACGCTGATGCAATGTCAATGTAGCACTGACATCAGTAAGTGACGAGCCCAAATTTGATGATCAAACAGATTTCAAGGCAAAAAAAAAAGAAGCCTAAAAATGACCCTATTGGAAAAAAATTGACGGTCGAAAACAAGATAGTTGAAAAATCTATCGCTGATAAAAGAGTCGGTGCTAGAGAAAAATATATGGTGGCCAGGATAAGCACATACAAGAATATTCTCTAGGATATTTTAAAAAATGACCATGGAAGGAAGAAAACTCCAACAAGGGCAATAATTCCATTTAAAATCTATGTGAGTATTTGAGACCATCATAGTTTCCAAGAAAAAATGCCTATAGAGGGAATACCACCAAAGAAGGTTAAAATCCCAATCACGCTAGAAAATTTGGCCGGTGCTAGGTAATAAACTTGGTAGCCATTAAACCTGTTGAATTGAGGATGTGAGCTCAAGTGATCTTAGCTCCAAAGACAAAAAAAACTTGCTTGTGCATCCCAAAAAGAATTTTGGCTTGGGGATTGGTGCTAATGACATGCGCTTGGAGTGCTAATGGAGCACAAGCTCCTAAGAGTTGCCTCCAAAAAGAAGCAAATCATGGGGGCATATCCACAAATACATGAGAAAATCACAAGTTGTGGAGCAAGTATGAAGGAGTCCAATGCAAAAGAAAAACAAAATATCAATAACATGCCCATAGAAACATGCACTAACAAAATGCCAAACTTGCTTAAGTATGAGGGAGTGCAAAGGTAACAAGAATGTCAAAATTCAAGGGTACCGTGTGGACTGTGGATAAGGGTGGGTGACGCCAAAAAAGAGGAAATCCTACCTCCAATTAAAAATGCAACTTGAGTCACGGTAGGTGAGGTGAGAAGAGCAGCTGCAATCATCCCACACACTTTGGCCTCCCCATGATGTACACATGAGAACACAGTCTTTACCCAAAGTCATTGAAACCTCCTTTGATCATGCTTCTTTTGCCCCACCAAATATGCATCTTCCAGCAACCTTTGATGTAGTAGCATGTGCCAGGGTCGACCTCCAAAAATGATGCCTCCACCAAAATATGCCAAAACCATAAATGCCACCAATTATCTCTAAACCATGCAAAAACTAACTCCCATGTGGCTTTCGTGGGTTCCATCAAACCTTGGCTGATTTGGTGCACTACAACAGGAGAGCCCAACGTGCCCAAAGATCCTTCATAGGGGCAAAAAGTGTGCCTCAAAAAAGGCATTAACCGGCTACTTAACTATCACTGCCAATCAAAATCCATGGAGATCTCCACCAAAAAATGTGCAAGAGGCTACCTCAAGAGAGATGCATGAACCAATAAAAAAAGGTCAATGTTCATGCAATCACCAACACAAATGATGAAAACATACACAAGAATATAAAGCCATGGGATTTCTCTCCTGCAAGCAATCAAGTGAAAGGATGCAAGCAATACAAAACCCAAAGCACAACACACTACTACCCACTAGTGACAGAAAAAGACAAGGTCATTGTAAGCTCACAGAGCTTAATAAATGTCCCCCATACAAACAAAAAATGTATCTCTTCAATCTGCAAAGGAGGCTGCACAAGGCCAATGTGGGGCTGAGAACATGGGAGACTTGCCAAGTGCACCATCAACTCCTAAAAACATCACCATCAACTCTGCCAAATAGAGGTCTGTTGACGTGGAGCACGAGGACGTCTAAAAAAATGTCTTTCATAAAAAAGGCAGCTACCAACCATCAAGGAAATACAACGGTGCCATAGATAGTTTAGCCAAGGACAGGCAGGGTGCAAAAATTACATGTGATAAGATTTTTGCGAAAAACATATTTTTGATAAAAATATATCAAAAAATCATCACTTGGATTTGTGTGCCCAGTCAAAAATAACCTAGGTGCAAAAAAAAATGCCTCTGATCTCAACAACGTCCAAATGGGACATATTTTACATGGAAATGAAGGTTTTCAACCACTCTGAGCTCAACGATGGTATCTATTTTTGCTCAAACTACTCTAAAAATTAGTGACACCCATATCCACTAAAAAAATCATCTAAAAGCTTAGATCTGAAAATTGATGCCAAAATCCTCAAGAATGGAATAGGAGCATGAAGATCTGGAGCTCTGAGACCATGTTGAAGTTGATGAAAGATCAACCCTACAGCTCCCAAGAATCACCTACATGCAAACACCTGTTATAGAAGAGAGAAGCAAAAAGCTATGGAGGCAGAAAATGTCAAATCCATAAATGAGACATTCTTGATGAGAAAAAAAGTAGATTGCTATAATCAACAATGAATTGGTTGATAATTACAAAGAGAGATCATCCTTATAAAGGAGATCAAAACCCTAAAAAGGTCTAACCTAGGTTGCATCAAAATAATTAATAAAAGAATTAATTATTAGATGCCTAAAGTTTAGCTTAAGCAACTACAGTTAGTTAGGAAATATCTAATTACTCTAACAAATAACAAGTCAAATAGAAGGTGATCACACAGTTAGAATTAATAACTCAAACACTCCCCCCTTAATTCTAACTAAGGAGAATAGACTTATTAATGAATAAAGGAGAAAAAAGGCTCTTTTGTGATAAGAGAAATATTGTGGACATATGTCAAATCATAACCACCATGGTGTTGAATTAAGGACCTTCTCTAAAACCAAGAAAGATCATGATCAATCTACATGAGTGCCTCCAATGACACTACTCAAACAATGGGAAGATGAAAAAGAAAAGGCAAAACATATGTCAATCGAAGATAGAAAAGACAATAATCTACATATATGCTCCCAAATAATAAATTGATGACAAACAAAGCCAAAACATCTATCATTCAAGGATGCAGATGACATATGAATCTATACGAGTGACCTAGTGACACTACTCAATCATGGAAGGATAAAACATTGATTTAAAATAAAGTTGCCAAATGTCAAAAAAAGAAAACTAGTCAAATGTGAAACAAATGAAGCATTAGCACGAAGAGGCATGACAAATCCACAAAAATACACGTCACTAAAGAGGAAATGAAGGTAAGGCTCATGCAATAAGAGCATGGCCTTAACTTTTCTATGATGAAGAAGAATTGGGGGCTGAAATTTCATGCTATTGCATAGCCCTTTCCAAGGCCTCTAGTCTCACCCAACATCTGTTGACCGCATGTCCCACCTTACCATAGAAATGACAAGGCTCATCTAACTTCTTCTTAATTGTCTTGGATTTTTTATTGGAATTTGATTTTATTTTCTCACTTGTATGCACAACAAGTGCATGAGCTTTGGAAATTTTTGAAGTACCCATCTTTATGAGCTTATCTTTCTCGTGTATCAAAGACTCAATGAAAGCATCAAGAGTGGACATCTTCAAACTTTTCCTCATCATAATTCTGATTGTGTGAAAAGAAGAGACAAACACGGCATATTATGGACTCAATTCTGACAAAGTAGCAAGGATTAATTTGTGTTCTTCGTTGGATTTGTTAATACAACATCCTTTCAACTAAAGCAATAAAGCTTTGAACTTTGTGAAGAAATCATAGATGTTATCAAAACTCCTTGGATCTAATAAGATGAGCCCATTTTCAAGGTGCTACCCCACTTCTCATCTTTCTTTCCAAAAAGAGCCCCCAGTGTAGTTCAAACTTGATTCAAAGTTGTTCATGATTTGACATAAAACAACAATTGTTGGGAGATGGATAAGCATAATAGACCAAAAGCCACATCCATGTGATTGAAGTATTTAGAATTTTCAATAGCTAAATTGGGTTTAGCCTTTGTTGCCATGACTATCCAATAAAAGCCTTTACTTCTAAGATGAAGATGAATATTGGGCTTCCATTTGAAATAACTGAATGACAGGAAAATGACAGATGTATAAGGAAACTTGCAACAAAGAATATAATTGCTTCCACATAACCCATAATAGATCTAAAATAAATACATACCCACAAAAATGTGACACAAGATATACCCTGGGAAACCCTCATTGAGGAAAAAACCCAGCCTCCAAAAGCATCCATCACCATGTATTATTCAGCAAAAATACCATTGCAATACAACCATGGAAGCCTTCAAAGCAATAGCCACAACTAAGAAATCCATGTAAACAAGCATGAATCCACACATTCCATGCCATACTTCCAACCTTCACAAATGCTCCCTTAACTAACTTGTCAAGCCTTGTCCCACTTGACTCTTGCCTTTTTTCCTTCTGTCTTCTCACATCAACAACTACCCTTGTGGCTGCTTATATACTAGCAAGTCCCACAAAACCACCAAGTGGTATTACATAAACCATGTGCTACCTAACCCCTTGACCCCACATTTAATATTAGAATTTTAATTTTTTTTCTCAATATTAAATAATTATATGAAATATTATCACAATGTCACAATAAAACCATCAAGTATATCCCATGGAAATCTTTACATGTTGCACATCCATCTAGGTGCAACATTACATAATAAAATAAAATAATACAATATTATGCAATGTGTGCAACACCCATTATCTCAACAAGATGCTAAATCTTCAATACCTACAAACAAACAAAAAATTGCTCTTTTTCCTAGTAGCCTTAGCTCTAATACAATGTAAGAATTTCTATAGTTGTAAGCTATAGTACAATTAGATCTAGCTAGGTAAAATAGATTTCTCATTCCATGATAAAAATTAGTTACAGAATGCAACTAATACATGATTTATATAACAAGGAAGTGCATGAATAACAAAATTTGAAACCACTGCTAAAACAACAAGTTATAGTGAGATTACAATTATAAATTAAAACATGAACTATGATCAAAGTAATCATCTTCGATATGTGCAATAAGTGGGTAAGTCACTGTAAATAACATGCCAAAGAGAAGGTGATCACATAATTAGAATTAATAACTCTAACATACCAAGTGATTGTCAAGATTTTGAGACTTGGGTTCCTATTGGGATAACCCTTCAAAGAATGTAGGAGGAAAGTGGGAATATCTTCATTGGGTGAGTCTTTTCCAAGTTGGTCTTTGAATTTTAGGGATTGTCCAGCCAAAGTCCTTATCACAGGCATTATACATCATTATCAAGATCTGGCAAGTTCAACAAAAATATCTTATATAAGTCATTATCGAAAAATTAGAGAGTTGGGCTTCGAACATTGAACAAAAGAGAGAAACTTTTACAAAATGTCAAAAGAAGATGATGAGGTTAGTGAAAATGGCTATCTAGGAAATTCAAGAGTGGGAAGAAGGTCAGTTGTAACAGTTATGGTAGAAGAATATTGTAATTGCTTTGATTGGCTGACAATGAAGCCCAATGATTGTTGTCTCTTCCTCTTCCATGTTTGTTCATCTTCCACTAAGAATGAAGGATGAATATGTGCATAAAATCATCGAATTATTTTTGTAGCATGGTATTGTAATTCTTTATCTGAATAGAGATTTTTCCCCCACTTGAAGAGTGGATGTAGTCCAACAAAACTAGATAAAACACTATAAATCTCTATGCTTTTCTCTTGCATTCTTGTCTAGTTTTATTTTAGATTTTATTTTTGCTTTCAACATTTTCATTTAGCTCAACAATTGGTATCAAAGCTATAAGCTTGTTCCATTTTTCTAGTAATCAATGAAGATTTGTAGGCGCCATGGATGAGATAGATAAGTGGAAAATCAAAAAGTTTTATGGGAAAAACTTCAGGCTATAGAAAGTGCAGATAGAGTTTTTTCTCATCAAGTGAGATTTACAACCTGCATTGCTTGGTAAAACAAAGGGCCAAGGAACATTGACAGATGAAGAATGGGAAAAGCTAGATTTGAAAGAAAGGGCAACAATTTTCTTAGCTCTCTCAAGTAGCATGTTATTTAATGTTTCAGCTGAGAAGACAACTTGAGAGCGAGTTGAGAAATTATTTTCATTGTATGAGATACCTTCAGCATCGAATAAAGTTTTTATAATGAAGAATTTATATAATCTGAAAATGAAAGAAGGGGGAGTGATGTCGAATCATCTGAATGGGTTTAATACATTAGCCAGCCAACTCATTTCATTTGGTATACCATTAGATGATGAAATAAAAGCCATTTTATTATTATGTTCACTTCTGAATAGGTAGGAAAGTTTAGTAATGGTTGAGAGTGCACTTTAGCTGCAGCCAAGACTAAGTTAAAATTTGATGAAGTTACAACCACACTACTCAGTGAAGACATGTGAAGGAAGCACCAAGAACCCTCTTCTAGTGATGTTGTAATAGTTTTGAGCACAAGAAATAAAGGTACAAGTCGTGAAAGAGGAAGACATAACAACAATGTTAGAGGTAGATCGAATCATCATTCAAGATTTAGAGGAAGAAATGGAACTTGTTAGTTGTGTGGTAAACTAAGGCACACAAAGAAGCAATGTTGGAATTACAAAAAGGCACAAAAGAAAGTAATAAGTGATGGTGACAATATCACAACTGCTAAAGATGATGGAGTTTTGGTACTTGCAATTCATGTCACGAATGCAAGTTCGTGGGTTCTCGATTCCAGTGCATCTTTCCATGCTACTCCATGTCAGAATGCTTTCACAAATTACTACAAAGGTATGTTTGGTAAAGTTTTTCTTGGGGATAACAAAAAATGTGATATTGTCAGTAAAAGGAGATATTTTATTGTCATTGAAAAATGGTAATCAATGGCTATTAAAAGATGTTAGGCATGTTCCTACACTCAAGTGTAATCTGATTTCAGCTAGTCAATTGTTTACACAAGGTTGTAATGTTAACTTTGATCGTGATTCATGGAAAGTGTCCAGAGGTTATTTAGTTTTGGCTAAAGGAAAGAAATTAGGTAGTCTTTATACTTTAGAGCATAATGGTGAAGTGGGAGCAGCCATGGCAGTTGTGGATAGTAATGTTGAAATTGGCATAAGCAACTTGGTCATATGAGTAAAAAGGGTCTTGAAGTAATGCTTCAAAGAGACCAACTTCTAGGTCTTAAATCACTTGATTTGAAACTGTGTGAACATTGTATATATGGTAAGCAAAATTGCACTAGCTTTGTAAGGACAGGTCATAAGAAGAAATCTTCTCCATTAGAACTTGTGCATTTTAATGTTTTCGGTCCTATGGAGGTAACTTCAATCAAAGCTGCTAATTACTTTATAACTTTTCAAGATGATTGCACTCGAAAAGTTTGGGTTTACATGTTGAAAAAAGAAATCTAAAGTATTTTCGAAATTCAAAATTTTTAAGGCTATAGTTGAAAATCAGATTTAGAAGAAAACTAAATGTCTACTAATGAACAATGGTAATGAGTTTTGCTCTTTAGAGTTTGATAATTTTTGTGCAGATCTTGGCATTAGAAGGATCAAAACAGTGCCTTATACACCTCAAAAAAATGGTCCAACTGGGAGGTTGAATTGGACTATCTTGGAAAGGGCTCAATGTATACATTATCAAATGTTGGTTTGGGGAAGAATTTTGGGCAGAGGCCTGCAATACAATAGTGTATCTAAATAATCAATCTCCTTCATCTCATCTTGATTTTGATATTCCGGAAGAGAGGTGGACTAGTAAAAGAATTTCATTCTCTCATTTATGAGTGTTTGGCTTGTTGGTTCCCAAAACCACAAATTGGAAATCCAAAAGTCTGTCACTTCTCTAATAGGATCTCTCAATCAATTTTGGTGAACAAATAGGAATACTTATTGATTCCCCTGCACTTTAGGCTTTGCTACACCTAGGCAAGTAGATCTTCACCTCGAACTTGGTCACTTGGTTTAAGGCTTTTCTATAGCAAATTTAAGCTTTGTGAGTTCTTTTACTGGCAAGGTCCTTGAACTCAATCAATATAAGGTTTTGAGACTATTTGAAATGAGTGTTGTATAAGATTTTTAATCGGTTTGATGCTTTTAGGAAGGAATATTTAGATTTTCTAACCTTGAATATTAGATCCAATACTTTAATGATAAAAATACTAATGCTTTAGGTTATTCTAGAAATAGAATCAACTTCAGTGAAGATTTTCACGTACAACTTTATAAAGTTTTATGCACTTATATTCTCGACAATTAAATAATCAAAATGCGATAGATCAAATATATATGCAATCTTAAATTAGTCCAGATTAAATTTTAACTCTTTTGGTAGGGAGACAAACTAGACACAGATATAAAAATAATTTGATATTTCACTATATCTATGATGATCAAATTGAAGATGATAAATGGTCGTGTCCACTTATCTAATATTTAAATTGTATACATAATTTTTAAAAAATAATTATAAAAGACTTATCATCTGCAACTTAATTCTCCATACCATTTAAATAATTTAAAAAACAATAGACTTTATTTATCATTAAAATATAATATTTTTGCAAAAAGAGGGTTAAAAATTTATTAAGACAGAAAGGAATATAACAAGGAGAGCTCAACAAGGAGCTCGATCCTGAGCAACAAGATTATCAAATTCTTGCACCATCTCAAATGACAGTTGCCTCCTATCCCTAATATTCCAACCTGGATCATGACTAGAAGCCCATTTGGCTAAACAATCAGCAGTTCTATTCCATTCACGAGGAATATACGTGAACCTAATGAACTGAAAAGAGGAAGAGAAGAAAAGAATCTGCTTAAAAACAATGGCCAACTGCCAACTAACATCATCAAGCTCTTGCGAAGAAAGCATGTTCACCACCACCTGGGAATTAGACTCACAGATAATCTGACTCCATCCTCGCAAGCAACACTGTTCCACAACATATAAAATAGCCTGAGCTTCCATGAGATTGTTAATATAATCACCCTTATGAACTGAGAAGAAAAATTTAACATCCCCAGAACTACAACGAGTCACTCCGCCAATACCAGCCAGACCAGGATTCCCACGGGAAGAACCATCAGTGTTAATTTTCAGAACTCCACAGGGAGGAGGAGTCCAGTGCCCATCCCGGTTAACCCGACCCTTCCTCTGATGGTGAAGCTGCCAGGACATAGAAGGAAACCTATGAGTTGCAACCCCATCCTGAAGATGAAAATTGAGGCGATTACAGATAGAAAGATCAACTGGATCCATACCCCCATCAAGCTCACACTTCACAAGAATAGTTTCCTGAAGAGAATGTGATATTTTCCACCAAAGATGCAAAACACCAAGCAAACATCTTGGAATATGCGACGATTCCTCTCCAACCAGATATGCCAAAGCATGAAAGATGGGCCAGCAATCCAAGCAGCATGGAGAGAAGAAGACTTGGAGGGAGCACTACCCAAGCGGGCCCAAAACTCAGGCAAAGAGGAAGCATGCCGACAAGAGCAACCCCAAGCGCTCCACCAAAGGTGCCATATCTGAGTAGAATAGGAGCAATGGAAGAACAGATGGGAGACAGACTCCTCTCCATTACCACACAAAACACAATAAGAGGGGCCCTGAAATCCACGTTTACAAAGATTATCCCAGGTAAGACAACGGTTGTGAGCCACTAGCCACATGAAAAAATTGCACTTGGACCAAGAAACTTTATTCCAAACTTGCTTCCACCAAGGGACCTCAGCATCCCCAAATAATTGTCTAGTTATCTCCTGATACCCAGCAGAGACATGATATTTACCAGACAAGGTACCACCCCAAGCCAAAACATCTGGACCAAGCAAAGAAGAACACTCTCTAGAGGCCAGAATTTGAGAAAGCTCCTGACGATCCATGTCTGTACCTCCAGGAGGCCAATCAGAAGAATGCTTCCATCTGTAACCAACAACAGGTCCCAATTGATAAGGAGTCTTGTAATGAGCCACTTTATCCCATCCAGCGGCAAGAAAAGAGTCACAAAGAGGCTGAAGATGAGGGTATATGGATAAAATGGAAGGGAATCCATCCCAAGCATCAGACCAAAACAAAGCCTGAGAACCTCCTTTACATATCCAGAACAGACCCCTCTTCACCAACATCGCACCTGTCTTCAAAGTATGCCAAACCATTGAGCCATGACCTTCAAGAGGAAGTGCAAAAATAGAGCAAGGATCAGCACCATGAAAATATTTATGAGTGATAATACAAGCCCAAAGTTGATGTTGTCCAGAGCACCATCGCCAATAAAGTTTAGCAGCCAAAGCTTGACTACTCAATAGAGCAGATCGAAGACCAAGACCACCCTCCTTTTTAGGCCTACAAACAGTTGCCCAATTAACCAAACTCTATTTAGTACTACGCAAATTACCACTCCAAAAGAATTGTCGAGAAAGAGCATCAAACTCCTTGAGAAAGTAAATAGGTGCAGCGTGAACCATGCTTCTATAAGTAGAAAGAGCTTGGATAACAGCTTGAATAAGAGTAACCCGGGCAGCAGTAGAAAGCCATCTATGAGTCCAATGATTTACCTTATCCTGAAGCTTGGTAATCAAATTTTGCCAGAAGAAACGTGGCTGCCTGGAAACAGCAGTAGGATTAATATTATAATACAAATTCATATTTTTACTTGATCTCTCCTTACAAATGCTTGAATGTTTTTTTTTAAATCTTACAAATGAATGTCTCCTTGTGTCTCCTTATTTATATCTTAAAAATATGGAAATATGGAGATGTGAACTTTTCAAAGTGAATAGTCACATTATTAAAAATGAATGATTGCACTTTTTAGTCGTAATTTTTCCAATATAAACCTGTGCAATATATTGTCGTCTCCTTGAACATCATAACTCCTCATCCATGTTTGTGCGTCAAGTCAGAAGTCCCCTTGTTGCTCATGCGGTTCCTTCATTACTTTTGAACCAGAGGCCTGTAGCATCATTCGATTCATTGCGGTGCAAAAACTCTCGACCTTGTTCTTGTAACTGCTTAAGGATCTTTATCGCATATGCACTAAGGTTACATCACGTTATGAAAGAAGAGATTGATTTTCATGCTGATGGTCTTTCAAACGCGGTGCGTCCTGGCAATATTCGGCTGCATAGGACGTGTTTCTCCGGTTCTCCTCCTTCGTTCTGAGATACTTCTCCACAGAAGAAATTTGGCAACATTGCATCTGGGAGGAGATTCTGTTGGTCAAGCATCATCTGGACCTATTAGTTTCTTCTAATCTCCTTCTAACGCTGTTCTATAATCCTCAGATGTACAACTGCAATCATTTTTTTTATTATTGGTTCGTGGAAGATGCAGGAATTGGCTTTTTCAAAATTGGGATTTGAAAAATATTAACTTGGTAAAATGGAATTAGAATATTACACTTCTAATTTTGTTTCAAAATTAGGTTTTCCAACTTTCTATTAATAAGTAGAAATTCAAATTCAAAACTTGGTTATGATTTTTAGGAGTGTAAAAACAATAGATTTGACTACATTTTGGAATCTGTAACTCCAAGCTTACCCATAAAAATGTGTCTTCACACTCATCTTCTCATGAAACAAACGGTTCAAACAAAATCTTAAAAATAAGAGTGAAGATTTACAAAACCTTGATTTGAGATTTGTAAAAATCTCATTTTCTATAATTCCAAGAACCAAACAGACTCTTTTAACATTTTAAGTTAATAATCACACAGATTTTTAGTTTTTATTATTGTCTTCTTGATTGTTCAGCTAACCAGACCTCCAATCAGTCCCAAAAAACACCAATCTACCACAACTGATAAATATTATTCTGAAGCCTACTTAGGATTGCAAATTCTTCCTATATCACTCTACAGATCTGAGATTTTTGTATATGCTGATTCTGTACAATGATGAAACCAATCTGTGTACTGATTTTTGGATCACCTTCACCAATCGTCAAACAATTTTGGTTGTCATCTTTACACACAAGTTCCATGACAAGCACTTCTTATTCAAGAGACACCCGATAGCAGATCTCAGAATCATTTTGAAGGGATAATGTTAAAAACATCTTGTTCAATTTTTTATCCGAGAGGACAATCACGAGTGCTTTTCCATCAATGATGACTGCATTGGATGTTTGACTCCTGTTAGTTTCATAAATTCATTTGCAGCATTCCTTATAACCATCAGTATGAAGTATGTGAACTCTTGTGCAAAAATGGAGTCCCAAAAATTTGAGCTCGATCACAGCTGTGATGTGTATGTTCATATTCCTAGGGAGCAGAGAACGAAATTGGATTTTAAATCTAAAAGTTGCATAAAATTGGGATATGATGAAGATCAATTCGATTTTCACTTGTGGGATCCATTTTCTCGTAATAGGGATTTTGTTTTTAATGAGAAATAATTCTCAACCTCGCATAAACCAATTTCTCCATCATAAGCTTATTTCAATTTTGACTTATTTGATAATGGTTCAAATCCCTTGACTCGTCACAATGCAACCCACACTAAAACTGTGAGTTTTGTTCCATCCATTATATTGCCTGCCACTAATAATCATGTCCAAACTCTTGTGATCACACATAACTCCATGTCTATGGCCAAAGGAGACAGTCATGTGCCTTGTTCTTTGTTTGACACACCTTTATACCCTGTGTGTAGCCCCGCGCAGCCTCCACCTGCTAATGACATGTCCCATTGTTCCACACAGCCTGGACATCATTCTTTGCCCAACCTGTAGCCACGCGCACACTCCACCATTGTTAATTTACACTACGGACGGCTTAAACATCACACACTAAGCTTCATTTCAACACTGAAAGTGTTAAATAGTCAAAGTTGACTTAGTTTTTCCAAGCTTAATTTTCTCCTTAGTGTGTGATGTTTAAGAATGGCACACTACAATTCAGCGCCCACTCCCTTGTTGACTGGACCTTCTACGCAACCATTTACTCTATCGAAGGGTCAAAGTATGGGTGGTAATCTTAGGCCTGAGCATGGTCGACTCTCCCACACGCACCTTGAACCCCAAACCAAGTCTACCGTTCTGATTACTCTCAACTCCACGCACGTTGTGACAGAGCTTGATACCATGCGTACATTCGCAGGCAAGATTAAGACTCCGCAGTTGGAGTTCGATCCTCCCAGTCCACATACTCTGAGACATCAACATTGTCATGAAGTTGTAGTCCCACATGTCTCTCATACACATGGATTTAATACTAAGTATGTTGTTCAAAATACAAAGGATATTAGTGCAGTCCACTATTCTGAGAATGTTCAAACTTCACTATCCTGAGAATGCTTAGACTTCACAGAGATTAAATAAAAGTGAGACAAATGCTCAGGTAAGGAGATCTACTCAAGAAAGAAAATGTCCTAAGAAATTTGATGATAATGAATTGTTATTTTCTTTGTGTTCTGATCAAGTAGAACCTCAAACATTTAAGAGGGCATGCATTGATATAAATTTTATTCATTGGATGGATGTCATGAAAGATGAAATAGAGTCTCTACATGCCAATCAGACTTGGGATTTGGTTCCTCTTCCTCCAAATTGAAAGACTGAAAAATAAATGGGTATATTGAATAAAAGAGGAAGATGGAGGACGGAAAAGGTACATGGCCAGATTGGTAGTGAAGGGATTTTCTCAACAAAAAGGAGTTGATTTTGATGAGATTTTCTCTCCAGTTGTAAAAATGCAAACTATTTGTTTGGTTTTGGGCATTGCAGTAACATGAGACCTTGAGCTTGAGAAGCTTGATGTCAAAATCAAAACAATGTTTCTACATGGGGATATTGAGGAGGAATTATACATGGAGCAGCCGGAAGGATTTGTTAAACAGGGGCAGGAACATCTATATTGCAGGTTAAAGAGGAGTTTATATAGGCAAAATCTAGCTTTGCACCAATGGTATGATAACTTCATGATACAACAAGGATTCACTCGTCGTGAATTAGACCCGTGTGTTTACTACAAAAGGCTTCCCACTGGTGAGTTTCTGATTTTTCTACTTTATGTGGATGATATGTTGACTGTTGGAAATAGTTTGCGAGTTATTCATGAGCTAAAGACGCATTTGGCTCTTCATTTTTTCATGAAATATTTAGGTGTAGCGAAGAGGATTCTTGCGATGAACATACTCTATAATAGACACAAAAGAGAAATTAGATTATCTAAAGAAAAGTATATTCTTCAAGTTTTTGAAAAGTTTAATATGTCAAATGCTAAATTTGTTGCCACTCCATTGGCTGATCATTTCCAATTGTCTTCCAAGTTGTGTCTTTCCACTCCGGAAGAAAATCATGAGATGGATGGTACTCCTTATTCTTCAGTAGTTGAGAGTTTAATGTATGTGATGGTTAACATGCGTCCAGATCTTGCTCATGTAGGAGTTGTGAGTGATTTTATGGGTAATCTAGGTAAAATTCATTGGCAAGCAGCTCAATGGATTCTTCGGTATTTGAGAAGGGCTTCCTCTCATGTTTTATGTTTTAATAGTAAGACTCATTATATTTGTGGTTAAATTGATTCTGATATGACTAGAGACTCTAAAGACAAAAGCAGATCTACAACATGTTATGTGTTTATTTTTGTCAAGGTAGCAATTAGCTAAACTTCTCGCAAGCAACAAGTTGTTTCTCTTTCCTCTACCAAGACTAGGTACATTGCTCTTACCAAAGGGAATAAAGAGTTGATATGGTTACAACGATTGTTTGGAGAGTTGGGATTTAAACAATCCAACTTCACTCTATTTTTCAATAGCAAGAGTGTCATTCATTTTGCTAAAAATTCAGCTTTCCACAGTCACACAAAGCACATAGAGAGCATATTTCATTTCATATGACATGCTCTTGAAGAAGGAAGATTACAGTTAGAGAAGATTGATACAAAGGTTAATCTGGCTTATGTGTTTACAAAGGTAGCATCCCGAGAGAAGTTTGAATTCTACAGAGCTTCTCTTGGCATTGTCATGACATAGCCATAAGCATTCCAAGTAGGGGATATCTCTGTGCAACACTAATTGGACTTCAAGTGGGAGATTGTAACGGTTTTGGCAAAAGAATATTGTAACAGCTCTAATTTTCTGACAGTGAAGCCCAATCATTGTTGTCTCTTCCTCTTCCATGTTTGTTCGTCTTCCACTAAGAATGAAGGATGAATATGTGCATAAAACCACCTAATTGTTGTTGAAGCATGGTATTGCAATTCTTCATCCGAATAGAGATTTTTCCCCTGCTTGAAGTGTGGCTGTAGTCCAGCAAAACTGGATGAACCACTATAAATCTCTATGTTTTTCTCTTACATTCTTGTCTGGTTTTATTTTAGATTTTATTTTTGCTTTCAGCATTTCCTTTAAGCTCAACATCATTGAGATCCTAACATTAAAAAGAAACTATGAATATTGGAGAAATATGCTTCAAGGTAAAAGGTTCGGGAAATCATCATAGTGGTTGTAATATCATATATTTATGAAAGGTAAATGACAATGAAATTTCTCGTTCCTAAGTAAAATCTAAAATCAAGGAAATAAAATGTTTTAAATATCATTATTGGACCTTGATAGTTCATAAGAAAGCCAAAAATGAAGGAAACCAGAAAATTGAAGAATGAAGTTCGAAATCTTACATCGTGGAAGAAATTATTTTCAAAGCCAATGGTTGTAATTTTAAATGTGATGATGTGAGGCATTTTCAAAAGTTGCACATCAACAAATGATGGATGTGACTAGTTCTAATGGTGCATCTTGTCCTGCATTGAATGTGTTAACATATGGTGATGTTGCACATTACAAGGGTGTTTTTGAAAATGTAAAGCAAAAGAAAAGTAGGGGCATCATTCTTGTGTAGTAACAAATGATAGAGAGTTGGTGAATCAAGTGCTCTCTTGTGACACCTTTTTCTTTGCAAGAAAAGAATTTGAACAATTCTATACAAAAGAATAAGTTGGTTTTCAAATAATCAAGCTATAATCACTCGAATAGTCTAGAAAGCAAATTGCAAGAGATTGGTGACACAAAATTAAGCAGGTTCAACTTAGACGATATTTCGATGAGGATTAACAGTCAGCACAGGCACCCAATTACTTATAAGTTAGCACAAACGAAAGCTTATTACAGAGCTGTTATGTCACGAGAAGTGTTCAAAGAGAATCGGTATTATATCGAAGTTATTTATGTAAAATTTGTTTGTTTATAGTGATGAGCAATGACAAGAGGTTCTATTATTAGATTTGATGTTCAAAAGTTTGATGGCTCAAATTTTTCCCTTTCGAAGCTGAAGATTCAAGCTTTAGTAGTGAAGAATGGCTGTGATTTAGTTCTTAAGGGAGTTTTATCAAAACCTGTGAATATGAGCACATCAGATTAGAATATAATGGAAAATATTGTTGGAGGCGGAGCTACAATCCAGTTATCTCCAGCAGATCGAGTTTTGTTCAATGAGAAGAAATATGTTTATAGTCTATAGAGTAAGCTTTCACCGTTGTGTGAAATGAAGTCTTTGGTCAATAAAATTCTATTACAAAGACAATTGTATAATTTGAGTGTGCATGACAGTACATCTTTCATAGATCGCTTGAATGATTTTAGCACTAACAAGAAAGTGGGGTTCAATTGGAGTCAAGATTGATGAAGAAGATAAGGAAACAATTTTAATTTGTTAATTTTTTGATAGTTGGGATCAGTTTATTATTGCTCCCAATAATTCAGCACCAAGTAGGAAGCTTGTCTTTGAAGATGAGGTATCTATTTTAATCTTTGAGGATTCAAGGCAAATCATGACATCTCAAAGATCCTCTTCTATGATGTCTTAGTTACTAGATGCAGAAGTAAGGAGAGAACGAATACCGATCATGGACAAACTAAGCCCAAATCCAAGGGGCAAAAAAAGGTGAAGTGTTGGAACTATGGCAAAAATGGACATGTCAAAAAGGACTGCAGTTGTCAAAAGCAACCAAGGAGAATCTTGCTACAACTGCATCTAAAGAAAAATGTGTAGAAGTTTAGACACCATTAGAAGATTGAAGTTACTTCATGTTTGGATTCTTGACTCTAGTGCTTCTTTTCATATGACTCCTAACAAAGATTGGTTTTCTTCTTACTGAGCTTGTTATGGGTATATGGCTTATATGGGAAATGACAACCCGTGTGAAGCTATTGGTGACAAAGAGATAAGAATTAAGATGTTTGATGGAGTAGTTAAAACTATTCAACATGTTAGGCATGTGCCTAGTTTAAAGAAAAATCTTTTTTCATTTGGAGTGTTTGATGAACAAGGCTTTTGTTTTAGTGCTGGAAATAGTTGTCTTAAGGTAACAAAGGGAGTCTTGGTTGTACTCAAGAGAGAAAAAGTTAGCAATTTTTATAGGTTGCTTAGTAAAAATTACAATGGAGAGGTTGTTGTTGTGGTGACTAATGTGAAGATAGGCTCATTGACAACTTGACATCAAAGGTTGGGTCATATGAATGAACGAGGTCTCAAGGTATTATTAGATAGAAATATTCTCATGTGCTATATTCAAATATTTGAATTTTTATGAATATTGCTTTTTGGGAAGCATAATAAACTAAGTCTTTGTAGATGTACTACCAGAAGCGAAGATATTTTAGTTTTAATTCATTCAGATACTTGGGAAGCTCTTATAACATATATTGAAGATTCGTCATATTTTGTTTCATTTATAAATGACTATTCCTGTAAGGTGTGGAAATATCTACTCATGAAGAACTCTAAAGTAGTATCTTGTTTCAAAAGGTTTAGGGCTCTAGCAAAGAATAAAAAGGCAAGACAATTCAATTTTTAAGAACAAATAATGGAGGTGGGTTTCATTCAATACAATTTAACTAGTTTTGTAGTGAACATGGAATTGTGAGACAATTAATGGTTTCGAGGATACCATAACAAAATGGTGTTATTGAATGCATGAACCGTACAATTATGGAGCACGCTAGATGTATATTAAGCATTGCTTGTTTGGAGCGGAAATTTTGGAATGATGTTGTTAACACACCTTGTTTCTTGATGAATAGATCTCCCACCATACTATTGATAATAAAATTCTTGAAGAAATATGGAAAGGTAAGCCACTTGATTATTCATTTCTTCATATTTTTATTATGATGCTTATGCACATATTCCTAAAGAGATTAGAAATAAGTTGGACAAGAAGTCCACAAAATGTTTTTTTTTTTTTTGCTATGTATAAGGTACAAAGGGGTACAAGTTGTGAGATATTGTTGCCCACAAGGTTATTGTTAGCCGATATGTGCTCTTTAATGAAAAAGCACCAAAAGGAGGTGAAGAACAATAAGGTGCCGAAGTTATTTTAGTAGAGGTGGAAAAATATATTGTTGATACAAATATTATAGATGAAGAACAATTAGAAGAAGATCGTACACCACTAGATGAGCCACAAGATGAAATATCACCCCTTGTAAGAAGATCCTATAGAGATCGGAAGTACCTGAAAGGTACTCTACTACCTGTAATTGTGCTTATGCATTACTAACTGATGTTGATGAGCCTAATTCATTTCATGAGGTTTGTGAAGTAGAATGTACAAATGAATAGAGTTGTTATGCAAGAGGAGATAGGATCTCTTCATAAAAATGGGACGTGTGAGCTTGTCCCATTACAAAAGTTATTGGGAACAAGTGGGTCTTCAAATTGAAAAGGAATTTAAATGATAAATAGGAGATATAAAGCTCATTTGGTGGACAATGTCTTTGCTAAAAAATATGATCTAGATTTTGATGAAACATTTTCACATGTTGCACATTTGAGTATTTTCAAAGTTAATTTCATTTGATTTCCACAATCCATTAGCAATACATTAGAATTTTTTTGGAATTTGATTGTGTTTGAAGTTTTTAGCATTAATGTTTCAGATCACATGTAGTGATCTCTTGCACTCTTCATCCTGATGATAGATCACTATGTGTGATCCTTAATGTCATTTGATTTCCACAATCCATTAGCAATACATCAGAATTTTTCTAGAATTTGATTGTGTCTGAATTTTTTACAATCAATGTTTCGAATCACACACAGTGATCTCTTGCACTTTTCATCCTAATGATGAATTAGTGTGTGATCTGAAACATTGATGCTAAAAAATTCAGACATAATCAAATTCCAAAAAAATTCTAATGTATTTTCAAAGTTGTTTAGGTCTTGTGGTGGTCTTGATTTGTAATTAGAAAAAATAGATGTTAAATAGTGTTTTTGCATGGTGATCTCTCTGAGGAGATTTATATGCAGTAACCAAAAGGTTTTAAGGAAAAAAGAAAAGAGAGTCTTATTTGCAGATTGAAAAAATCGTCATATGGTTTAAAACAAGCTCCAAAATGTTGTACTAGCGGTTTGATTCCTTTACGATTATAGGGTTTAGTAGATGTGAGGCCAATCATTGTGTCTATTTTCAAGGTATGATGATAGCAATTTTATCATTCTACTTTTTTATGTAGATGATATGTTGGTTGGAGGTCCCATCATGGGTAGTATCACCCATTTGAAAATTCAATTTGCTAGGGAGTTGAACATAAGGACTTAGAAAGTGCAAAACATATTCTTGGAATGAGGATATATAAAGATAGAAATAACAAAACACTAGTCATTACAAAAGACTTATGTGGAGAAGGTTTTGCAGTGCCTCAATATGCAAAATGATAACCAGTTAGCACTTCATTTTCTTTTGTCGGCATTGTTTAGTGTTCCGTTTGGTGCTATCTTCTTGGTTGTAAGCTCTCAATCCCATAGACCCGTGTTGTGGTCTCTTGTTGGACATTAATATTATCTTATTTGCGTTAATTTTTTTCATAATCGTACCCTAGTACAGAAGTAGATAAGATAGAGATGTCTCGTATACCATACTCATTAGTAGTTGGAAGTCTTATGTTCGCCATGGTATGCACCAAACTAGACATAGCGCAAGCATTCGGAGTTGTCAATTAGTACATGGTGAATCCTTGTATTGATCATTGGGCAACTCTAAAGTGGATTCTTAGATATCTAAAAGTTACTTTAAATGATGCTATCTATTATAGTGGGAGTAGTCTTCAAATAGATGAGTTTGTAGATTAAGATTTTGGTGCAGACAGAAATAGGAGTAAGTCTGCTACAAGTTATATTTTCTCTTTAGTCGGAGGTGTTGTTAGGTTTCTAAGTTACAAGTAGTAGTGGCATTGTCAACATTTGACACTAAATATATGGCAGTAACATAGAATAGCAAGGAGGCAATATGGCTTCATAGGCTTTTGGGAGTGTTACAAGTAAAACAAGACAAAATGATTTTATACAGGGCAAGTTAGTAATATTTACTTTGCACGTAATTCATCCCATCATTCTAAAACAAAGCATATTGATATTCAACATGATTTTGTTGGTGACGTGGTAGAAAGAGAATAGATCTCTTTGGCCAAAATTCACATTGATGTTAATCCTGCAAATTTTATGATGAAGACTTTAAGTTGAAAGAAGTTCATTTGGTGCAAAACGTCCCTTGGTTTGCAAATCACCTGATAACATGTAGCAAAGGCAATACTGTCTTGGTAGAGGAATTTCACTAGTTCAAAATTTGAATTCAAGTGGGAGAATGTTGGAACGTGAAATCATGATAAATAACCACTAGTTGCAGTCAAGTCATCAAATGGAATTGAGTCATCATAGGTGCCCATGTAGTGCACAATTGAGTGGGGTTGAGTCATTATGGATGCTCATTACTATAATTAGAAAGCTTGTACAAGTCAAAATAAATAGTAAATTGTTTTGGTGACTAATCAAAAATAGTGATTTCGACAAGTATTATACATGTAGGTGTACTAGTCACACTAAATTTAGTAAGTGGCATGTAATTTGGACTCTGCAACTTGGTTATTATATGCAACTCAAAGTCATCATTGTTCATACTTTTTTTTTAACATTGTTGTAACTGTGACAATTCTTGAGAAATAAATTTGAGATATTTACCCATTATTTTTTACTAGGTTTTTCCTCGTAACTTATGTGTTGTGCATTTGCTCTTCTCTAAAAAATTCTGCACTAGTTAATTTTCATTACATGGTTTTATAAAAGATAATCTCTAACTCAATTTAGTATACCACCATGCTCCTTCATTAGAAGATTATTGGGCTAATTGTATACATGATTTTCAGCTTTCAATCATGGTGAAGATTGATCATTTGAACGAATTTGAGAGTATAGGTTTTGATTTAATATTGAAGGAATTGATGGGGATATATCTAATATAATAGATCATTTGCTCTCCTCTCAAAAATTCTACATTAGTTAATTTTCATTACATGGTTTTGTAAAAGATGATCTCTAACTCAATTTAGTAGACCACCATGCTCCTTCATTAGAAGATTATTGGGCTAATTGTATACATGATTTTGAGCCAATCATGGTCAAGATTGATCATTTGAACGAATTTGAGAGTATAGGCTTTGATTTAATATTGAAGGAATTGATGAGGATATATCTAATATAATAGATCCTCATTATCTAAAAAAAATCAAGGTAACTCCATTAAAACCTATTAACTAGGACATCCTGGAGATAGACGACATTGATCTTAGGATGGCCCCAATTCTAACAAGAACATAGTGGGTCAAGCAAAAGAAAAGTGGAAGGAAGAAAGCCCTTGATCTTAGGCATCTTCACTTTATATGTTCCCTAGTTTATTTTGTGTCAATCAACATTTTTGAGGAATCCACCAACCCACTATAAATAATTCTCATAAATCATTTCCGAATAGAGGTTCACTCGGCTCTCGTTCCAAAGTGCATTGATAAGCTAAAGATCAAGGGCATAGGTTACACCTAGCAAGGAATTCACACGTGACCCAATCTCATAGTTGTGAAGGCAGGGTTACATATCTGTATGATGTCCCCATCCTATCCATGAAACCAATCAAGCATAAGACTCATGTTTTGGTCCAGGTGCAACAAACCTAGGACACCCTTAGTTAGCAAGTAGAAGCAATAGTAGCACAAAGCATTAAGTAGTTGCAAACAGTTTGCCCTTGTCTTCTCTTGATGGAGACTAATAGCTCACAGTAGACAAAGATTGTTTATATTATGGATCATACAAGTGACCAGCAATGAAAACGAATAAAAAGAAGTCAAGACGAAAGCTTTAGTGATATCACATCTAGGAAAATCGTCTTATCTATAAGACCGCAATTTTTTAGCAAGCATCTTCACGAGGCATCAACTTAAAGGATAAAATATGCTAAAGACAGATTGTTTGATAACTAGAATCTGTTTAGATCTGTCAAACTAAAATTAACAAACAGCATTACCATAAATGCAGCCCCAAAAAGGAATTATATTAGATGTTGAAGTTAATTAACTAATCATTAGTATAGATTAATTACTTGACATGAGATGCATTTAATATTGGGTTGAAACCTTTAATATTCATCTCTCCTATGGCCTATAAAATAGATATATAACATCATTCCAAAGACATCAATCAATGAGTCAGATCATTCTATATATATTTGGTCTCAAGTGGGGTTAATCCACCATTGACAAGAAACAATAATTGCATGTACAAATAGCCTTAATCAAAGACAATGATTTAACAAGAGCACCAAATAAGCAATCGAAACACATATTAGGTACAACGAAAAACAATTTCAGATCAGCCATCATATCTTATGTTGATGTAGCTACTTATGAGACCGACATTGGAGGGCAGCCTATGCATTCGAGGCTCCGAGATGCTATGTCAATTGTAGTTAGTAACTCGATAATGATTGATTTAGAGCCCGATATTGTTAATGAGGTCTCTGTTTATGTGGATGATTTCTCCTCCAATGCCGTTATCTTTTGTTTTAAGGGTTTCTGGCCCTCTTTGCCAGATCTACACACCTGAATGACCCATGTTTGAAAGCCCTTCATTTCAAGTACAACGCAAAGATACCCTGTGACAAGGGCTTTTTTCATTGTGAAATTTGAAACTATTGAAGACAGAAATGCCATCCTGCGTCGTAGTTTCTCATGGGGGGAGAAGTTTCCCTTGATGGCTAAACCTTGGTACAAGGAGTTTGACCCATCGACAGAACCTTTTAATAAGATTTCTCTGTGGGTCACGTTGTCGAATCTGCCCCTTCACCTTTGGGTGGATTCTATCTTGGAGGCAGTGGGGGATGCCCTCAAGGACTTCTTGATGGTAGATACTGCATCTTCTAGTGTGTTTAGGACAACGTATCCCCATATCTTGGTTGAGATTGACATCTCCAAGGGACTCCCTAAAATGATTAAGTTGAATTCTCTACATGGCTCGTGGATCCAGCCTCTTGATTATGAGGGCATCCTCTTCCGATGCAGGATATGCCACAAGACCAGCCACCTTGCTGCCTATTACTCCTCTGAAAAATCTAGAGTAAAGAAGTCTCTTTCTTGGTGGAAGGGGGTTTCGTATGATCACTACACGGTTCAAAAAACTTCCTCTGTTGGGAATGGTGACTCTTCTCAGGGCACTTTGGTGGTGGACTCGACTACTATTTCTGATGGTATGACTATCCATACGGTGGTGACCTCTTCTAATCACCCTCTTCCGAATTCTATCTCTAGCGATTCAATTGTTGCCCCTCCTACGGCTTTGTCTCTGGATATTGTTGCCCCATCTCTTAATGTTGTTGATCCTTCTTCCGCTGCGGTTCGTTCCCCGGCAATGCAAGTTTTAGGGGGATGGTTGTGGTGTTGCTAACTATGCATGGCAGAAGGCAACTAGTTTGGTGGAGGATGGATGGACCACAGTAAAAGGAAAAAAGGCCAAACCCTCCACTTCTTTTGATATGGCATTACATTTTCAAAAGTTGGGATCGAAAGGGAAAGCTTTAGTTGCGGTTGCCCCTTTCTTTGGTTTTCCTAGCGCTTTTGGCCTATTGTTCTTCGTTGTCTGACATGGTAAGGGACTTAGTCTATTCCTCTTTTTTACCATAGGGTTTCAAGTGCCCATTCAAAAACTGTTTGTGTGGCTGATGAGTACTGTGTTATCTACAATGCCACTCTAGTGACTGTGTCTTGTTGGGTGACATGTTTCACCTATGGGTGGTAGTTTTGTTTGGTTTGGGCCTCATTAAAAAATCTATGATTTATAAAAGGTTTCAGGCTCCCTTCAAAACATGTTTTCCTTAACCAAAAACTATCATTTGAAACCGAACTAAATCATTGCAACTTCACAAGATACTTTACCAGACAAGTGATCAAGATAATAATTCAAGGTCTTTCAAACCATTCAGCAGCAGACTAATCACATGCTAACAAAGATAAGCGATCAGAAACAGTGATCAGCGTATTACTTCCAAATCAATATACACTTCTGCTTTGTATTAATATAATGCAACAATAATATTCATTTGTTTCTTACACATACTAATCGATATTTAGATCAGTTCAGTATTCATAATATCAGCGTGAGACTTGTTTGTGTCAGCAATTTTTGAATAAATCTCTTATCATATTAAGATGGGTATAAGACATACGATCTCATATATATTCAAACCGATCTTCATTCCACTAGCTTGTATCTTGCATAAGAATTTGGTTGATTAAAGTCAATCTCCATCATGTTACAATTATACCATCATTAAATTAAGAATCATATCAGAATTATTGTTTGGCAATATATCTCTTGCATATTAGTCTTCGTTAAAATCAAGATAGTAGCCATTTGCATTGATCAATCTCTCCTTTGTCTGGTTCTTAAAAAATAAGGATATTGATACTTACACATTTGCAAATACATAATCAATACATATAATTGAAGCAAATGAAAGAATTGTGCACAAGCTGTAGATAGAGATAAGTCTCTTGCAATTTAAGAAATTAGGCAGACCCTAATAAATCATATAAGCAGGCATCAAAATTTGAGGCTATTCTCCATATAAGTTGCAAGGTCCACTTTACTGCACACCTAGCACCTACAGCACCATTTCAATTCTCATGCACACACGTCTCCACAAACTTGCAAATATAACCATGTCATACACTAAGTTGAAACCAACTAATCTATAATTTTCAATTACTCAACAATTGTAACAATTAACAATTCAGTACTGAGTCTGTAGCATTAATCAAGTCCATATAAACTTTTAAAGATACCTAGTACAATTATAATTCCAATGTCAAAGTTCCTGCCCTAGTCAAAATTAAATCGGGACATCAAGTGATTACTAAACTTTGTCAGACATCGTGAACATTGTGAATCGGTCTTAAATATACATCCACCTAGGCCCTACCCATTAAATTGTCAAATAGGAACCTATCTAGTATATAGGTAATTATTGCACTTGCATTATGATGGATATTGTTAACAAATCTTTACCCACAATTGCCAGGTCGTATGAGAAACAAGCAGTGCCCAAATCCAAAGAATTGGATACCAATGAAGCATCTAGTGGAAATTTGGAAGCAGTACATGCAGATTTCCAGGTTAACTAGAACAGAACCTGTAATTGCCTCAACCAAAACATATCTACACAATCTCTGATGAAAAATAAGGTTAAATCTCTGCCCCCTGGGCACAGTTGTATGAACATGTTGCCTGTAATTCATATCCAACCTCCGAATAAAGGTCATTTCTTATAAATCTTCTTTTAAGGAAACATTCTCCATTCAACTCAGAAAAACTAAGCTAACTAGGGAAGAAAAATGAAAACAGAAAAAGTATATAATTATTATAATAAAATGAAACAACACAAACCTTATAAGACACAGGTGTGTGCACAGAAAGGGAGGGGAAAAGTATACAGAAAACATGCAACCTAGACAGATAGAGAAAGTTTAAAATATGAATATTATGAGAGAAAGATATTCAATGCAGATATCCAAATGGGATGCCATCATAATTCTTCTATTTACAACTAATCCATTTATAGGCAAAGCAGCTCTTCGCCAGAAATTTTCTCTGAAAAGTTCACCGAAATTACTTCCAAACTGTCAGTACACTCAAATATTGAACCTCTTGAGAAATTGAAAAACTGCTGCTGATTCTGGATGCTGCCATCTCGAAAGCCAATTTAGGTAAATAAGAACCTTCCAAAAGCCTAGAAATCACTATAACCAGTTTACAGACCAAATATAGAGCATGGCCAAATATCAAAGCAATAGTGCTTACTTTTATTGCCATTACTGTTCTGTGATTAGATATGAACACTAATTTCCTTAGTTCTGCTGCATCTAGAAGCAAGAGTTGACCTTACCAGATCAGAGAAAGTAACCTTTGAATTTTGTAGCACACAAGGATGACGTGAATTGCTGCAAGATATTTGAGATCTTTCTAGGTGAATTACGCTAGTATACATTTGCTTGCAAAAAAAAATGCCCTGGTGTTAGAACTTGAGCAAGATGGGCATCACAGGAAGCCAGTACCTGCAAAGGTGTATTTTAGCACACACATGGTGTGCATCAAGAATCTCTAATATGGTACATGTATTAGCTATTGGACATAGAATTTGCATGTGGCATAATAAACTTATTAAAGGCCAAATTTTAAGTGGGCAACTCAGTTTGACAATTCACAGTACTACAATTGAACCAAAAGGATGAAGTGTGACAGCAAATATTATTACTTCTGGTGGCAGAAGTGCATAAATGGAAAACAACAAATCCTGTTTGTCAGCGACAGCATTACACAACAGATGAACTTGAGAAATGGAGTCTACTAAAGCCAAAACCAGAAGCAGCTGAACTATTTCTTTGAAAAGTTAGATCATTCTACAGTTTCTCTAGCCAACAATATTTCAAATCCTCCTGGGAATAGAAGAGATCCTGACGTGTCAAATGACTATATGGTTTATATTTAGAAACCTTACCGGCCAGAATGATTTCTGGCAGAGGGAAAATTGGATGATCATTTTCTAAGCAGGGGTAACCATGGCCCTTGGTGATTCCTGTATGCCCCTAGTTCCATTCAAGACTATCACTTTGCCATTGGAATCCATGTCAACTATTGCAGAATCACCCTCCTTGATTTCACCAGTAAGCATTTTCTCAGCCATACAATCTTCTAACAATCTCATGATTACCCTACGTAAAGGTCTTGCACCATACGTAGGGCTATAACCTTCTTTTACAATTCTCTCTCTGAACCCATCTGTCACTTCAAGATGAATTTCCTTCTCTTTAAGACGTTCAATAACTTCTTTAAGCATGATATCTGAAATCTCTTTCAGCTCACCCTTGTTAAGCTGCCTGAACACAATGATTTCATCAAGACGATTCAAGAACTCAGGACGAAAATATGATTTCAATTCTTTATTTACAAGACTCTTGATTCTTGTGTAACTGTCATCCTGCTTCTGTTCCTCCTCAAAATCAAAGAGGAACCCTTTGCGACGCTGACGCCCTCCTTTAACAATCACACTACTTCCCACATTAGAAGTCATTATCAGGAGAGTATTCTTGAAGTCTACAGTCCTCCCCTTACTATCTGTTAATCTTCCATCTTCCAGAATTTGAAGCATCATATTGAATACATCAGGATGAGCCTTCTCAATCTCATCAAACAGGACCACTGTATAGGGACGTCTTCTAACTGATTCGGTAAGTTGTCCTCCCTCAGTGTAACCAACATATCCTGGGGGTGAACCAATCAATTTTGATACAGTATGCCTCTCCATGAATTCACTCATGTCTAACCGGATCATTGCCTCTTCTGAACCAAAATAGTATGATGCTAATGCTTTGGCAAGCTCTGACTTCCCAACACCAGTTGGACCTGAGAATATAAAGCTTGCAATTGGCCTATTAGGATTCTTCAAACCTACTCGGGCTCGGCGGATAGCTCTGCTGATTGCTTTTACAGCCTCATCTTGCCCTATAACACGTTGGTGAAGAGTTCCCTCCATCTTTAAAAGTCTAACAGACTCATCTGATGAGACCTTTGCAACAGGAATACCTGTCCATACAGACACAATTTGTTGGATATCTGCCTCTGTTACTGTTGGACCGGCATCACCCACCTCAGTCTCAGCCTTTGATTTCTCTTTCCCTTTCTCTGTTACAGTAGCAATTTGTGCCTTCAATTCCATCTCCCGGTCCCGAAGCTCTGCAGCCTTCAAAACAGAGAATCTTTAGCATGAAATTGAATTTTCAAATTGTAGATATTAAAATATTAATGCGAACAAAAATAAAACCAAATGATATCCAAATCAATATCGCACCTTTTCAAAGTCGTCACTTCGAACAGCTTCATTCTTTTCCTTTGTTATCAGTCTCAACTCTTTCTCCAGCTCTTTGGCCTCCTCAGGAAGCTAAAAGAGAAACCAAACAATCAATAATTCCAAGTGTATAACTATAAAGGAACTGCTCTCAAAACATATTCACATTATTGTAATGTATAATGCTTTCCAACAGCATACAACAAAACTTGTCGACCAACCTGTGCGTGTCTCAAATGCACTCGAGAACCAGCCTCATCAATCAGATCAATTGCTTTATCAGGAAGGAATCGATCACTGCAAGTATAATAATAAATTCCTTATCCTTCCAATCAAATCCCCAGAACTGTATTCACAACCTGCAAGCTTGAAGAGCAATACAGAATTATTAATTATACCTGATATACTGATTAGACAATTGAGCAGCAGCAACCAAAGCCTCATCGGTATAATGCAGCTTGTGATGTATCTCATAGCGTTCACATAAACCTCCCAAAATCTGTATGGCCTCATCAACAGTAGGTTCTGGCACCTGAACAGGCTGGAATCTCCTCTCAAGAGCTGGATCCTTCTCGATGTGTTTTCGGTATTCATCAAGAGTAGTGGCTCCAATGCACTAGTCAAATAAAAAAAGAATCCTCACATAAGAAGAAAAGGAAAATAACATGATTTTTGTAAAGAACAAGATTGTGCTTCAAAAACTGCAGAATGAATCAAAAGAAAGAAAAAACAAGACCAATTTCAAGAATAGAATCCAAATCAACTTACCTGTAGCTCACCACGTGCAAGGGCTGGCTTCAAAAGATTAGCAGCATCAATAGCACCTTCTGCAGCACCTGCTCCAATTAAAGTGTGTATTTCATCAATAAAGAGGATTATATCATCACTTCGCTTAATTTCGTCCATTAACTTCTTCAATCTTTCTTCAAACTCTCCACGGTACTTGGTCCCAGCAACAAGCAGGCCCATATCTAAAGTAATCACCTGCCCAGCATGAAGAACATTTGTTACTACTTTATAGAGAGATCAGCATACAACATTTACTAGCTCAGCTTTTTTAAATACAGATATCTGTTTACTGCTGAGAGTTGTTAACCATTGAAGCATCTTTTTTGGGAAAATCTTCGCAAACTGAAAGAAACAGATATTTCAATTTCTCTGGATTATATTTGGAACCCAAGAAATACAAATTTTCAAAAAGACAGCAAAAAACATTTTTGAGTTTGATTATAAGTTACCTGTTCGGGTTTGTGAATGGGCATGGAAACTCAGGTACACTGGCAGAAAAAATATTGAGGTTGGGAGCATTTGGGAACCGGGAACCGTCCATACGATAACACAGTTCACAATGGAAAACTTGATCATGAATAATTTACTATTTTTTTAATATTAAGAACTTTATGAAATAAAAAGAATAAATATTGAAAGTTTATAAACAAATTTAGAATATTAAAATTAAATAAATCTGAAAAATTGAAATCTAACCTAATATAATCAACAGGAAAATAGCTATGTTCCAGAGTTTTAGGGATGGGGACGGCACAGGGGATGGTAAGATGTGTTTCTAATATCGAGGTATTTTTGGTCTTTTTGGGGGGAGGGCAGAAGATGGTTGTCAAAAATCCAAGAAAGTTTTCTAAAATCTTAAAAATTCCAATATGCTTATCATAACATTGATAAAACATTCATTGTAGACATTGTAGAAACTTAGGACATAGCATTAGACTTGCATAAATATTTACGTGAGAATCAACAAACAAATTAATAAAATTCAAAAGATTCTATTGTCAATGTGCATATATATTTTGCTTTCGTTGTTGTTTGTGACTTCAGTATATTGTTTTTCAGATTTCCTACATTTTGTAGTCATAGCATTTTGCCTTTTGTAGTGTATGCACATTGACAATAAAAACAATGAAACATTCTGTCAGCTCTCAAGTGAATTCTAAATTCAGCTCTAATGTTACATAATGGTTCTACAATGCATACGGCAAATGCCTTATAATCAAATAAATTAAATTTCTTATAATTATCCCTTTCTTTTTTATTGTTGTCCCCAAACACAAGGCTTCCATCCTCTAAGCACATCACACCATCTCCTGCCATCCCTTTCCTGGAAACTCCATGCGACATAGACAAAATATTGAAAACACCATCTCTCAGTAAAGGTTGTCTGCAGGCTGTGTTCCTAGCATTGAAGTTTTACTCCAACACTGTGATGTAGCTTACCAGTAGATTTGCCCATCCCAAATGCCCTGTAATGATAGGATGGAATCTAATTAAAATAATTTTTTCATGTTCACAATCACATTTTTAGGATACTAAATTTGATTGTTTTGTTTAGAGGAAAAAACTTATTTCAAATTCTGGCATTACATGATATAGTAGATTTTCACCATGAACATATTAATGTCATTTATATTGATTCAAAATATTCGAACTATTGTGTTTTTGAGGATCGCTGCAAATGTAAGAGCACTGTCATGCATTTGGTATGTGTTTTTCAAATGCAGCATACTCTTATTTATATTGAGCATAGGCCATGAATAGACATATCCCTCCATGGGATGTGTCTATTTGTTAATTAGATAATTAATATAATAAAAAATTTAATCACAAAGATACACACACACACATAGATATACATAAATTTCTCTCATATAACAATAACTTTATATCTTAAATATAATGAACACTTATATAAATAAATTATATCTCATATAGAATTATATATAGGTTTATATGACTAAAGCTATCAACTATCACCGCTACCTATTAGCTAGGGAGGATAAACACAAGATAGATATTACACCATTGGCAATCTTAGGAATGACAAATTTTAAGGGTATCTTTGATCAAAAGATATTCACCATTTCGATATCACATTTGATATCATGAGTATTGGTTTCCCAGAATATCAACATATGATATTCGCCAAATACTCTAAGTAACATTTTGATATCATGAGTATTGGTCTCCCAGAATATCAACACATGATATTCACCAAGTACTCAAATAAGGTTTGATATCACATCTGATATCATGAGTATTGGTCTCCCAGAATATCGACATTCCATATTCACCAAGTACTCAAAAGGTTTTGATATCACATTTGATATCATGAGTATTTGTCTCCAAGGATATCGGCATTCAATATTCACCATGTACTTTTTGAGTAATGGCCTTCCGGAATGTTTGAAATGCAAGATATTCACCAAGTACTATGAGTAATGGCCTTCCAAAACATCAAGTTTTATGATATTCACCTAGCACTTTGTGTAATGGGCCTCCAGGACATCAATTTGCATAACATTCACCATGTACTCAAAAAAATGTTTATAGGGTATGTGCACACACATTCTCATAATGCTTACCATATAAACATCCAATATGCAAAGTATAATCTATCATGATCTGCATAGATATCGTAAGATATCCATCATAATAGAAAATTAAGTGATTGTAAGATCGTCACCTTTCAATAACTTCTGCAAATACAAGTCATATCACTTAAAAGTCGTCACTTTCTCATGATGTACACATGGGGTAGGCCCATTAAATCACATAGTCATGAGGTATATTCATGAATCACAATCCTCTTGACAACAACAATTTATTGATCACTGGAGAATCCATCTCAACATGGTTTACTCCCTCTAAATTAATATGATCGTGATCACCAAAAGTTTGACTGAATCATATCCTCTATCTGCTCCCTCTCTTTCAAAGTTGCCTCTAATGAAATGTCCGTCTCCCTCTGAATCTCAATCTCCCCCTTTTTCCTACAAGAACATCCTCGGAAAATATCAAGGTAAATTATTCTTATAGTACATATATAAATACAAATAAGAATGTTAACTACAAATAAACAAATAAACTCAGTTCTCAAGATATAATAATTTTTTTTTTAAAATTATCTCATTATTTTGGAGCAAATATCCAATGACATACTTAACAATCTGAGTCATTTCTAAATGAATGTGAAAGTCTTATTTGTATATTCTTCTAGCATCTTCTCACTACCATGACTCAAAACCACATTTATATCTTAAACACATCTTCACATTTTGTTCTATATTTTTATATGTTTATTCTCACTTTTCACATGATGGTTATGATAATAATTTATAGTATGAACTTAATCATTTTAGCGATATTGCTGCTAATATTTATTTCCTTTATATAAGCCTTTAAAGCTAGAAGACTCCCAATGACATCTAGTGTTAATGTTTCTCTTGAGCATTGCCTTTTTATTTATTAACTACTATCTTCTCTAGGTAACTATTTATTATTATTTATTAGACATAAGCATCATTATTATTGGATATTCTTGACCCCTCTTTGTATAACTTGCGTACAATCACAGAGGCTGGCCCACGTATCCTTTTACCACCCAAGGCTAATAATTTCCTCCTTATACTTGCCACGATGGAAAAATTACTTATTAAGTGTTTTCCTTTGGTATTAATTTCCATGGAAAAGATCCCCAATCCCAGTGACCTTGGAAATTGATGTTTGTTTCAAATTCGAGACTTTGACCAGAATTTTGTACCTCTGAATATACTTTATAGAATTCTGATTTCTTTTTGGTTTTTTCTCGTTTTCAAGTTTTTATGTGCTTTTGAAGATATATGCAAGTAAATAATAAATAACAAATAACTTCGATCTAAGAATGATGAGTAGCATTTATATATCGAAAACACTTAACAATCTAGAAATGATTCAAATCGTACCAGGCATAATATTCAGAAATTTTGATAAGTTGGAGATAATTTCCACAAGCTGGAGTAGTACTGGGATGGGTGACCTCCCGGAAAGTCCCGATGCTTCAACCCTGTGAGCATCACCTAGATCCAATGAGTGCTAAGTGTTCCATTTATTCTCATGACAGATGGATTCATGTCGAATCACTACTCATGAAATATGGGTCAATGAGTTTGACTCAAAATCACATAGTTAAATCCTGATAGCAATATCAAAATTCAGATTTTTGCAGTCAAAGAAGTAAATATATCAAATGGATCTGCTGCTGTCTACAATGAACCTGACGCCAGTTGTAGAGGGTTTTACAATCACAAAAGATGAAGAGCTTGCTGCCACAAACCCCTGTATGTTCTCCAAACTACAAAACGTGGTTACTAATAAGGAATGGCGCCCACAATACAAGCCCGAGCTGCCTCTTGCAGAAATGCCCAGGCTGGAATAGGCTGACCGCCTAGCTGAATGTGATGTTTCCTTCTAATAAATGGTGCTATGAAGAATGTTGATCCTTACCACAGAGAATAGTACCTTCCAACTACAATACTGAATCACCAAATCCTTGTTGAGGTTTGTGTCCCAACACTCCAAACTTAGGGTTTTCATCCCAAGCATCTAAATCGCTCCACTAGAGTAATTTCTAATTTCACAAGTTTTAAATGTCAAAAGAAACTCCACAATTAGGTCTTCTTCTCCTTATAACTCCTCCCAAGTGCAAATTGAACCCTAAATGAGAATTACACTTTGCACTTTATAATAAAATAACATTTCCCAAATAAAGGTGTCCAGGCTATAGGAAAAACATTACTTTATTAAAATGGCATAACTCAAAGTGCCAAAAGGTCTCCGAATAGTGAAAATAGTTTATAATAATTCAAGACCTTTCCAACGAGCTATAACACAAGGGCACATCTAATTAAACGAAGCCATATTCCCCTTATTACTCCGAAATGGCTACATAAATAGCCTTATTATAAATTATTTAAATGCTAACTTTAGAAATATTTAAATATATTAAAGCATTCCCCATTTTGCTTCTGAAAGCCCAAACCAACCCAATATACATGAAATTGACCATGTCACCTATCTGTGACTGATACCGGACGAGATGGGTCAACTAGCAATCCCTTCCCTATAATCTAGGGATGCTTGTAGAAACTAGGGAACACACCCTGCCATCCTGAAACTGAAACCATGGAAAGGTCCCATGGAACCTCACATTTGGAAACTGCCACATCCTCCTAAAATGTAAAATCAAGGAACTGCACTCAACTGGCTCCCAACAGCTTGTAAAGTCAAGCCCGATCACTAAATATCTTGTATGAGTCTCTATCCAAAACTGCTAGCCTACGAGACCAACATGATAGGCTAACTCACGTAACTCTGCTAGTCAAACTAAAGAGGGGAGATGACAATTTATTAACTATTTTCTTTCCTATGCCATCGTGGATTGTAAAGGATCTCGTCTGTTTGTATGTCTGATGTGGTGGAGTTCACGTAGGTGCATCGGACGGTTCAAGCCAATAAATGCCTCCCTCCTTTAATTTCCTTAAAATCTTTCCAAGTCTTGGCCCATCAAGTGGTTTCCACATGGTTGCTTTGCAGAAAATTAGAGGGGATTCAAAATAGTCTGCCACCCTCAATGGTGATGTAGACACACTTTTCAACTTATACCTTTCTCCATTTACAATGGTGTGGATTGAACGATGGATTTGAATCGCTTGCATGTTTCTCTCTTGTAAAAGAATGATTCGTCACAGATATTTTCCGGTCATTCATATTACCTGTCAAAGTGAGTAAAATCTCACAAGGTGTTGTCCGGCAAATGTTCTTTGTATTGTGTACACCTTGGTTTTCGAACATGTCAATGTGCATCAAACATCCAATAGCCTCATTCTCTAAATGGGATAATCGCTCTCTAGATTATCCCGCTTCTAATTTCTGCGATATCAGACTATTGGTATAATTTGAATGTTCTCCTCCTATTGAATCAGACACTGGTTTCCATTCCTTTATGTTCTGTCGTTCTTTATCATATTAATTGTCACTTAGTTTCAATGCCATGAATAACATCTCATGAAATATGTGGATGGAATTGGGAGTTTCAGTGTTGTACGAACTTCATTTAGAAACAGAGCATGAGCTTTGAAGTATAAGAAGTGGATCGGTGCTTTGAGTTTTTTCCATCTCTCCTGGGAACAAGTTAGATTGTTTTCGGGCAGCCAAGACATGACCGAAACGAATCCAAAGCACACAAAACATCAGCACTAGCGGTCCACATACTACCAAACCACACAATGATATCTTTTCAGCAGATAGGACTGTTTTCACTGTTTTCATTTCCTTAAAATTTGCATTTCCAGTAGCAGAATGAGCAAAGCAATTTAGGATACGATGTCTATTCACATGACAGTCCTCATCATTTCCAAAGCAGATCATCTACTTCTGCCTACATTTTCAAAGTCCACATTTCCTAAACATGAATCCATTATGTGGTCCTTATGTTTATTGATGCCAGTCTGTGACCCTTTTTTATTAGTTGCAGTCTTCTTTAACTGTCACTTGGGTTTTGTAATGGGTCGATGAGAGTCTGACTGGCTCAAACCACGATGGGTGTGTCAACTCAGTTTGATGAGCGCAGTTATGACTGGACTGTGTTCATTTCTTACCCTGTTGGATATTCATCATTTGTCTGTTTTCTAGTTTTTTTTTGTTTCTTTTTTTGCATATAAAATTTTATTCCATTAAAATTGTAAGTTCCCTGCATGCGTTGGTTGTCCTCTTCTCCAGAAGTGTTGAATCTGAGATATCTGATTGAATGCAAATGACTGTATCCCTCAAAGGCCATCTTCATCCATAGTTTATGATCTATTCAATACTCTCAAGTAATTTTGCTCCCTTGTTAGTTCGTTAAGTTGAATTTATTTTTATCCATAAATATATTTTTCGCTTCCATTTGCAGCCTGGCTCTGATACCATGTTGTGTTTCTGAGGATCGCTGCAAACATAATAGCAGTGTCATGTATTTGGTATGTGTTTTTCAAATGCAGCATCTTCTTATTTATATTGAGCATAGGCCGTGGCATTAATCAGATAATTAATATAATATTAATAACAAATTTAATCACACACACATATATATATCACATATATAATTATATATAGGTTTATCTTACTGAAGCTATCAAACATCAACACGAACAGATCAGAAAACACGAAAAGAAAGTGCTAAGGAGTTCCAAAATCTACAAACTCTGCTCAAACTCTCCGGGGGAAAGAACCCTAGACTATCATTTGTCTTTTTCTTGTCAAATTATGTGCCATGAACATACCAATACATTTATGTAGCCTCTCTTGCAGATAACCTTAATCAATTGATCATGTACTCGAGAGAAAGCCAACCCTGATCTTATATTTGGGAGAATTTATCTTTGTATTAGCATGTTCCTCTTCCTACAGAAGTCGTCATGCAAGATAGATAATGAGAGCTGAGAGAATGTGTATGGTCGTGGCTTCCATTAAAAGAGAAGGATGTTAGGACCCTCCTAATAATACAGAGTCTAAGGAACCTCTGCTTAGACAAGCCATTTCTGCCGTGATAATCCAGTGTTTAGTGTTGACCTTATGACCTTAGGTAAGGTAGTTTTGATTTCAATTTTTATTTGCATACCTTAGTGGCTCGCAGAGCCCCATGTATAGCTGACACTATTTTTTTCATAAACCATATAAATAAGTGGGCATTGAGAGCTTTCCGATAAAACAAAATTCAAGGCTACGCATGACAAGTAATTTTCAAAATGAAAGATCACATTATATTTGTTTTAAACAAATGATAAAGATATCCTGATATGTTTTTACCATGATTGTGTTTCGTCATCTTTTTCTCCCAAACCTACTGCTTGTGGTTTAATTTCCCAGTTTATTTGGGACCCCATTTCTATCAAACTTTTTATTTTTATCTGGTCATTTTTCCCTGGTGTCAACTCTAGTGTGGATGATAAATGGTTATAAAATCACAAAACTATTGTGGGCCTTGTGGATCCCAAAGTCCTAGCAGCCAGTGTTGTTGATGTAACGTTGTAAGGTGTAAATATGGAAAGTGAATATTGATATTATTAGCTTTCGAAAAAATAAAATTCTATGCTAAGCATTGTGGAAAATTTGCACAATGAAAGATCACATTTAATCTATTTTCAAATGAATGATACAAGAAATCCTGATATATTTTTACCCATGATTGAATTTCACCCTTCTTTGGGAGTCTACTAGTCACAGTTGAATTTGCCAGTTTATTTAGAGTCTGTTTATATGATCTATGATTCCCCTGTGCATTCACATGCAGGGCACCCTGCATGCAGAAGCTTCATCAGAATCGAGGGCAGTGTTCATAGGAAACTATAGGGAGTGTAGGTGGGTGATTTGAAGAACATAACCCCCCTGCCAAAGGGCACTATAGTCCTTATGAATGCACACCCGACCCCTACTATTCTATGGCATGGGGCCCTATTATTTGAAAGGGGGAGTTACGTCAGCCCCTACTATTCTAATATTCTTCAGTTTTTCCACTTATATCAGCAGAACATTGTTTCACCTTTTTACTTGTACTTCCTTTAGGGGGGAGGATTTGATTGTTGATGACAAATGTTCATAAAATCACACTAGAGACATATACGTATAGTCCTCTACACCCCCCAGACTGCTATTATCCTGATTCAAAATTATCCTCTTTTTCAAGCCTGCTACTTGTAGTCGAATTATACTCTTTATTTGCTACCTGTTGTATGATAGAGAAATGTTTTTTGCCATGTCTTTTGTATCGTGGCGTTGGGTCAGATGCGGATGCTAAAGGCTTTTAACATCACAGAACTTTACACCTAGTTACAGCCTTCTACGCCCCCCAACTGCCATTGCAGGAGCACCTTAGATTCTAGAACATAACAAAGAAAATTGGCAAAAACATTCTACTCCTACATTAGTTAACTATGACCATGCCCCACAACATTTGCTTCAAGTACCATTAAAGACAAACCAACCTACATATCAAATACACATAGTTGAGCTTCACAGCAGTGAAACCAAATACATACCCTTTTTCCCTCAATTGTTTCTGGAACATCTCCAGCTGCAATTTTCAATGCAAGACCCTCAGCAATAGCCGTCTTTCCAACACCTGGCTCACCAATAAGACATGGATTGTTCTTAGTACGACGTCCCAATATTTGAGTAACCCGTTCTATCTGTGGCTGCCTTCCAACCATTGGGTCAAGTTTACCCTGCAAGCATAATCATGGTTTTATAAAGAGGAACAAAAGAGGACTAACTATTATCAAATAAATAAAATAACTTCTCACCTCTTCTGCCAACTTTGTCAAATTTGTCCCATACTCCTGTAATGTAGATGTATTGTTGCTACTGCCAGCACCACCTCCGCCAGAAGGAACAGCTTCTGCACTTTCTCCTATCAAGCGAATTACCTGTGTTTTGAAAAAACATAAGTGTAGATGAGCTTATGCCAGACCTACAATAAGAATCTCTTAGAAGAATACAATCAAAATCAATAAGATTATAGTAAGGTAAATTTACTTGAGTGCGGATGTTGTCTGGGTCTGCTCCAAGCTTTTCAAGGACGCTAGCTGCAACACCTTCTCCCTCCCTAAGCAATGCCAAAAGCAAGTGCTCAGACCCTATATAGTTGTGCCCTGCACAATCAAGGACCAAAAACAGCTTAATTGAATACAGTTTTTTGAATTTCAACGCTACAATGACAGTTAAATCATTAATTCTAATGCGAAAAATTCTCTTGTAAAGTTGAAACAAACCAAGATGTTGAGCTTCCTCAAATGCCAGTTCTAGTACATGTTTTGCTCTGGTGGTGAAAGGAATTTCGACACCAATAAAACCAGTACCCCTGCCAATAATTTTCTCAACTTCAGTCCGAGCCTCCTTGAGACTTATTCCAACTGATTTCAACACCTTGGCTGCAATGCCCGTCCCTTCACCAATAAGACCTAACAATATCTGCTCTGTACCTACTTGGTTGTGTCCAAGGCGCCTTGATTCCTCTTGAGAAAGCATAATTACCTTAATAGCTTTTTCAGTATAGCGCTCAAACATAGCCACAACCACCCCTCGATTTCCTTTTCTCTTTGTACTTGGAAGAGATATTGCTGCTCGAAAGTTTCTTTTTTGAGGACAACCTAGAGTGTCAATTGATGTCATTCGATCTAAAGAAGAAAAGCCTGGAATGTTAAGTAGCTTGGCATATCTTAAGGTGTTGCAAAGCTTTACACCTTGTTTTGATCGATAGGATGCCTTAATTTGACATTGTTTAGCACTTATTATACTAGCTGATATGATAGCTGATTGTGCTAGTGCTCCTGCCATCTCTAATGTTCACCGTGCCTATAAACCACTTGGTGAGTTGTACAGAAGCTGCAAAGCAGAGTATTAAAAATCAATAAGAAGACAAAGAAACACTCAAAAATTTCAAAATAATGCATTACTGATTTCTTGTAACATTCAATGTTACTCCTTACAGCTTCGACTGTGAAAATCCTTCTGTGGTCAAATTCCACACATAATAAAGAGACTACAGTTATTTAAGAAAATTTAATACAAGAAAGGTAATCTTTCCCCACACACATGGCTCCACTGGAATCAACTTTCATGGTATTGAGGTAAACCACATTCTTTTAAATAGTATTGATTCATCCGCATCAAAATATATTAGCTCAGAATATCAAAGAAGCATATCAAATAAGAGATGAACATCTGAAGTTCACAATATGAACCCAATGGTGAATGGAAATGATTCATGATATGAGATCCCTATGAGGCCGAGTATTGCAAGCTAGAGAGATTTTGAGACTCCATGAATATGGGAGATGCAAAGGGTTCTGATAAAAGAATCAAAGGAAATTCTCAAAGTCTACATGACATGTACAATCTGCATTCTAATTGACTAATAAAGACATGTTTGAGACACTTATTGGGGAGCCCCGAATTGCCCATAAGATGAGCCAAAAACTTCTGCATAGATCCCAAGTGTCTTGTAGATGGAAACCCAATTGTATGAAATTCAGTGGCAAATCCTATCAGTCAAATCAGTCACAATAGTGTGTTTTGATGCTAAATAGCTATCCTTTTCTTTCATAGAGAATGTCAAAGTTTAAAGAGAAGGAACTTATCATTATAATGGTATCCAAACAGAAGGGCTACACAAGGATATGACAATGGACGTCTTGTATTTGTCAGAAAACCCCAAGGCCATTCATATATGGATAAGATGAACGTTCCCCAAGTTCTGTTTGAGGGGTGAAGATGAATCATGTAGGAGCGGCATGATGAATATGGTCAAAATGTTCGATCAAATGTCAGCATTCCTCATTGGGTGATTAGCTCAATGAAGATATGAGAGCTTCAAAACAGTTTGAAACATGATGACAGGACTGTCTTACTCACACCAGCCACCTGCACAAATTCAAAAAGTATACATATGGTACCCGACACCATTGCACAATTCATCACCACGTGCATGATCAAGGAGTGGAGAGGAAAGCGTCTTATAGACATCACCAGCAAATGTTAATGATGTGTGCTAAGCTTCCATGATGGGTTCCCGTGCCGTCTTAGTGTCAAGTGCCTCAAGCAAATGCTGTAAGAAATAATATATCCATGGTGATAATGGAGCATAGAAGGAACCCACGAACTGTTTGACAAAATACTCAATTCACAAAGAGCATTGTCTTAGCAAGTTTTTGACAAGGATTAAAGGGGCAGGATCTCAGAGGTAACTCCAACCGAATGCAAGATAATCCGCCAAGTATCATCCTCAATAAGTCACTCCAAATACTACATCATGTATAATCCTTTGAAGACATTAAACGGTGGCAATTAACATTTGATAAGATAAAGAGTCCGAACAGACCATTAGAGATGAGAAACATAAGGCGTCGAATTGGCTCCCAATCATGTGACTCGGTTGTTATTACCTATCAATTTAAAAGTAGAAGCCATTATGACACATCACAGATTGCTTATCACAAGTGTTCAATCGGTATTTGATTCTGTATCAAATTTAGAGTTTCCTTCCCATATAAAGAACATCATCCACAATCTATTGGAGTGAGGAATATGAATCAGTAGGAATAGAAAAGAAGTAAGTACTTGGTAATATTATCAAAAGAATTGACTCCAAAGAATCAATTATGTCAGCAACCGAAAGGTCATGGACAAAGAAGATGTTAACAGGAAATTCAATGAAGTAAAAGGGGTTCTTCTTTTCTGAGAGAGACAGAGAGCTGGAGTAGGGGGAAGGAGTTTTGTTTTTTTGCATTTTCATTATGCATGTTAAGAGTTCGAGTTTTTGTAATAGATTTAGCATAGGTTGTGAGCAAATAAAATCTGAGCATTCTTATTTGTGACATCGAGAAAATAGGGGTTTTATTCTAAATTGGAGCATTTAGTTATTTCTCCTCTTATTATAATCAATCAAAGTATTGTTGTATTTGGTTTTGGGCATCATCTTGCATCTTGTGTTAAGTAATGAATGGGTTGTAGATCGGAGTATTTGCAGACATTCCTATTACAGGAATTGGGATTATTTAGCTTTCTTTTTCATTTCATTTTGCACTGCATTTGCACAAGTAGCATTCATATTGCATTACCAATGTCAGGGAGTCATAAGAAATCTGAATTCTTGGGGTTGGCTGGGTTTAGAACTGAATTTACTGCCTGAGTTGGTTTTGTCTAGTGCTGGCTTGGTTTTTCCTCTTTCGTTCTCAGATTAAGAATGTACCCAATTAGTTTAGGAATAAAACAAGATTCATTGAATATCATTCATAAGGGAGCTGTACCTTTCAATTCAAAGGAAATCTATCAACCTAATAATAGATTATCCAACTATTGGTATCAAATTGTTTCTCAGAGATTCGGGCATTTAAGAGTTAAATTGAAAAGAACAATCTGTTTACCAACAGGTAACTTACAACACAAACTGACCAATTTGTTAAAAAATCAATCTCATAAATTCCTACATAATGCTTCACTGGTCTCTTGTAACATTAAAGATTGGAATGCAGTTTCAAATAATGTGATCCTTAAGTATTGTAAAACTATTGAGATAAGATGACTGAACTATTTGTGAAGATGCAATACAGAGTTGTGGAGCTAACTGAAGAGACATACAACTCAGTAGCAATGCACCAACTCACACACTAAAAAGAAGCAACAATAAGACGGACACAGCCCTTGCGATACATATCTTGGAAATTCATAGTTGGTACCATCAAAACATGCACAGAAAAGATGAAAAAAAATCGTGAAGGTGCAAATGTAAATGAGTCAAAGAACTAATTGAAGAGATTGATAGGTTAGCAAAAATGCTTGAACTCAAGCACAAAGAAGGGGCAAAAACTATTGAGATAGGTACAGCATGACATGGGCATTGCCGACATGGAATCATGTACTATTCCAGAGCGTTCAAGCTAACCCATACAATTATTTCAAGGTAAATAATAATGTCATTAATAGAGAAGAAAGATTGCTTAATGAAATGTAGACCTATAGATCTGTCAGCGAATAACAAGAGAGTTGAGAGAGGTGGGATTTTAAAAATATGAAATGAGCCCCATTATTAAGAAATTCAGAAATAATTAATCATACTTGATGAATTCCCATGTCCTCAATAGAAGTAGGAGTTAACTCATCTTTAGCACTGAAAATGACATCACTTCTCTTGCAAGAGGATGTCACTGTGTTTTTCTAACATGTTGTTTCCCATGCCTCTTGGCTGGTCCCAAGATCCCTCGACGGTGATAATTCTGCAAAGTCAATCGTACAGTCTTGGTGACTAATTGTACAACTGTGGAAGATGTGATATCCCAACTAGCGTACCAAAAACCACACTAATTTCTTTTTCCTTTTCGATTAACAATTTGAAAGCTAGATTAGTATATTAACAGTTTAACCTGCAGATTATTTAACTCTTAATTATTTGAACTTAGGTCACTTGGATCACCGAGTAACCAAACTCCAATTTAAACAATTCAGAAACCAAACCAAGTTCCATTTTTGTCCTTCAATACCAAGATAATCAACTCTACAATCGACCATTGTACTACCCTCAGACACATGGTTGAAAAAATCTTGGGATAAACAAGGGAATGAAGTTTTTTTCAATTTTGTTGATTTCAAAACAGCACTTGACATAGTACCTAGAAACAAACATTAAGACAAAATGGAAGAGCTTGGAAGTCCGAAAAAGTATAGAGCTGCTGTCCACAGACTCTACAGTCGGGTTTGAGCTAAAATTAGGAGGGATGGTCTATCTGAGTGTTTTGGAAGCAACGCTGTGTAATATGCTAATATCCTCAAATAGGGATTACAGACAAATATTAAATAACAATATTCCAGAGTTAGAACACAGAAAATTCTGAAACTTTAATTGAATTTAAGGAATTCTTCAATTGGCTTAAATTTATATTCAAATTATAGAACTGATTTTCTGCTAAAAAAACTTTCTGAGTATTTCCGACTATAGTAAAAGTGTGGAAAATCACTCCATATCTGCTGAGATATCTCAGAAGTGATCCACATTGATTTTCTCATATTTTCTGAGATAAAGATGATTAAATATGTAATTTTAGATACAAATGCATCAGAATTTGTTTTCAAACCTTACCTGTCCTCAAAAAAGACTCCAAACCCTGGCTGACCTTGTCAAAAACCCAGAAAACTAGCACTACATCTGATACACTTGTCCTTTCTTTTACTGTCCTCAATGATGACAAAAAATATGAAGATGCTGTGGTATAATTAGTTCAAATTTCCAAACTTGTAGGTTTGATTTTCACCTCCAAATAGGCCTCCAACCCTGTTAAACAATTGCGGCCCTCAAAAATGATGTGCAAGAGCATCACAAACCAAATCACACCCGACTAGATAGAGCCCACATGTCTCTCTGAAAGCATGGATACTCAAGGGTTTCAGACCTAAGGCTTAAGCCAAAGATTGCAGCAGAAAAAGAAAAAACTGATAGCATAGCATAATGAGCTCCAAAGTATCTCAGAATGTTATATAATTACTCCCAAAGAGATGAATTAACCTCATCCCTTGATCCACCACCACTTAATCCAGTGCTCCACATTAAAAACCTAAATTGAGCCAATAGGCTCCTTGAAAACCCATGCCTCCTCGACCTTTTTTGTCATTGGCTTTTTGTAATGTCCCCAAAATAATGCAGAGTAAATTAATTTATTACATGGTCCCAAAATTTAAATAGTATTATAAAGGACTTCTTTAATTACTAAATTAATGAAGTTATGTAGGCCCATTGTAACTTTCCAAAATTCTCTTCGAGGCCTTTATAAGTCGTTGGCTAGCACCGTAGGTAGTCATCATGGAATTCTTATATTTCTTGTGTATTTGCGATTCCAATAAGAATTGAATCTTATTTGCAATGTCAAAGGTGCAAGACCCTACCTATTTTGTAATTGCAATTTCAACAGTTAGCAGCTACTCTTGTCTAGCACTAGAGATATCGCTTCAAATATTTCCAATGTAACACTAGTACTGGGGTACATCGGGACATCAGGACGAGTTTCCGAGATGGGGGGAAAATGGGTCTCATTTTTGGGACGGCCAGGAAACAACGACAAGGGGAGGAAGAGACAGGGAGGGGTGTTGTATAATATACATATAGAACTTGAAATGCTTATTATTATGAAATGATGTTTCAATAGAACATACCAAATTAAAATACTTGAACATAGCAAAATTGCAACACGAACTAGAACCACTGAACATTCAACATAGTAACATATTACATACCCAATACTAACATTCAAAAATCAAAATTCAAATAGAAATCCAAGTCCCCATTCCAGCAGCAACATGGCTGTGGAATGGTAAAGGTGGGGGTACTTGGACACATGAGAACCCAGTGCGAGGACGTCTCGGCGACAGGTACTCTGAATTTTGGGAAGGGGTGTGAGTCCCCGTGTAAAAATGGATATTTCAATTTGTACTTGAAAATCAAATTCACAAAGTTTCCCTTGGAGACATATGTATTGTTGAGTTCATTGGAAATATAACTCAAACTTGGGAGTACAATATCTTATGGGAAGCAATTTATTCTTGCATTGGTGATATTGTTTGGTTTAGCAAGCTCATCTATGCATAATTCATGAATTAGAGGATTAAAAATTGTTCGTGTTGTCACTATGTGGGTGATTTCAAAGACCATACAGTTGAATGATGAAGGATTTTCATATGGAAGAATTGGGGGAAATAAAGGACGAGTGTGAAGTGACCCTATTGACAAGTGGGAGATCAAAGGTGGAGTTGTCATAAACGTTACAACAATACGAATATGGGTGATCTAGCTAGTTGTCAAGGCAAGGCATCATACAGTACTGAACATCAGTATGAAGTCAAGGAATGCTATAATTGATCTTGACCGTGCAGTGATGGTAACTATTGCATTGTACAGGTGTGAGAGACAAATAGCACGGTACTAACATATCTTGTCATATAGAGGAAGAACTTTGTTGTGCACGATGACTTAGTGGTGCGAGTGGTGAGAGTGCACAACACAATCCATGTGTGGAAGAGTTGGAAGCCATATGGAAGGCTTTCAGTGCATTATACTAGTATCAAAACTGGGATCCTACCAACTTGTTGCGAGAATCATGAAACCTAGTGATGGAAAGAGAAATGCACATCTAGGCATGACAACAATTTTGAGGAAGTTGAATAAGAAGTCAACAACAACTTAGTAAGACCCTTGCAAGAGGGTACCAACACATGGAGGAGATGCTCAATCACTTGACACAAGAACGGACAAAGGGAGATTCCCAATGATTCAACACAAGGCCAATGATGCCATCCTTCCTTCCCAAGATCAAACAACAAGAAATGCAAACACCCCTTTTTGTTGAGTCACTAAAGCAGTTTAAGCAGGATTGAGTTGATGGCGGATGGTAGATGGTTATATCTCTTAAGGACTACATAGATCTACAAATGAAGCATCCATCCTTTAAGAGTAATATAGTCTACAACAATAATCTAAACCAGGAGATTGAGAATGGGCTACATGACACGTAAGTCCTAAAAGGATAAAGAAATAGTCCCATATCCACTTCAACAACATGAGGATATGGACAATAAGAACCAACAATTGTACCTTTAAATGGAGATCACCCAAATTCTCAAGATAGCTACAAGGGTGAGGGATACATTTGCACTAAGTTTGTGAAACCAACATTGGTCAATCAATTTCATGGAGTGGGAACTCCAACAATGACCCTTCGAATAAGCAAGCTCTTCAATTGGTGGAAGTATGAAGTTTTCCCTTTAATTGGGCATGAGGCATGCGTGATTTCCATCTCTCCTTGTGGTGGCATCTATATAGAGAAAATAAGTTGGACTTTTGAGTTGCTCCTTAACTCCAAGCATGGTAATGTTTATATCAAAGTGGAGTAGCCAAAGCTTGTTGGGGATTTAAAGGCAATGCTCACAATTATGGACAAGCATCGATCTTTCAACGGATACGACAATCAACACTTGCACTTGGTTATCCGAGAGCTTTCTAATTGACAAACGATTTGATGACTAATTGCTTGAGGGCAAGCAATCTCTGAGTGGCAAGGACTCTAATGTCCCCAAATTACTGCAAAATGAATTAATTTAATTAATTATCACATGGTCCTAAAATTTAAATAGTATTATAAAGAACTTCTTTGATTAATAAATAAATAAAGTTATGTCGGCCCATTGTAACTTTCTAGAATATTCTTGGAACCCTTTATAAGGTGTTGCCTGGTATTACAAGTAGTCATTGTGAAATTTTAATATTTCTTGTGTATTTGCAATTCCAATTGGAATTGAATCTTATTTACAATTTTAGAGATGCAAGATCCTCCCTAGTTTGTAATTGCAATTTCGGTGGTTAGCGGCCACCCTAGTCTATAGTTGGAGATATCACTCTAGACATTTCACTTTGTACTTGAATGTCAAATTTGTGAAGTCTTCATTGGAGACAATTGTATTGTTGGGTTCTTCATTAGGAATATACCTCAAATTTGGAAGAACAATATCCTATGGAAAACCATTCATTCTTGCATTTGTGATATTGTTTTGTTTAGCAACTTCATCCATACATAATTCAGGAATTAGAGAAGGAAGATTTGTTTGTGCCATCACTGTGCAAGTGAGTTCAAAGACCAAAAAGTTCGCACCATGGAGGATTATCACACGAAGTGATGGTGGAAGTAAAGGTCATACGAGTGTGCAGTGATCCTACCGTACAGGTGGAAGGTCAAAGGGTGGAGGATTCGTACATGTTAGAACTATACAGGAACGGGTGATCTAGTTAGTCATTGAGGCAAGGCATCGTACAGTAGTGAACCTCTATTTAAAGTCAAGGAACTGTACAATTGATCTTGACCATACGATGGTGGTAAATATTGCACCATACAAGTGTGAAACAAATAGCACGGTATTGACATGTCGTATCATTTTACAAAGGAAGAACTTTGTTGTGCATGGTGACTTAGTCATATGAGTGGCGAGAGTGTGCGATGAAGTCAGTGTGTGGAAGAGTTGGGAGTCATACGGAAAGTTTTTGTTACATTATACTTTCTAAGTCACTTAAAGTCAAGATTACACTAGACACGTCTCCAAAGCCCTGGGCATGTCCCAAAGACTAGGACGCATCTCATGTTTTGGAGACATCTAAGGAGTCTCTGTGGTGCATCTAGTGTGCAGGACAGACATCTCTCGTTGTGTCTCACATCTCCCAAGTAGAATATAAATTCCTCTCACGTAAAAAGTTAACATCTCCAGTGTCAATAACCCTAAAAAACACAAACAACATTGCACTTCAACTATAAAACACCAAACTCAAAACAAATCAGGCAACTTGCAGTGAAAAACAAAATCAACGCTTCAGAGGAAGCAAAGTTCAGATAGTGGTCAAAATACCAAGGTTGCACCAAGGCACAGGTACTCATATAGATATTTTTTCAAAATAGGAGACATGATTACTTGAAGACCATATTTTTTATATAACTAAAAAATTTGTAGAAAATCAAAAAATATAATGATCTTGAACCTCGAAAACAAGAACATTGATAAAGTTTACTGTTAAAACTAACTTTGAAGTTTTAAGTACACACAAATGACAAATGTGATGCAATCATCATGACAAAGTTTCAAACTGATTGCATAATGAAATTAGCTTGATAAGCAGCAATATGATACACAAACAAAAAACAAAAATCAGAATTCTTATGTCTATCATCTACACTTCTACGTCGTGATCATCCATATCAAAGTCATCAGCTAGAGTTCCTTCTTGGCTATTCCTCAAGAAGCAAAATATCATACTTAGAAGTATCACAAGCATTATGTCAAACTTCCCTAGTGTCAAACTTTCTGCTTTTTGTTTTATTTGTGTGGAGACAGCGCCTTTTGCACATGAGACCAGAGGTGTTTTCATGACACCATGGTTGAAAGACTCCTACAATTAGAGAAATCTTAAGGTCTCCAATCAGGAGATGTATCCCAGACTCCAAGATGTATCCCAGGGGATCAGAGAGGTGTCTCTATGCAACATAGCAAACTGCCAAGATTTTGCAAAGGCCTTCAAAAGCATTGAAATAGTAAGTAATAAGAGTTTCAAAATTAACCAAGAAACTTCATTCTTATTTTTTAATTTTTGGTATTACTAATTCGTGTTGGTATTATTGAGTGACTTTTAAAGTAAATTGGTATTACGAGTTACCAATGATTATCATATTGGTATACCAGACTACTGCCATGGCACACTTCACCTAGAAATGCTACCCCTCCTATTCGAGTTTATTAATTATTATTAATTTATTACCTATAAATTATAATAGAAATATCAAAGATTATTGTATTTTATTAGGAAAATGCCATAGCACACTTCCTAATTACTATTAGGTCTCCAAATTTATTAGTTAAAACAATAATACACAGCAATACAACAGGACATAATTTTATCAGAAAAACAATAGGACTGTAAATTTATCTGTGAAAACAATTGGACTGTTAATTTATTAAAAACTGAAAAACTAAACATAAATATTTCTACTAAATATATTTCGTTGTTATTTAGATTTTCTCCTTGAATTAAGGTACAAATTGAGCTAACAATGATACACTAGATACCTTATCATTAATATGCAAACAATATCAAACATGCTAGTCATATTTTTTAAATTTTTATTTCTTCATGCGAATTCTAAAATGCTAGATGGGGTAAACAAATCTTGTGCCCCTTGTGGAAGCATTTTGATAGTGTTTTGGGGCCAATAGGTGGAGTTGAAACAACCATGATCAAACACAAGCTCTGTCCAATAGCATGTCAAGGTACTTACATGAGGGTGAAGGCTCATTTCCTTGACATACCTGGAAGGTGTTGATCCTTGTCCAATTGAATTGGAATAATCTGAGGCTTTGAGGGATCAAGAAATGGCTGTCGGAAAAGCTTATAAAGTGAGCTCCTCTCATGCTTCATCGACAGGGGCAACTTCTGCAACTCCTAATGGAGAGACAAAGGTAGGTGTGTCTCGCTTCTTCAGATGTGTAGCAGCACAACAATCTCACAAGAGATAACATATTGGGAACTCAGACCTCATTGGAAAGCTATTTGATGTGCAAGGTCAAGAAGAGGTTGATGTTGCAAGTGCCCACTTCTTTTATGCAAATGGAATACCATTTAATGCAGCTAGCAAGGTCAAGAAGAGGTGGATGTTGCAATTGCCCACTTCTTTTATGCAAATGGAATACCATTTAATGCAGCTAACTCCCTTTTCTACAGAGAGATGATCCAAGCTATCAATAATGGACGAGGTGGGTATAAACCACCAGGGTCTAAAAAGCTCAGTAAAACTCTAATTGAGAAAGAAAGTACTGGATTAGAGAGATGAGTTGCACCAATAAAAGAGTGTGGTTTACAGAAGGATGCAATAGGGTGGACAGATGCTAGAAATTGTCCACTTCTTAATCTCATGTTGACATGTAACAAAGGGCCATTTTTTTAGGACTAGAGATTGTTCAAGGCATGAAAAAAATGCAAAATTTCTTCATAACTAACTATGTGACAGCATTGAGGATGTAGTGCCATCACATGTAGTCCAAGTTGTTAATGATATAACCCATATATTTGGAAAGCAACGGGTATATGGTGCAGAAAAAGTACAAGCATATATTTTGGACACCATGTTGTGTGCATTTGTTGAATGATGCACTCAAAAATATTGGCAACTTCTAGTGGATTTTAGACCTCATAGGGAGAAATTAATATACATATGTTCATATGTAACCATTGCCACACAAGCCATTTATAGTAAATTTGCCAAGGTGGAACTTCTCAAGCTTTTCAATGCATGGTTTGCTTCTTCTTGACTGCCTCTTTGAATTCAAAGAAGCTTTGTATTCCATGGTTGTAGTGATGCATGGGCAGCTTGGAGATAATCTACAGTAGATACTACAGTTGAGAGGCTTGGTCTTTGACGACCATTTTTAAGCTAATGTTAAATTTGTTGTGGACTCTACATATATGAGATGATTAAAATTCCAGACTCGGGCAAGCCATGTTTGAGAAAAGCTTATGAAAAAATAGATTCAATGTGTGAGAGAGTCTAGAAAATAACAAACACAAGATTTATCGTTTGATAAAAAAAATATTATATGGAAGATGGAACAAATTTAACACACCCCTTCATTGTGTTTCCTATGCTTTAAATCCTAAATGGCATAATACACGAGACCAAAAAGAGGGCTTCACATGTAGATAGAGAAATAATGAAGGGATTTTGCGATGCAATAAAGAAGATTTACAGTCAAGGTGAGGATGCCTCAATTAAAAGGTGTCAATAGAATAAGCTTTCATGTACGCAAGGTGATTTTGCTTCAGTAGAGGATTTACATGAAAGACCCTTAAGAGTGGTATTTTTGGCCCTTCCTTGGTGACAGACAGATGAGCAGAGGTTGGCCTATCATTTCGTTCTTGTAGGCCAACAAAGTGTGGAGGAAACCAGTACAAGGGCTGAGAGAGCCATGTAGGGGCTTTTTACACTGTTTTGGACTGTTGATAATAGTCTCCTAAAATTTAAGAGGGATCTCTATTTTTTAGGGACTGACTAGAAGAGGTCTATGAGGCATTTGAATGTCTCTGGGATAGTTTTGGTGACTTTTGAGTGTCTTTCCTATTTTTCAGAAGGAGCTCCCTGTTCAGTGGCAGTGGCTCCAGAGGTACATACAAAGGAGGAGATTCATAAAGTCTAAGCTTTGGGTTGACAATATCATTTCTCTTCATTTGATGAGCATCCCTAGATTCTAGGAGAGAATTACCAATCAGCATAAGAGGATCAGACATCACCCACAAGCAGGTAGCTGTCATCAGTTTCCAGTTTCATGCTCACTAAAGCATTTTATGAATAAACCAGGAAATATTTTAGTATTTCCAAAATATTTCCTAAGTGGTGGTTAAATAACTTAATAATATTAAAGTGATTAAATAATCTGTTATTATTATTAGCGTTGTAATAAGACTTTTTAATATTATGTCATAAAGTTACTTTTTCTAAAATAATGATGTGCCCCCAATCTAATAGGCCCAACATTGTTTTAAAAGGGGGGCATTTTAACAATGAGGAATTGGGCCTCTTGAAAAAAGGTTTATTTCAGGAGAAGAAATTACATATAATTTATTCAAATATTGCATTGAAACCCTAAAAACGAATTAGGGTTTTGAGAAGAGCATAAAGCAACCTTGGAGGCTGATCCATTCACTATTCTTGCATCCAATTTTCTCAAAATCATTGCAGTAGGGTTTGGACTCTTTCCAGGGTTTGGGCAGGAGATTTGTCTCCAAGAACGGAAACTCTTGGCAGATATCAGGCGGTTTGACGTTACCCCAGCTATTAGGGTTCAATTGTATCACAACTCAGAAAATCAGTCATCATAGAGTTCGAATTCATGGTATCTTGACTAATTTCAATCAGCATAGGACAGATTTATGTGTTTCTCAGACATGACAGCAGGGTATTCACCTATATTGCAGATCTGGAGTATTGCAGTTGGTGTGAGTCTTCCCTAGAGGATTATATGCTAGTTGTACATCTCTAGAACTGGCTTCTTTCAGCTGAGCAGTGGTCAATAGATCAGAATAACAGGTTGAACTGTATTAGAGGGAAATAAATTGATTTAAAATAGCAGATCAGGTACTCTAATAGAAGCTGCAGAGTTGCAGACATACAATCACCTCCAGCTGGCTGTACCAGCACGCCATGAGGCTGATGCCAGCCCCTGAGGATTTCCAGAACAGTAATTTGGATTGCAGGTCAGATATAATAAAATTCTCAGATTTCAAATTAAGTTGTTTATGCAAAATTGCCTGGTATGGTTTCCATAGTTACCATCTTGAGTAGTTTTTAGAAGATTGGATTTAGTTCCAGAACTGTCTGTCTATTCTTGGTTTGTGATTTTAGCGTAATTTGCTGTAATTTCCCAAAATATTGAAAAACATTTTTAAATAAACAAAAAAAATAATTGAAAACAAAAGAAAAAGAGATAACATCAAACTCACCAAAACCCAAAACTTTTCACTGGTCAAAGAATTCAGTTGAAGCAAACCTATCAGATTTGAGCTAATCCCTAGTTAATATCTTTCAGTGGCGGTAGAATCATGGAGGTGAAACCCTTGAATTGCAATCAAATTACTATCCACATAGCAACCTCTTCATCTTGTGAGAGAAATTGGGGTACTTATGGCTTTTTCATTAATAAAAGAGGAACCGATTAGCTCACTGTAACTTCTCTCACTTATGGATCTTGGGCACATGGAGGGTCAAACAAAATGGGACCAAATTGCACCTAATGGAGAAGTTGCGGCCATAGGGGGTAAAGCGAATGGACCAAATGGCCTTAATGAATTGCCCCCAATTCTATTACCATTATAGATACCTCAGTTAGAGAGCAATGAGTATCTTGAGTGCGTCCTAGCAAAGGACCTTGATACGAATGATCAAGAGATAGAGGAATAGCTGATAGAGTTTGAGATTTCTGGTTTTTGTTTTTGGTTTGTATATCATCATCAAACTATCAATATTTTTTTATTTCAATATGTAATGATAATCTAATATAAATTATGTATTGTGAGTTTTGAACTCTTTGACACGGTGACATTTGACATGTGTATTTATTCTTAGAATCAGAGTTCCCAAACTCATGGCTAGTCACGGGCCGAGTCATGCCTGCCAAGTCAGGAAGACTCTGACTCGGACTCAATCAAGTCAAACAACCGACTCACCGAGTCACAAGTCAGCTGCTAATTCATCGAGTCCCAACCAGCTGACTTAGTCGGCACTAGTCAAAAGTCTGTAGTCAAAAAAACAATACAAAAACTTTTTTAACTTTTATTTTGGACAAATCTCTTCCTTCCAGCCCTAAAAGGTGTTCTATTTCATTGTTGTGAGAAGAAGAGATGTAAAGTGTGAGATAGGAAGAAAAATAAGAGGTCGTAGACTTGCAACCAGCAGGGAGGAAGAGCTAAAATCTTCCACAAATCAGATTGGGGCAACATTATATTGTATTAAGAGCTTCAAGGAGTCCATAGCAGCTGTTGCAAAGGCTTCTCAACTCATTTCAAAGAGGTAAGTATTAGATTTTATAGATTTTGTTGGTTTTTTTGTATGTTATGGATTTTCCTTTTTCTTGTCAATTTTTTTAACTTTCCAAATCTTGAATTTGAATGCTTTCTAATCAAATCTAAATTACATACTTCAATGAGAGAAGTAGAATAATAGAAAACTGAAGATTTTTTTTGAAAAAATTGTAAACACATGTTTACAATTTTTAATAAAAAAATTTAGGGGTTGCTGATTTTTCTAAATTCTTTCTTTGAACTTCGAAAATTTAGAAGAGAAAAAACACAATGCACAAATGTAGGGATTGCTGATTTTTTCTATTAGTTCATAACTTTACATTGCACAAATGGAAATTTGTTTGTAAAATTGTCTTATTGTAGCAGCCTTCACGTTTTGGAAACTATATTTTTTTCCAATGGCTCGTCCTAATTCTCAACCTAAGCCTAAGAGACAAAGGTCAAATGGATGAGGCTTGGAAATATAATGAAGAATTACCTAATAGAACAAGATTGCAAACAAAATATAAATTTGTAAAGAAATTAATCATGGTGGCATAAATAGATTTAAATACCATATTGTCGGCATACGTGGCCATGAAATTGAGCCATGTTTAAAAGCATCTCTTGAGTCAGTTAATTTATGTTAAGCCCAATTAGAAATATTTGACCAACTAAAGGAAACAAAGAAGAGGCAATTGGAGGAGTTAGCTCATATTGGTTCTCATCCATCTGCATCCGCATTTGCAAGGTGTATTGGAGAGGGTACTTCCATTCCCTCCCGTCCTAGTCCTAGCGTTAGCGCTAGTGCTTCTACACTCGCTCCTTCTAGGGCATTGTTAACTTTTGTCCTAGAGTCTGAAAATATGGGTTGGACAATTATTTTGCTTCATGCACTACTCGTAGTGCACAGCCCCCTTCCCTGAGAGCATGAGTTGGAACAAGGAAGTCCATGATGCTGCGAGAAAACCAATTTGCGAGTTTTGGTACTTTTGCAACAATCCATGCAGCTAGGTAATTCTTTTTTACTTGATTGTTTTAAAATTTAAATTTTAAAATTTTTAGTTTGAACTTTGCCTTGTCATATGAATAGTCGTAATGAATTGTTACAATTTTCTCACACATACTTATTTAATCTATTTGTGACAAGTCTGCTTACTAGAAACACATGATAAATGCAACCATTTGTGGAATGCTACGTTATGTGGCCCCCTCTTGTAGGAAATGGTTGAAGATATTGAAGTTGAGCTAGAGGACCGGTGGGTGTCTTGGAGCAAAAAGGGTTGCACCATCATGATAGATGGTTGGATCGATATATGAAATAGGACACTCCGGAAAAAAAATTGCTCAAACGCAAGTGATTGATCATTTGCATTGAATAATTTAAATTTTGATTTTGTCATTTACCATTTGAATATTGTAATCTATTGATAGATCTTTGATCATTATTTCACTTTATTTTTAGGATCTGCCATATTTTTGAAGTCCATTGATGCATATTAAGGAAGTCATTTGAGGTGGGGAAAGAGTAGGTGGTGATGGACAATGCAGCAAGTTATGTTCTTGTAGGTAAACTTTTGATGGAGAGGCACCAAAAAAATAATTGTCTCCATGCGATTGCCTTGACCTCATATTGGAGGATATTAGTAAGCTTGAATGGGTGAAAGAATGCATTTATAGGACCAAAAACATTTGCAAACTTATCAATAACTGTACATTGGTCCTCAACATAATGAGGCAGTATACGGGGCGAAAAGAGTTGGCTCATCTTGGTATCACAAGATTTGCCTCAAATTTATCACATTAAAATCCTTGATGCAATCAAAGCCATCTTTAAAGTGAATATATGTTGGTGAGAAGTGGAGTTCCTCATGATATGCCACAACCACTACAAGGAGGGATGTGGCAGATTGCATTTTTGACAAGGCAAGTTTTTAGACCCCTTATTCAAAGATCATGCACATGAATTTATTACAATTTATATTTAGTATTTAGTTTTTACAATTTTTATGCATATTTTTGTTTTGCTGTAATTTTGCGATTTTGCTTATTTTCATACACACTTGCGACTTAACTATTTCTATTTAACAATATGTGTAGATCAATAAGCCCTTAGTTAATTCTATGAGTTGATGGGGAGAAGCCCTCCATGGGCTTCATATATGAGTGCATGGGTTGGACCAATGAGTAACCATTAGAACTATATATGGAGGAACTGAGCATAAGTATGGTCCCATTTGGGAGATAATTGATAGGAGATGTCATAACCAGCTTCATAGGCCCATCCATGCAATCGCTTATTACCTCAATATGGCATTACATTTCTGCATTGGTTTTAAGGTGGATGACAAGATTTTTAAAGGGCTATATACAGTGGTACAATGCATGTCTACTGATACCACAGCTATAGTGCACGAGATAGATGCATTTGATAATGCAACAAGGGTGATTTTCAAAAGTCAAATGTGAAAAGATGCTCGGACAAACCAGGTAGAAATATATATTAAGAACTTAAGTACATAATTTGATTTTACAATCTAGGCTTAAAGTTGGAAATAAGACTGATTTTTTTCCTCATTTCAAACATTGGCAAATGATTGGGTCTATAGCCTGAAACCTTCAAACATTGTAATCCGCATATTGAGATAGTCATGCAGTGCTTCAGTTTGTGAGCGCAACTGAAGTATGTTCAAGCACATTCACTCGAATAGGTGTAATAGATTGTTTATGGAGAAATTGAATAATGTAGTCTTTGTTCATTACAACCTTCGTCTTAGAACCAGACATATTTTGGATAGTGACTCAAACCCAGTCACACTAGAGAAGCTTGATCCAAAATCCAAATAGCTCATTGAGGCTACCAATCCTATCTTTACTGATGAGGATCATGAGTGGATTGACCAGGCAAATAGAGAGCTTGAGGCTATAGTCATGGCAAAGGAGAAGGATAGAGCACAATCAAAGACAATTGTTGTTGGTTAGAGTGGCACCTCACAAGCTCTAACTCTGGTTGTTTAGTCATCTAGGACCTATCTTAGATGCCTTTATAGGAGGGGATACAAGCTACTTTGAGGTTGAGTTCGAGCCCAAGCCTATGCCTAAACCATAGATTTTTTTTACACAAATGTTTGGAACATTTGATGTAATGAATTTCATATTCCATGAGTTTTACATGCATTTGACAATATTTATAATCCTATGAAGCTAAGTTTGTTATTTCTTTTACAATTTATGTTTGTACTTTTGTGATCGATGTATGTTTAAGTATGTGATCAAATTAGCTTATATTTGATGATGTTACTATGCCTTTAAACTCTATTCCATAATGGGTGCATGAAACAAGTTTTAAATTCTTAAAACTCTCTAAATTCCAAGGGTTTTTGCACTTTGTCAAGTCATTGCCGAGCCATTTTCAAGTCACGAGTTGAGTTAGCCTTGTTGAGTATGAGTTGAGTTCGAGTTTGGGAACTCTGCTTTAAATAGTTAGTAACACCAATTTCAAAGTTTTATGCCATGATATTTTCTAAGAATTATTAAATTATATAAAAAAGTCGCCATCTCTAAGTACCCCCATCTATTTTTGAAAATTCGACATATTGGTACTGGATCCAGTACCAATCTCCAAGTATTGTCAAGGCCCTATCGTGAAGAGGAAGAGCACTTTAGTAGAAAATTGTCTTATTGATAAGACTTCGCAATTTACTAATGAACTCTAGTTCAAGAAATTAATGTATTTGTTGAAATACTTTAAAAAATCAATTATCCAAGGTCCAAATGTACAAATAAAACTTTTCAGTACTACAACTTATCCTTACGCATGCATTGACCATTCAATACATTAAACATATGCATATTGTTGTCCTATGTTAAAATAACTTTGCAGAAATGTAAACATGCAAACCCACAAAATCAATCACACATTTTGACACAAGGATTTTACGTGGAAATCCAATTTGGGAAAAACCACCAGTAATATGCTACCAATTTTCACTCTTCTAAAGTTAGCTCTGTAAGGAGCCAACCCTGTTAAAAGTTACAATGCACATTGTTAAATGTGACCTAGTTAAAGGATTTCAATCACCCTATTAAGAGTGAGCCTTGTTAAAGGACTTTAGAACATTCCGTTAGAATGTCACCCTGTTAAAGAATTTACTAATGATTGTTAAGTCAACCTTAATCCAAAGGATTTATCCAAACGGATACAATTGTTAGAGTAATGGTAAGACTTGATTTGATAACTATAACAACTCACTTGAAGATTACAGATCTCACATTCAGCCCTATTGAGTCCTCCATTCTACTTGCTTTCATCCTCTTTGTCTCTAACAGCTTGTTCAACCTTCAAGCATTCATCCTCTTAAGCCTTCTTGCTTTGCATGCTAATTGCATACTCTTCTATTTGGCCATCATATGAAGCAACACCCTAGACTTCTTATATTCCTTAGGTTCTCACACATGACAATTGTTGCTTCTAGCCGGCTATCTCTATAAATAGAGAATTTAGGTCTTTTACCACTTAACCACAACTGTCCATTCTACGCTTAGGTAAGATTCAATGAATATACCCACTTTTCCATTTTAGTCCCTTCTAAAAACTTTCTCTACAATCCTCTTTGAATTCACCTCAAAACGGTTTATCTTGAATTCTATGCCACCAGCTCATCATAGTAATCTTTCACACGCTTCACACAATTCAAGAAATCAGCTTTGTCCGCTCAAATTTGTTAAATCTTTGATCTAACTCAATTTACTAGCACTCAGCAATAACACTTTGTTCTCTCAGCCAACACTGTGTTTTGATGCTTGGCCAACACAGGGTTGCTCGACATCCAATGGGTCTTTACTTGTGCTCGGCACATACTAACTACCTTCACTCAGCACCAACTAGATTTCACTTGTTCAGCTCATACTAACTTTCTTGACTCGGCACATACTGAACTTTGCTGCTCGGCTTCAACTATTTTATGCTCGGCCTGCACTAACTTTGCTCGGCATGCACTATTTCCTCGGTTAGGCTTGCCATACACTTTTCTTTACTTAGCCTTCTTCTAGTCTTTGCTTAGGTATACTTTCATTATAGCCTTATGTAGATAAACAATAAACTATATCATCAATGTCTTGCTTGGTCTTAATGCTCCTTTTATACACCAAATAACTCAACCTTTCTCTAAGTTCTCTTGTTATCCTTCTTTTCAAATCCTCTTCATCAATCAAACAAATGATAGCATTTAAACCAAAGTAAGCAATTGTCTCACCAACAAGTAGTAGGTTTGACATCAGTGACAAAATAATGATTGTTCCATGATAGTTTCATCAATCTCCTTCACTTTAACAATCTCATTTCAACAGTATTAAGCCAATAAACCTGCATCGGTACATATAAATCTGTAAATCTTCTTATAAATCTGCAGTGGTACATATAATAGTTTTCTTATCTGCATCAATACATATACATAAGTCTCTATGCAGCAATAACAAACAAGTGTGTGTTTAATTAAAGTGTGATTACTCAAGCAGTTGTAAGCCATCAATGAAGAGGCATGGGTGTTAACAACCAGCAGCTTAGTCATCAAGAGGCAACAGTTACCATTAGGATGACACTACCTTTAGGAGGAGACATGACTACTCCAATTCAAGGATAAGAAACATATTAACAACCTACATTCAAAGGAGAACATCAATCAAGGAAAATAAAATATTGGGACTCAAATTGAGTTATACAATTTTGTGCATTTTATCAATAATTTGGTCTAAATGATTAATGCTATATGTAATTTAAGAATATGTTATTATTATGTTATTCTTATATGTAGGATATAGACAAAAATGTACAATTATTTATATGTTTGTTGTAATCAGTCATGACAGGGATAATAGGGGAATACAAGGAGGGGAAACAATTATGAGGACCACTTCTAAGCATGTCACCCCATAGTGATGATGCATACTCCGATGAGACCAAAGAGGTGGAAGGACTAGCCTGCCCTTGGGCTTAAAAGGAAGGATGTTTTGGACACTCTCTTGTAGTTTCCCCAAACCCTAACCATGGTTGACCATTACTCAAGGAACTCTGAACATAAGGATGAGATTAAGGGTGACAAAGAAAGAGAGGAACGGCTATGGGAAGTCTCACTAGGTAAAATCCCTAATATGGATGGCAAAAGGGCCATATAATGGCCAAGAGGGATGATATCCACTCTTGCATCTAGGGTAAAGGTTCCTTTAAGGCACCCTATTATGCATTCTCATCCTAGCTCTCTTATGGTTGAACTCCATTAATTAATTTTATATGACTAAATTAGTGTTCCTAACCCTAGTGGTAAAGATCTATGCTTTGAATGTCTAATATGGAAGATCTATTATGTGGATTATGATTCAATGATTTCCTAACATGTTAGTGGGATCTCAACCAATTACATAATGTTACTAAATCTATTCTACTTATTTTTCTACTTGAAATTCATAATTTTGGGCAAAAACTAGGGCATTCACAAAAGGGACATTATAAGTAGCCATGTCTTCTAGTAACCCCAAAACACGTAAAAAGGGGGACAACTTACATCTTTAGGCTAAGAATCACTAAAGTTTCATGAAAAGACATTCCCACAACTTAAGAATAAAATACAGTTCAAATCTAGGACTCCATACTTACATAATGATGCTCAAGTCCTCTTCCTCTTGGGTAAACCAAGGAAAGGGTAGCCAATGCAATGTGAAGCCTCTTGGCTTGAGTTGAGGACAGCATACATTAGTTTCAAATACAGCTGCTCAATCTCTCCCACTTTGCTAGGATTATACATAGACAAGTCAGAGGAGCAATTAGACAAGAGGGAGTGGGGGTGTTTCTTTGGCCACTCGGGTAATCAGGTTGTTGTTGTATGCAGTGACATTGGCAAACAGTCAACGAGAACATCAAAAATCTCTAGAGTTATTTTGTAAAGAAGTGGGGATGCAAATGAACATCAAAAAAACCAAGGTCATGATCTATACTTTGAAATGAGCTAGAAAGGAAATAAATTTTGAGATTGAGGGAAACTATTTATAGGGGGTAAATAAACAAGTATCTTGAGCTTGATTTTTGTAAAATTGTAACAATCTCAACCAAACAGCGACTTGTAGGACAAAAAAGAATACAAGGGTGTTGAACTCTATGCATGCTAAAAATAGATGTAGATCAGCAAAGCATGGGACTGGAAAACAAAGAAGAACATGTTTGGGTTGTTTGTTATGCCTATGGTTTTGTATGGTTGTGTTGTGACGTTCTTACACCATCACTCCATTGCAAATGGGGACCCCCTCTTTTGCATTAGTTGTAGTAGTGGTCTTCAGTGGTCTTGGTAGCAATTTTCAAGGGCCAAAAAGGTGAATTAGGGCAACTTTGGCCTCTTGGATAATCAAGTATGTCAAGCGTGTGAACAAGAGCTAAGCTAAGTCAAGGACGTGGAGTTGAAATCAAGAGATTTATGATGAAATGATATAAGAACCATTTGAAAATCCTTGTTCTGGTTTCAATTTCATCTTAAAAAGGTCAAGGAAAATTATGGGAGGTAACACTACTAAAGGCATAATGAATCCTGAAATTTGGCTTTTTTTAGAACTCCCAAAATCTAAGATCTATATTATAACTCTTATGAAGTTGAAACCTATCTCAAACATCTCAATAGTATTTATATAAAATTATCTTAAATTATACTTAGATATTATATTTTATATAAATCCTCTCACCCTCCAAGATGAAGAAATTGACTTGAAGAATTGGGATGTTAACTTGCAAATAAAAAATCCTAACATTAGGTTTAAAATTGACCATGTCTTAAGATTCACAATCCCAACAACCCCCGAAGTTCCACCCCTATTGAAAGAAAGTTCCAGGTCCAAACTGATGAGAAAAGTGAAGAAAAAAATGCAAAATGATGATTTTTGGGCGAGAATTTGCCAAGTTAACATAATCGCAAGGAGAGGGTAGAATCCGCCCTTCACTTAGGATTCTTAATTCTAACAGCTATGAAATTTCTTCCCCTCAAACATGAACAATTCAAGGCCAAATTTAAGATCATAATTCACAGCAAATGCAATCCACAAATTAGAATCAACAAAGCGTGAAAAGATAAGTTTGAAGCCAAATAAACAAGAGTGAATACTCATGAAGAATCCTATGTTAGATTTTGCCAAAAACAAAGTGATAAACAACAATAAAGAAAGTATAAATGATACAACAAACACCAGCAATTACCCTGGGAAAACCATTCCAAAATTGAAGAAAAAAACCCAGCTACACAACAAAATATTACTTTATTAATAATAAAATGTTCAAGTGTCCAATGCCTTTCCCTTGATGCGATATATATAACACATAGAGAGACTCATCACATTACAACCAAAGGTCTCTTAAATTTCCCAAAATATGACTTCATTTTCAAATACACAACTCTTCGTATTTCCATGCCCCAACATATGTAGTAAGGCACATCTTTATATTTAATATTACAATTATTATCATAAATATCCTCTTTAGCTGAAGGTGACCATAATGATAATAATGCCCATATTTTTAGAGATAAAGATCTCTATCACAGCTACAATCTCCAATGCTCCTCTTAGCAAGACAGATATTTAGCTAAACAGTCACACATGGCTGCAACCAAAAATGTCAATGATAAATTCTAATCACATAAATCCAAAAGATAGTTGATAGAATCACTCAACATGTAAAACCTACAAAAATAACATTCCACTTTCATCATGGACGCACTCAACATGATGTTGTCATGGAATCTCTCAACATGACAAACCTGCAAAAAATCACAACCAACTTTCATCACGGACTCACTCGACGTGATGTTCTCATGGAATCTCTCAACATGACAAACCTACAAGAATCACAACCAACTTTCATCACATACACTCTCAACATGATGTTGTCATGGAATCTCTCAACATGATTGTTGGAAACTACAATTGGAGCAATTGTTATGTTGTCATTGATGTCAAACCTATTGCTAAGACAGAGTGTCAACCCTACAAAAAAGACATTGTATTAACAGTGTAGAGTGCCATACAATTTGATTGATGAAGAGGATTTGAAAAGAAGAGATCATGAGATGACCTAATGAAAGGTTGAGTTGAGATGTATTAAGTATCATGGAAATGCAATGGGAACTTGACTAATTAGTCCTTGACAAGATAATGTGTTGTTCAATCAATATATGAGGTGAAGAAGACAATTGGATGAAGGTAAGAGTTGAAACAAGTCAAAAGGATAATCTTGAACAAGGATCAATATTACACGGTCAATGAAAGAATTGAAGCGGAAGATCAAGGAACTTATGTAGAAGCCAAACAAAATAGTGCAAGCTGAGTGTTAGTTATTGCCGAGCAAATTTATGAAGAAGCGTAGCAATGACCGACCGTAGTAATGGCCAAGCAAGCCTGTCAATGCTGAGTGAGAAAGAATAGTGATTACCGAGCTACACAGTGATGGTCAAGTTGAAGAACACGGTAACAATTGAGCGACAACAAAAGTTACGATTTGAGAAAGACTTGATTTTGAGGCCCACACAGATGGAATTATGAATTGGTCAAAGTGCATGGTAGATAAAGATTAATGAGCTAGCATATTTAATGCATAAGGAGAGTTTGTTACACGATCAAAGGAAAGGATTTGATTGGAAGTTTCTAGAAGGAGAACAAAAGGATGGGAGGATTCAATGAATCTAACCTAACCCTAAGATCAACGGTGATGTTTAAACAAAAAAAGATCGAAATTACCTATTTAAGGAGGCATAAAGAATGAATTTTAGAGGTTGGTTTGTTGTTGATTGGAAATCTTAAGGAGAAGTTGTTAAAAGGAAAACAGCAGAGGTGAAGTGTGAAGAATTTGTAAAGTGTGATTGCTTGAGGAGATGCCAAAACAGATCAGTGATGGAGATGTCAATGGAGGCCAATCAATGAACTAGCAAATGAACGAACAAAGATGTGAACTTGTGAAATGAGTTGTACTTTACAGATCAAACCTACTATTACATTCTAACCATTGTATTAGTCCAAATTCCTTTAATCAAGGTTGACCTAACAGTCATTTTGTAAATCCTTTAATCAAGGTGACATTCTAATGGAATGTTCTAAAGTCCTCTAACAAGGCCACTCCTAACAAGGTGACATTTAACAATGTGTCGTATAACCTTTAACGGGGTTGGCTCTTAACTAAGCTCACTTCAAAAGAGTGAAAAATTGGTAGCATGTTACTTGGTGGTTTTTCTCAAATTGGGTTTCCACGTTAAATCCTAGTGTCAATGTGTTATTTTCATGAGTGGATGTTATTGTTTTGCATGTTATATTTTACAGTAGTTTATTTAATGGCAATCGGCACATATAGAGACAAAGTTAAGTAAATGCATGAATGTTAAATTGCTGAAGTTATGCTATAGAGACCGAGTGGCTATCTAAGATTGATTAATCTATTTTAAGTGATTAAAAGTTGAATTGGTACATTTGGACCTGAGGATAACTGATTTACACCCCCCCCCCTCAGTTATTCTAAATCATTATATCAATGATGAGTTAGTAAGGTTTACAACCAACATTTTATCATGGACTTTCTCAACATGATACAATCATGGACTCTCTCAACGTGACTTCCAACTCCCATCACAAAATCTCTCAACCTAACGACAACATAGATTCTCTCTAAATGATGTTCACTATGAATCTCTCATAAGTGAAAGAGTTATCAGGTTGTCCTTACAACTTATTATTTAAATTCACTTGAATAATAACTCATTAAATCACAATTGAAATTATTTTCCAACAAGAGTCTTAAAATCTAACAAGAAAGGAAACTGTTAACACGAAAGTTTGTACCCTTGCCTAAAGTTTTGACCTAAAGGCAACCTCGTGTAACATGGAAACAATCTCAAAAGTGTGGGACTTTGCAATTAGAGATTGAATCTTCGGAGAAGGCCAGCTTCCTTACTATCAGGGTGCACCTAACTACTTCTTGAGAAGAAAAGGGAGAAGGAGATGCATGAAAATCAAACTACCTATCCTAAACTAGAGGGGGTGATACACCAAATAGTATTTCAATCTACTTCCTTCCAATAATTGCACTAAAATCCAATAGACTCCACAAGATATACCACTATCTGCATTCATTCAATCTTAACACCATAGACAAGCCAAAAAATAACATAATCATGCAAGGAATTCAACAGATTCACTTAACAGAATAGTTAGTTGATATGAACATAATCATATGGTATTGTAATTGCTGAAAATACATCCAAGAAAATGAGGCATAATAGATTGCACAAACTTAATTGGTTGGAAATGGATACAACAGCAGTGATTTCTATTGAATAAGAGGCAAGAACATTTACAAAGAATATTTGCAGAAGACCAGAAAAGAGAGATCTTTTGAACAACAACAACAACAAAACTTGCTTTTATAGGGTACAAGCATAACCCATATACAACCTTGAGTCTGAACTCACACAAGCATGAGATTGGATTACAGATGAGAGCAACATCTGAGAATCAAAAGAAAACCTAATCATGAAGTGCAACTGCCCAGAAGAAATGATAGAAAGAACAAAGGTAAGAGTGCACTCAGCCACAAGAGATCAAATCAAAGTAGAATCGACCATGATATGCATTTAAGAAGCATGGAGTGCAATGGCATTGAGGACACCCAAAAATGGTTGCAGACAAACAAATCATTTCTCCTTAATCTTTCCAACTGCTACATGGATTACATTCACGTCGTGCCAAATCAGCAAGTCAACTGAATTCAACCATTCCATCTGCCAAGTGGTCTTATACCCTTGAAACATTTCGCCACCTTGCTCAGCATTCTAACTATCTCATTGATCTGTGCTCACAACCATTTGCAACTTCACAACTTACCATTTTCATTAACTGTCTAGCTCTACAAGACCGCGACCTTCCTGTTTTATTTATCACTGCTTTGTTGCTCTTTATCATTTTAGCCATTTGACCATTGCGACCCTGCGATCAACATGAAATTGACCATCTCGCACCTTCACTGTGGTTTGGACTTAGCAACCTTTTAACTGTGCAATGATGTGAAGCCATTCATTTTGTCTTCTTCGCCTCTTCGCAATTGCCAGACACAAACATGTTTTAACCTTGCAATGTTGCGAACACAGCTAGGCTAACCATCACCACCATTTTGCAGCTTCGCGACTTAATCTCTAGTTAACATGATATGCGTGCAATCATGTGACAACCATGATCCTTAACTGCCAGCATTACCATTCGCACCATCGCAACTTAAAACTTGATTGTAGCTCATATACCTACTACAATGTGAAGAGAACATAAATTTGATTGTTTGATGCATCTTGCAACTTTGCAACCATTTATCTAAACCACAAATCAGACCATGCGAGGTTGCGAAAACATCCCTTTAACCGTTGATTGCTCCGTCATGACTGCTCACTATTCTTTTCAACTAACCGCTGCGAAATAGCAACTATCCCTCAAACTAACCGCCATCACACCATCGCAACTTAAGTTTATAACCTCAATGTTAATCCTACGATGGTGCGCTCAATGGCCTAGGCGGCTTTGCCACTTTAACCCTGGTTTGCTCTGAACCTCCTACAACAATGCGAACAATGCATTCTGCAACCTCGCCATGTTGACCTTGGGTTAACCATAACTGCAGATGAACCCTTGTGATGTTGCACCTAACTGCTTTTGCTCCCTAGCGACCTGCAACTAGATGCTAGTTCTAACAGCTGCGAAGCTGCACTGACTGTGGAATTGACTGTATCACACCTTCGCGGCCCCTATGATAGTTAAGCCTTAAACTGAAGCGATAGAGCAAAAAGGACTAATCACATCGTCACAACTGTAATGCCTCCTACAATATGAAATTTTTTATAAGGTTTAGGGATATAAAAGAAATAAGGTTTTTTCATATCCATATTAGGCTTGCATGGCAATTGATGAATAAGTCAATGAACGTAGACATGGCTGTCACCCTGGATATTCAAATTTTAGGAAGGGGGAAAAATGATTAACAAAAACCATAGCGGAGCTTTGTTTCCAACAAGAATCTCAAATTTTACCACAAACATTAAAAGCAGGTATAAGAAATGTGGGGATACTATAAAGACTCCCTCTCAACCAAGAACAACTCCCTCTAAAGTTGAACATTTGCCTCTGAATCACAAGCTTCATCTAAATCTCAAATGCAAATATGTATTATTAATTCAATTTAGTCCTCATTTATTGAATTTTGTCGAATCCTATAGTTAAGAGATACTAATGACTTATAATATCAACTCTAATAGAGATCAATATTAAAATCATTCACTTATCCTAGTGATAAATATAACAAGAATTCATAACCTATACTCAAAGATATAGAATACTAATCTCTTCTACAATTTTATTCATTGTTATTTGCAAACTCTTATTACTAATTGAATCCTACATATTCTTCACAACATAGATATTACCAATCGACAATCCTTAGAACCTCTTCTCCATCAAATATGTCTGATAGAGTCTGCTAATTTACAAAAAAATCCTCTTTGTCCAAGAGCAAAGCATTCGAGTGATATACAACAAAACAATTAGATGTTAATTTTGACCCAGAAATAAAGTAATAAACAACAATAAAATTAGATGGAATCCCCTATGTCCAGATTCAAGCCCCCCCTATTGGCCAATTAGATGATTGGCTTCACAAAGAAATCCACATTCAACACTCGACATACATCAAACACTATTCTGAGAAATTATGTTAGCCTTTTTTTGTGCAGAGGTACGCTCACATGCAGAAGAATATACTCTAAATTAAGAGAATGACTAGAGAAGAAACTCGATGCCAAAAATTATGAAAATGCGATCCACCTCAAAAACACTTAAAGCATGGTAATTTTGACAGAATTGAAGCACAATAATATTATCCTTGAACAAAATGATGGAAGCATCATGAAATATGCCAACAATGCCACGAGGAAGCAAGTTAATACCATGACATCGATGCCAAGAGAGAAAATGCTCGAACAAGAGGCCTTTCGCCAGTATGATCGCATCAGTTATGGAAAGAACCTTTTACGTGCCTATTGAACTCCCACCAGGCATGATAGATACACAAACAATTCACACAAGATTCACCGTTGAGAGTAAAGTTAGCATACAATAAGTTGCATTGCAACCATCACTCTCGTCTCTCTATTCCTATGCATGAAATGACAACATGCATAGCAGGCAAAAATAGAGGCAACCAAATAAATGATAAACAACAATCATAGAGCAACTCTCAATCACAAGCTCCTTCAAGGGACTCCAACCTAATTCCACATGCACGTCCATTGCCTCCTCAGCAGGTTGCTCGAAATCAAAAATGTGTAACTCGACGGCTTCAACCAATGCCATCCATAGTGTTCAACAACCTTTCAAACATCTTGAAGACCCTCCAGAATAAACTTGATCCTATGATTCCCATCGCGAGAGCCTTCAAATTTTTGGGCGATAGAGAGCTCCTCGTTGTATAGAAATAATGGAAGCACTTAAATTTTAATTTGTTCAACTCTCATGTGAGCTCTATTGTTGTGTATTGAGGATTCTATAATGTATGTGTCAATATGCAATGCAACACAAGCATTGGGGGACGTCAGGATGGATTTCCAAGATGAGGGAAAAAGGGGGCTTCAATTTGGGGATGGAGAGTGGAGGTTTGTAATATATATTATACATATAGTACTTGAAATGCTAGTTATGAAATGATGTATAATAGTATAAAAAACTAATAAATTATAAGAACATAGCACAATTGCAATATGCCCCATACAAAATACAGTATACTCGAACATTGAAATTGAAGTTTTCATATTGAACATTGAAGAAGTTTTCATATTGAACATTGAATATCGAATTACAAATTATGATTGAAAATTTAAAAATTTAGATTGAAGATTCTAATTTAAAATTATAATAGTATAAGTGAAATTGTAAATACTAAATAGCAAACTTGCAAATGCCAAATACTAAATACTTGAACAATGAAGTTATGAATAATGAACAATAAAACATTGCATATCAAAAAACAAATTAGAAATTTGAATTGTTAAAATTATAAAATTGTTGAAACGGCAAATGGAAGATTTCTCCTATATCAAATATATTTGAATTGTAAAGATGATTACAATGAGTACCATCATAATATGATATCAAAAAAACTACAAATGTCAAAATGTAGTAAATGAAGGACCTCTAATGATCCCTCTAGGCAAATTTCTCGTCACTGGAACTGTTGCACGTCTACGCGTCCCCTCGCATCCTTGAGTCCCGACAGCAACTTGGTGGTGTGAAGGCAACAGTGGGGGACACAAGGACATTGAGTCCCTATCCTAGAGACATCCCCAATTCAAGTTTGGGGGGTTTAAGGGGTGCAAGTCCTCGTGTTATACTGTCAATATGATGAATGCCTTATCTTTGCTATCAATGTCATGATATGAATATTTGAAATCTCCCCACATTTTTCAAAAAATAATGTCTTCTTATATAGTCCTCAAAAAAGTCCATCTCGAAATGTGTCTCACCGTCCCCATCCCACATTCTCCACAAAACATTTTGAAAATACTCTTAAACCTACACTACGTAAAACTTTGTTTTTGTCATTGATCCATCACCCCTTTAGTTACTATGGTTCCCTTAAACATCACACCAATCCCAATTTGAATCCGAAGAAAGAATTCAACAACATTTATTATGATCCTCAAGAGTCTTAAGAGTTATGCGGCAATATTCTACTAGAATTCTTGGATTAGACTAAAGTTGACAAGTTGCCAAATTCAACCCACAGTACAAGTCTTTAAGGACCAACATAAAATAAATATTAATAGAATTTAAAAAATGTTCTAATCTAAATAGATTTTAAATGCAAAATCTTTTGCAATCCAAATTAGTGGGATTTTGACTCCAAGGTAAAACCATGACAACTCACAAAGATAAGTCCCCGTTAGATGGACACATGAAGTGTCCTAGCACTCTTTTAAGGGAAATTTACACAAGATAAACTACAGTCTACTTCACAGTCCCCCACTTCAATTATACCACTTGTAATCTCAAAGTTAGCTTCGGTAGCACAAATGATTAAGATTTACAAATGCTAGGTCTCATTAAAACAAGATATGAAACTAACAAACATATTTTCCTTGGTTCAATCTAAGGCAATTGTAAAGGGAAAAGGATTTCAAAATGGCTCCAAATCCAAAGTCATATCTAGCACATATCTTAATTTGAGGTTTTGCTTCCAACGTAAAAACACGACAACTCACCAAGATAATTCCCCCTTACATAAACACATGAAATATCCAAGTACTCTTTGAAGGGAAATTTGTGCAAGACAAACTACAGCCCACTTCACAATCCACCACTTTAGTTGTAACACTTCTAATCTCAAAGTCACCTTTCGTGGAACAAATGATTATGATTTATAAACACTAAACCTAATTAAGAACAAATATGTAACTAACAAATCTATCTTCCTTAGGTCAATCTAAAGCAATTGCAAGGAAAAAGGGGTTTCAAAATAGCTCAAAACCTAAAGTTATGTCTAACAATATAAACATACCTCTAAAGGCATACACTTTTACACAAAACCTCCTTAAAAGTTCAGACAAATTCAAATATTATGAAACATGGGCATTCAACATGATACTTCCATAGTACCACACATTGGTGAGTTGGCAGCATCTAATCCAAAAATTCATACAAAGATTCCTATGTACGAACTCTAGGCAATATTAACACTAAGCTTCATACCAAGTTACCATAATTGCAATCTCTAACTATTTTTCCTTAATCACACCCCCACAATTAGAGGTATCATTACTAATCACACTCTAATTAGCAAACAAATATCCCTTGGTTAAGGCATCCAAACAGAAGAGGCCTTGTCAAGATGAATTCACAAATAAAAATTATTATATCATATTAAACAAATACCTTCATATTTCTGGAGTGGGTTTAACCACGGAGGAAACTCCGCAGTTAAACACACTCGAGCTGGAGTAGTACTAGGATGGGTCATCTCCTAGGAAGTCTCGATGCTTCACATCTGTGAGCATCACCTAGATCCAATGAGTGCTAAGTGTTCCATTCATTTTCGTGAGTGATGGGTTCATGTGAACCATTGCTCATGAAACATGGGTTCAATGAGTTTGACTCAAAAACTACATAATTGAATCCTAATAGCAATATCACAATGAACTCTAACAAACCCTCTTTTATTGAAAAAAACAAAAAAAAAAAAAAAAGAAAACAACAAATATAAAGACACTAAATCGCCCCATACACATTGAATAAAAATACAATAGCCATTAAAACATACAAAATGTCACCAGAAATATATATACAAACAAAAGTAGCAACTTATCTAGTACAGGAAAAAAGAATCTTCCCAAAAACAAAATTTGGAATGACGCCAAACCCATTGGTCGAGTAAACACATTCGCACCAACACAAAAGTGCCAATAATATAGGCAAACCCAAAGAAAGGAAATTTCAACACAAAAATGAAATGCAAAAACGAAGAACTGGATTTTTAATACAAACAACGAAATGCAGAAACAAAGAGCTGAAGAGACAATGAAATGCAAGAATACAGCTGTAGTTTTTGCAGATCTTTTGACAACCTAACTTGGGTGGAAATGGTTTGTTCTATGTTGAAAAGGAGTAAACTCCTCTAAGGTTCACTTTACATTGTTAACCAATTTTATGCTTATTAAAGTCAAGGTCCCTGTGAATCTGTTTCCTTATCTGGTGGATCTGGTTTTCCCCTCTTGAAAGGGAGTCAACTATGTTGGCTTGGGAAAACACCCATTAATAGAGAGACACCGTTTTTCTATCCAATTTTTTTTCCTACTCATACAATGCAGTGAAAATGACAAAGAAATACATTTGAATATACAGAACCATTGATCATACGAGATTCTTTAGCCTTTAAACAAGCGATAAAAAACAGAAGAAAGGATGAAGGATAAGGAACTGCTGTCTACCTTTTATTCTGCTGAAGAAGAAAAAATGAAATGCGATGGCCCTGGCTTGGCTATGGAGTCCAAAAAAATTAAGAATAGTTCAGTCTCAATAAACCTCGGGTAAGATTAGGCGGACAAAATTAGAAAATACTAGTACATCCCAGGGCGACGCAGAAGGCCTCCCACAGATGAAGTTTTTGCTCATCATCTTCTCTTTGTCGTGTTTATGCTTAAATATGCCTCATTAAGAGTCCATTCGTGATTAGAAGAGTTTTTTAGGCTTTCAACTTTTTGTTATTTTCTATTCTACCTATTTTTAGATTTCGGAGAAAATCAAACCGTCCGAAGGAAGGGAATCTCGCAAACATAGTTCCGTGTTAAACGTGAGAATATGAAAATGCAGCCGACGTCAAAGGAGACTCTGGATTGTTGTTGTCACTTGTCGAGATGTTCCGTAGCAATTTAATGCTTTCTTTTAGCTTGGAGGGCCAGCAACACATTTTTCTTTTTTTTTTTAAGAGGGGTAAACGCTTTGACCTGGAGCTATGAATCAGCGAAGTCACAAACGGGGGACCTCATCCCCATGAGATTTGAACCTTGATGACAAGGATAACAACACAACAACTTCACCATCACAACATGCCACTATTGGCCAAGCAACACATTTTTCAAAAACTTAAACAAATAAGTATTAAATTTGAAGATAAGAATTTCACTTTCAATTTTTCACAATATCTTATTATTATACAAGTTTTCTTTTTAAAAGGTTTTTATGCTCTCATCATTCCACATGATGTCATCTCACTATAGTTGGATTATGTCTATCTCACTATAGTTTTGGTGTATCTAAAGAAGTCCAAATAAAATGAAATTGATGTGTATTTGTTACTTTTAAGATCTAAGGAACATGTTTTATTTAATTAGGGTAGTCATCATCAACACTACCAATTAGAAAGTTACAAAGTGTAATATTGTTTAAATTATTAGACATTAAATTCACAAATATTATAGCAATTATTTAAATGTGCTTAACTATTAGATCATCTTCCCTCTATAATAATGTGTGTGTTTTTAAATAAATAATAGTGTACTTATTTTGTATAGATTGGCAAATGATCATGCACAACAAACTTCAATCGAACATAACAAGTTTGTAGACAAAATAGAGTGCAAGGGTCTAGGCTTTTACAGAGAGAATGGAGGCCAGTTCAGGGGTGATGGACGGTGGGGTTTGCAGTAGGGTAGAACTAAACCCTTTCGGAGGCATGAGGGTTTCACCTACACGGCTTAGTGGAAAAAATGGTGGTCATTTGCTAGGAGAAATGGAGGACCAAAAGATCAATGGAGGGAGACCAAAAGGGGGGGAATGTATGTAGGTCTATGGATATGAACAGGGTCCAGACTAGGAATGGGAGGATTGTAAACTGTTTGAGGGTTCATTTCAAAAAATCTAGGAGGCAAAGTGGATTTTAGCTATATTGCTCAAAGACTGAGGAGACCTCAGGTGATGGAAAACCAGGAGAAGCAAAGGGTAAAGGATCCAGAGGTGGAAAGGTGCATTATGGATAAAGTAATAATGGAGTTGAGTTCCTAGAAGGAGACAGTAAGTTTTTTAAAAAACAATACTTTCTTTTCAAAATGGGGAGGCTCTTGGCCATCTATTGGTAAGCTTAAAATGTGGTGTGATATAAAATGGGGTCAAGTAAAGGATTTCAAAACTTTAGAGAATGGGTTTTGTATGATCACAATGGATAGTGCCCATAACAGGGATTGGATATTGAATGGGGGGGCTTATTTTATGGATGGGATCAATTTCTATATGAAACCATGGGTCCTAAATTTTGACCCTACAAAGGAGGCTATAAATTTTCTCCCAATATGGGAAGGATTGAGAAATCTTCCCCGAGAACATTAGACTGATGAATGTTATCAAGGGATGAGAATCAAGCTTGGAACATTTGTTGAAGTAGTGGAAATGGTTGATAAGGTTACCTTTCAAATGTTTCCATGTATTTGCATAATATGGAATGATTGCCACCCGCTACCAAAGATGATAGAGTTGTGCTATGATGAAGGAGTTTGGAGACAAGCTTTATCTATAGAGGAGGAGTTGATGGTTTGTGAGCTTTTTCTTAGTGAAGACCATGATTCAGAAGAATGTTCAAAGGAAGGACACTTGAAGTAAAAGGAAGGTGACAGGTTATTAAATAGGGCAATTATGTTGTTGGATTTCACTTCTTCTCAGCAAGGAAAGAGTGGGGAGGAAAAATTAGTTGTACTAGTTGATAAAGAAAGTGAATTGTTCCTGAGTGCAAGGATGATCAATGTGCAAGAGGAGAAATAGGTTTGTAATGGTAACAAAGTGGGAGGGGTTAGAGGAAGGGGTGTGGGTTTTGAGAAATTTGGAGCTTATGAGGATCAACTTTGGAGAATTGCATAGGTAGTCCTCAAATCTTTCAAAGGAAAGAAATAGATGAGTATGCCTAGAGAAGGAAAATAGGGGTTTCTAAGTGTGTTGGTGGAGAAGCTCCTATGATGACAGATTCCCCTCAAAAGGAAAAGGAAACAACACTTGTGTAGGGGAAGGAGGTGAATCTAAAGGATAGAGTGGAGAAACCAGATAAGGGGGCTTGGTCAAGTTTGGAGGAATTTGACCCCAATCTGATACAAGATAAGTTTGGTGTAGGTTTGGATGATGACAGAATAAAGGATATAGAGATATCCCCTATTAGGAACTTGGAAGGATCCTTTAATGAGGAAGGTAGCTCTGGGGAGGACTCTGAGGAGGAGGAAAGGGAAAACGAAGATTTGTTAGAAGTTGAGGACTTTTTAGGGCTTTTGGATAATATTGTCATGAAGGAAAAGAGAACTCTATCTCAGATGGAAAGGAAAAACCATAAAATTGAGGTGGGGGAAGCCAAAAGAGAGGAAGGAGGGCTATTAATGCTTTGGTACAAATAGCAAGAAGTGTGAAAGGTCAAAGTAAGCTAAAATCGGGAAGAGGGTCTGCCTCTTCCCGAAGAAGATGAAGCTCCTTTTATGAAATGCTAGAGGTTGCAATGCCCCTGACAAATTTCACTTGATAAAGTGAGACCAGGTTTTGTGTTTTTTCAGGAAACAAAGATCAAAGAGGAGGATATAATAGGTGTTAAAAGAAGGTTTGGTAGGTGGAAGAGTGAATGGGTTGAGGCAGTAGGAGCGTTTGGGGGACTTGGGGTGATGCGGAAGGATAAATTAGTGGTAGTAGTAGTTATGCAACAAGGGGGGAATTGGCAATGGATAAAGGTAAGATAAAAGCAATTGGATGCGGAATTCAATGTGATTAATGTATATGGACTGACACAAAGTAGGGGGAAGAAGGTGTTGTGGAAAACTTTGATAGAAGTTTTCGAGGTTATGCAAGATGAAATCGTTGTGCTAGGGGGAAACTTTAATGCTATTCAATATCCCAAAGAGAAAAGAGGGCGGAAAGGATGGAGATGTGTTAATTAGGAGGACTTCTCTTCCTTTATAATTGAAAATGGCCTTATGGATATCCCTTTGAAGAAATGTGAGTTTACTTGGACAAATAGGAGACTAGAGTTTGTTAATATTGTAGAAAAAATGGACAGATTTCTGATGGGAAGGGACTGGTCTACTGTTAATTGGATGGTGGAAGCTGAAATCTTACCTATCCATGGGTCATATCACTTCCCAATTAGGCTTTGGCTTCAAGAGGAATCCTCTCTGAACAAATGCCTCTTTAAATTTAAATCAATGTGGCTCAGGGTAGAAGGTTTTAAGGAGTTGGTGGGAAAATGGTGGAAAAATGCTTCATGTTACAAGGGAAATAAAGCCTTTTTTTTCTTTAAAAAGTTGTAGTTCCTAAAAGAGCCGAAGAAAATATGGAATAAAATGTCTTTTAAGAATATTTTTAAGAACAAAATGGACTTAGAAGAGTCTTTTAAAAAGTTGAATAATAGCATTATACAATAGAGGATGTTGGATGTTGATTTTAGGGAGGAGAAGTTGTTAAATAAAGAATATGACGAGTTCTTGGAAAGAGAAAAGGTGTTTTGGCACCAAAAATCTAAGGAAACCTAGATAAATGAAGGGGATAGAAACACACAAAAAAAAAATGATAATTTTGTAAAAAGTGAGATGGGCTCATAATAAGATATTTCCTATTGAAAATAGCGAGGGAGTCTTACTGAAGGATATGGGGTAGATTAATGGGGAAGTGGTGTTCTTTTTTCAAAGAAAAGGTTTGGTAGAACAAGGCGAGATTGTGGACTCGATCCCTGTTTTAGCTTGCATCCCAAAATGTATCACATATGAACAAAATAAGGTGTTTTTTGCAGAAGTGTCAAAAGAGGAAGTGCTTCAAGCAATTAAAGGGATGGGTAAGGATAAAACTCTAGGCCCATGTGGGTTTCCAACCAGGTTCTTTAGAACCTTTTGGAATTGTCTAGAAAATGAGATTTGGGAGATGGTGGAGGAATCAAGGAAAGGTGGGTTTGTATTGAAAGATCTAAATAATACCTTTATTGCCTTAGTGCCAAAAAAGGATGCTTGTAGAAATTTTGAGGATTTTAGACCTATAGCACTTTGTAATACAATATATAAGATTATTTCAAAAGTTATTGCAAATAGATTGAAAGGTGTTTTGAATTCGGTGATCTATATGGAGCGGAGTGCCTTTTCTCGAGGAAGATCCATTTATGAAGGTGTAATAATTTCTCATGAAATGATTCACTCTATTAGGTTGAAAAAGTTAAGTAAAATGATGGTGAAATTGGATATCAAGAGAGTCTATGATGAATTTGATAGGGAGTTTTTGTTGAAAGTCCTAGAAAAAATTGGATTTGAGTCAAGATGGATTAAATGGGTGTAGGGGTGCATATCATCAACTCATTTCTCAATTTATTTAATGAGAGTCCCCAAGGTTTTGTTTGAATCAGGGAAAGGTTTAAGACAAGGGGACCCCCTTTTCCCCTTTTTCTATTAATTATCCTAGAAGAGATTTTGGGCATGCTAATTGTGGAGAAAAGAAGAGATGGGCAATGGAAAGGTGTAAAGGTTGTTGAAGGGGTTGAGGTAGTTTCACATCTACAATCTGTAGATGACATTTTTTTGGCTCAGGAAGCTATAGAAAGGGAGGCTCGAGTTATGAAAAAAACTTTAGATGCATATGGGAAGGTGTCCGAGTAGAAGATTAATTGGAATAAATCTAAAAGTTTCTTTTTCAATACTCCCATTAGTAAACAACAAGCAATCTGTAGGATCCTAAACATTAAACAGGGGACTTTGCCCAACAGGTTTCTTGGTATTCCTCTATTTCAAGGGAAAAATAAGGTGGACACCTGGAAAGGCCTAGTAGAAAAGTGTATGAAGAAGATGGAAGGGAAATATTGATGTTAAAATTTGTAGTGTTTGCAGTCCCTATTTTTTCAATGTTGTGTTTAAATATCCTAGAGAAGGTGGTAAAAATCATTAAGCAACAAATGAGGAAGTTTTTATGGAATGGGTCTAGAGAGAATGATAAAATCCCTTTGCTAAGTTGGGACAAAAAAATTCTACCTAAGAAGGTTGGGGGAGTAGGTTTGAGGGACTAGAATTTTATGAACCTTGCTTTAGGTGCAAAATTAGTGTGGCAAATCTACAAAAACTCAGAGCAATTATGGATTAAGACTTTAAGGGTGAAATATTTGGATTCAAACAATGAGGAGAGGATCTTGACAATTCAAAATCCAATAAATGGATCAACAATATGGAATTTTATTATTTCCTATAGGAATGTTATTTTGGATCATGTATCATTGAGGATTGGAGATGGTAAAGAGGTTAACTTTTGGGATGATTCTTTGAATGGGTATAAGATTTTGAATGGGGAATGTCAAGATGGAGAGTTAAAGAGGGATTTGTGTGAAAATGGGACTCAAAAGTCATAGATTATATGCAAGAATCAGAAGGAACTTGGGGAAAGGTATGGAAATGGAAGGATTGGAGAGTGGGGGGGTTGATTCATCAACAACAACTTTCTTTGAAAGGCTTATTTGCTGCTAAGAAAGTTGTTTTAACTGGAGAAGAGGATAAAGTAAGATGGTGTTCTTCAACATTGGGAGAGTATACAGTGAAGCTAGGCTATGTTTTATTGGCCCAAAGAGAGGAAACTATTTTTTAAGCAGGGGACTTATGCTGGCATAAGGATGTTTTAGTGAAAGCAGGGTCCTTTGTGTAACTAGCATGCTGAGGTGAATAGTCATTAGAGAGAGAAGGAAAAGGTTGGGTTTTCATGGACCCTCGAGGTGTGTGATGTGTAACAAGGAGGAAGAATTGATGGATCACTTGTTATAATTTGTTTTCTAGATTTGGTTATGTGAACAATTTTCTACATCAACGTTTCGGATCACACTCTATGATCCTTTTTTTCTCCTTCTCTTATTTTGCATGCATCTTGATGATGAATCATAGAATGTGATCTGAAACGTTGATGTAAAAAATTGTTTACACAATCAAATCCAAAAAACAAATTACAACACTAATAGATTGTGGAAATCTAATAGCTCTAAAGGATCACTTGTTGTTGAACTACGAGATGGTCTCTTCTTGTTGGAGAAATGTGCATAAAAAATTGGGGTGGTAGGGGCCATGGATGTATACTTTAAATGATTTCTTTATTTCTTGGCCTAGGATGAGGATGAGGAATATGTTGGCTAGTGTGTGGATCGTCAACCCATAGATAGTAATATGGAAGGAGAGGAATAAGAGAAATTTTCAGGAGAAAGTTGAATCTTTGCAGAGGCTAATATGGAGAATTGATCACACTATAGAGGAGGTCACAAGTGAATCAATTTTTAGGAAAGAGTTAAATCTTTGCATTTTTACTAAAGATGATAGAGTTATTCATAAGTTGTGGCCAAGGATTAAGATAAGAAAATTAGGATGTATGGTTAAGGATAAAAAAAACTTAGAAGAAAGAAGGAAAACTCAATGGCAAACACTAGAAGATGGCTGGGTAAAGGCAAATTTTGATGGGGTAGCAAAAGGGAATCCTGGGCAGTCAGGGGTAGGTATCATTGTTAGAAATCAGGATGGGGAAACTATCCCTCCTGATTTCCCAAAATGGCTCCAAATTTGGAGGGTGATTTTCTCTTAGTGATAGAGGCTATTAGGAAGAATAGTATTTTAGCTCGGCATCTTGAAAATTATGTGATAGAAATAAGAAAGAAGTTAGAGAATTTGACATATTTTAAAGTAAGTCATGTTTTTAGGGAAGGGAATGGGGAGGCGGATATGCTCTCTAAATGGGCTATGAAATTTCAAGAGGAGGGGGAATGTAAGTTTGAATTGTGTAACCATTGGAAAGAAGAATTTTTTATTAACTTGGAAATTTTTATGTTTAAAAAGAGAGAGGAGGTTACAGGTGTTTCAAGATGATGCAGAAAGGATGACGACGATAATGATGGGATGGAGTGGGATAAACACAAGTAAGATTTATGATCTTAGAAAGGTGAAGCATAAAAAATAGAGTGATGAGATTTTGTAAGGATAAACAGGTGTTGATGTAAATTTTGAGCGTGCAGTTTAATGATGGTAGGTGGGAATGGATACTTTTAAGGAGTGCAGTGTTTACAACATAGATTAATTAAGTAATGCACATAGACAATGAACAAGAACAACGAAACTCCTTATAGTATTCGCATATGCCAAGATATTACATACAAAGCATAAGATCCCATAAGATGATTTACAATGATCCCAGACGGGGTATAAATACTTTTTGCCGAACCTTCCCGAAGGGGTTCGTCGGCTACAAAACAATCCTAATCTACCTGTTGGCTACCAAATACAAAATTTCTAACAACATAACCTAGTAGGCTACAGAGTGCAAAATCTACCGACAACATCATCCCCCTAAAAAGAAAAGTCGTCTCCTGATGACTAACAAAATAGGAGCAGCCCACATACAACAAGACAAAAAAATACTAGAGAGAAGATGGTGCCCTTGAAGAATGCTACTACCGAGGCAACTCGTAGACCTTCTCCATCTGAATGCTCAAATCCTTATGTATACGCAAATTAACCTCGACAACCTCCTTCAAGAGAAGTGTCGCATCCATAGCCTCTGTCTTGGCTAGCTGCAACTCATGTTCTGTTGCATCCTTATCCCTCAACAAAGCTACCCTCTCAGCTGCCCATGCTGCCTGTTGACTGGCCAAATCTGTTGTGAACTTCTCTTTAGCCTCCCTCTCAACTGCCAAAGATCTGTCGATTCCAATCTTGTCTGTTGCCCTGTCCACCTCTGTGCGTCTGTGAGCACAATAAACCTCCTTATACAGTCCCACAATCTCATGCACCAACTTCTCTAGCAGAGTGTTGCACGACCCCAACTCTAACTCATTGGCCCAATCTGCCAACATCTCCTGCGTCTCAACTGCTAGCCAACCTCTCTCCTCAAAACATGAACAGAACCGTTGCAAATAGATCCCCCTGATGTAAGCTTGAACCAAATGCCACTCTGTCTGCCGAGTGATAGCCTGTAATACCACATCATGTCCCTTCTTTAGCACAACATTTATAGCCCGATGTAGTCCCTGCACCTGTCCTCATCCAACCCATAATCCTCCTTTGTAAAACTCTCCATTGTCCACTCAACATCACTATTCTCTTCCTTATTTGCGAGGACCATGCCCACATTCGGTGCGGGCTCCTCTGCTCTTGATGCAACCTCGGCCTATGGCACCCCCACCTCCTGAGGCACCGGTACTATAGCTAATACTCCTAGGTGCTTGAGGGACTGGATGGATGGACCAACCTTGGTAGGGATGAGTCAAAACTGTTGTCTCAAGAAAGCACTAGCTCTATTAGGAGAACAAAATTTGGAAAGACTGATAGAGTGAAAGAGAGAAAGGTTAGAGATGGAAGTTACCTTCACTTTCAAAACAAAGCAGCAACAAAAGGCTCTCTATGGCATGGTGTAGGATCAATGCTTTAGATTCTTGCTTATATGCCCAATGTTAGAGGTGATAGATGCAGTTAAGGGAACCCTAAGTGATTTGTCCCAAAATTCTACTCGTTCCTAGAAGATTAATGTGGACATTGTAGCGATGATAATGGCATGGAGAGTGGAGCTGGATTTAATTGAAGAAGAGGTAAAATGGGTAATGGAATCTTTGTTTCCTAAGGACTTGATAGTAGGTTTGGACTCGCTTGTAGAATGGGCATGGCCAAGTCATGGGTTTTATTATAGTGAATGTTTTGAAGATGAAGCTGAAGGAGAGAAGATTGGAAAGTTTGGGATTTCGTGGTGACCTGATGGAGTGGATAGAGAGGTCTACAACGAAAAAATTATGGAAGAACGACATAAGTTGGTGGAAGGGATTCAATCTTTCCAAGACAAGGGAGAAGAGTGAGGGGTTTTTCTATAACACCACCTTGTTATCCCCGCTTTGGAGGATGTTGCCATCATAGAATGATTGTAAGGATGGTTTTTCCCCTTGTGGTGTGAAATTTCTAGGAAATCTTGTCTAAGAAAGTTTTTGGGATTGATAAGGATGTTTAGAATCCTTAAAGCATAAGGTTTTAAGCTAGGGTTGAACATGTTTCATTCTTTAGATGATAAACAGATAATAAATGAAAGGTGGTGAAATATGGATTTGGGTAAAGGAATGACAGGTAAGAGGTAGAGATGGAATGGATGTGTAGGAAATAATGGGGAAAGTGATTCCCAATGGAAGCATAGGTGTTTTTGTGAAGTTTTTTGTAGGAAGAAGATGGCTTAACTCGATGATGTCAAACTGAGCAAATTCAAAGGATGGTTTAGATTATAGTTTTTATAATTCCCAAAATGATATATAATGTTTCTTATCTATGGGAAAGCAAGTATTTTATAGTTTTAGAAGTGATTTCATCAGCCTAAATAGTAAGAAATTGGGCCAATTTGTATTGTAATCATTTTCTTGGATATTAATAAAAATATTTATTATTACTGACCAAAAAAAAAAGTACCTATTTTGTAATTGATAGATGAGTTATGATAAATTGAGGAGATTAATATGAAGGAAAATAATGTCAATATAGTGAAATCTATAAGTTTTCAAGTTTTATGATAAATTGGTTAAGAAGCTCATTAGATAGTACTTTGAAAATAAATATTTATGCGCTTTAGAGTCTATATCATCTTAAAATGGAAGCACTTTCTTTTAAGACCTTTTGGCCCTCCTTAGTGTGATTTGGTGCATTAGGACCTCCTCTTGCATTTAATTACTTAAATCAAGGTCCTTTCTGTATCACCTATTTTAGTAATTGCAAATAGAATAATAGGATTAACTAAGCATTCACAATACCCAATAGAGTAACACTTACGAGAGGACAAAGGGAACACTATGGAGGAAAGCAGACCAAGAATGATAAGCTCCTCAAGTGTAACCTTGATGACTTCGATGTGGCTAGATGTAGATGGATGTATGCTCAAGTGTGCTTCAAGATTCAAGTGGTGAGTTTGGGATTCAAGCCTGGAGGTGGATGAAGGATTCAACAATATAGTTGTGTATGGATTTTGACATGATGATGAGGTAAAACAGTTGTGCTATAGTGGTTAATGGGCATCATAAGTTTGCATAAAAGTTGATATCAATTTTGAAGGAAGAGGGTTTCATTTATAGGCTAAGGGGTGGTGAGATGGAGGGTCACGATTCAAGGATGGAAGAATGGTGAGGGAGGGCTAGGATGCAAGGAGAGGGGAGCACATGGATTGTGTTTCCTCAAAGCTCTAGCCTTGTAACAAGCATCATAAGGGGATTGGGTGGTCAAAATGGAGGGTCAAAGGTAATTACAAGGGAGGAGGAGTGTAGAAGAGGAATGTAAGAGGCATTTAAGGGCATTTATGGTGTGTATGAGTCATTAATACTCTTAGATAGGAATGAAAGAGGATAGTGGAGACTATTGAATTTGGCTTGGGTTAGAAGTCTGAACACTTGCTTAAAGTTGTGCACATGTTTAGGAGGGGGATTAGACTTAGCTTAGGAGGGGGGTTAGGAGGTAAGTGGCTTAACTTTGATGGGATGGGTTAATTAGTTGGCTAAGTGAGATTAGTATGGATAAATAGGTTGGATTAAGGTAATGGTAGGGTTTAGAGATGTTTTAGGGGTCTATGATGATTTATTAAATGCTTTATTTAATAAAAGGGGGATGTGGGATTAAATTAAATAGATTTTGCATTTATTTGATTTAATAGAGGAATGGGGATTTAATTGATAAATTTATTTTAGGTTATCATTTGATTTTATCAATTGGACTATAGTTAATTTAATTAATTAATTAACTAGGGGATGACGACTAATTAATTAAATAATAAATATTTAATCAATAATGTCCTAGGAGATGACTACATATGATTACCTAGTGATGTAATCAGATTTAGGTGTCTACACTTTCTACTTTCAACCTTGCTCAAAAATCTATGTTAGCACAAATTTCTATGCTTGGCTTCCTATTTATTCCCCCAATTAAATAAATTGTGCTTTAGATATATCTTCCACTTCTTTTGATGTAGGAGCATTGAGCTTGGATTTTGTCATTCATATGTTTTGTGCAGTTAGGGATGTGTTGGAGGCATATTGGTGGACCTTGTCTTATGTGCGCATAAGGATTGGAGTAATTGTGTTGGAGTTAGAGCTCTTTTGGTGGTTGTTGGTAACATGTTCCTATTTCCTAGATAGACTTTGGAGATTGTTTCTATGAGCTTTGATCCATTAGAGTTAGCTTGTGTGCTCTTAGATGTGGATCATTGGATGGCATTTGGACCTATGTCTAAGGCCTCATATTGTTATATTGTCTCATGAGTTAGTTATGATTGTCAACTTGGGGCCTGTCCTAAGTGTTAGTTAATCTATCAAGCCGACTTGTGGATTGAATGCTTATTTAATGCAAGCATTTATTTAATGTAACTTGCTAGGCTAACTTGCGGCTTGGTTTAGTATTAGTAGAGGGTTGTGATGTCTTTAGTGATTATTCAGTAGAGCATGGAGTAGCTAAGAGGAGAAAAGTTTAGCAGAGCCAGTAGCTAAGTGTGGACTTGGGAAACAAGAAGGTTTCTTGGTGGCTTGCGAGCACAATTTTAGATTCTTCTTGGAGTTTCTTTCAGATTTTGGTATGGACTAGCTGGGGTTTGGATCTTGTGAGGTCTTGCACAACTGTTATTGCAATTTCTTATGCATTTGGTCATAACCCAAAAGGTCTTATATCAAGGCATTCTGGATGTAAATCTTATGGTTCTACTATGAGAATAAATGTTATTTAGACTAGAATATTTGTGTTATTTTTTATATTTTTTTGTGTGTCTATTTATTGGGGGCTTGATCATCTCCGTTGGAGACTCACCTGCTTTGTATTGCATCAAGTGGCATTAGAGCGAAGGTTTGATCTAGTTGGTGATTGTTAGGGATTTTTTGTAGAGGGTTTATGAAGATCTTAGAAGATGCCTCTAAAAATATTAGACCTTAAGATGATTGCAGATCTATGTGATGTGGTGGATATAAAGATAACTAAGAAGTTTGCTCAATTGGAAGTTGATTTAATTGACCAAATCAAGGAAAGGATAGTTGAGTTTTGCATATATTACTAGAGTTGGAGTCTACCAATCCAGAAGGAAATTGAATGGTTAGTTAGAAGACTTGTTTGGGAAGGAAGAGGGCATAACAAGGTTGAGGTGGAGGTAAAAGAGGCGTGTGTGGTGGGTTTTGATGATCAATTTGTGGAGTCTAATATGAAACTTGTAGAGAAACTTGTGGTTGTTGCTGAGATACCTAAGCTTATCGAAGAGGTTCTTGACCCTGTTGATACTAGAAAGGAGATTTTTTTTCATGATCAGTTGGTTGTGTCTGACATGAAAATTGCATAGCATCTTATTGTGGATAACGAGATTGTTGATTATGAGGATTTACATATGGATGAGCATTTGTATATGGTTGTTGATATGGATTTGAATTTATATGATGTTTCTTATATGATTAGGGATTTCATTGTTGCTAATATGGACATAGATCTATATGTTGGTAATATGGATGTTACTATTGCTAGTTCTAATCAATTGCATGAATTGTTGGTGAAGCATTATGTTCAATTTGTTCGTGGGAGTGAGCATGTTGATAGGGTTATTGAGATTCATTTGATTCTAATGTTTGCATGGATGAAGAGAAGATGATTGATGTGCAAATTTGTCCTTTTTCCTTGATGGATTGGAAGCCTTTGGTGAAGATGAAGTTGAGTGCAAATATTTCTATTTGCATCAAAGTGTGGGGCACACTTTTTTATTTACCCCAGGAGTCTGATGCAGGAGCATCGAGCTTGGATTTTGTGGATCTTATTTTTCACACATTTAGGGATATGTTGGTAGGCATATTTGTGGACCTTTTCCTATGTGCACATAAGGATTGGAGTGATCATGTTGGAGTTAGAGCTCTTTTGGTGGTTGCTAGTAACATGTTCTTGATTCTTGGGTGGACTTTGGAGGTTATTTTCATGATCTTTGATCCAAGAGAGTTGTCTTGTGTGCTCTTAGATGCAGATCATTGGATGGCATGTGATACTATATCTAAGGCTGCATAATGTTATTTTATCTTATGAGTTAGTTATGATTGTAAACTTGGAGCATGTTGTAAGTGTTATTTAATCTGCCAGGGTGACTTGTGGCTTGACTATTTATTGAAAGCGATTGTTTATTTAATGTAAATTACTAGGCTAACTTGTGTCTTAGTTTATTATAAGTAAAGGGTCTTTTGATATCTTGAGTGATTATTTAGTGGAGCATGGAATAGCTAAGAGGAGCAGAGTTTAGCAAAGCTAGTTGCTAATTGTGGTCTTGGGAAATAAGAAGGTTGCTTGGTGGCTTGTGAGCATAGGTTTAGATTCTTCTTGGGGTTTCTTCTAGATTTTGGTCTAGGCTACCTAGATTTTGGATCTTGCAAGGTCTTCTTGAATTGTTATTATAATTGCTTATGTATTTGGTCGTAACTTAGAATGCCTTACAACTAGGTATGTTGGATGTAGATATTATGATTCTATTATGAGAATAAATGTTATTTGGACCAGAATATCTATGTTATTGTTTATATTATGTTCTATGGTTATTTGTTAGGGGATTGGTCATCTCCTTTAGAGACTCAACTACCTTGCACTGCATCAATTTCCCCTACATATATCACCATTTTTTTATTCTGCAATATTTATTGGATATGAGGCCCATTTATAGGTCATTTCACCTCCAAGTCAGGGATAAGGTTGTCCCTTACTTGGGGTAAGGGATGATTCCTTTCTTAATTAGGTGGTAAGGGGTGATGCCATCCCTTACCTAGGTGATTTTCCTAAGAAAATTAAGGTCCAATATTAAATATTTCTTTTTCTTGCCCTCCTAAGTTACCCTTGTTAGAGTGGGGTTGTCGTTGCACCAAAAGACTGATCTATCAATGCTTGATACAACCACTCAACTTATAGTACACAGGAGGCAATTAAACCCTTGTCATGAATCCAAGGGGAGTGTTGAAAATTTTTCCAACAATCCCCCCCTTAGTGTTACCCGAGGGTCTAAGGTTTTGAACTTGTGACCAAGATCTGATACCACTTGTTAGAGTGGGGTTGTCGTTGTACCAAAAGATTGATCTATCAATGCCCAATACAATGGTTGGAAGTATAAGAGGAGTAATTGAGAGGGGAGGGGTGAATGAGTTCCCACAAACAATTCCAGAACCCTTAGATGTCAATACAAACTTCCTTTTAACTCGTAGCTCAATTAGAACTAGATATTCATTTTAACTTAGTTAATAAAGCAATCTTAAGATAATGATATGTATTAACATTTAGTAACTTAGTTGTAGAAAGATAAAGCAACAAGGAAATAACATGAACACATGAGACACCAATATTTAATATGGAAACTCAATTTGGGAAAGCCACCAATACAACTACTTACAACTTTTCACTCTTCTGAAGTGAGCTCTATTAGGATCCAACCTTGTTAAAGGTTACAAAACATACTATTAGGTGTGACCCTCTTAAAGGATTTAAATCACCCTATCAGGAGTGTCCTTGTTAGAGGTCTTAAGAAACTTCAATCTAGAAATGCCACCTGATTAGAGAATTTACAAAATGACAGTTAACTTTTTAAAGAGATTTCTCCACTGTTACAATTGTTAGAGAGTAACAATGATTAACCTAATTGACGAAGCAACTAAATTATAGATTCAGATCATTATTCTGGCTTATCCTCTAGATCCTCCCTAATTAGAATATTCTTTGCAGATCCTTGGACACTTTTCTCTAAATTAGACATCCTTCTTTATTCATATCTTATCTTATTCTCCACTTTCTCATATATTTCAATCCACATCTTGACCTTTCATATATATTAAATCCAATGTCAAGTCATCTTGAATACCCTTTCAAATAAACAAATAACATCTATTGAGTTGGCTTTCATAAACCAACTAATAGATAAAACTAATTTGCTACAGATCAACTAAAACTAGCTCACTCATTACTACTAAGTTCCTTAATAATCGACTTGACTCAATTTACACAAGAATCCCTAAACTTGCTAAACTAATATTAGAGTCTTCTAAACTTAGTTCCAACTGGTAGTGCTTGATTAGAGTATAACATTTGTGTAACATCAATGACAATATATAATTGAATAATTGTTATCAACAATCTCCCTCTTTTGCATTGATGGCAACACAACATGTCATTAAGCAAATAAAACTTACAAAAATCAAAATGACTTGTAAGATTTTATAATATCCCTAGTTTCATTATGATTCTCCATCCATCTATGAGAACTCCCTCTGAGATTCTCCCTCTGCCATCTTATCTTCAGAATCCATCAGATCAAGTTCTTCCTCTTATAGATTACTACCTTTGATTCTTCTTTGATTACATCAATCTCTCCCTTAATGAATATATGACATTATTCTCTCCCTCTTTGAAATCAAATGCAAAAGACTTGACACACTAATTTTTACAATGTACTTTATGTACTAACTCATATGCAATGAGCTCTAACTTCTTTGCATCAACTTTATAGATCTTCAAAGTAGTTTGGTTGATGCATCACTAATTTGTACTCTAGTGAGCATCAGATAGGGGAATGACCCATATATTTCCTCTTAGATACAAAAATACATCCTTAGGTAATGGTTTGGTAAATATGTCAGCAACTTGCTCCTTTGTGTTCACATATTCTAATCTAACCTCTTTATGTTGAACTAATTCTCTCAAAAAATAATGATTGATTGCAATGTGTTTTGTAGTGGTGTGCACCACTGGATTTTTAGATATATTTATTTCACTTGTGTTATCATAATAGATAACCACTAGATCCTTTATTTCTTCCTTTATTCCTAATAATAGTTGCTTGATCCACATTATGTTGGAGTAATTAATTGCTACAACAACATATTATGCTTTTGCTATAGACTGAGAGATGTCATCCTGCCTTTTTCTTGTCCAAGATACTAACCTCTTTCCAAGAAAGAATGCTCCTCTACTTGTGCTCTTCATATCATTAATGATTCAATCCTAGTCAACATTAGTAAAGGATTTCAACTTGAAGTTTCCTCCTCTCTTGTACCATAGAGCATAGTCTTGAGTGCCTTTTAGATATCTCGTAATTCTTTTGATTGCCACCATATGATTTTTTCTAGGATTTACAAAGAATCTTGCAACTATACCAATAGCTAATGCAATATTAGGTCTTATATGAACAACAAACTGAAGTTTCCCAATCATAGATGTATAGGCAGTTTGATTTACCTCTTTTGACTCATGGTTCTTGGATAGATTATGTCTAGTAGACATAGGTATTCCAACTAGTTTGGAATCTTCCATTCTAAAGGTCTTCAAGATCTTGACATATTTTGACTGAGTAATATAAATGTCATCCTTCATTTGATGAACTTGTAAACCAACAAAGAATTGTATTTCTCCAAACATTGACATTTCAATTTTTTTCCTCATTTCTTCAGAGAATGACTTGCATAAGTCATCATGACCTCTAAATAGGATATCATCCACAAATATTTTTGCTAGCAAAATCTTGTTTTGTGGTCCCTCTATAATATATAGATTGTTGTTATCATTGGTTCTTTGAAAACCAATCTTTACTAGATATCCATGAAGTCTCTCATACCATGCTCTAGGAGCTTGGTTCAAACCATATAAAACTTTGAGAAACTTACAAACCATGTCTCTTTTAGTTGGATCAATGAAACCTTTAGGTTGATCAATGCATACTTTCTCTTCTAGAATTCTATTCAAGAAAACTAATTTGACATCCATTTGACATATTTTGAATCCTTTAAATGTAGCATAAGCAAGTAGTGTTCTAACTCCTTAAAATCTATCAACAAGAGAATTTTTTTTTCCATAGTCTATGCCTTCTTCTTGAGCATATCCTTTTCACACTAGCCTTGCCTTATTCCTTGATACTTTGCCATTTTCATTAAATTTGTTTCTGAATACCCACTTTGTACTTGTTGTCACCTAAATTTGCACCCTATCAAATTTCAAGAAAAACTTGAAAATTTAGGCCAACATTGGAAAAACTAAAGGCTGTGGGTAACCTATCAATGGCTAAACATCTTGATTCTAGGCTGGCTCCTCTATGGAAAATCACCTGATTAATTCTCCTAACACTACTTTCTTGTTGAGAAAAGGGTTAAGGAAGATTGCAAAACAGAAAATTGAAACTACTTTCTAAAAGGTGATGCACCAAAGATGTTTAAAGAAATATTTCAACAAATAATAGCCTTTTACCACCAATATATAAAAAACACTAGTAAACACTCAAACTTTATATTGGCCTGCAACGGTGTTTCACATTAAGGTCTTGATTTTCACTCATTAAGGAAATAGAAATTTTCACTTAATAATATGAAATTGAAACAAACACAAAAGGTGACCTGCAGACAAAATACACTTCAGTGATAGGGTAGAGCTGAGACAAATTAATAAGGAACCCTTGAATTCATAGATTAAACTATCGAATCAGAACATTACACAACACCACAAAAAAAGATTAAGGCTTGAAAATCTTCCCACAATGAACCTATAAAAGCTTATCATATATTCAACTATTCTCCAAAATAGTTACAGAAAAATGCATAACAATACTCAAGATAAAAAAATATCACTCAATACTTCTTTTTTTATTGCATAACTCAGAACTATCTCCCCGAAAAATTGCCCAAAAATAACTAAGTACAAAAATCCTCCCCACTCCTTGGGTTGGATGCATAATCATAGCCCTGAAAATAGCACCTCCAATCCTCCAACAAGCATCAATTGACTGAAAAAGTCAAGCTAAGGTATCAACCACCCATGTGACTCATCAAAATTATCCTTGAAAGGCTTAAACTGTTAATAAATAACCCTAAACAACCCCTTGGAGTGCTCAATCCGATCCCTAAATATGCTCAAGCAGGTCCTATATTCCCTCTATTTGTTCCCCAACTGATTCAGCATGCCTCACAGGTAATTAATTGATCGTAAAAAATCAATTTATTTAATGCCTATGCACATACAAAATAAAAATAAAGCTCATAAGAAATCTAATAACATATTAATATATCTTTTACAAGATAATATTAACATATTAAACATTGAGCTTTATTAAACAAAACTAAGGGAAATAAAATAAAGGAAAATGCCGATAGGCACAAGGGCTCAAACTTGAAAGGATATTAAAATATAGAAAAGGGTCTTTTAACATTCAAACCCTAGCATCATTAAGCACATTTTGCTTTTCCATTTTGCTTGTTGTCTACGATGATGAAGGGTTTTGAAACCCTTGCCACCATGAGAGCCTAAAAAAAAACTTCTCTACTACTTACCGCGCCATGAAAACTTGAAATGTAGTTTGTTTGTTGATTAAAGGCATCGCTCCATTTGCCTTTTCCCCTTTTCACAGTTTTTCAGGTAAAAAATTGTGTCCATTCATTTAGCTCGAGCCACCATGAACAATAACAGGTAAGCATGTATGAATTTGCTTTGTTTCATTTCTGGGTCTTTGAAAATAGTTAGAAGGGTTTAACAAATATAAGAAATCTATGTTTTCTCTGTGTATTTCTGCTCCTTGCACAAGCTCTTTTGGTTAGCTACAATTTCCTTTTGATGGGTATTATAAAAATGTTGAAGACTTGCATTTCTGCGAAACCATTTTGCTGCTTGTACTCTTTTTTTTTTTGTGATGTGACAACTGATCATTGAACTTGGACTATGATGATTTGATATTTAAATAACCATAAGGTTTCAAACTTTAAAGTTTGTCCCTTAAATGATTATTCCCAATTTCTTTGTTTTAGCTATAGCATAAGGTTTCATATTCGGTTAACATGTCCCTTAAATACTGTTTGTTGCTTGTTTCCTTTCTCTGCATCTGGATAAAAATTGTTGATTGAGTTGACTTACAGGGTTCAAGCACGGGCTCGTGACACCTATAAACAACTTCATCAATAATTTAGCTTGTCACCTAAATATCAATGTCCCTGCCTTCTGCACATAACACAAACATGTTAACAATAATATCACTTGTATACATGGTTTTGATTTTTAGACTCTGATATTGCTGCTCCATGATTAATTGAGTTCACTATTCTTGTTCAAATTAGGATCATGGGTAAATGGTACAAGTGTATATGTATATTTTTGCAGAACTAGACATTGCTTAGATCTGTATGGATCTAACCTGTACCTTCCTTTTACTTTTTGCAGGAGTTGGATGCTTGGGGAATTAGGAAGAACTCAATTTCAGCAAGGAAACCTCAAGAATGTGGACTCAGACCAACCATATACCCCCAAGCAATGGTTGGTTCCCTTTCTCATACTCTTGCATATTCATTTGTATCATTTATTCTTTTTTTTTTTACATGTTCCTTATTTGCACAAGAATAATGAATACTAGGTTACTCGCATGGCCTTGTGTGAGAGATTTTGATCATTTTTTCATTCAGTACATGTTATTTAATTCTTCAATGTATAAACTCCAAATTGAAATTTGTCATTGTTTAATACAAATAAAGAATTTTCTCATTTTAATCAATGCAATGTACTTTTTTTCGTTTTTGTGAACATTGGCAAATTAATGCAATTGATAAACAGTAATGAATGTTAAAGCAAAATTTCGTAGGCAATTAAATTTTGATAACAGTACTAATTACATTTTTGTCCTTAGGTCTAGGAACAAGAGTCCAAGTATTGTTCCTTTCTATTTTCTCAATCTCTTCATTCATTGCTTCAATCCAACTTTCATTATTCAATGAATCTTTAAAAATTCTAGGTTCAAATTCAGTAAGTAAACATGTACCTTTTAGTTTTTTCCTTGTCATTGTGCCTCCTGTCTAATCTCCAATTATTTGCTTAGGTGCATGATGCCTTCTGACATATCTAGTAAGTACATGTATCTTACTTCTAGGTTTTGGATTGGATTCACTTGGTTCACCATGCTCAAAGGTTCTATGAATTTCCAAATTATGCTCTATTTTTGTTGTCTGAGACTCGATTCCCACAGAATGTGACTCAAGTTCCTCTATCTGAGACTCAGTTTGAACTGTCTCCAACTCGGGTTGCACTGGCTGCAACTTAGTCAACACTAGATGTAACTTGGTTGACACTCTAGACTTGGGTGACTATGGTGGGGTAATCTGTTGAACGTTGGGTAAAGTATCAGGCTCAAAGTAAACAAAGTTTATGTAATCCTTAGGTTCTTTTTTGCTTTGTTCTTCATTCTTGTTTGAAAAATCATCAATTTTTACATATGCACTTTCTATAACCTCGTGAGTAGCAAGATTCAAACATTTGTATGCTTTGCTCTTGTTGGAGTATCCTAGGAAAATGCTTTCATCACTTTTCACATCAAAATTCCATTTCCTTGATTCTTTTAGGACATAACATTTGCTTCAAAATACTTTAAAATAACAAACACTAGGTTTATAGCCATACCATAATTCATAAGGTGTTGATTTGTGCCTTTCTTTAGGTGAACTGGGTTCAAGGTATGAACCGTTGTGCTAATTGCTTCCTTCTAGTATTTGGTTGCAACATTTTTCTCTATCATCAGTGTTATTGCACAACCCATGATGGATCTATTTCTTCTTTCTGTTATGATACTGCTAAGATGTATCAGGTGTTGATACATGTTTTTTGATTCCTCTCTCATTGTAGAATTCATTGAATCTAGTAGAGATGAATTCTCCTCCTCTATCTAGTCTTAGGCATTTTAACTTTTTACCTATTTCTTTCTCAACTCTAGCTAGATACCACTTGAATTTTTCAAAAGCTTCAAATTTGTCCCCAAAGATCTATATGAACTAGTTCCATGACTTCTTTAGTATTGGAATTCTTACTTTTGAAGCTAGTTTTACCCATCTTTCCAATCTAACATTTTTTTCATATGGCCATTTCAAGTTTCTTTAGATTCAAAATACCTCTTACTCTTCTATTCTTGATTATAATAACCAAATTATCAAAAGTTTACATGACACATCCTTTTATGCCATAACCAACTTTCCTTTACATATGCCAAGAAGCATGAACTATTAGTGATATCTAGATAGAATAGATTACCTTTTGTTTGATTGCCAATTCCAACTAGGTTTCCTTTACCATCTAGAAGCTTGGCCTTCGCATTCATGAATTCTACCTTGAATCCAATTTTGTTCAATTGTGCCACACTTAGAAGATTTTGTCTTAGTCCTTCAACCTAGTAGGAATTATCACATTTGATTCCATTAGTCAATGCAATGTAACTTTTTCCCTTTGTATAATATGGTTCATTGTTTCCAAATTTAACACTCTCACCATCATAGTGCTCCAAGTGTTCAAACTTAGTTTTATCACCAATCATGTGATGAGAACACCCACTATCTCTTATCCATGTATCGTTCTTGCTAATAGGAGAAATATGTGCCATCTTTTCATTATCCTCATTATCCTCATCATCTTTAGTAGCAATATATACCATTTTATCTTCTCATCACTATTAGAATCTTTAGCAATATAACAAAATTTCTTACCTTTGTCTTTGTAGCTTTTGAAATATTTCTTCCCTTTGAACTTGTTGGATTTTTTGTCATATTTACTTTCCTTGTTTGGACAACTTGCAACAATGTGACCAACTTCTTCACAAGAAAAACAAATCAATGAAAATTTTCCTTTATTTACCTTTTCCCTTTGGTAAACTTCTTGCAAGTAGGGATTCAATGGCTTCAAGGTCATCATCAGATTCTTCTTCTTCTTCACTCTTAGATTGTTTTCCTTTTGAGTTTCCTCCCTTTCTACCAAGAGTTAGTTTGGCTTTGAATGTTGATTCTATGTTCTGAGAGCTAGGAAGATAGTTATCAAAGTTATCCAACTCAAAAGTTGTTAATCTTCCCACTAGTGCATCCAAAGTTATATCACTTTTGGGATCACATCTCATTTCTTGAAAAGCTAAAACTCTAATTGCATAAATAGGAAGAAGAGTTCTTAATACCTTGCTAAATACTATTTCATGTTCTATTTTTCCTCCTGAAGCTCTGATTGCAGTCAAACTTGCTTTGATTATCTCACTGTATTTTGTGATGTTTCATCTTCTCTCATCTTCATATGATCAAACTAGCCTCTTAAACTTTATGTTTTGGCTCTCCTCACATTGTCATCTCCTCTATAGATCTTTTGTATCTTGTTCCACATTTCATGAGTAGTAGGACAATCTCTGACTTCATCAAATTCAACATAATTGAGAGTAGAAGTAATGTCAATCATCATTGTGTTGTGATTCCTTTTAGCTACCATATGATCCATAGTCAAAAGATCAAGAGGTGACACATACTAGTTCTCTAGGAATTTTAGGCATGTATTTCCAATGGTTCCCAAATGTAGCTTCATGAGATCCTATCATTCTTTGAAGTTATCTTTGTTCAATTTGGGAATCTCTCTTTTGTAAGACATTTTGATCTTTAGCTTAGGTCCTTGAAACCTTTCCTGTAAGTACCAAAAGCTCTGATACCAATTGTTGGAAATATAAGATGAGTAACTGAGAGGGGAGAGGTGAATCAGTTACTACTAAAATAATTCCAAAACCCTTAGATGTCAATACAGACTTCTTTTTAAATCACAACTTGGTTAGAACTAGATATTCACTATAACTCAGTTAACAAAGCAATCTCAAGATAATGATTTATATTAACCTTTAGTAACTTAGTTGAAAAAAGATAAAGCAACAAGAAAATAACATGAACACATGAGACTCCAAGATTTAATGTGGAAACCCAATTTGGGAAAACCACCAATGCAACTAGTTACAACTTTTCACTCTTCTAAAGTGAGCCCTATTAGGAGCCAACCTTGTTAAAGGTTACAAAACACACTATTAGGTGTGACTGTATTATAGGATTTAAATCACCCTGTTAGGAGTGGCTTTGTTAGAGGTCTTAAGACACTTCAATCTAGAATTTCCACTTGGTTAGAGGATTTGCAAAATGACTATTAAGTCAACTCTGTTAGGAGATTTCTTCACTGCTACAATTGTTAGAAAGTAACAATGCTTGACCCGATTGATGAAGGAAATAAATTGTAGATTTAGATAAGTGTTCTAGCTTATCCTTTGGTTCCTCCCTGATCAAAATATTCTTTGCAACTCCTTGGATACTCTATTCTAAATCAGATATCCTTCTTTATTTTCATCTTATCTTCTTCTCCACTTTCTCATATATATTTCAATCCACATCTTGAACTTCCATATAAGGATTTAAATCACCCTATCAGGAGTGGCCTTGTTAGAGGTCTTAAGAAACTTCGATCTAGAAATGCCACCTAATTAGAGGATTTACAAAATGATAGTTAACTTTGTTAAGAGATTTCTTCACTGTTACAATTGTTAGAAAGTAACAATGATTAACCTAATTGATGAAGCAACTAAATTATAGATTTAGATCATTGTTCCGGCTTATCCTCTAGATCCTCCCTAATTAGAATATTCTTTGTAGATCCTTGGACACTTTTCTCTAAATTAGATATCCTTCTTTATTCACATCTTATCTTATTCTCCACTTTCTCATATATATCAATCCACATCTTGACCTTTCATATATATGAAATCTAATGTCAAGTCGGCTTGAATACCCTTTCAAATAAATAAATAACATCCACTGCATCAGCTTGCATAAACCAACTAATAGATAAAACTAATCTATTGTAGGTCAGCTAAAACTGGGTCACTTGGTTACCATTGAGTTCCTTGGTAACCTGTTGGAATACTTTAGAATAACTGAAGGGGTGAATCAGTTATCCAAGGTCCAAATGTATAAATAAAACTTTTCATAGCTCTAGTGAACCCATAAAACATTTATACTCATGCTTGCATTCATAAGATTATGCAATCACTAATAAACTTGTAGGTTACTATTAAATCAACTTGTAGAAATGTAAAGCATGAAACATAACAGATTCATCAACACACTTGACACAATGATTTATGTGGAAACCCAATTTGGAAAAAACACCAATAACATGCTACTCTATTCATTCTTCTGAAGTGATGCCTTGTGAAAGGCCAACCCCATTAAAGGTTACAATACGCACTGTTAAATGTGACCCTCTTAAAGGATTTCAATCACCTTGTTAGGAGTGAGCCTTGTTAGAGGACTTTAGTCTATTCACTTGGAATGCCACCCAGTTAAAGGATTTACAAATGATTGTTAGGTCAACCTTAATCCAAAGGATTTAACCTAGACTAATACAATTGTTAGAAAGTAATAGTAGAGCTTTGATCTAATACAACTTACAACTTAATTTGCAGATTATAGATCTCTGTTCAATCCTCACTTCTACTTGGTCTTCATACTTTGCAGCTTTGATAGCTTGTTCACCCTTCAAGCATACATCTCCTTAAGCCTTCTTATTGAACATGCCATTACAGACTTTTCTCTTAGGTCACTTCATGAAGAAAAACCCTTGAATCCTTGTCTCCCTTAGGTTCTTGCACATGACAAATTTGCTTCATGACTAGCCATTCTTATAAGTAAGAAATAAAGATATTTTGCTGCTCATTTTCCATCATCTAATTTTAGGGTTCAGATGGATTAGGTAGGAGACAATGTATCTATCCCATATCTCATATCTCTTCTAGAAACTTCTCCTAGAATCCATTTGAATTTTCCTAAAAATTATTTACCTCAAATTTTGTGCCACCAGTTCATCAACCTTATCTTCCACCTAGTTCACAAAATTCAAGAAAACAAACCTGGTTCACAAAATTCAAAAAAAACAAACTTGTTGGCTCAAATTCATCAAATCTTTGATCTTTTAAATAATGTAGTAGCTCAACGTTACCAACCTTCTGATGCTCAGCACATACTGCATTGCTCGGCATCCACCGTGAAATTACTCGGCACCTACTAAAGTTTACTGGTGCTCAACATCAACTAAAATTTACTTGGCATCAATTGTTTTTCTTAGCATGCACTAGAATGAACTTTTACATGGCTCCAACTAATTTTATGCTTAGCTTGCTCTGTCTTTGCTCGACATCTACTATCCACTTGATCAAGCTTGGCAGAAAAACTTTGTGTAACTTGTTCTTCTAAATTTTCTAAGTGTAACCAACCTTTGTAACTTTAAGTAGATTACCAATTCATCATGTCATCACTATCTTAACTGATCCTTGTACTTCATTACATAATCATAACTCAACCTTTCCTCTAGGTGCTATTGTTACATCTTTTGATCAAATCCTCTTCATCAATCAACTAAGTGATAGTATTTGAATCTTATAAGCAATTGTCTTACCAACAAATAGTAGGTTTGACATTAGTGACAAAACAATGATTGAAACATAGTCTTCTTCAACAATCTCCTTCTTTCAATAATCTTTCTCAAAAATGATCTTTTCAATCAGATCTCAACATAACCAACCTGACTTAGTTTACATAGGAATCCTTGAACTTGCTTGGTTGATACTGGAGTCTTCTGAACTTGGTTCCAACTAGTAGTGCTTGGTTAGAGTATAACATTTGTGTAACATCAATGACAATACACAATTGACTAATTGTTATCAACAATAACCACTCAACTTATAGTACATAGGAGGTAGTTAAACCCTTGTCACGAATCTGAAGGGGAGTGCTGAACAAATTTCCAATAGGCCCTTCTTGTAGTTTTCTTTGAAATTGCTATAAAGGAGGCCTTCTCTCCTCATTGAGCATCTATTATCATCCATTATCATCCATTACTCACACGAGTTGTCTATGATCGACCTCTTGAGGTGCATTTAAGGAGTCTCCAAGCAAGCATTCAAGTACTTCAATATATCAATGAGGCACATTGAAAGCATTCACACATACATGAGGTTTTATATTACATGATTTCATATTAGTTTTTATGTTGATTCAAGGTTGTTGCATCAATATATTTGATCACATATCGAGCACAATTACATCTACATTATCATGATATTCTCTATTGTAATTGGATTTATGCCTACTAAATGTTAATATTCCTTCATTTCTTTTATCATAATTTAAGGATGATTCCTTAACTAGGGTTTAACTAGAAAATCCCCTCCCCACCAACAAAATCTATTTCCCTTGTGTGCAGGTGTAGATCTATAAGTTTTTAAAGTAGTGAATGTGGATTTTAAAACTAGGGTCTCGATTAGAGTTTTAGATTTTGTGCAAAGCAGGTCAAGGCCAGTCTCAACCTTGACCCATTTAGTCCTTGACCTACAAAATCATAGTTGACCCTCCAAGTCATCCTTTACCATATAAGTCATCCCTGTCTTAAGGCTCTCAAATTTTCAAGTCTAACATATACCAGTTCTCAAGTTCTAGATCTAGAACAGTACTAGTTTTTTATAGATCCTAATAGTAGTATTTCATATCCAAATTGATCTCCCAAATTAACCTTAAAGATGATTATTGTATTCATATCATTCATCTTTGTGTCTCAAAATTTATTAATACATTTTCTTAGCTTTTATACATGATCTTTCATCACTTGCATTTCAATTGGTCAGTCTACTTGCATAATCAAATCAACTAAATACATAACAATTAAAAAGAAAGAACATCATATAGAAAGAGACCTATTTTTATTCATCCTTGAAAGGGATTAGATATAGAAATGGAACCCTTACATCCATTTGGGTAGTGTTATTCAACTTTGGGTCCTTTTGAGGGTATGCTTAAAGTTCCGTTCACTTTCTCTAATTTACATAAGAAGTGTGGCAGATTAATAAACAAAATGACCCAATTCATATTTTTATGTTACATTTTGGTGAGCCCAATTTCTTACAACTCTATTTTGATTTTGGTGTTAGATGCCCCCTTTATGTATTTACATACTTTATATACATTATGTTGATCACCACTTTATTACATTGAATGTATCTAGTTTTTTATGCATGTAGTGTTGCTTGGTACTCTCTTATATCGCTTCCTAAGGATATATTGGAGAAAGAAGATGATTGTGACCTTTCTCTCAATATTTTTTTATTTGTGATGTTTACTCTTCTCATAATATAAGCCTTATCTATGACATACTTTGGTTGAGGATGATTCTATACCTTCTTTTTCTTCCAATGTTTTCCCTTTCATGGGTCATGCTTTAATCAATCATGACCATTTCTCTTCTATAGTGTTGTTTATTGATAGAGATGTTCCCACCTTTGATGATTCTCCTATTTGGGATGAAACCTTGGATAATGACATGGATTACTCTCTTTCTTATGAAAGAACCTTTGTCCAAAATGATGATATAATGGTTGATACTTCTTCCCTCTCCTCTCAACATGAAATTCTTGATGTCTCCTCTTCTTTAAAATTATACCCTCTTCAGAAGGATATATTCGAGAAAGAGGAAGACACTATAATTACTTCTCGTAATTTCACTTTGCCTTTGTTTGACACTCTTTGTGGAAATGAAGCCTTAAAGAAAGTCCCTAATGCCCATCCTAAGGACATCTTGGAAAAAGAGGATAATATTAGTCTCCTTAATGCTCTCCCTTCTAGTGGTGACCTAATGAAAAATCAAGAGCCTACTTGTTGGTTAACCTTTTGTTCTCCTAGTTTGGTTTATACCTCAACTCTTAAATTGCCCAATGTTTGGAGAAACAAAAGGATGTCAACAACATAATGGGTCAGTGTACACTAGTGTCACCTCCTCCTGAATTGAAAGGTACAACTGCCTTGTATCTGCAAAGATTTTAAATGAATGATGTTTTAGTAGATTAGAGGTTTTGGGGGGATGCTCTTAACTTGAGAGCAATAAAGGCTAACCAAGATGCCCACAATTGCAAGCAACCTAGGCGATAAGAAAGATTTGGACAACCCACAACACCCAATGGAATGACTGTTATAAGCTATCTTTTAGCTCTTTTACCTTACTTCCAACTTCTAATCTACCCTTACTCTTATTACAAACTCGATTGAATGCAAGGATGCAATGCAAAAAGAAAGAAAAAGAAATGCATATAAAAGAGAAAAACATAGTAGCTCCTATTGTTAACTCTTCACCGAAATGGAATCCAACAAGTAACCAACAATTCCACATACATTTTTCCTTCAACTCTTAGCAAACTTAATCTAACATGACATGCAACGATGGAAAATAAAAGAACTACGTATAAAAAGAGCAAAATGGAGCTACCTTTTACTACTAACACTTTACTAAAATGGAATCTAGAAGGACACCAATAGCTTCATATACAATTGCCCTTCAATTCCACATAAATATAATATAACATGAAATGAGAGACACAACTCTTAAGGAAAACTAGGTAGATGGAACTACACAATTAATTCACACCAAAAGTTTGTTGATCTTCTATTCAACTTTGAAAATTACATATATAGGCTCACTTAGATTTGGCCAGTTACATTGCATGATATATTTCATAGCATTAGAATGGGAATAAATCAAAATAGTAATGACTGACAGTCGTCCGTTACAAAACACATATATGTGAGGACAATTTTTATATTTAGCTACATTAAACAGAGGAAGCACAGAGAGAGAGAGAGAGAGAGAGAGAGAGAGAGAGAGAGAGAGAGAGAGAGAGAGAGAGAGAGAGAGAGAGAGAGAGAGAGAGAGAGAGAGAGAGAGAGATGTCAAAATTTAGACTGGGAGATCATCATGAGTAGCATAGTAATGCTTCAACTCTTCTTTACCGCAATGACCTTGTGTGCCCTCAACACGTCCAACATCATCCTTATCTCCTTCACACTTGGGATGTAGATTTTGTTAGCTCTCACCACCCAATAGTTGTGGTCCTCTATTAGATTCTCCACTGTGGTAAACTTAGAATGGAGCTTCCCTAACACTCCTTTCAATGTTCCATTAATAGAAACCAACTCTGAGATCTTATAATCTTGAAAATTTGCATGGCTGGTTGACTCATCTATGAATTCAAGGAACTTTACAAGTTCATCCTTTCAATGTTGAGCAACTAATTATTTGCATTAACATGTGACTCAGTGTGCAAGTATTTAAGATACATGTAGACCTTCTCAATTACCTTTTTCACAACATCATACACCCTTTTCAACTCTTGCTTGACTTTATCCAGGCTCTCATGTTTGAACTCAACTGATTGCTTCCAATGAAGCAAGGGCTCCTTGCCAATTCTACATATGCTAAGATTGAAGGCAACACCAACTTTCATGTCAATTACTTGTTTGGATCAGTATCAATTCACCTTTAAGCTTCTCACCCTTTGTTAGCATTGAGGCTTCATGTGAAGACACTACCTCCCTTAATTTGTGTGCATCCAAAATTAGATTTTCCCAAATTCTATACTAGAGGTGGCCCTTGTGACTTAAGATACTCAATAAATGCTTGAGCAATCTGTCCAAATTGTCTTTCCTACTATAATTTCATCAATAGGTTCCTATTTTCATCTACACTTGGATCAAACATGCTTGGAGAAGTACTATGCACTGGTACTATAGCCAAAGGTCCCATCATAGCTCTAATAATCAACTAATTCCTTGTTGGAAGCCTTCAATTTTTCCTTTTCTACTTTCAACTCCTCCAATATTTCTTCAATCTTGTAATTTGTAGATTTTCATATATTGACCATAGAGTCATGGATTGGAAGTCCTATATCAACTAATTTTATCTAGAAACACTAGGAGCTAAGCTCTCAATTCTTCCTTCTTTCTGAGGTTCAACTACCTCTACCACTATGTGTCCTGTATCCAAATCTATGGCCAAAGTAGCAAGAGCTTTCTGCTTCTTTAGTTTACATGTTGGTTGTGTTGCTTATGAAATCAAGTTCTTTGGTGAGACGCTCTCCTCTATTCTCCTTTTTTTCTATCAATAATCTCCTTTAGCCAAGAATCAGCTTGAAGAAAATTGGACGCTGGCTCGAGAGTTGAAGGATCAAATAACTTTTTAGCTATGGGAGGAGTCTCCTTTTTCCTGCTAGAAAATGGAAAGGACACCATTTTAGTAGCAAAATGCTCAGGAATATTACCTTGGTCTATGCCTCCTTGTTTCCAATGAGTGTCTAGGGCTTTTTGTCACCACCTTCTCCACCTTCTGAAGGGTTGTCACTTGGCTAGTTGTCCTCTCCATCCAAATTGATGATTGGCATGGTAACTTGTTCCTCTTCCTTATCCTTCTCTTTTTCTACCTTAGCCTCTCCAACATTTCCTGTATCTGTTAAAGAACCTCCTCCACAAGTCGGAGGGATTTGAATTTTTTTTCTTTGGTGGTTGATCTCCACCTCCTCCACCTACTATTTGCGAAGGACTCATAGATGTAGAAGTGAAAGATGGTGAGGTTTGGGCAGTGCTTGTAGATGCTCTAGTAGAATAACCACTGGCCCCAATCCTTTTCTTCCTTGCTCTAGTCCACTCTACCCATTTATCAGTTCTGTTCACAACTCTGTCCATTAGGATCTACAAATTATCAACTATTGGGCCCTCAGGTAGGATGGACAAAATAGGCTTGTCCTTTATCTCTTTTTCATAAGTTGTGGATGCCATATTAGATTTTTCATCATCAATATCATCCATGTTAATGTTCACATTATATAACTTTATTTTCTCCACAATGAGCCTCGACCAGTATCTTTCCCAAGTCTAATATTTAGTGTAACACTCAGGCCAGTAATCTTCAAGGTTTGGAATATGCTTGAATCTTGCACCTAGTTGAAGATTATTCTTCACGAAGCTCACATGATCAAACTAAGGCCTAATGGCTTCATAATATTTGAATTTTAAGTTACTCTTAATGGCCTTAATGAGGCTCTTTGCATCAAATATTGGTGCACATGAATAAGATCCTATCTCAATTGGAAAGAGGATTCCAACTTTCTTGTTAGCAACATAGAGAGTGTTTACTTCAAGCACTTTCCTACAAAGCTCAATTACCACAAATCTCATTTGGATGCCTAGGTAGCCTCGAAGGAAAACCATCAAAACCACCAATTTGGAAGTAGGAGAAATAATGGAATCGTATAAAACAACAACCAAACTAAGTCACCACTACAATGGCTTCTAGAGAAAATCTTCTCTTAGGGCACCCCTGAAGCTCCCTACACAATCTCATAATAAAGCATCATTTATCTTTACAAACCATTCATAGCTTCTTTCTAGCCAAAGATAAGGATAAGATTCATACACTTTAGTGGACTCATCAAAATATTCATTATAGGGAAAGCTTGGGCATAAGTGATGTGTTTCTAGGGCATAAATTGGATAGGAAAACATGTAAAACTGTTTAAAAGCCTTAGCTAAGTTCATCAAGCTTGTCAATTCATCACACAATATCTATGCCCACTCTAAATATTTTCCTTTAGCACATACAACATGGACTAAATAGAAGTGATGCTTAATGAAATTTAATTCCTCCTCTTGTCCCTTTAATCTTAACAAAAAAACCAATATATCCACAATTTCTCTTTTCAAACTAGTTCCAAACAGGGTCTTAGGAAACTTACTTTTTGAAATCCTTAGTGGTTGAAACCAAGTTCTCAAAATATCACCTCACCTTAGAGTTCTCTTTTCATTGTACATGGAGGTGGATGACCCAAAATTGATATCACAAAGCTCATCTCTTTTTGGAAAACCAAAAGCACTATGCATAAAAAATCTGTCAAAAGTCATCAACACAAAATCATTTGGCATCTTTATCTATTTCATTGTGTTGTCATACCGGGAAATGCATTCTTGAACCATTTTAGGGGCTTGAATGGCCATAGGGAATCTCGTGGCCTCAACCAAACCACTTCACTTGAGTCTCTTTTTTGTGAAGATCAGCTAGATCGTAGAAGTGGAAAGAAGTGTCTGTTAAATCTTTCAATTTTCTCACTAGACCATGAAACTTTTTTTGCTTTATAGTTCTTAAGTCCATGAATTACATAAACTTAGAATAACTTGAACATAGAAAGGAATAGTGTCATTGCAAGATAACATGGAAAAAGTGCCCATTAGATCTTTTATTTGATTTGAATATAACCATTAAATTTTGAATCTCTCACATCACACGAGTGGGGCATGAAAAGATGAGAAAATTAGGCCAATTAGGATGATAACATATATATTTTCCATTCAGTTCAATAGGTAAACCCCCTTATTTGAATTCAATTAGCTTTAAGAGTGATTTATACTATTTAATTTCATAAACATCACCTTTTAAGCTCAAGTGTAGTAGAAATGGCACTTTTCTGATGCTTCTCTGTGTTCTAGTTAATAAGCTTTAGAGGCCTCAAGGAACAACAACTACCTCTTTAATGAGTTGAAGAAATGACCAATATTTCACCTTTTGGGACTCTTCTCTTTAATATTTTGAGCGCATAGTTGTTTGGTGTTTTTCTGATGCCCTCAAAACTTAGCTTATTTGCCTTTGGTTGAGTGCAGAGCACTCTAACCTCTTTTCAGAATGTTTCCTTCTAAATCTTCACCTTTTTTTAATAATTCTCCTAAGCATAGCACATTCCAAGCATCTCCAACAAATATTCCCTTTTTATAAAGACCCTTCACTTTGTTACTTTTTGCACTTTGGAAACATGCCCTATCTTGTACTCAATTGTTGAGTGCATAGTCAAAACCACACTTTTCCAATGGGGACTTGCTTTAACTGAAGTTCTCATTTTTGAATGTATCCAAGGCCTAAGATCGACTTGAATAATTTCATTAAAAATCCCAAAAGATAACTTGACTGTAATCCGAATGCTTTTGAGAATTACTAGAATGCAAGGTTTTGCCATATTATACCTTCATTATTAGCCATATCTCTAATTTCAAAAAAATGGCTTATGCAATACACGAGTGGAGCATTAGAGATGATTTCCCACTCTCACTACTTCTCTCACCAAACCTACTCATATGGATGCTATATATGCATGTGCTTTAGGATTCCAAAACTCCATATGTATATCAAGTAGAACTTCTCTAAACTCCAATTTGGGAAAATAGGGGGCTCTGCACTGAACATTGCATAGCATCAAGGGGAAACTTCTGAAATGGAACTACCACCTCCATAATGCTCTTCAAAAATGATCTAGCATGCATAATATCATTTAAATTGCTTCCCAAAGTGAAATAAACAAAAAATATGACAAGAACTTATCTGATTTCACCCTTTTGAAAAAAGGTGTGCACAACTCCGCTATGAAGAACACATCATAGCTAGAATAATAGCTTTCAGAATCCCTTTAGCTTCATCAAAAAAACTCCACACTTTTCCCCCAACATACTGACAATCTTCCAAATAACTCCAACAAATAAAATTAGGCACAAAGAACTTACCACTTGACCTAATTGGTGTATTTCAAAATACTATGTCTCGAGCTACATTGCCTGAGCTCACAGAGCAATAAGATTGCTTATCCAAAATGCATATATTTCAATAAAATTGGTTGATCTGATCAACTGAACACTACAAGATCTATACAAAAAAATTAGAGGCAATCTCCTCTAGCTCAGAGACCGAATAAACTCATTCAAATATGCTTTCGATTAACTGGATATGTGGCTCTGTGATGGCCTTGGCTCATTGAGAAAGGTAGTTTTAAAAATAGATCATGGACCACAAATTTATGTTTCTTCATGAGAAAATGGATGAAAAGGATAATTTATTTACTAGCTTTGCAATCAAAACACATCTTTTTAATGCTGGGGAAAATCTATGACTCTCATTGCACCGTGAACAATAGATGACTTATAACTTCTAATAGTGGGGCAACAAAAATTCATTGGAAAAATAGATGAAGAGCTCTTCTATAGAGCTGAAGAAGAGGTTTTTTGAAATTTCCCAAAAGTATGGAATTGTCATTATGTTTTTATTCAAGCGAGTTTACCTCTAATTTTTAAGAGCATGAATTTCATCTTTTCAAAGTATATTCTAGTAGATGCCACTTGGAACTTGAATTCTAGTAAGATATTTCTCCATATGGATGCTGACTTTGATATAAGTGCTTTTAGAGCACATCCTACAGTAACTAGCCTTCTTCTTACCGAGGAAAATGTATGGCACTTCCACTTCCAAACCTATAGTCACCTAGTTTGACTGATATACATTACTTGCTCAATACCCACATTGGTAAGCTTAGAGAGTTAGATGAGAAAGAAGGCCCCCTAACGGCCAACTCTATTTGGATATGAACTCATTTGCCTTGAATTATGACCAAACTAGAAGCTTGAAAAAGGGAGACTGAAAGTTTGGCAACACCACTCAGGTTAATGTTATCAATATTCATGCTCAACCTTCGATGCTCAACAAGCTTGTGATAAGTGTCAAAGGTTACCTTCAACCGAATTCCTCTTGAACTCCTCATAAACCTCTCATCACCAATAAGGGTTATCCTTAAGTTGTTTTCAAAGGCAGACCTAGAGATCATTTGTATTATCATGAGAGGGCTCACACCTATAATACAAGAAATAATTGTCAACCTACTACTTATCTCCCACCTTCTTAACCATTCTTACTCCACCACATCATTGGAAAAATCTTAGAAAGGACTATGATTTGGTATATAAATTACTTCTCTACCAAGATTTCTCTTTGGGAGCTTCTTCAAACTTTTCCTATGTACCATGAAGCCTTGGAAAAAGATTTGAATACAAGGAATATCATCTAGTAGAGGAATTACATAATACACCTTCCAAGATTTCTCTTTGGGAGCTTCTTCAAACTTCTCCTACACATTATGAAGCCTTGCAAAAAGCTTTAACGACTCTTCCAACTCCATCTCCTAGTCAAGATAACATTAATTCCTTTTTGCAACACATGAATACTACCACAAGCCCACCGCAAGTTATGTTTACCCATGATGATTTTCATCCTAAAGAAATTTAAGATAACTATGGAGCTCTTATGGTAGTTGTCATCATCAATGGTAATCTCATTCTTAAGACCTTAATTGGTAATGGGTTTGGGCTTAATGTTTGCAGTGTTGACATGATCAAAGCAATTAAAGTCAATCTTTCAACTATTCAACCTGATAATGTTCCTATACGTAACTTTGATAATATCTAGATAGGTTACTCTTTAGAAAGTCACAATATTGTGTTTATGTAATGAGTATTAAGTAAGAAAAATTATTTTTACAACACATTAATTCACCTAAACTACCATTGTTCATGAAATACAAGTCAAATAACTCTACAATTAAATTTTGATAACAATATTAAAATAGAAAATAAAGAAAATAGAAGAAATACGAGGATGGTGATTATCAAGCACATGGAGTCACAAGCAACAAAGATAAGATGATCTACACAAGAGACAATTGTGTTGGCCTAACAACTATGTCCCTAACGAGACCTCTCTCCACCACTAGTATGTGCCTTTAGAGAGATGGCAAAATATACATGGTATAAGAGTGTAGGTAATCATTTTGAGTCCCTCAAGTCCCTAGAACCTTCATTTGAGTAAGCTTAGCTTATCAACGTGGTATGTAGTGGGTGCACATCCCACATGATATATGGTTGTTATGGCTCTATCATGTGAGGGGTGGTGGTGTTGGTATACCAACTATATCCCAATGAGATCCCTCTCCACCACTAGTATGCACTTTTGATGTGATGAAAAAATGTATAGTTTTTGTGAACACCTTCTTTAACTCACTCTTTATCTCAAAGATTACATCAAATCTTTTAAATTTTTTTATTGGGAACTGAATTAATTTCAATTCAATATTGGCACTGTCATCTAGAAAGAGTGATGCATTACATCTGAATTAAGGACATACACCTCATTCATCAAGGGTTTCTCCCTTGGTGAAAATAACAGGAGCAATTATGAGGGGCCATTTGGTTGTTGGAATTAAATAGTGCTAGAATTAATCATAAGTATTGAATTCCATAATTTAACATTCTAGAAGTTTTAAATCCAAAAAATATGTTTAGAATCATTTGGTTCACCCAAAATTCACACTGCAAAGATACATTTTTTGTGATTGGTCTCAACTAATTTGTGCCTTACAATTCGATCAAGTTGAACAAAACAAACTAGATATATATCACAAGTTTGTAGAAATCAAAATTAACTAAATTCCTCATACACATCTTGTGATCCAAACTGGAGTATTAGAACTAAACCAATGATTCATATTAATATATGCTCTTTGAAAACTTATACATTTGCATTAAGAAGGAAGATGATTAAATTCATGGCAAGGAAAAGTAGTCCATGAAGCATTTTGTGGCTTTGTGTGAGGCAAAAACGTGCATGAAAGAGTCCAAGTGTCCATAATCTTTCTATGATGAAAGCATCGAATTGTCTCTTCAAGTGGTTCACCTAAGATATTTACTTATATCAGATGACTCACTTTACCAATACCAATTTATCATTATTCCTAATTCTCTCTTCTTTTCTATTCACACTTAAAATAAAGAATGAAGAACATGTGCATTGCAGGGAGTAGATATTATAAAATAAAGAATGAAAAACATGTACATTAAAAGAAAACCCAAATGCAAGGGTGAGTGAATAGTAGAGTTGGTGTGAAGATGATTTGTGAGGTGTAGTGTTAGGCTAATGATCGTGGTGCTATGCATCAACTCTAGTTTTGGTTACCAGAAACCCTTATAAGGGTGAGTGAATAGTTGAGTTGGTGTGAAGGTGAGTCGTGAGGTGTAGTGTTAGGTTAATGATCTCAATGCTATGCATCAACTCTATTTCGAGTCACACTAGTTACCATAAACCCTTTTGATACCTAGGGTTTCTACTTCTGCATGAGGATTTGGTGAGATTTGGTAAAGGGTATACAATCAATCATCCTACAATGGGTTTGACAGCTTTGCATGAGCATTTGAAGAAAGATAATTTTCATTTCCTTTTCATTTCCTTAAGGGTGAGTCATATGTTGTAGAAGGTAATGGTTTTATGGGATGCCGATGGAACAAAGAACAACATGCGACAAAGGTGTACATTGGGAGGTAAAGGCTCACCATGTTTTGTATCGAAAGCATACCAGCCCAGTAATGGTGAAAAATGGAGTTCAAATGGTGGTCAAGGGCATCCCTAGTACAGAGGCTAAGAACGATACGGTTAAAGTCATGCACAAGTAGAATGGACATGGTTTGGTGGAGTCATGATAGGGGGTATGAAGGGGTAGGTTGTCGCTGGTAGGTAGGGAGAGAAAATACAGGAAGGGTCAAAGTATGGCTTTGTGTCCTTCTACTGAGACTGTTATAGTCAAAGTTTGTGCAAAGGCTAAGTGTGAGATTACTCACAACATCCCTATTTTTTTTGAGTTGGGGGTTATAAGTCATTTTTTAGTTTTTTGGCCAAGCGTACATGCTATACACACTTAGATTTCAGAGAATTGGGAGCCCATCTTAGATGGAGGGGTCCAAATCTATCCCATAGTGAAGGTTTTTTCATTCATATGTTTGAAAGTGTTGAAGATAAGAATTGGGTTTTGTGTGAATATTTTTGGAGCTAGGAGAATAAGTTTTCTCTAAGGTTAAAGCCATGGCACCCAAATTTTTGTCTAGCCATAGAGAAATTTGAAAGGGTTCTAGTATGGATAAGGCTTCTGAATCTGCCCTTGCATCTTTGGTTTGATTCTATGTTAGATGCTATTGGGAATTCTTTAGGTGTGTTTTTAAAATGTTGATGATGAGTCATCGAACTTGCTTCATTCTATCTTTGCTCATCTATTGGTTGAAATGAATCTTGAGAAGAGTTTTCTTATAGAGATTAGAGTTAAATCTTTAAAGGGGTATTGGACACAATCAGTGGATTATGAAGGGATGCCCTTTAGATGTGGAGGTTTTTTAAAATAGGGCATGTTGTTGAAGATTGTGCATAGGGAAAGGCTCCTAATTCCTCCACATGGTGGAAAGATGTTTCAACTTAGCATTAGTCAGTGGAAAAGAAGGTAGAGAAACCACAAAGCTTCTCTGAGGTTGTTGCTAAAGCCAATGGAGATGAAGAGCCTCTTGTGCTTGACTCCATGAAGATGATGGGCGCTAAGGATAACCCTAATGGTGGTTTTGCTGGCAATGTTGGGTGGGTTACCCTCATGGGGGTGGGTACACCGATTCGAAGGGAGAAGTCTAAGGGTTTGAAATAATGTGCACAAACGGAAATTTCCCAAGGTGATAATATTATGGGAGAACTGAGACTTGATGCTGAGGATTATGGGAATGATCAAGAGGGTCTTTTAGGCTTGCATTAGGTTGAAGCTTTGTGAATATAAGAAGAATAAACTTCTAAGGAAACTTGATATGGTTCTAAGGTTTCATAAAAAATGAGTAGGTTGTTGAGTTTCTTCCTATTTTTAGCCTTTACAGTATTTTTTGGGTTTCAGATGGGATGGTGGAACCCTTGTTCCCACTCATGTTTTGGGGAAAGCTCCTCCCAATTTTCTTGAATAAATAAATCATTATTAATGATAAAAAAAAACCCAAATGCTAAAAATTAACCTGGTCATTTTTAGAACTTTAGGGATTGTTATCTGGACAATTGAACTTTAAAAAAGTTTATTCTTTCCATTGGGTAGTGATTGGGATAGCTCCAACATAAAGCTTCCACAATCCTCAAACAAACGATAGACAAAAATGAAATGAAAGTCACAGGATGGCAAGGGACTAATAAAAATTCTCTATAACAACCTTTATTTGGTTTGAATATCTTTGAAGCCATCTCATCCAATCAGCCTTCAATGCACCAATCTATGCTTGAAAGCTTCAAAAAAATTCCTTTATCCAACTCCACTTGGAGCAACATACCATGTTCTCATCAGAAAGCATGAGATTACCAAAAAAGAGAGGTTCTCAGTGTTGACTTGGTGGTCAACACCTCTTTCAAGGTTTGCAACATGGCTTAACCACCTCTTGTGGATCTGGGTAAGTCTCTTGTCTGTGACATTCATTGATAGCTCAAGCTTTTGGTGCAATGACAAACATACCAACAAGCGGTATCAGAGAAAGGTTCCCTATATCAAGTTTAACAACTTTGGGTAGATTTTGGTTGATTTTATGGATCAAGACAGTTCTTCAAAGGTTCCTATTTTTGATGGATTAGATTATGCTTTTTGGGAAGTAACGATGCAAACATATTTGTTATCTATTAATGTTGATGTTTGGGCTTCAATTGTTAATGGTTATAAAGTTCCTAATACTTTACCTACAGATCCTGATGAAAAGAGGAAGTATGAAACTAATATGAAAGCTAAATTTGCTATACTTAACAGTTTATCTAAAGATTTTTTTGTTAAGGTAATGCATTGCAATTCTTCTAAAGAAGTATGGGACAAATCGAAAAATACATATTATGGTAATGATAGAGTTAAAGAAGACAAGATACAACATTTGAAATCAAGATTTGAAGACCTTAAGATGGGTAATGATGAAAAGGTAGAAGACTATCTCCTTAAGATAGATGAAACTATAAATGGCATAAGAGGAGTTGGTGAAAATATTGATGATATTGATGTTGTAAAGAAAGTTTAGAGATCTCTTCCTGCTAAATTTGATTCTAAGATATGTTCTATAGAAGAAACTAGAGATATTAAAAAGTATACAATGGAAGATATTCATGGAGCACTTGTAGCTTATGAAATGAGAAAGTTTGGCAAACAGGAATCCACGGGCAAAGAAGCAACATTCAAGGTGGAAAAGAAAGTGAAGCAAGTCTCCTCAGAATTAGAAGATCTTGATGTTCTTGAAGCACATTTATCAAGGAAACTAAATAAAGGAGCAACTAAATACAAAGGTAAAATTCCTTTCAAATTTTTAATTGTGGTAAAATAGGACACTTTGCATCTAAATGTCCTTATAATAGTCATGATGAAGTAGATGATGAGAAAGAGAAATCAAGTAAAAAGAAATTCTATAAAAAAAAGAAGTTCTTTAAGAAGAAGAAGAGTTTGATTTTTGATGTATCAGATAGTGACTCTAGTAGTTTTAAATGTGATGAAAATGAAGTTTCATTCATGGCTATAGAAACTACTTGTTTAGAATTAGATAGTGATGATGATGTTGAACTTTTTGAGGCTGATTTAGAATGTGAATATCTTTATGCACTTGAAAAGATCAAGGAATTAAAAAGGAATTTAATTATTCAAGAAAATCAATTCTTAAAAGAAAAAAAGAACTTTGAAAAAGAAACTAAGGACTTACATCAACAAGTTATAGAATTGAAATTATAAGTTGAGGAACAAAAGAGAATTGTCTTTGTCACTAAGGAAGAGTTAAGTTCTAAAGATCGGGACTGTACAAGGTCAATGAATGAAGTATCATATAGAAGAAAGTTAGAAAAATATGAGAACACTACTTTGGATGATATGTTAAGGAAAGAAAGAAGAACTAATGATCTAACATGAATTGGTTTTGATACAAATTAGAATGCTACCACATTAAATGCAAGTAAAAATGCAAATTTTAATTAGATTTATAATGATAAAAATCAGGTTATATCAAGCACTTCATTCATGGGTAAAGGTACTCAAACAAGTTCACTTCTTTCTTTGATGGGTATTGCTTCATGTGTCATCAATATGGACATAAAATAAGTAATTGCAGATACATGTCAAGGAGGTATTCAAAGTTTTATTTTTGTTATTCCTTTCCTAAAATGAATAGTCTAAGATGTTACAAATGCAATCTCTTTGGTTGTGTTATGAGTAATTACAAAACTAAGTCAATTCAGAATGATCAATCTTATGCTAGTCTACAAGTTGATAAGATTTGGAGGCCTAAGATTAATAAGTCCATGTTTGTTCAAATGGTTCTACATTATGAAGAAAAAGACTTTTGGATAATTGATAGCGGTTGTTCTAGATACATAATAGGAGATAGAACAAAGTTTGACAAATTGATTAACTACAAATGTGGCAATGTTAGTTTTTGTGATGATTCTTCAAGGCAAATTAAAGGTTTGGGTCCTTTGATGCTTAGCGACAAAATGTTCGTTTATGATGTGTATTATGTTGATGGATTAAAGTACAATATTCTAAGTGTTAGTCAAATTTGTGATCATGGATATGAAGTTATTTTTGATGACCATGGTTTCCAAATCAAATTAAAATCTAGGTAGTTGGTTGCATCAGGTAAAAGATCTAAACGAAATGTATACAATTTAAAAGATATCACAAATACTAACAATCATGAAGATGTTTGTCTTATGGGATAGGTGAATGAAAGTTGGTTATTGCACAAAAAGGCTTGGGCACTTGAATTTTGACAACTTGGTAAAAGTCAGCAAGCATCAGAAAGTAAGAGATATGCCATGTATAAGTAAGCTGAAGAATGTTATTTGTGAAGGGTTTCAACATGGTAAACAAACAAAGGCATCTTTTCCTTCAATAGAATATTTTTCTCCTAAACCATTGCAATTAGTACATACTAATTTATGTGGTCCTACAAGCACAATGCCATTAAATGGTGAAAAGTATTTCATGCTTTTTATAGATGATTATATAAGAATGACATGGGTAACATTCTTAAAACATAAATTAGAGGCATTTAACAAATTTAAGATTTTCAGGAAAATGGTTGAAAATGAGTCAAACATGAAGATTAAATGCTTACTATACACTCGAAAGTGTCCCACTCTAAACCCTTCTATCCAAACGATTCCATGAGTTTGGAATGCTTGGATGCCGGCTTAGAGCTCCCTATCCATGGAGTGCAAGAGAGTATATTTTCAGAATAAGAAGGCTCTCAGATGAGCCTTAGAGATACTCTTCTTGCTAGTAAACCATGCAATGGGAAGTTCCAAAGACAAGATGCAAGAATGCAAATGTCCCAAGGAGTTCCTCAAGGATGCAATACAAATAAAGATTAAGCTAGCATGAATATGAAAAGTGCAGCTATTCTAAGCATGAATGAGAGTATTATAAAACCAAATATTAAGCTATGTGAGATTATTGCAAGAATGAAAGCTAAACTAACACGCAACTATGCTAAGAATGCCATATGATCCTATGCTAATATGATGGAATGAGAGAATGTAGACAAGGAGTGAGAATTTCTCCACAAAGCTCCCAAGAAACCTGTTAGAAAACCTGTAGCATAACAATATTCAAAATGAGGATGGATCCTTTGAGGGGGAAAGCTCTCTCCCTTTTAAAGTTGTATGGATGGTAGAGATCAAGATGAAGATGGTGGATGATCAACGGTGGAATTCAAAAATAGGTGTGATCCATGTGCACACACAAGTCAACCAATAGAATATAAGTTGACTTGTCATATAAGACAAAAGTCTCCCAAGCCTTTTCTTTTAATTGTAAAATAGAAAAAGGACTTTATCTGTGCACTTTAAGTGGGTTAAAAAAATGGGGTGTTTTATTTAATTAAAAGGAGACATGTTCTTTTAATCAAATAATGAACTTAGGATAGCATAGTCAAACTATAGGTTATAATCAAATAAATTGATTATTAGCAATTTGGTCTAGGTAAATGATTAAATTAATTTAGCCAAAATGTTGAAAAGGGGGCTAATAGTCTAGATGACCATTTTTAGGTAATTACATTTGCCCCTCTTTGACTAATGCGTGATCGATCTGGGAACACATTATGTCAAAAAAAATAGAAAGCCAAGTAGGCAGTGATAGATATAGATATATGATTTTGAAGAACGAAATGTAGAAAAAGATAGCAAGTCCTAAATGTGCAGCCTGATAGCGGTAGTATTGAACACTAGGAAGATGATGTTAGGATCTGAAAAGAATTCTAACACCTAGCAAAGCGAATAGATTGAGAGCAAGTGATAAGGTCAAACAAATGCTCCTAAGAAATAGATAGCTATAACAATCAGCAATAGAGTATTTCTGCCCCCTCGGGATCGAAATCGAAATGAGGTAAGGGGACATAGAAACAAGCTATATATGAGAAAATCAAGAATATAGCAATGTCCAAGATGACAGATAGATGATTAGAGCCCAAGAATGACTATAAAAAAATTGATTAAATGCCTCAGTTTGACTAGAGTTGACCTTGAAGGATATAGCATAAAAATTAGGTTGAAACAAGTAGAAAGGTGATTTTAGACATGAAACACTGAATTGAAGTAGATATGAAGTATGGAAATGATGAAGACATGAAGAAATGAAGATGCCTCAGTGATGATTCAGAGATTAGACCTCAAAAGGTCAGCTAACTGCTCATAAGAAAGTATAATTTTTAAAAGACAATTTTGACCATCAAGATGAACTCAAATTTGGATTTTGATCCCGAAAATGAATCCAGGATGTCAAAATTATTTAAGAGGTCAAAACTTTATATAATGTGATGATAAGATAGAAAAGAAATGAAGCGAAAGATTAAGAAGGTGAAAAGACATGAACAAGAAGAAAGTAAAGAAATATATGAAAAGAGTTAGCCGATATGTCTATGAAAAGATGAAGAGAGAGCTCTCCCCATATGAAAGAATGCAAGACTAAGCTAGAAAATGAACCTAAAATGCAAGCTAATATGAAAAGTGGTTTACCGGCAAGAAGTGCATAACATTTAGACTCTTAATTTCATCATTGAGCATTTATTAGGGACATCATGAGATCATACAACCATCACTAGTATAACTATGAGGATATGAATATGATCGATATCAGATAGGTATGTGGAAATCCAATCTAAGCATCAGAGACATGTAAGTCAAGATAACTATGTGATTAGATTCCCTAAGTTTAATATAGCAAGATTACACTGTATCAAGGCATAAGCGCTAGGATAAACCCCAAGTGTGGTCTTGCGAAACAGTCAAGGATGATACATTTATAAGTCAAAGTGTTGAATAGGACAAGCACAAATGCTTACAACACTATAGACAAACAAAGTATACCCACAAGCAGAAATCAAGAAAACATGCCCCATGCCCCCAGTCTTCTAGTCAATGACATCCTTGAAAGACTATTAGGGATGGAACATATAGTAAATAAATCGTCATAGACAACACACAAAGTAGATAAAGATCAGCATAGGTTAGTTGTTTAAGTGTTAAAGTGCGTGTGTGTAAGTCACTTGGCCATTTCTTCAAGACTTGATTTTGATAGTGAGAAATATTGCGACATTGGAGATCGTAGGTAAACTATCTAAAAAGTGTTGAAAAACACTTGATGTCAAGGTGGGGGAAGTGTTGAGAAACACTATTTTGTGAGTTGTCAAAGAAACCCAAATGCATAAGAATACCTCAAAAAGGCTAAGTAGTTATGCCCCCAAGACGAGGACAAGAAACAATTCCAAGCTAAGAAATGTGTAGCATAAATAGGTGATTGAGACTGATAGACAGAGGTGCAAGGGTCTCAAGTAGCACCTGTTTCCAAATTTTCACCACTTGACAGATTTTTTTCAGGACTTTTTTCAATTTTTTTGTATTTTTGTATTTTTTTTTTTTTTTTTTGGTGATACATCAAAGCACCTATTACTAGGTTTTCACTAAGATGATCATTTTTTCAGGACATTTTCTGGTTTTTAGGATTTTTTCAGCATCATATATGATTTTTGAATTTTTTAGAAGGTTTTAGATATCACTAGTTCTCAAGCAAGATCACATCATTTTCTCCCAATGTCTAGCAAGGTATAGGATATGATGGAGCAACAAGCTAGTGGATAAGAAAAGATGGATGAAAAAAGAGTATGAAGCAAGTGAAAGTGATCCTCAAGGACTAACTCCTCAAGAGTACCCAAGCTAGGGAAAGAGGTGAAATAGTCATATGAAGCATATTTTGGATAAGCAATGGAAGTAATGAGAAAGATAGCATGCAGGATAAGCAATGAAGCCAACAAGTGAGATAGCATGAAGTGTGTAGTCCAAAAGAGTAGACATGTCAAGAGACCTAAGAACCATTTTTATTTATCATGATCAAGACCAAGGGCTCAACTAGATAGTATAGCAATGGGATAGAGCAATAAGAATAAAGCTCAAGATATAGGCTATGAGTGAATGGGAGAGCACAATAGAAAATCTAGTGGATAAGATAACCAATATGCAAAGATAGCTCAACATTGTCAAGATCAAAGAGAGAAGAAGGGATAGATGGATGATGGAAGAATTATGCATGATGCCTGTTTGCCAGATTTTCATCATGGTACTTATCTAAGGTGCCACAAGAAGTAGTTTTCACCATAGGATAAATTTATTTCTCTTTACTTTTGCTACTAAGGTGCCACAAGAAGTGGTTTTCACCAAGGCACATTTTCAATTTTTTTCATTTTTTTTAAAAATTTTTTTTTTTTTTTTGAATTTTTAGAAAGAGCTCAAGCTTTTTGAATTTAGATAGTGCTCCTGTAGGAAAGATAAGCCATGATAAGCCAAGACCATAGAAAAGTATGCTCAAAGATGTTGATAGGGTGATGAAAGGGAAATGGTAGTAGGAAGAATATATGGAGGATAAGAGTTCATGTATAGAAAAGAGGTGTAAGCTTTAAAGGATTTCATGTGGGTAGCTAAAATATTGGACAAGATCAACATTGACACACACCTTGAAGGGTATTGGAACAATGGAGGAATCATGGATGAAATAGCTTGAGATTTAGATGTATGAGGTGGTAGAAAAGATTTGGAAAAAAGTGGAGTGGAAGGCTTTGGAATATTTTTAGGAAGATTTTTGGAAGAAGATGGAATGGAAGCCTTTGGAAGCTTGAATGTCAACTTTGAAGTATTTTCAATATTCAAGTCTTTTAAAAGAGACTTGGGAATCCACATAGCTTTAGATTTTCCTTGTTCTTTGGGTGCTTGAGAGTGCATTTCTTCAATGATGGATTTAGGAACCCACATTTTCTTTGATTTAGCTCTCTTAATAGTGGACCTTTGTAGTCTCTTTTGTGCATTTTCCTTCTTAGCATTCACATGTCGATTAGATGGGACATAGTGATCTTCATTTTTCAATGGATTCTTATGTTTATTCTCACTTTCAAAGGAATTGGGATTTGTGGATGAATAAGGATGATATGACTAGTTTAGATGTATAGATGGATGAAAAGTCATCAAGGATGAGTGTCTTTGTTGATCTTGAGGTATTATAGGAGAGCTAGGGAATGAGCTAGGAGTGAATGTAGGAGATGGAGGAACATAAGGCCCCAATATGGATGGAAGGTTTGAGTGCTTTAGCTTAGATGGATAAGGACCAAGGATAGATTTAGAAGATGCAAAGGGATAGTGGGAAGGGATATCAACATCTTTAGAGTGAGCAACATGGTCAAAGCCATCAATAGACTCATGAGTACCTTTCATAGGAACAACATTTTTAATAGAAGCACTTGAAGCTTGAGCACAATTTTGAAGTGGATGTGGAGAAGTAGAACATGAGGGGATGCTTTGATCTTGACAAGTAGCTTTGGATAGCATATGAAGAGAACTTTTCTCATAATTTTTAGTAAGCTCAAGGGAGATAATGGAAGTGGTATCTTCATCATACTTAGGAGGTGGACAAGATATGGGATATGGAGGGGGAAAATCTTGAAAGAGATGAAAGGGTGCTTGATCTTGATCTTTCTTGACATTTATAGATTTTTCTTTTTGAGAGTCCTCTTGACATGGAGCTACTTCTAAGGACAAGGGAGAATGAAGAGTGAATGGAGTAGTGCTTGGATTAGGCATAGTAGTGCATGAAGGTTGAGGATGTTTGGGATTAGTAGCATGGAAAAGGTTTGCAACCAAGTGAAGGTTAGCTTGAGTTTCTTTTAGAGGTAGCCCTTGAGGATACATGTAGTCAATGTGGAAAGCATTAGGTTCTTTATTTGATGGAGGCAAGTTGGAAAGCTTTGAAGTGTTGGGAGATGCATGAGTGTTGGAAGAAGTGGAGGTATCAAGGAAACCATCACTAGACATAGGTTCATTAATATGATCTTTCTCAAAAAAAGTATCCTCATCACATGAATCATTAGAAGTATCAATAATTCCATTATCAATAAGATCTTGGATTTTATGTTTTAGCTTAATGCAATCTGAAGTAATATGCTCATTATGTTGATGATAAGCACAATAGATATCCAAGAATGGGTTTCCATATGAGCTAGACTTAGGTAACATGATGATCTTATTGCCAATAAGTTTTTGCAAAGTGTCATCATAAGAATCTTCCAAAGGAGCAAAAGTTCTATTAGAATTATGTCTAGAGTCCTTTTGTTGTTTCTCGAGTGAATGGTATGCATCCATCTCTTCATCATTATCTTGGTCAAAGATAGGTCCATCATGAAATTTTTGCATAAGCTCAAATGCTTGTTCTCTACAGAGGTCTTTAGATCTAGAAGATGAAGACATTTGATGTCTTGAAGTAGACCATGTAGACCTAGAAGAAGAGGATGACCTCAAAGAAAGTGACTCACATGCATGTAAAGACCTCAAGGAAGATTCATGTAATGATGCAATCTTCTCCTCTAACCTTTTCTCAAGTTTAGACTTCATTTATGTCATGCACTTAGAGAGATGAAGGTAAGAAAGATCATTTGTCTCTTCTAGTTCTTTGTATTGCGCATATAGATCTTGAAACTCTTTAGTGACATGGAGGATATCATGATCATCTAGATTCGATTGAAGTTTGGTAGCACAAGGTTTATATCCCATAGTTTTAGATGCAAAGCCAAGCATAAAAGAGCCTAGAAGATAACTTGATGTTGAAACTATAGGAGGTAGAGTGTTCACTTGCCAAGATAGTAGAGAGAGATTAAAGTGACTTGTCAAACAATATGTCCAAGAAACTTACGACATGAATGACTCAAGTCAATAGCTAGGCAAGATGCCCAAATAGCCAAATAGCCAAATAGATAGAGCAAGAAGGGTGACAAGTGAACAACTCTCCAACCCAAGAGTGTAGTCAAGAAATCAAGGCAAACATTTTAGCAAAAGGATAACTAGCAAGCGGACATAGACCATGAAGACAAAAAGACCAAGAGCACTAAGACCAAAGAGTCAATTTAAGCATGTTCAAGCACTAGAGAGAAAAATAAAAGAAAATTCAAATGATGGGACTCCTCTTAGCAAGCAACACAAGAAAATGTTTGCACTTGATGTTTTGACTTGGTTGACAAAGTTTGACAATAATTGATAGCATAACAAGTTTGATGTTTAAAAGAAATTTCTTTCCAAGCAAGCTAGTAACACATGGAGTAGTCTTCAAACAATCAAGCAAGGGACAAAGAAACCTTGCATGATACAAGCATATCTGAGGTCTCAAAAGAAATCCCTAGAATTATCGTCATGTGTATGTTCAAAGATTTTCACAAGTATATCACATTCGAGAACACATCAAGCAATATCTACCTAAAGGACATGGTTTATTACTCAACAACTTGGCCCACGCTTGATGCTCCTTTGCCTCACACCAAGTGGTTACCCACAAGAGATATTGGCTATCATAGAAGTGCTATAAGCACAACCAAGGAAACACATATGGTGAGTGTAAAATCTTGGGGTGATCAGGGTAGTCCACTAGGATTGATCCTTGCACCAAGAAGTTGAGTGGCTAAAAAGGGTAGTTACTAACTTAGAGTGTTTAGATAGGGCTTCTGTTCATAGTGTTCCTCTTGCTCCCAATTATGGGACACCTCACCTTGTGATGAGTAACTGATCTCGCGACCACAAGAGTACCTTAAGCATTCTTGCCTAGTGATCTCCTTATGGTCAAAATCTCATAAGCGATCACACTAGGCAAAGACAAACACTACGTCTACCAAGGTTTTGTGTCCTTGATAGCCTTGAGTTTATAGTGGGTTGGAAGAGCTAGGTAATCTGCTTGTCCTCACTTGGGTCGTTCCTCTCAGGTTGTCCGAGAGCAGGCCCTCTAAAGGATTCTAAACTACACATTCTAAACTACACAAAGAGTGGATCAACTTTTGGAAGTCAAGATTTTTGATTCACCACAAGGGTGAAGAGAATAATCTCCTAGTCCAATCATTTTCTCCCAAACACAGAAAGAAGATTCAGTTGCCTCTTACTCTTGAAACCAAATGATAAGTCAAAATTTTTGATTCACCACAAGGGTGAAGAGCATACTCTCCTATTACCAAAAGATCCCAATTGTAAGTTTTAATGTGCCTAAAAATAAACAACTAGTATATTCCGCACATGTAAAAGTAAATAACAAGCAAAATTAGATTTTTATGCGTTGGGCAGCCCTGCAAACAATCGTTAGTAGCCCTTGTGCATTTGAAGCTTTGACATGCGTTCTTTTTATGCAATGTTTCAATTTTTTTCACAAGGATAGCAACCTGTAATCACAACTTGTTAGTTGCCTCAAATACAATAAAAAGTGGTTAGTTGCCTCAAATATCCATGTTATCTTCCAATCAAGTGTATGCAAAGAAAGTGCAAGTTAATCACAAATGCTCTAATTTTTACTCTTTGATTTTGACTTAGTCAACAAGATTGGACTTGTTTGCTATGATTTTGGATCCAAAAATAGAAATGAAAAGAAGAGACCCCTACTAAAAATCAGAGAACTTTCCAAAAATGTAAGAAATTCAAAAAAATCTCTTCATTTGCTCCCTAGAGATCGATTTTGTCAAAATAGACCACATTTATCAAATCAAGTTTTTGATCTCTAATACGACCTCAAAAGTCAAAACACAAAGAGAGTACCCCTCTTAGAATTCAAAAATATTTCTGAAAATATAATTTTTTCTAAAAAATGAGCTGATTTGCAGTCAGAAATGTCTTTTTACGAAAAAAAAAGAAAAAATCATAACTCCTGAAAATAACATCACAATGCTTTGAAAATCGGACTGAGACATTTTGAACATATAATTAACTTACAAAAAAAAATTCAGAACCAAAATCTAAGTGGTTTAAAAGATATGATCAAATCTTTAAACCAACTAGATTTTTGGCCTTCAAACCAATCTACTTATGGGTTGGCCTTAAAACCAAAGTAACAATTCTACAAAAGCACTTGATTAGATCCAATATGCTGCTATAAAAAAACCAAAGATAAGAAATGAAAGTAAATGGAGCTAAAAACTTGATTCATGCCTCACGGTGGGTGCCAAAAATGTACACTCGAAAGTGTCCCACTCTAAACCCTTCTATCCAAACGATTCCATGAGTTTGGAATGATTGGATGCCGACTTAGAGCTCCCTATCTACAGAGTGCAAGAGAGTATATTTTCAGAATAAGAAGGCTCTCAGATGAGCCTTAGAGATACTCTTCTTGCTAGTAAACCATGCAATGGGAGGTTCCAAAGACAAGATGCAAGAATGCAAATGTCCCAAGGAGTTCCTCAAGGATGCAATGCAAATAAAGATTAAGCTAGCATGAATATGAAAAGTGCAGCTATTCTAAGCATGAATGAGAGTATTACAAAACCAACTATTAAGCTATGTGAGATTATTGCAAGAATGAAAGCTAAACTAACATGCAACTATGCTAAGAATGCCATATGATCCTATGCTAATATGATGGAATGAGAGAATGTAGACAAGGAGTGAGAAGTTCTCCACAAAGCTCCCAAGAAACTTGTTAGAAAACCTACATCATAACAATATTCAAAATGAGGATGGATCCTTTGAGGGGGAAAGCTCTCTCCCTTTTAAAGTTGTATGGACGGTAGAGATCAAGATGAAGATGGTGGATGATCAACGATGGAATTCGAAAATAGGTGTGATCCATTTGCACACACAAGTCAACCAATAAAATATAAGTTGATTTGTCATATAAGACAAAAGTCTCACAAGCCTTTTCTTTTAATTGTAAAATAGAAAAAAGACTTTATGTGTGCACTTTAAGTGGGTTAAAAGAATGGGGTGTTTTATTTAATTAAAAGGGGACATGTTCTTTTAATCAAATAATGAACTTAGGATAGCATAGTCAAACTATAGGTTATAATCAAATAAATTGATTATTAGCAATTTGGTCTAGGTAAATAATTAAATTAATTTAGCCAAAATGTTGAAAAGGGGGCTAATAGTCTAGATAACCATTTTTAGGTGATTACACTTACGATCAGATAAAGGTGGTGACTTTATTTCAGATGAGTTTTTTGATTATTGTGAAAAACATGGCATCAAAAGACAATATGCAGCATCTAGGACACCTCAACAAAATGGAGTTGTTGACAGAAATAACCAAACAATGAAAGAAATGGCAAGAATTATGTTAAATGAATCTAAAGTACCAAATAGGTATTAGAAAGAAGCAGTTCAAACTACAGTATATATTTTAAATATGGCACAACTAAGGGTAAAAACTAAGTACACTCCTTATGAGTTATGGTATGGACATCATGCATGTGTTAAGCATTTTAGAATTTTTGGAAGTAGATGCTTCATTAAGAATTCTGATGATAAAATAGGAAGCTTTGATTCAAGATGTGACGAAGGAATCATTTTAGGATATTTTTCTCAAAGTAAAGCATACAAATGTTTTAATAAAAGGTTGAATAAACTTGTTGAAACTATACATGTGAAAGTTGATGAAGTTGTGCAGAATAAAAAGGAAATACGAATGGATAATACTTTTCTACTAGACAATGATAAAGAATTGAAAGAAGTTGATAATAAAGTTGATGAAGGTAAAGAAGTAGATAATAAGGTTGATGAAGGTGAAGAAGAGATAAAATATCAAATAGAAACACCAGAACCCACAAGTACAAAGGCTATAAGAACAAGATTGAAGAAATATCATCCTCAAGAACAAATTATAGGGGATAAACATGCAGATATTCAAATGAGAACAAGAACTACATCTAGTGAATGTGCTAATCTCTGTTTGATATCTCAAATTGAACCTAAATCATATAAAGAAGCTAGTATGGATGAGTTTTAGGTTAATGCTATGAAAGAGGAACTAAGTCAAATTGAAAAAAATAAAACTTGAAAATTAGTGCCTAGACCTAAAGATAAAAATGTAATAGGTGCTAAATGGGTCTTTAGAAATAAACTTGATGAAAATGAAAAGATATAAAGGAACAATGCTAGATTGGTTTGTAAGGGTTATGCACAAATAGAAGGCGTGGACTTTGATGAAACTTTTGACTCGGTGGCTAGAATTGAAGCAATTAGAATCTTTCTTGCATATTCAGCTTTCAAGGGCTTTAAAATGTACCAAATGGATGTTAAAATGACATTTCTTAATGGTTATCTTGATGAAGAGGTTTATATGGATCAACCTGTAGGATTTGAAACAAAGACTATCCTAATCATGTCTACAGGTTAAAAAAGGCTCTTTATGGTTTGAAACAAGCTCTGAGGGCTTGGTATTCTAGGTTGGATCAATATCTTATCAAAAATGGCTTCAGAAGAGGTGGTGTTGATAGCAATTTGTACATATATGGTACATGTGATGATGTTCTCATTGTTGTTGTTTATGTTGATGATATAGTATTTAGATCCAATGATGATGCTTTAAGTCAAGGCTTTTCAAAGCTTATGCAATCTAAATTTGAAATGTCCATGCTTGGGGAACTATCCTATTTTCTTGGGTTGCAAATTTCTCAATTGGAAAATGGTATTTTCTTATCCCAAATTAAGTATGCAAAAGAAATGTTAAAGAAATTTTATATGAAAGATTGTAAGCCTATGAGAACACCAATGAATACATGATGTAAACTTACTAAAAATGATGATTCTTCTGATGTTGATCAAACTACTTATAGATCTATGATTGGTAGTTACTATATCTCACAGCTTCAAGGCCTGATATCATGCATGTTATATGTTTGGTTGCAAGATTTCAATCTTCACCTAAAGAATCTCATGTTGTGGCAGTTAAAAGAATTTTCAAATATATTCAGGGTACTTTGGATTATGGGATTTGGTATCCTAAACATGATGATTTCAGATTTATTACTTATACTGACTTAGATTGGGCAGGTTGTCTAGATGAAAGAAAAAGTACTTCAGGAGCAACATTTTTCTTGGGTAACAGGCTAGTGTGTTGGCATAGTAAGAAGCAAGAATCTACTACACTTTCTACTATTGAGGCTAAGTATATAGCCGCATGTTCTTGTTGTCAACAGGTTCTTTGGATGGTTCAAACTTTATCAGATATGAAAGTAATAGTGTCTAAACCAGTTCCTATCTATTGTGATAATCAGAGTGTAATCAATATTTCTAGGAATCTAGTTATGCATTCACATACCAAGTACATTGATGTTCATTAACATTTCATAAGGGAACATGTCTTGAATGGTAATGTTGAATTAGAATTTGTTCCTTCTTTAGATCAACTTGCTAACATATTTACAAAACCTCTCTCAAGATCCACATTTGAAGGGTTAAGAACAAGATTAGGGGTTATATCCCTCGCTTCTCTTACATAAGTTCATAAATGAGTGATAGGTTTTAGGGGGAGCATATTTTGCTTATCTTTTTGTTACACTGAAACTTTGGTATATCTCCTTTGTCATTGATGTCAAATGTAGTGCCTACCCCTAGGCTGCATTTTTGTTATCATTGTCGAACTCTTTTACGGCTAGTTTTATGTTGATGGTTAGCAACATTATTTTGAGACTTTCAAATATTATGTTATGGATTTAGTTGATATATGATGAGATTACTTGGTACTTTATATTTCATGGTTGCATGATGATTATTTCAGCTGTTGATGAGGATTAGATAGATGGTTTATTATCACATGTGTTTTCTTATGGATACTTACCCCATACTTGCATTTGTATGGTGTGCGTGTTTGCTCTTATGTTTGACGTTTCTGATGTGGTTAAAAAAGGGAGTCGTAGTCACCTGCTAGTCGAGATCTACACAATGCACCACTTCCTGCCATTGCTTGTTTAGCTTAGCATATATATATTGTATGTGTATATGAGCAATGTTAGTATGCTAATAGAAACCAAATTTAAATAAAGCTTCTACAAACTAAACAAAATTCATAAACTTCAAAATAGACTAAGATGAGCTCTCAATTAAGAATATGAGCCATTAATGGGCTCTCTCAATAAGAAGCTCTCTTATTGATTGGCTTTGTCTAAATAGATAGGATGTATGCTCAAGCTTATGCTTCAAAAAGGGCTTCAAATGGAGTTGGAATTTGGGTGTGAGTGTATGACTTTGATGTAAAATGGCTTCTTAAAATGACATTATGACTTTACTTCATGGATTGTGTTGTTTTGCAAAGGGGAAGGATCCAATTTATAGGCAAGAGGCTTGAGGGATTGAGGGCTAAGATGCAAGGATGGGAAAAAGCTCATGGAGGGCTAAGATGCAAGGATGGGAAAAAGCTCATGGAGGGCTCAGATTGCATGAGAGGAGAGCACATGGATTGTGCTTCCTTACAGCCAATCAGAGAGTGACACATGTCATAGGGTGAGAGGATGAAGGAAAGGGGAAGGATGAGTCAACAAAGGAGGCTCAAGGGATAAAATCTTCATAAAGACCCTCATAATGGCTTGTAAGAGCAATAAAAGGGCTTAAAAGAGTCATTTATGGCCTAGTGGGCTTCATAAAGTTTTATGGTTGGGATATTTTGAGGGAGATGAGAGAAATTTCAACTTGGACTTGATTAGGAAGGTTTTAAGCTTGCTTAGGATTGTGCAAATGATTAGAGGATGGATTAGGATGGTTTAGGATTAGCTTAGGGATAGGCAAGTGGATGGCATTTAATGAGGGTGGGTGAAGAAGGAGATATTTGTTAACTTTGGCTTGGGTTAGTAAGTCTTAACCCATGTTTAGAGAATGTGACAAGGTTAGGAGGGGATTAGGATTAGGTTTAAAGACATCTTCTAGAAGAGTCTAGACTTTGGATGAGGATAAAGACTTTCTAGAATAGTCTAGAACTTCCTACGATGAGGATGAAGACTTTCTAGAAGAGTCTAGAACTTCTTAGGATGAGGATAACTTAGATTTTTAGGAAATAAATAAAGTTTTATTTATTTCAAGAGTTTGGGATGAGGAGATATTTATTAAAACTTTTTTAATAAACATGAGGATTAATATTTAATCTTAATTAAATATTTTGAGTTGGGATTAGGGGTAGGAAATGATGGGATTAGCCTTAAACAAAATTAAAGAAGGATTAGAAAATTTTGGAAGAGGTCAGTGGTCTTAAGGAAATTGGCCAAGTTTTGGGCAAAAGATAAATTTTTAATTTATTTTGGGTTTTTTGGTCAATTTATTAATTAAATAATTAATAAATAAAGAAATAATGTTTAAATAAGATTTAAACATTTTTGGGAGGGATTCCTTAATTAAATATTTTAAATTAAGATAAAGGGATTTAATGGCATAAAAATAAATAAATTAATTAAATAAATAAATAATTAATAAATGATGATGTCATCAGGAATTTTTTAGAAAATAAAAATACTTTATTTTCTAAAGATTTTTAAGTGTCTACAGTATGTACATGCATAGTTTTTATGCAGGTTGTAGGTACCGGGTATCGACTTCCCTGAATTGTCAGGATGAGCGTACCCTATCACATTATCTCAATGGTAAGAGAGGGGAGATAAATTCTCAAATCCAAATCCCAACCCTTTAAGCCATTTGTCCTAATTGAAAAATTAGGACAAATATCTAAGTTGAGTACCCTCTGAATGCGTCAGATGACATAATTCATGATATTAACCCTTTTGGTTTGATTTTGTATGTATTTTGGCTATGATGGATTTTCGTATTTTATTTTATGAGTCGTTGGTGTATTTTTTATTAATTAAGCCTAATTAAAATATTTAATTAATGGTTTAATTTAATGGAAAATTAATATGGTATTTTAATATTTATTTTATTTAATTAATTAAAAAATTAATTAAATAAAATAATTAAATTTGAAGATAAAAGTTATAATTTTAAAGTTAGAATGTGATAATATTTATTTAAGTTCATAAATATTTTAGCAATTAAGTTTCAAAAAATGAATGTAAAAGTGGAAAATATATTAAAATAATTAAAAGATTCTAGATTTCATGTGATTAAAATATAAATATATTAAGATAAAATAAGTGGAATTATTAATGTTGGTGCATGAGATTTAAAAATAATAAATAAATTAAATTGGAAAGAGTAAAGTAAATATTACATTAATTAATGTGCATTATTTTAATGTTTGCTCACATAGGATTTTGCAAATTTTTGATAGTTGCCATGTAGACAACATAGGAGTTTGCACTCTAAGAATGCACAAGTTGTCTACACTTAGGAGTTAGCATATTATTTGAGCACATGATGTCTACAACCTTATGACTCATCTAGAAGTTTGGAAAAGACTCATGCTTAGTTTTCATGCTTATCTTTTAGTTCTTTCTAGACACTTTCTAGATGCATCTTAGAGGCCTTTAAATAGAGGCTCTCTTAGTGGGTTTGGACAAGCTTCAAAGCTTACATGCATTTGAGAAGCTCATATGCTTCTACATGCTCATATGTTTCTACATGCTCTTATGCTTCTTCAAGCACTTCTAGTCACGTGGAAATTTCGGTTGGCTTGGATCTTGGAGGAATTGCGAATGTTAGAGAAGGAAGGGATTTTTCTATGGCCTTCTGAAGCATGGCAAATTAGCATCAGTGTCCAGGTGCACTCGTGATTTTCACTTATTCTATTTGCACTCTTTCTCTTCCTGTCTTCATCGTGTCTGTTATATGCGTCTAAATACACTCCATTAATGAATCCTTAATTTTGAAATTGGAATCTAGATATGTATTTATTTGGTTGCAAAGAAAACAATAGAAAACTTTAGTTTCAATTTAAGGAAGAAATTAGATGTAAATCGGGTTTGGGTTCGAATTAGAATCAAATTGAAAAATAGATTTAAAAAGGGTTTAAAAATTTATAGCCAAACCCATTAGAAGAATTATTGGATAATTTAGAGACAAATATTTTATAAGAAATTCTTAAAATTGAAAGTTTTTTTAAAAAAAGTTGTGTATATGTTCTCCGTAAGAATGTATCTTTTTATATTTTCAAATCTGCATACTTATGTACACACACACATACACACACATGTTTGTTATAAAAATTTGTACTGTTTAATAAAAATCTGCATACTTATGTACACACACACACACATATGTTTATTATAAAAATTTGTACTGTTTAATAAAATTTTGCATGTATATATATATATACACATATAGATATATATACATTTATACATACATATATATATATATACATACATATATATATATATACATACATATATATATATATACATACATATATATATATACATACATATATATATATACATACATATATATGTATACATGTATATATATATATATATATATATATATACATACATATATATGTATACATGTATATATATATATATATATATATATATATATATATATATATATATATATATATATATATATATATATTTATTGAAGTCGAATATTAAAAAAATACAATGAAGGAAATCATTTTAATAAATCTAAATCGTGCTTTTAATAAACATTTATTGAAAACGTTTTAAATAAAATAAATTTTAAATCAATTTTGGGGGGGACGGACCCGCGCCCTGTACCTTTTGGGTGCAGAGTACCTGCGTCACAGGTACTGCGACTACAGGCGGTACTCTGTACCGTTGTCACCGTAGGCCCTGTGACCGTAGGGTACTGCGACCGCGTAAGTGGTAATAATAAAAAGTGTTTGCATTTGTTACGTGTTTTATAAAACATTTATGATATATGTTATTTCGACTTTTTAATATATGTTTATTTTTATTAATATGTGTATATTGTTAAATATTAATTCATTTTTATTTAAATATATACATGTTATATGTTATTAATATGATATGTTTTAATTATTAATTGATATTTTATTTATTAAAAAGTTTTAATAACACTATTAAGATTGATAATATTATTGTTAAGTTTTGTGATATGACATTGATAATAGTTATTATTCAATGAAAATATATTGTTAATATGTTAAGGTTAATGTATTATAAAAGTCATTATTATATTATAACTTTGTTATAACATTGCTATGTATTTGAAATTGATTATTGGTAATGGGAATTTGAATTACTATGGTATTATTAATACGTTATGTATTATTAAATATATTATTGATATAGCTTAAATTGTGTTAAGGGTTAGTTAAATCTTAACTAATTAAGTTTATGGAAGGTTTCTCTAGTTCGATTAATAATACTTTTGATGAGTTATTGTTTATTAATGTTTGTTGGTCTAGCAAACTATTAAGTAAATAATAGTATAAATGGTTTAAATAGTTAATCCGATTAAAGTTAATTTAGTAGAGATTAATTAATGACTGATGTGTTGTAAAAGATATTAATCAATTTGGATTGGCTAATAATTAGAGGGGAATAATTAATTAATTTACCAATCAACGTACATAAGAGGAATTTATTTGAGTTATTAATATTTGGTATTGGGGATTTATTATAACTTGTTATTATTAAAGTATTAATTTGAGCATTACGGATGAAACATATTTGACTCTTAATGTACGAAATTATCATCAGATGATAATCATGTAGTTATTGAACTATTAATATTGGAGAATTGGATTATAGTTGACTTTTAACTTACAAATTGTAGTTAGTTGTTAATCAACATATTCATTAGGTCGTTGATATGGATATGTAATTGTTAGTTAAATTAATTAATTAGAGTTAATTAAATTTAATTAATAATTAAGTTATGTAATAGAGTTTCAATTGATATGCTAATATCGATTCTTTTAGTGAAGTTGTTAAGTATCTACATCGAAGTTGATAAGTCTTATTCTAACGGCTTGAATAATGACCTTAGGTATTTTAATGGTTGTTAGTGATGATTTAATTGTTATAACGATTAATATTAAAAGGCTTAAATTTTAGTAATATTTTAATAAGTTTTAACTAAGTATTATTAGAATGATAAAAGTCATGGATTGTGTACCTATGTTAATTGATCATAATCTTCTTATTCAAAGATTGGTAATTGACTCTCTTATAATATAATGAATAATGATCCTTTGTTTATGTTGAGAAGTTGAAGTAACATTAAGGAAGAGTTATTCAATTAGTAACATGGATCTTAGTAAAATAAAGCGAATGATTTTATTAAGAGACAAATGATTTAATGAGTAAATATCTATCCTTTAGTTATTCTTAGAATATTATTTTAATGATGGAAGGATAATGCTATCGAGGGAACAAATGGGTTGACTTGTAGGTCAAATGATTACTCTTAGTATACTTGAAACAAAAAGTGGAAACCTCTACACTTAATTCATCCATGTGATTTTAGTAAACCAAAACATGTGTTTGCATTGTGTATTCTCTATGCTTCTTATTTTGGATTTTTGGGTTGACTAGTGTTGACCAGTCTTAGGTTGTTACCAGAGGCTCAGGTGTTATGAGATGTGATGGCATGTTGATCTTATTTGGTCTCGATCTTTCTAAACCCAACCATGGTTATGTGATGGTATGCTCTATGAGATGCTTGTATTTACTGATTCTATTGCTTATCAATCTTCTTGAGTGAAGCTGAGTTATATGTATTTGAGACACTTGACTTAACCGTTTTTGAGTCATCGATCAGTTATCCTTGGATTACTTTCCAGTTGCCAAGATGGGACTGAAATGTTGATTTATTTCTTGATGATGTCATGTTGTGACATGTTTTGACTCAACCATTTTGGAGTCTTCGATCAGTATGATTTTGAGATATATTTTGGTTATTGAGAACCAATGGATACTTTTGATTATCAATGATACCTTCAGTTGCCAATGGAGAACTGTTGTAGTCATGATTATCTATGGATGCTTTTCAGATGCTCATAGAGATTTGATGCTTTTATTGTGGATATTTGATGATTCTTATTGTGGATTATCTTTTGGTTTTTCTTTCTAGTCGATCGTATAGGACTGGGATGATTGTATGATTCCATGAGCTTAGGGTAGGTTATATACTTGTGGTGTCGAGAAGTGGCTTGCAATGGGGGCTGGGGCCCTAAGTGGTTGCCAGGGTAACTCATTGTAATTTTTGTTAATAAGTGATAACATTTACACTAAATGGGGATTAAATGAACCTAAAAAGATAATTGCTTTGTTCTCGCCCATGCCTCGAGTGCTTGTACAGACTAGGATGGGAGTAGAGAGAACACTTGGTTGCAACCTTGCATTCCATAGTATGCCTTGTTAGTATGAGAGGATACTAGTGGTTGCATAAGGATCAGTAGGGACCTATGGAGTTGTAAGCTAACTGCTAGGGTAACTTCTACATGATATATGCGATGACACTTTCTCGCTTGCATAGTAGGTTTCCTACATGTCATTGTGTGCCTCTGGGAAGTAGATGTCAGTTTTGTGATTTGAAACCTTTGAGTTAGTATACTTTTAGGATTCCTTTAGAGAGTATTTATACTTTGTGATTGATAGCCTGTTTGGGACTTGAGATTATCTCCTCAACATGGTGGGAGTGGACCACTTAGGTTCCATGTGGTCAGGTGGTAGTGCTTTATCACTCTTATCATTTGAGATCCATCTGAGTCACCGTGGTTGATGCATTCTTTGTTGACTTCTATCTTCATTCTGTCCGTGGATTATGATGGTGGACATGTATCCTTACATTGATGATTTGCATATGTTAGATGATGTTATCATATGCTTTACTTTGCATGTTAGATTGAGTGACATTCTTACTATGTTAATACCGATGATCTCTTCGGTGATTTGGAATGTTACGCACGGAGGAATGGCTAGGATCCATGATGGTCTAATGATGCTATTTACAGTTGGGAGGAATCGTGCACTTAGTTATTAATGTTTGTGATATGTGGTTATCTTTTATGATGGATGTTTATATCTTTATGATGATGATGTATCATGTATGACATGTGGTTTCATTTACTTTAATTGCATCATGGATTAATATTGGATGAAGATGTACTTTATTTACATTGATGTTTATTCTTTCAAGCCTTTCATACCCTATGACATGTACAATGGATGATTGAGCAATCTAAAATGTAATTACTAAAAGGACACTTGTATATTGTTTAGGAACGTTGGATGTATCCTTGTTATTTCATAAGGATGTGATGTTAGATGAATAGTTATGATTAGATGTGATTCAACGTTAAGGGATCCTTAAAGAATGTAACCTGTTATGTATGCTATGTTTACTTTTATTCAAATTGTTGCTATTGCTTCTATTATTAAAGTATAAATTGTAAATGGTTTATCTTTCTTGTTAAAAAAAATAAATTTGTTGGGCAAACTTAGTGAAATTTTAGATTAATTCTTTGGATCCCTTGGCGGGGCATTACATCAAAGGGGGAGAAAAATAAAGAAGATGTCTACATGATGGATATACAAGTATAGGTATACATGGATATACAAGTATACAAGTACGGATACAAGATATACAAGTACACATGGATATACAGGTGGAAGTTGGTATTGACATTAATGCCAAAGGGGGAGTACGTTGAACCCTTGGTATTTGGTCTTTGATTGTTGTCATTGATGTCAATAATGAGCATATGATATGGCTAACATAATGAGCATATGGTATGGATAACATCATGTAATTATCTTATTTTATGTCCTTCAATATTGTTCAAAACATACTCAAGACAAACACTTAAGTGTGATACAATTAACACTTAGTGTTCACATTGTTTTGAAAATGGATATAAAAAAATAGTTTTGGTCTATTAAAAAGTTGAATTTTTTTTTTTTTAAAACTAGATAGACCACAATTATCATACCTTTTTGGAAAGGTCTCGGAGTTAGCTAAAATGGGTCTTTGTTAGTTTTTGCATAACACGTGTGGAAAGAGAAAAAGTCTATTTATCTCAAATAGGTACCAAATTGTTATGACAGTTTTGACCGATTTTGGTCTAATGGAAGTTTGGGGTATGTAATTGCCTCCAAAATTTTGAATTTCTTGGTTTATAAGTAGAGGATGCATTCCTCTAAAACATCCAATAGGTGGTTTTGATAGAAGTTGTAGAATTGGTGTGGAATTCCTTGTAGACTGAACAGTTTGCAGGTAGATTTTTAACAACAAAGAAGAGGGTAATGCTTTATGTTTCTATTTCCATATTTGTGATTTGATTTTTATTGAAGAAGTTTATCAGAGGTAGAAGAAGGGTTATATATTGCTACTTCATTCATTCATATCAGTGTTTGATCAAATCTTTTAATGGAAAAAGAAAATATATTTGGATATTGGATGTTTTGAGGAGAATAGAAGTATATCCTGCATTGTGTTTTCAACAAGAACTTGAAACTAGTGATTCATGATTTGTGTTGTAATAGAGATGATCCTCTAATTTTATATTTCACTTGTTCATTTTTGAAGTTGGTGCTTCTTGCATTCATGAAGTTGGTGCTTTAGGTGTAAGGGATTGGTGTTCCTTGAAATTGGTGTTTCTAAAACAGGGTGTTCGTGCTTCCCAGAGTTGTAGCTCTAAAAGATTTTCCCAAGAGGTCAATAAAATTTTAGATATAAAATGGTTTTTTATCCTAAGGGGTTTTCCATGTTAAAATATTGTGTCACTTTATTATTCCTTAACTATCTTGTTCATGTGTTAAATTTTTATAACTTGTAATTGTTCCAAGTTTTAAAAAGTATTTTAAACCACTGATTCACCCCCCCTCAGGAATTGGTATCAGAGCCTTGGGTCACGGGTTTGAATCTTGAGAGGTCTCCTTCATTTTGTTAGTGCAAAACCCTTAGTTGGTGTTGAGGGGGAGATTGTTGACTTGGCATTTAGCACTTCTTTTGGGGTTCACGACATGGCTTAACTGCCTCTCATGGATTTGGGTAAGTCTCTTGTTTGTGATGTTCATTGATAGCTCGAGCTTTTGGCACAACAAAAAACATACCAACACTCAATTATGCACAGGAAGAAAAAATGAAGGCTACAAAATTTGGTAGAAAAAATGAATCCCATGGTATACAAAATGCAATAGGTAGGTAAGGAAGATTTCATAAAGTTTTAAATTTTAATTTATTCTTAATTTTCATTTTAGTGTAATTGAATTGATTTTCCAATTATATCTATTTAGATAGAAGATTTATATTCAGAATTTAGAGATAAAGGAGAATTAACATATTCTTATTCCTTTTTTATATTTTCAAAACAAACTTAGAAAATGTCAATTTTGCAATATCAATTCTCAATCAATTCCAACAAATAAACAAGCCTCGATAGAAAAGCTAAGAAGCTAAATCTCACAACCCAAAGAAGAGCTTATACACCTTTTGTATTATGGTTAGAGTATTATTGTTTATATAAACACTCCATCTATCAACAATAGTGTCAGTTCCATTAAGAAACCTAAAAGATTATCATCAGGCAAGACTAATAAAGAAAACAAAGAATTGACCAAATGGTCGAGTAAAGCAATGGACAATGGTCACAGGTTCAAGTATTTTAGACATTTGAGACATGGCCATTAAGTCAAATGAGATCTTCACAATTTACTCACATTGTCAATTGTGAAGGATAAATTCACTTTAACAACTATCTCATCTTTTCAAGATACTCACCATTTTAATTCTTTTTTAATAGTTTATAATACTTGAGAAGCCCATTATTCTATGATAATGTACATTTACTTACGTGTTCCATTTCTTCTTTACGATGAATTTTTGGTGAGCCAATTAATTGGCAAGTCTAAGTTTAATTAACCATCAAAGATGTCATTTGATTCAATAATTTCTTTTAAATGTCTTTTGTAGGAATCTAAAAGGCTTGCAAAATAGAGAATTATGTTTTGATTAAGTAGAAACAACTTTTAAAGGACTCGAAACCTTATACAAAGTATTAGACAGAAACAACTAAGAAATCCCACAAGGAATTGTGCATCAACACCAAAACTACAAAAAAAAAACTAAGACATAAGCCTTAAAAAAAGAAGAAGGAAAAAATAACAAAAAGACAACACCCAAACAACTACATGGTCTTCAATATATCAACAACCTAATCAATAAGGATATTCATGTTCATTGCAGAGGCCTTCAACTCTTTGATTTCTTTGTCATTCACAAACTCTATCTTCTTAGAATTATCTATGGTGCATTTACTAGGGTCCTGATCCTTAGTCCTATCCCTAGAACCATGAATACTCCCCTGATCCAGTTTGTCCAGCAAAGTATTGATCTTGTCTGCAACAATCTTCAATATGGAACAATTCTGGTCAGCTAGTTTTTTAACAACCTTTTCCACGTTGTCAACTCTATTTCCCATAGCATCCATATTTTTTGTATATCCTTAATAATCTATTCATTAGCTCTATTCTTCATGTCTAGTGGTGGAACTCTTTTCATTATATTTTTGACTTCTTTCACATTACCAATAACCTCATAGAGTCTATCTATATGCTGACCAAGAGTCCTCTCCCCTCTAGTAGTCTTGCTAAGATGCTTAAAATCCCTCTTGATATCCTTCATCTATTCCTTCATGGTGGAAATATCCTTTTCCATCACTATTAGGTTACCTAAGGTCACCTTCATATAGCCCTGTTCCTCATAGTCCTTACTTTGATTAAGGTAATCCTCATCCATATCCATAGTATTTCTCTTAGTATCTGCTTCCTTGATGCCAGTGTCATCAATCTTCCCTTGAGATTGCACTTTCTTACCCCTCTGCATCCTTTGAATAAGAGGCTCATCATCAAAGGGAATGTTCAAGGCTCTGTCAGTCTTGTTCCCCTTGGTTCTGGTAACAATACCAGTTTATCCTTTGATTTTATTCCCTATAACCTTCTCAAAGTCCTCAGAATCTGTCTCTTTCTCATAATCCACTTCCTTCCCCTTCCTTTTCTTGGCAGACGAGCTCCCAGGTGAGAGGTTTTTCCTCTTCTTTTTGAAAATATCCTCCTCATCATTCTTTATTTCATCTTCATAACCCTCATCCTGATCACTCCCTTCAGTATCACACTCTAAGTTTTTTTTACTAAAATGGGGCCTATCCAATTTTTTTTCCTTAAGGAGATTCATGATCAACACCATCAAACTCTCATGACAAGCATGATCCCCATCAAGGTCATTCTTAATAGCCAAAATGGTAAAATCATCCCAAAAGACTATATTAATTTATTTAATATTGCCCTTGACATTATAATTAATTACTTATTGATTAATTATAATTGTCATATTCTTCTACCTATTTAATTAAATTTATTTAGTTAAATAGGTTCATTTTCCTAAGGTATTTAAATTTATTTTAAATACCTCTAGCCTTAATGTGTTAAATTTATTTAATACATGACCATTCCATAATTACCCCTTTAAAATAAATTCTATTTATTTAAATCCCTCCATCTCATTAATTCCTCTAAACCTATGATTAAATTAAATCTTGTTTAATTTAATCTTAAACCTAGCCTAAAAGCCTAGTCTACACCTATCACTTTCATCCTCCTAACCCTATCCACCCTTTAATCCCACTTAATTACCCTTAATCGTCTTACTAAACCCTTCTTAAGCCTAAGTGTGTGCTCACACATGTGTGAGACCACTCCCTCTTGCAATCTTTGTCCCCCACTCTTCTCTCCAAGTTTGCTCACACATGTGTGAGCAAACTTTGAAATGTTGACCACTTGCATGGCTTGCTTATGTGTCTCCTGGTGGCACTATGTGGATGCCACATAGATGCCACCTCACCCAAGGCCTCTCTCAAGCCTATAAATAGAGCCCTTGTCTCAAGCATTTTCATCTCCCATTATCACATTGTTATCATGTTGGTTTGAGATTTAAGCTTTCATAGTAGTTTGAGTTTAGAGCTTGCACAGTGATTTCTAGGTTGCATACTAACCTTTGGTAGCTGATTTAGAGTTCATTTGCATTGTTAGAGTAGATTTATGGCTTTCATTTCTCATCTCCATTTCATTTTCATCTTAGTTTAGCTTGCATCATAGTTTAGATTCCTTTTTTGCATTTCATATCTTCATCTTTGAATGCCTTCGAGCATGGCTTTCTCCATAGCCATTGTTTGAGGTGCTCTTCATATTCATATAGCATAGGTTCATAGTTTCATTCCTCATACTTGCATATCCATCATCAAGAGCTTCAATACATTGTTGTGTTTGGGAGAGCACACCAAACATTCCTCCAATCTTAACACACCAACAAGGCCTCTCACGGGTGCCTTTGTTGAGCTGTAGAGGTTGCTTGAGGATTTGGCTTGATTGGCTGCTTTGAGTTGATAAACTCAAGCAAGCATTAGTTAGTTTGTTAATTCATTTGGTGAATACTTGATGCATATTTTGGTTTGAACTAATGTTTTCTTGTTGATTCATGCTCCCTATAGGTCACTTTCTTTAGCATATAGGTATTATCCAATGACTACCTCAAGTAAAGGGGAAACTAACTTGAAATAATTTACCAGCATAGAATGGTGCCCAAAAATCTTGGTGAAATGACCATCAAGGGTAAGGTATTCAATCACAACAAACATCACAAACCTCCAAGGTCTGGAAATGGATTATGGATTAAAATAAGAATTACCAATTTTCACCAACCTATTTCTCTCCGTAGTCATCTTTGCAAACTCATCATCAACCCAATCAGATAGCTTCCTATCCCTGTAGAAATTGATCCCATCTAGCTCTATACCAGTGGTCTTAGCTATAATGTCCTCCGTGACTTCCCTTCTCTGGTTTTCCACCAAGATGCTACCATCCTTCCAAGTCTTGATAAATTGACAGGTAATAGTTGGGTTTTTTCCCTTTAACTTCTCCATGAAGCACATAAAATGCCCATGTTCAAGGATATCCCAAATGTTAGTCTTCTTCTTCCATTTCTTGCAGCTTGCGGGCTTAACCCTCTTTCTCTTACCACTGTTAGAGGAAAATGTTTATTTTATTTTATTTATTAAATTTCATTTTCTCCCTTCTTAAAATTTCACTTTATGCACCTTCTATTTCCATTTAATAATTAATTAGTAATTATTAAATGTCATTTACCTCTTAGGGTTTCCCTTTTAGGATTTTGATCTCCTTCATAAGGATTGATTGGTTGTAATTTCATTCATTTTATTTTGCACAAGTAAATTCAATCTTCTTGTTTATTGAGCAAACCCTTCTCTCTCTGTGCCTTTCTTTCTTCCTTGTAATAGGTTATTTTCATGCAGGATATCTAGGGATCTATGAATTTGTTCATCTTCAAATTCTACATGGTATTAGAGCCTTGCCTGCGACTGCCTATTCTTGTTTGAAGAAAAAGAAGAACAAGGGTTTGATAGAAGAAATTTTGATTTAAAAATTTTTTTTTGTTGGAAAATAGTTGGGTCTCTAATTTTTGGATCACTTTGAGCAAAAATAGACCTTGTTGTTGTGCTCAGAACGTCCAAAAACCTCTAAATCCACATAAGGCACGTCAATTTTGGATATAGTTGAAATCTGAGACAAAAGATTTTTGCCCCAACATCTGACACACTTCCTGAGACAAATTTGAAAAAATCATTTTTTTAATACAAAGGCTTTGGAAAAGTTTTTTTTTTTCAAAAAACGGTCCATGCAAAAGGTTTTTAAAAAAAGAAATGCAAAAATCAAAGTAAAAAAACACTTTAAAAGTGCTGAAATCAGTCGTACAGTCATTGACATTAGTGGTACAGGTGCTAACATATGAGTAGGTGTTGACATCATCATTTTTTATGCTAAAATTTGATGGTTGTTCACCCATCATTGTTTGATTTGTTTTGTCCTAAAGACCTATTGTTGGTTTTTTTGCGATATCTTGAGCATATAGAGGCCTTTTTTCAATCTAAAAGAAGTGCTTGAAAGATGGTTCAGAGATGGAGACAATGGTGCATGTATTTTTTGAATTTTTTTTAGTTTGGTACCTATTTTTGTGCTTGAAGTCTATTAATGACTTATATCTTCTGGAGGGCATAACTTCTTTGTTATAACTCTATTTTTCGATCTAGAAAAAGTGTCGGAAGCTCTTCACGAACCCTATTTATATCCTTTTCTATTTTTAATTTGATGCAGGAGCATCCAGAGGTATAAGGGCAATCCTGTGTCACCCAAAAAAATGTACTTAGACTTAGTTTTTGTTTCATGTGTTTTCATTTTTGGACACCCATTTGGGTCAAATAAAGGTTCCAACTCTCACAGTTCCACTATCAGTGTGCTAGTAAATCTTTAAAAAATAGGAGTATGTAATTGGGCCATCATTTTGGTGAACTAGGAGGTGTAAATTGGCCAGATGAATGTAATTGTGATTTAGAGCATTCCAGAAAAAGAATTAGGTCAAAAGGCCCCACGGTTTGAAAGTTATTGCAGTTTTTCAAGTTGTGGAGACCTCCTAAGAATGCTTCAAAGTTAGGTTAGGGGCATTAAATGACCTCGAAAAGGGCTAAAAAATGGGGGACGAGCGAAGCTAGTCCATAGGGCTATAGAGCGCTTCGAGAGCTTTCCAAAAATGTAAACAATTCGTCAATCGAAGCTACGGTTCAAAAGTTATGCCTCTCGAAAGTTCGGTTACCATTTTTGGATTCTTCTAGATTTGCGCCGACTTCTAACGCAACTTCTGAAGCCTTCTATTTGGTCGGTGGATGCCTACTAGCACTTTCTAGAATGTATTCCTAGTCCTTAACCCTCCGGGGTCTATTTAAGGAGATTTTTGGCATTGTAAAAGGTAGTTCGGAGTGGAGTTTGAGAGGAGATACTGAAAGGAGAAATTATCTCCACATTTATGCTATTGTAAGCCCTTAGGGCATGTTTTGAAGTTTATTTTCTCTATACTGAATGTACTAGCTTATTTTTCAGTTAATACAATTTCCCTTTTTCTGTTGTGTCCATTCTGTTCTTGGGTTGTGTCTCCATCATAATTAGTATTCCTCAAGGTTACATGTGATTGTATACTAAAGTTTTTTTCTCTCTTCTTGTTTATGCATTCCTTCTAGCAGCTAGGGTTTGATTTTTGTATTGTGGGGCGTGTTTTGTATTATTGTTTCTATTCTTTACATTAGTAAACCAGAACTCTTTTCAAAATTAATACAACACCTTCTAAAACAATGGTTGAGACCTCTTCTTGTCTAGAACTTCTGACCCCTCATAACTATTACACATGAAAGACCTTGATGACACAACTTCTCTAGTCAAAAGCGTTGTAGTCTTGTTTAGATGCAATGCAACTAGTTTTATAGAGGCCTTTTGAGGTCATGCAACATATGAACAAGATGGATGAGGCAATAGGGTTGATTTCTTTACAGGTATCCAATAGTCTACAATTTCATCTTGATGGGTGCAATTCCCCTTTAGCTATGTGGATCAAGCTTGAAGGCTTGTTTGGTATAGTGAATGAGTTCAGGGCATTTTAGATTGACGTAGAGCTTACCTCTCTTATACATGATTATTTTCCTTCCATTGAGGACTTCTTGATGAAGTTCAATCAACAAAGATCTTTATTGTAGCGTTGTGGGAAGACCAAGACTGACAATGAGTGCATTTATCCAATTCTTTCTAAGCTTCATGGAAACTTTTAGATTTTTTCTTCTAACTTCTATTCCACCAAAGATGCTTTGTGTAATAGATATACCATGCCATCCTTTGTGAGGTTTTTTGTGATCATTTGACTCAAGAGCAAGCTAAGCTCTCTCAGTTGGATTCTCTCACACGCTGATAGACTTATGCATTGGTAGCTCGATCATCTTCAGGGATGAAGGAGAAGACATAGAAATTCATTCTATAAAATCCCAGATTGATTCTAGCACTCACAGTTCGTTGGGGTCACCTCCTCCTAAGGGGGGTATATCAAAGCTAGAAATACCAAAGTGTGCTTATTGTAATAAGCCTAATCATGATGAGTCACATTTCTATGAGAAGAAGTTAGATGGCTATGCCAAATAGGTTTTAGATTTGATAGGTCTCCTTCATAAGAGCAATATTGATTCCTTCTACTTCTCACAGATCTTCTTCATCATCATCATTTTAGTCAGATGGTAAAGATATAGGAAAGGATCATGCACTATGTGCAACTACTATTCCTCATTCTTCTAGATAGTTACTAGATTCAGGTGCTTCACACTATTATGACTATATGTGGGAAAGGTTCTATTGACATTGATGATGGTACATTTCATGATGTACCTTTTGTTCCATCTTTGTCCTCTAACCTTCTCTCTATTTATCATATTACACATAGGGGGACAAGGAAGACAATTGAATTTGCACAAGAATTCAGTGCACATTAGAGATAGTGAGACAAACAATATTATTGCTATAGGGTCTATTGATCATGCTTCCCACCTATATTCCTTCTCACATTTTGGTCCACCATCTCCACTATTGGAGACTCACTCTCTTTTTTCACGAGAGTCTACTAAGGTGGAGTCAGGTTGCTTGAACTTATGTGTTGTTCTTGAGAAATATTGTGACTTCTACACCTCCATCTCCTATTTAGATTCCATCTCTCGCACAAGATTACTCTTCAGCATTGCCTACTATTGCAGCTCCAGTCATCGAGCCACCTATTGTAGTTGTTGAGGATATATTAGAGGACACACATCTCTTCTCAGATGACAGATTCAACACACCTATTATCCCACCTCTATTGGAGATTCTAATTCAAGATTCTCATGCTTTCTCCTTTTAGTATTAGCTAGGACTTCCAATTTCACCTTACATACATGGGCTTTATTATCCTTTTCCATTGGCTTTGTTTCCTTCAGATTGGATCTACATTGGTATGTTCATCAACACATGAGTTCTATCATTCTGGGGGTGCTATGGAGTCTCAAGCTTCTATCATGAAGGCTTTCATTGTACTTATGGTCTTGAGAGATTCTCTTGAGATGTTTCATTTATGCATCCTTTTTTATCTCTTTTTGGAGTAGGGTTTTTTCCATTGGGTTTTCTCTATTTCTCCATTTCATAGAGATTTGATTGTGCTTCGGTACCTCATCAGGCCTTGTTGCCAGGACCCAAGTTTTCTTTTAGCATTGTAGTTTCCTTGCATTGTTTGTAGCTACATTGTTTTTCATCTTAAGGGGGGGTGTTAGAGAAAAAGGTCAATTTAATTTCATTTATTAAATTACATTTTCTCCGTTCTTAAGATTTCACTTTGTGCACCTTGCATTTTTATTTAATAACTAATTAGCAATTATTAAATGTCATTTACCTCTTAAGGTTTCCCTTTTAGGGTTTTGATCTCATTTATAAGGATTGATTAGTTATAATTTTATTCATTCTATTTTGCACAAGTAAATTCAATCTTCTTGTTTATCGAGCAAACCCTTCAACCTTTCTTTCTTCCTTGTAATAGGTTATATGCACACAGGATATCTAGGGATCTATGAATTTGTTCATCATCAAATTCTACAACCACCCATCCTCAAATTGCAATAAATCCTCACAGTTCTATTACTCTTAGGAGAAATGACAAACTCTATTTCAAAAAATCTATAGAGAAAACTCTTATGCCAAAATACCACAATCCGTGTGGTAATGAATGAGTTGTCTCATCAAGTATAATCATTAACCACAAATCCTCATTCCTGTGCAACTCATAATTATTTCTTAATGCCATTTTCATCACTGTTAAAACTCTTTTGCAAAATTCTAATTTTTTTGTACTCTATCAATGATAGCCCATCAATAGGGATGTTGTCACCATAATTCTATATCATCTTAGTATTGCTTTTGCATGCCACATTCACAGCCCAGTTAGCCACATCATTGGTTTCTCTATAGTTATGCGTGATGACACAATCCACAAAGGAATTAATCAAGTTGCTAGCTTTGCAAATAATATTATGGATTGTCCAAGAAGTGTTATTAACATTATTAAGATAATTAATAATATTAAGGGAATCCCCTTCTAACCTTTTTTTTTTCCTAAGTCATACTCTTTACAAATAAGAGACCATAGAAAGCTGCACTAGCTTTTGCAACATGATTAGTTTGCTCCCAAAAAGGAATAGCTATAACCCCCATACTAACCTCTTTGTCATTTTTGATAATAATACCACAACCAGCAATCCTCGGGTTGCCATTCCATGCCCCATCAAAGTCAATCTTATACCATCCTTGAGGTGGACAATCCCACCTAGCCAAATTTATAAGGTTACTAACATGCTGAGAGTCTTATCCCTTCAAAATTCCAATTCTAAATCACTTTAGCTTCCCAACCATCTTAAGGCTCTTGACCTTTCCCTGTTATCCTTATATTCTTAATCACCAAATGTTTAATCTTATGAAATAATTGATTGGAAGAAGTCTCCTTGGCCCTGAAAACCCTATCATTTCTTTCCTTCTAGAGACCCCAAAAAACATATGGAAGGATGAAATCCCATAAATTAGTAAGGAAAGAATTATGGGAAGGAGACTTCCAAGCTAAGAATAACTCTTGGATACTACGGGGAAAGACCCAATCCACTTTCAAAAGTCTACAAATCATCTCCCATAACCTTCTGGTATAAGAGTAATGAATGGTCAAATGGTTAACCAACTCTTCCTCTTCTTTACAAAGATAACACCTGCTAACAAGACACATACCTTTCATCATTAAGTTATCAGTAGTAAGAATTTTATTCTATAGTAAAAGAGTTAAGCCTTTGAACCAAACTTTAGCCTAGCAAGGTGCATGATAATCTTCAAAATAATTACCATACAGAGAAGAAACATAAAACTTTCCTTTTGGATTGTATTTACAAATTAAAGAATCCTCCTCATGGACCAAAAAGACAACATTCAACATTTTATTAAGGTCATTAAGAACCTCATCCACTCTAGATAGGTTCACCCATTTATCTTCATCCCAATAGTCAACAACAAAAGTCCTGAACATAGTCTTGCATTGTTCCATATACCCATTCCATTTTTGGTTAGAACATAAAGCATGATCAATAATCCATATATCTTCCCAAAAAAAAATAGTCTTGCCATTTACAACCTTCCATCTTAACCCCTTATTAATAATCTTCTTGTTTTTCTGAGCATGCTTCCAAACCACAGAGCCTGCTTAAGTATACTCACTACCCAGGAAAAGATTAAAGCCATGATTCTCCCTATTATATTTATCATTCCATATATCTTTCCATTCTCTATCTTCATTATGAAATATCCAAATAAGCTTAGTGAGTAAAAAATCATTTATGCTAATAATCTTTCTAAGACCCAATCCTCCTTTTTTGATGGGCATACAAACCTTATCCCAAGCTATCAAAGCCAATCTTTTCTTCTTTTCCATACCAGTCCATAAGATTTTTTTTTTTTTTTTTTCCAATGGCCAGAGCATACTTCCTAGGAATCTTAAAGGAACTCAAAGCATATAAAGGCATGTTATGTAAAGTGGATTTGAGAACCATGACCTTACTAGCTTGGCTAAGGAGAGATCCTTTTTGGCTAACTAACTTTGAGTGGAATTTGTCAATCGGGGAGCTCCAAAAGGAATTAGGTGGGTCCAGACAAAGAGGTAACCCAAGATAAGACCCCAGAAGGTTGCTAATATCACACCCCATAATGTTTTAATTTCTATTATGTTTATTCTTATTAACATTAATGAAATAGATTGAGCTTTTAATCTAATTAAAAATTTGTCCTATAGCTTGCCCATAATCCTCAAGAGCCTTTTTGATATTTCTTGCATTTGTGACTGAGGCTTCTTCCATCACAATGGAATCATCCACAAATAGCTAATGGGAACAAGTCAAATTCTTAGAAGAAGGTCTTAAACCCACAAAATCCCCCTTTTGGACCATATTTTCCACAAATCTACCTAAACACTCAGCTATGAGGATAAAAATAATTGGCAATAACGAATCCCCTTTCCTAAGTCCATGAGAATCCCATAAGAAAGGAGTCAGAGAGCCATTAACAAGAACAAAAAAGGCGGCAGAGGAAATCAACATATGAACCAATTCCAATAATCTATTGCTGAACCCAAAAGCTTGCAACCCACACCTTAAAAAATCCTAGTCCACCCTATCATAAGCCTTGGATAAATCCAAATTTAATAAGAATCCTTCTTTCTTGGATTTCATGAGGGAGTGAAATTTTCATGCATCGAAATAATAGAATCCAAAATCTACCTACCAAGAACAAACCCTTTATGATGTCTCAAAATTAGATTAGGCAAAAAAGACAAAATCCTAAGAGTCAGAACTTTAGAGATGATCTTATAAAATGAATTACATAAACTAATAGGTCAAAATTGATCCATGCTTTCAGCCCCTAACTTTTTGGGAATCAAAACCAAAAAAGTACCATTTAGCTCTTTAAGAAGTTTTCTAGAACCAAAGAATTCTTTAACTCCATTAAACACCTCCTCTTGAATGATAGACCAATAAGTATGAAAAAAGAGGAAGGGGAAACCATTCGGACTAGAAGCCTTGTCTTCCTCAAAGGAGGAAACAACCTTAGTAATTTCAACATTGGAAGGGATGGCTGTGAGGTTTTTGTTTTGGATATGAAAAATGCTATATGGACTACACTTTAGAAACTCCTATTGTTTTTCCTTATCCAGATTCTGGTCTCTCTCTAGTAACCCACTAAAAAAATTCATGGCTTCCCTTTTGATAGCCTCATCCTTATCTATAAATACACCATGGACATTTAATCTAGATATTTTATTAGCCATTCTATGTTTCAAAGTGGTCATATGGAAGAATTTGGTCTTCTTATCCCCTCCTTTGATATACACTTTTCTAGACCTCTACCTCTAATACATCTCCTCCTTTGTAATAATATCATGCAATTCCACCAATTTTGAATCTTCCTCCTCCCTAGTCACATTATCATAACTCTTAGACTGAATGCTATCTGGAATCTCTTTCAACTCCTCCAAAATCCTACTCTTACTATCAAAGATATTCCTAAAAGTTTCCCTATTCCATCTTTTAATATTATATTTAACATTTTTCAGCTTTGTAGCAACTTTAAACATCATTGTTCCCTTAACATGAATCCCCACCAATCCTTAATAAGGTTTTCCAGCCTAGGAAGTAAAGTCCACATCTTCTCAAAGTGAAAAGGATAGTGCTTTTTAATTGAGACTGGGTCAGCCAGAAGAAAAATGGGATAATGGTTAGAACTCCCTCTCACATGTGCATATAGGGAGCATTTATACCTTTAAAACCAATCATTACTAATAAGGCCTCTATCAAGTCTAACTTGGATAAGATCCTTACCTGACCTATTATTAGTCCAAGTGAAGTCCACACCCTGCAAATCCATATCATGTAATAAATGAAAATCAATAAACTCCATCAAATCCATCCTGTTGTCCAACTTGGTCTAGCTACCCCCCTTCTTCTCATTTTCTTTCAATGGAGTATTAAAATCCCATAATGACCCAATCCTCATCCATAAAGTTCTTTCTCTAATTAGAAAGTTCAATCCATAGAACTTTTCTACCCCATTTAGCATTAGGCACATAAACATTAGTTTGCACCCAAGAAGTGCCATCCTTAGCATTAGAGAATCTAATATTGATCATATTCTTGTTTTGTGAAACAAGTTCCCCATGAATTTTATAATCATTCCAAAGAAAAATGATACCCCTAAGGCCCCATCGACATCACCCCCTAAAATCTTACCATTTAAAAACAAAAATAGACTTTCAACTTTATCTTTTGGCATCTTCGTTTCTTGCAGAAGAACAATATCTAGTTTATTATCTCTAATCATGTTCCTAACCATATCTTATGAGGATTATTCAATCCTTTGATATTCCATGAAATAATCTTCATTTCTTATGGAATATTTTTTATTCTAAGATAATCCTTTGACCACCATCTACTATACCTCTGTTGGTTTCCAAAATTCTTTTTTGTTAATTAGTAGGTCTCCCTAATGGGTTAGGGGTTTGACTAACATCCCCAATTTTGATCCCCTTCCTAGTTGGGATAAGGGATACCTCCCCATCTTTGTTACACCTTATATTCCTTGATTTGTTATACTTTCCTAATGGAGTGAGGGTGTGAAAAATATCCCCCGACCTGTAGCTCCTTGTTTTCTTGATTATCAAGGAAATTTCTTTATTCTTTTAAAAACTGATTTCCTCCTTTTTCTTAGCTCTAATTTTCTTCTTAGACCCCACACCTGTCTAGTCTACTCCAATACCTTCTTCCTCATCTATCAAAGCTCTTGGGATATCATCTGCATCCCCCACTTGGGTGAGGTATCCTTCAAAGGTCCTTCCCTATGAGGAGAACATCTACTATACATGGTTCCCAGTCCTAGGATAACACAATCCTATGCCTCTTGATACTCTAAATCCTTACTAATGGAAATAGTCTTCTACAGTCACCTGAGATTTCAACTTCTATGATCTCCTTAGCCTCCACCACTACTAATCTTCTATTCTTACCATCCTCCTCTACGATGTCCTCAAACTCTAGGTTTTTAATGGAAGTATGTACCTCCTTTTCTAGAGTCACCTTCTCAATCTCCACTTGAGCACATACAATATCCTCATTTGTCCCCTTCCCAACTGGATGGTGATCCACAACCTCAACATCCTTAGAGCCTTTGCGAACCCATTATTTTTAAATTTTTTTGGGATACTAACCTTAGTTGGACATTTCCTTGCCTAGTGGTCCAATTTTTCACAATGGAAACAAGAAAAAGGGATGGTTTCATATTCAACCTTCAGCTGCCAGACTCCCAATTTAGATCTAAGAGTAATTTCTTTGGGCATATCAACCCCTTGAATGACCCTCACATAGATTCTAACATAAATTAACCTCCTTCTTGAGACTGTCACTAGGTCCATGGATAAGAGTGCTCCAAAGGTATTAGTTATTCCTTTGTAAACATCTTCAACCCAGAACTCTAAGGCAAACCAAGAAGTTTGATCCAAACAGGGGCTTGAACCACCGATTCATCCTAGGATTTGAGGTTTAGGGACCATTTTTGTAAAATAATTGTATGCTTCCCCACAACCCATGGTCCATTGCATAAAAATTCTCTTCTATCTTCATCACAAGAGAAATAGAAGGATTATCATCCTTTTGACATTTCAACAATATCAAACTATCCCTTCATAGCCTATTTCCTTTTAATAAAGTCTCTGACAATCTCAATATTCGGTCTAGCTCCCAAGAATCTCCCCACAAGGGTATGATCCATTCTAGTGGTATTCATATCTATGATTTGGTTTAGGATTTCCAATATAAACAAACCTTCCTCAGAAATAGAAATGTTCTTGACCAGAGGAAGGGAAGACTTACTTGCTAGCTAAATTTCAAACAAACTTGAGGACTTTCTGGTAGGAATATTGGTAGCAACAACAAACTTGGGTCCCCCCCGGATCCCTAGGTGTGACATCTCCATTAGGTTCCTTCTCAGTTATGTTGACAAGTATTTGCTAATTATTTTTAGTCCCTACCTTTTAATAAAGACTTAAGTTTTCACATCATTTTTCCAATTAATTTTGGCTTGGGACATTGTGCAAGAAGCCTTCATCTGAAGTGGATAGAAAATTTCCTTATTTCTTCTTCATCTTTTTGGACACTTATTTTGGCCACCAACAATGTTATAGGGTTTGTGGAGTTTTCACAGAATTTTGTGACAGACTTGAAGCATTCTTTGGAGGTAACTCTCTTTCCTTCTCTATTTCCATGGAATATTTCAAGAATGGTATAGGATTTTTGGAGTTTTTTCATACTTTTGTGATAGACTTGAAGTATTCTTTAGAGGTAACTCTCTTTCATTCTCTACTTCCATGGAATATTTTTGATACACTTTTTGCTGGGAGTTTTCTTGGACTATGTGATGATCTTTACTAGTGAGCTCCTTTATTGTCTTTGGTAGAATGAGCTTCTTTATAGCTTCTTAGCCCATTCATCAATATGATGAAAATGACTATATGCATTTCTACTATTCATTCTAGAATTAGGCATTGGCCATCTACTATCATTTTCTTTGTTACTTGTGGTAGCTATGAGGGTTTCTAGCTTTTCAAATATCTAAAAACCCACATCATTTCCTATGTAATTTATGCTTTCAAGAATTTTTTCTCGACATTAGGTCATGTATGAAAAGGATTTCCTCTTTATTTTCACTTGGGAAACAAATATTTGTAGACTCCCATGAATTGTATATTTTCTCTTAATATCTTTGTTCAAAAACCCTTTTACAAAAGATAGATTACAAAATTACATCTACTTCTAGGTACCAAAAAATAATGAAGGGGTTTTCTAAAATTTTGATAATGTTATCTAGGGTTAGAAACTAATCACTCCACTCCTAATTGTTCTCACGATAGTAGCTCTACCTTCTTGGTTTTTACACCTACAATGACATTTTAATCATTGTTTTACATCTTGGTTTTGGCATTCAAACTATGGTTATATGTGGTAAAATGTAGATTATAATTATATTAGATCATGGATTCATTTCCATCTAGGAGTTGGGACTCTAAATGCTACATCATTGATAATAATGTTAGGTTCTTGAAAATGATGTGCCTCATTTCATGTTTGAAGTTATAGAGAATGATTTATTCACTTTACTACTTGATTAAAATTTTGGTCATTTGTGTGTCTTAAGCATCCCATGCACATCAAGTTTTTAGCACTACCAATAGGACCAACATTATGTGTGTGACACAGGGACATTTCTAGAAACCTTGTCCATGGTCATCACAATACTAAGCAATCCTTCTCAAATTACCTTGCCAAAAATATACTTTATGTCACTTGGAAATCCTAAAGGGAGAATTTTGAGATTTTTTATTGTCAATTGAAGCCCTAATCAATTAAAAACAAAGTTTTTATTTTTATTTTTAGCATTGATTGGTAAGGAGATAGTGGATTTGTGCCTGAATCTACAAGGGTTCCACACCAAGTTGACATTACACACCCATGACATATTGGAATAAAATAACCCTTAGTTGTTTTCACTACCAAAAAGGTATCTATGATTATTTCTTTTTGATTGATTCTTTTACCTATTAACCTTGTACTATTTTAACACTTTGAATGAATGTAGAAAGTGGGTTTAACATACACATCGAGCTGCTTAGTGAAACTTTTATACTGTAATCCTTTCAATGCCACCTAATTTTTCACCTTTCACCTTTCATTCTTTATAATTGAAAATACTTTTATCAAATTATTTGTTTCTCACAAAGCCTAGATACAATACAAGAAAAAACACTACATTTTATATACTCTTTTCTCTATCACCTCAGTTTTCATCTTTCAACTTTTGTTCTTTGTGATTGAGATATATTTTTGTGAATCTTTTATTTATCTAAACAACACTCTAGTTTGTACTAGAACCATAATAATACTAACTAGTGTAATTTAAATGGAGTATTTCTCTATCCATAGGGGCAACTATGACTAAACCTTAGAACTTTGGGATCGTATTATTCATACAATGGTGTAAAAAATTAGTAACTCTTTGAGAATGCATCTAACCATTCAACTCGGATACCATGAATGTTGGCATAAAATTATTCTTATCATGGTTAAAATCATAAAAACACTATTATAATAATCCAACATTTTCTTTCGCTATCTTGAATCAATATTGTTATGTTTCGTAACATCCTTATTAGCATCCTAATCAATTAATATGGGCATCAATATTGTTGTAAATATCATAGGAAATATTGTTGATCAAAGTGATTAATATGGAATGTTGTTTAGATGGAAATACTAATCATGATTGTTTCCACCACTATAAATTTAAAGAGGTATTTGAAGAGATTGGGGAGACTACTATTGTCAACTGCGATTACCATTTTGTGTATAGATTATTCCCTTTAGGAAGTGATATTTACTTTAGTTGCATTTTATTGCATTATAGGTTTTTGTCATTCTAGTAGAGTTATTTATTAACATTGTTAAAGACATTTATAATTATATTGAAATAATTTGTAGTCAGCAATCAAATTATTTAAATAATAAACTTTTCCCTTGGTTAATTTTTTTTGCTTAATATAAGACAAGATGGTCATGTGTGCAAATATTAGATTTCGCCAAAAGAAGAACTAAACCAACAGTTGAGAAAAAGTAAGATTTCACATCATTTTCTCCAATTAATTTTGGCTTGGGACATCATGCAAGAAGCCTTTATCCTAAATTGGTAGAAATTTTTCCATTAAAATTACATTTCTCTATGATTATTTTTTTTATTTTTTGATTAGTTGTTTAAAAAAAAAATGTGGTTTTTTTTTCCTTTTTAGTTTTAAAACATTTATCATTTTCTTTGTTAAATAAAGTATTTGCTAGGTATTAGAAATAACATTTCTCGCAAAAACTTAAAGTACAAAATAAAACTCATGTCATCTCACTAAATGATAATTTATAAGATTTTGGATAGAGAACTTAAAGTTATAAATCAAAAAATTAATTTCCTCATTTCTTCATCTTTCTAGAGACTTCTATTGGCCACCAAGAATGGCATAGGGTTTGTGGATTTTTTGCAGACTTTTGTGACAGACTTGGAGCATTCTTTGAAGGTCTCTCTCTCTCTCTCTCTCTCTCTCTCTCTCTCTCTCTCTCTCTCAGTTATCTTGAATTATGTGGTCAATTTTACTAGTAAGCTCTTTTATTTTCTTTGGCAATGTGAGCTCCTTTATAGCTACTTAGCCCATTCATCGTTATCATGAAAATGAATATGCACATTTCTTTTATTCTCTATAGAATTGGAAATTGGCCATTTTCTATCATTTTGTTTGTTAGTGGTGATATTTATGAGGGTTTTTTGCTTTTCAAAAATCTAAAACCTGTTAGTTGGTATTTTGAACCCCAATTTGGAACTTAAAAATCCAGTCTTCTTAATGGCCTTTGCTTAGTTTTCTTTAATTCTCCTTTGCTTTATTTTTATATTGAAAATGTTGTATGGAGCTATATTGTGTGAGGTAGGTTTTAGATGAAATTTCATAACAATGATGTTGGAATGTCTTAATGGAAAGAATGCTTTTGAGAGGGGGGGTGAATCAGAAGTACTAGCTTTTGACCTATTTTAAACCATTAATAACATATTATTTAAATGAACATGCATGCATATCAACATTAAGAAATCATGAGAAACACATAAGCATCACCACATAACACTTGAGATTTTGGTAACCCAGAAACCCTCCAGGAATAAGAAGGTAAAACTGGGGTGGGGATGATACCCACAAAATCACTGTAGCAATAATGTTTGACCACTTCTGATGGTCTGCCCTATCAAAGGCCTGCCCTGTTAAAGGCTTTACACTGTATCAATAGTGACCTGGTTAAAGGATTTACAAACACTTTACATGAAGTGTTGCCTTGTTAAAGGATTTAATCACCTATTTAAAGGATCTTCAAAATAGCTATTAAACTAACCTATCACCATAGGGTTTCCTTTCTAATACAATTGCTAGAGAGTATTAGGTATAATAAACCTGATAGCTCACAATCCTTGATTGCTGAATTCAGGCACTTGATCTGCTTTCTCTAATCTTGATTCTATGAAATTTGATGTCTGTTCGTATTCCTTGCTTAGTTCTGATCAACTGAATATTTAACTGCTGCTCTCTTCCTCTAAGTCTTTTACTCTTAACTCTGAACTCCACTAGAGTTTTCCATTCACTCCTTCATCCATCTACTTGATTCAATGAGATTTCATCTTCCTTATAAAGACATTCAAAGACTTAGGGTTAGACATGGATCTACGATCCATATTGAATCTCTATCTTTCACTCATTCCTTGTACTTTTATTATTGGTTGCATGCCTTCTCCCTTTTTCTTATTGGCTGCATGTAGATTGCATAGGAAATATAAAAGATTCGATCTTATTACTTAAATACTTTGAGATTTGTCATATGTCTGCCATGAAAACGGTTTACATCTGAATAAGTGAAGTTACAAACTCATATGTGCATTTTGTGTTACTCAGCACTTACTGATTCCTGATGCTCGACATCATCTATGACTCAGCACCTAAATATTACCCGGCACTTGTATCATGCTCGGTACCTGAAGATCACTCGGCACCTGCTCGATTTCCTGACTTGACACAAGCTATGGCTCAACATACATAGTGTACTCGGCTTCAATGTAGAAAGTGGTTAAGTTGTGTTGGCACTCAAATGTCAAAACCATTTTGATACTAACAATCTCCCCCTTAGACATGAGTGGCAAAAACACTTAACTAAGGATTATTTATCAGACCTTATGAGTACATTCACTAATCTGCTCGGTATATATACAGAGGTTTAAAAAACTTGATCAAAATTTTGTAACTTACAATATATACCTCAAAATTATTATAACTCCCTCTGAGTTAATTGAGCCATTATCTATTCTATCTTTGTGACCAAAATTCTGTGCTGAGTATGTCTCTTATACTGATATAACTGATACTTCTTTGTTTGTTCTCTATTTACAGCTCCCAAAAACATTATATCTCCCTTTTTGATCATTGTCTCCCCCTTTACAACTTTATATCTCCCCTTACTCATTTATATATATCTCCCACTTTTTGACACAAATGTCAAAGGGCACTGAGGGTTAAGACCATATTTCACCAAAAATGTACTATTTACATCCATAATCATCTTGAGAGCTGCATCCCAATTATTCAAAGCAATTTTTGATGACTTATGCTAGATGGCAGAAAGGTGAACAAGTCCATCTAAGGTAGAAAGATTAGGATCTTTCTTGAGAATAGTTTCAGCATAGACCTATTCTTTATGGAGTACTTCCAAATGTGGAGTAATGGAAGATTGGAGCTACATCAGTTTGGCCTTGATGGTGGCCTCTTCTGCTGTTAATATAGCTATTTCCCTTTGGGTGTGAAGCGTTTGAGCAAAATGCTTCTCACTTTGAGCTGGATCTTTTGGTAGCTACATGCTTGAAATATTCAGATTCCTCTCCATGCTCATTATTCTTTGGCTTGTGTCTTGTGTGAGGTATGAAAAGTCACACAACTTTTTGTACAATGAGAATATATTCTCAAGTACCTTTTTCATTTTGTCTATTACCTTTTCCAATTCAACCTGGGAAAGTGCAATTTGACTATATATTTTCTCATTTACTTTCCCCTGGAATTTCCTTTCAGACCATTCCATAAGTTTTACATTTGTCTCTTGGTCTACATTTGTTACCTGGTCAACAATATCTGACAATTATTCCATTATATGCTTTGACTCATTTGGTGACTACAAACTAAAGGCATCCATAAGGATGTCTTTAATCTCATGTAATGTTTGCTTTTGTTTATACTCCTTCCTGAGTATCTCCTGCCTCTTTCTTCTATTCAATGCTTCCTGCACCTCAGTGATTTGATCAATGTTTATTATTTTTGAGTCATAAATTGGTATGACTATCTCCTCATCTAATACAGGGTCTCCATATTGAAGCACCCTTGCATCTTTTGTAGTACTTGATCCTGGTGCTGACATCTGTAGTGGCATTGCAACATTTCTAGGCTGTTTAGGACGAGTCCCTGAGGTAGGCAAATTTATCAATGCTTGTATAGCCTCTCGCTCTTTGGGGGTTTTCTCTACTTCCTTCTCCTCATGTCTGCTACTTTGATCAATAGTAAGAATGTGAGGAGGTGCACCTTGTGTTTGTGCTGTAGGATCATAAGCAACAATCTGTCCTGTTTGTGCTATAGGATCAGAAGCAACAATCTATCCTGTTTGTGCTATATTTTTGTCTCCTTCTACACTCGACTTCTATACTGTAGTGTCAACTATTCCTAATGTAACTTCTGTTGGTGTTTGAATTTGACCACTAGTAGCTATAGAGATGATGGAAGGTGGTTCTTGTGGTTTCACCTTATCTCTAACTGTGTCTTCTACTAACTTTTGTAAGTCATCCACACTGACCAAAATTGGACTTGTACATAATTTTGCTTGTAGAGTTGTTTGGTCAAGGATCTTAGTGAGATCTTCTATAGTTAATGGGTTGATGTTTTGACATGAGGTGTCAACAACATCCTTAATTTTTATGAATTCTATAGGTGTGGTAGTAGAGTGAGGAGGACTAGGAGGTGGAAGTTGTGTGTCTTGCATACTTTGATCTTCTTGCTGCTCACCAGTACCCCTGACTTCATCTTTTCCTTCCTCCTCTTCAATCCTTTTCTCTACTTCTGTCTTCTCTTCTCTCCCTTCTCTTCTCTCTTCTGGCTTAGCAGTAGCTTCTTCCTTGTATTCTTCTTCAAGAACATCTTCAACCTTTTTGTACAAATTCTTCCATTATTTTGTTGTTCTTTGTACATTTTCTTCAATTTTGTTTTGGAGAATGAAGAATGCCCTGTACTTAGGTGTAAACCTAGTGTTATACCTTTTGATTGCTTTAGCTATTTGCTCCTTAGTTAGATTAGGCAGTACGCTTGCTAGGGTTGATTCTCTCATCTCCTTTTCCATTTTCAAACAAAAGTGCCATCTGTCTTCTACAATTTTAGACAGTCCCTTTGGCAATTGTCCATCTAGTTTAAGAGGTGTATACTTGAACTGTACCATCATTCCATAAACTGATTCTTCTATTCTATTTTGTTCCTCTTTAGTGAACTTATTGAAATAAACTTTATTCATGTTACTTAAGTCTCCATTTCCAATCTTTTCACATAATGTATCAACTGAAGACTTAGGAGAATGACTTACCTTTTCAGATTGATCTTCCTCATCAGTATTAGGTTGAGCCACATATTTTCTTCTTTTCCTTGGCTCTTCCTATGCTTTCTTGATTGTTTTCTTCTTTGTAGCTTCCTCTTTGGCTTTTTGTGTGGAGGCCCTTGTTGCAGCTCTGGTTGTTGGCTTTTGGGGTGTTGGCATGGCAGTTTTCTTTGGTTTAGGCTAGGCTAGAGGCTGTACTGTTGCCTTTCTTTTCTTTGGCTCAGATTGAGTTTATGCTTCCTTGGCTTCTTCTTCCTCAACACCTTCCTCCTTATCTTCACCCAGACCTTGAGTTAATTCCCTTGGGCCTTGTTCTTGTTCATCCTCATATCATCATCATCTTCTTCATCATCTTCTTCATTTTCTTCTTCTGCTGCCTCAATTCCTTTACCAAATTTCTTCTTTATTTTCTTCACTATCTTATCTTTCTTCTTAATTATAGAGGTAGTCTTTAAGTCTGTTTCAATCTTGGATTTAACCATATCATATGTGCCAAAGGATTTGGCAGACTTGTCTATTTCCTCTACAAGCAAAGTAGTGATAGTTGCAGATGCTTCATCCACATCTAGTTCATAACCAAATGGCCTTAGCCATCTCACCCTTGGAATTTCTGCTTAGATATAGGTGAAATCAATATCAACTAGGAAACATATGTCATTGATGTGTTTTTCCACTAAGAAAACTAGTATTCTTACCCTTTGCTTCATGGATTTCTTGAAATCCTCAAAATAGCTTGTCCTTTGGGCTTCAAAATTATCACCCATCTGATCAATGAACTCATTGATTTGTGTTATTACAGTTTTGTTAGGGTCCCAATTCACCTTTCCTATAGAAGGAAACTCTTCCATAACATAAAAGAACATACACATAAGAACTGAACCAAATTTGCATTGAGCACCTTTTGATCTCCTTATAGCTCCTAGGTTTTCATTTATCTATTACAACATAAGTTCTGACAAATCATATGTGTGATCTTTCTTTACCAGTTTGTGTGCTACATCAACAACTATGCATGGCACATTGTTTAATTGACTAGATTGATAGAATTTGTGGGATATTATTCTCACAACACAATCTAGGAGAGGATCAGTGATGGTATCAATAGTCATACCCCTCTTATTCCATTTTGCCCCTATATTTCTTTTAATGATCTCTTTGGAGTCATTGCACAGGGTCTTAGTTCGATCTAGGGTTGGGAAACCCATAAGTGTATGTACTAATCCTTTTGTAATCTTAACTGGACCTATTTCCAACCCTAAACATCCATTGTGGATTCTACTTAAAATAATCCGTATCCATTCAATTTTGAATATTGTAGGATAAACTAGGGCATTGGTCAAACCCTTTCTCTCAAATATCTTGTATTCATCCTTCAAAATTTTATTCTCGCACTGTTTGTCATAGGCTTGGGAAATTTCAAGATCACCTACGGCGCCAATTTTACATTTATAACACTTCCTTACATCCTGCACCATAACTACTTTGGATGAAATAATGGATAATGCACCAGTAGAGTCATTTTTGTAGGCAACTTCTAGAATGGGCTTGAATTCAGGTTGTTTGACTTCATTACTGACTAGTTGTATTTCATGACTTTCCTTCCCTTTAGTGGTTCTTAACCCAGATGCCATTGTTTTCCAAACTAGGGTTTAAAAATATAAACAAGCTTTCAAACTCTACGTAGCTCAACAGTTGAATGAAATACCTTTGATCGATGAGAATTATGCTTAATCACTGTTGAAAGAGGTTGAAATCTATTTGGAACATTGGATTCTCTGCTATGAAGTCACTTTGCTTTTTTCTTCTCCTTTGCTTCTGGTTCACGATGAAGAAAAGTGATTAAAATCATGATAATATACCCTATTTTCATCGCATTAAATGCTCAATCGCACACTCGACTTTTGAAGGATTTTTCAACTCGGCATCAACCATCAACTTGGTCGCTATTAGCAACTCGGTATTTACTAGAATTTTACTCGGCATCCAAAGACAACTCGACATCATTATTTAAAATTTTGTCTTGGCATCTTGTCTCATGCTTATTTCTTTTTTTCAGTACTTCTTTGTCTTGGGACTGATGTATGATGTAACTTTGTATATCAGTCCCATACACCTCTCTTATGCTTAGTCTAATGAAGTGTGATCACTTGACCCATTGGGTGAAGTGATCCCTCCACTTGATGTGTTGCACTCATCTTTCTTCTTCCAAGTCTTATTCATTTGTCTTCTTATTTTCTTGACATCAAACTTTTCTTTTCCTTTGTTGGATTCAGTTTTTGGTGCTTTGGACCTTGTAGGACAGTTTTTGCTAATATGACCAATTTTCAAGCAGCTGAAACAAGTGGTTTGACTTAGCCACCTACTATAATTCCCTCTAAAGTGTGTCCTTATACAATTTTCAGGAATATGTCCATATTCCTAACAATAATGACAACTATACCTGGTGTTATAATCCCAATGATAGTGACTTTCATTCCCTTTTGTTTTTACTGGTTGATTTGATGTCCACATAGGCTTTGACCTGCATTCAAATGCTCTATGTCCATACTTCTTACAATTATGACAATATCCATCAAATCTTTGTGTCCTTGTGACTTTGGATCTACAATCTTGTGTCATATGTCCTTGCATGTTGCACTTGTGATAGTAACTTTTGCTTTTGGGTGTGTTTAGATGATTAATTCTTCTACTCCTGCAAACATTAGAAGTATGCCCCTTTTTATTATAGTAATGACAAGTGGGTTTAGAATCCTTACCTTTGTCAATTCTTTGCTCAACACTCTTTGATGATTCCCCAACTTTAGTGTTGTTGTATCCAAGTCCTGATGTATCATGGGCTGATCTTGGGAATTTCATCAATTGTTCAAAGTACTTGATGGCTTCACTTGACTTGTTGAGATTCTCTGCTATTTCTTTTTCTCTGTTCAATTCATTTTGCAATTGTTCATTCTGCATCTTCAAAGTAGAGATCTCAATATCTTTCATATTAAGTTCATGATGAAGATTCGTCATTTGGGCAAGTGTATCCATCTGCATGTTTGAGATCCTTGTAAATTCAATACATTTTTCCTCAAGTCTGTTTGCAAGATTTCTTTTGTCATCTTCCATCATGACTCTATCTTCAACTACTATTTTCTTTTGTTCAGTGATTTCACATAACATTATGGCCTGTGATTCATGTTCCATCTTAAGAGATCTTATCTCATTTGCTTGAACTTTGTTTTTCTCCATCAGTTCTGCTATTGCTGCATCAAACTCTTTAGTGTCTCCATTGGAAAACATTTTTGTGGTATCAATCTGTTTATATCATTTTCAGCTATGGCTATATCCTTCCTTCTTTTCAAGGATTTTCTTAGTTCCTCCCTGGCTTCCTCTACTTTGTGTAGAGCCAGTTGCACATCAATCACTTGATTGTCAATAACCTTCCCAAGTTTGAAGACTTCCATATTTAGACCTTTTTCTCCAAGCTGTTAGACTTCTCCTTCTGAGAACCTTGCTGCTCTGATACCAATTGTTGGAATGTCTTAATGGAAAGAATGCTGCTGAGAGTGGGGGGTGAATCAGAAGTACTAGCTTTTGACCTATTTTAAACCCTTAATAACATATTATTGAAATGAACATGCATGCATATCAACATTAAGCAATCATGAGAAACACATAAGCATCACCACATAACATTTGAGATTTTGGCAACCCAGAAACCCTCTAGGAATAAGAAGGTAAAACTGGGGTGGGGATGATACCCACAAAATCACTGCAGCAATAATGTTTGACCACTTTTGATGGTCTACCCTGTTAAAGGCTTTATTTGTATCAATAGTGACCTGGTTAAAGGATTTACAAACACTTTACATGAAGTGTTACCTTGTTAAAGGATTTAATCACCTATTTAAAGGATCTTCAAAATAGATGTTAAACTAACCTATCACCATAGGGTTTCCTTTCTAATACAATTGCTAGAGAGTATTAGGTATAATAAACCTAATATCTTACAATCCTTGATTGCTGAATTCAGGCACTTGATCTACTTTCTTTGATCTTGATTCTATGAAATCTGATGTCTGTTCGTATTCCTTGCTTAGTTCCGATCAACTGAATATTTAACTGCTGCTCTCTTCCTCTAAGTCTTTTACTCTTCACTTTGAACTCCACTAGAGTTTTCCATTCACTCCTTCATCCATCTACATGATTCAATGAGATTTCATCTTCCTTATAAATACATTCTAAGACTTAGAGTTAGACATGGATCTATGATCCATATTGAATCTCTATTTCCTGCTCATTCCTTGTACTTTTATTATTGGTTGCATGCCTTCTCCATTTTTCTTATTGGCTGCATGTAGATTGCATAAGAAATAGAAAAGATTCAATCTTATTACTTAAATCCTTCGAGATTTGTCATATGTCGGCCATGAAAATGTTTTACATCTAAATAAGTGATGTTACAAACTCATATGTGCATTTTGTGTTACTTAGCACTTACTGATTCTTGATGCTCGACATCGTCTATGACTCGACACCTAAATATTACTCGGCACTTGTATCATGCTCGACACTTGAAGTCACTCGACACTTGATCTTCACTTGGCACTTGAAGGTTGCTCGGCACCTGAAGATCACTCGTCACTTGATCTTCACTTGGCACCTAAAGGCTGCTCGGCACCTAAAGATCACTTGACACTTGCTAGATTTCCTGACTCGGCACAAGCTGTGGCTTGACATACATAGTGTACTCAACTTCAATGTAGAAAGTGGTTGAGTTGTGTTGGCACTCAAATGTTAAAACCATTTTGATACTAACAAATGAACCAAAGTATCCAAGCCCTGTTAGAATCTGAAAAGATTAATAACCCAGAAAACTAGTGCAAAGAGTAAATATCTAAACTATGAATGCAAATGATACAAAATCAAAATAGCATCATAGAGTTAGTCTCCAAGAGAGTAATGCAAATGCTGGAAGCAAAATAGCATTAAGCAGATGCAAAAACAAGAGATGCAAATACAAGCCAGGTAGCATGCTTATATAGGCTAGGATGAGGGAGGAGGTGGCAACACCAACCAATGAGGAGAAACCATCTATTGGACTAAAGATAGAAAAGTATCTTCCCAAGATAGCTAATGGATGCTCACATGTAGGAAGGTGACACCTCACAACCATTCACCTAATAAGACATGCTTTATTAACCTAAGCGAGATTATTAAAAGTGTAGGAAAAACCTAGCAAAATAGAAAAAATAAAAAACTACACTAACAAGCCCAAGGTATAGGGCTTTCCTTTGTAATGTTGTAACCATATTGAGCTAGGTACAAAGTGGTTCTGAACCACTTTGTATTGGTTCAAAGGTTCAATAAATTCGATGGTTCCAAGTTTAAGCTTAGGTTCAAGAACACAAATGATCAATCTTGACATGTAGAGAAAGTTAAAACTTAAAGGGTTCAACTTTAAGATTAAATTTAAAGGTATAGTGTGACACTTCATTCCCCAAGTGTAAACTTAGTTCAAAAGCTCTTTGGTTCAGATTCATGAACTCAAGGTCAAAGTTCAGGTTTAGATTCAAAGCCACATCCATTGGTTCAGAAGTGCAGTTTCAAGATTCGATGGCACATATCCAAAAGTACAAATTCTCATGGGCTCATTCAAACTCCAAAAGTTACCAGTTCAAAGGTGCCTATATAAAATCTAGGAGTCACATGGTTTCGAGCTCAAAAGCTTAGAGAGCTAGTTGGTTGGTGGTCCATAATTAAGACCCTCATAGTTAATGATATCCCAATATTGTGATGTTGGGTGTCCAAGAATTGGATCTCCCTTGTATTTCAAGAATAAGTAAAATATAATAGCATAATGATATGAAGGGTGTGTTCACACTAGATGTAGATAAATCACTAGACAAGGGGGTACACTACTTATCATTGTCTTAAGGAGCTCAATAAATAATAAAAAGAAGAGATATGTTGCAAGCAATGCTGATGCTTGTTGCCCCACTTTTCATCCTGTACCTATTTTAGCAAAAGTGGAAAATTTTTGTGTCTTAGTTTGGTCTAGGTATGTCTAGGCCTAGTCTTTCCTCCTTAGGTGAAGAGATTCTCCATCAGATTTCCCATCTTTTCCTTCTCTCACATTTCATGGATGGGTGGGTTTCTTTTTGGTGTTGTATGGGTAGCTTAGTACCTAATTTGATGGAGATTCTTGCATTTCACAAAGTTATTCACAAAACTAGACTTGTTCATGACTTGTCTTATTTTTCCCACGAAGGAATGACGCTTGCAAAAAATCAAATATTGCCTTCTCCTCGGCGGGTTTTTAACTCATGAAGGTGATTCCTGGCAATGGTTAACAAATGAAGATCATGGATCAAGATAAGGAGATAATGAGTTATTTTATGGAAAATATTTGTTTTCATTGTTGTAGTTTACTTTGAGAAACACTTGGGATTCATCATGATGCTCAAAATCATCTTAAGCGAAAAACCTAAAAATGACTTCTCCACAGCGGGCTTGCGACCCATGAAGTTCATTTTTCATCGAGAACAATTGTGAAAGAAAGAGGTGAAGAAGTGGGCCCCCCCTTTGACTTTCATGGTCCTTTTGTGAATTTTGAAACCCAGAGAAAGTGTTAACTTAAGAGTTAGAATGTAAATAAAGCCTGAGTGGAAAATTGAAAATTGCCTTCTCCTCGGTGGGTTTTCAACCCATGAGGGCAATTTTTTGCATTCATAAAGAAATCAATTGTTTAAGCTAATTGGGTTCACAAATTACACATGAGACATCTCAAGATGTTAATAGAAACAATCTAACTACTCTTGGAAAGGTATACTAGATAGAATCTAGCTAAGCAGATATTTCCTTATGGAGTACTCTATTCTTAATTTTCTGAAACTGAATAGAAAATAGAAAGGTAAATATGAAAGGAAAGAAAGTTACTGTTGGGCCAATAGAAGCAGTGAAAAGACACTAAAATATCCATTAGAGGCTCCCACATTTATTGATTCAACGGATTTATCCTTCAATTCATTCGTGTGGTGCAGATCTTGAAGATTAATAGGTGAATTAAGATTTCTATACATAGGGAAACATAACAATTTTTCAAACTACCAATTTTTCTTGAACTGTTATATTGTTAAATTGCACAACGTTTTCAAATCTCTTGTACTTGAAAATTATAGCCTCTGCATCTCATCCAAGTTCAAAGTTTTGATTCACTTCTTTCTCAGATAAAATGGCTACTAGATTTGCAGGATTTGACAGACTTAATGGGATCAAATTGACATTGTAGAGTTTCACAGATACCTCACTCCATTTCTATGACATGCAAGATTTTCAAAGGAGGCTGAGGTCAGAGCCAATTCATCCTATAACTAAGTAGCTTTGAGGAATTGGGCTAGTAGAGGCAGTTGGGTTCCCGGTGGCAGTTCAAGCTCTTGAATTGATTATTGAATGCATAAATCACTACAACCTAAATACAAGACAAATTTTGCTACCTGACCATATAGTTCTAATCTCTATTGATAGGCAAACTGTGTTGAGTTGTCTCCATGTTCTAGAATGGGAGGAATTTTTTAAGTTGACAATAGGAGGAGCAATTTCTGAGTTCTCCTTGAAGAAGATGGTGTGGAGAAAAGAAATTATGCAATCCTAGTTTCAAAAGCCATGGGGTGCCAAGAGTAAGGTTCCCAAAACTCTATTCGGCACTGATCTCAAGCCTCAGATCGTACACATTCTGGTTCTCTTGCACAAATTGAAAGGTGAGGTATAAGAACTCAATTTTGTTGAACAATATTTCTTTTTGGCACAAATTATCTATTCAAATATACAATATGTTGATTGGGCCTTTGAGGTAAGTGAGCATCTATCCAGAGCCCTTAGTACCACAAAGTTTTACAACACCTTTTATATGTCTTCTTTTTTGATTTATATGCTAGCTTCTTTCTAATTGTGGCCAAGTCTTCCAAGAATAGAGAACATTCTAGATGGCTCTTAAGATATACTAATGTACATGTGCCTAGGCACAAAAAACTTATCCCAATCCTAGTTGCCACTAAGATCTATAGAGAAAAAGTAGAAGAGGGGAAGAAGTCAAATTGATTCACATTTTGCATCCTTTTTGTCTTCTTTTTTAATTATTGAAATATGACAAATTGGTGCCTTGCTATTTGTTATTTTTGAGAAGATGAACTGATTGAACTTCAATTGTAACGGTCATCTCGAAATTGTATATGTATGAGGTTGAAAGATGAATAAAAGGTTGATGAATTTTTGGTGTGAGGTACTTTATGTTGCAAAGACAATTGAATGGTATTTTATATCAATTATTTTCAATTCCAGTTCTGTTTGATTTAGTCTTATGTTTTCTCTTTTGTTTGAATTTAAACAAGGAAAGAACAGAGTTTCACTCCCCTATTTCGAAACAATGAATGAATGTGATAAGTAGTGTCATTGTTCATTCAAAGAGAAATCCCTTCAACATTTTTTGTTTGTTCATCATAGTTTAGATTTAAATTAACTTAGCTCAGTACTAGTTATTACTTAGTTAAGCTTTGTGAATTCATAAGACATGTGGATTCATAAACTTATGTAGATATTCAAAAAAAATTATTTGCTTGAGTTAGATCCTGTTTAGGTCTAAGTTGGTTCAACCTCTTATGTTCTCAGGTCAATAACACACCTTGAATTAGTTTTGGGAGAAAAACATAATTCATTGCAAATCTATTCTAGGGAGCTATACCTACCAATTCAGAGAAAAGCCAATCCATCCCTCAGTGGTTTTTCAACTGTTTGTAATCAGTTGTTGTTCCAAGTTTTGGTATTTAAGAGTTATAATTAAAAGAAAAAATCTATTTACTAAAAAAATTTTGCCGACTCTACTAGGGATACGAATAGTCGCTTGACTAAAAAAAAGCCTATGTCATGAGGAAAAATGGTACTACCTCATGAAAACATTATTCCAATGCTCCAACCTAATCTTGGTTTTCAAGATGATCAAGAAGACATAATTTCATCCCTTAATACATTTGTTTGGAGACATATGAGGAATGCTAAACATTACAAGAATGCTAGTCAAATATTGGAAGAAGAAGAAATAAGAGCTAAAGCTTTAGAAAGAGTTGTTCAAAGGAGGGATATCTGAATAGCAGAAAGATAATTGAGACAAACAACTCAAAGACAAAATTAAATTAGCACCCTAGAACAAATAAGATCCCTTAGAAGTACCAAGAAATAGGGTGGGCAAGACCCTATTTTTGATAAACTTATAGAGCTTGGTTTTCCCGTCTTAGATGTTCCAAAGCAGAAAGGTGAAAAGAAAAGTTAGAGTAGATCACCTTCCCTTGTTAGGAATCAAGACACTAGTACTTCGTGTTCTACTTGTTAGGTATTGGCCCTGCACGAAATTACTACTCCCCTAGTTATTAATTTCCTACCATAAACTACCAAAAAAATCATGGATGCTCCATGGGCTGCAACAATAGGACCAATAGCACTGACAACTTACCATCCCCTTTCGGCTGGTTTAGGGAAGAATTTCCCAAAATTCTTAAGAGATGGGAAGGTTACTACAGATGAACATATTAAAGCCTTTTTTGTAGCTACTCACATCTTAGGTGTTGGACATGAAGATGTTGCTGTAAGATTATTTGTGGAAACCTTAATAGAAGGTGTGACAGACTAGTTCTATCACCTAGATGATGGCTCAATCACTGATTGGGATACAATGAGAATGGCCTTTGAGACAAGGTTTAAAACTGTGGAAGATGAACATGCCTTGTGAACACAGTTGAATTCCATTAAGAAGCAATCCACCATGAGTATGAGAGATTTTGTTGCTAAGTTCAATAAGATTATTAGCAGAATTCCAATTGCTGATAGACCTACAACCAGTAGTTTGAAAACTTTCTTTATCAGTGCGATGCCTCTAGATGTCAATTATGATTTGAGAAGAGCACATCCCATGGATTTAGCAGAGGCACAAAAGAAGACAATTGAATTTGAAGATGATTTGATTTCCACGGGAAAATGGAAGCAAGAACTTCAAACTAAAGGAAGTTCTAGTAATACTACATCATCTGATGAAATGATTCAAAAATTGTCAAATGAATTGATAGCAGTAAAAAGACAATTACTTAGATTCAGTAATTCCTATCAGCGGAATTATCAAAATTTTCCAGGAAGAAACAATGATGGAAAATATATGCAGCTCATAGGCTCACAACCTAGGTTGCAAATTGAAGCAACACTAAAGAAAGGAAATATGTGTGTCTTTCATTTGACAATAGATCATTATAGAGAGAGCTATCCAAAAATTGCTCGAATGATGCAATTATTATCCACCAACGAGTTGAACTCTATAACCTTGAGTCCAGAATCAAATTCATACTCACATGGCGACTTTGGAAATTTATTTTTAGAATATGAGTCAGATTCTGAATCAAAGGGTGAATGTTATGCAACTATTGATGGAACTTCTTACATAGTATTGACTCAAGGACAAAGGTAGAAGAACCAATCTTCTAGTCATGCTCACAAGAATGATTCCAATCCTTCAGCAAGTAATGTTCATACTAATCAAGGAATATCTACCTTACAGATAGGTAAGGACAAAATACCTTTTGATTTCATTCAATTTTGTGAAGAATCAAAAATTCAAATTTCCCCTATAGATTATTTGAAGTCTCACCCTTCTCAGTTAAAAGACTAGTAGATCGGTGTAAAGGGAACACATCATATTTGAATCACAATGTGACTATTGAAAAAGGAGACGAAACCTTGACATCAAGCTTGTTTAATCAAGATGATTTTACTATTTTAGCAACATCTCCTGGGAAAAAATCCAACCCATTTTATATCTCATTGTATATCAATGGGTGTAAGCTAAGCAATTTCATAATAGATTCAGGTGCATTAGACAATGTTATGCCGTATTCCATAGCTAAGGCTCTGGGTCTCAACCTTACTAAAGTGCATGGGAGATGTTATTCTATGGATGCTAAACAAGTCCCTTTTCTTGGGCAAATTAAAGATGCTCAAGTGGCCTTGGCCTCACATCCAGAGAAGAAACTCCTATTGACCATTCTAGTAGCAAACATTCGAGCAAGCTATGGACTTCTTTTAAGCAGGTGTTTCTGCCAAGACTTAGGAGGGGAAATTAAACTGGATTGGTCCCAAGCAATCATACCTATTGGGAATAAGAAAGTCAAGTTAGAACCCAAAGAAAAGGGAAAATTCACAGTTCTAAAATTAGATGATTCTAAAGCCCAGATCCTCTATCAAGAGCTAGAATTTGGGAACTACATGTTATTTACTGAAGAGGCTCTAGATGAACAAAGAGATGGAGATCCAAGAAAATGAATTCTTAATGAAGATAAAAGATGTAATAGAAAAATGGACACTTGAATTTGATGGAAGTTGTGCCTCCTCACGGTCTGGCATAGGTGTGGTGTTGATACCCCCTGAGGGAGAACCTGAGCCCATGGCTTTCAAATTAGAGTTTTGGAATACAAATAATATTGTAAAGTATGAGGCTTTGCTATTAGGGATAATATCAACAAAAGAAAGAGGAGTAGAGATCTTGAGAGCTCGAGGTGATGTAGAGCTCATTGTCAGACAGATTAAAGGACAATATTTTGTGAAAAATGACAAGTTAAAGAACTATAGAAACAAATTTTGGGATGAAATAGAAGGTCTAAATGCCTTTTCTATTGAAGTAGTGCCAAGCGAGATGAACACCGAAGCTGATTCCCTGGCAATTTTTGCTTCTTTGCTAATACCTCATCTAGAATTCAAGGATAAGAAATACCAGATTGAGATTGTGTATTGAGCTTCTGTTCCAGACAATGTAGAATCCTGGCAAGTCTTTGAAGATGACAAGAGCTTACAACTTTTCCTAGAAAATGAAAAATCTAGTTCTGCACACGAATCCAAGAATGATAATGATGAAAGTTCTAATGTTGAGAAGAATCAGAATGATAAAGTTCAATTGTGAGGTAATATCATTCCCTCATACATTATAGTCTTGGAATTTTTTTTTAATAGACATGATGCCTACATAAAGTAGAAAAGGGTAGAAAGGGGACCTATCATTGGAGAGTATGAGGGGGTAAATATTGGAGACACTCATGACCCTAAAATGATCAATATTGGGAAATTTTGTTCGTCTACAGAGAAGGAAGTTGCGAAATGACTTTTCATAGAATATCAGGATGTTTTTTCTTGGAGTTATGAAGATTTAATAAGCTCTCGAGGTAGGGAGGTAAAACATCAAATTCCACTCAAACCTGATGTGATTCCTTTCTAACAAAAATAAAGGAATTATAATCCTAATGTCGTAGATGCCAATTTTTGGGAGGTAGATAAAATGTTGAAAGTAGGAATCATCTACCCCATTCATCACTCCACCTGGGTAGCTAACATAGTACCAATCAAAAAGAAGAATGGAGAAATAAGGATCTGCATTGATTTTTGCAATTTGAACCAAGCATCTCTGAACGATAATTTTGCTCTTCCTAATATGGATTACTTACTACAAATAGTGGTTGGATCTAAAATGATGTCTATGCTTGACGAGCTTTCAGGTTACAATCAAGTTAAGTTAGAGGAGAAAGACCAGCATAACATGACATTTGCCACTCCTTAGGGTATGTTTGCATATCACAGAATGCCCTTTGGACTCATCAATGCTGGTGCCACATTTTAGAGATGTATGAGCAAAACGTTTGCTGATCTGAAGGACCAGATTATAGTTATATATCTGGATGACCTCATCGTGTTTTCAAAAAAGAGGAAAGATCACATGGAAGATTTAAGAAAAGTCTTACAAAGATGCTGAGAATATGGAATCTCACTAAATCCAAAGAAATCAATTTTTTGTGTGATAGAGGGAAAGCAAATTGGTCATATAGTATCTCTAGAAGGCATTAGAATAGATCTCAAATGAGTAGAGGCTATTTGAAGGTTAAGCTTACCCTCAAATAGAACATGGGTTAAGTCATTCTTTGGGTAGGTGAATTTCCTCAGAAGGTTTGTACTAGATTTCACAGAAAACCACTAAACATATTATGGACATGATAAAGGGAAATTCAAATTTCAAATGGAATGAGGTGAGAAAGAAGGCCTTTCAGAATATAAAAATTGCTATTGCTAATGCCCCAGTGTTGAGTCACCCAAATTATAAGTGAGATTTCCTCATTTACTGTTATGCTTCTGAACATTCTTTATTGGCAATACTTATGCAAGACAATGATGAAGGGATACAAGCCCCAATAGCTTTCATGAGCATACCCCTAAAAAATCATCAATTGAAATACTCACAAATAGAGAAGCATGCTTTTGTAGTAGTCAAAGCACTTAAAATTTTTCGGTTCTATATCTTGCATTCATATTCTATCATTTATGTGCCGAATGTAGCAGTGAAAAGCGTGTTGACACAACAAGGTTTAGGTTGTCATGCCAAAGGAGTGTGGATAGAAAAGACACAAGAATATGATATAGAAATTAAGCCTACCAAGCTAGTAAGGGGTAATGCATTGCGTAAAGCAATTGCAGAAAACAAGATCGCTGAAGAATCAAAAGAATTAGGAGGAACTAGTGTTGGCGGTAGGTCTTCATGATTCATGGTTTGAAAATATTACTTATCTACTAACATATGGAGAATGTCTGGAGGGCCTAAATGCAAGACAAAGAAGAGATCTTCAGTTAAAAGCAACTAATTATGTAATTTGGGATGGCAAATTGTTTAAAAAGGCTAATGATGGCACTTTTCTTAGATGTGTGGACAAACAACAACAAGAAAAACTATTGAAAACATTTCATGATGAAGCCTATGGAGGGCATTTTTTAATCCTTAGTCACAAATTTCAAAGTATTGAGACATTGCTATTACTAGCCTGGAATGTTCAAAGATGCCTATTCCTGAGTGGCAAAGTGCAAAAAATGTAAGATGTTCACTGGGCATCCTCGATTGGCTACTCTACCATTAAGGCCTGTCATCATTGAAGGACCTTTTCAACAATGGGGTCTTGATTTTATTGGTCTGATTAGTCCAACATCTAGTGCTAGTCACCAATACGTGATAACTATAACTGATTACTTCACTAAGTGAGTGGAAGCCAAAGCGACCAAGAAAACTACTTCCAAAGTAGTGTGTGAATTCATTACGAAGAACATACTAGTCAGATTTGGTGTTCCTATCAAATTAGTGATGGATAATGCAACCTACTTCTCCTCAATTGAGATTAATAATTTTTGCTTTGAGTATGGGATCATTGTTAGTCATTTATCTGATTATTTCCCACAAGGAAATGGTCAAGCCAAGTCTAGTAACAAGAATTTGATAAATATTGTTAAGAAACTGGTCTCAGACATTCAAAAGACTTGGCACAAGATAATTCATGAGGCACTATGGGTAGACAGGGTGAAACCTAAAAGAGAAATTGGCATATCTCCTTTTAAATTAGTATATGGAACTGAAGCTAATCTACCATTACCTTTAGAATTGGTTACAAACAAACTCATAACAGTGATCAAAGATGATATCTATAAAGATGGTCTGGAGAAGAGAATTTTGTATTTGAGCAAGCTTGAAGAGGAAGAAAAGAAATGGTGGATCACATCACACAACACCAGATACAAGTGAAGGATCTATTTGATAAGAAGACTAGACCACAAAAATTCATGGTAGGAGACAGTGTGTTACTCTGGGATAAGGGAAGTGCTCCAAAGGGTATGCATAAAAAGTTTGACAACTTGTGGAAAGGTCCATTCAAAATTCATCAGGCATTTGAGAAGAATTCTTTCAAATTGGCTTCTCAAGACGGGGAAGTGCTACCTTTGACCTATAATTGTAAGGATCTAAAGCTTTATCAAATTGCAAATTTAGAACAAGTAAACCCTATATTGTATTATATTTGGGTCTAGTCTCTTTTCATGTTTCCCTAGTTAGTTTTATTTCCTTGCCTTTATTTTCTTGTTCTTCTCCTATTTTTGTTTTGTTGTGATTGCCATCTTTTATTTTTGTGAAACTAAATATTTTGAGTTTCTTGCTTGGATATGCTCTACCCAAGTCCCTAGTCAGAGCCAATTGTTGCCCCACTTCTCATCTTGTACCCATTTTTGCAAAAGTGGAAAATTTTTGTGTCTTAGTTTGGTCTAGGTATGTCTAGGTCTAGTCTTTCCTCCTTAGATGAAAAGATTCTCCATTAGATTTCCCATATTTTCCTTCTCTCACATTTCATGGCCGAGTGGGTTTCTCTTTGGTGTCGTATAGGTAGCTTAGTACCCGATTCAATGGAGATTCTTGCATTTCACGAAGTTATTCACAAAATTGGACTTGTTCATGACTTGTCTTATTTTTCCCATGAAGGAATGATGCTTGTGGAAAATCAAATATTGCCTTCTTCTCGGCGGGTTTTTAACCCATAAAGGTGATTCCCAATAATGGTTAATAATGAAGATCATGGATCAAGATAAGAATATAACGAGTTGTTTTATGGAAAATCTTTGTTTTCATTGCAGTAGTTTACTTTGAGAAACACTTGGGATTCATCATGATGCTTGAAATCATCTTAAGCGAAAAACTTGAAAGTGACTTCTCCGTGGCAGGCTTGCGACCCATGAAGTCTATTTTTTGCCGAGAACAATTGTTAAGGAAAGAGGTGAAGAAATGGGCCCCCCTTTGAATTTTGCGATCCTTTTGTGATTTTTTGAACCAAGAGAAAATGTTAACTTGAGAGTTAGAATGTAAATAAAGCCTGAGTGAAAAATTGAAAATTGCCTTCTCCTCAGCGGGTTTCCAACCCATGAGGGTGATTTTCCATATTCATAAAGAAATCAACTGTTTAAGAAAATTGGGTTCACAAATTACACATGAGGCATCTCAAGATGTTAATAGAAACAATCTAACCACTCTTGGAAAGGTATACTAGACAAAATTTGGCTAAGCAGATATTTCCTTACGGAGTACTCTATTCTTAATTTTCTGAAATTGAATGGAAAACATAAAGGTAAATATAAAAGGAAGAAAGTTACCGTTGGGCCAACAAAAACAATGAAAAGACATTGAAATATCCATTAGAGGCTCCCACATTTACTGATTCAATGAATTTATCCTTCAATTCGTTCGTTTGTGTGGATCTTGAAGATTAAAGGGTGAATTAAGATTTCTATATAGAGGGAAACATAACAATTTTTCAAACTACCGCTTTTTCTTGAACAATTATATTGTTAAATTGCACAATGTTTACAAATCTCTTGTACTTGCAAATTCTAGCCTCTACGTCTCATCCAAGTTCAAATTTTTGATTCACTTCTTCCTCAGATAAAATGGCAACCAAATTTGCTGGATTTGACAAACTTAATGGAATCAAATCCACATTGCAGAGTTTCATAGATACCTCACTTTGTTTCTATGACATGCAAGATTTTTAAAGGAGGCTAAGGTTGGAGCCAATTCATCCTATAACCAAGAAGCTCCAAGGAAGTGGGCTAGTGGAGGTAGCTGGGTTCCTGGTGGCACTTTAAGCTCCTAAATTGATTAATGAATGCATAAACCACTACAACCAGGATACCAGACAAATTCTACTACCTGACCATACAATTCTAATCTCTATTGATAGGCAAACTATGGCGAATTGCCTCTGAGTTCCATAATGGGAGGAGTTTTCTGAGTTGATAGTAGGAGGAGAAATTTTTGAGTTCTCTTTGAAGAATATGGTGTGGAGAAAAGAAATTATGGGATCCTGGTTTCAAAAGCTGTGGGACACCAAGAGTAAGTTTCCCAAAACTCTATTCAGCACTGATCTCAAGCCTTATATCGTAGACATTTTGGTTCTCTTGCACAGATTGAAAGGTGAGGTAGAAGCACTCAATTTTGTTGAATAGTATTTCTTTCTGGTATAGATTATCTGTTTAGATACACAGTATGTTGATTGGGCCTATGAGGTAAGTGAGCATCTCTCTAGAGCCCTTAGTGCCGCGAAGTTTTACAACACCTTTTATATGTCTTCTTTTCTGATTTATATGCTAGCTTCTCTACAATTGTGGCCAGGCCTTCCAAGAATAGAGAACATTCCAAATGGCTCTTAAGATATACCAATGTACATGTGCCTAGGCATGAAGAACTTATCCCAACCATAGTTGCCACTAAGGCCTATAGAGAAAAAGAAAAAAAGGGGAAGAAGTCAAAGTGAGTCACATTTTTCCTCCTTTTTTGTTTTCTTTTGTAATTATTGAAATATGAAAAATTGGTGCCTTGCCATTTGTCATTTTTGAGAAGATGAACCGATTGAACTTCCATTGTAATGGTCATCTTGAAATTGTATATGTGTGAGGTTGAAAGATGAATAAAAGGTCGGCGATTTTTGGTGTGAAGTACTTTATGTTACAAAGACAATTGAATGGTATTTTATATCAATTATTTTCTGTTCCAATTCTGTTTGATTTAGTCTTATGTTTTCTTTTTTGTTTGAATTCAAACAAGGAAAGAATAGAGTTTCACTCCCCTATTTTGAAACAATGAATGAATGTGATAAGTAGTTTCATTGTTCATTCAAAGAGAAATCCCTTTAGTATTTTCCATTTGTTCATCGTAGTTTATATTTAAATTAACTTAGCTCAGTACTAGTTATTACTTAGTTAAGCATTGTAAATTCATAAGGTGTGTGGATTCATAAACTTATTTAGATATTTAGAATTTTTTATTTGCCTAAGTTAGATCCTATTTAGGTCTGACTTGGTTCTACCTCTTCTATTCTCGGGTTAAGAACACACCCTGAATTACTTTTAGGAGAAAAACATAATTCATTGCAAATCTATTCTAGGGAGCTGTACTACCAATTTAGAGAAAAGCCAATCCATCCCTAACTGGCTTTTCAATTGTTTGTAATCAGATGTTGTTCCAAGTTTGGGTATTTAAGAGTTATAATTAAAAGAACAAATCTGTTTACCAACAATGCCATTGGAATCAACTATAATAAATGAATGGTAGAAAACATTGAAAGACCTCGAGTTCTGCCCTGATGGAAAATCTCATATGTTGAGAATATGACATGTAATTGATGTCTTCAAAAAATATCTTTAAAGATGATCACACAAGCATGCAGGGTTATGAACATGTGGAAAATATCAACAAGCTATTTGATAATTGATTGTATCAGGCCATAGCCTAAGCTCGTAGGTGAAGGTAATGCCTCATGGTTCCCATAGTCATATGGATGAAGTTTGATACCTATGTCCAAGCCTCATCATTTGTGCAAGGTGTCATTGTCTCCACAAGTGGTATTAAATCATGCTGATAGTGTTTGATCTCTCCACCATAATATCTGACATCAACAAGTGCCAACTCAATGAACATGTTATTTTCCCGAGGCTTGATAGATCAAGCATATGAGTCTTTGTTTTGGTGTGATGAATGCAAACTATTCAAATTTTTGACAGACCTACATGAGCCGAGCATGGGAGTATTGAAGTCACGAGTTTAAGGGCCCATTTGGTTGTAGGAATAGGAATAGCTATTTTGGAATACTTATTCTTGAATAGAAAATGGGGGTACGTATTCCTATTCTCTATTTGGTTTAGCCAAAATTTGATGGGGAATTCACAAACCCAAAAATTTATGTTTTCTAAAATAAATAAAACTGGAATAGGAATACATATTCCAATTCCACCTATTTGGGTGGAATTACAAAACCTCATTTTTGGGCCAAAATTGGAATACGTATTCCTATTTTATTTGGTATTCCAATTCTAGTTTGGTGCATCCAAATGAAGAATTCAAAATTTCAAGAATTTACGTACACCTATTTCGCTTGTATTCTCATTGCCAAATGGGCCCTAATTGATCCATATGTAATGGGGAGTTCCTTGGAAACTCCACATAATCTTGGAAGTAATATATGAAGGGCACGTGTCTAACATGCATACCCAAATAGTGATTGGGGATCCCAATAAGTCTAAACATTTTCATAATCAAGCATGGAGCTCATCGGTTAAATATCAAAATACACATAGTAGAAGTCATCAATTGCTAAGAAGAGGAAATCCTCATGAATTTGTGTTACGATACCATGGATATATGTAATCTGTTAATAAATGCCCAATTCAGATGCATTCAAGTGAACATGTATATTGGATCAAAAGGAAAAATGTAGATTGTGTTTGCTGATCTATTATCATCATGATTATAGTTCAACCCAATCCCTCTCCATCAAAATCAAGCATGATTTTGGGTCTCTTGGGAGAATGCACGGGTGTGGATATACAATGGTGGATCACAAAGAGGGAAGACTTGTGTTTTCAATGCTTGCTATAAAAATAAACTTCCATTGATGTTGATTCAAATGCATAGATTGAATCATTCACCCACAAATGCATGGAAGAAATCACAGTCAAACGTCTGGTCTAGACAAAGCATGATGAAGCATGCGATTTGTTTGACAGAGTGCCCAAAATCTAATATAAGTTGGATACATAACATCCCCCTGCTCTTGGTGATGACTGTTAATATAGAATAGGGAATCCACGTGACAACAATTGAGAACCTGACATTGGGGGTGTATATGAGCAATGTTAGTATCCTAATAGAAACCAAATTTAAATAAAGCTTCTACAACCTAAACAAAATTCATAAACTTCAAGATAGACTAAGATGAGCTCTCAATTGAGAATATGAGCCATTAATGGGCTCTCTCAATAAGAAGCTCTCTTGCTGAGTGGCTTTGTCTAAATAGATAGGATGTATGCTCAAGCTTATGCTTCAAAAAGGGCTTCAAATGGAGTTGGAATTTGGGTGTGAGTGTATGGTTTTGATGTAAAATGGCTTCTTAAAATGGCATTATGACTTTACTTCATGGATTGTGTTCTTTTGAAAAGGGGAAGGATCCAATTTATAGGCAAGAGGCTTGAGGGATTGAGGGCTACGATGCAAGGATGGGGAAAAGCTCATGGAGGGCTCAGATTGCATGAGAGGAGAGCACATGGATTGTGCTTCCTTACAGCCAATCAGGGAGTGACACATGTCATAGGGTGAGAGGATGGAGGAAAGGGGAAGGATGAGTCAACAAAGGAGGCTCAAGGGATAAAATCTTCATAAAGACCCTCATAATGGCTTGTAAGAGCAATGAAAGGGCTTGGAAGAGTCATTTATGACCTAGTGGACTTCATAAAGTTTTATGGTTGGTATATTTTGAGGGAGATGAGAGGAATTTTGACTTGGGCTTGATTAGGAAGGTTTTAAGCTTGCTTAGGATTGTGCAAATGATTAGAGGATGGATTAGGATGGTTTAGGATTAGCTTAGGGATAGGCAAGTGGATGGCATTTAATGAGGGTGGGTGAAGGAGGAGATATTTGTTAACTTTGGCTTGGGTTAGTAAGTCTTAACCCATGTTGAGGGAATGTGACAAGGTTAGGAGGGGATTAGGATTAGGTTTAAAGACATCTTCTAGAAGAGTCTAGACTTTGGATGAGGATAAAGACTTTCTAGAATAGTCTAGAACTTCCTAGGATGAGGATGAAGACTTTCTAGAAGAGTCTACAACTTCTTAGGATGAGGATAAATTAGATTTTAGGAAATAAATAAAGTTTTATTTATTTCAAGGGTTTGGGTTGAGGAGATATTTATTAAAACTTTTTTAATAAACATGAGGATTAATATTTGATCTTAATTAAATATTTTGAGTTAGGATTAGCGGTAGGAAATGATGGGATTAGCCTTTAATCAAAATTAAAGAAGGATTAGAAGATTTTGGAAGAGGTTAGTGGTCTTAAGGAAATTGGCCAAGTTTTGGGCAAAATTTAAAAAAAAAATTTATTTTGGGTTTTTTGGTCAATTTATTAATTAAATAATTAATAAATAAAAAAATAATGTTTAAATAAGATTTAAACATTTTTGGGAGGGATTCCTTAATTAAATATTTTTAATTAAGATAAAGGGATTTAATGGCATAAAAATAAATAAATAAAATAAATAAATAATTAATTAATAAATGATGATGTCATCAGGATTTTTTTCAAAAAATAAAAATACTTTATTTTCTAAAGGATTTAGGTGTCTACAGGGGGGAGGTGTGCAATGTTAGTGGAATTCGATCTCATATGTAGTTTGAAAGAGAATGAAAAATGTACATGTGCCCAAACAGTTCTATTGGAAGACATATATTATGCATAGGAAGTGTTCAATGAAATGCCTATATATATATAAAGTTTGCTAATGGACCATTCTTCATCTTGGCACATCTGTATATGTGGCAATATAGAGATTGAATCTCAACATGATGACTCGGGTGGAAGCATAACAAGTGATGGAGTCTTATGGAGACATTTGGCTTTGTGGTGTCTATTTTAAACCTATCCAAATTTCCATACCAACATCCAAGCATATTCCTTCAAAGCATTCAAATACTTTAATATTTGAAATGTAAGGTTATAAAACATGGGCGCAGGTTTAATATTTAGTTCATGTAGCTAAATATTAGATAGACTTGAAAAAGTTTCCCGAGTATTGGAAATGGAGATTTTAATGATTCAATTTTAATAAATGAAAGGGAAGTTTATCAAAGGAGAAAAAGATCAATATGGAAAAGAATTAGTTATGGTAATCGTGCAATTTACCCACCAATTCTATATATTGTGAAAGCATCGAATAGTGAAGGGTTCCAATTTTTGGGCTTCTTTTTCCGATAGACTATGTGCTACAGGAGGGAGGAGGCTTTCATTCTAATTGTAACATAGGGAAAAGGGTATTTTATTGTCAAATAGTGATTAATGTACAAGAACAAAATAATCTTTATTATTTTGTTGTGTTTAGAGAGGGGAAATATCAGCATACTAAAATTTTGAGTTTAGATGTTTATTTTCTGATTAATATTCATCTTGGGATGATATTGATTTTCTATGAATGTGTACCTATTACATATGATCATCATGATTATCATTTAGACTATGAGTTGTAGTTACTCATCTATTTGGGAAGAATGATGTGTTTTTCCTTCTATGTTTACTTTCATGATGTGTTTGGGTAAATGCAATCTGTGTCATTTACTTTTTGTTTCCTTTCAATTAGTTAGTCCCTTTGCATCTATGTTGTGTTAATGGATATATATGATCGTAAAATTTTCTTGCTTTTAGGTTAAAAGCATTATCAATTACAGTTTAGTTGATTCATTGTAAATCTTATCGGGGAGTTGTACCCTATAAAATTCAAAGGGCACTTTCACAATCTCATTGCAATGCGACCCAACTGTTGGTTATGTTTTGTCTTTGAATTGGTTTTGTGTTTGAAGAGTTAAACCAAGTGGTTTATCATGTAAAGACAAATATGTTTACCAATAGATTCTTGGTGACTCTGTTGAGGAGACGAATCAAAGATTTAGTGCTTAATAATTATTTCTTCAATTTTATGATTATATCGATGTGCAGGAGATTGGCGACTCTGTATAAAGACCATGTCAAATATAAAATCCATGAGAAGGGCTAGGCCTAATCCCTCTCTCATAGACCTCTATCAAATGGATGATAAAGTGTTGCGTGAATTCATAGATAACTTCAAAGAAAGAATTTCTTGAGCTGTTAGGAATAATATAATCCTGGAAAATGATCACACATCTTCCCTGTTGTGGAGAAGCCATTGTGTTAGATATCATAAGTTGAAATATTTGGAGGCATTCAAGAGGAAGGTATAACAACTCGAAAAAGAATTGGAAGTTGTGGAGGAAGAAGTTCTAGTGATTTCCTCTAACTATATTTCTTGCAACTATATAGTCATGAGTGATCAGGAAATTGGCTTAAAAGAACAACATCAAAAGAGACCTATTACCGATGAGATAAATTCTGAAAAAGACCTAATGTTCCAATATTTTGGGATGATTTCAAAGGAAGCATTTGTGAAGCTGAAAAGAACAAGTTAAATCCTGCTGAAGATCAACCATTTTCCATGCTATTGGAGTATGTGTATGAAATGTATAATAATATCAATAATTATGGTCAAGAAATATCTATTTCCACTAAGATTTTGAGGAAAAACATTAGAGATTAAAGAAGCAACACCATTCAACACTTTGGCTCTTGAAGAATAATTTTTTTTTGTCAAAAGTTGTAGAATCATCCATGATTTGGAATCTTAGTTAGCAACAAGCTCAATAAAAAGAGTTGCATGCTAAAGAAGAACCTCATGTCATAGAGGAATTGTTGGTAAGTGGCGATAAAGAGTTGAAGACTCATGATTGTCAACCTGTATTTTCGCCTGATGAAGATTTTTATCCCATTTCAAAAATGGAAGTTTCTTATACTGAGTTTGATCCTATGGTCATTGAAAGTAGTTCTAAAAAACCATTGCCTTCAACTATATTTCTTGAGGATAGTTTAGTTTGTAACATGCATGAAGAAACTGTGAATTCTAATTTTTCTTTTGCACGTCAAAACAAGAATGTGGCTGATATGACATCAATAGAGAATCAACTAAAGAGTATAGATGATGCGATTATGTGGAGCAACATGAATGCATTATACTCTCCTATTGAAAATATTGAGGAATTTGAAATTAGGGATAATCCTCTCTTCATTCCTTGTGATCTATGTGATAGTAATGAAGAGGAAGAAGATCATATTGGAACTTCTAGCAATATGAACATACATCAGCAAAGAAAAGAAGCTACAACCAGTCCAAAGCATGATAACCAATTAGAAGCTCCCTCAATGAATAATCCATGGCTTATTGAGATAGCTGAAGATGACATAGTGGGTGATGTTCAAAAGATCTTTGACGTACATGGCAACCTATGTATGGTTGAGGTAAATGATGCCTTAAGCTTGATGCCTTCAGTTTCCAAATACAAGTATCTTGATCCTCTCTTTGATAAGTCCAATGCTATTCATAATGTGATAATTGATGAATTGAAATTTAGAGTTTGTGCATTTGATGAGAAGATTGAATACAAGGCTTTCTTGTTTGATATCACCCCTACTTAAGAGAAGTGGTCTCAGCCCCAAATGTTTGAGGCATTCTATTTTAAAAATGAAGTTGTTGATGGACTTATAGGGTACGAGCTTTTAACAGGTCTAGCTCCAGGATTTTGTTTGAATGCTTCTACAAGGCTATTCTCCAATGCCTCCCTCATCCATGGTTTAGCCTATTTTTCCCAAGCAAAAGATGCAACTATTTGTGATATAAATTACTTCACTCAAAATGATGATGAGATGTTGCAACTTGAAAATTATGGTGAGTCATGGTTGTTTGAATATGACTACCACTTTGTCAAATTCCTATGCATGATTAATCATAACTCTTGCCATGTAGAGCTTGCCAAACAAAGGTGGTATGATGATCTTGCATTTAGATGTGATCTACTGACCCGGAAGGGCTCTTATTTTTCTTAGCCCGTTGATGGCTTCACATAAGTACTCCATGTTTCTAAGTGTCGTTGTAGGATCTTGCTGCCTATGCATATGTTTGTAAATATGCTCTTGCTCTACACGTTTTTATGGTGCGTAGTTTAGCTTTTATTACTTTATTTTGCTGTTGCTTTGTGTTTGGTTTAGATGTTTTGAGTAGTTTGTTTTTCTTTCTATTTGTTTCGATTGTTGCCCTGCACTCCTTGCTAGCAACCCCTTTTTCTTTTATGTGCTTTGACTTTGTTACCCAATGGACTAAGCACTAGTCTTTTGACTAGAAATGCTAGATTCTTTATGTGCCTTTCATGCACATACTTCCCAGTCAAAGCCAATGTTAGTTGGTGTTTGAACCCCAAAATTGAACTTGAAAATCCAGTCCTCCTAATGACCTTTCGTTAGTTTTCTTTGATTCTCTTGTACTTCATTTTATATTGAAAATGTTGTGTAAAGCTATATTGTGTAAGGCAAGTTTTAGCTAAAATTTTATGACAGTAAACCAAAGTATCCAAGCCCAAGGTTCAAGGCTTTCCTTTGTAATGTTGGAACCATATCGAGCTAGGTGCAAAGTGGTTCTGAACCACTTTTTACCGGTTTAGAGGTTCAAAAAATTCAATGGTTCCAAGTTCAAGCTCAGGTTAAAGAACACAAATGATCAATCCTGATATGTAGAGGAAGTTCAAACTTAAAGGGTTCAACTTTAAGGTTCAATTCAGAGGTATAACATTATTCCCCAAGTGTAAACTCAGTCCCAAAGCTCTTTGATTTAGATTCATGAACTCAAGGTCAAAGTTTAGGTTTAGACTCAAAGCCACATCCACTGGTTTAGAAGTGTTGTTCCAGAATTCAGTGGTGCAAATCCAAAAGTACAAATTCTCATGGGCTCATTTAGACTCCAAAAGTTACTTGTTCAAGGGTGTCTATATAAAAGATAGGAGTCACATGGTTCGAAGATCAAAAGCTTAGAGTTTGTTCATTGGCGGTTCATGATTAAGACCCTCATAGACTATGATATCCCAATATTGTGATGTTTGGTATCCAGGAATTGAATCTCCCTTGTATTTCAAGAATAAGTAAAATATAACATCATAATGATATGAAGGGTGTGTTTACAAAGATGTAGATAAATCACTAGGCAAGGGGGTACACTAATTATCATTATCTTAAGGAGCTTAATAAATCAAAAGAAGAGATATTGCAAGCAATGTCGATGCCATTGAAATCAACTACAATAAGTGAGTGAGAAAAAACAATTAAGGACCTCGGCTTCAGTCCTGATGGAAAAGCTCCTATGTGGAGAATATGACGTGCAATTGATGTCTTAAAAAAAGATCTCTAAAGATTAACATCCAAGCACGCAGAGTTATGAACATGTGGAAAATATCGACAAACTATTTGATAATTGATTAGATCGAGCCATAGCCTAAGCCCGTAGGCGAAGGTAATGCCTCACGGTTCCCATAGTCAAATGGATGAAGTTTGATACCTATGTCCAAGCCTCATCATTTGTGCAAGGTGTCATTGTTTCCACAACTGGTGTTTGATCTCTCTCCGGAAATATTCAACATCGACTAGTCCCAACTATATGAAGATGTTCTTCAACTAATACCATGACTACCAAAGGCTCGATAGATTGAGCATATCAGTCTTTTTTTGGGTGCGATGAATGCACACTATTCAACTTGTTGACAAACCTACATGAGCTGGGTATGGGAGTATTTAAGTCACGAGTTTAATTGATCCACATGTAATGGGGAGTTCCCTGGAAACTCCACATAATCTGGGAAGCAATATATGAAGGGCACATGTTAACATGAAAACCCAAATAGTGATCGGGACTGCCAATAAGTACAAACATTTTCATAATCGAGCATGGAGCGTATTGGGTGAATATCAAAATATACACAATAGAAGTCATCAATTGCTGAGAAGAGGAAATCCTCATGAATTCGTGTTACAGCACCATGGATATATGCAATCCGTTAATAATTTCCCAATTCAGATGCATTTAAGTGAACATGTATATGGGATCAAATGGAAAACGTAGATCGTGTTTGCCGATCTAGTATCATCACGATGACACTTCAACCCAATCCCTCTTCACCAAAATCAAAAGCATGAGCTCGGGTATCTTGGGAGAACACGCGGGTGTGGATATACAACAGTGGATCACAAAGAGGGCACACTTGTGTTTTCCATACCTGCTACAAAACACACTTCCATGGATGTCGATTCAAATGCAAAGATTGAATCATGCTCCCAAAAATGCATGGAAGAAACCAAAGGCGAACCTCTGGTCTAGATAGAATACGACGAAGCATGTGATCTGTTTGACAGAATGCCCAAAATCTAATATACTCATCTTCACAAGTTAGATACATAACGTGCCCCTACTCCCGGTGACGACTGTCGATATAGAATGGGAAATCCGCGTGACAACAATTAAGAGGGAGGCGTGTAATGGCAGGGGAATTCGATCTCATATGCAGTTTGAAAGAGAATCGAAAATGTACACGTGGCCGAGCAGTTCTATAGGAAGACACAGATTATGCATGGGAAGTTTTTGATGAAATGCCAATATCTACATATATATATATATATATATAAAGTTCGCTAATGGTCCATTCGTATATGTGGCAATATAAAGATGGACTCTCAACATGATGACTCGGGTGGAAGCATAACAAGTGATGGGGTCTTATGATAACATTTGGCTTTGTGGTGTCTATTTTAAACCTATCCAAATTTCCATATGGACGTCCAAGCATATTCCTTTTAAAGCATTCAAATACTTTAATATTTGAAATATAAAGTTATAAACATGGGCATAGGTTTAATATTTAGTTCATGTAGCTAAATATTATATACACTTGAAAAAGTTTCCTGAGTATTAGAAATGGAGATTTTAAAGATTCATTTTTAATAACTGAAAGGGAAGATTATCGAAGGAGAAAAAAATCAATATGGAAAAGACTCAGTTATGGTAACCGTGCAATTTACCCACCAATTCTATATATTGTGAAAGCATCGAGCAGTGGAGGGTTCCAACTTTTGGGCTTCTTTTTCTGGTAGACTTTGTGCTATGGGAGGGAGGAGGTTTTCATTCTAATTGTAATGCAGGGAAAGGGGTATTTTATTCTCAAATAGTGATTAGTGTATAGGAACACCATAAGCTTTGTTATTTTGTTGTGTTTAGAGAGGGGAACTATCAACATATGGAAAGTTTGAGTCTAGATGTTTTTTTTCTGATTAATATTCATCTTGGGATGATATTGGTTTTCTCTAAATGTGTATCTATTACATATGATCATCATCATGATTATCATTCAGACTATGAGTTGTAGTTACTCATGTATTTGAAAAGAATGATATGTTTTTCTATCTTTACTTTCATGTAACGTTTGGGTAAATGAACTTTGTGTCATTTACTTTTTGTTTCCTTTTCAATTAGTTAGTCCCTTCACGTCTATGCCATGTTTAGGGATAGATGTTTGCAAACCTTTCTTGCTTTCAGGTTAAAATCATTATCAATTACAGTTTAGTTGATTCATTGTAAATCTTATCAGGGAGTTTTACCTTGTAAAATTTAGAGGGTGCTTGCATAATCTCATTGCGCCACGACCCAACTGTTGGTTCTGTTTTGTCTTTGAATTGGTTTTGGGTTTGAAGAGTTAAACCAAGTGGTTTATTGTGTGAAGACAAATTTGTTTACCAACAAAACCCCACATTATTTCCTATGTAATTTCTACTTTGAAGCTAATTTTCTTGGCATTACCATGTATGAAAATGTTTTCCTCTTTATTTTCACTTGGGAAATAAGGATTTGTAGAGTCTCATGAATTGCATATTTTCTCTTGATATCTATGTTCAAAAACCCTTTATCAACATTATTTTGCTTTTACAGAGGATAGATTACAAAATTATGTCTACATCTATCTACCCAAAAGTAATGAAGGTTTTTTTCTAAAACTTTGGTCATATTATTTGGGGTTAGAGATTACTCACTCCACTCATAGTAGTAGCTCTACTTTCTTTATTTCTACACCTATAATGGCATTTTAATCATTGTTTTACATCATGGGTTTGGCATTCAAACTATGGTTGTATGTGGTAAAATGCAGGTCAAATTGATATTGGGTTGTGGATACATTTCCATCTAGGAGTTGGGAATCTAAACACTGCAACATTGATAGTAATGTTAGGTTCTTGAAAATGATGTGCCTCATTTCATGTTTGGAGTTCTAGAGATGATTTATTTACCTTACCAATTAATGATAAATTTGGTCTTGTGTGTGTCCTAAACACCTCAAACACATCAAATTTTTAACACTGCCAATGGGACCAACATTATGAGTGCCACACTAGGACATTGCTAGAAACCTCGTCCATAGCCATTACAATACTGAGCAATCCTTCTCAAATTACTCTGCCAAAAATATAATGTCTCACTTGGAAACCCTAAAGATTTTGTATTGTCAATTGAAACCCTAATCAATTAAAAACATTTTTGTTTTGTTTTGTTTTTAGCATTGATTGGTAGGGAGATAATGAATTTGTGCCTGAATCTATTGGGGTTCCAAATTGAGTTGTCTTCACACACCCATGGTATATTGGAATAGTACAACCTTAGTTATTTTCATTACCAAAAAGGTATCTATGATTGTTTGTTTCCAATTAGTTATTTAACCTATTGATCTTGTGTTATTTTATTCCTTTGAATGAATGCAGAAAGTGGATTTAACATACACATCAAGATACTTAGTGCAAATTTTATAATATAATCTTTTCAATGCCACCTAAGTTTTCACCTTTCAACTTTCATTCCTTATAACTAGAAATACTTTTGTCAACTTATTTTCTTCTTATAGATCATGAAATTAACACAAGAGAAAACACTACATTTTATATACTTTTTTCTCTATCACCTCAATTTTTCTACCTTTCAAATTTGTTCTTTGTAACTAGGATTAATTTTTGTGAATTTTAAAAAAATCTAAACAACACTTTTTTTGTTTTGTTGTGTTAGTAGAATTTTAATGGAGTATTTCTCTATCAATAGGGGCAACTAAGACTAAATCTTGGAACTTTGGGGTTGTATCATTCATATAATGGTATAAAAAAAAGTAACTCTTTGGGAATACATCTAATCATTCAACTTGGCTACCATGAATGTTGACATAGAATTATTCTTATCATGGTTAAAACCATAAAATTACCACTATAATAATCCAACATTTTCTTTATATGTCTTGAATTAATATTGTTGTGCTTAGTAACATCCTAATTAGTACTCTATCAATTAATATGAGCATCATTACTATTTTAAATGTCATTGGAAATATTTTTGATCAAAGTGATTAATATGAAATGTTGTTTAGATAGGACATTGTTGTCGTGAAATGATAAGAATGATTATTGCCACTACTATAAATTTAAGAGGTATTTGAAGAGGCTGGGGAGACTACTATTGTCAAGAGCAGTTATGATTTTGTGTATAGATTATTCCCTTTAGCAAGTGATACTTGCATTTTATTACATTAAAGGTTTTTGTCATTCTATCAGAGTTATTTATTAACATTGCTAAAAACATTTATTTATATATTCCAATTTTTTGTAGTTAGTGATCAAATTATTTAAACAATAAAAATTTCCCTCAGTTAAAATTTGTTTGCTTAATACAACACAAGATGGCCATGTGTGAAAATATTAGATTTTATCGAAAGAAGAACTAAAAGTAGCAGTTGAGAAGCTAAAAGATTTCTTTGGGAATGCTATAAGTAGTGTTAAGGAATCTCTTGGTAGCATCTTTAATTTAAAAAAGGAAACAAAGGAAAATGGGATAGCTCCAAAAAAAGAAAAAGAAGCCAAAGTAAGATTTTTATTTGCATTATTGCTATATGGAGATAGAATTGTCTATTTTATATCACATTTTCCCTTGAACTAAGCTAATGACTCATTGATAAGGTGAATTCAATACAATTGATTTGTGCTTACAATTATATGCATAACAGTTCCTTTTGAAATTCAAGTGAAGTGATTTTGTAGATTTAGTTTTACATATAAGTATAGCTTGTTTAATTTTGAAGTCTGCTTTTTATCATACTTAAAATCCATATTACTTTCGATATAACTATTAGGATACATATACCTTTCAAATGATAATATTTGGTATTATTTTAGGGTTGGAAGGATCTCTTAATTTCCCAATTCTATTCAAAAATTTCCTCTTTAGATGACTTCCAAGGAGCTATTGCCAATTTTGATTTACCTCATTTATGAATTAACAAGATAATATCAACTTGTAAAAAAATAGATTTTCTTTTTTTACCAAAATCTTTACATCTTTTTGTATTATTATCCTAATTAGTTCAAAATTTGAAAGTTAATGTCTAAGCTACTCACACAGGGGAATGTGACAAGTCGATACAATGATTTACATGTAATTGGAACCCTCTTAAGTTTGTATGCAAGCTTGTGTCACATGTTAGATGGAGTGTTGCATGCACCTTTTGCCCACTATTGCCAACATTTTCTTTGGTGCCACCAAGAGTTATGTAGGAGATTAAAATGATCTCATGTCAATTATAGATAAATATGTGATCTTAATTTTTTTCAAAAGCTTATTGAGAGCTTGTGATACTTGTGTTATAATATTTACATTCTCTCATCAAATATTTTCTACAAGCATTTATCCAAGTTAATGATTTATATGGAGTTTAAAATTTATGTACTTATTACACTTAAAAAAATGTTCGACCTAATACTAAAATCACTAAATGTAGTTTTCTAAGCATTGAAGGTTTGTAAACTTGAATATTCTTGCATGGATGATCACAAGCATTATTAGAGTGATTTGTAATTGATATTTTTAGAATTGAATTTGAATTATTTGATGACCCTCTTTAATTTGACCATCACAATTACAATTACAAGTAAAATATAAAATTCTAAGAGCAATAATATTTTGCTCATTATTGGTTTTTATACTATTTACTACTCTAAATTCTAATTTACAATAGACAAGGAAGCTACAACAACACACCGCTTGTTATTTATAAGTCTCGAGTGAGAACATTTGTGAATATAAGTTGAACATGTGATAATATAGTATTTTTAAATATTTAATTATATTTTTATTTTTATTTAAATAGTTTTAGTGAGAATAATATACTTTGAAATGGTGATATATGTGATAATAGTATTTTCAAAATGTTTTCTCATATTTTTATTAAGCTAATAGGCTTTACATGGGAACTTTGTTCTCAGAAATAACTTTTCTATACTGAAAAATTATCAACCCTCTTTCCAGAAAGTTTTCTTTTCCATCTATGTTTTCTTTTAGAAAATCCAAATTTGACTTTGATTTTTTAAATTGATTTAATTTTTTAGTTTATTTTTAAAATTAATCTAACTTTTAGCTTTTTAAATTAGTTTAATTTTAATTTTTATAATTATATAAGTTTATTTTAGGCAAGAGCCTACAACACAACGATAAATTGTGACCCTCTTATCGAAAAGGTCTTGGGTTCGAAACTACTTGCACTTAATAAATAATAATAATTAATGTTGGCTTCGGCCTCTTACCGATAAAAAACTTATATAAGTTTATTTTTTTGCTCTTATATTTACTATGTTATTTTCCTATTTATTTTACATAATATATTTTTTACGTGGAGATTTTTTTAGATGATTTTTTTTGGATTGGTAAACGACTGAAGCCTAGATTAATTATTGTTATTTGTTGTAATTAATTATTTATGTGTTAAGCAAATCTGAACCCAATGTAATACCCCAAAATTGGCTCATTGCCATGACAACCAATTCTGGTCTATTTGATCAACCCTAAAATCCTATGTCAATAGGCAATTCTCATTTTGATTCTCGCTATTTGACTTAATTGTCAGATGCAGAAAACCCTAATCTGCATAAATCACACTCTTTATTTAATTCCTAAAGTATATACTTGAATTAGCTACATTAAACCTATTGATTAGATTTAATTTAATTTAAAGTGTTTATACTTCGGTTAAATTAAATTATCTCTTGAAGCTAAGTTAATAATGCTCTCATTTTAATTATTGAATGTGATTATTCAATTAATTGAAATATACATTTATGAGGTCATATCTCATTTTTATTAAATTAAATAACCTTCTAATTTCTTGTCTTCAGTTTAGGAATGGGAATTCCAAGTGATCTATCTCTCAAATTGGAATTGGCTTAATCCACTTATTCTCACACCCAGGTGAATTTCAGTTAACTCTCTATCACACTCAAGAACTGAGTTAGTTAACCTCACCTACATTAGGAATTTTCCATCCTAATTGGATCTCATCTTCAATCTTGACCGTTGATCTTACTAGTTGATCTCAACTGTTGATTGATTTTAGGAATTCTATTTAAGAGGCTTCTAATTCCTCATTACAGAGGTGGGAATTTGAATTGCATCGAATTACTATTGAATTGCATACTCACTTACTCAATACAACTTTTCTTGTTTAGCATTAATATCATTTAGCTTAATATAATGCATACATATAGATTAAACACTTTTTCTTATTTCTAGATTAAATTGCATCTCTCATCTAGATTAATTGCACTTTCATTTAGTTGCATAAAAGCTTTTGTACTAAAAGGTCTGGTTGCCTACTTCTTGGTCTAAGAGCAAGGCAAAATCCTTCTAGTTAGAAGGAAATAGGTCATGCTGATTAGATTGCTTGGATGAACAATTCAATGTTTATTCCAAGATGATCTCTCAGGTAAAGACCATGTTGAAGTGTGTGTGAGAATCTAAGGCCCACGATTCACATATACATTTCTAGCGCTCACCGTAGGGCAGAGAAAAGTAATTTTTTTGGCCTCATCTATTTTATTTTTTGTTATTTTAATGTTTTTGTTCCACATGTTTGTACAGATTTCCAAACTTTCACATGAGAAATCCAATATTTGCGCAAAGATTTGAAGATTTTGCCTCTTTCTTTGCACTTCCTCATGCAAAAAAGTGCATAATTGTATGGTTTGCCATGCAATGGACAAAGTTTTCTCCCACTGGCTTGTGCAGGATTTTGTGCAAAGTTTTGCAACAACACATGCATTTTGCAATTTTTCCAAAATTTAGTTTATCATTTTGTTTGACTAATATGTTTTCTCTGAAGCATTTTCTTTATGATTTCTATTTTTTTTCAACATAACCATGGCTTGTAGCATGTTTTGACGAAGACAACTTTTATCCAAACACTTCAAATATGATCTGACTGAGTGATTGCAGGACACTGTGAAAGAAATGCATGTCGAAGATCAATTTTAAACCCACTCTAAATGTCATGTCTTTTTCTTGCTTTCCACACATAGTATAATTAGGGCTTGTGAAATTTGTAGGGTGCAAGACAAGGGAATAGGGGAGTATGCTCTTTACCACTTGGAGGTTGTGACCAAGGGTAAATCAAAAACCTAGATGCCTCTGAAAGATGATATCCGAGGGAGGCAAGCAAGTTAGTGGTTCTCTAGTGTGAGTCCTATTCTATGAAGGGATGATGATTTCCTTTTAGGGAATCAGAATCTTGAGAAAGGATAAGTCAAGATCAATTAAGCTAACTCAGTGATTAATATGTCTTGCATTTTTGGGCGAGGTGATGAGGTAGAGGAGTATGCTCTGTCCCCTTGAGGGAAATTAGAAACTTGAAGCCTTAGATCTGAACCACTAGTCTGAGTCAACCCTTAGAGGGCTTGCCGGAGTGATCCAAACTCCAGGAACGACCCAAGTGAGCACATTCTTTTTGCTAGAGATTCCAACTCACTATAATAAAGAAGCTTTGTAGAGCGAAAGACTTCAAAGCCATATTAATTGCTTCCTCTTCATTCCTAATATCACATATCAAGAGGAGGCTCTGTCTGTTGCTCTGGCTGACATTGACCCCAGTCTTGCTAGTGAAGTGTGTGCACTTTCAGATGCTGGTGTGGGCTGCTGGTCTCAACTCTACTTTTAGAGCCATTAGGGATTAATATGAATAGAAGCCAAGTAAAAACCTTTTAGTTAGCTGCCACCCCGTTCACCTCCTAAAGGGGGCCTAATCTTTGTGCAAGGAGGGGGAAGAATCTCTCCTCTAGAACTTACCATAGGCATGCAACTAGGCATAGGAAGGTGGTATATGCACTTGAGCCCTGCCACAAGGGTGTTCATTCAACGTATATGTTATTGATCACTTTGAATATGCCAAAAACATGGGCAACCTCTAGGGGGTGACACAACTGTGTGAGGTGTGTGCATGCACATAAGTTGTCGGACAAAAGTTTTGCTTCCTCTATTTTTTGGTTTTAGGGATAAAGCATGTCTATCATCAAGTCTTAAACTTGTCCAAACCTATCTAAACAAACTAAAAGTCAAGACTCCCCCATCCCTCCAAGTTTCTTTGTCCTTAGTTGGAATGTATTCAACTATTGCTTGATTCCCATGTCTTTCTGAAAATGATTTGTCTTGTTTAAAACCAAATGCTATCTAACAATTTGAAAACCAACTTTGTTGTTTGTCTGAAATCTATCCACACAACCAATAATCTATCCATAATAGTTTTAAACCTTTAAAATCTCTTCAAAATTTAGTTTCTATTGTCAGTCTATTCCTAGTTTTTGTGCTCAATTTTCCAAGATTTTGCACGAATACCTTTTTGCTTGGCACTTCTTTGCGTGGGCCTGTCCAGGTTTTCACACGACTTGTGCAAATATTTGCACAAGATCTTGCAACCTTGTCCCTTTTGTCAGAATCTTGTCTTCTTGTAAAATCAACACATCCTCATGCGACTTTAAACAAGTCCTCGTGCGAGGAAATTAGTCCAAATTTTCTATTTCAAGTCTTCACCTGGTTCTTTGTGCTTTCTTGCATGGCTCCCTGGGAATCTTTGCACAAGATCTTGCCTTGAATTCATCAAAACTATCTGGGCTCTAAGACTGGTCTATATCTACAACTTGTTACCTCTTTTCTATCTACAAATAGTCTCAAAAAATGACATCTTGCTTAGCTAATGACTTGTGACCTACACTTCAACTAGTCTTGTCTCTCAGTCATCTTGTTCTTATCGTTTAGTGCTTGTTATACCCTGTGTCATGATATTCATAATCTTTGGATGTTCTAGCCTTTACTCAGACTACTCGTTCCATAGTATACAATGCTCTTATCTTATTTCTTTGAGACTACGTTCTAGTGTGGTCCTTGTCTAGGTTTTTACTTCTTCTCCTTGTCTATGACTATGGCAACAAGAAGTAGAAACATGTTTTATCTACTTAGACTTAGACGAGGTAGAGCTAGTTGTAATCATAGTAGATGTTACTTTCTAGTTCATACACAATCTATGTCTAGTTCATCTAGTGAGGAGTCTTCACAATCTCCTTCACTCGTCAGACCACCTCGTGTCTAAAGAAAATTCTCTATCAACTTACAAAAAACCAGGAACCCCTTGTATCAAGAGGATCCCAAAACTAGTAAAGGTCCTTCATCTCCAAACAACACAACTGAATTCTTATTTAGAGGACCTTTCCAATCAAAGCATACTGAAACTGTTCACATTCCTACAATGGTTGATCACGAACCTGAACATGTTGAACATAGCAGAGACCAAGACCAATCTAGGAATGAGAAATAGAAAGACCTCTTCACTTATGAAAATGAGGAAGAGGTGGAAATACTTCTTGAACACATTGAAAAGTTTCATAAATACAAAAATTTCTACAAGGTCATGAAAATCCAGCTCAATGAAGAGAAAGAGAAATGCTTTCTCAAACTTTCCCAAGAGGGAGCTAAGCTACCTCATCACTTTAACATATAAACTATCATTACACATGAGGAGGAAATTGAAACTTCCAAATTGCAAAAACAATTGAAGATCATGCAAGACCAACTAGCCCAAATGATACATGATAAAGATAAACTTGCAAAAACATACACCTTAGAAGCTCTTTGTCCATTCCCATTTGACAAGAGTATAGACATGCCTCCTTTTCCAAGAGGAGTTGAGTTACCTAAGTACAAAAAACACTTTGGAACTACTAATCCCCAAGATCATGTATAGGAATTTGGGGCCTTGTCTATGGAATTTATGCATGATTAGACATATTTCATGCATCTATTCCCAAGAAGTCTAGGTGGTTAGGCTATGGAGTGGTTTTCACACTTGCCTCTTAGTATCCAAATGTTTGATGAGATTGCTAACCTATTTGTTCAACAATACTCTCACAACATACAACACCTGGTTAACATTTGAGACTTGTGTATTCTTAAACAGAGAGTTGGAGAACCTTTCCTCACATTCCTTTAGAGATGGAGATAACTTTACACCAAATATTCACGAAAGATTCCTGAAATGGAAAAGCTTGATATCTTTACTAATAATATCCTACCTAATTTTGGGTACAGAGTTCAACTTCAAGGTCCACACACCTTCGAAGACATGGTCACAGAAGCTATTCGTATAGAGGAATTCATGGTAAAAAAGAGTGAACTTACCCTTTAAAAGGACACAAAACAAAGATCCATCTCTAACAAGGAAAAACCCAAGTATGTAAACAAAAACTAAGAGGTTGTACATGATGGGTTGTTAACAACATCATGCCTAAACCTACTAAGGCAGCCTTTAATCTCATAGATAATATCAATGCATCCAAGAATGTTGAGAAACCTCCTTAGGACAATAAGGCGCCTGGAAAAAATTTGAGGAACTCTTGGGTCTCATGCCTAAAATGAGAGTATATACCTCTTGGCGAACCTTTGAATGTGGTCTACAAGACCTTGCTACAAAACAAGCTCATTTCTCTATTGGATAACTCTCAAACTTACGATCTACAACCATGACCACCATGATGGAACGAAACCACATTTTGTGAATATCACCAAAATAAAGGTCACGAAACTAGAAACTGCATAAACTTGCATCACAAAGTCCAAGACTTGATTGATGATGGTGACATTGTTGTGGACGAAAATAACAAGAACTTAGATTACAAGGCTTTCAAGGAGGCATTCCTATCTAATGAAAAAGGAGAGAGCTCAAAACCAAAACCAAACAACAAGGTCAACTATACATACTCTAATGATGACAATGTGATCAACATGGTTGAACCTATGGATTTTGAGTACTGTGACGTTATTGCCACCAAGGGAAAGCAATATAACAATAAACCTAAGACACCATTTTTCTTAAGGGGCCCTACTTCCATCACATTTGACAATGAATCATTGCAATCCTGTGCCAACACTATCACATGTTCTCGTGCCAAGTTGGTACTCGAAGGCCCTGCACCTTCTACTTTTGATCTCAAACAAAACAAAGACAAACCCCTTGCTAGTCCATCTAGAAAAGGTGCAAAAATTGCAACAACTTATGTGGATACTAGCTATAGTATCCTCAATCAGTTACAGTGAACTAATGCTCAAATCACAATCTTTGAGCTGCTTAAAATCTCACTTGCTCATAGGTAGATTCTTGATAAAGCCCTCACCGAGGCAAACATACCTCAAGATCTTGATCTTGAGAGATTTCAATCTATGGTAGGCCATCTGACCTCACCTTACTATATGTCCTTCTCTGAGGAGGATAATAATTCACCGAGTCACCCGCATCATCAACCTCTACACATTGAGGTTATGATACACCAAAAATGGGTTTGTCGTGTGCTCATCGATAATGGAGCTAGTTTAAACATTATCTCTGCTACTTTGCTCAAACAATTAGATTATTCTAAAGAGTCCATTGATCCCCGTCACAAGATCACTATCAAAGTGTATAAAGTTGAATGAAAGTCTTAAGGTCTTGTGGTGTTGCCTCTCCGCATTGGTCCTATAGAAAGGGATGTCACTTGTTAGGTCCTTGACATTCCCTTGGCTTACAATATTTTGCTTGGAAGACCATGGATACATGAGATGTGTACTATGCCATCCACATACCATCATTTCATGGCTCTGAAGTCACCATACTAGCAAGTACTAGCTATACCTGTAACATGCTAAAATCTACTAAAAACTTTGTGCCTGCTAATAGGGAATCTACGGACTATCATGATAACAAGCTGAAGCAAATTGAGTAGTCACTCAAGCTAAAGGAAACTGGAATGGGTGAATATCACATGGAACTAGTTCTATCTCTAATATCTATCCCTAAGTCTCCTCATCATTATGGGAAACCATCTAAAATGAAGAGATCTTTCATGTTGACACCTCAAACTAAGTTTGATGGTGCTTTTGTCAAAGCTACTATTCCTCTTAAAGAGGAAGCTAAAAACAAAGCTATTTCTACATGGATCTACAAAGAGGAGACTCCAGTTGATTTCATTGAATAGGCTCATGATATCACTCCTAAGAAGTATGGTCCAGGTCTTAGACTCATGAAACACTTTGGCTACAAGGGAATTGTCATGAAATACTTTGCCTACAAGGGAATTGATCCTGTTGGATGCAACAAAAATGGTCTGATTGATCCTAACAAAGCGATAGCTAGAAGGAATCGAGACACATATGGACTAAGCTTCAAAAAGACTCCCTTCCATCTAGGGAGTAACAAATTCATACCAAAACCTGAGAGTTCATCTAAACATGAGTCACAACCTGAGTTTGATGATCATGAAGACAATGTTGATGATGAGGATACTTATCCTTATCCAATTCTTGATGATTTGGCTAAATTCTTTGCAAAAATAGATGACTTTGTACCATGTGTCAGTGCCATGGATGGTGGTAGTGATTCTTTTGAGGATGCTACTAGTTCACATCATACTCAGCTAGAACAAGGAGAGTCTAGTCATGCTTTGCGCATTGAGTACCTTTGCAAAAATCTACATGATGAAAGAGAGTTTGTTCCCATCACTATTGGGGAATTCTACAGTTTGTCTCCATGCAGTACAGATTCTCAAGAATATGAATTTGACACTCTCTTAGAAGTAACTACATACAAAGACATAGATCAAGTTCATGTCTATGAAAACCTCCTCAAAGTAGGTGAATCATCTAGGGTTAGGTCAGATGAGTCCTGTCCAACTAGTGTACTTGAGTCTTCGATTGATGATGTTAGTACTCAAAGGCATTCAAACACACTTGTGGATGAAGCCGCTTTAGGCCTCAAATTGCTCGTCCAAGAATTTAATGATTATACTATGAACACACTTGAACCTGCCACATCTCTTTCACTCACCTATCTCTAGCTCATAGACTAGAATTCCAATGCATCTAGTGATGTCCTCACATTCTAGAATGATTATGCTCTTGCATGCTACTTAAATATTGTCAAACCAGTAACATCTTCCACTAGAAAATAAAGTGTTAACATGACTAAAGCTGACATCAAATATCTATCATACAATCAAAAAGAAAAGAAATAAAAGGTCTGATGGTCAAAACCACATTGTGGTAGTATCAGAACCTAAAAAAGTAAAAATAAAAGACGTATCCAAGGGTGAAAACCTCTCTAAGGTGCATGTAGATGAGATATTTGATGCACTTCCTAGTAATTTTTAGGAAAGATGATCAATGTTGATAGAGCCAACACAACCAATCAACTTGGGAACAAAGGAACATCCTCACATGATACATCTTGCACAGTCACTATCTCTAGAGGAAAAAGAGGAATTCATTGCTTTCTTCCAAGAGAAAAAAATAAATTTTGCATGGACATGCTTAGACATGCTAGGATTAGATCTTGATCTCATTATGCATCACTTGTCTATTTCTCTAGGCATTAAACTAGTCAAACAAAAGCTGAGGAAATGCATCCTCATGTTGCATTGCTTGTCAAAGCTGAATTAGAGAAGCTTTTAAAAGCTAGTTTCATCTATGCTATTGACTACATTGAATGGATATCACACATCATCCCAGTCTCCAAGCATGACAAATCTATCAGAGTCTATACAGATTTCTAAGATTTGAACTTAGCATATGTCCGAAGGATGATTTTCCACTCCCTAGCATTGATATGATAGTGGACATGACAACAAGATATGAGATGTACTCACTCATGGACAATTTTTCTAGCTATAATTAGATCAAAATTACACCAGAAGATCAGGAAAAGAATAGTTTCACTTGTGCATGGGGAACTTTCTATTGTAACATGATGCCATTTGGTCTAAAAAATGCTTGTGCTACATATCAAAGGGTAGTCACTGCAATTTTTCACGACATGATGCATAAAACAATGGAGGACTATGTTGATGATACTTTGGTCAAGAGAACAAAATGCCACACTCAACTTCAAGATTGGGGACCTATCCTGGATCGCATGGAGAAATTTAGTCTCAAACTCAATCCCAAGAAATGCACATTTGGTGTAACATTAGGGAAACTACTAGGTTACATTGTGTCTACAAAAAGAATTGAGGTTGATTTAGAGAAAGTTCAAGCAATCATGGATATGCCTCCATCCCATAATATTAGTCAGATGAGGGGCCTACAAGGAAGACTCCAATCCATTCATAGATTCATCTCATAGCTAGCAGATAGGTCACAACCTTTTACTAAGACTCTGCATAAAGGTGTCAAATATAACTATAGCCAAGATTGTGATTAGAGTCTAACACAAATAAAGTAATAAGAGCCTCCATCTTGTATTGGATGGCCATGTGTACCTCGACTCCTTTTATATGGATAAATCAGTGAGGTTGGTTCTTCTCCTTTCTTGTTGGAGTGAACTCTTCATGCTAAAGTAAATACTGATACTCATCCTGCTAAGTGAACGTATGGGTCACTGCGAGTATATCTAGCACACTTCTATCTCAAGTTTTGAACACAAGGGTCATTATGGATAGAACACTTACTAATTACTTAGCATAAGAAGGATCTCTCATGTGTTTGGTGTATTTGCATGCAAGAAACATTCTGGTCATCCTACCATTTATGCTTTGATGCTTATGTTAACTTACTACATTAAAAGGGACAAATGTTCTAGTCATTTTGGCTTCTTGTTCCTTAAATGCTTACATTTAATCCCAACAAAACTAGGACACGTGTTATACTCATATTCCTATGATTGAAATGTTAGTGGGAATTGTATGACATGTGGGCTTTATCTAAATGCTTAGTGATGATAATTGTTGAAGTGTGGTAACCAGACCTAGGGTTACATCTCGCCTAGGGTTCACATCTAGTATAAGCTTGCATTGCATAAGTACATGGTTCAATGACTAATTCACTTACATCCTTTGTGATGAGGGATTGTTGGCTTCTTCAAAAGTACCATGTTTCTTCATGGTTGCACAAGCGTTTAGTTTTTGGTTCGTCATCTAGCTCCTCAACGGATACCTATCACTATCAACAAAAACATGGAACACTACATGAGATGATAGCCCATTTATATTATGCATTTCATACATATTTCATACTCCATCTCATATACACTACATTCATACATCAAATCAAAATTTGCATTCGTACATCAAATCAAAATTTGCACTCATACATCACATCATATTTACATTCCATTATCATAACATAAAACATCTCATGTGCATCAAATTACAAGAAACAAAGTGACACATGCAAATGGTACTTGACTCAAAATCTTGTATGTATATCAGTATCAAAAAGAGTACATCGGTGCAAAACTGTACACTACTCAAGTACTGTCGATCAAGAAATGGTGCTGCACACCAATGAATATAGGGCTAGGTCAAAATTGGGATAATTTTTTTTTATCTAACTCTCTCCTTCCCCCTCACCTCCTAGTGGTGGTGGTGGTGGAGGAGGAGGAGGAGGAGGAGGCATCTTAGGTCTCATTTCCAGCCATGCACCTCCCAACTCTCGTGCGTACTATAAAAATTGAGGCACCTTCTCAGCTTCGTCTGGTACAACTGCCAAATAAGCTACAAAGTAATATGTAGCTCTAACTGATTGTAGCCAGATCTTGTCCTATTGCTGCTTAGATCTCTAATCTACCCCCTGAGCCACTAGCTCTAGCTATCCCCACAAATTAAAGATCTCTTCATCCCACTCTATTATGTAAGTATCCCTAACAACAACCTGTATCTGAAGATCTCTTAGCTGTCACTGTGTGGTTTGTATCCGTTCTCTCGCTCTCCTCAGAGCATCCTATATTTGTGTCAAGAGATTACCACCCTAAGCTCCCACAATAGGTTGATCCTACATCTCCTCATCTCCCTACTGAGTTGGCTATTGTTGCTTTGTCTGAGGCCTCTATCATCACCTCTCACCTATCCCATTCCTGCAAGCGTCAAGGTCTGCTCCAAACCACTATGGAGGAATCTGCACCTACTGGGTCCTATGTCTTACCCTCTACTAGTGAGGCTACTATGGTGGTTCTTGGGGAGCCTACACTGGTTGTCTGGGAGCTACCATCCCCACTGGATCTATAAAGCATGTGAAGGGATGACTTGTGAAATATACCTGGTAAGCTAGTGTCATCCCTCCATCCACCACTACTGGTAGGTAGTCCTACTGTGCCATAACCAAGTTGCACACATTGATCATAGACCTTCCGAGATCTAACCTCTGCAACCACCCACAGTCCAAATCTCTTGCTAGTCATGCATATGAGTAGTACTCCTGGGAGATGTCCTCAGGATGCCCATATTAATGCCACACGTGAGTCAGTGGGTGTTAGGATTAAACCACAGACATAAATAATAATTATATGCAAATATAAACAATATTAGAAAAAAATTGATCACATAGAAAAGAACACAAGACACCAAGATTTAACATGGTTCACCCAAACCCTAGGCTACATCCACCAAATAATAAGTCCAATATTTTACAATCCAGTGATTAAAACTTGATTACAATCCATAATCCCTTACAACTCAATACCGTCGCAAGAACCAATTTTGCATCACCTACTATATTACAATCCCTAACCCTAAGCCCTTTTATACAAGTATTTTTATGCCGCTTTAGGGTTACAACATGTCGGCCATATGTCAGCCACAATGTCGACTATGACCCAATTTTTTTCTCCCGAAGAATTCATGAAGTATGTACAGTACTTTCTAAATCAGTCACCACAATCTAACAATCTCCCACTTGGGGACTAATTAGGCTCTACACTAAAAAACAGTGGGAATCTCTCTACAATCTGCATAGAGCAACCTATTAGTGGTTAAGAAGCAAACATATGACTTAGCTCCTGGGAAGCATCATCCTCATCCTCAGTCTCTCTTTAGGGCCACCATACTATGGACACCAGGTCATCAAGATGTGCCCTCTACTGCTTAGTCTTCCCTAGAGTTGTCTAGATAAGCTAGCCTTTGTATATACAAATATAGGGCTCTATCAGTTGCCTCTCATCCTCAAAAATGGGTCTTGTAATGGGTAGATGCTCCCATGCCTAGATATGAAGAACATAGACCCCAGTGGCCATGCTCTTCCAGTCATGATACACTATCTTGTGCATCTCATGGTACATATGTGCGAGCACGCATTGTCCCCACCCATATCTCTCTGGAGTCTCCAACATCATCTAGAGCATCTTGCCCCATCTGCACTCTAATCTATGCCCAAATAAACAATTGATAAAGATCCCCAAAACTGATGCTAATCTGTGAGAAGGACCATATGTATACATGAGCTCATCCCATGTGATTGCTCTGCTTGTGATCAATTCTTGCTGAAAGATGGCTTGCAATGCCTTTGTGCCTACCCTTAGAACTGTGTCACAGACCACTCTCGGCCCATGGAATGATATACAGAGAATCTTGTAGATGTCCTCTGGTGTCACTGTCATCTCCCCCTAGGGCAAGTGGAAAGTGTTCATCTCCGATGGGAAACACTCCACTAGTGCTATAAGTAGGCCATGATTCACCAATACTAGTGGAATCTGGCATAGATATGATGACCCCAATCTGTCAATATGTGCCATATCTGCATCATAGAGTTGCCACAACAAAGCTCCATATGGTGGGTAATGGGATCAAAATTTGATATCATCAAAGATAACTTGCACACATGAACAAATACAACATGAAAATAATCAGTCTCCACTCGATGAATGAATATGATGAAAATAAACATAAAAATTGCACTGCAAAATCAAAATTTCAACTTTAAAACTTGCAAAGGACACTAGGATTTCACGTGAAATCACAAGTCCTCGCATGAGATTGTGCATCTTTGCATGAGGAAGCAACTATTCATGCAAAGAATGACTAAAATACCAGCAAGAAACCCCCCCAAAATTGAGGCTTCTCATGTGACAAGTGGGCATCTCCCATGCAAGAAAACCCACCATGTTAGGTGAAGAATTACAAGCTTGGTACTTCTTCGTGTGAGAAGAGACCTACTTTGTGTGAGGAGAGACATCCTTGTGCAAGAACCGACACAACAAAACTTAACAAGCCCTAAAAGCATGCTAAAATACATCATAAAGCATGAAAAACTTAATGACGAGTAAGGTTATTGAACAACCACTAGAAGTTCGTACTTCACTGGCTGGCTGTGTCATTGGGAGTGCTTGAATCGATGAGAAGACACAAGGACCACCATCTTCGCCTCAGAGCTCTCTTCACTAAAGACGAATGTGCAAATAATTTGAAAATGACCTTGTGGGCCCTTATATAGGTTTTTGACCTAATTTTTTATAGTGCTTCAATTCATGTAAAAATCACCCCCTTGGCTAATTTGACCGTTCTGAATCCATTTTCGGGATCGAATTCGAAATCTAACACACTTATACAACTCAAAATCACATTTTAAAATTTTGGGACCGACGCGATCAAACACTTGTGCAATCCATTTTCTGATACTTTGTGAATCTTGGAATCTTTTCAAATCACATTTCCTTCAAACTTTTCAAATTTTTTGGAAAAGGTCAACTCAAGTCAACTATGGTCAACTCTAGTTAACCTTTGGTCAAACTTGGTCTTCTAAACCTCGAAATCACTCTGGTTTGACTCCAAATTTTCTTCTAATCATTCTAATATCATCTATAATATTTTCAATGTTTGATTTCTTCTTTCTCTATCGATATATTGCTCTATATCATATTTCTGGTGTGTCATCTTTCAATTTTGTTCCCAAGGGGGTAGGATGATTACATCATTGAATCTGAATTTCAACCAAATTTGAACCTTAAGTCCTCATCACTCGAGGCATCCCATTACTTGAGGCATCTTATCCCTATTCTATCTGACATCTATGTCATCTATTTCATATTTGCATCAGTTGATCACATCTTATAGGAGTCTTTATCAGAGTTCAATGGACAGGTATCGGGACAGTCTAAACCCTGACTTCTGATGATTAAGCCTCATTCTAGGGATGATTCTATGACTCATGATTGAATCTTGTTATCTTTTATAAACTAGGTATCTAGGTGTTCGATTTGGATCCCTTAAGGTTAAGCTCCATTCTGGAGATAATCTTTAAAAGCTTACCAGTCTAGGTATCTAGTTGTTCTATCTGGATTCCTTAAGGTTAAGCTCCATTCTGGAGATAATATTTAAAAGCTTATCAATCTAGGTATCTAGGTGTTCTATCTAGATTCCTTAAGGTTAAGCTCCATTCTGGAGATAATCTTTATAAGCTTATTAATCTAGGTATCTAGGTGTTCTATCTTGATCCCTTAAGGTTAAGCTCCATTCTAGAGATAATCTTTAAAAGCTTATCAATCTAGGTATCTAGATGTTCTATTTGGATCCCTTAAGATTAAGCTCCATTCTAGAGATAATCTTTAAAAGCTTATGAATCTAGGTATCTAGGTGTTCTATTTGGATTCCTTAAGATTAAGCTCCTTTTTAGAGATAATCTTTAAAAGCTTATCAATTGCGGTATCTAGGTGTTCTATCTGGATCCCCTAAGGTTAAGCTCCGTTTTGGAGATAATCTTTAAAATCTTATCAATTGGTCTATGTATCATCAATTTCAGAACCAATCTCGTTTCTTGATCTTTGCATCATACTTCTAATTTTCTTTGAATTGAACGTGTTGCTTGCACATTCATTCAAAGAGGGGCAAATGTAATACCCCAAAATTGGTTTATTGCCATGACAACCAATTCTGGTCTATTTGATGAACCCTAAAGTCCTATGTCACTAGACAATTCTCATTCTAATTCTTACTATTTGACTTAATTGTCAGATGCAGAAAACCCTAATCTGCATTAATCACACTCTTTATTTAATTCCTAAATTATAGACTCGAATTAGCCACATTAAACCTATTGATTAGATTTAATTTAATTTAAAGTGTTTATACTTTGGCTAAATTAAATTATCTCCTAAAGCTAATGTACTAGGAAATTAGATTTATTTAATTTAATAATGCTCTCATTTTAATTATTGAATGTGATTATTCAATTAATTGAAATATACATTTATGAGGTCATATCTCATTTTTATTAAATGAAATAACCTTCTAATTTCTTCTCTTTAGTGTAGGAATGGGAATTCCAAGTGATCTATCTCTCAAGTTGGAATTGGTTTAATCCACTTATTCTCACACTTAGGTGAATTTTAGTTAACTCTCCATCACACTCAGGATCTAAGTTAGTTAACCTCACCTACACTGGGAATTTTCCATCCTGACTGGATCTCATCTTCAATCTTGACTGTTGATTTGAGTTGATCTCAACCGTTGATTGATTTCAAGAATTCTATTTAAGAGGCTTCTAATTCCTCATTACAGAGGTGTGAATTTGAATTGTATCAAATTATTGTCGAATTGCATACTCACTCACTCAATATTATCATAGCTTTTCTTGTTTAGCATTAATATCATTTAGCTTAATATAATACATACATATATACATATATATATATTTATATAGATTAAACACTTTTTCTTATTCCTAGATTAAATTGCATCTCTCATCTAGATTAATTTCAATTTAATTTAGTTGCATAAAATCCTTCATACTAAAAGGTCTTGTTGCCCGCTTCTCAGTCTGAGAGCAAGGCAAAATCCTTCTAGTTAGAAGGCAACAGGTTGCGCTAATTAGATTGCTCGAATGAGCAATTCAATTTTTATTCTAGGATGATCTCTTAGGTAAAGACTGTGTTGAAGTGTGTGTGAGAATCCGAGGACCACAATTCACATATACACCCGAGACCTGTCAAATGAGAGGCTCACAAGTTACCGTTGTGTTGTAGTCTCTTGCATTTTTTGATGATTATTTTTACTCATGTATGATAAATTAAATATAAATAAATAATATTATTAGTCTATTCAAAATATTTTAAATTTTTTTTATTTTACTCAAATTGAAAATTAATTATAACTTAATCAATTCACATTAAATTGTATTTAAACAATAATTTTATTACTAAACACCAACCGACTCATTGTTGCAAGCACACAAACCTGCAACCACTAGTTTATAGATGCTGGGAGAGAATTTTGGAAATATAAATTAAAATGATGGTATGTATAAAATATAGAAAATTAAAAATATTTAGTCATATTTTTTTATTTATAGACGTTGAGATTTTTTTTTGAAATATAAGTTGAATTAATGACCTATATGATAGCATGACATATCTAAAATATTTAGTCATATTTCTACTTATAGATGTTAAGGAGGAGTTCTGTGAATATAAGTCAAAATGATGGCAAATGTGCTAACATAGAGTTTTAAACTTATTTAGCCATTTTAACTTATAGATGTTGAGAGAAAGTTTTGTAAATATAAGTTGAAATGATGATGCCTGATAACATAATATTTTTAAAACATCAAGCCATATTTTTATTTATAGATGTTGAGAGACAATTTTGTAAGTTAAAATCATGCATATGTTATGGCATAGTAGTTTAAAAATATTTAGCTATCACAACATGTTCTAATCTTCAATGTGTTTTTTTACTTATTAAAAGTAGTTGGCATGATGTGTAATTGTTATCTTTTTCGTCTTTCAATACTATGTGTAACATACATGTTTGTTTTCTTACAACAAACTGCCATTTTCTAAGTCATTGGAGTAGAATTGTTATGCAAATTTTTAATTTATTATTACAAATCTATTACTGATTTTTAAAAGATAACTATTGATTGTTAAAAAGATGAAATATACTCTATCTTAGAAAAACATCATCTACCTTAACATCTATAGAGAGTGCCTATTGAGCATTACTAAGTATAATCTCTAGAATCTTACTAAAACATGCTTTCAACCTATCATAAAAAATTATAAGATGTAGAGGGACTCTATCTACATATATGATAGTTTATAAAACTCTAATTGTTGATTGTACAATTTTATCCTTGAAACCATTATAACACAAGCAAAATATCTATATCAACATATTCAATAAATTGAATGCATATCCATATAGTAAGAATTATCTCCAAGAACCAAAATATTAAACTTTACCATATCAAAAAGCCCTAATTAGGTCCAAAGTAATATGAATTAACCTTATAAGCTTCTATGAAGCTAGAAGACTTCATTTATGCACATATCGGGCAATCACCAAAGTTTCTAAGGTGTAGAGGGATTTTATCTACATATACTATAGTTTATAAAACTCTAATTTTTAATGGTACAAGTTTATCCTTGAATCCTTTCTAACACAATTTTTTAAAATCTATATCAACATATTTAGTAAATTGAATGTATATCCATATAGTAAAAATTATCTCCTAGAACCAACTAATTAAACTTTACCATATGAAAAATCACTAACTGGGTCTAAACCAATATTAATTTCAAGAGTCTTTAATATGTATTAATTAACTTGAACTCCTCTACGTATATGCATTAGTTAACTACTATCAAGCTCAAAAAATATAGTTTTAGTGCATGAAAATGCTAAACTTAGAAACTGGTTGTTTAGCTATAAGTTGTCTGAAATTGTCACACCTATAGAGTTGTGCACATGCTAAGGTAAAAATGTAAGGACTGCCCCTACAAAACCAATGCCACATCAACAATCTCCATAAAATGAAGAAAATTCAATGAGATTCGAAGTCATTTGAATATTGACTAGTCAACATTAGTTGATTAACTATCATTAACTTTAACAAAAATGATACATATACATATATGCTCAAACCTAAAACAAACCATAGTTTCATTACTAAAATATTGAGATGTACCATTTATGTCAACCTTTTGATAGAAGCTCCAGAGCCTATCTAAGAACATAAGGGTGAGAATATTGTAGGAGTGCTTTACCACCCTACCTTGAAGCTGTTAAGCTTTCCCAGAATCTTTCCTGACATGAAAGATACCCAGCCTGACTTCAAGGAAGTCTAACCAGGTAATACCAAGAGATGTAATGGAACAATGTGGTTAAAAGAAATCATGTATATTTTGTAAAGAAACCAAAGAAATATTCTTCTATTTTAAAGCACTTTGATAATCATAATAACCATCATATTTTAGAATGAAGTGCAAGGAACATCCATCATTGACACTTCTCTCTGGAAAAAATCCTACCAAGAGCACATTATTATGGAACATAATCAAACATAATTTTCCAAGATCATATTCCTTGATTGTACATATCATAATATAGTAAAGAGTATATGATTATATCAAAAATCAAATCCACTCACATAAGAGACAAAAATCTCATACTTGCTAATAGTGTTATCTTTCAATAGTTAGGTGCAACAATTTCTACACAAAGAATATTGTAAAGCACCATTATGCGTGTGGATTTTAGAATTTAACAATGAATATAATTCACAACTACATCATAACATGAATACTTAATGTAAAGCCTTTCAAATTTTATTTTACTAAGAAATTATCATAATCTAGCCATGCTATCACTGACATACATAACTGGTATTTATATATAAATAATACATTGTACAATTAAATCTATCAACAAGCCTACATTGTTCCTAGACTTTTCTATATGCCCCTATTCCATGAATGACACAAATTGTAAAAATTTGAAGAATAGAAACAATTGATAAAAAAATAAAGGGTGTACGCTTGATTTCTTTCTCATCACCCTATGAAACTGGGTGACTAGAAATCATAGTTATTAATTTGGATACAATTATTGTTTTTAATTACCAATCAAGGATCAAAGACCAATGGGTTATTATGCCCCAACTATGTAAATCGGTGTGCAAAGATTCTATTCTTTTAGGCAACAAAGTGATGGTTGTTTCACTTGTTAAGGTTCCCCTGTGAGTAAATACTCATGTTGAGACCAACAAGAGTTCCTGATCGCATACTATTTTCTTTTACATCTCAATTTCCTCCCTCCCTTAGGGTCCCAATTTACACATTCCACAAAATCTGAATCTTATTTTCCACTCATTTAATCTATTAACAAAGGTTTTCATTTTTGTAGAAACAATGCAAATAATGCGAACTTATTGTTACTAACTGCATACAAAAATCTTGATTGGGGCCCAAAACTCTAGGATCATAACTCTCTTGTTGCTTACATAATCCCTTTTTCAGGAGTTAGAATTTTCTTCAACAATACAGAGGCAAACACTAGGTAAAACCTCACAAATATTTACCTATAAACTAATTAAATTACTTTACATTAGGCTCTCTTTTACCATCTTTTTATTTTTCTATTTCTAGTGAGAGACATTCATGAGTGTTATTTAATCTAACATATTTTGAGTAAATCCAAACACATACCACAACTTAATATAAATTTGACCTAATCAAGATGATAAGCCCGAGCCTTTAAAAGGCTTGCATATTGCTATACTTTTGAACTTTATATTTTTCTCATCAGAAATTAAACAATGAAATTAACATGATGCACTGAGCAAAAAAAATGCTTCAAAGTGTATGTCAAAAGAAATTTCTTAGTATAAAAATGTTTTAAGGCAAAATTTTACGATCATTCGAGCAAAAATTACACCATGGGCAAGTCATAAAAATGATTTTTTCTTTGAATCAACCTAAATTTTCCTTTTAAGAATAAATTTCAATTTTAATGTTACCACAAATTTTGAAAGACTAATAAAGATCTCACACCTAAAACTAAAGTGGCCTTGGCAAGGCACAAACAGATTCAAAACATCTAGACTCGAAAGCAGATCAATCCATGGCTTTTCTATTCTCATTATAGCAAAAAGGCTTTCAACTATTTGAGCAGCTTTTTACAGCTCCGCTAGAAAGGAACTTAGCTTCAAACTTGCTGGCTAACAAGCTCTTTTTCCTTCAACTTTCCATTTCCCTATAACTCTAGTTCTATGTTCCTTCTTTTCAGCTAGCTAGATGACTTCCCTTCCCCAAGATTTCATAACAAAATTTAATTTCTAGTTTTTCTTGCATAATTGACCCAATCTCTCCCCTTCCCTATAAATAATGTAACTAACTCTTTCTAAATAATTGCATTTAAGGTAATTTCTATTTAATCAAATTTCATTTTGAAAGATAACATTCTAACAAGGGTCCAGGTGGAAAAATGACCCATTTTATTCAACATCACCAAAAATTGGGTTGTGACAAAAAATTGTACCTTTATAAAAAATTCAAAATTGTGGAGATGTGGAGAGGAGTTGTCGAGTTGCATACCTTCAGAGCTCTTAGGGTCAAAATTGATAAAATTTTCTGTAAGTCAAAATCTCAATTTCTAACATTTGGTTCTTGTTGAACTTCAATCAAAAGAAGCGATAGATGATCTTCCTATAAATTTTATATCACCAATGTTAATTATAGGGGATTTGGAAAATAAAGTGCTTCATACTTAGCCCATATTCCCCATGGAAATCAGATACCTCTTTCTTCACTTCATCAAAACTCTCCATTTTATTATCTAAGTTTGTCTGCTTCCTTAGCTCTGAAGACTCTACTTATATCATTTTTTTGGGAGACAAATTCTAAATATTCCTAGAATTATTGTACTACTATCTCTATTGAACAAAAATTCTACTTGGAGTCATCTTTTGAGGAGTCATCTACAAACTCAAGGTACTATAATACTTATTTGCTTCTAAAATATTTCTTGGGGCCTTTTCTTGCATCTCCCCTTCATTCTAGAACATTATTCCCATGACATTGCTTCCCACTTGGACCTTTTCTATCCATTCATAAAAATGTCCAATTCCTTAATTATGAAAATGAATAGCAAAATTCTATACCTTTGACTTCTAATTTTCTACAAAGCCTCCATGTCATAGGACCATGTTTCAATCTCATCTACTAGGCCAAACTCTTGTTCTACTACATGTCCCATTATCTTTGCAAAATTCCTTATACTATAAAGGAGCTGCATATTTATTTTTATTAAATCCGCACATTATTTATCAAAAGTATGAAACCATCTTTTGCAAGCATAAAAAATGAATCACTTGGTGGAGGGTTCAAATGTCATTTCTTGAGGGTGACTTTTAGTGATATCTCAAGGTTAGCATGGTCAATAAGACCCACTACCTCTTTTACAAACTCCTATAGAATCTCGTTCTATTTACTCAAAACTTGGATCTCTTCTTCACCCTAATCCAATTAATAGAACATCTTCTGCAAATCCATGATCATCAAAACTTTGGTTGTATCCTTGGTAGTCTCCCCAAACACAATTTCCTACATTTGATAATATTGGCGACTTACAGTCTAAGGATCGACATGGGGTGGTGCAATAACTATATGAGCAGCCAAATTATCCCTCCTATCCCTCATGATAAAAGCTCATTGTTGAGGATCTTCTAGAGGGGGTACTATTGGCTAAATGAAATATGTCAAAACTACCATTCCCTCTATCAGAGTCATTATGTACATCCTTCTTTGGGTCCTTATGACTTGTTTTACCCATTTTGGAGTGGTGTCTAGTGGAGACATAAAATAACATAGTGACAAGGTTGTCACTAAAGCTATTCATTTCCCTTTTTTTATTCTCCTCTCCATAGTCTTTTCCACTCTTGTTTGTTCTACCACTTGCATGGCCACTATACCCTTTGGAGGAGAGGGAGGTTGTGTTACTATCAGAGGGGCTTGTTCTTCTATTGGAGCCACCTATCTTGCTATGAGAGATTCTTTGGTTGTGAGAGTTGAATCTTCTTGAGTTGTACCTCTCCCCTTTTAGTGACCTAAATTTGTTCTTTTGGTATAGGAGGAGGAACCACTATTGTTTCCTTCTCTGATGGAGGTGGAGGTGGCATTTCTTGCCTTCACAAAGGAAAAGAAGGTACATCTACCTATGAGAATAGAGGAATCATGTTCAATTCATTGCCTTATTCCTCCTCACATGGTATATCCCTGATCTCTCCTTCCTCCAAGTAGGTTACCATAGACATGAAATCAAAGTTAGAGAAATTAAACTCATTTGACCCCTCCCCTAGTGTGGACTCGATCTATCCTTCCTTCTCCTAATCGGTAGACTCCTAGATCTAGATAGATTGGTCCTTTATAGAAGGGGGTGCCTATTAAGATCCTCCATCTCTCCTCTTCATCTACCTTAGCTTAACGTTTCTTCCTATTCAAGGGAATGTAGTCTACCTGACATTCTTCCCCTTCCTCAACATCTTCTAGTATAGTCTTGGGGATCTGGGTGAAGGAGTTCTTTTCTTCTTCAATTGTCTTCTCTCCACTTCAATAACTACCTTCCCTATTCATATTTTCTTTGGAAATGATAGGGAGACTTTTGTGTGAGTTTAAGGTTCTTGTGGTTATGCTTATACTTCTTTTATTGCAATCTTTTACTTCTTCTTTCCCTTCACCTTCTCCTCTCTCTGAACATAGGCCACCTCCCTACAATGCCTATACATTATCTTAGGTCTTAGTGGAGACTTCTCCTTATATGTAGGAATGGTAACCTTGATCCCTTTTACCTTCTTAGGTCTAGTCAGCACCTTGAGAGTTGGCACATTGGGTAATGGGTCCAAGGGGAAATGCATGTACCCAATCTCTTTTCATCTTGATGATATGTCAGGGTCAGTGTTGAATGTCATCATTCTCTTATTTGTTCACCTCTACATTCATTAGTGATCAATTTATCACTAATATAAGTGGGATTGAGGATATTGGGAGTATCCTTATTCCATACTTTATTGGATATGTTTAGGTTCAATACATTTATTTCCAGTGTTAGGCCCATCCTGCAATAGTCCCTAATCCAAACTTCATAATTGTCAGTGTCATTTAACCAATGATCTTCAATGGATGAATCTTGAATAAACTCTCTTCCTACCACATGTTTAAACATCCCTATTTTACGAAAATAGGGGTGAGCCATCGGGTATTATTTTAAAGGATAACCTTCTCATTCTACATCAAAGGTGCAAATATCCTTCTTTTTCTTAACCTCATAAGGCCCACTAGTGATTGGCCACACCTAGGTTTTCTGACATTTGTCTTAGATCTTATTGTATGTTGAGATCAAATGTCATAAAATCTCCAATAGGATCAATCTATCTGAGGGATAGCATGGTATCTTCTTGGAACACAATAGTGTGCTAACCACTCAAATGTAGGTTGAAGTATGGTATTGGATGAAATATCCTCCAACTTGGGTGACCATTGTAGCTTCCTCCTTTGATATCCTTTTTTCATAATCTCATTCTATGAATTGGATTATCACAAAGATGAAGGAATCATTAACTATTTTGTAATATGGGATCTCATCTTAGAGCTCTTTCTATACCAATTGAGAGTATAAAATATATGGCCATACTTTGGTTTCCTCTATACTCCCTCTCTTGATGAACCCTAGATATGTGGCCCTCACAACTAGTAGGTACACTACATATGAAGTCATATAGAAATGAGGATCATTCAAGCTGATGGTAACTGCTCATGCAAAGAGTCACTGATGATAGTGACCTAGTCAATCTTTTTGGCCTTAGTTCTAATTATGATACATGAGCATCATGGGTGTAAGAGAAATCTTGCATCAACTAAAAATATTTCCTTTTTTTTTCTTGAATAAGGGTTGTCTTAGTCCAAAGTTGTTTTTTGTGAAGGATTTCTACTCAGTAAGTTAGTCATACAAGCTCACAATGTCCTAATTTCAGAGGTGGATATTCATCTTGGATATATCAGCCTACTAGTTGAGGCTCAATGCCATATCATAAGTATTTGTGAAATTATTGTGAATTTTTGCTGTGCAATTTTGGTACAAATTGATGATTAGTTTTGGAAACCTTAGAGGCCCTAGATGAGCTTTGAAATGGGGTCGAATGAAGCTTATGCTAGCCAGGCCTTGTAGATCATAAGTTGTAGATTCCAAAAAGGGGTTATAATAGCCAATCATAAGAATAGTTTGAAAGTTATGGCCTTCCAAAGTTTTGCCAACCAAAATTTCCAAAATAAGTGTCAAAGGTGTGTCAAGATGATTCTATATGTAATTTTAGATTTAGTCGGTCTCAACGGTTAGGTTTGATGTCTAGAAACTTCCCAAGTAGTTTAAAAATACCTATATAAGGAATGCCCATACATTATCTAGGACATCTCTAGGTGATAGTTCATAGCTTTGTGTTGCAAATTATTGTAAGGAAAGTGCCCATGTGGGTTTGCATATTATATTTGAAATTCTATATTTCAATATTTGTGGCAATAATAAGAAGCTCATATTTTGTTCTCACAAATTGTTTCTTTTTCTTTGTTTTTGTTATGTGATTGTGGTATTAAGGGGAGCACTCTTCATTAAGTAGTATAAGAGTAGGAGTTCTAGAGTCTATAAATATATTGTCAATTATGGGGAAATTGCACCAGGACCATGGTTGGGGTTGAGCATATAGATAAATTGCTGATCATGAGGTAGTATACTTTAAGGTTTCAGTGGAAGCACAAAAAATGACTCCATGAAGAGAGCATAGTGGAAGAGTTTTAGGTGTTACACTTGAGAATTTTAGAGCCCTCCAATGACATATGCAAGCATTGGAAGACAAAATGAGCAAAGGAATAAATCTTGTCTTAAGAGACAAAAGAAAGGATGAAGGCGAATAAGAAGTAAATGTTGAAGAAGATGTAGTTCTAAACCTAGAATAAGAAAGGATTTTTAGGGCTAGTTCCTATTGTAATTCTTTAGAATAATTATAGGGGGGGGTGTGAATCAATTATCCAAGGTCCAAATGTATAGGTAAAACTTTTTAGTTCTTAACAAATTCATATCCATAAAACCATAACATGCATGCATCCATTAGATCATACAATACTTTAACTTAGTAGGTCATTGTCCTAGGTCAAAATAACTTTGTAGAAATGTAAGCATGAAATTCTAAAAGCTCATTCACACAATTTGACACAAGGATTTTATGTGGAAACCCAATTTGGGAAAACCCACTAGTAACATGCTACCCAATTTCACTCTTTTGAAGTGATGCCTTGTGAAAGGCCAACCCTGTTAAAGGTTACAATACACACTGTTAAATTTAACCTCGTTAAAGAATTTCAATCACCCTATTAAGAGTGAGCCTTGTTAGAGGACTTTAGAAAATTCCATTAGAATGTCATCTGATTAAAGGATTTACAAATGACTATTAGGTCAACCTTAATCCAGAGGATTTATCCACACTAGTATAGTTGTTAGAAAGTAACAATAGGACTTGATCTGATAATAACTTATAACTCACTTGTAGATTATAGATCTCTGGTTCAATCCTCCATTCTTCTTGTAATTCATACTCTTCAACTTTGATAGCTTCTTCACACTTCAAGTATTCATCCTCTTAAGCTTTCTTTCTTTGTATGCTAACTATAGACTCTTTTGTTTGGCCACTAGAGGAAGCAACATCCTAGATTACTTGTCTTCCTTAGGTTCTCACAAATGACAACTTTTTCTTTTGGCCTACTATCTCTATAAATAGAGAATTTAGATCTTTTTTCGCTTAACCACAATCATCCATTTTAGGGTTAGGTAAGATTCAATGAATCTACCCACTTTTCCATTTTAGTTCCTCTATAAAATTTCTCTATAATCTTCTTTGAATTTTCCTCAAAAAGTTTTACCTTGAATTTTGTGCTAGCATCTCATCATAGTTATCTTCCACATGCTTCACATAATTCAAGAAATCAAATTAGTTAGCAAAGATTTGTCAAATCTTTAATTTAACACTTTTTGCTATCACTCAACATCTATAATATTCTGTTAGTTGACCAATACTAGTTCACTTGGCACATACTAAAGTTTACTGATACTCGACATCAACTAAACTTTACTCAACATATACTAACTTTCACTCAGCTTCCACTATTTCTCTTCTTTGCTTGCCACCTATTGATTTTCACCCGACTTCTACTATTTTCTGCTCGGCTTGCACTATTTTCTCAACCAGGCTTGATAGACACATTTCTTTACTTGATCTTCTTCTAGTCTTTGCCGGAGTAAGATTTCATTACAAAGATTAAGTAGATAAAAAATACATTATAGTATCAATGTCTTACTTGGTCTTAGTGCTCCTTTTATACACCAAATAACTCAACCTTTCTCTAGGTTCTCTTGTTATCTTCTCTTTTCAAATTCTCTTCATCAATCAACCAAATGATAACATTTAGACCAAAAAGAAATTGTCTCACGAGAAAGCAACAGGTTTAACATCATTGAGAAAATAATGATTGTTCCATGATAAGTTCTACACTTCAAACAATCTCTTTTCAATAATCTCCTTCTTTGGCATTGATGAAAAAGCAATACTAACAACAATCCTTCCTCTATATAGGGTAATGTAAGATTTTTCAATCTCCTTCAATGTGTCTCCTCCCTTTGACTTATATCTCTCTTAATCCTATATTACCCTCTTTAGTGTATCTTTCCCCCTTTCTTTCTTATATCTCCCTTTTTGAAAAAAATGCCAAGGACTTGTCATCTCTATATGCAGATATAATCAATTCATGTTCTCCCTCTATCACCTTGCATGTGACTGTAAATCTTCCATTTTAGCTCCTTCATTACTTTAGGCAACTCCTAAAGTAAGATCCACTACATCAAGTTGTAAGATACAACATTCAATTCAGTTGATGCATGTCACTACTCTTTCTTCTTAAGTAGATTTAGATAGGGGTATCACCCCTAGTTTACATCTAGGATATTCATGTGCATCCTTAGGTAAAGCTTTTGTGAATATATCAGCTATATGTTCTTTTATATTCACATATTCCATTCTCACTTCTTTGTCTTGAATCAACTCTCTCAAGTAATGATACTTGATTTCAATGTGCTTTGTCTTTGTGTGCATCATAGGGTTCTTTGATATGTTTATAACAACTATATTATCATAATAAAGTACCATAGGTTCAGTAATTTCTTCCTTCATTCTTTTGAGTAGTTGTTTGATCCATACCGCATTGGTACAATTCACTGTAGCAACCACATATTCAACTTCAACAGTAGATTGAGATATACAATTTTGTTTTTTACTAGTCCAAGTAACCAGTCTCTTTCTTAAGAAAAATGCTCCACCACTTGTACTTTTCTTGTCATAAATGTTTCCATCCCAATCAACATTTGTATATGTTCTTAATTCAAACTTATAATTCTTCTTGTAGTATAGACCATAATCTTCTGTTCCTTTTAGATATCTCATAATTCTCTTAACAACCATCAAATGATTCTCTTTAGGATTTGCAAAAAACTTTGCAACAATCCCAACAACTAATGCAATGTCAGGTCTTCTATGTACTACATATTGTAACTTGCCAATCATAGATCTATACAATGTTTGATTCACTTCAGTAGAATCATTAGTCTGTGAAAGTTTATGTCCTACAACCATAGGAGTGCTAACTGGTTTTGAATCCTCCATACCAAAATTTTTCAATATTTCCTTTACATACTTGGACTAAATGATGTAAATACCATATCTCATCTTATAGACTTGCAAACCAACAAAGAATTTTATCTCCAAACATAAACATCTCAAATTCTTTCTTCATTTCATTTGCAAATGTTTTACACAATGCATTTTGTCCTCCAAATATGATATCATCAACAAAAATTCTAGCTAGTAAAATCCCTTTACCTCCTTCTATCTTCAAATATAGATTGATGTTATCATCAGTCTTCTTAGAACCAATCTTCACAAGATAATTGTGAATCCTTTAATACCATGCTCTTGGGGCTTTCTTTGAACTATATAAACCTTTGTGTAGTCTACATACCATGTTCTTGTTGTTTGGATAAACAAATCCTTTAGGCTATTCTATGTAAACCTCCTCTTTTGGTGTACCATTCAAAATTTTTGACTTCACATCCATTTGTTAAACTTTGAAACCTTTATATGTAGAGTAAGCAAGCATAGTCCTTACTCCAAATCTTACAACTGCGGTAAATGTCTCTCCATAGTTAATTTCTTCTTTTTGTGCATACTCCTTATGAACTAATCTTTCCTCCATTCCAATCTAGTTTGTTACTATACACCCACTTGGTTCCAATCACATTTTTTTTCTCTGGTCTGGGTACTAGAGTCCATATTTTATTCTTCTCAATATAATCAATCTTTTCTTTCATGGCTCTACTCCAATATTCATTCTCTAATGCATCCTTCACTGACTTAGGCTCATGCATGGTCAAAAATCATGTATCACTTCTCAACTTATTCCTTGTCATTGGTCTAGCTTCTTTATCTCCAATAATTTGTTTACTAGGGTGATGTCTTCTGACATACTTTGATAATCTTGGTTATGCTTTTCTTTCTTTAATGGGTTTGTCAAATCCAAAATCACTGTGTACTTCACTATGAGGTAAATTGTCATTCCTTTCATGTATATTAATCTCAGAATTAGAATGTACCTTAGCTTCTATCTGCAACTCAACTCCTGAATACAAGTCTGTATCCATTATATGTGACTCAATAGTCACTGATACTTTCTATTGTTGATTTATAGCTTGGTTCACAGCTTCATCAGCAATCATATCTTCATAAAAGTATACAAAAGATTTGTACTCCTTAGGTTCCTTCATAGCTTCAGCTTCATGTACCTCTATATATTCATTAAGATTCACATTTGCACTTTCCAAAACTTTATTAGTGTTAGTATTTAAAGACTTATAAGCTTTTCTTCTTGTGGAATAACAAAGGAATATACCTTCTTTAATTTTAGCATCAAGTTTGCCATTCCCAAAGTGCTTAAGAATGTAACACTTGCTTCCAAATACCTTAAAATATTTTACATTGGGTGAATATCCATACCATAGTTCAAAAGGTGTGGAATGTGTACCTTTCTTGACTTGTACTTAGTTCAAGGTATAGACAACTGTACTTACAACTTCTCTCAAGTATTTCAAAGCAACATTCTTCTCCATCATCAATGTTCTAGCACAATCCATAATAGACCTATTCCTCCTTTCAACAATCCTATTTTGTGGAGGGGTCCTAGGTGCATAAGTATGTCTTTTGATTCCTCTATCATTACAGAATATCTCAAACTCATTTGATGCAAATTCTCCACCTATGTTAGATCTCATACATTTGAAGATTTTTCTATTCACCTTTTCAACTCTTACAAGATACCACTTAAACATTTGAAAAGCATCATATTTTTGTTTCAAAAATATAATTGTCATCACCCTAGAATAATCATTAACAAATAGGATAATGTACTTGTCAACTTTGTATCTTTACACATCAATTGGTCCACACAAATTAGTATAAACTAATTTCAAAATTTTTTTAGAGGAGTGAGTCTTACTTTTAAAACTAGATTTTTTCATCTTGCGTAACTGACATTGATTGCAAATCATATTATCAAGTTTCTTCAATTTAGGCAAACATCTGACTCTTTTCATGTTACTAATACTAACTAAGTTATCAAAGTTAACATGACATAACCTTTAGTGCCATAGACACACATCATCACATTCTACAATAAGACAAGTATAATCATTCATGTCAAGATAAAATAGATTACCTCTAGTTTGATCTCCATTTCCAATCAGTTTTCCATCAATGTCATAGATCTTTGCTTTCTCGTTCTTAAATTCAACTTTGTGGCCTGAACTATTCAACTGTGACACACTCAACAAGTTATAGTTAAGTCCTTCTACATAGTAAGCATTATCACACATGCTCTTTTCTATTAGTTTGATTGATCCTTTACCTTTTATTAGATAGGGTGCATCATTACCAAATCTAACACTATTTCCATTGTAGTAATCAAGGGCAATGAATTGAATTTTATCTCTAGTCATGTGATGTGAACATCCACTATCAATGATCCATCTATTACTCTTGTTCACATAAGATACTAATGGAGTTGCCTCATCTTCATTAGAATCATCCTTCATAGCAACATACATAGCAGATCCTATGGCCACTCCCACAACCACTCTTACAGGAGTGGGTTTACCAAGTACTTACTACATTTCCCACATCTACGCAAAGAAAAAAACATGAATTTGAATGTCATTTACTAAATGAGTATTAAACAAAAATGGTCGTATGATGATTCATCAACTTCATCATAATGGTCATCAGATTGATCTTTTGTTTCCTCTTTAGCAATGTAGCAAGACTTTTTTCCTTTATCTTTATAATCTTTGTTGTTCTCATCTCTCTTACTTTTGTATTTGTCTCCACTTGTATTATTATTCTTCTCTAGATATCTAGAATCAATATGACCAACCTCATTACAATTAAAACACATGATAGGTACCTTACCTTTGTATTTCCCTTTGGATCTGTGAAATCTCCTTGCCAAAATTGCTTCAAGATCTTCTACATCATCTTCATCTGTATCATTGTCACTATAAACATGGTTGAAATTTTTAATTTTCTCTTTAGGTTCTTTTAGTGACAATTTAGCTTTGAAAGTAGATTCAAAATTTTCAGTTTTGAAATTATTAAAATTAGAGAGTTAAACAACAATGAGTCTACCCATTAGTCCTTCAAGGGTCAAATTACTACCAGGAACACACTTTAGTTCTTATATGGAAAAGATTCTAATAACATATATATGTAGCAGGGTTATCAACACTTTGTTGATCACAGTCTCATCTTCAATAATACCATTGGCTCCTTTGACTATAGTCCCACCTTCTTGCATTCTTATTGTTGGAAATTTGTTCAACACTCCCCTCAGGATTCATGACAAGGGCTTAACCACCTCCTATGTACTATAAGTTGATTTGTTGTATCAGGCATTGATGGATTGGTCTTTTGGTGCAATGACAACCCCACTTTAACAAGTGGTATTAGAGCTTGGTTACAGGTTTGAATCCTTAGACCCTTAGATAACGTAGAGTGGGAGCTTGTTGGAAATTTTTTTAGCTCCCCTCAGGATTTGTGACAAGGGCTTAACCACCTTTTGTGTACTATAAGTTGAGTGGTTGTATCAGACATTAACAGATTGATCTTTTGGTGCAATGACAACCCCACTCTAACACTTATGTCATCAAACTTTCCTCCTAAAATTTTAGCTTTAGCTGTCAGAATATTTTTATCTCCTCCACAAATTATTTGTATATCATCCCACATCTTATTTGCAGTATCACATCCTTTGATGTCATCAAACTTTGAGTAGCTTAGGGAAGAGGCAAGCTCTAACATTGCCTAATTGTGTTCTTTCTTCTTTTTTTAATCATTAGTAGTAAGGGCTCCAATAGGATTAAAATGCTCAGTGGTGATAGTAGGTTGTGCATAGTCTCTAATACCTCCTAGATGTAGCTTCATCAAACTTTTCTATCAATTATCCAAGGTTTAAATGTACAAATAAAAATTTTCAATTATTAACAGATTCATATCCATAAAACCATAACATGCATGCATCCATTAGATCATACAATACCTTATCTTAGTAGGTCACTGTCTTAGGTCAAAATAACTTTGTAAAAATGTAAACATGAAATACTACAAGCTCAATCACATAATTTGACACAAGGATATTATGTGGAAACACAATTTGGGAAAAACCACCAGTAACATGCTACCCAATTTCACTCTTCTAAAGTGATGGCTTGTGAAAAGCTAACCCTATTAAAGGTTACAATAAACACTATTAAATGTGATCTATTTAAAGGATTTCAATCACTCTATTAGGAGTGAGCCTTGATAGAGGACTTTGGAACATTCCATTAGAATGTCACCCAATTAAAGGATTTACAAATGAGTGTTAGGTCAACCTTAATCCAAAGCATTTATCCACACATGTACAATTGTTAGAGAGTAACAATAGGACTTGATTTGATAATAACTTACAACTCACTTGCAGATTATATATCTCTAATTTAGTCCTGCATTCTACTTTGCATTTATACTCTTCAACTTCAACAACTTGTTCACCCTTCAAGCATTCATTTTCTTAAACCTTCTTTCTTTGTATGCCAACAATAGTCTCTTCTATTTGGCCACTAGATGAAGCAACACCCTAGACTTCTTGTCTTACTTAGGTTCTTGCACAAGACAACCTTTTCTTCTAGCCTGCTATCTCTATAACTAGAGAATTTAGACCATTTTCTGCTTAACCACAATCATCCATTTTATGGTTAGGTAAGATTCAATGAATCTACCCACTTTTCCATTTTAGTTCCGCTAGAAACTTCCTCTACAATCTTTCTTGAATTCACCTCAAAATGGTTTACCTTAAATTGTATGTGAGTAGCTCATCATAGTTATCTTCCACATGCTTCACATAATTCAAGAAATCAAATTAGTTAGCTCAGGTTTGTCAAATCTTTGATTTAACAGTGTTTGCTATCACTCGACATCTATAGTAATCTGTCACTTAGCCAATACTAGTTCACTCAACACATACTAAAGCTTACTAGTGCTCAACACCAACTAAAATTTACTCAGGATATACTAACTTTCACTCAACTTCCACTGTTTCTCTTCTTTACTCGGTACCTATTGACTTCACTAAGCTTCTACTATTTTTTGCTGAACTTGCACTATTTGCTCGACCAAGCTTGATAGACACATTTCTTTACTTGATCTTCTTCCACTCTTTTCTTGAGTAACCTTTCAATATAGAATTTAAGTAGATAAATAATATAGTATAGTATCAATGCCTTACTTGGTCTTAGTGCTCCTTTTATACACCAAATAACTCAACCTTTCTTTAGGTTCTCTTGTTATCTTCTCTTTTCAGATCCTCTTCATCAATCAACTAAATGATAGCATTTAGACAAAGAAGAAATTGTCTCACCAACAAGTAGCAAGTTTGACATCATTGAAAAAATAATAATTGTTCCATGATAAGTTCTACACTTCAAACAATCTCTTTTCAACAATCTCCAAGATTGGAGAAAGACCTAAGTTTGAGGTTCTCACATTTTTGGGAAATCTTAACCTAGAGGATCTAATCAATTGGATCGAAGAATTGGAGGAATAATTTGAGTATGAAGATATTGAGGATCATGAAAGGGTCAAATTTGTGAAGGATAAACTGAAGGGTCACACGAAAATCTGGTGGCACGAATTTAGTTGGAGCAAAATAGAAGAGGGAAGGAAAAAATCACTAGATGAGATCAAATGATGGCTAAATTGAAGTCACAATACATTCTTGTGGATTATGAGCTTGATTTGATAAAGAAAATTCAAGGGTTGAAGCAAGTAGGAGGATCTATTCAGGAGTATATAGAGCAGTTCTACCAAGCTCTCATCAGAACTAACCATGTAGAAGATGATAAAGAGAAAGTCATCCATCATCTTAATGGGTTGAGGCCAAGCATTAAGGAGGAGATGAGTGTGGTTTGAATGAAAAATATTGAAGAGGCATAGCATTTTCCCCTAAGATTTGAGCAAAATTTGAGGAAGAAATTTGATAACAAGAATAGTGAAAGAATTCACGGTGGAAGATTTGGCAGATGGTCTTATAGAGGCCGAAATGATGATAAAAATAATAAGGATGAAATGAGAAATAGTAGTAAGAACTATAGGGGAAATAATTCCAATTACTTCAATGATCAGAATAATAAAGATCAATGAGGAAGAGGTTGAGGCCAAGGATCTGGAAGAGGAGGTTTTTGTGGAAAATTGTTTCACTACGAAGAAGAAGGGTATAGAGAATTTGAATGTTTCCAATGCCAATGAAGGATAGATTAGAGAATAGAAGGCCATGCAAAAGTTTCCCATATTCATGAAAATGTCAAATCATCCCTTTCTAAAGATGCTGAAAGAGGATAAGTCCTATTAATAGAAGAGTCTTGCTAAGTGGTGAGAATGAACTTGATTAAATGAGTTTGTTTTGCGCAAGGTTTAAATGTGAAGATAAGTGTTGTGATGTGATCATTGATGGTGGAAGCACTAACAATCTAGTGTTAGAAAAGATGGTCATGAAGTTAAATTTAAAGAGGTAGAAACACCCCCATCCATACCATATTTCTTGGGTGCAAGATGACCACACGGTCATGGTCAATAAGTAGTACATGTACACACAAAATGTGCACTTCTCTAAATATTTCTATTTGAGAGATCTCATGGATTGAGAGTCCCAAATGTCAACCTAGAGCTCCCTAGTCATGGAGTGCAAATGAATGCAAATAGAAACAAAAATAGCTCTCAATTAAGACTAAGAAATGCAACCCCTTGCAAGTACACCATGAAATGGGAGATTCTAAGACAAGAGAAAGGATTCTAGTGTCCAAGGACTACCATGAATATGCTATGAAAAATACAAATAGACTGTATGAAATGCAATGAATGAAAACTAAGCTAACAATATGAGAGTGTTACAATCTTCCTTATTAAGCTAAATGTGTTACTCTATTACATAAAAGAGATCTATGCTAATGAAATGTAAGATGAAATTAATATGCTTATGCAAGAAATGAGAATGTGGCTACAAGATCATCCAAGAGCTCCAAGGGCACCTATGGAAAAACTTACATCATAACACTTATGCAAAGAAGATGGATCCTTAGATGAGGAGAGAGATCTCCATTTTAAAGAAGTAAAGATGATAGAGATCATGGGACAAGAAGATCTAGTAAAGGGTGGGGAGTTGACTTTTGTATGATCCATGTACAAGATCATTTCCACCAACAAGAAAGAGTTGAATTTTGTATCTCCATGTTAGACAAAAAGTCTTTTATTTTATTTTTAAAATGGGAAAATGACTTTATTTGTGCAACTTAGGATAAGAGATGAAAAGGGTATTTTATTTAATCAAAGGGGGGAATATTAATTTTAATTAACTATGAACTTAGGATATAGTGGTCAAACATTAGGATAAAATCAAATAAATTGATTTAAAAAAAGTTGATCTAGATAAATAATTTAATAATTTAGAAAAAATACTAAGAAGGGGGAATAATAGTTTAGGTGACCATTTTTTATTGATTACATTTTCCCCTCTTTGACTAACGTGTGATTGGTCTAGGAACACATTATGCCAAAGAATGAAGAAGGCAAATAAGTTGAAACAAATAGAGAGGTTTGACTCCAAAGAACAAAGTGCAAAGTGAGATAGAAAATCTTGAGTACACAACCTGGTAGTGAAAAATACTAAATACTAGGGGAGAGAGAGACCATTTCAGAACTCAAGATGTGGACTAATATGTCAAGAAAAGTAGATAAATAAAGATAAAATGGAAAGGTCAAGCATTTGCTCCTGAGAAATAGATAGTAATAGAAAGCAATTTGCAGTAATGATAGAATATTCTTGCCCCCTTAGGTCGAAATCAAAATAAGGTAGAGGTGATGTAGAAATGAGGAAAACAAGATCAAATTGCAATAAAGAAAGGTTTGAGATGGCATATAAGCAATTAAAATCCAAGAGTGGCCACTAACAAGTGATAGAATACCCTAGTTTGATCGAGGAAGATAAAGCATTAGAATGAGGTCACATCAAGGAGAAATATAAAATGAAATGAGCAAGAAGTATGGGAGAGAGTAGAAATGATGAAGAAATGATGATACCTCAACGAGGTTCAAAGATTAGGCCTCAAAGGGTTAGCTAACTACATAGAATAAGAAAAAAAATTAAAATACAATTTTAATCGTCAAGATGAACTCAAATTTCAATTTGAACTGTAAAAATGGATTGAGGACATCAAAATTGGCTAGGGGTGCATTTTTTGCGCAAATCGAAGGAGTTAAATAATTAGGTCAAAATTAGGTCAAAAGACTATATAAGGGTTCCAAGTGTCATTTTCAATTCATTTGAATTTTTATGATTTTGAGATCTTTTAAGCATTTGAGATTGATAGCAATGGCATAGGTAGAGATTTTGACTGATAAACATCATTTCGAGTGAAATTTGTTGCATAATCTACTTGCCGACTATGATGCCCCACTGACTTTTCACCTTTTTGGGATTTTTATGTCATTTTTTTGATCATTTTAGCCATTTTCATAGGATTTCATAGGTTTTTATATAATATTGTCTGATACTTTAAAAGTATTAGATGATAATTGTATGAACTATTGTGCGATACAATATAGTATCGTACGAGTATAGAAAACTCCATCGTACGAGCACCACCCTTTAGTCATATGAAATGGTGTGAAGTATTGCACGAGTAATTTATAAAGTATCACATGATATAAAATAGCCAAAAGTATCACACATTATTAGGAGGAAGTATCATACAGTGCAGTTTTGATCATTTTTTTTCTTCATGTTTTTGGTTATTTAGCTCAGTTTTTGTACTTGCATAGTAGAGTAGAAGCATTTATGAGCTTGTTTTGATACATCATGATAGGTATTGACATGTTTTTACATATTTTTTTTCCTAGGTTTGATAATTAGAGCCTTCAAGGTTGTGGGGCAAAGATTAGTGTAATTTTTGGATGCTGAGCAAGGGTGAACACTAGCAACCATGGGGTTTGTATGGTTGATACAAATGTCCCATATTTGGGAAAAATATGGCCTTCTAATACCACTCATGGAGAGGTTGCATAGAAAGAATAACACCTTCCATTTGCCTACTAGAGAGGTGAATATTACCCTAGAGGATGTGTATCACATCTTTCAAGTGCTTTATCATGGAGAGTTGGTGAGTGTGATGAGTATGTTTAGATGTTTTTCTTTACTTAATTTTTGTCATTATCATGAGTGCTGATATGAGTTTTGTGTACCAAAGGTGTACTATGATTAGACCCCAATAGAGGGGAGGGTTTTAGTAAAGGAGATATTTCAAGATGTCATTATCTTGAATAAACACATGAGTTGGGAGAGATTGGTGGGTGAGTACAGGGATCAATACCTAGTGTCTTGTATAGTGTGCTCACTGGTAGTGCATGCTTTGGTTACTAACATGAGCTAGAAGGTCTTCCCATTGGGCTAAGGGAGACTGGTGATGGAATTTGTGGGGTTATTGAGGTGGATGACATGGGGGCTAGCTATACTAGTAGACATGTACCATGAGATACATGAGATCATCTACCAAGAGGGCCAGACATGGGTATGTGGAGCTATGCTACCACAGATATGGGCATGGGTTCATATTATAGTGATTTGACCAAGAGTGCAATCTGGTAGTAGAGATACCCATTTATTTACATATACTTAGGCATCATAACGTAGCCTCATAGTGGGGATATCACATATTACCAGTGAATTTTTGATGAGCTACTAGCTTTTGAGTGGAGGCCATACAAGGGATGTGAGGGGTGGAATGAGACAACATATGGGCTTGGCTAAATGTTCTATAATAGGCAATTACTAGGCCAACACTCATAGATTGTGGAGAGATTTTTCATCACACGAGTGTAGAGGCAATTTAGATGGTGCAAGATGGTGTCGACAGAGACAACCACCTATGTGAGGTTTAGGGGGGAGGAGAACCTCAGATGGTTCCCTATGTTGGATTACTTTTTAATAATGAAGGAGATGACATGGTTATAGTGGGAGAGGTGGGATTACCTCTTAGATGTTGGAGATGTAGGAGTAGATCATGCTTATGCATGGGAGAGGAAGAGGTACCCATTTCCTAGGTTTACTATTCTAGATGCATTACTGAGCAATACTGGACATCGGGGTGTGCATAGGAGGGAGAGGGGTAGTAGCTCCATAGGTGCATTGAGTAGCAATCCTTGAGAATGCATTTAGGTAGAGATGGAGGAGGTAGAGGAGGAGGAGGAGGAGAGGGGGGAGGAGGAGGAGATATAGATCAAGAAACTACAGATGGAGAGGGCTAGGGAGATGAGAGTTAAGTAGAGACCAAAGTAACCTAAAATGAACCCTAAAAATGCATAATATTATGCAAAAAGGTTTTCAAGAGACACATAATTAGACTCTAATTTTTATCATTGAACTATATTTAAAGACATTGACATATCATACAATCATCACTTGTATAACTATGAGGATATGCATATGGTCTATATTAGATAAAATGTGGGAACCACCTAAGCATCAAAAGACATATAAGTCAAGATGAATAATGCAGTAAGGTTCCCTAAGTTTAGTATAGAAAGATTACACCTGTATCAAGGAATAAGCACCATGATAACCCCCAAGTGTGGTCTTTCAAAATCAGGGAAGAATGATACATTGTAGATCCAAAATGTCAAGTAGGAAAAACATGAATTCTCATGATACCTTAGATTAGAAAAGCATACCCACAAGCAAAAAAAAGTAAAAACATGCCCCATGCCCCCAGTCTTCTAGTCCATGACATCCTCGAGAGACTATTAGGGAGGGAACACTTAACAAATATATCATCATAGACAACACATAAAGAAAATAAAGTTAGTCAAATCTCAACCAAGTTTAATGTTTAGGTGCACGTGTGTAAGTCACATGACCATCTCTTTTAGGACTTGAATTTGACAATGAAAAATATTGTAACATCCTAGAGCATAGTTGAGGTATCCAAAAAGTATTGAAAAAAATTGATGTCAAGGGGAAGTGTTGAGAAACACTGTTAGACAAGTTGCCAAAGAAACACCAACACATAAGGAGACCTTGATAATGAAACAATTTGTGCCCCCTAGACCTAGATGCGAGAGTCAATTCCAAGCTAGGCAGGGCAAAGTGAGAATGAAGTGAATGAGTGTGAAAGAAAGATTGATAGACATAGGTGCTAGGGTCTCAAGTCACGTATGTTTCCAAATTTTCACCACTTGGAAATTATTTTAGTAAATTTTATGATTTTTTTGTATTTATTTTTTATTTTTTTGGTGATACATCAAAGTTCCTATTGCTAGGCTTTCACTAAGATGATCATTTTTTGTGACATTTTCTATTCTAAAAGATTTTTTCAGCATCATATATGCTTTTTTTGGATTATTTTTTCAGGATCATAGAATATGTACAAATAGATGAGTAGAAAGTTGAATAACTTCAACCTATTTAGTAAAATACTCAGTAGCTATGATAATGAAATTATGTATACTAGATAAACTTGGATGAATCTTGCCAACCAAGTCAAAGCCTATTACTAGAAAGGCCAGTGTGTAATAGAAGAGATGAGTTCACCCCAGGAGCATGAATCAAGTTTCCATGTATCTGACACTTCTTATAGGATTTAGCATATCAGACAACATCAACTTGCATAGTTGGCCAATAATAACCTACCTAAACAATTAATGAGAAGGTGCAAGGCCATTAGAATGTGACCCACAAATGTCATCATGAACTTTGACTAATGCCTTTTCAGACTCATCTATATCCAGATACCTAAGGAGTGTTCCATCTAAGCTCTTTCTATAGAGGCCACAAGAGACAAGAGTGTAATGGGAAGCATTACAGATAAGCTGACATTTTTCATTGTGTGTGAGATTTTAGGAATGATTTGGTCACATAAATAGGAGAAAAAAGTGGAACAGTAGGATGAATCATGACTGATAATAATGCAAATTAATTGGTCATCTAGGGAGTCATAAGCAGGATGGCACAATTTTTCCATGAGGAAATCAGATCAAGATTCATGCTCTTGTTGTAGTTGTTGGAAATATTCAAGACTATGCTAGGTTACTAAGAGGGGAGGGGTGAATCAGTAACCTCAAAAACTTTACCAAAAACATATCTTAATTGCAATAATCCAATAATCATTAAATCATTAAATTAGATCTAATCTACATGCATGAGAAACTAAAAACATTCATGGCACATGAACACAATAATTTGGTAACCCAGAAACCTTCCAAAAAGAAAGTAAAACTGGGGTGGAGATGATACCCACAAAACTTCAATATTGTAGCATAAAGTTGGCCTGTAAAGGCTTACAATGATCACTTCTGATGATCTGACCTATTAGGAGCAATTAGGACTAGTAGGTCCACCTTGTTAGAGGATTTGCAAACATACAATGAAGTATGCACTCGGTAAAGATATTTGACAAAAGACTGTTAAGTCTACCTTGTTAGAGGATTTTAACTAGTTCACTTATTAGAATAAAACAATTGATCTCTAGCTTACAACTGATTTGATGATAGAGATTCTTTGAAGTACTGATCACCTTTATGTGGTAGATATGACTTTGCTACTCCTTTACTGATATGGCCTTACAATATACTTTGCTACTGATTCTCATTCGCATGCATACATACATTCATCTATTCATTCCTTCATATATATTGGATATGATACAATACATTACATATATATATCAATCCAATTTATAAAACTAAAAAGTTAGAAAATACACAAGTTAACACCAATATTACAAAGTCAGCTCGAATGAAGACATTCAAGTTCTAAAGACCAACTTGGTGAAATTTTGATACATGACATCCACTATCATTACTCGACATCATCATGCATTTAGTAGAAGTAGAATCTTAGTCCATACTAATCATCTTATAGTAGTCTCAAACTCGGTTTGCACTAGCAACTCGGTAGATACTGTATGACTTGGTAGAAACTGAATTACACATTTACCATGACTGCACTTGGTAAACACTAACTTCACTTCACATGAACTATTGGCTTAGTTTTAATTGCGAAGCTTGGTAACCTCTGAGCTACTCGGGTTGAGCTGCTGGACTTCACACTAGTTGAATTCACTTGGTAACCACTGGGATGCTCGGTGGGAACTATAAAGCTCAGTGGCTACTGAATTAAATGGAAAACACTGTAGACTATTTAATGAGCTCAGTAACCATACAAAATATGAATAAGTGTTGTCACTAATAACAAACTTGACTTAATGTCAATAATCTCCCACTTTGGCATTAGTGAAAAAAATACTTATCAGCCAAAACTTATATACATCATAGGTGATACTGGCTCGGTACCATTTACTGATTTTTTTTGATATTTTTCAAAATTTTCCTTTGTAAGTATATATAATATACTTTCTTTTCTTTTGCATGATTCTCCCCCATACAATATACATACTACTTCTCATACTGATTCTCCCCCTTTTTAACAATAATGCCAAAGATTTACTCAAAAATTATTTACATAGAGACACCAATATAAGAAAGAAACTTAGAATGTACCTTAAGTATGAGTGCTAAAGTCTTATCCCAATTTTCTTGCAAAACTTTGCACGTATGTAGAGCAACTTGGACTTCTGCAGAGAGTTCTATCATGTGATCTGCAATTGAGAATTTTTTTCATGGATTAATGTTTTTGAGTAAACAATGTGCTTCCACATTGTTTCCATGATGGGAAGGATCATATTTTGAATATCTATCAGTGAAGATTGGATCCTTGCTTCCTCTCTAAGCAATTCTGCATGCATATTTGACAAGAATCTGATTTTCATATGATGTGCAGAGCTTGAACTAGGGTCAAGTTGCAACTACTATGCACTCACCTTCAGATCTTCATCAATCTTTGTCAGTTTTCCCTTTATTTCCTTTGTGAACTTGGTAACATTACATAATTTTCCAAAAAGTGATGTTTTATTTGTGTAAGAGTTTTCAATATTGGTCAAAATTGAGGAAAGTTCCACTTGCTAAATGACAAATTATTGAGCAATGTGCTCAAGCACTTTGTTATCGAATTTCTTCTCTACTTTCTCAATCAATTTATCTTGACCACTAGAGTCCTCATTAAACTTTTGGACTGCTTCTTCCAATTGAAACAAAATGTGTTGAGAAGTATCAACTTCAACAACTATTACCTTAGTCAAAATATTTTTAGCATTTTCAATGATTTTATATTCTCTGTCTCTTTCCTCTCTTAATTTCTTCTATCTCACTTTCTTTTGGAGGAGTTTACTAGCTATTTACATTTGATCTGCAGTGGCATTATCAAAATCCCACTTTGGAATCTCAATCTCTTCATATAGATCAATATCCTCCTCTATCTCCTTTCCACTCAAAAGTCTTATACTTGGTTGAGCCTTAGGTTCAATTGCCTTTGCACATAATGCCTTAGAATCTGGAATGGAAACAATAGTAGAGATAGTAGGACTAGTAGTAAAAATTGATATAGTACCAATAGATGGAACACTGATTGGTATGCTTACTGCATCTAAAACTAATATAGAAAACAAAAATGTAGAGTCCAAAATTGTAGAACTTGAAATTGTACTTAGTGTTGAAGAACACAAAATTGTAGAACATGCTGTAGTCATTGCTATTGATGTGACTCAGGAACTGAAGAAGTGGGAGGTTTTAGCTTCATAGATGAAGTGGTAGACACTTCCATTAGTGATGTGCTAATTTGTGAGGGAGAAAAGAGTGATTGGATATTTGATGTATCTACTGTGGTCACAATCAAACTTGGTAAAGCTGTCTTCGAACTTGATGTAGATACTGATTTACTTGGAGAATGAGGAAGTAAGGAAATGAATGCTAATACTATCTTTATAGGATCAATCTCCTCATCATCTTCTTTGTCTTCCTCAGTAGCTTCTTCCTCTTTATCTTCTTCAACTTCTTCATTGTTAAACTGTATTGTCTCAAAGTGTGTTCCTTCTTCCTCATCATCACTGTCATCATCCTTAATTTCTACTAGAAAGTCACTCTAATTATGCAAGTGATAAATGTTTTTCCACATGCCTATAACATTCTTGACTACATGCTCTATATTTTTTAACAAAATTAAACAAGTATTGAATCTAAGAGTCATCTTATCTTCATTTTTCTTCAAAGACTCTTTTACCTTAGCATTGGTAATGCTTGGTAACAACTGCCTCAGGGTTTGTTGATAGATATATTTTTCTATCTACATAGCTAAGTCCCATCTTGGCTTCAACTTCTCTAATAGTTCATTAGAAATCTGGGAGGCTATTTGATCAAGGGAATACTTCTATTTGCCCATCTTGGTTAGCACCAATTCTTCAATCTGCTTCTTCTCAGCCTCTGTGCTAGTCTCATACTTCAATGATTTGAAGTTGGTTATGCCTGCACTTGCTTCCAACTATTTTAGTTTTTCTTGGAATGTGAGAGGAGGCTTGCTAAACACAACTTCACTACCTTTCTTCCTGGATCTTCTAGTAAACACTATAGTGGATGACTTGGGTGACTTGGTGATGATCACCTTGCCTTTCTTCTTTACTAGCTCTTCTTCCTTTTCTAACTCTTCTTCATCCTCTACATCATCATCATCATCTTCTCCCTTACCCTCAGTCAACATAAGATGTATGCTAGATTTGAGTTTTTCTATTCTCCTCTTTCCTTTATTAACCGCCTGTGGAAGCTTGATTTCAAGCTCTATTCTTTCCTTAGCCTCATCATATGTTCCAAAGTGTGGTGCCTTTGGATCAATAGGTTTGTTTATCAAGTCCTCAATTATGTCTTTTTCTTCATTAATGTTTACCTCATAGGGAAGAGGTTTTACCCATACAACTCTTGGAATCATTTCCTGAATGTAGACTTTGTCACTGTCTACCATGAAACAAACATCATCTTTGTAATCTTCAACCAATTTTTGAAGAATCTTGAATCTATTATTGATTTTATCCTCAAAGACATCAAAGTAGTTATCCATTATGCTGTCAAAATTCTCACCCATTTCTACAATATATTCATTAATCTGATACAAAACTGGCACATCCTTTCTCCATATGATTGTACCTTTAGAAGGGAAAAAATTTTGAACATAGAAAAATAGACATGTAAAAAATGAACCAAATTTACAAGGATTGTTCTTGGATATCCTTATACTTTTCATGTTTTTGTTAAATTATTTCAACAACAAGTCTACAAGATCAAATGACAGATTGTTCTTCATGAATTTGAATGCCAAGTCTACTACTTCACATGATGCACTATTTAGATGACTAGAACTATAGATCTTGTGTGCTATCACATGTATGCTGAATTTCAGTTCTACATCTATTACACTACTAGTTTTCATGCCTTTGCCATCCCATTCAGCTAGGGTTTTCTTCTCTAACTCTGCCTGACCTAGGGTTTTAGTAGTTTTGGCTTTGGAAAGCATGGGAAGGCTGGTGATATGATGAATCATCTTCTTAGTGATCAAAATTGGTTGGTCAAGCCATAACTGATCGTTATGAACTCGACTTAGGATGTATCTGATCCATTTGTTTTGGAAACTCTAGGGCAGGTGGGGAATGTGGGTTAAACCTTTATTTTCCAAGTGCTTATGTTTGGGTTTAAGAACACCATTCACACACAATTCACCTAAGGAATCTTCCATATCTAGGGTTCTAATTTCTTGAATTGCACACTTAAAATGAGTCCAAATATCATTAATGAGTAGTACCTTAGGAGGGATTTGCAATTGTACTCCATTTGGATCAAGGGTTTCTGCAATTACTAGTACAAGTTTGAAATCTGGTGGTTTCCATTTGACTCCTTAGACCAACATTTTTGACCCTTTCTTTTCCTTGCTGCTACTACTTGATGCTACCATGAGTACTCAATAGGTTATAGAAAACTTAAAAAATTGTTACTACAAATTCCGCTCAGAATCACTTGACTGCTTCTGCAATTTGCTTGATCGCAACAATACTTTAAAATTCTTGGTTAAAAATGAGTTCGATCTTCTACCTTTTGATAAAATTTTACAATTAGTGCTTGGAATGAAAGTATCATTATGCTTGATAGGCTATTATCCACCATTTTCTTAGATGGCTTACTGAATGCTTCTTAACTCAATAACCAAACATGTGTGACTAGTTACTCCCGACCTTGCTCGGTAGAGTCCATGACCCAACCTTACTTGATATATAAAGTAACTCAGTGATAACTAATCTAATCTTTTGTGATCTCTTTGTATCTTGAATACTAATTTGGATCTTTGCTTCCTTTCAATTTTGGAACTATTTAGATGTGATCATGATAACACAGTTCCAGTTGTTGCTTAAGAACTTAGTTTGAAATGGTGGAGTCACCCACTTCTTAGGTGACATGACCATCATTACTTAGACTAGCTTCCTTGGTGGATTTAGGAATCCATTGCTGCCTCATTTTCTTTCTGATGTTGTATGCCTTAGCTTTCTTTTCATCTTCAATTCTACCTATATTCATGCAATTCTTGGCTAGATGACCAAGTTCTGTACAAGTGTAACATCTTATGGTGGTATCTCTATTCCTTGTGTGATGTTTAACATAGTTCATGCCAATGTGTCCATACTCTCCATAGTAGTGAGATCTGCACTAGGTATTGTAGTCCCAACCAAATATTGCTTTCACAATTTTCTCTGCTAGATTGAATGTCTTGGTTCTACAGTTTGATGCCTTGTGACCTTGTTTCTTGCATTTGTGACATTTTCCTTCAAATTTTGGTTTCTCTTTACATTCATTAGCCTTGTGACCATGTTGATTGCAATTGTAACATTTACCATTGAATTTTTCTCTACCATTACTCCAACATTTTTTTGATGTATGACCTATCTTAACACAGTAATTGCAAGTAGGTCTTTGATTCCTTTGAGCACCTTGTTTGGAGGATTCAACTTCTTCTTCTTTGTATCCAATTCCTACTTTACCCTTTTGTCTATAGAGATACTACTCATTTAGTTGATTCAATTGATTCATGTCTGCTTGGGATTTCATCATTCTCTCATTGATTTTCTTTTCAGTGTTTAGGTCATTTTTCAATCTTTCATTGATTTTCTTTTTAGATCTCAGTTCACTTCTTAATCTTTCATTGATTTGTCTTTATGAATTTAGACCATTCCTTAATCTTTCATTGATTTGTCTTTGACTCATGAATTCTTTATTTGCATTTCAGATTTGATCTATAAGATCTTCATGCTGAATGGATTGGTTCTGGATCTCATTGTTTCTTCCATCCATTTCTTCTTTCATCTTGTTTCTTTGTTCCAAGATTTCACATAGCCTTATTGATTGAATTTCTTGTTCTCTTTTGAGCTTTCTTATTTCTTCTTGTAGGGAACCATTCTTCTTTAAGAGTTCTTTGATTGCATCATTTACTTCATTTGAACTTCTTGAGCGAAAAGGTCTTCAATCTTTTCTTCAATGTACTGGTGATCATTCATCTGATTTGCAAGTTCCTTCCTTCTTTTCAAGGATTGGGAAAGTTGCTCCTTGGCTTTCTTGATTTGTACAATGGCCATTTCTAGATCTAACTTTTCATTGTCAATTGCCTTATCAAGTCTGAATATCTCCATTGTTCTTGATCTTTGCTCGAGTTGTTAAGCTTTATCCTAAGAACCATAAATGCTCTAATACCAATTGTTGGAAATATTTAAGACTATGCTAGGTTATTGAAAGGGGAGGGGTGAATCAATAACCTCAAAAAAATTACCAAAATAAGATCTTAATTGCAATAATCCAATAATCATTAAATCATTAAATCGGATCTAATCTTCATGCATGAGAAATTGAAAACATTTATGGCACATGAACATAATAATTTGGTAACCTAGAAACCTTCCAAAAAGAAAGTAAAACTAGGGTGGGGATGATACCCACAAAATTTCAATGCTGCAACATAAAGTTGGCCTGTTAAGGCTTACATTGATCACTTCTAATGATCTGCCCTACTAGGAGCAGTTAGGATTGCTAGGTCCACCTTGTTAGAGGATTTGTAAACATACAATGAAGTATACACTTAGTAAAGAGATTTGACAAAAGACTGTTAAGTCTACCTTGTTAGAGGATTTGAACTGGTTCACCTATTAGAATGAAACAACTGATCTTTAGCTTACAAATGATTTGCTGATAGAGATTCTTTGAAGTACTAATCACTTTATGTGATAGATATGACTTTTTTGCTCACTTATAGATATGGCCTTACAATATACTTTGCTACTGATTCTCATTCACATGCATACATACATTCATCTATTCGTTCCTTCATATATATATTGGATATGATATGATACATTACATATATATATCAATCCAATTTATAAAACTATAAAGTCAACTTGGTGAAGTTCTGATACACAACATCCACTATCATTACTTATCATCATCATCCATTTGGTAGAAGTAGAAGCTTAGTCCATACTAATCATCTCAGAGTAGTCTCAAACTCGGTCTGTACTGGTGACTCGATAGATATTGTGTAACTTGGTAGAAACTAAATTACACATTTACCATGACTACACTCAGTAAACACTAACGTCACTTCACATGAACTGTTGGCTCAGTTTAAACTCTGAAGCTTGGTAACCTTTGAATTACTCGAGTTGAGTTGCTAGACTTCACACTAATTGAATTCACTTGGTAACCACTGGGATGCTCGGTAGGAACTGTAAAGCTTGGTGGCTACTAAATTACATGGAAAACACTATAGACTATTCAATGAGCTTGATAACCATACAAAATCTAAATAAGTGTTGTCACTAATAACAAACTTGAATTAATTTCAACAACAAGATAGATGCTAAAGTTTCCATAACATCAACAATCTTATTTTATGCCCTAGGAATTTTTTGGAAGGTAAAAAAATGTGAAGTAGTTCCTCAAGGCATCAATCAATTTCTTGTAAGGTATTAACTTGTCATCCTTAGTTTGGTACTCATTGTTAACTTGATTGATGACAAGTTGGGAATCTCCATAGATATGTAGCTTTATTATTCTCACTTCAAGGAATAGCTTGATTCTATTAGTCAGAGCCTCATATTCAACTATATTATTTGTGCATGGAAATAATAGCTTATAAGATTTTGGAATGGTGTAGCCATGCGATGTGACAAATAACATTCCAACACCAACACCATTTAGAGTATATGACCCATCAAAGAATATCTTCTAGGTTCTTTTTGTAACATACTTGATAGATGCATATGGGACTATCTATGATGGGGAATGCATCCAGTTGATCAACAATAGCCAATCCTTTAATGGCCTTACATTCAATATATTGAAGGTGAAATTATGAAAGAATTATAATCCATTTTGTTAGTTGACCCATAAGCACTACCTTACTCAAGAGATATTTCAAAGGATCAATTTTGGAAACCAACTACATGGTGTTGCAAAGAAGGAAGATCGTTGTTAAAGAATGTTTCCAATCATTGTTTTATAATTGATGTCAAACCTACTATATGCTGGAATGACAATTTCTTATAAGATCCAAGTACTATCACTTAGAAATATTGGAAGAATAAATTGCAACAAGATTGTCTGCACAACTTAACTAAGTTCATTAGTGAATGAAGAGTAAGCTAGTTTGAGCCGAGTAGATTTTTAGTTAGTGTCAAGAAAAAACAAAATCTAGTGTGTACTGAGTGATAGAAAAGGAGCCGAGCATATTCAGGTGTTGAGCAAAGTAATAGTTACTGAGCATCAGTAAAACTTAGAGGATGTAGAGCGAATCCATCATAGGTGTTGAGCATCAGTAATACATAGTTGATGCTGAGTAACATAGTATGTGTCGAGCACCAAAATTTCAATAGTGCTGAGTTGTTGCATTATTGGAAAAGTCAAAGATTTGCCAAATCTGAGCTGACAAGTTTGTTACCTTGAATTTTGTGAACTAGTTGGAGGATAAGGATGATGAGCTCGTGGCACAGAATTTTAGATAAACTATTTTTGAGAAAATTCAAGAGGATTCTTCATGATGTTTCTAGAAGGAACAAGATATGGGTTAGATTCAATGAATCCTACCTAATCCATTCAAACTAAAATTTAAGGAGGGAAGAATTGAGTGGGAAAAGCAATTCCAGGCTTCTATTTAAGGAGTCATAGACCAAGAAGCAAGAGTTGCTAGGGTGCCAAATTGCAAAGTGGTTAAAGGGTGTCAAGGAGAAGGCATTGAGAGAAGGAGGAAGAAAAAAGCATAGAGACTCTACTTTGATAAGTGGTCAGAAAGAAGGTTCTACTAGTATATCAAGCATGAAGACTCAAGGATACAAAGCTTGAAAGGAGGACAAGCTATCAGAGCTACAAACACTGAAAGCCAGGCAATGTTATGAGCTAAAAAGAGATATGAAACCTACAAGATAAGTTGTGAACTATAATTAGGTCAAAAGCCCTTGTTGTTACTCTCTAATGATTGTACAAAATAGGGTAAAATCTTATGGACTTAGTGTTGTAATATCTTATTGGAAAGAATGCTTTTGAGAGGGGGGGGGGGGGGTGGTGAATCAGAAGTATTAACTTCTAACCTATTTTAAAATCCTTAATAACATATCTTTAAAATGAACATGCATGCATAGAAACATTAAAAAATCATGAGAAACAAATATGCATCACCACATTACACTTGAGTTTTTGGTAACCCAGAAACCCTCCAGGAATAAGAAGGTAAAACTAGGGTGGGGATGATACCCACAAAAATTATTGCAGCAATAATGTTTAACCACTTCTGATGGTCTGCGCTGTCAAAGGCCTGCCCTGTTAAAGGCTTTACACTGTATCGATAGTGACCTGGTTAAAGGATTTGCAAACAGTTTACATGAAGTGCTACCCTGTCAAAGGATTTAATCACCTATTTAAAGGATCTACAAGATAGCTGTTAAGCTAACCCATCATCATAGGATTTCCTTTCTAATACAATGGCTAAAGAGTATTAGGTATAATAAACCTGATAGCTTACAATCCTTGATTGCTGAATACAGGCACTTGATCTGCTTTCTTCTGACCTTGATCCTCTGAAATCTGATACTCATTTGTGTCACCTACTTCATTCTTGATTAACTGGATATTTAATTGCTGATCTCTTCCTCTAACTCTTTTTACTCTTCACTCTGAACTCCACTAGTGATTTCGTTTTCTCCTTCATCCATCTATATGATCAAATGAGATTTCATCTTCCTTATAAAGACATTTGAAGACTTAGGGTTAGACATGGATCTACGATCCATATTGAATTTTTGATTCCAGCTCATTCCTTACACTTTTATCATTGGTTGCATGCCTTCTCCATTTTTCTTATTGGTTGCATGTAGATTGCATAGGAAATATAAATGATTTGAACTTATCACTTAAATCATTCAAGATTCGCCATATGTCAACCATGAAAATGGTTTACATTTGAGTTTGTGAAGTTAGAGACTCATATGCTTATTCTGAGTTACTCGACACTTACTACTTCCTGATGCTCGACACCTTCTGTAACTCAGCTCCTGTATATGCTCGATACCTTCTGTAACTTGGCTCTTATATCATTCCTATCTTGCTTGGCATCCTTTATGACTCGACACCTAAATATTTCTCAGCACTTGGATCATGCTTGGCACCTGTAGTCACTCGACATCTGAAGGCTTTCTTGACTTGGCACAAGCTGTGGCTTGGCATACATAGTGTACTCGATTTTAATGTAGAAAGTGGTTAAGTGTGTTGGCAATCAAGTGTCAAAACCATTCTTAGACTAACAATCTCCCCCTTTGACATGAGTGTCAAAAACACTTAACTAAGCATTATTTATCTAATCTTATGAGTACGTTCACTGATCTGCTTGGTATATATACAAAGGTTTAAAGACTTTATCAAAATATTGTAACTTACAATATATACCTCAAAATTATTATAACTCCCCTTGAGTTGATCAAGCCTTGTCATGTAATGAATTCTGATGTCTTGTGCCATATGCCTAATATATCTTCATAATAACATTCACAATATTATCTCCCCCTTAGAATATTATCTCCCCCTTTTTGATACTAATGTCAAAAGGTCCTGAATAGTAATGCCATGCTTGGCCAAAAATGTCTTATTTACCTCAAGGAGTATTTGGAGAGCTGCATCCTAGTTGTTTAAGGCAATATCCAATGACTTTTGTTGGATTGCAAGCTCTGCTGCTAGATCAACAAGTCCTTCATGTGTAGAATTATTTGGATCCTTCTTTAGGACTGTTTCTGCATTCATTTGCTCCTTATGTAATACTTCTAAGTGAGGGGTGATGGAGGCTTGAATTTGCATCAGCTTTTCTTTGATAATGGCCTCTTCTGCTGATAATGCAACTAATTCCCTTTGAGTGTGAAGTGTTTGAGAAAATTGCCTTTCACTTTGTGTAAGATATGAGGGTAGTTGCATGCTAGAGAGCTTTAATTTACTCTCAAGGTTCAAAATTTTTGGATTTATTTCTTGTGTGAACCTGGAAAAATCACACAATTTTCTATAAAGGAAAAATATGTTCCCTAATACACTCTTTACATTTTCCAATTTCTTGGCTAGGTCAACCTGTCCCAAAATTATGTTATTAGCTATTTTTTGGTTGAATTTGCCTACAAACTTCTTTTCTGACCATTCCATTAGTTTTACATTAGTATCATGGTCTTCATTATTCACTTGGTCAACTATATCAGATAATTGCTCAAGTATTGGCCTGTTTGCATCCGGAGGTTGAAGACTAAAAGCATCCATGAATATATCTTTTATCTCATTCATTACCTACTTGTATTTGTAGTCTTTCCTCATTGCTTCTTGCCTCCTTCTCTCATCCAATGCACTTTGTATTTCATTCATCTTTTCCTCATTTAGAGTGCTTGAATCATAATAGGGTATTTTAATCTCTTCATCCAGCTCAGAAATACCATAATGAATGGTCTTGACCACCCTAGTAGAGCTTGAGCTTGGTGTACAGATATGCAAGGTAATTATTTTAGTACTTAGCTTATGACTGGGTTTGGTGGGAGTTCCTATTTTTGGTAATTCAACCAAAGTTTGTATTGCAGACTCCTCTTTATCTTGTGTTTCTTCTTTGTCCTCTTCTTCTTGCTTGGCTTCTTCTTGTGTTACTACTATTGGAGGTGTACTCGCTATCTGAACTATTATCCCTATGACTACCTCTGTTGTTGCACTCTACTCCTGATGAGCTTGAATGGCTATCCTTGGTGGTGATGGAGGTGGTAGAAATGTAAGCCCAATAGTTTGAATGATTTGAGGTGGTTCTTGTGGTAACACCTTGGCTTCTTTGAGTTTGTCTACTAACTTTTGGAGATCATCCACATTGACCAATATAGGACTCGTACAAAATTGCACTTGTTGAGTTGTTTGGTCAAGGATGTTAGTAAGATCTACTATAGTTAATGGATTGATGTTTTGACACATGGTGTCAACAACATCCTTAATCTTTATGATTTCTATAGTTGTGGTTGTAGAGTGAGGCGGGCTAGGAGGTGAAAGTTGTGTGGCTTGCACACTTTGCTGCTCATCAATTCCTTTGTCTTCATCTTTTCCTTCCTCCTCTCTTTCTTTCTTGTTTTCTTCTTCTTAAACTTTTTTCTCTTCTTTTGTCTTCTCTTCTCTCCTCTTCCTTCTTTCCTCAGGTTTAGCAACAGCTTCCTCTTTGTATTCTTCTTCAAGGACATCTTCAGTTGTCTTGTACAAGTTTTTCCAAACTCTTGTAGTTCTTTGTAAAACTTCTTCAATTTTGTTTTGTAAGATGGAGAATGCCCTATATTTAAGTGTAAACCTTTTACTATGTCATTTGACTGCTTGAGTTACCCGTTCTTTTGTTAAATTAGATAGTAGGTTTGCCAGGGTTGATTCCCTCATCTCTTTCTCCATCATTAGATAGAAATGCCATCTATCTTCTATAGTTTTAGACAATTCCTTTAGCAATTGTCCATCTAGTTCAAGAGGTGTATACTTGAACTGTGCCAGTAATGCATAGATTGATTCTTCTATGCTATTTTGTTCCTCTCTACTGAACTTATTGAAATCAATCTTTTTCATTTCACTTAAGTCTCCATTCCTAATCTTCTCACATAATATATCAATTGAAGATTTAGGAGGATGACTTACCCTTTCAGTCTGATCTTCTTCATTAGTATTAGGTTGGGCCACATATCTTTTCCTTTTCATTGGCTCTTCCTGTGCCTTTTTGACTATGTTCTTCTTCTTTGTGGCTTCCTCTTTGGCCTTTTGGGTAGAGACACTTGTTGTAGCTCTGGTTGTTGGCTTCTTGGGCGATTGCATGACAACTTTCTTTGGTGAAGGCTGAGAAGCAGGAGGTGTCTTTGTCTTCCTTTTGATGACTCTGCCTTTGAGGGGTGCTTCCTTGGTTTCTGCTTCCTCGGCACTCTCATCTTTCTTTTTTCTTTGACTTTGTGTCAATTCAAGTGGATCTTGTTCTGGGTCACCTTCTTCTTCTCCTTCACTAATCTCTTCTGATTCAAGTGCTGCACTTGATTTTTCAACACCAAATTTCTTCTTTATTTGCTTTACCAACTTGTCCTTCTTGATTGCTGTGGCTATCTTGAGTTCTATAAAAACTCTTGATTTGACAGTGTCATATGTCCCAAATTTCTTTGCAAATTTGTCCATTTCCTCGGCAAGTAATGCTTTGATGGTTGCAGAAGTTGATCAACATCAAGCTCATATCCCAATGGTCTAAGCCATCTTGTTCTAGGAAGGACTGCTTGAATGTAGGTATAATCAATATCAACAAGAAAACATATGTCATTTACATGCTTTTCTACTAGTGAAACTGGTATTCTCATTCTTTTCTTCATTGTATTTTTGAAATCCTCAAAATAGATAGACATTTGATCATCAAAGCTATCTCCCATTTGTGTAATGACATCATTAATTTGATCAACAATGGTTCTATTATGACTCCAGTTAATTTTTCCAAATGAAGGGAATTCTTTCATTACATAGAAGAACATACAAACCAACATTGAACCAAATTTACACTATGCTCCCTTGGACTTTCTAATAGCTCCAAGATTTTCATTGATCTGTTGCAACAGGAGCTTTGCAAGGTCATAGGTGTGGTCTTTCTTTACAAGCTTATGTGCCACATCCACTGCTATGCATGGTACACTATTTAACCTGCTGGATTGATAAAACTTATGTGATATGATCCTTACAACAAAGTCTAGAAGGGGATCAGTTATGGTATCTATGGTCACGCCTCTATAGTTCCATTTTGCACCTGTGTTCTTCTCAATTGTTTCCTTCTTTTCACTTCTAAATATCTTTGGCTAATCTAGGGTTGGAAAACCTGTAACCCTATGAACCATTTTCTTGGTAATCTTTATTGGTCCTTGTTCTAACCAGAATGATCCATCATGGATTCTACTGAGTATTATGCGTATCCACTCATTTTTGAATATGATTGGAAAAACTAGGGCTTTGGTCAAACCCTTCTTTTCTATGACAGAAAACTCATCTTTTAGGATACCATTTTCACAGAGTTTGTCATAGGCATTAAAGATTTCCAAATCTCCTATGGCTCCTATTTTAAAATTATAGTACTTTTGCACATCCTGAACCATAACAACTTTTTAAGGGATGGCAAATAGGGCACCATCGAGATCATTTTTGTATGCAACCTCTGGCATAGGTCTAAACTCAGGTTGCTTAACTTTGTTGCTGACAAGTTGAATCTCATGGCTCATTTTCCCTTGGGTCATTTTTGAACTAGACACCATTTATATCTGAACTAGTGTTTTAACGATTAAAGCAAATTTCTCAAACTGTAAAACTTGACACTCAAAAGAAATACCTAGATAAGTGCTTAGATCACTTGGGTAGATGCTGAATCACTACAAAACACTGGTTGAAAGCTTGAAAATCACTTAGACATGCTCAAAGTAATCACTCTTCATTTGAATATCTCAGGAATGAATTGATTTTTAGTTTTAAGTGACAAAAGAAACTTTGCATTTAATGCATTTTAGTACCTATACCTGTCACTCGGCTTCCAAATTTTTTTCAACTCAACAGCTATACTTACTCAGCATCTACTTACTTTTTTAATAACTCGGCATCCAAAGCAGTTTCACTCGGCATCCAAAGACAACTCGATATCATCATTCAAGTTTAGTCTTAGCATCTTATCTTATGCTTGTTTCTTCTTTTCAATACTTCTTTGTCTTGGGACTGATTTATGATGAAACTTATTATATTAGTCCCATATACCTCTCTTATTTTTAGTTTGATGAAGTGTGATCACTTGACCTGTTGGATGAAGTGATCCCTTTGCTTGATGTGCTACACTCATCTTTCTTCTTCCAAGTCTTATTCATTTGTCTTATTTTCTCGACATCAATCTTTTCTTTTCCTTTATTGGCTTCAGTATTTGGTGCTTTGGACCTTCTAGGATATTTTTTGCTAATATGACTAGTTTTCAAGCAACTAAAACTTGTGGTTTGGCTTAACCATCTTTTATAGTTCCCCTTGAAATGTGTTCTTATACAATTTTGGGGTATGTGTCCATACTCTTGACAATAGTGACAACTGTACCTGATGTTATAATCCCAATGGTAGAGACCTTCATTCTCTTTTGCTAGTTGATTTGATGTCCACATAGGCTTTGATCTACATTCAAATGCCCTATGTCCATATTTTTTTCAATTATGACAATGTCCATTAATCTTTGTGTCCTTGGGACTTTGGATCTACAATCTTGTGTCATATGTCCTTGCATGTTGTAGTTGTGATAGTAACTCTTTCTTTTGTGTGTGTTTGGCTGATTGATTCTTCTACTCCTGCAAACATTAGTAGTCTGCCCCTTTTTATTACAGTAATGACAAATAGGTTTAGAATTCTTACCTTTTTCACTTCTTTGCTCAACACTCTTTGATGATTCACCAACTTCAGTGCTATTGTATCCAAGTCCTGATGTATCATGGGTAGATCTTGGGGATTTCAACAACTATTCAAAGTACTTTATGGCTTCACTTGACTTGTTGAGATTCTTTGCCATTTCTTTTTATCTGTTCAATTCATTCTGCAATTGTTCATTCTACATCCTCAAAGTAGAGATCTCAATATCTTTCATATTAAGTTCATGATGAAGGTTCATCATTTGAGCAAGTGTATCCATCTACATGTTTGAGATCCTTGTTAATTCAGTACATTTTTCTTCCAGTCTGTTTGCAAGATTCCTTTTGTCATCTTCCATCATGACTTTGTCTTCAACTACTCTTTTCTTTTGATCAGTGATTTCACATAACATTATTGCCTATGATTCATGTTCCATCTTGAGAGATCTTATCTCATTTGCTTGAGCTTTGTTTTTCTCCATCAGTTCTGCTATTGCTGCATCAAACTCTTTAGTGTCTCCATTGGCAAACACTTGTGTAGTATCAATCTCCTTGTAGTGTATATCATTTTCAGCTATGGCTATCTCCTTTCTTCTTTTCAAATATTTTCTTAATTCCACTCTAGCTTCCTCTACTTTTTGTAGAGCAAGATGCACATCTATCAACTGGTTCTCAATGATCTTTCCAAGTTTGAAAACTTCCAGCTTGAGATCTTTTCCTCCAAGCTATTAGGCTCTTTTTTTGAGAGAAAGTAGCTCTGATACCAATTTTTGTAATATCTTATTGGAAAGAATTCTTCTGAGGAGGGGGGGGGGGGGGGGTGTGAATCAAAAGTATTAGCTTCTAACCTATTTTTAAATCCTTAATAACATATCTTTGAAATGAACATGCATGCATAGAAACATTAAGAAATCATGAGAAACAAATATGCATCACCACATAACACTTGAGATTTTGGTAACACAGAAACCCTCCAAGAATAAGAAGGTAAAACTGGGGTGGGGATGATACCCACAAAAATTATTGCAGCAATAATGTTTAACCACTTCTGATGGTCTGCCCTGTCAAAGGCCTGCCCTGTTAAAGGCTTTACACTGTATCAATAGTGACCTGATTAAAGGATTTGAAAACACTTTACATGAAGTGCTACCTTGTCAAAGGATTTAATCACCTATTTAAAGGATCTACAAGATAGCTGTTAAGCTAACCTATCATCATAGGATTTCCTTTCTAATACAATGGCTAAAGAGTATTAGGTATAATAAACTTGATAGCTTACAATCCTTGATTGCTGAATACAGGCACTTGATCTGCTTTCTTCTGACCTTGATCCTCTGAGATCTAATACTTTTTTATGTCACCTACTTTGTTCTTGATTAATTGGATATTTAACTGCGGATCTCTTCCTCTAACTCTTTTTACTCTTCACTCTGAACTCCACTAGTGATTTCATTTTCTCCTTCATCCATCTATATGATCAAATGAGATTTTGTCTTCCTTATAAAGACATTCAAAGACTTAGGGTTAGACATGGATCTATGATCCATATTGAATTTTTGATTCTAGTTTATTCCTTACACTTTTATCATTGGTTGCATGCCTTCTCCATTTTCCTTATTGGTTGCATGTAGATTGCATAGGAAATATAAATTATTTGATCTTATCACTTAAATCCTTGGAGATTCATTATATGTTGGCCATCAAAATGATTTACATCTGAGTTTGTGAAGTTACAGACTCATATGTTGATTTTGAGTTACTCGACACTTACTACTTCTTGATGCTCGACACCTTCTATAACTTGGCTCCTGTATCATTCCTATCTTTCTCGACATCCTTTATGACTCAACACCTAAATATTTCTTAGCACTTGGATCATGCTCGACACCTATAGTCACTCGGCATCTGAAGGCTTGCCTGACTCACCACAAGCTATGGCTTGGCATACATAGTGTACTGGACTTTAATGTAGAAAGTGGTTAAGTGTGTTGGCACTTATGTGTGAAAAACATTCTTAGACTAACACTTAGGTTGGTTTAACAACCATTTGTAAATCCTTTAACAAGGTGGCATTCCAAGTGAATGTTCTAAAGTCCTCTAACCAAGCCCACTTCTAATAGGGTGGTTAAATCGTTTAACCAAGTCACATTCAATAGTTTGTTGTAGCCTTTAATAGGGCATGCCTTTCACATGGCATCACTTCAAAAGAGTGAGAATTGAGTAGCATGTTACTAGTGGTTTTTCCCAAATTGGGTTTCCATGTAAATCACTTGTTATGTGTTGATCTTTCATGTGTTGTGCTTGCATGTTGATTTACAGTAACTTGCTAAGTAGGAAAGTTTAAGCTTGGATGAATGAACAAGTTTAATAGGCTCACTTTACTTGATGAAAAAGTTCTAATTGGACATTTGGACCTTGAATAACCGATTCACCCCCCCTCTCAATTATTCTAAAGCATTTCTAACAATTGGTATTAGAGCTATCTGCTGATTTAGTTTAAAGGTACTAGAAGTAAGAAGATCGAGATGTCCAAGAGAGAAGTTCCCAAGCTCAACAAAGATAACTTTGCTGCATGGAAAAGCCTAATGAAACTACACCTTAGATCAATAGGTAATTATGCAAAAACCACAATTGGAGTGGAACATGTAGATCCAACTAGAGCCCTTACTGCAGATGATTTGAACAAAAGGAAGGAGCACAATCAGGCAATGCTAGAGATTGCCTCTACACTCAGCTATGCTGAATTTGATGACATCAAAGGATGTGATTCTACATTCAAGATGTGGAAAGCTCTGTCAGACATCTATGGAGGAGATCAGAATGTTCAAAGAGCAAAGAGAGAAAGCATCAGAGGAAATTTTGATGACATGAAAGTGGAGGAAGGTGAGAATGTTGCTAGATATGCCTCCAGAATGAAAGAAGTGGTAAGTGCAATAAGAAGTCTAGGTGGTCATTTGGAAGATGATATTATTAATAGAAAATACTTAAGAACTTTGCTCCCCATCTATGCTATTAGAGTTTCAGACATCCAAGAGCTAAGGTGTGTCTCAGGAAATTAGCTAACTTTTGAAGGAACAGTAGGAAGACTTACTGCATTTGAATTGTCCAACTTTGATAACTATAGACCTGAGAACTTTGAATCTACTTTCAAGGCTAAGTTATCACTAAAAGACATTAAGAAGGTGAAATCAAAGAAGAAGAGTAGAAAAGGAAAACATGCATCTAATGATAGCAGCACAGATGATGAAGATGTGGAACAATTGGAAGCATTATTGGCCAGAAAATTTCATTTCATAGAGGCAAACGTAAATTCAAAGGCAAGCTTCCTATCATTTGTTTTAATTGAAATTAAGTAGGACATATTTCTGCAAGGTGTATGTAGAAGAAGAATTGCAAAGAAGGAAACAAGTACAAAAACAAAAGAGAAGATGATAGCAGAGATTATAAGGACAAAGGAAAAATATGCTACATTGTTGAAGAAGATTCTGATGAGAATGATGATGAAGTAGTCTATGTAGCTATGAAGGATGAGTCATATGAAGATGAGGCAACAACACTAGTAACCTATGTGAACAAGAATGACAAATAGATCATAGATAGTGGATGCTCACATGACATGACATGAGACAAAAGTAAGTTTATTACCTTTACCCAGTATGATGGAAATAGTGTTAGATTTGGAAATGATGCTCCTTGTCAAATCAAAGGAAAAGGTTCTATTAATTTACAGAAAAAATTTCATGTGATAATTCATACTATGTTGAAGGATTGAGCTACAATTTGCTAAGTGTATCACAGTTAGGCAATGTAGGTTGTAAAGTAGAATTTGGAAACAAAACTGCCAAAATCTATGATATTGATGGAAATCTGATAGGAAAAGGTGAATAAACTAGGAGTAACTTATTTTACCTAGATATGGAAGATGCAACCTGTCTTATTGTTAGACTTGATGATTTTTGGCTATGGCATAAAAGGTTGTGTCATGTTAACTTTGACAATCTGATTAGCATCAACAAAAAGAAGAAAGTAAGAGGTTTGCCTAAATTGAAGAAGCTTGAAAGATAGGTCAAACAATGCAAACAATGTCAACTAGGAAACATCATCAAACAATGCAAACAATGTCAACTAGGAAAGATGACCAAGTCAAGTTTCAAAAGAAAAGCCTACACTTCCAAAGAAATACTAGAGTTAGTGCATATTGACTTATGTGGGCCAATAGAAGTACAAAGCTACCAAGGAGATAGATACATAATGCTATTTGTGGATGACTATTCTAGGATGATGACTGCCATATTCTTAAAGCAAAAATCTAATGCATTTCAAATGTTTAAGTGGTATTTGGCTAGGGTTGAGAAGGAAGTAATAAAAAGTCTGAAGTGCCTAAGATTAGATAGAGGAGAGAGTTCACATCAAAATAATTTGAGATATTATGCAATGATAAAGGAATCAAGAGACAAACATCAACACCAAGAACTCCACCACAAAATGACATTGCAAAAAGGAGGAATAGGTTAGTAGTAGATTGTGCCAGAATATTAATGATGGAGAAAAATGTTGCTATGAAGTATTGGAGAGAAGTTGTAAGTACTACTGTTTACACCCTAAATCGAGTATAAGTCAAGAAAGGTACAAATGCAACACCTTTTGAATTATGGTATGGTCATTCACCTAATGTAAAAAATTTCAAAGTGTTTGGTTGTAAATGCTATATTCTTAAAGATACTAGAAATGACAAGTTTGATGCAAAGAGTGATGACAGTATATTTCTTGGATACTCCACTAGAAGCAAAGCATATAAGTGTTTGAATACTAACACTAACAAGATTGTGGAGAGTGCAAATGTAAATTTTGATGAGCATGCAGAAGTCTAAGTTGATGAATCCAAGAAACTAGAAGATTATAGATGTTTTGTATACTTTTATGAAGGAATGTCAATTGAAGATGATACTACCAATCAGGGTGGGAATCAACAACAAATTTTAGTATCAATTGAGTCACAACCAGTGAATGCCAAGCTATATTTAGAAGACAAGTTGCAAAATGAAGAAAATGCACATTATGACTTTGAAATTAATACACGTGAAAGAGATAATGAAATAACAAACATTGATGTACAAAGTGACTAAAGTTGAAGGACCAAACATGGAAAGAAGGACATAACCAAGATTATCTAGGTATGTGAAAAGACATCACCTTGTAGAACAAATCATTGGAGACAAGGAAGCTAGACCAATGACAATGAACAAACTAAGGAATGAATCATGTCTACGAAGCAAGATTGAGTCCAAAATAGTGAAAGATACACTACAAGATGATAATTGGCATAAAGCTATGGAAGAAGAGATAGATCAGATTGAAAAGAAAAAAACTTAGACTCTAGTTCCCAGACTAGCTGATAAGAATGTAATTGGTACCAAATGGGTCATTAGGAACAAACTTGATAAGAATGGTGAGATAATAAGAAACAAGGCTAGAGTAGTCTACAAAAGCTACACACAAGAAGAAGGACTGGACTATGGGGAAATATTTTCCCCTGTTGCAAGAATGGAAGGAGTAAGAACGCTACTTGCATATGCTACTTATAAACATTTCAAAGTCTATTAGATGGATGTAAAGTCTGCTTTTCTGAATGGAATACTGGAAGAGGAAGTCTACATAGAAAAACTAAAGGGATTTGTTGATGACAACAACAAGGATATGGTTTGCAAATTACATAAAGCACTCTATGGTTTGAAGCAAGCACCTAGAGCATGGTATGAGAGACTACATAAATACCTTGTGAAGATAGGATTTGAGAGAATAGATGACAACAACAATCTATACATCAAGGTAGACAAGGTAAATATATTTTGATATCTGAAATCTTTGTTGATGATATAATATTTGGAGGAAAAGATGCTCTACACAAAGATTTTTCTGATCAAATGAAACATGAGTTTGAGATGTCAATGTTTGGAGAAATCTAACTTTTTATTGGATTGCAAGTACATCAACTAAAGCATCACATATTTGTGACCCAATCAAAATACATCAAGGAGATACTTAAGAAATTTGGATTAGAAGACTCAAACCTAGTCAGTACACCAATGGTAATAGGACATAAGTTATCTAGGAATGATGAGTCAGCTAAAGTAAATTAGACAATGTATAGATCAATGATTGGAAAGTTGCAGTATGTTGTGCATAGTAGACCAAACATTGCATTAGCAGTTGGAATAGTGGAAAGATTTTCTACAAATCCAAGAGAAAATCATTTGATGGCAATAAAAAGAATACTAAGGTACCTAAAAGGAATTGATGACTTTGGTTTATACTACAAGAGGAGTGAAAGGTTTGAGTTGAAAGCCTACACTGATGTAGATTGGGGAGGTAATATTGATGATAGAAAAAGCACTAGGGGAGGAGCACTTTTCTTAGGTAAAAGATTGATTACTTGGATTAGAAAAAAGTAAAGTTGTACCTCACAGTCCATAATAGAAGCTAAGTATGTTGCAACTGCTATCAACTACACCAATATTGTTTGGATCAAACATTTGTTGCAAGGTATGAAGGAAGAGGTAACTAAACCTATGTTACTCTACCGTGATAATACAAGTGCCATCAACATATCAAAGAATCCTGTGATGCATGCCAAAACAAAGCATATTGTAATCAAGTATCACTATGTAAGAGAATTGGTGGAAGACAAGCAAGGATGAAATATGTCAGCTCAAAGGAATAGATTGCTAACATCTTCACAAAGAACTACCTAAAGATGCTTTTGAGTATCTTAGAGGTAAATTAGAGGTGATACCCCTAGCCAAGGCTACTTGAGAAAAAGAAAGACTACCCTGCATCAAATAAGTTGATTGTTGGCATATTACAAATTGATGCAAAGAATATTTACTTTAGAATCATGCCTGAAGTAATCAAAGTGCTGAATTTCCACATCAGTCACAATCAAGGTGATAGAGGGAGAAATTGGAGTACCTACAAATGCTACACTTGCATGTTAAGATGCTAAAACAATATGTCTTTGGGATTGTTGTCAAAGAGGGAGAAGTAGAAAGAAACTGATCAACATCATTCAGTTGGATAGAAAATGAAGAAGTAGAAGGAGAAGTAGCAAGAAAATGATCAACAAAATTCAAATGAATAAAGGGAAAAGTAGCAAGAAGGTGATCAAATCTACAAGATCAAATGGATAGAGGAAGAAGTAGTTGATACCATAATAGTAAAACATGATCAATGCATACAAAGGAAGAAATAATGTAAGAGGGAGTCAGAAGCAACAAAAGATCAAAGTGGACAATGGTAAGGCACAAAAAAGAAGGAGAAAAAGGATGTTTAGGAAGATGTAGTAGGAAGGAAAGAAACATGATACAACAACTAACATGGAGAAGCTGAAGAAAAGTAATCAGGATAGTAGATCAGAGAGGGAGAAGTGAAAATTGATTGTAAAACATTTTTCTTTTTGGCATTTGATTTACTATTTTAACCTAGTTAGCATTTTCATAACTTGGTTGATCAGTTTGGTTTTCCATCAATGCCAAAGAGGGAGATTGTTGCAAAGAAGGAAGATTGTTTTTAAAGAATGTTTTCAATCATTATTTTGTCATTGATGTCAAACCTACTATTTGCTAGAATGAAAATTTCTTATAAGATCCAAGTACTATCATTTAGTTGATTGATGAAGATGATTTAATCAACAAGATGTAACAAAAGTACCTAAGGGAAAGGTTAAGTTATGATTTTGTAATGAAGTACAAGGATTAGTTAAGACAATGATAAAATAATGTATTGATATTATACTTAAAGATATAGAGGTTGGACACACTTATAAACATTGGAAGAATAAGTTTCAACAAGGTTGTCTGCAAAGCTTAACTAAGTTCATTAGTGAGTGCCGAGCAAGCTAGTTTGAGCTAAGTAGATTTTTAGTTAGTGCCAAGAAAAAGAAAAATCTAGTGTGTGCCAAGTGATATAGAAGGAGCCGAGCATGTTCAGGTGTCAAGCATCAGTAAAACTTAGTGGATGTTGAGTGAATCCATAGTAGGTGCCGAGCATTAGTAAAACATAGTTGATGTCGAGTAACCCAATATGTGCCAAGCACCAGAATTTCAATAGTGCTGAGCTACATTATTATTGAAAAAGTCAAAGATTCACCAAATCTGAGCTGACAAGTTTTTTACCTTGAATTTCGTGAACCAGTTGGAGGATAAGGATGATGAGCTGGTGGCACAAAATTTTAGATAAACTATTTTTGAGTGAATTCAAGAGGATTCTTCATGACATTTTTAGAAGGAACAAGATATGGGTTAGATTCAATGAATCCTACCTAATCCATTCGAACTAAAATTAAAGGAGGGAAGAATTGAGCGAGAAAAGTAATTGCAAACTTCTATTTAAGGAGTCACATGCCAAGAAGCAAGAGTTGTTGGGGTGACAAATTGCAAAGTGGTTAAAGGGTATCAAGGAGAAAGCATTGAGAGGGGGAAGAATAAAGTATAGAGACTCTACTTCGATAAGTGGTCAGAAAGAAGATTGCACTAGTATATCAAGAATGAAGACTCGAGGATACAAAGTTTGAAAGGAGGACAAGCTATTAGAGCTGTAGACATTGAAAGCCAGGCAATGTTATGAGCTAAATAGAGATTTGAAACCTACAAGATAAGTTGTGAACTATAATCAGGTCAAAAGCCCTTGTTGTTACTCTCTAACAATTGTACAAACTAGTGTAAAATCCTATGGACTTAGGTTGGTTTAACAACCATTTGTAAATCCTTTAAAAGGGTGGCATTCCAAGTGAATGTTCTAAAGTCCTCTAACCAGACCCACTTCTAACAAAGTGGTTAAATCCTTTAACCAGGTCACATTTAACAGTGTGTTACTGGTGGTTTTTCCCAACTTGGGTTTCCACATAAATCACTGTGTTATGTGTTGATCTTTCATGTGTTATGCTTGCATGTTGATTTATAGTAACTTGCTAAGTAGGAAAGTTTAAACTTGGATTAATGAACAAGTTTAATAGGCTCACTTTACTTGATGAGAAATTTCTAATTGGGCATTTGGACCTTGAATAATTGATTCACCCCCACTCTTAGTTATTTTAAAGCATTTCTAACACATGGTATGTGTGAGCATGTAGTGGTAAAGTATTTGTGATGTAAACACTATAGCTAAACAAGATTTCTCAATGTTTTTATAATTAAGCTCATAAGTGGCCAATGTGTGAGCGATGTAGTAAATGGCTCTTTCTTTTCCACTCTCATCATGTTGTGCTAATAGAGATCCTAGGGTATTTGTAGTAACTAATATGTAGAGAATAAATGGTTTCCCTTGAATTGGAGGCATGAGGATAGGTGACTGTGATAGATACTCTTTTATTTGAGCCAAGTTCTTCTCACACTCTTTATTCCATATGCATATTGACCCTTTATTCAATTTTTTGTTAAACAACTGTGATCTATCAACCAATTAAGAGATAAACATCCTAATAGATTGAAGGCATCCTTGTAGACTCCTTAGTTGACTTATATTCTTGGGAGGTAGCATCTCCATGATATATTACACCTTTTCTGGATAAACTTCTATGCCCTTAGTTGAGATTATGTACCCTAATAGTTTTCCAAATGTGATGCTAAAAGGACATTTTTTTGGGATTAAGCCTAAGTAGAAACTATTCCCTGTGGTCTAGTATAAAACTCATGTCAGATAAGTGAGTGCTTCATTGTTTAGATTTTGTCAGGGTATCATCAACATAATCCTCCATATTTTTATACATCATACCATGAAATATTGTGGTCATAGCTCTTTGGTATGTGGCAACTATGATTTTGAGCCCAAAATGCATGATGTTCTAACAAAATTGATCCTTAGGAGCTATCTTTATTTGGTTATATCTTGAGAAGCCATCCATGAGTAATACATCTCATATCTCACAATTATGTCCACTATCATATCTATGTTTGGTAATAGAAAATTATCCTTTTGATATGCTTTATTTTAATCCCTAAAATTAGTGTAGGAACCAATGAATTTGTCATATTTTGAAATAGGTACTATATTGGATATCCACTCTGCACGTTCAATAGCTCTGATGAACTTAGCACTTAATAATTTATCAAGTTCAAATTTGGTTAACAAGACAATATGAGGATGCATCTTTCTCATCTTTTGTTTAATATTTTTAATGCTAGGAGCTATGGAGAGGTGATGCATAATAAGATTTGTATCTAATCCAAGCATATCAGTGTAAGCCCATGCGAAGTTAATCTTTTTCTCCTTAAAGAATTATGTGAATTGTTATTTTTCCTATATTGATAAAGATTAAGCTAGTTGTACAAGTTTGGGAGATTCTTTAGTACACAAGTTGATTCACTATTTCAGATCTATCAAAACTAACGATCTATCCTAAAGTAGCTTAGAAGACTACCCAATACCTCATCCTCAAGCATCTTAAAGAGGTTTTCACCTTTGATACATCTTTATTTTCTCTTTTTTGGTTTAGAAACTACCACAAGGTGGTTTTCACCATTTGAACTTTTATTTTTTACTTTTCTCTTTAAATTGTGATTGAGTTATTGTATGTCTATTTTGATCATATTGATTGTCAGTTCACTAGTGTAAGATACCATGGGTTCAATAACATATAGGTAACATGCGATAATGTAATCAAGGTTGCTAATTTGAGAGGAATATTCTTTGGTGACAAGAGAGGTCAAGCCTATAGAGAAGGCTCCAAAGTAGTCCAACTTAGGAAAAGACCCAAAGGAATAAACATGTTCCACTAAGGCAAGTTATGAATCCAACTTATCCAACCCTACACAAGTCTCATTAACTACATTTGGCTGGGTAACATAGCAATGTATCACATCCATGCCCAGTTCACAAGAGGTGTCAAAAAGGGACTCTCACTCATACTCCTAAGAGTCAATACTTTGATCATAGGCCACAAGTCGAGAAATATTTCTCCTAATTCTCTCTATATTAGGATTTTCCACATCTAAATCATCAAATTTAGGCTACGTAGATGTGGATTCTTCAATGACATTTTTATGAAATAAAATATCTTCTCCCCAAAGAAGGAAGGTAGAAGGGGTTAAGTCCCCTTTATGTGGCAAAGCAATAGTAGCAAGTTGAACATCATCTTTAGACTCACTAGTTGTATGGGCTTCCCTATCAAACTGTGACAAGTTATCTTCAATGCCATACCCTAAGCTTGTACAATATCTTTTCTTTTTCATCCCTTGGTGTGACTTAGGGGTTCTACATGAGCTTTATTTTTGTTATTCAAAAGTCCTTGACCATGATAGCCCATTTATTTTAGAAATTGGTAGCCTTTCCCATCTCTTTTAGGAGAAATGGGGGTAGTTAAGATGACTTCATAATTATCCTCTTCCTCTTTATAGATCTAATCTCTAACAACTTGATCTTCCTTTTCATCTTCTAAAGGAATTGAGGATTGAAAAAAAGTACCAAAGATGGTCATAATGGAAGTGAACATATTCATTTTCTCAGATGGATTGTCATAGGAGCGTGGAGAAATAGGTAGTGCTGCAATTGAATCCAAGGTATATTCCCCATCCCGATACTCATCATTTTTACCTTCTTTTCATATTTTGTAAGAGATGGTCTAATGCCATTAGAGGGTCGATTATGCGACACTAGTGACTCTACAGCTATAAGTATGTTGATGGACATATAATTGTCTCTTGGGATCACTATTTCTACACCATTAAAAGGAAATTTGATACACTAATGATATGTGGATGGTACAACTTTCATTTCATGAATCCATGGTCTACCCAACAATATATTATAAGCAAGTGATATGTCTAACACTTGGAAGATGACATTTTTACCATAGGACCCACATGAATAGGAAGCACAATTATACCCTTTGAAGACTGTTCAACCTCATCATAGGCTTTGATAGTTATCTTGCATCCGGGGTCAATTGTAAATTTTGACATTCCCAATTATTGAATTACATTGAAGGAGATAATATTTAACCCAACACCATTGTATATCAGGAATCCTTGGACTTAGGTGTGGTAGATTTGAACTTCAATATGGAGAGTGAGATTGTAGGGATGACTAAGGGATGAAGTGCTTTGAGATATCATACCTATGGACATTTTTTATATGTTGTTGGGTACGCCATGGCAGTTTGATAGGCATGTTGCACATGATGGGTGAGAAAATACCTATACTCTGAAAAAGGATGGAGTGAAACATACATTGAAGCCAAGGTATCCAGTGCTACCAAAATATATTTTGTTAATGGAAGGGAGTTCCTCAAAGGTATAAAGTGTGAACATATATGTTTTGTTGTAATCCCAAAAGATGGTAAAGAAGATGTAGAGGAAGTACCTACAAAAGTTATAATTTTTTTGGGAGAGTTTCCTAATATTGTGTCAGATAATGTACCTAATGGATTACCCGAGTGAGGAAGATCGATCACTAGATGGACTTGATCTGAGGAGCTGATTTGCTAATTAAGGTAACACTCAAAATGACAACACTAGAAAGTGAAAATTTGAACAAACAAGCGCATGAGTTTTTTCACAAGGGGTTGATTTAAGAGGGTTTGAGTCCATGTGTTGTACTAGTAGTATGTGTTGTACTAGTAGTATTGGCACCAAAGAAGAATGGATAATGTGTACAGATTCTTGAGCTATCAATAAGATCAAAATCAAGTAGAAATTTCCATTGGCATGGATGGATGATATTATGGATTGTTTGAGTGAAGCTTTGCATTTCACAAAGATATATATGAAGAGTGGGTACCATCAGTTTCACATCAGAGAAGGTGATGAGTGGAAGATTGCCTTTTGGGCTAACCAATGCACCCAACACTTTCATGTGACTCATGAATAAGGTACTAAAGGATTTTCTGGGTAAGTTTTCCATTGTTTACCTAGATGATATATTGATATTTAGCAAGAAATTAGAGGAGCATTTGATGCATATTTGTAAGGTGTTTGATAAGTTGAGGGAGAAAAGATTGTTGATAAATTTGAAGAAGTACAATTTTATGAAGAAGGAGTTGGTGTACTTGTGATTCACAGTATCAACATAAGGTCTAAAAATGGACCCTAAGAAGGTGAAGACTATCCTCCAATGGCCTACTCCAAGGAATGAAATAGAGGTAAGATATTTTCATGGACTAGCTAGTTTTACAAAAAGTTGATAATAGATTTTAGTAGTAATTGTGGACCCTTGAATGAAATAATGAGAGAGGATAGAAAATAATTTAAGTGGACTATGGGAGTAGATAAGAGTTTTAATCTATTGAAACAAAAAGTTACAACACAACCTACTTTAACACTTCTATATTTTAATAAGGTGTTTCAAGTAGACTATGATGCTAGTAGTAGTGAAATAGGAGTTGAATTGGGCCAAGAAGGTAGACCTATTGATTATTTCATTAAGAAGTTGAAATATGCTAAAATACAGTATTATGTTTATGATTAGGAATTTTATTCTATAGTTAAGACATTGAAGAAGTGGAGACACTATCTTCTTCCTAAAGAGTCTGTTTTGTATACTAATCATCAAGTTTTGAAATATTTGAATATTCAAGGAAAATTAAACCAAAAGAATTTGAAGTGGGTTGAGTTTTTGTAGAGTTATACATTTGTTTTGAAATATAAGAGTGGGAAGTCTAATAGAGTTATAGATGCTCTTAGTAGAAGACAAATTTTTCTGACAGAGATGCATATTGAGGTGGTTGGGTTTAAGAAACTCAATAATTTGTATCCAGAGGATCCTAATTTTGGAAAAGCTTGGAAAGCTTGTATATAACATATTACACTTTACGTGACAAAGTGGTTGTATTTTATAATCCAAGAGTGTATGTTGCTCAAAGGAATTTAGTTGTGCTTTCCCATAAGTCCTATGAGAGAGAATCTCATCAAGAAGAAGTATAGTAGAGGGTTCACTAGACACTTTGACAGAGATAAGACCATTGGTTTGGTTGCTAAGAATTATTACTAGCCATAGTTGCAACAAGATGTGAAGAAGTTTGTGTAGAGTTGCAGAGTATGTCAGATAGCAAAATGAGTGAAGCATAATACTCAGTTGTATAAGCCATTACCTGTACCGGAGAAGTCATGGGAGGATGTCAGCATAGATTTTGTTCTTAGTTTAATAAGGACACAAAAAGGGCATGACACCATATTTATGGTGGTTGACATATTTTCAAAAATGACACATTTCATTCCCACAAGAAGACTAGTGATGTGTCTCATGTGGCCGAGTTGTTTTTCAAAGAAGTAGTGAGAATACATGGTTTGCCATAGAGTATAGTTTTAGATCTAGATACTATGTTTGTTGGGTATTTCTGGCATACATTGTGAAAGAAATTAAAGAAAAACTTGAAGTTTAGTTCATGATATCATCGACAGACTAGTGGACAAATAAAATTTATAAATTAGAGTTTAGGGAATTTGTTGAGTTGTTTGGTTGGAGATATGCGAAAAAATTGGGATATGATTGTACCACATGAAGAATTTGCATATAATAATTCTCTCAACAAGAGTACTAGTATTTCACCATTCTAGATTGTATATGGGAGTAGTCCTAGAAGTGCTTCTCAATTGAGACACTTGGATAAAGGACAAATAAGTAGTGCTAAAGTGGAAGATTTTGTTGAACATTTGAAGAAAATCCATGAGGAAGTAAAGAAGCACATTATAAAGATGAATATGTAGTACAAGACTAAGGCATATGTGAAAAGGAGATGTAAGGAATTTTAGATTGGAGATGAAGTCATGGTTTATTTGAGAAATGGGTGTTTTCCAGTGGATACATATAACAAGTTGAAATTGAAGAAGTTTAAATCATGTAAGTAGTGAAAAGGCATGATTTTGGAAATCCCTATGAAGTGGAGTTGCTTGTTGAATTGAATATTTTACCAGTATCTAACATTTTAGAATTGATAGAGTATTATGAAGGAGGTGATGGAGATGAATTTGTAGAAGCGCATTCCAGAATCTAGTTCAACTAGAGAGGAGATTGAAGAGATATTGGACAGTCATGTTGGTAAGAGTACAAGGAAAAAAATATATGAAGAGTATTTGGTAAAATGGAAAGGAAGACTAGTAGATGATTCATCATGAATAGCAAGGGAGGAGGTTGACCATCTTGGTTTTACTCTAAACACCTGAGACATGATGGGGTCACTTCTCAAATTACCCCAGGTGTCTGATGCAAGAGCATCTTGGGTGTAATAGCAATCTTGCATTATTGAAAAATATTTCTCTTTTTTTTTCTTGAATAGGGTTGTCTTAGTACATACTTATTTTCTATGAAGTCTTTCTACTTAGTAAGTCAGTCATACAAGCTCAAAATGTCCTAATTTTAGAGGTGGATGTTTGTCTTAGATATATCAACCTACCAGTTGAGGCTTAGTGCCATGTCATGAGTATTCATGAAGTTATTGCATATTTTTGATATAAAAAATTTAGGGAGGCCTTAGATGGGCTCCAAAATGGGGTCAATTGGAGCTTCTTCTCAATGAGCCTTATAGATCAAATGTTGTGGATTCCAAAAATGGATTATAATAGCCAATCAGAGCAACAAGTCGAAAGTTATGACCTTCCAAAGTTGGGCCAACCAAAATTAGTGTCAAAGGTGTATTGGGCCAACTCTATATGTAATTTTATAGCTAGTTAGTCTCAAGGGTTAGGGTTTGATGTCTAGAAACTTCCTAGATAGTGTAAAAATGCCTAGATAAGGAATTCTCGTACCTTGTCTAGGACATATTTGGGTGATAGTTCATAACTTTTTGTTTCAAATTATTCTAAGGAAGGTCCCCATGTGGGTTTTCATATTGTATTTCAAAATGATGTAATTCTACATTTGTGACGATAATGAGAAGCCCATATTTTCTTCTCACGAATTGTTGTTATTTCTTTATTTTTGTTATGTGATTGTGGTATTAAGGGGAGAACACTTTCATCAAATTATCTCAATAAAATATACCATCCAAGTTTCCAAATAGTTGACCACTAGAAGACCCATCACTCTACTTAGGAGCACTATATAATACCTGACATCAATGATCACATAGCCCCTCGTCACGTCGAATTTTATAGGCTTCTTGTGTGGTATTTGAGTGCTTAGATATTTCTTTTGGTCTATATCATTTTCCTCCTCCTGGTGATCCCAGTCCCAATTTTTTTCAATCACATAGGAAATGTCATAGTAGTTATGTGAAAGGGGTAGATGAAATATTGTTTCTATGTTGTCTACTCTTATATCCAAGACAATTTATCTTGTAATACTCTTGAAAACCTTCTCATTTGGGACATAGTGTTGTTCCCAATTCATGATCAACTTTGAGGATTGTATTGAGATAGGTGTGACACTATATTAACAAGCCCACTCTATATAAGGGCTAAGACCATTTATGACCTCTCATGAGGCTTGTTGCAAAGTACCAATAATTCATTGCAATCAATGTATCCTAGCTTTCTTTCTCAAATCTCTAAGTGTGAGTCAATGCATCTTGACTTATTTGGTACTTTTTTATATTTGGAGATCATTGGCTTTGGAGAGATCTTTTCTTTTACAACTAAGGATGAAACGGAGGCCATGGTTACCTACATGAAATCTAGTTGTTAGTACTCATGTATTTAGAAAGTAAAAATCATATAGATGACTTAGAGAAGAAAATAGAAAACCCTAAAACCTAGGCAAACATTTTGAAAAATTGTAGAGACTTGGTATTGTGCAGTTTCACACATGTGAAAGTGTGTAGCGTACACAACATGAGATAAATGACAAGGGTTTTTGGTCCAAAATGGGGACATGGACACATTTCAAACCTTACACACATGTGTAGGTGTAGAGGGTGCACAAATATGCCTTAGTGTGGAGTTAGGGCAATTGTGGAAAGATTTGATCTGGTATGGTAGGTGTAGACCCTATGTACCTTACAAACATGTGCAAGTGTGTAGAGTGCACAGCTACACAGGTCTCACCAAGTATGTGAGCCAAGAATCTCTAGAGGTGGAAAAGTTCTAGACATGTACAAGTCTACAATCTAGGAGGCCACGAGTAATAATGAGAAAATATAGGGCTCCCTTGATGTATTTATAAGCATATCTGGCATGTAATAGGGAGTTGTACACCTACATAAGGTGCGTACCTCCTTGCTTTTTTAGTTGTGGAGTTAGGTGAGATTTATGTACCTTCAAACAAACTAAATTTTTTACCATCAAATTTGGACAGCACTGACTCTTCTTGAATCCTAGACCCAGACCATAGCACCCTTACTCCCAGAGGCATCTTAGAGGACACCTTGTTCTAAAGAGAAGGTTCCTCTAATCTAGAATAGGGAAAAATTGGCTTCCCCATTTTTAAATTAAAAAATGGGGTTTGTGTTGTGAAACCACAACATGTTCCTTTGTGGAGGGTTTTCTTATAGTTATCTTTCAAACCCACAACCACAGTCTTGGTGCTAACTACCTCATATTTAATGATCTATCGACACACTTAGGAATTTTTTCTTCAATATGGCTTGATGGAGGGTACTCCCCTTAATAACACAAACATCCATAACAAAATAGAGAAAGAAATAATGAATTGCAAGAAACAAACAATTGCAAGAATATTAACACTTGCTTTCTATTGAACTCAATAAAATGACATTATTTACAACGTTCATAAAATGAAAAAACCACATGTAAATTTTCATTACAATATTTTTCAAGACAAATCCACAACATATACCATCAAAATTTCTTTGAATAACCCTACATGGCTTCTTTATATTGGGGAATTTTTATTGCCCTAGAAGGTGCTAACAAAATTAAATCCCTATTTCAAGGCCAACCATCCTTAATTATTATTACATTTTTATTACATTAGAATATGTAAAAATTATGCCCCAATCATTTCTAGGAACTCAAATGTGTGTTTAAAATTTTATTTTATTTACTTAGGATAGTGCAAATTTTGCAGACCATGACTTTTGAGTTGTTGACATGGTTGGCTATTATAATCACTTAAAAAATAATAATGTCAAAGTTCTATACTATATCTAAAATGAAAATATCTAGATAGTGGATATTTGACCCCTTTTTGGAGCCTCTAAAGCCTTTAAAATTATGTTCAAAATTTCTGTACCCCTTTCCAAAACTAAGATTTTTGAATATCTTCAGAACTAGACTTATCATATCATGAATTTTTTTTGGTTGTCTTATACAACCAAAGTAAAATTCTAGGTAATAAACTAGGATATTTGGGGAAAAAATGAAAAACATACTAAGAATAGTAAATTCTAGACATAATAGAACTCTGCATAAAGATATTCCTTATTGGAAAACTAGACAATATTGTTAGGTGATGTAAGATCACCCTTACACCTAGATGCACCTGCATCATAATAAGTGTTGGAAATATATGTTTGATATTTATTGTCTAGTTTCTATTGATGTCAGACACTATGGTTTGGAGGTGTTTGTGGTCTAGAGGTATTTTCAGAAGACATGTTCTAGTATATTTGGTAGTCTAAAAGAATTTAGTTTAGAATAATTAAGCTTGTGTGTTGGACATAATAGTGCTACACAATAGTGGAAGAAAATTATGTATTCAATAGATAATGTGAGAATGATGTTTTCCAGTACTAAAATTTTGTATTCTTAGGTTGAGAAGTATACAAGGTCTCAAAAGTTAGTGGTTTAGTGACAGAGACATGAAGTTGCACGTGTTAGTTGTTACAATTATATTTTCTAGAATATTTTTGCTCCATAAATAAAGGTTATATATATTCAATTTGTATTATATCTAGTCATGGATCTTGGTTGTGGTGTTTTCTAGCAATCTAAAAATAGTTCTAAGTGACCCATAAATAGTGTTACAAAGAGATGTAGTTATGTAGTTTGTGTTTTGGTCAGAAAATGTGTTGTGATGGATTCTAATGTGGAATTTTGATCTCACTATAGTGTATAGAGATCCAAATACAATTGGAAAGTGATGTAGTTCTTTGGAGATGACTACAAAAGTTTTTCTAGTAATTTTAGATTTGGTATTGGACAATGTATAACATGTTCATGGTTTATTGTTCTCCTAGAGTGGATCATGCTTCATGTTTTTGGTTTGGATATAGTATTTAATGTTTATCTCTTATCTAGATGGGGTCATGTTACGTGTGACCTATCTATTTAATGTGTATCACTTATCAATATGGGTTGATGATATGTTTGGTTTAGATGCTCTTAGGATATGTCCTTATTGTAATTCTAGAGTAGTCCTCCTATTCATTCTAGGCATTCATCTTTTAATGGAGTTTATTTTTCTTTCATTAAAGTAGGGCACAAAGATAATGAATGTAGAAGATATAAAAATAGATATAATTTTAATAGAAACTACTATCATTGCAATAAATTTGGACATAAGGATATTCAATAAAAAAATTAAATAGAAATGTTAATAACTTCAATACATATTGCTACAATATATATGTACACAAAATGATTGAAAGAGGAATAAATAACAATGTTAGGAAGAATGAGACTACAAGAAAGAAAAATGATGGTCTAGTTTTCTATAACTATATCATGATAGGAGATATTTCAAAGTTTTGCAAAATTATGGATCAAAATGATGATCATTTAATGCTTGAAAAAGACTCAAGATAAAAGAGAAAGACATACTTGACGAAGAAAACAAAATATTTTTTGAAGGTTATCTAACATCCATTCTAGGTGTTGTTCATTTTGATAAATGATTTAGACTACAAGTTTTTAGGGGGAGTTTTCATGAAAATCAGTTTCTCCCCTTTATGTAGGATGTTGGGTATTTCCTTAGCATGAAAATAAGGTTTGAAGATTTTTTCAAAGGTAAGATTTGTATTTTGTGGTTAGGAAAGGTTTCTATATGGTTTAGTAAAGAGTGTATCTATTTTTTTGTATTGTTAGTGATATTATATATTTGGTTGTTTATTTTCATTTGAAAAATTACAATTTGGAGATTTTAAGAGTGAAATATTAGAGAAATGGAATGCAAAAGAGATTATGAAATAGGGATGGAAAACCTAGTAAGTATAATTGATGATCTCAAATGTGTTTATATAAGAATTCACCCGTTCAGTCTAGAAAATAATCAAATTGTGTTTTTTCAAAGATTCATGAAAGATTTATTTAACAAGAAGATGTCTAATGATATATTCAAACAAATTTTGAGAGTATAATCATGAAAAAAATGAGGAAGTCAAATAATTTCTTATTGTTGTGGATTATTATTTTAAGAATACTTGTGGTAGATCAATGTACAAAGGTTTGGATACGTGGAGTTTAATTTTCCAATATTTGAAGATAATTATAATGTTGTAAAGATTGGATTGAGTAGAATGCATGGAGAATAAATCATATAATATTAATATGAAAGGATCCCTAGGGGATATAAAATAGATATGCACTAGAAGAGATGTTTTGAAACTCAAATTTATAGAAAATGTTGAGGTAAATTGTAATTTGCACCAAGGAACTCTCATAACTAATGCTGGAGTATTCTAGAATAGTCAGTAATCCTATATGTAGGAGCATCAAGATCAAATTAGTGGATCTAGGGTTTATGTATTTAGGGATGTGTTCGAGGCATATTGGGAAACCTTGTTGTAAGTTTACATAATGTTTGGAGTAATCATGTTGGAGTTAGAGCCCTTTTGGTAGTTGCTAGTAACATGTTCCTAATTTATTGGCACACCTTGGAAATTATATTCATGAGCTTCAATCAATGGAAGTTGGCATGTGCAATCTTATATTTAGTTATTTAAAATGTCATGTGGACATATGCCTAAGAGCATGTACTCTTATTTGGCCTTATGACTTAGTTATGCATTGTAAACTTGGGGCTTGTTCTAAGTATTTAAATATTTCATGTATTTAATATTTGTTTCCAAGTCAACTTGTAGCTTGAGAGTTTATTTAATGCGAGTATTTATTAATGTAACTTTCTAGAATGACCTGTGGCTTCATTTAGTATAATTAGGAGGGTCTTGAGATGTCTTCAATTATCATTGAAGGATGGAGTTCAACATGGAGTAGTTGGGAGGAGTGAAGTTGAGCATAGCTAGTAGCTAAGTTTGGACTTGGGAAACAAGAAGGTTGGATGGTGGCTTACACACACAACTTTAGATTCTTCTTGGGGTTTTCTACTAGATTATGGATCTAGGCTAGATAAGATTTTGGATCTTGCAAGGTGTTATAGAACTATTATTTTAATTGTTGATGTATTTGGCCATAACTTGGAAGGCCTTATAGTCAAGCATGTTGGATGTAAATCTAATGACTCTATTATGAGAATCAGTGTTGTTTTGGAATTAAATATTTATGTTATTATTTATATTCCACTATGTGATTCTTTGTTTGGGGCTAGGAAATAGCCTTTGGGGATTCTCTTTCCTTCTACTACATCAAGTGGTACTAGAGCAATTTGATCTTATGGAGCTAGCTGATCTTGTGGTTTTGTTTCTTTGAGTTTGAGAAGATCTTGGAAGATTCCTTTGTGAAGATTAAATCCTAGGGATATTATATATCTCTTTGATGTTATGGAGCCAAGGATTATAGATAAGATTAGATTGTTAGAAATACTTTAGAATAATTGAGAGGGGGGGGGGGGGGCGCGGGTGAATAAGTTATTCAAGGTCCAACATATGCAATTCAAACTTTTTTACTAAGTGTAGTGAGCCCATTCAACCATTCATTCATCTAAGCTTTAATATTCCTATTCAACAAGTTATTGTAAATCAACATGCAAGCATAACACATAAAAGATCAACACATAACACAGTGATTTATGTGGAAACCCAATTTGGGAAAAACCACTAGTAACATGCTACTCAATTTGCACTCTTCTAAAGTGATGCCCTGTGAAAGGCCTGCCCTATTAAAGGTTACAACACATTGTTAAATGTGACTTGGTTAAAGGATTTAACCACCCTGTTATAAGTGGGCCTGGTTAGAGGACTTTAGAACATTCACTTGGAATGCCACCCTGTTAAAGGATTTACAAATGGCTATCAAACCAACCTAAGTCCATAGGATTTCCATATCTAATACAATTTCTAGAGAGTATTAGAAAGTATTTGACCTAATTAAAATCATACAAATTAACTTGCAAATTTTAGATCACTTCTCAGCTCATACCATTTCCTGGCCTTCAATCTCTACAACTCTTGACAACTTGCCCTCCTTTCAAGCTTAGTCTCCTTGAGTCTCCATGCTCAATGTATCGGTGCAATCATCTCTTCTTGACCATCTATAGAAGTAGAGTCTCTGTAATCTATTCTTCCTTCTCCCAGATGTCTTTTCCTTAACACCCTTCTAACCACTTCGCAATTTGGCACTCCAACAACTCTTGCTTCTTGGTTTGTGACTTCTTAAATAAAAGTCTTAGAGTTCCTTTTCCCACTTGATTCTTTCATCCTTTAATTTCAATTCATATGGATTAGGTAGGATTCATTGCATCTAACTCATATTATGTTTCTTCTAGAAATATCATGAAGAATCCTCTTGAATTCGCTCCAAAATGGTTTACATAGAATTTTGTGCCACTAGCTCATCATCCTTATCCTCCAAACGGTTCACAAAATTCTAGGTAACAACTATGTCAGCTCAGATTTGGTGAATCTTTGATTTTTAAATAATGTAGTAGCTCGACACTATTGAAATCCTGATGCTCAGAACATATTGTGTTACTCAGCATCAACTACATTTTACTAATGCTCGAAACCTGAAGTTCACTCGGCACCAACTAAGATTTTTTGATGCTCAGCACCTGATACTTTGCTTGGCACTTGAACTTCACTCGGCACTTGAAGATCACTCAAAACACACTAGATTTTTATTTTTCTTGGCTCCAATTGAAAATTTACTTGGCTTCAACTAGCTTGCTCGACACCCACTAATGAACTTAGTTTAAGCTTTGTAGTCAACCTTGTTACAACTTATTCTTCTAATGTTTCTAAGTGTGACCAACCTCTATATCTTTGAGTATGTTATCAATACATCATTTAACCATTGTCTTAACTAATCCTTGCACTTCATTACAACATCATAACTCAACCTTTCCCTTAGGTGGTTTTTTTACATCCTGTTGATCAAATCCTCTTCATCAATCAACTTGGATCTTATAAGAAAATTTAATTACTACAAATAGTAGGTTTAACATCATTGACAAAACAATGATTGAAAAAATTCTTTTAACAATAATCTCCCTCTTTGATCTTCAATAATGAGCTTTTCAATCAGATTTCCAACAATCTCCCTCTTTGGCATTGATGGCAAACCAAACTGATCAACCATCAGACTAAACTATTTAACCAAATGCAAACTAGGTGAGAATAGTAAGTCAAATGCCAAAAATTAATTGTGTTACCATCAGTTTTCATATCTCCCTCTTAGCTGCTGTATCCTTTTTTCTTTCCTTTTTTCCCTTCTTACTTTTTCTCCCTCTATAGGCATTACTCTTCTTCTGCTATTCTCTGTTCTGATCAGCTTCTTCATCTTCTCCTGTCAACTATTGACCAATTTTGCTATTTCTCCCTCAATCTTTATTTGATTAGTTTCTTCCTTAACTCCCTCTTTCTTCATTCTTTATCTTCTCAATAGTTATTGATCAATTTTCTGCTATTTCTCCCTCTTTGACAACAATGCGAAAGACATATGTTCTCAGCATCTAAACATGCAAGTGTAGCATTTGTAGGTTCTTTTCAATTTCTCCCTTTGTCACCTTGCTTGTGACTAATTTTGAACTTCATCACCTCAATTACCTTAGAAATAATCCTAAAGTAGGTATCCTCTACATCAATGTGTAATATCTCAACAATTAGCTCATTTGATGTAGGGCAGTCTCACTTTTTCTTCAAGCAGCCTTGGCTAGGGTTATCAGCCCTAACTTACCTCTGAGATACTCAAAATAATCTTTAGGTAGTGCTTTGGTGAAGATGTCAGCAATATATTCCTTTGAGCTAACATATTCCATCTTCACTTATTTGTCTTCCACCAATTCTCTTACATAGTGATACTTGATTGCAATATGCTTGGTTTTAGCATGCATTACAGGGTTCTTTGATATGTTGATAGCACTTGTATTATCACAATAAAGTATCATAGGCTCATTCACCTCTTCCTTCATACCTTGCAACAAATGTTTGGTCCATACAATATTGGTGCAATTTATAGCAGTTGCAACATATTCAACTTCTATAGTAGACTGTGAGGTACAACTTTTCTTTTGTCTGGTCCATGTAATCAATCTTTTTCCCAAGAAAATTTATCCTCCATTGGTGCTTTTTCTATCATCAATATTACCTCCCCAATTTGCATCAGTGTAGGGTCTTAGTTCAAACTTTTCACTTCTCTTGTAGTATAAATCAAAGTCATCAATTCCTTTTAGGTACCTTAGTATTCTCTTTACTGCCATCAGATGGTTTACTCTTGGATTTGTAGAAAATCTTGGCACTATTCCAATAGCTAATGCAATGTTTGGTCTACAATGTACACCATACTGCAACTTTCTAATCATTGATCTATACAATGTCTGATTCACTTCAACAAACTCATCATTCTTGGATAGCTTATGTCCTATTACCATTGGTGTGCTGATTGGTTTTGATTCTTCTAACCCAAATGTCTTGAGTATCTCCTTGATGTATTTTCTTTGGGTCATGAATATGCCATGCTTCAATTAATGTACTTGCAATCCAACAAAGAATTTGATTTCTCCAAACATGGACATCTCAAACTCATGTTTCATTTGGTTAGCAAAATCTTTGCATAGAGCATCTTTTCCTCCAAATATTATATCATCAACAAAGATTTTTGATATCAAAATGTCTTTACCTTTTTCTGCCTTGATATACAAATTTTTGTTGTCATCTGTTCTCTCAATCCTATCTTCACAAGATATTTGTGCAGTCTCTCATACCATGCTCCAGGTGCTTGCTTCAAACCATAAAGTGCCTTGTGTAGTTTGCAAACCATATCCTTGTTCTTGTCATCAAAAAATTCCTCTGGTTGTTCTATGTAGACTTCCTCTTCAAGTATATCATTAAAAAAAGTAGACTTGACATCCATTTGGTAGACTTTGAAACCTTTGTATGCAACATATGCAAGTAGTGTTCTTACTCCTTCCACTCTTGCAGTAGGGGCAAATGTTTCCCCATAATCTAGTCCTTCTTCTTGTGCATAGCCTTTACAAACTAATATGGCTTTGTTTCTAGTTATCTCACCATTCTCATCAAGTTTATTCCTAAACACCCATTTGGTACCAATTACATTCTTATTAGCTAGTCTAGGAACTAGGGTCCAAGTTTTGTTCTTCTAAATTTGGTCTATCTCTTCTTCCATAGCTTTATATTAGTCATCATCTTGTAGAGCATCCTTCATTGTTTTGGGCTCAACCTTATTCAGCGAACATGATTCATTCCTTAGTCTATTCCTTATCATTGGTCTGCCATCCTTGTCACCAATGATTTGATCTATAGGGTGATGTCTTCTTACATACTTGGCTAATCTTGGTTCTGTCCTTCTTTCCATGTTTGATCCTTCAGCTTCGAAGTCATTTTTCTCTTCTCTATCTGGTATTTCATCATTTCTCTCATGTGTACTAATTTCAAAGTTAGAATGTGCATTTCCTTCATTCTACAACTCGATCTCTGAATTCAGCTCGACATTCACTAGTTGTGATTTGGCTAATATTGAGATTTGTTGCTGATTCCCAACTTGATTTGCAACATTATCTTCAATGGTCATTCCTTCATAAAAGTATACAAAGGATCTATAATCCTTTGATTGCTTGGACTCATCAACTTGAAATTTTGCATGCTCATCAAAATTTACATTTGCACTCTCCACAATTTTGTTAGTGTTAGTATTCAAACATTTATATGCTTTGCTTCTAGTGGAGTATCCAAAGAATATTCCTTCATCACTCTTTGCATCAAACTTTCCATTTCTAGTGTTTTTAAGAATATAGAACTTACAACCAAAGATTTTGAAATATTTAACATTAGGTAAGTGACCATACCATGATTTAAAAGGTGTTACATTTGTACCTTTCTTGACTTGGACTCTATTCAGGGTGTAAATCATAGTGCTTACAGCTTCTCTCTAGTACTTTAGAGAAATTTTTTTCTCCATCATCAAGGTTCTAGCATAGTCTATCACTAATCTATTCCTTCTTTCAGCAATTCCATTCTATGGGGGAGTTCTTGGTGCTGATGTTTGCCACTTGATACCTTTGTCATTGCAAAATACTTCAAATTATTTTGATGTAAACTCACCTCCTCTGTCTGATCTTAGTCATTTTAGACTCTTTCCTATTTCTTTCTCAACTTTGGCTATATACCACTTGAACATTTGAAATGCATCATACTTTTGCTTCAAGAACATAGCAGTCATCATCTTGGAATATTCATCTACAAACAACATTATGTATCTATCTCCTAGGTAACTTTGCACTTCTATTGGACCACATAAACATGTATGGACTAACTCTAGTACTTCTTTGGAAGTGTATGTTTTTCTTTTGAAACTAGACATAGTCATCTTCCCTAGTTGACATTGTTTGCACATTATGTTTTCAGGTTTCTTCAATCTAGGAAAACCTATGACTTTCTTCTTATTGCTGATGCTAATCAGATTGTCAAAGTTAACATGACACAATCTTTTATGCCATAACCACACATCATCAAGTCTAGAAACAAGACAAGTTGCATCTTCCATATCTAGGTAAAACAAGTTACTCCTAGTTTGTTCACCTTTTCCTATCAAATTTCCATCAGTGTCATAGATCTTAGCAATTTTGTTTCCAAACTCTACTTTGCAACCTACATTTCCTAACTAGGATACACTCAATAAGTTGTAGTTCAATCCTTCAACATAGTATGCATTATCACATGAAATTTTCTCTATGAGTTGAATTGACCCTTTTCTGTTTATTTGACATGGAGCATCATTACCAAATCTAAAACTATTTCCATCTCCTGTCATGTGATGTGAGCATCCACTATCTATGATCCATTTGTCATTCTTGTTCACACAAGTAACCAATGCTGTTGCGTCATCTTCATCTTTATCTAATTCATCCTTCATGGCCACATAGACTACTTCATCATCATTCTCATGAGAATCTTCTTCAACAATGTAGCATCTTTTTCCTTTTTCCTTGTAGTCTTTACTATCATCTTCTCTCTTGTTCTTGTACTTTTTTCTTTTTTTTTATTCTTCTTTTGTGTACATCTTGCAATAATATGACCTACTTCATTACAATTGAAATATATGATAGGGAGCTTACCTTTGAATTTTCCTTTGCCTCTATGGAATCTCTTAGCCAGTAGTGCTTCTAACTATTCCACATCTTCCTCATCTGTGCTGCTATCACTAGATTCATGTTTTCCTTTTCTTCTCTTCTTTTTTGATGTCTCCTCCTCAGTTTCTTTTATTGTCATCTTGGCCTTGAAATTAGATTCTAGGTTCTCAGGTCTGTAGTTATCAAAGTTGGACAATTCAAATACAGTAAGTCTTCCCACTATTCCTTCAAAGGTCAATGTGTTTCCTTGCACACAACTTAGCTCTTGGATAGCTAAAACTCTAATAGCATAGATAGGGAGAAAAGTTCTTAAGTATTTGTTGTTGACAGTTTCTTCTTCCAATTGACCACCTAGACTTCTTATTGCACTTACCAATTCTTTCATTCTAGTAGCATATTGAGCAACATTTTCTCCTTCCTCCATTTTCATGTTATCAAACTTTCCTTTGAGGCTTTCTCTTTTTGCTCTTTGTACATTTTGATCTCCTCCATAGATATCTTTTAGGGCCTTCCACATCTTGAATGCAGTGTCACAATCTTTGATGTCATCATATTCTACATAGCTGAGTGCAGAGGCAATCTCCAACTTTGCTTGATTGTGCTCCTTCCTTTTGCTCAAATAATCTATAGTAAGAGGTCTAGCTAGGTCTATGTGTTCTGTTCCAATTGAAGTTTTTGCATAATCATCTATTGATCTAAGGTGTAATTTCATCAGAGTCTACCATGCAGCAAAGTTATCTTTGTTGAGCTTGGGAACTTCTCTCTTGGACATCTTGATCTTCCTGCTTCTAGTAACATGAAACTAAATCAACAGATGGCTCTAATACCAATTGTTAGAAATACTTTAGAATAACTAAGAGGGGGGGGGGGGGGGGGGGGGGTGTGAATTAGTTTTTTAAGGTCCAACATGTCCAATTCAAACTTTTTCACTAAGTATAGTGAGCTCATTCAACCATACATTCATCCAAGCTTTAATATTCCTATTCAACAAGTTATTGTAAATCAACATGCAAACATAACACATAAAAGATCAACACATAACACAGTGATTTACGTGGAAACCCAATTTGAGAAAAACCACCAGTAACATGCTACTCAATTCTCACTCTTCTAAAGTGATGCCCTATAAAAGGCCTGCCCTGTTAAAGGCTACAACACACTGTTAAATGTGACCTAGTTAAAGGATTTAACCACCCTGTTAGAAGAGGGCTTGGTTAGAGGACTTTAGAACATTCACTTGGAATGCAACCTTGTTAAAGGATTTAAAAATTCTTATTAAACCAACCTAAGTCCATAGGATTTCCATATCTAATACAATTTCAAGAGAGTATTAGAAAGTCTTTGACCTGATTACAATCATACAACTTAACTAGTAGATTTTAGATCACTTCTCAGCTCATACCATTGCCTGGCCTTCAATCTCTGCAACTCTTGATAGCTTGCCCTCCTTTCAAGCTTAGTCTCCTTGAGTCTCCATGCTCAATGTACCAGTGCAATCATCTCTTCTTGACCACCTATAGAAGCATAGTCTCTATACTCTATTCTTCCTTCTCCCAGATGTCTTCTCCTTAACACCCTTCTAACCACTTTGCAATTTGGCACTCCAACAACTCTTACTTCTTGGTCTATGACTTCTTAAATAGAAGTCTTAGAGTTCCTTTTCCCACTTGATTCTTCCCTCCTTTAATTTCAATTTGTATGGATTAGGTAGGATTCATTGTATCTAACCCATATTATGTTTCTTCTAGAAACATCATGAAGAATCCTCTTGAATTCACTCCAAAATAGTTTATGTAGAATTTTGTACCACCAACTCATCATCCTTATCCTCCAAACGGTTCACAAAATTCTAGGTAACAACTGTGTCAGCTCAAATTTGGTGAATCTTTGATTTTTCACTAATGCAGTAGCTCAGCACTATTGAAATCTTGAAGCTCGGCACATACTATGTTATTCAGCATCAACTACATTTTACTAATGCTCGACACCTAAAGTTCACTCCACCCCAACTAAGATTTTTTGATGCTTGACACCTGATACTTTGCTTAGCACTTGAACTTCACTCGGTACTTGAAGATCACTTGAAACACACTAGATTTTCCTTTTGCTTGGCTTTAACTAAGAATTCTCTCGATTTCAACTAGCTTGCTCAACACCCATTGATGAACTTAGTTTAAGGTTTGTAGTAAACCTTGTTACAACTTATTCTTCTAATGTTTCTAAGTGTGACCAACCTCTGTATCTTTGAGTATGTTATTAATACATCATCTAACCATTGTCTTAACTAATCCTTGCACTTCATTACAACATCATAACTCAACCTTTCCCTTAGGTGCTTTTGTTACATCTTGTTGATCAAATCCTCTTCATCAATCAACTAAGTGATAGTACTTGGATATTATAAGAAAATGTCATCCCTACAAATAGCAGGTTTGACATCATTGATAAAACAATGATTGAAAACATTCTTTTAACAAAAAGCTCCCTCTTTGATATTCAACAATGAGTTTTTCAATTAGTTTTTCAACATAGATCAGATTTTAGATTTGAGATGAAGCCGATGGAAAATGATATGGTCCTTGAGATCATGAGAGCTATAGCTAGAGTACTTAGGAACATTGGTATAGAAGATATTTATGAAGAAGTTGCTAAAGAATTTGTAGTTGTTCGATCTAGTGGTGAAGATATGACTAATCATATGGAGATACTTATAGAAGATAAAACTTATTGATTAGATAGATCTAGAGCTCACTTGAAGATGAAGCATAAGATGGTTGTTTTTAACTTCTTAGATACTTTGAATCCTGAAGACCTAATTGATTGGATTGGTGAATTGGAAGATTAATTTGAGTTAGAGGATATTGAAGATCTTCTTAGAGTAAGTTGACATAAACTAAGTTGAAAAGACATGTGGCTTTAAGGTGGAAATAATTGCAAAGAGATAAAGAAGAAGAAAGTGAAATGAAGAGCTCTAGTTGGAGATTGATGGTATAAAAATTGAAGGCTAAGTTCATTCCTACTGATTATGAAATTGAGTTGTTTAAGAGATTGTACAATCTGAAATGGAAGGATTTATCTATGAAAGATTATACTAAGGAGTTTTACATGTTAACTATTTGGTCTGGACACAAAGAAATTTCTAAGGAAAAGGCAGTTAGATATATTAATGGTTTGAGATTCAATATTTAGGATGAGATTGGTATGCTAAATATTGCTTTAGTTGAGGATGCTTATCAGCATGCATTGAGAGTAGATTAAAAGTTGAAGAGAAGACATCAAGGTAAATCTCAAGTAAAGGAGAAAAAATGAATGATAAACAACTTGTTGAAGATGAACTAGAACTTGTTGAATAGCGGAGGAGAATAGATAGAGGTGCATTTAAAGGTACATGTTTCAAATGTGGTGAGGAAGGACATAGATCTTTTAAATGTTCCTAGAAGGTTGGTGGTAGAATAATTTCCATGTTATATGAGAATGTGGATTTAGTAAATGAGCCTAAGATAGATGGGGATAATTTTTAGATTCAAAGAGTATTGCCTGGTAAGAAGGTGTTGGAACCTTGTCAAAGGAAGAATTTGTTTAGGACTTGTTGTAAGTCTAGAGGTAAATGCTTGAATGTGATTATGGATGGTGGTCGTACTGATAATCTAGTTACTGAGGAGAGGGTTCATAAATTTTGTTGAGGGATCAATTGGTTTCAAAATGAACAAGCTTTGGAAGTAAGGGAGCAATGTCTTGTTGATATTCAGATCAAACAATATATGGATCAATTATTGTGTGATATTATGGACATGAGTAGTTGCCACATATTACTTATTAGACCTTGGCAGTATGATTGCATAGAAATGCATGTCTATTTCAAGAATGTGTTTATTTTTGAGAAGGGTGGAAGAAAGTAATCCTTGATTCTATTGCAAAATGCAAAACTTGGAAGGAGGAAACTGACTTTTGGTAGCCGAGTTGAGTTGAAGAATTATTAAAGGGTTGAAGATCAATGTGGGAAATATATCTTTGGTACACCAAGGCAAGATGTGAACAAGAAGAGTAAAAAATTGTTTGTTGGAGGAAAGGAGTTACAAAAGTGGAAAAAAGATGAGAGTGTACAAGTTGATAACTTGGAGGACATGTATGTGAAGAACTAGTTTAGGTTTATGTATTGAACCTTGAAAATTGTTCTTCCAACTATTAAGAATATATCTTCTTCACACCTGGGGTGTCTGATGCAGGAGCATCTTAGGGTAGTTAGCAATCTTGTATGAAAGAGCATCAAGCTTGGATTTGTGGATCTAGGATTTTCACAATTGGGGATGTGTTCGAGGAATATAAATATAAGTGAACCTTGTCCTAAATGCATATAACATTTGGAGTAATCATTTTGGAGTTAGAAACTTTTTGGTGGCTACAAGTAACGTGTTCTTGATTTATTGGCACACCTTGGAGATTGTATTTGCAAGCTTCAATCTATGGAAGTTAGCATGTTCTATCTTGGATTTGGATAGTTGGATGGTATGTGGACCTATGCCCAAGAGCACATACTCTTATTTGGTCTTATGAGTTAATTATGCATTGTAAACTTGGGGTCTATCTAAGTATTTAGTTATTTCATGTATTTAACTTATGTTGCCAAGCCAACTTATGGCTTGAGGGTTTATTTAATTTGAGTATTTATTTGATTTAACTTGATAGGATAAATTGTGGCTTGGTTTTCTTGATATATCTTGAGTCATCATTGAAGGATGGAGTTCAACATAGAGTATCTGAGAGGAACGAAGTTGAACAAAGCTAGTAGCTAATTGTGGGGCCGGGAAAAAAGAAGGTTGCTTAGTGGCTTTTGAGCATCTATTTAGATTCTTCTTGGGGGTTTCTACTAGATTGTGGATTTGGGCTAGCTAAGAGTTTGGATCTTGTGACATTTTTTAGAACTGTTATTATAATTGATGATGTATTTGTCCATAACCTAGAAGGCCTTACAACTGGGCATGTTGGATGTAAATATAATGACTCTATTATGAGAATTTATGTTGTTTTGGATCTAAATCTCTATGTTATTTTTTGTATTCCAATGTGTGTTTATTTATTGGGGGATAGGACATCTCCTTCGGGGAATTCTTGTGTATTGTACTACATCAATAGCTAATGGTAACACAGGAATTAATTATTAAAATTTGGTAAAATGTCCTGCCACATGCATAACATAACAATAAATATAGATATGAACATGCAAATATTTTCACAACCGTGCATGAGTGGAAGTCTTCACACACCTCCAAGGGATCTAAGACAACCCAAAAACATAGTGAGAACAAAATACACACATTCAAGAGATTACTAAACATGGGTTCAAACAAGATCTAACAAGCTAAAAGAGACGAAGCTACAACTATCACATGAATACCAATAGAAGAGAGTAGTGATTCATTTGAAAATAAAATTGAAAGATGAGTTAAACTAGATATCAAACCATTTTAGACAATAGAAAGTAAATAAATGAAAATTATTCTGAGAACACTATGAAACCAAATCCAAAGTCCATTTTTATGTAAACCCATGAGAACAACTCATTATTACAAATGTGCAACTATACTAGAAATGCATAGGAGCAGAGAATATTTGCATAGAATTGGCTTAGAAAAAATGTGATCCTATAGAAAAATGGATGAATGTATGAGATAAATGAATGAACGCACATGAATATTATTCATATGCACACAAAAACTCAGAATGAGGAAAAACATGAAAATCACTAGGTTGAATCCAATGTATATGAAAATTCATGTAAATCTACATTGAGGAATGATTAAATCATCCACCAAGCCTACACAAAGCACCACTATATTAATTTTAGAAAACCAATAGAAGTGTGACTATGATAAACTTAATATAAGAAAGAGATCAAGGAAAGAATTACTAAATGCTTGTCTAGTACCAACATTAGTATACATAAATTACTACTAAGCATATCATTAGTTCATGCATTACATTTCCTTCATATTGAGGATCCATTATAAATTATTACATTGCATAGAACATATGTCCGTAATTACATGTACATAAGCATGATAGAACATATACAGAATACAAACAATGAGGAGAGAGAATGAGATAAAGAATAACAAGAAGAAGAATTAAAATGCCAAAATTTATGCCAATGTTGATCTCAAATTTCAGTCCCCAATAGTAATTTTCAATGTCACTTAACCATTTGGAACTCATAGGCCCACCCAACCATGCTAGGAGATGAAAACATGACCCCAAAAAATAAGAATACCCTTAAAGATTAGGATCAATTACACACCATCAAAGAGTAGTCACATCATTCACATGATCAAGAAAGAATCCATCATCTACTGATAGAATACAATACATTTTAGGGTGCTACTCAATCGACAATGCGATTAGATGATAGGGGCATAGAAAATGGGGAAATTATCATCATGTAGCACCAATAGCTCACAAATAATGAATTATCCTCTCATAAGGAGACAAAATCCATGATCAATAACCTATCTCTCATAGGCAGACTTGCACCTTCTCATCTCACCTTGAGCTCAACAAGCTCCTAAGCATGAGGAGAACACATATGTTACAATCACAAATAATATATAAGATCCCATGCCTCATTAAGGACTATTTCAACCCTGCTTCCTATGAGGTTGATTTAAACATTATATGTTATTAGATTTATTAAAGAATTTTAATTAATTAATTGTGTGTGTGCACATGTGTCATGCTATTGATATTCTTAATTTTATAATCAAACATGAAGGAAATTACATGTCTTTATTTAAGGGAATATGGTTAAAATTTGTTAAACTTATGAATGGTCTCTTACATTTTTTTTGGGAATCAAGATATATTGTTATTATGTAATGTAATAATGAAAGTACATGTACATATGAACTTGGAATTTTTTTTGGAAAGGGGGGATATTTGTGCCAAATTAGAATTTGATTAGAAATTATATTGGCAGATGATTCACAATTGAGGTAATAAGAATTTCATTATCTTCTATTTTGGATTACTATTGTGGTTTAACTATAAGTTATGGTTGTGATAAGTGTACACTAAGAAAGTGTCCCACTCTAAACTCTTCTATCCAAGGGATTCCATTGAATTCATAATGCTTGGATGCCAGCTTGGAGCTCCCTATCCACGGAGTGCAAGAGAGTGTGTTTCAAGTACAAGAACTCTCAACCGAGCCTTAGGAATACTCTTCTTTCTAGTAAACCATGCAATGGGAGGTTCCAAAGACAAGACACAAGAGTGAAAATTTCCATAAGGAGTTCCTCAATAATGCAATGCAAGATAGAAGCTAAGATAGAAATGAGAATGCAAAGTGCAACTATTCTAAGCAATATGCAAGTGTTACAAATCCAACTAATTACTATGTGAGCTAGGCTATTTTAAAGAAACTACATTAACATGCAACTATGCTAAAATGATATATGCTAAAAATGCCATGGATGAGAGAATGTAGACAAGAAATAGAAGTTCTCCACAAAGAGCTCTCAAGAATTCGAATGGTAAACTTGAAGCATAACAATACTCAATAATGTGGATCCTTTGAGGGGGAAAGCTCTCTCCCTTTTAAAGTCATACAGCTGATACAGATCAAGATGAAGATGGTGGATGATCAATGGTGGAATTCGAAAAGAGGAGTGATCCATGTGCACACACAAGTCAACCAATAGAATATAAGTTGACTTGTCATATAAGACAAAAGTCACAAAGCCTTTTCTTTTAATTTGAAAATTAGAAAAGAACTTTATGTCTACACTTTAAGTGGGTTAGAAGAATGGGGTCTTTTATTAAATTAAAATGGGACATGTTCTTTTAATCAAATAATGAACTTAGGATAGCATAGTCAAACTATAGGTTATAATCAAATTAATTGATTATTAGCAATTTGGTTTAGGTAAATGATTAATTAATTTAGCCAAAATTTTGAGAAGGGGGATAATAATCTAGATGACCATTTTTAGGTGATTAAATTTGCCCCTCTTTGATTAATGTCTAATCAATCTGGGAACACATTACATAAAAGATAATAGAAGCCAAGTAAGTAGCAATAGATATAGATATTTGATTTTGAAGATCAAAATGCAAAAAAGAGATAGCAAAGCTTGAATGTATAGCCTGATAGCGATAGTACTAAATGCTAGGAAAAAGATGATGTCATAATTTAGGAAGAATGCTAACACCTAGCAAAGAAGATATATCAAGAGAAAGTGAAAATATCAAACAAATGCTCCTAAGAAATATATAGCTGTAGTGAGTGATGATGGAGTATTTTTGCCCCCTCGGGATCAAAATTGAAATGAGGTAAGGGCTTGTAGAAATGAGCAAGATATGAGAAAATTGAGATATAGCAGTGTCCAAGATGACAGATAGATGATTAGAACCAAAGAGTGACTATTAAGGAATGACAAAATTGCCTAGTTTGACTAGAGTTGACCACAAAGGATACAACATTAAAAAAAGAAGAAAGTCAAGTCCAGTTAAAAAGATAATTTTAGACATGAAATGGTGAATTTGATTAGATATGAAGCATGGAAATGATGAAGACATGAGGAAATGAAGATGTCCCAGTGATGATTTGGAGATTAGACCTCAGAAGGTTAGCTAACTGCTCAGAAGAAGGTGGAATTTTAAAATGTAATTTTGACTATCAAGATGAACTCATATTTTAATTTTAATCCCAAAAATGGATCGAAGACATCGAAATTAACTAGGGGTGCAATTTTTGTGGAATTTTGAGGAGTTTGAAAATTAGGTCAAAGGCTATAAAAGGGGCCCAAGTGTCATTTTCAAATTCATTTATCTTTTGTGACTTTTGAGAGCTTGTGAGTGGTTGAGAGAGCATCATGGATTTGGTGAACATTCTAATTCACTAACATCATTTTGAGTGTAGATGGTTGCACAACCAGCTAGATCACTACGAGGCACCGGTAAGTGAACAATTTTTTTGTCATTTTTTGGTCTTTTTCACATGTTTTTAGAAGTATGATATGCAATATTGGGTAATATTATAAAAGCATCACACGATACTTTATAAAATATCATGAGATATTTTGTATCAAAAAAAAGTGTCGCATGAGTATATTTAGGTGTGTCATATGGGACACACCCATTTGTTGCCCAGACTGGTGAGAAATATCACATGACATAATTGTATCACACCAATTTAGAAAAAGTATCATATGATATCATTCTAGCATTTTATGTCACCTACATGTAGGAAGAAGTATCACACAACTTATTTTTGAGTATTTTTTTGTTGATTCTTGCATTGTGATCATGTTTATGATGCACTAATAATGTTTACATGTTGCATGTTTGCAAGAGGTTTTTCCAATGCTTCTTATCAGAGCCCCCAAAGTGGTGGGGTTGCAAGTTGCACAAAATTTGATTGATGATGAGCTTGTAGCAATATCGACCATGGGATTGAGATAGGTTATACGGATGCCCCATATATGGGTGAACCATGGGTTGCTAACTGCACTTGTTGAGCAGTGGCATAGTGAGCATAACACCTTCCATCTACCGACTGATGAGGCCTTGATCACATTGGAGGATGTGTATCATATTCCTCAAGTGCCTTGTTATGGTGATTTGGTAAGTTGTACGTTTGATTTCTTTGTTGTGCTTTTGCAATTTTGATTTTGAGGTAAGGTGTACTAATGTCAAGCCTAATTATGTGTCATAGGTGTACTATGATCAAACCTTGATAGAGGGGTAAGCAACAATGCAACAGATGTTTCAGGATGTTACCATCCTGGATTGTCATCTGAGTTGGGAGTGACTAATCACTAAGTATGGGGCAGATTACCCTCTATCTAGCTTGCTATGTTCTTTGGTAGCTCAAGCTTTGGTGATAGATATGAGCTAGAAGGGCTTCCCACTAGGATGGGGTCAATTGGTGGTGGATTTGATTGTATGACCACACAAGATGGCATGGGAGTTAGTGATATTGGTGGATATGTACCATGAGCTTCATGAGATAGTATATCATAGTGGTCATTCCTGGGCATGTAGGGCAATATTGGAACAAATCTGGGCCTAGGAGCACATTGCTATGATCCAACCATGGGTGTAGCCTTGAGAGTAGACAACCCTACATTTTTGGGTATATAGGTTTTTTCCCATAGACTCATAGTAGGGATGTGACTTATTATCACAACATTTTTGATGATCTAAAAACATTCACATTGCAGCCCTACTGAGAGTGCCATAGGTGGTTAGATTCTAGGGAGTTAGATTACATGAGATATAGTAGGCCACTGGTGGGTAGGCATTTAGAGATCATGGAACAGTTTATGATCAACTAAGTATGGTGGTAGTTTGCAAAGTGATAGGTGATATCAGTGGAGACCACCACCTATGCTTGCTTTCAATCTAATGAGGCACGGGGATGGTTGTCGATGCTAGATTATCAGATAGTGGTGTGAGAGATGGCAGCTCTAGTGTGGACTCCCTAGAATTATCACCTAGATGTGGTAAATGCAGGAGTAGATCTAGTGTATTTATATGAGATGCAAAGACATCCATTCCCATGTTTTACAGAGTCAGATGCATTACCCACAGTGGGGGGACATGGAGGAGGCAGAGGTAGAGGAAAAGGAGGAGGAAGAGGTGGTGGAGGTAGATGAATGGAGGTTGGGGTAGTTCCCACTCTGGGAGGAGGAGGAGGAGGAGGAGGAGGTGCCATTAAGGTGATGATGAGTGGTACAGGTGGAGGTAGAGGTAGAGTAGCCAACTCAAGGGGATTATGATCAGGATGTGAGGATCCATACTTTGGAGGTAGAGTTATAGGCAACCTGAGTGACCATTGTAATACAAGATCAGAAGCTCCTAGATGAGTGGGTATGGGGGGATGAGCTCTTTAGGGAGTGAGATGTGGTGAGGTGAGAGGCGTATCATCATGGTGCACAAGCCACATATTATCATGCTACTTATAGGGTGTGGTGCTGCCAGGGCAGGGGCTTCCTGATTACTCTGAGTGGGTAAGCAGGTTAGAGGGTGCAGTACAACTACTAGATAAGAGTAGGCTCCACCACTAGGGCCACCATCAACTGGAGAGGGTGCAAGCTAGTCATAGGCTGATTGTGATAGTTTTGACATTTTTTATTTTTCACCATGTATTTTTGAGATGGATATCTAGATTTTGGATCTCACATTTGTATGTATGTGTATATATATATGAGATACTAGATTTTGATCGATAGATTTGTGCACTTGTCTCATTTTGATGGATGTTTCAGCATTTTAAGTTTTTCAAGTGATGTTTCAATTTTTGTTTCTTGCTCATGTATGCATTGCTTTGATGTTTATGTGTATATGCTCATGTATCTCTTTCATGTATGATGTTTTAACTCTCATGTGTATGATATAGACTTATATTTTTGAAAATATGTGACACTTGGATAAATTGAATGTGATGTTTAGATTAACCCCTTGTGATGATAGGACAACAAAATAGAGATGAAGTGAAAGATCAAGAAATGTGAAAAGACATGAGAAAGAAGAAAGCAAAGAAAGATGCAAAAGTAGTTAGCTAATATGTTTGTGAAAAAGGATGAAGAGATATCTCTCCCCATATGCATGAATGTAAAACTAGACTAGAGAATGAGCCTATAATGCAAGATAATATGCAAAGTGGTTTACCAGTAAGAAAAAAATAATATTTAGACTCTTATTTCATCATTGAACATTTATTAGGGACATCATGATCATACAACCATCACTAGTATAACTATGAGGATATGGATATAATCAATATTAGATAGGTATGTGGAAATCCAATCTAATCATCAAAGACATATACGTCAAGATGAGTATGTGATTAGATTCCCAAAGTTTAGTATAGCAAGATTACACCTATATCAAGATAAAAGCACCAGGATAACCCCTGAGTGCAGTCTTGCAAAATAGTCAAGGATGATACATTTATAAGTCAAACAGTCAAATAGAAAAAGCATGAATGATTTAAACACTATAGACAAATAAAGTATACCCACAAGTAGAAATCAAGAAAACATGTCCCATAATCCTAGTCTTCTAGTCAATGACATCCTCAAAAGACTATTAGGGAGGGAACATATAGCAAAGAAATTGTCATAGACAACACACAAAGTAGATAAAGTTCATCATAGATCAATTGTTTAAGTGTTTAAGTGTGTGTGTGTGTGTGTAAGTCACTTGGCCATTTATTCAAGACTTGATTCTAATAGTGAGAAATATCATGACATCAGAGACTATAGGTAAACTATTTAAAAAGTGTTTAGAAACACTTGATGTCAAGTTGGGAGGGGGTAGTGTTGAGAAACATTATTGTGTATGTTGCCAAAGAAACCCTAATGCACAAGGAAACCTCAAAATAGGCTAAGTAGTGGTGTCGTTTAGACAAGGAGAAGAAAAAATCCCAAGCTAGGAAATGTATAATGAAATGGGTGATGAAGACTGATAGACATAGGTGCAAGGGTCTCAAGCAATGCCTATTTCTAGGTTTTCACCACTTGGAACTTTTATTTTATGACTTTTTGTTTCAATTTTTTTTGTATTTTTGTATTTTTTGATTTTTTTGGTGATACATCAAAGTGCCTATTGCTAGGTTTTCACTAAGATAATTTTTTTAGGACATTTTTTGATTTTTAGGATTTTTTTTAGGATCATAGATATGTACAAGATAGCTAAGAAGTGAGCCTCTAAGCATAGAGCTTGTTCAAATGTAGGACATTGATAGTCTCTACAAGTTCTTCACTTTTAGGAGTAGATAGTTGATAAGCACCAGACCCAAATATTGCTGTGATAATGTATTGGCCTAACCAGTTAAGTTCAAATTTGCCCTTCTATGCTCTATGCTACTAATTTTTTGGATTCTCACTAAGCACAAGTTCACCTACTTGAAACTCACGTGGGTAAACATTCTTTTTATACTGAGTAGACATGCACTTCTGATAAGCTTTCATGTGATCAAAAGAAACCTTACGATGTTCATCAAGAGTCTCTAATTCTTGTATTTGCATAGTTCTATGGTCTTCATTAGCTATCAACCCATGTAAGGAGACTCACAAGGAGGGAATCTCAACTTCTAATGGGAGGACAAAATTAGAGCCATAGACTAGAGAAAAGGGTGTGGCACTTGTGAACTGTGCAGTGTAAGAGTTTTAGCAATGTTTTGTTGGAGGCCTCAGCTTGGCCATTCCCTTGAGGGTAGTAAATGGAGGACCAATGTTGTTTGATTTGAAATTTATTGTATAGTTGTTTGAGGTCCTTATTCTTGAACTTCCCTCCATTATCAATGACAATGGAGGAAGGAACACTGTACTGACCAATGATGTGGTTTAATATAAACAAGGCAACATGTTTGCCTATAGCAGCAGATAGTGGTACAACTTTAACCCATTTGATGAAATACTTAGTTGTTGTAATGATGAACTTGTGACCACTAGATGAACTTAGGTGATTTTTTCCTACTAAGTCAAAGGCCCATTGTTGAAATGGCCAATATGTCATAGAGAGAATCAGCTCATGTCTAGTAGCATAAATTAAGTTACCATGAAGTTGACATTTTTGGCAGGACTTGGCATAACGAACAACATCAACTTGCATGGTTGGCCAGTGATAACCCATCCTAAGCAGTTTTTGAGAAAGTGAAAGGCCATTAGAATGTGCCCCACAAATCTCATCGTGGACTTCGACAAGTGCTTTTTCTGACTCTTCTAGCTCTAGAAACCTAAGCAATGTTTCATCTAGACTCTTCCTATACAAGTCACCAGAGACCAAAGTGTAATGTGAGGCATTGAGGAGGAATTGGCATTTTTGGTTATGTGTGAGGTTCTTAAGAAAAATTTGATCATGTAGGTAAGAGAAGATAGCCACATAGTAGGAGGAATCATGACCTAAAACAGAGCAGATCACTTGGTTATCTAAGGAATCATAGGCAGGATAACATAGTTCTTCCACCAGGAACTCAAATCATGATTCATGTTCTTGTAGTTGGAGGATAGATGCTACAGTGGAAATAGCATCAATAGACTTGTTTTCTGCTCTAGTAATTTGCTAGAATGTCAAAAAAGAGACATAGTTCCTTAGAGAATCTATCAACTTTTTGTAAGTATCAACTTGTCATCGTTTGTTTGATAGTCATTGTTCACTTGGTTGATAAAAAATTGAGAATCTCCATAGATATGAAATTCATTTATTCTCCATTCAAAGGCCATTTTGATCCCATTTGTTAGTGCCTCATATTTTGCAATGTTGTTTGTACAAGGGAATAAGAGTTTGTAAGATTTGGGGATCTTATATCCATGAGCGGAAACAAACAAGATACCTGTTCTAGCTCCATTATGTGTATGAGAATTGTTAAAGAACATTTTCTAAGTTCTCTTAGTGCTTAACATAATTGAGGCATCTAGAAATTCAACTTGAATGGGTGCTATATCCTCTAGTGGAAAATCAACCAATTGGTTAGCTATAGCTTGTTCTTTGATGGCTTTATGTTTGACATATTGAATGTTAAATTCTAAAAGAATCATCATCCATTTAGCTAGATGACCAGTAAACACATCTTTCCTCAAAAAATATTTCAAAGGATCAATTTTAGCAATTAGGTGAACTGTATGTATCAACATGTACTATCAAAGTTTTTGAGAACCAAAGACCACTGCAAGATAGGATTTCTCGATGCTGGTGTAGTTCATTTTATAAGAAACCAAAGTTTGATTGATGTAATATATAGTCCATTCTTTACTAGTCTCATCACTTTGGGCTAATAGTGCTCCTAAAGAAGAAGTTGTAGCTGAGATATATAATATCAAAGATTTTCCTAGAATAGGTGGCATCAAAACTGGAGGTTTTTCCAAGTACCCTTTGATTTGGTCTAGACTTTGTTGACACTTGTCATTCTAGATATGAGTGGACCCTTTACGCAAATTCTTATTAAAAGATTGAGCTTTATTAGCCAATTGAGAAATAAATCTTCTTATGGATTGTAGACATCCTTGTAGACTTCTAATTTGGCTAATATTTCTTGGAGGAGGCATTTTCAAGATAGCCTAGACTTTTTCAGGATCAACCTCAATATCTTTTGCTGAGATAAGGTAGCCTAGTAATTTTCCAGAAGTGACACCAAAGGCACACTTTTTTGGGTTTAGCCTAAGTTGAAATTGTTCCATATGGTCCAATATCAGGCTAAGGTCTTTAAGATGCATGTCTCATTTTCTAGATTTTTCTAGCATGTCATCAACATAATCTTCCATATTTTTATGTATCATATCATGGAATATGGTGGTCATTTCTCTTTGATAGGTAGTGCCAACATTCTTGAGCCCAAAAGGCATGACATTCTAGCAAAAAGTACCCCATGAACATGTAAAGGCTGTCTTCTATTAATCAACTGGAGCTATCTTAATTTGATTATACTCAAAAAACCCATCCATAAGGGAGTACATTTCATAACCCACAATCCACTATCATATTGATGTTTGGTAGCAGAAAGTCATCCTTGGTGCTTGCTTTGTTAAGGTCTCTAAAATCAATACAAACTTGGATAGTTTTATCATGTTTGGATACAGGTACAATGTTGGAAATCCATTCTACATAGTCAATAGCTCTGATAAAATTTGCACTCAAGAATTTTTCCAATTTTTCTTTCACCAATAAGGCTACATGTGGATGCATGTTTCTCAATTTTTATTTAAAAGGTTTGATATTAGGAGAGATAGAAAAATGATGCATGCTGATATCTATGTCAAGCCCATGCATATTTGAGTACATCCATGTGAAATTGATCTGCTTATGTTGAAAGAATTTGGTAAACTATTCTTTTTCCTCAGCTGACAGTGATTGACCTACATGAATAATTTTAGGAGCTTCCTCTATCCCCAAGTTGATAGGGTGTGTGGGTTCAATGAAAACTGATGATATGTCCTAGAAATAGCTTGGCAGACTACCAAGTACCTCATCTATAGGTGCCTTAGAGAGGTTTTCACCATTAGATACATCTTTGTTTTTACTATTTTTAGGTTTAGATATTGCCATAATGTGGTTTTCACCATCTGACCATTTATTTTTTCTTTTAATTTTCTAACTAAGGTACTTGATATCTAATTCCATCATATGAATTGCAGGTTCGCTGGTTGAAGAAGTGATGGGTTCAATGATGTTTAGGTAATAGGTGATCTCATAGTCATTTTGGAAAGACTGTATTTTAGGTCTTTGATGTTGAATGGACCAATCTATGAGATCAAGGTGGATCAACAAGAGTGAGGTGGAAGCTTCAAGGTTGTTGATGTGAAAAGAGTAATCTTTGGTGACATGTGAAGTTGATCCTATAGTGAATTTCACAAAGGAGTCCAGATCAAGAATAGACCTAGAGGGACTAGCATGGTCCACTAAAGCATTTTGTGAGCCAAACTCATCTAACCCTATACTAGACTCATCTACCACATTTTTTTGGGTTGCATAGGCATGAATAACATCCACTCCTAGTTCAAAAGAGGCATTTGATAAGTTTTCCCATTCATATTCTTGAGAGTTTGTACTATGATTGTAGACACCTAAAAATCCTTTAGAAAATAAAGTATTTTTATTTTCTAAAAAATTCCTGATGACATCATCATTAATTAATTAATTAATTATTTAATTAATTAATTTATTTTTATGCCATTAAATCCCTTTATCTTAATTAAAAATATTTAATTAAGGAATTCCTCCCAAAAATGTTTAAATCTTATTTAAACATTATTTCCTTATTTATTAATTATTTAATTAATAAATTGACCAAAAATCCTAAAATAAATAAAAAATTTATTTTTTGCCCAAAACTTGGCCAATCTTCTTGAGACCAATAACCTCTTCCAAAATCTTCTAATCCTTCTTTAATTTCGATTAAAGGCTAATCCCATCATTTCCTACCCCTAATCCCAACTCAAAATATTTAATCAAGATTAAATATTAATCCTCATGTTTATTAAAAATATTTTAATAAATATCTCCTCAACCCAAACCCTTGAAATAAATAAAATTTTATTTATGTCATAAAATCTTATCCTAGGAAGTTCTAGACTCTTCTAGAAAGTTTTCATCCTCATCCAAAGCCTAGACTCTTCTAGAAGATGTCTTTAACCCTAATCCTAATCCCCTCCTAACCTTGTCACATTCCCTAAACATGGGTTAAGACTTGCTAACTCAAGCCAAAGTTAACAAATATCTCCTCCTTCACCCACCCTCATTAATTGCAATCCACTTGCCATCCACTTGCCTAGTCCTAAGCCATCTCTAACCCTTCCTCTAATCATTTTTACAACCCTAAGCAACCTTAAAACCTCCCTAAACCCTCAAATTCAAATTTTATGGTATCTCTCACAAATATCTTCAACCACAAAACTTTATAAAGCCCACAAAGTCATAAATGTTCTTACAAAGCACTTATGAAGGGTCTTTATGAAGATTTTATCTCTTGAGCCTCCTTTGTTGACTCATCCTTGCCCTTTCCTCCATCCTCTCACCCTGTGACATGTGTCACTCCCTGATTGGTTGTAAGGAAGCACAATCCATGTGCTCTCCTCTCACGCAATCTAAGCCCTCCATGAGTTTTTCCCCATCCTTGCATCTTAGCCCTCAATCCCTCAAGCCTCTTGCCTATAAATTGGATCCTTCCCCTTTGCAAAATAACACAATCCATGAAGTAAAGTCATAATGCCATTTTAAGAAGCCATTTTACATCAAAACCATACACTCACACCCAAATTCCAACTCCATTTGAAGCCCTTTTTGAAGCATAAAGCTTGAGCATACATCCTATCTATTTAGACAAAGCTACTCAACAAAAGAGCTTCTCATTGAGAGAGCCCATTAATGGCTCATATTCTCAATTGAGAGCTCATCTTAGTCTATCTTGAAGTTTATGAATTTTGTTTAGTTTGTAGAAGCTTTATTTAAATTTAGTTTCTATTAGCATACTAACATTGCTCATATACATTTTGGCACGCCCGGTGGGACCCCGCATGGGTCATCTTCATTAGCTTTTTTAGTCAAGTTTTGTATGTCATTTGCTGATTTTGGCTAATTTTGCTTGTTTTTGTGATTGGTAGGATTGTATAAATTGGTTATGTAGGTCCACATGAGCATGAAGAAGACAAAGGAACTCATAGTCTATCTCATAGTATTTGCAGATTTTTCAAGCTTATAGGTGGACAAAGCACTTGGAATTCTTCTTCCTCTTCTTGTCTATATTCTTCTTATTCCATCTACTTCTTCTTCTTCTTCTTGTGGGAGATCTTGGCCATTTTTTTTTTAAGGAAGCAAAATCATACACACTTCTTTTTAGTGCTTAAAATGAACCCCCAAATCATACTTAAATCCATTAAAAAAAATTAAAAATTTGCAAAAAAGAAAAAATCTTTTAACAAGTGAAACTAAACCAATCTAATCATTTGCATCCTTGCAACATCAAGGTTTTAGATGCATTCATGTAAAGTTAGGAACACTTCATTTTTGGGAATTTAAAAAGAACTTCAAGTTTCCATTTCAAAAGGTTCAAAATCAACACTAAGTGCGCACTAAAATCTAAATCAAACTCAAAGCATCAATCAAGGATAAAATGAACCTCATTTGCAAATATGTTAAAGTTCTTTTAAAAATCTCATGAAAACTAAGAGTCCTAAATGGTTGCCAAAATTTTCCTAAAAAGCTTTGTTATTTGTTCCAAACAAATGTCTTGTTGCAAAATCTTGAATGTTTCTTAGGTTTTTCATGCATCAAAACAATCTAGGAATATCATTTTTGGGCTTAAAACATGCAAACTAGAACACAAAATCTTGAATGAAAAGCAAAGTCCAAAGAGTCATTTTCACTTTTGAGTCCAAAAAAAATCTTGAATGATCTAAGGTTAAAAAAAAGCACTTCAAAGTTCTTAAAACAACACACAAAATCTCAATCTTGAATGCTCAAAGGAAAAACTTGAATGTTTAATCACTTGTCTTTGAATGCATGTTGCTAAAATCACTCTTGAGTGCCATGGATTAAAATCAAAGTTTTTTTTTTTATGAATGCATGATTAAAACAACAAATCCAATCTTGAATGCCATAGATCAAATAATCATCTTTTGGAGCATAAAAAGAATCTACATTTTTGTAATCTTTTAAGTTATAAAAACAAATAAAAATGCTTTGAGTGAGTTTTTCGTTGGACTCACCCTCTTTAATCACCCATCAATTTAACTATTGGTTGCAATCTCAGTGCCATCTATGGGGATGGGTCTACCTAAGAGGGTGTTAAGTGCTCCACAAAGATCAAACTCCACTCACTTGGGTCTTTAGTGGTTTTTCTAAGTTAGAAAATTCCTTGAATGCGCATTAATCTCGCTCACACTTCATTTGGGCATAAAAATTGGACAAATCTTGATGTGGAGGGCCTCCGAGCACACGCTTGGAAATCGAGTTTCACACATCTTTGTTTTGGGCTTAAAATAAACTCACACTCAATCTTGAATGCCTAAAAATCAATGAACATCACATGGTTTTGACGCATTTTCAATGGTGCTCGCATTTCTTATGTTGACGATCTCTCAACTTTCATTATGCTAATGACACTGTCAAATTGGAATGAACATTGTATGCCATAATCACAAGTGTCTTCAATCATAGCTTACAAAATTTAAATCATCAATTGGAATGAACACATGTCTTTTAAAGCCGAAGATCATATATGTGGTCTTGTTTTACACTTTTTACGAGGCCTGCTTGGGGATTTCATCACCCCTTGGGACGACCTCAACTCCAGCGTTCCGACAGAGTATAAAGATCGGGAGGTGAATCCAAAGACACCTCTCTTGGGATCAAAATTTTGTCACTCGGGCTAAGCCTCAAGGAACTTTATACCCTTGAGAAGTGAAAGAGGAGAAGTGGGTTACCTCTCCTCTCAGCTGTGTGACATCTTTTTGGTTTCATCTATAGATATGGGCCTCACGTACCTTGCGTATATCGAGGACTCCCTAGCTAAACCAAATTTCATCCTTGTAGAAAGCTTCCTAGGATGTTGGTGTGTTTGACGTGCTTGTTGAAAACTTTTGTCTGCTTGTTTGTTCATAGCTTTTGAATGAATGTTTGCCAATTTTGGTCGAAATCCCAGAAAAGTAGAAATCTCCCAGCTCAAGGCATACTTAGCGTAGTCACTGCCTTATCAGAAAATCATCCAAGCTCCCCCACTGCAACCAAATCTATCTAGTTCTTTTCCTTAGAACAATCCAAAATCCAAGGTCCATCCAAATCATCCCCCCAGCCAGCTAGCAACCCAATCCAAAATCACCCAAGCCTTTAAAGAGTTGTTGTCACTTTGCCAAAATTTGCTATCCAATCAATCTATCCTACCAATCAACCAATCTCACCAAGGTTATCCCTCTGACAAAGCATTGTCTAGGATAATCTAGCTTTGTCACTTGCATCCCTCATCACCTTGAGCTAAAGGTTGGGATCCACAAGTGGTCAATCTTGTGTCATGCCCTTAGGATCATTAGTCTATCCTCAAGTTGACACAACCACCACCAAATCTAGCGCATAGGAAAGCAAAACTCTCACCTTTTGACAGCATGCCCTTGAAGTCTTCCATCCACAAGAAAGCCAAAAATCTCCAGCCAATCCTCCTTAGGTTTGTCATGTAGCTTTGACTCTCCCTAGGAAATCTTTCATCAGCCAATCCAAAATCTGTGCTTAATCCAAATCCAACCATGAGCTTTCGTGTTCATCCATACGCAAGACCCCATCCCCATCAAACTCATCATCAAAGCATGAAGTACCAATCCTATCATGATGTGTTTGGTCGCATTGTCCTTGCTCCTGCCACCTCCTATTCTAATGATGATGAAAATCTTGTTGACTATGACGGGTATATTGAAAGCCTTAGAAACATTCCCCCAAGCATCCCCCAAAATCCAAGAGTTATTCCAAACTATCTAGTCATGCCATATGATATTCCAGCTTCCCCTCCATCACCCCATCAACCAAGCTTCCAATCTTCCACCCCCATCACACTAGCTATTCTTGTCAATCCACCTCCACCTTCGACACATGAGTCTCCAAGGAATATCCTAGAGGAAATACAAGAAAAGTTGCCTCCAACAGTCGATAAGCCATGTCATCTAATCCAACCATGTGAAGTAGTCAGTGATTAAGCTTCCCCATCTATAATATCACCTCCATCTCCCATAGCTATCATCCCCATACCATCCATCAAATTGCTTAAAATCCTTCCACTTCCCGCAAGCATCAAAATCCAACCACCTATCAAATCCCTCCAAATCCTATCCACATCGCCTCCAAGCATTTTCCAAATCTCTCGTAATGACCCTTATGCATCCATCTTCTACTCACCCATCTCCACTACTGAATCCCCCATCTATCCATCTGCTGCATTTGAAGAATCCATCCCTTCACCTCCTATCGTACCATCCACTCCAAACCAATCCTATCAAGATCCTGCCCAAAAGCATGTTGACATCCCCCAAAGCATAAATGAAGATATCATTGTACCATGTCTTCTATCCATAGTGCAGTCACCATCTCCTCCATCTCCAAAACCTCAAGCCATATCTCCTCCACTACAAGATATCTTGTCATCCCACCAGCTACAACAAGATCCTATCCTTCCATCTCCCCTGCTCCATGCTTCCATCTTACCACCTATCCAAGCTATTCCACCATCTATAATCTACCCTCTTGGTTCACTTACATTCATCCACAGTGGCCCTCTCTCAGCAGAAGAATTAAGAACAGTATCTCCCCATTGCAATACATCTAATAAATCACTTCTACCATTTTCTGCAAGCAAAAAGTTTCCTCAGCTTGTTCAAATGCTCAATCGATGGCATTATCAAGGTAAAGGTTTAGGACCACAAGAGCAAGGAATCAGAGAGCCTATTATTGCACAAAAAAATCTAGGATTTCATGGTCTTGGATATGTATCCAAAGGCTCACCATCTAAAGGTGTTGGTACACCAGACCCCCAAACCAAGCCTATCTCCAAGCCCACCATGCCAGCCTCCCATCACTCCTTCAAGAAATCTTATGTCATCCCCACTCCACCATCTTTGCAACCCAAAACAACCTACCATATCCCCCCTTCATTCGCTAAATCCATTTTGGGTCCCTATGTCCCAAAATCTACCATCCTCCATCCTCCTATCAGCCATCATAAAAATCCTATTCCATCCATTCCTATGCAAGATCAACAAAGGCACAGATCAGGGCACATCATCCATCATCATCCCCCTACATGCTCTTTCATATCCTCTCCATCTCACAAAGCTTCTCCTAACCATCTTCCCAAAGCTTATCATAGCAATGTGAATGCCAACTTCAAAATGCATAAAGCTAAAAATCCACATCCTAGGCAATCATATGTCTATTCTAAAAGACATAGTCCAAAAAGGCAAAATCCAATCAAAGAATGCAAAACAATGCAAAAGCCTATGAAAAGAAAATCCAAAACCATGTGGATCCCCAAGAAAAAAGTTGAAACCCAATGCATAATGGCATCCACCATTTCTAATCCCCCATCTAGTGACTCATGTCCCCCATCTCCTAACTCCATCTTGGGTGCCTATATCCCCAAGCATGCTTCCACAAATCCTCCATCATACCCGCATCTACCATCTATCCCCCATATGCTCTTCTCACACCTATCCCAACATGTGCCAATGTTGCTCTTGCAAGCATCCCCATCTCATGCTCCTTTCCAACCTTTTCATCCCTCCATCTCTTACCATCAATCCCATCTAATCCAATCTATTGCATAAATCACACATCCGGTGTACCAATAGCTAGCAACAAAATTGAACATTCCAATAGCTAGTGAAAAATCCCAAGGAAAAAGCCAAAAATAGCTGAAGAAAGCCAAAATCATTCCAGCTAAGTCCAAAGTCAAAAAGTCAAAAAAAAAGTAAAGAAAAATAAAGCGTCCACTGGTGAAAACTTGGCAATTCAAGCACCTTGGACAAGTACCATGATGAAAACTTGGCAAACAAGCATTATGCATAATCCAGCCATCCCTAGCTTAGCCTATCATCCTCATGCTTTTGGTCACATCTTGCCATCCAGATCCATCTTCCAATTTATCCACCTATCCTCCATCCTCTAGCTTCCATCTCACACCATCCACTAATCTTATGCAGCTTCAGCCAACCATCCTAGCTATCATCCATTTCCCTAGCCCCTTCAGCTTTTTCCATCCTAGCTTCAATCCTATCACATCCATCATAAGACCTCCTTCTGCATGTTATCTTCTGATTGGGGGCACTATATTCCTTGGAGATCTTGTCTTGTCCATCCTCCCTTGTCATTGGTATCTAGCTCTAGGCTATCCTCATGCAAACCCAATGTCATCTCTTTATATCCATCATAATCCTAGCTATCTACCATCCTATCCATCCATCTCATCCTGCTCCTCTAGCTATCCTTGGTCACAAAATCTCTCCTCATCATTGGATGCATCCTGCCAAATCCATATCTTTCGCTATCACCCCACCCTTAGCTTTCGCATCTTGCACAACATCGAACCATCCCACTATCCTCTCATCCTGAGCTTTTTATCCATCTGTATCATACCTATCATTGGTTTGTTAGCTTGTACCATATCTTGATTAGCCCGCTTGTAAATATCTTGGTTTGTCAGCTTGTACATCCTCTTTAGCTTAGTACCATTGTATCTATCCAAATTTTGTGTTCGTTCCTCCTTGATTAACATCTTGCACACATCGCACAACCCTTGGTTAGCTATTCCAATGCATCCTTTAGCTAGATCTCCTGTCACCAAAGTGCTATCCTTCTTAGTTCAGCTTGCCAGATGCATCACCCATCTAGATCCATCAGCTTAGGTGCTCTCCGATAGATCCTTGTAGGATATAGCTTTCCTCATGTCTAATCTTGGTCCGTTAGTACCTCGTCCTACCCATCTCATTGGCAAACGGTTCTCTTTTGGATTTTCACTTTCTTTTGATTTGGAATCTTACCTTTTGGGTCTTGAAATATCTTTTCCAAGCAATCTTTTTGTTTCCTCCTCAAGGTTGCCACGATCTTTCATATCATGGTATGCTATGAATGGGGCAATCTGAGCATAAGGTCTTGATCAAGTCTTTTTTTTATTTTTCTTTTTTGCTTGTGGGTTATCGAGTGTCGGTTCCACATTGCTTCCTCTTGGACTCATGTGTGATGCTGGGGCAATCCTTGCATGTTTGTTTTGAGTTAGTCTGTCAGTCCTCTGGACAGTTGGTGAAAAGGCCTTGATGTTCTTGGTAACCTTGGCAATTAACCAACAGTCCTATAGAAAATCTAGTGCTCAACTACGTGGTGGTACTTCTCTTTGAAGTATCCCCCCCGCTCAAAAAGCTTCAATGGTTTTCCTTCATCTCCATTATCCCCCATCCATATCCAACATCTGTCTCTCCTACCCCACCTTATGCATCAATATCTCTTTGAATCACTCCTCACCTTTAGCTTTAGGATCCACAATCCTAGTCTTAGGGATCCACCAATCCAATCAATCCACCAAGCCTCATCTTTCGAGATCCACAATCTTAGTCTTAGGGATCTCCGAAACCCATCTTCTGCCAATCTGACTCTTTGAAATCCTGTTGCATCAGCTTTATCATCCTATCATCCATCTCCCTATCCTAGATTCTTTTTTATAGCGCTCCGCTCCTTCATCCTCTGCAATCCCTGAGATCTTAAGCTTCCTTCCTCTTGTGCCTCTAATTCTCCCTTTATCATTTTCCCATAGTGAGAGTTTGAGCTAATTCAACCCCTTCTCTTTGCCAATCTGAGTTTCTTTGCTCATCCGAGATTCTTGTACTTTTCAAGAAGCCATCGAGCCTCGCTTTCTCTCCCCGCCGCGTTCTTGAGGGGGCATCTCACAATCCATTCTCTCCTCTTCTGCTCTAGCCTTGGGTATCTTATTTTCTTATCTTTGATGCCATGCCACTTGCGGCATCACATCAAAGAGGGGCAAAATGTAGACACCTAAAAATCCTTTAGAAAATAATGTATTTTTATTTTCTAAAAATTTTTTGATGACATCATCATTTATTTATTAATTAATTATTTAATTAATTAATTTATTTTTATGCCATTAAATCCCTTTATCTTAATTAAAAAATATTTAATTAAGGAATTCCTGCCAAAAATGTTTAAATCTTATTTAAACATTATTTCCTTATTTATTAATTATTTAATTAATAAATTGACCAAAAATCCTAAAATAAATAAAAAGTTTATTTTTTGCCCAAAACTTGGCCAATCTTCTTGAGACCAATAACCTCTTCCAAAATCTTCTAATCCTTCTTTAATTTCGATTAAAGGCTAATCCCATCATTTCCTACCCCTAATCCCAACTCAAAATATTTAATCAAGATTAAATATTAATCCCCATGTTTATTAAAAATATTTTAATAAATATCTCCTCAACCCAAACCCTTGAAATAAATAAAACTTTATTTATGTCATAAAATCTTATCCTAGGAAGTTCTAGACTCTTCTAGAAAGTCTTCATCCTCGTCCAAAGCCTAGACTCTTCTAGAAGATGTCTTTAACCCTGATCCTAATCCCCTCCTAACCTTGTCACATTCCCTAAACATGGGTTAAGACTTGCTAACTCAAGCCAAAGTTAACAAATATCTCCTCCTTCACCCACCCTCATTAATTGCAATCCACTTGCCATCCACTTGCCTAGTCCTAAGCCATCTCTAACCCTTCCTCTAATCATTTTTACAACCCTAAGCAACCTTAAAACCTCCCTAAACCCTCAAATTCGAATTTTATGGTATCTCTCACAAATATCTTCAACCACAAAACTTTATAAAGCCCACAAAGTCATAAATGTTCTTACAAAGCACTTATGAAGGGTCTTTATGAAGATTTTATCTCTTGAGCCTCCTTTGTTGACTCATCCTTGCTCTTTCCTCCATCCTCTCACCCTGTGACATGTGTCACTCCCTGATTGGTTGTAAGGAAGCACAATCCATGTGCTCTCCTCTCATGCAATCTAAGCCCTCCATGAATTTTTCCCCATCCTTGCATCTTAGCCCTCAATCCCTCAAGCCTCTTGCCTATAAATTGGATCCTTCCCCTTTGCAAAATAACACAATCCATGAAGTAAAGTCATAATGCCATTTTAAGAAGCCATTTTACATCAAAACCATACACTCACACCCCAATTCCAACTCCATTTGAAGCCCTTTTTGAAGCATAAAGCTTGAGCATACATCCTATCTATTTAGACAAAGCTACTCAACAAGAGAGCTTCTCATTGAGAGAGCCCATTAATGGCTCATATTCTCAATTGAGAGCTCATCTTAGTCTATCTTGAAGTTTATGAATTTTGTTTAGTTTGTAGAAGCTTTATTTAAATTTAGTTTTTATTAGCATACTAACATTGCTCATATACAATGATCTCTAGCAATTAGATGAGCAATATTTAGTCTAATTTGTCCTCTATTCAAGTCTTCATGGTCAGATTAATCAGTTTCTAGCTGTCTAGAGGTGGAAGCTTCAACATCATCATTGTTAGTGAGTGTTTCTTCTCCCCAAAGAAGAGAAGTTATAGGCATAACGTCCTCATCTTGTGAAGTGGTAGCAAAAAAGGGAGGATCATCATCCTTTGATTCACTAGATATGGGTGTTCTTTGAACAAATGTTGGTATATCATCCTCTAACCCAAATCCTAGGCTAGCAATATCTCGAGCATCACAACCTTGAGTATGACTTAAAGGTTCAACTAGAGCTTTTTTATTACTAGTTAAGGACCCATGGCCTTGATATCCCATATTTTCAAGCATCTTATATCCTTTCCCATAACGTTTAGGAGAAATGGGAGTAGTGACTATGACATCCTCCTCATCTTCCTCTTCCATTTAGATCCAATTTTTAATTGCTTGTTCTTCTTTCTGTATGTCTAAAGGAATTGAGGAGTACACAAAAGTGCCAAAAAGGGTCATAGACGAAGCATAAGGCTTCTTTTTAGTAGATGGTTTCCCATAAGACCGAGGGGAAACCAGTAGAGCAACAATGGAGTCTAGAGTGTATTCACCTATACCAAGCCTCATCATTTTCAATTTCTATTCATACTCTCTAAAGGATGACATTAGCTCATGAGAAGAATGCTTATGTGGAACCAATGTTTTAGCAACATATAATGTGTTGATAGACATTGAGTTCTCATCAAGGACAAATATCTCAGTTCCATTAAAAGGGAACTTGATGCATTGATGGTATGTAGAGGGTACTGCTTTCATGTCATGAATCCATGGTCATCCCAAAAACAAATTGTATGCAAGTGGTATGTCTAAGAATTGGAAAATGACATCTTTCTCAATTGGACCAACTTTGATTGGAAGCACAATTAGACCTTTAGAAGGTCGTTCGACCTCATAATAGGCTTTTATAGTGATCTTTGACCTAGGGTCGATGGCAAATTCAAACATGCCCAACTATTGAATCACATTGAATGAGATGTTTAACCTTGCACCATTGTCTATGAGGACTCGAAAAACATGAGTGTGGAAGATTTGGACTTCAACATGGAGAGAAAGGTTGTGGGGATGACTAAGAGCTCGGTCATCTTCTTCAAAAAAGGTGAGGTAATGAGGTGAAGAGATATGGTTCACCATAGCTTGGAATTGTTTCGCATCAATATATGTGGGAATGTTAGTAGAATGTAAAGCTTTTTCAAGGATATCCTTGTGCAAAGGGGACAATTCTAACAACTCAAAAAATGGAAATTTGGGCTAAGGTACATCGTAGCTGGCTGACAATGTCATAGTTGGAGATCCTGGGAGTAGTTGATTTTTTAAAAGATGAAGCATTCTTAGGATCATGAGCAACTTTTAGGACAACCTTAGATTTCCCCCTAGTGATGGCATTAAGTGGTTCACTTTGTGAAGAGGAAGATTCGGTTACTCGAAGCACCACCTTAGGTCTAGAGTCATTATGGTGTTGAGGAATATTGCATATTTTTAGGACAAATTTGGATTGTTCATCTTCATGTTGGTTGTCATCATTAGAACTTGCCATGCATAAATACTCAACAGGCTCAAGCATACCTATAACATTGTCTGTATCAGCATAAGCATAGCTGATCTTGGCATCATGATTCTTTTAGCAACTTTGGAGGCTTCACCTTTCTTGTATTCTAATAAGGGTTGTTTAAAAGCTTTATGGTCAGTATGTTTGACAAGACCATTTGTGACAAATTTTCCTTCCTCAATAAGATCTTGAATTACGTCTTTGAGCTTGAAACAATTTTCAATGTTGTGACCCTTGCTTTGGTGATAACTGTAGATATGATCCTGTCTCTACCATGGGGGTTTGATGGGTGGGTCATAGGGTCAAAAATTATCTGATAAAGTAACCAACTTATTTGCAATTAAAGTTTTTAAGACCACTTTGTAGGGCTCAACCATTGGTGTATGAACACATCATTTCTTGGTAAAATTAGAACTCTTGTCAAATTTTTGTGTTTTCACATTTTCTTGTTGTTTTGTAGCATAGATAGTAGTAGAAAGGTTAAAAATAGGTTCCTTAGTCTTAGGAGTGTATACTGCTCCATCATTGATAACATACTTGTTTTTATTCCAAGCTTTACCTTTGTCTTTGTTTATAACAAAGTCACCCTTTTTGATAGCAACATCTTCAATGCGATACACACTCTCAACCATGGCATTGAAGGATGCGAATAACTATTTTCTTAGATCAAAGTATAGCTCTGATGCAAGTGTATTGACAAAAATGTCATTTTTTTCAACATCAGGAACTTGCCAAGGGTACTGAGAGTATAAGGATCTCCATCATTGAAGATATGTTGCAAAAGGTTCTCTAAGTTTTTCTTTGATGTTGCATAAGTCCAACACAATTACATGATGTTGAATGTTGTAGGATTATTGCTGAATAAAGTGTTGTGAAAGTTTGTCAAATTTTTTAAGAGGGACTCAATTTTGTGAACCATTCCATAGCTTACCCTCTTAGACTCCTAGGAAACAAATGCATAAGAAAGGTATCTTCATCCATAAAATCCATGCTAAGAGCATAAAAATGCCTCACATGATCATGAGAGTCATCATTTCCATCATGTTTTTCATACTTAGGAACCTATATATTCTTAGGAAATGGTAGCATGTATAGACTCCTATCAAATGGAAGAGTGCATATCAATTCAACAAATGAAGTTTTGGGTGATTCTTTTGAAGTTCGCAATTGTGTAAATTGTTTCCTTAGTTCTTGTATTTCTTCCCTTAAGATTTTTTCTTGAGTGAGTTCTTATTTTTTAATTATTCATTCCACATAAAAATCTTGAGGGAGTTTACATCCCCTTGTTGTCATGTATCAGAAGTATTGGTCTCTGTTTTCCTTTAAAGCTCTAAGCATCAGTTTTTGAGCAAGACTATCTTGTTGGAATTTTATAACATCTTTGCTAGTTACTCCTTCATGACTTTCGTGATAGGATGGGCATGTGCCTATAGTGACTCTAGGAGTTCTTGGAGGTGTGTTGTTGCCATCATTTCCATCAAAAGGATTTCGAGAACAAGTCCTCCTATTCCTTTCATGGCGAGTATGGTTATCATTTTTAGCTCATTGATGTTCTTTCTCCCTAGCATACATGGCTTCTAGGATCCTTTGATTTTCATGTACTTTTTCTTCTAAGTGGCATTGGAATTCATCAGGATCCAACATGGTAACCAAACTATTCTCACCCTTAGGTATCTCATAGGGTGTACCAAATGAATTTTCAAAACTCTAAAGTGGATTATGCCAAACGTTGGATGTTTGTGTTTGAGTAGATTCAGGGTCCTCCACACAAGGTTGTCCATGAGGATGCCTAGGTGGTGTTTCATATTTCTTGAAGACAAAAGGGGTATGACTACCGCTACCAACTTGAAATCTAGTTGTAACCGGCATGTAAGGATTCATCTTTGCTTAATGTGAGAAGAAAAGTATGTTAGATTTGAAGCTCTTACAATCAAGATTAGTCACTTGTCAAAGTATAATAGGTGGCTTGTCAAATAGTGCTCAAGAATTTATAGCACTGGTGACTCGAGCTGAGCAAGTGAGCAAGAAGCTCAATAGCGAGTAGCTAGTATAAAATGGTAACTATATTTTGACAAGTGATTCATCAATGATGTTTCAAGACTTACATCTAATGGACTAAACCCATTTTTTCAACTTTAGAAAGCTCCCAATAGATGGATGTGCAACTAGGATTAGGAAGGACTAGGGTGACAAGAATCTAAATCAAAAAAATTAGAACACGGACCCTATTTTGGCATTAAGTAATCTTAGGCGATACTTTCTTAGAGACCTGTCGATAGTGAGACAACATAATATGTCACACGACATAGTTTAGAACACCCATGTGATACTTCTCTCTTGAGCAACAATTCACACAAGGTGAGACAATAGATCTCAATATAGTAGGGTGATAGACTTTACAACAAAAGGGTGACAAAATTTTGCAAAAAGACTGTCATGCAATATTTCTCTAGAGAACAGGCAATAAAGTGCTAGTTTTTGTGCAAAAAGGACCAATTTTGAGTCCAAAAGTTTATGTTTCAATTTGACAATCAAGTAATTTTTAGATCAGATAGTGTGAGATTTTAGTTCGTGTCAATTATCAATAAGGTTTGCAAATAGTAGGCGTTTTAACATATCTCAAACAATTGAACAAGGGTAGAAACAACCTTGCCAACATGCATTTGTGATATTAGAACAACCTTCCTATCAACATTACCAAGATGTTTGATATGTAAGAGTACTAACACTGGTAAACACATTTGAAAATAATAGCCAAGCAATCTACCTTAGAGCCATGGTTCATTACTCAACAACTTGGCCCACACTTGATGCTCCTTTTCCTCACACCAAGTGGTTTTCCACAAGAGATATTGAATTTTTCATGGAAGTTCCATAAGCATAACTAAGGGAACACATATGGTGAGTGTAAATCTAGGGGGGATTCGAGTAGTCCACTAGGATCGATTCTTGTACCAAGAAGTTGAGCGGCAAAATAGGGTAGATACTAACCTAGGGTGTTTAGAAAGGGATTTCATTCATAATGTTCCTCTTGCACCTAATCAAGGGACACCCCACCTTGCAATGGGTACCAAACATTATGGTCATAAGAGCACCTTAAGCATTCTTTCCTAGTGATCTCCTTATGGTCAAAATCCCATAAGTGATCACACTATGTGAAGACAAACACTACATCTACCAAGGTTTTGTGTCCTTGATAGCCTTGAGTTTATAGAGGGTTGGAAGAGCTAAGTAATTTTCTTGTTCCCACTTGGATCATTCCTCTTAAGTTGTCCAAGAGCAAGCCATCTAAAGGATCCTAACTATTACAAAATGGATCCACTCTCAAGGGTCAAGATTTTTGATTCACCTCAAGGGTGAAGAGCATACTCTCCTACCTTGATTGCTTCCCCCAAACACACCAAGAAGATTCAATTATCCACTTGCTTTCAAAATCCAATGGTGGGTCAAGATTTCTGATTCATCACAAGGGTGAAGAGCACACTCTCCTATCACCAAGGAATCCCAATTGCAAGTTTAATGTGCCTAAAAAAATGAACAACTAGTAGATGGAACACATGAAATAAAAAAGAAAACAAGTTGTAGTTTTATGCATTGGACAACCCTACAAACAAGTGTTAGTAGCCCTTGTGCATTTGAAGCTTTGACATGCATTCTTTTAGGCAATTTAGGCAATGCATATGCTTCAAGACAACACCTTGCAATTACAACCATTAGCCCCACAATTTAACTTCAAAATAATATGTAATCTGTAAACAAGAACCTCTATAAAATAGCTAAGGACCTATAAGAACTAGTAAGTAGTAAGAAGCCACTAAAAAACTAACAAAATCACCTTAAATGACAAAGAAATTCAAGTTTGGCAATAGTTTCTACTGGAAGACTATTGTACAATACTTCTCAATATGAGTGTGCAACAGAATATTTCTATGTGATATTTCTTCCTAAGCTAGATAACAAAATTTTCTATACCAGGGTGACAAGGTATAGTATAGTCATAAAACACTATTTTCAAAAAAGTATCACCCAATAGTTATGAGAACTATCATACAAAAATGGAGAAATGTCACCCGAAAATTGCGACTAAAAAAAAAGAAAAAAGTGCAGACAGTAAGAGAAAAATGCAAATGAAAATAGTAGAGCAAAGGACAAAACTTGATGTTTTGCCCCATGGTGGGCACAAAAAATGTACACTAAGAAAGTTTCCCACTCCAAACACTTCTATCAAAGGGATTCCATTGAACTTGGAATGCTTGGATTCCAGCTTGGAGCTCTCTATCCACAGAGTGCAAGAGAGTGGGTTTCAAGTATAAGAGCTCTTAGCTGAGCCCTAGGAGTACTTTTCTTTCTAGTAAACCATGCAATGGGAGGTTCCAAAGACAAGACAAAAGAGTGAAAAGGTCCACAAGGAGTTCCTCAATGATGTAATGCAAGATGGAAGCTAAGCTAGAAATGAGAATGCAAAGTGCAACTATTCTAAGCAATATGCAAGTGTTACAAATCCAACTAATTACTATGTGAGCTAGGCTATTTTAAAGAAACTACATTAACATGCAACTATGCTAAAATGATATATGCTAAAAATGCCATAGATGAGAGAATGTAGACAAGAAATAGAAATTCTCCACAAAGAGCTCTCAAGAATTCGAATGGTAAACCTGTAGCATAACAATACTCAAGAATATGGATCCTTTGAGAGGGAAAGCTCCCTCCCTTTTAAAGTTGTATGGATGCTAGAGATCAAGATGAAGATGGTGGATGATCAACAGTGGAATTCAAAAAGAGGAGTAATCGATGTGCACACAAGTCAACCAATAGAATATAAGTTGAATTGTCATATAAGACAAAAGTCACAAAGCCTTTTCTTTTAATTTGAAAATTAGAAAAGAACTTTATGTGTGCACTTTAAGTGGGTTAGAAGAATGGGGTCTTTTATTTAATTAATAGGGGACATGTTCTTTTAATCAAATAACAAACTTAGGATAGCATAGTCAAAATATAGGTTATAATAAAATTAATTGATTATTAGCAATTTGGTCTAGGTAAATGATTAATTAATTTAGCCAAAATGTTGAGAAGGGGGCTAATAGTCTAGATGACCATTTTTAGGTGATTACAATAAGTAGGCAAGTAAAAAGGAGAATAGGAGGACAAAGAAAAGTCAATACCAAATCAACTACCTCTTTGATAAGTAATAAGTTAAATTATTTGAGGGAAATGTGAATTTATCATTTGATATACATGTTTTTATGATGTTTACAATTGTGGGTCCCTAATGAGAGTTCATTGGTAAATTTTCACATTAGATTTATAAAACTTAGACCCCTGGGGTCTATACCCTTGAGGTAGGGACCTATTGGATATGTAACTAACATATAAGTTATATTTTAATATTATAAAATTAACTATGAAGAAGAGTGATGAATTTGGATAGTATATGAGTTAAAGGTATTACCCCCACCTCCATACTTCATTTACAATGAAGAATTTGGAGATGGGGTGTCATCCTTTTTGTGACCTCTTAATTGAAGAAAAAACTACATGAAGTAATGGATGGAAAGGTAATAATTGACACCTCTCCATCTAAGTCTTCCAAGTTGATCTCTCTTATATTGGGATTGTGAAGGGAGGGATATGTATTACTTGCTTCTCCTTTTGGGGAACATGTCATGAAATGAAAGAATAGGAATTAGCATGGACATGATGAAGATTAAGGAAATTAGTTGAAGAGATGAAGAGAAATTCATGGCCGAGAAGTAGGGAGGCATTTCCCTAGAGATGGAGGTCAAGATAGAAGTTGTAGATAGACAATTTTTTCTTTCTTACTTATGCATAGTTTTGATTTTTTGAAACTCCAAAAGCTAGAAATTGCATATTGAAACTACAATTTGAACTATGTGCCATACTTACAATTACAACTAGTTTTGAGACTCCAACAACTAGGTAATTCATATCCAAAGTACCTTTTTCTCCCTCTCATTTCTAGGTGCACTTATTTTCTCTTCTCCCATGTACATTATCAAATGTATTAGAAATCACAAAAACTCTACAAGGCCTAGATCATTGGAACCCTTTACTCCTTTGGTTGTGCTAATCAAATTTTCTTTATGAGGGTTTTTTAATCCAATCTATGTAAGATTTGAGAAGTATTTATGTCATGGTATTGTTCATTGTTTTTTATAATATATTTCTCATTCATGTAAATTTGACTCACATGTATTGGTTGTTTAGAAGTTCTAGAAAGATAAAGCAACAAAGTGAGTAAATGAAATATGGAAAGTAAGTCCTCATGATTGATTTAGATGGTGCTCAATGTTTTCACTTGCTCATGGGTATAGCTAGGGCACACGTGGCCTTGTGATGCCATTATAGAAGGGAGGAGAACAACTCTCATATATTTTTCTACCATTCTAGAATCATAGTCTAAGGGAAAGTTATGTAGAAATTTTATATTTCAATGGTAAGTTCAAACCTTTTATTATACTTTACATGTCCCTTATATCTCATGAAAAATTAAGTCTTGCATGCTTCTATTCTTTGTATTAAAATCAATCCTTATTTTTGTATTGTCTTGTTATATTGTTCACACTAATAAATAGATATTACAATATCATTGGTTTTTAAAAGAAACATGTGAATGCATTTAGTAAGAAACAATACCTACTCCTTTCACTTTCTGTTATTTATTTGCTTGAAAATAAAATGACAAACTTGGGATAGTAAAGCATATGAGCATTCCTTATGGTTGATTGAGAATTTTTAGGTAGAAAGCCATGTTTCTATATATTAATCTTATTAAATTGGAAAAGTTAATTTGAGTATTTATAGTGATGATAATGACCATCAAAGTTGGAAAAATATAATTAAATTACATTGTACATCTAGGGAAGACATTGTACATTGAATCGAGAAGCTCCAATAAATAAATATTTGATACACTAAGGATTCAAACACCACTTTGTTTGGGGCAGGGGCCCTAGCTCAGTTGGCTAAATCTTCCCTATTGCAGGGGGTTGGTCATGGGTTCTAGTCTCCCCTGTCCCCGTGGTACCGGTGGGCATGTCGAGCCAGCGCTATCGGTCACGTTAAAAAGTTTACCTGGCGCACTGCAATTTGTAGGGGGGGCTGTGCTGCACTCGATTCTTGCAGTCTAAGTAAAAAAAAAAAAAAAAAAAAAACACCACTTTGTTTAGATTGGCTGTAAGTGTTTAGAAAAATGAATAAAAATAAATTACTACTAGTAAACTAGTAGAGAAAATAAAACTCACTCTTCCATGGATTATAAGATCTACATATTTCTAGAGTTAGGTAAGTCTAATCAAAATTTTAAGCACCACTTTCAAAGTTTATGACAACCATTACATGCTACATAATGATTTGGTTTAGTGGAACTGCTAAAATCACAATTCTACTCTCAACCACTTCATTAATGTTTGAATTAATCAAGCCCCTTTTGAGATCTCTACTCTTCTACAAACTATACTACATATATTTAGAATTCAAAGATAATTGACCATCCAAGTTCTTTGCACTATTCATACCAAACTAATTGTAATCAATGATAAAATCTCACCCAGGTGGGCATAGTTTAGAAATATTGTGACATAGGGGTGAATTAAATGTGGTCATTTCTAGAAGTAATTTTTCTTATTAAATTTCAAGTCACATTTATGTGTGATTTTTGTTTTATAACCTCCCATTCCTCTTTGACGTGTCATTGCACACCAAGGTTTATAAGAGGTATGATCTCTTATAAGAGGCACCCATTGAAAATCTATGCTAAAAGCTAATATATGATTGATGGAATAGTTAAGGATAAATAATATGATATGTTATTTATTAGGATGGTGTTAATTTGTGCTATTAATTATGGGTTAGATTTGATTAAGATCCTTGCTTGCAAATCTTAGTAATGTAATATCTGTAGCCTATCATTTATAGAAAATTTTATCACATGATCCACATTTAATAATATAATAGTTTGATGTAAGTTATACAATATTGATGGTAGGTTAATATTGAACATGTTCCATATTAGAAAACATTTAATATGTTTATTTGTACATTACATTGCATAATTACAAATTTTATGTAGAATATACATCACTAATTTTTATTATCAATGCCTTGATGCAAAATAAGAGAAATAATGAATATATTATATTATGACTATTTATTATTAAATAAATTATTATTTATAAAGATATCATTATATAATCTCTTTTAATATTAGATATTCAATAATGATGGAAGACCATCAGTTTTCTTTCAGTCAATCAAGACATTGTCTTAAATATATTCCTTTTTTGGTACTATCATCCTATTCCTTTGTCTTCCTCAATTCTATGATTAATTTATTTTCAAGGAGACAATATATTGCAATAGTCACAGTCTACTTTAGAAGCTAGTTTTCAAAGAATATTTGTTACAAAAAGTGGATGAGATTGTTTCAGTCATCGTGTGCTTCTCTCACATTTGTATGCAAATTTCACCATTTGGACATATTGATATTGATAATTGGTTTTCCTTTATTTATTTACCCAAGAAAAATGGGGAGAATTGAAGACTAGCAGTGGTGGTATGTAATTAAGAAGTGAAATTGGAAATGGTCCATTTCATGGATTTGTTCCTTCTTTTGATTTTTCTTTGTTATTGCATGACAAAGAACTCTAAACTAAGTATGGAAGGCTCATCTCCATTCATTCTAATGCATGAAGCCATTTCATTTTTTAGGTCAGTTAATGTTCTACTATTATTACCATGACTATACACTATTGATTTAAACTATGTTCTTTTATATGTATGTAGTTTTCATTCATAGTAGAACAATGGTTGCAATGTTAATAAAAAGATTTGGGAATATTATAAAATATAGAAGGACACTTTTTTGTACCTAGTGGCTAGATTTAAAAATAAATAGAAAGACTGTTAAAGTTTTCTTCTTAAGTTAGTGGTGGTTTTAGTAATTTTATGCATGTTTTGTCCCTAAGTTTAGATAGTTTGGGAGGCTTCTCATTCACATTTAATTTATAATTCAATATTTCACATTTAATTTTGTTATGAAAGAATTTTTTTATTTTTCTTGTTACCTTTGACATTGAAGAAGGAGAGATTTTCAATTGAAAATCCAACATAGAATTATCAATTTTTTTTTTTTTTTTTTGTCTTGAACCACTTCAATGGAAGCTAGAAATAAATTTGAAGACTATTTGAACAAATTTGAAGACTATTTGAACAAGGTTGCAAAGCAACTAAGTTCCTACAAAATAATAATAGTTTTGTTTAAGTTTAATTTATAAAATTTAGAAATTTATATTGATAGATGTTAGAAATATAACTTTGTTTTAAAAAAATGAAATAATAATTTATACATATTTTTAGAAAATATATTATATATTTTGAAAGAAGATAAATTGAGCTCTTGAATGTTTAAAAAATTAAGAATATTACTTTTAAAAAATAGTATTTGTATGAATATTAAAGACAATGTTTTACATGGTTAAATATTTAAAATTTAAAAGTATTATTTTTAATAGAATAATGTCAACAATATTTAACTATTATATCATTCAAAATCTCAAATATACATTGGATACATATAAAAAAATATTGTAAAATACTTTAACTCAAATATAAGATTATTTTTCAAAAAATGATAATAGTTAAAGTTTTGAGTAAAGAATTACATTTGTGCCATGGATGAGAAATAATTTTATAAATTAATAAAGTTAGATATTTTGTATCTAAACTTTTCAAATACTAAAATATATTATTGTTCAAAATATGGATGAAATTTGATTGGTTAAAACACTAAAGTTTAATCACTAATTATATTATGATGTATAGATCTCAGCCTCTAACAAAAGCTAAAAATAAAGAGCATAGAGAATTTGGAAACGTTGAAACTCATCAAAGATATGTACACCCCATGCATAAAAAAAATCATCTTATAATTTTTATTGTTTGACATCTTATTATTATTATTATTATTTTATAATTTACTACTAAACTTTGACCCTTAAAAAAAGTTTTAATTAGGAAACTCAATTAATCAATTAATTGAAAAAATTAAATTTGACGCCATTCATATAACACCAATGCTAGGTACATTCCCTAAAGGTGGCATCTAGCTTAAAAAAAGAAAGGAAAGAGCAACTTTTTCCTTCATGATCTAATGATAGCAATTAGAAAAAATAGTGGTTATTACAATAATTATATCTAATTAATTTACTTGAAAATTCTTTTACAAATTTGCAAACTTGAAATATGTTTTGTGAGTAGATTTTTTAATTAGAAAATCAAATTTGCAATCTTGAAATATGTTTTGTGAGTGGCTTTTTCAATTAGAAAATTAAATTAATAGATGGAATTCTAATCTTTATGATTATATGAGATTACTAATTTTTATGAGATAAATATAATTAATTAATCACAAAGTGTTGCTTTATTGTAATCTAAAATTAAGATAGATAAGGCCAAGCATTCCAGAGGGCTTTGGGCACCACAACATGTATCGATCAATGTCCCATCCCAACTAACTCCAAATACATAAGAAGAACAAGCTGAAATAGTTAGATGAACTCAACATACCGGGGAGGCCAAGTATATAGTCCAAGCTATTCTTACTGGTAATGAGGATGGAATCATTATAATTATGGATATTAAACTACCATCACAAATAAATTATGGAGCTAAAAAACAAGGCTCTTACTATTGCTCCATGCTTTGGCTAGTGAGAGCCCATTGGCCTACATGAAGTAGGAGATACAACACAAATGTTGAAGTAATATTTACCATACATGAGATAATCAAAATGAAAGATCATACCCAATTTTTACATATCCATTCAAAATTACATTTAGGAAGTTCTTCCTTAGGTTTAAAGATATTCTATAATAAAGTGTAACAAACTTGATGCCTTAGGTTCTCATTATTAAGCTACACTAGGAGAAATGTTAAAACTTGAGAGGACCCCTGTACCAAAACTAAAAAGGGTAGGGAATAAGGGGATAAGGGGAGAGGGGCCTTGAAGTCTAGAGATTCCATTGAGAGAAAGTGCAAATTAAGATACTGCGTAAACATATTATTAGAATTAGACTAAGATATACCATCCAAAGACAACAAATAGGGGTGGAGGAAGGGGAAAGGAATGAGCTACCTACAAACTAGATAACACCCAAAAAATAAGCTCTACGACTATAAATATTCAAAGCATAAAAAAAATGTAGACTAAAGATAGAACCATTAAGCCAAATAAGCGCATAATATTAACTAAAGTTCTTAGTAATACATAGAAATTCATAGTAAGAAAATATATACAATGATATCAACTAGAGTATTAGAAACATTTGAAAAATTCCTTAGATGGTTTATAAGAGTCTAGGTGATAACCAAAAAAAGTGATACTAGTAACTAGCCTATTCATTCCTCATCTAAGGAATCAACTTCATATTTGCTATCGTCCATGTGAGCCACAAGAAAGAACTAGACTATTCCATGCCACTCAAGGGGGTTACAGATGCTAAAAAAATCTAGGGGGAACCATCAACTTAAGCAGATGGATGAGATCCTTGAGTTGAAAGCGTCTTGGTTGTCAATTATCAGGATAGGCTTCACACCTACAACTTTGTCCACCACCCCAAATTCATTGTGCTTAGGGATACATAAATTGTTGTTAATTTTATCAAGGATGACCCTAGACTCTATCACTAGGGGAGCTTTAAACAACCACTGGCATAAATCCAGTATGGCTCTTTTATCCCCTCCCACACACAAGATTATAGAGATGAATACTGCAATGATGTTCGTATTGACTTAAGCCTTTCATCCATTTTTGAAAACTCTTCACCAATAATTTTTTGAACAACCATTAGAATCAACCTATTAGATGTATAGTCATATATCATGAGCCTTAACCTATGCTCATAAATATTCCCCCATAATTGAAGCAACTAATTTCCAGTCTTCATCTTGATGTTAGTACCCATGGTACAAAAATTAGAAAGGAAAACAAGCACTATCGTAGAAAAAATAGTGATAATCTGGAGGTGGCAAGAAGAGGTGAGGAAATGATATAAATAAGGAGACTAAACCATATACGATGATCATAATATCAAGGAAATATTTTGCGCATGCCTCCATGAAGATATTTATAGGGCACGATCATAATTAGTGATGTGAAACCCCAATATTTGTGTGATCATAATGGAGTGATAAAGATTTAAGGAAAATATGAAAGGGAGTTCAAAAAATGATGGTAGGACATTACTTAAAGATGATTGTTAACTATGAGGTACCAATATATGCAGACCTACATATAAATGAGCCACATGATTACTAGAAGTGGGGCAAATAAAAGGATGATGTCATAGTAAAGTTGAGATAATACTTAAGGGGTGAGATGATTATGAATAAACTACCACATCTTAAGCTTAGGATAGGAAAGGATGCAAAATAAAAGAGTCATCAACCCCTTTGTTAGCAAGGGAATCAACTAAGGAATTTATTTCCCTATAAATATGAGTAATTTGGGAATCTCCTCAATGATAATATTTTGTACTCTTAAGAGGAGACATAATCGAAGCCCTTCAACTAATGCCTCCATTTTAGCCACATTGTTGGTGGAAACACCAATAGGATTATCTATTTGACCATGAATTTTTTTCATTCCAATCATTTATTGTACAACCAATTCCTACATGAACCATATTTCTCCTATAAGATCCATCAAAATTAAGTTTGTGCTAGCTATGGGCAGAAGGGGTCCAAGCACATTCCATTCTTTTCTATTTAGTCTTGGTGCCACTCGGGCCTACATAAATGAGATTAGTCAGACCAAACTAGTCCTTTTTCATATTTGCATCCCATTCCAAGAATATCCCTTTACGGTGACATTTAGACTTTAATTTATTATTGATGTTTTCAACTATACTAGCTTCAATTTTATTGCATAAGGATTCTTGAGACATTTCCAAACCTGAGAAAATTCTTCAATTTCACTCTTTCCACAGCTCCCAATAAAGGATAGTTGGAGTAGAGCTCCTTCAATTGTCATATATGGTCCTTTAGAGGGCCATGATTTTAAATGGGTATGGAGTTCATTAGGGAATGTCAAGTTAAAACCTATTTTTTATAGAGCCATGACCAACATTTGTGAGCATAGGGGTACTATAATAAGATGTGATCAATTGTCTCTTTGTGGTCTTTACATAAGCTCAACGAGAAGGATCATAGAAGCAAAATTTAAAAACCATTCATCCATGAGGATTAATTTTTAGGTAGAAACCCACAAAAACATCCCAACTTTAGGAAGGCTAGATTTGTTCCAGTAGAGGTCAAGGGGGAGGAAACAGTATACCTAGTTTTGCTAGGCCACAAGTAACCTATATCTTTCTTCAAAACTATACTTACCTGACTTGGCTTTAGTCCATATAAGTTGATATACTTTAGCTTTAGGGAAGACTATTTGATCTTGGAGGGTGGTGGTCAGCTCAGGCTTTTCTTCTAGGGAGAGGGGAGTATCATGGAGATGTCCCCATTCCCATTGCAAGTAGGGATGGTTATTAAGGAATGTGATGTAATTACTAAGGGAATTACCCCAGTGTTTTTTGAGGGTAGTATATATATATTAGGATAGATGGATAGATGGAGAGGGGGGTAGCCAACCAAAGAATCCTCCTAGAATAAAAACTCATGACCATCATCCACATCCCAAGAATGTTGATCCATAATGAGGGGTCTATTGTCTAGAATAAAGTTCCAAACTCTAGATCCCCTCTGGGGTAAATTGTCATATATAGGCTAAGAGGATCGTTAGGGGAAAGCTATTTATAATATAATATATTTTCCCATTTCCTATTATGTTGCCTATATAATCTCTAGACCAATTTGGCTACAAAGGTGTTACTTTGCTAAGGGATTTTTCTGATAACTAATCCTCCAAATTCTAAGGGTTTGCACAATCTTTCCAAGCTAATAAGAGAAAGTTTACTTTATTAGGAAGTCGCTTAGTAATAGAATATCTCCATTTTATTTTCTAGTTCCTTCTTTGCATTGGAAGGTAGGGGGAGGCAAGACATCTGATAAGTTGGTAGGGTAGAGAGAATATATTTGATCATAGTTAACCTACCTACAAATGACAACCATCTAAATTTCCAACACTCCATTTTGGAGTCTACTTTTTGAGAGATTTGTTTCCATAGACTGGATGTTTTGGTCTCTTTATCAAGTAGTAGACCTAGATACTTGCATGGGAAAGTTCCCTTTTTTGAAGCCAAGATATTGCATATCCTCAGTTCTATAACATGATCAAAGTTGATGACAAAGATCTATGATTTCTCACCATTGGCTAATTGTCCTAAAGATGCCACACACACACACACACACAAAAATATATATATATATATATATATATATATATATGTATGTGTATATATATATATATATATATATACACACACACATACATATATATATATGTATATATATACACATACATATATATATATATGTATATATATATACATACATATGTATACATATATATATATATATATATGTATATATCTATATATGTGCACACACACGTGTATGCACAAATATATCTATATATATATGTATATATACATTATATATATATAGATAATTATATATAAATATATAGATATATATATTGTTGGTGCAAATAAGTATTTACTACTTACACTTACTTAAGTTTACTTAGATTAATGCATTATTTTATTATTTAGGTGAGACACTTAAGAGTTTGTGTACTCTCATGAGTTGTCATGTTGACAACATAGAAGTACACAACTCTATTTCAGCACATGGTGTCTACAACACTAGAGTTCGCATCATTCACTAAGTTGTCATGTAGACAACACAGTTATTCACATTCCTAATTTAGCAAATTTTGTCTACACCACTGATTCACATGATACACCATTGTAGGCTTATCCTCTCATCATCGCACTCACTTCCATGCTTAATGGAGGATAATGCATATCTGGTGGACATGTGCCTAGTTGCATGACTTATCATGTTGCTGACTTCTATGCATTCTAAAAGCTCTCTAGAGGCCTTTATATACAGGCACTCCTAGTGTACTTGCATATGGCATATTGAATGAATATATTGTTATTCTGATCATACTCTCTCTTTGGTCTACTATTGTGCTTGTGTTTGAGTTCCTTGGTCTTGGGTGAATTTTTTCCTAAGCCAAATTCTTACACAGTATCAGAGCTTAGGGAGATTCTCTACACATAGCCATTTGAGACCGTTTATGCTTCAACACCTCAACCCAAATTCAGAGAATCTGTAGAAATTGGGAGCATCTCTAATCTAACCTTGTCACTACGTTTGAAATGTCAATTCAATGAAGATTGACTATAAATTTGCCTATGCTGGGTGAAAGTTGATCACAAGGAATTTTTTTTTGCAAACCGACACTCGAAGGCACCGATTTGCAAATCAGGTATGTCATTTAATTGATCTAATTATTTGCTTTTTAGATCTACATTTTATTTAATCTCTGCTATTTAATTTTGAATTTTATTTTTTGGAAAATTATTTTTCCCAGACGGGCTAGCAGGGAATTTTTTTTGCAGAATCGGGCTACCAGAACTCGGCTTTGCAATTTTGAAGGAATATTTATTATTTTCATAGGGTAGCATTATATTTGGTGTGAATATAAAAATTGACCACACAATATTTTTGGCTTCAATCTCAACGTCTGGCCACTGCCTTACAAATCTGACATACAAACATTCCCACTGGTAGCTCTCAACTTCCATCGGTGAGGCAGCTACTTATTTGCACTTTGCAGGGGATATTTTTAAAAACTTTTTAACTCCTACTTCCCTACGAATGTGGGATAATTCCTAAGAAAATCCTAGCAATGGAAAAATGTATTCAAGCATTATTGTGAAAAACTGGCCATGACAAATCAAATTCCAGCCGCCGCCCACTAACAAGATCTCTGACCTCCCATTTAAAAAAAAAAATAACGTAAATAAAATCTGGCACACGTTCTTATTCTCCAACAACTAGCAAAAATCATATCCATGCCATACAGATTGTACCTACAGTGACATGCGTCATCAAGTTTGGCATAGACTTAGCCACACAGTGCATTGATAACCATCCACACAGACCCTATAGATAGTAGTAAGTAGGCTACCATGTTAGTCACACATTGAATCTCTGACACATTATTGTACATGTCAGCAGGTGACTATACTGTCCATGTAATCAGATGCTCGCATACATCCGTACGCTAGCTCACCCACCATGTCACACAGTGACTTGGAGCACACATCAATGGCAAATTGTACAACATAGTCAGCAAACACACAAGCAACAGTACACCAACTCACCCAGACATGTCATTTGTTTGTCCCCTTGTCTACACAGTCCATATAATATAAACAGATGAATTTGTATACTAATGTCACCATCCGTACTAATGATGTCATTATTGGCATCATCACAAGGCTTGGAGTTGTTGATGTCATCAAATCCATAAACCAAAATTTGATGGCCATCGAACCATCATTCTAGGGCCAGTTTAAACTATTGCGACAATTGTATGACCATCATATTTAACCCCATCTTTTGTTGATGCAACCCCTCTCCAGATTGATTTTTGATTTTGCAGTCTAACTTTGGGAGGTCATATCTTGGAGATCCAAACTCCAAATTAGGTGTGATTTTTTTTAAATTGGGTAGAATTTCCTAAATTTTTTAGTGGTGAAGCTCTTTTCTAGTTTTGGTGAATGAATTTGTTAGAATTTGCATTTTTTGGTGATTGTACCTACATAATCCTACATTTTGCAACTTCAAATGCTCTGTACGAGCATATTCAGAATTGAAAATAGGTTTCTTTTTTTTGAAAGTGCATTAATTTCTGTCTACTTTCCAAATCTGCAATCAAATTGTAGGGTTGTGTGGACAAAAGTGTCACTTTTAGAAATAAGACTTTTATTTGCTTTGTATTGCTTTAGAATTGTAGCACATTGTAAAGTTCTAGACTTGTAATCCATTAAGAGGTTGTAACAAGAAAAAGAAGAAGTCCATGAAGGCCAAAAATTGGCAAGTGGCAATTGCAATCACACTACTTATAATGTGCCAAAAACATTTTTTTTTTTTGTTTTGGGGGGGGGTGTTCTTGGTGTTGTGTTCTCTATTTTTTGCACTTTTCTTTCATTTTTTACATTATAGGAAATTTTAAGTTTCCAAAATTAACTCCACATAATTATGCTATATGGTGAATCAAAATGTGGTGTCACTTAATGCATAATGGAGTTTCACAATATGTAGATGATACTTTCCTAAACTAGCAGGTGATAATGTATCAACAAGTGATATTTCAACTTGGGTAGCAATGGATAGGGAAGCCCTAGGTGATATATGTTTGGGGGTTGATGATAAGATCATGTATCAAATTAAGAAGTGTTCTACATCCAAGGAAGCTTGGGATACCCTTGAAAACCTATATGGTAAAGTGTCTTAAGGGGATGTTTTCAAAATTGAATATGACCTTATCTCCTTAGATCCTAAGTCATTTGATTCTATACAGGATTTCATCATCAAGGTGAATGAACTAAGGACAAAGCTTACTGATTGTGGGAGTTCTATCAAAGATGAAGGATTGATCTATCTCATACATAACAAACTACCATCAGAGTATTCCACATTTGTTTCTTCTTTTAACACCTCAAAGACTACATTAGGGTCTACCTATAAGAAATTCTCTTTTGATGCATATGCTGATCTGTTGGATATAGAAGAAAAGAAGTTAAACTCAATGGGGATTCTCAAATCACTTAAGTCTAAAGAATTGGTGGCCAATAATGAGGGTTCTCAAAATTCAGCTGGACAATCTTGAAATAAAGGAAAGGGTAAGAATAAGAAGTGGAAGAAAAAATTAGAGGATGTAGAAAAGAAAACACCACAATCCAATCAGCAAGGCAATTCTTCCTCAAATTCAAACAAGAAGGGGGAAAATGATAAGAAGAAGAAAAAGTGTGCCTATTGCAAGAAAATGGGTCATGAAGAACATAAGTGTTATCTTAAAAAGATTGATGAGTTGACCAACATCATAAAGAAACATAATGTTCCACTACCTAATACTTACAAGGATAAAGGTTCTTCTTTAGATTCAAAGAGAAAAGGGCAAGCACTCATGGAAAATTCAAATTCTTCAAAGAAATGGATACTTGACTCAAGTCCTCTTATCACATGGGTTCTTCAAAGGAGGATTTTTCTTCAATGAAGCAGTCAAAGGTACCAAACATCTTTATAGGAGATAATACTAAAGTGGAAGTTGAAGGGAAAGGAAATGTGGAAATGGAAAATGGAGAGTTTCAAGATGTTCTCTATGTTCCAAACCTAAGTTCTAATCTCCTTTATATTTACCAAATCACTCACCTCAGAGATGGAAATAGAGTTGAGTTCCTTCCCAACTTAGTACAAGTGCACAGTCTAAAAGATGACTCATTGGTTATAGTGGGGAAAGTGAATCATGACAAAAGGTTGTACTCTTTCTCCTATTTTGTGCCAAAGTCTCCTTTAAAGGCCTTGTTATCTCAATCAAATATAACAATCCAATTATGGCATCAGTGGTTTGGACATCTTTCCTTCCACTATCTTCAGCAACATTGCACAAAAAAAATGGTCAAAGGTCTACCCCAAATCAACTTTTCCCATGGTGAATGTTCAACAGATTCAATGGATATGCATCCAGAAGGGAAGTTACAAAGAGGGAAGTCTTCAAGAGCTCTAGTTGTTCTACAAATGGTTCACATGGTATTAATAGGTCCTTTTGTAGTGACATCAGTTAGTTAGGGTCACTATATACTTACTTTCATTGATGAGTTTTCAAGGTACACTTGGGTCTATTTTCTACATTATAAGAATGAAGTGTTGGACCAATTTCTAGCCTTCAAAACTCATGTTGAATAGAAATCAAGAAAAGCCATCAAAGTTCTAAGAATGGACAATGGAAGAATATATGTGAAAAGAAGACAAAAAGACTTTTTTAGACTTGAGGGAATTGATCTTTAGAATCTGCCAACATTCAATCCACATAAGACATCTATTGCAGCATTGAGGATCCACACTCTTAAGTCCATGGCAAGTTGCATGATATAGGCCAAATCTCTCGATCCATCACTTGAAGTCAAAGAAATTAGTAGTGCCACTCACATTCTTAATAGGTCTCCTCATCTAGTCTTAGATGGCAAGGCTCCTTTTGAGGCATGGCACTACAGAAAACCTATTGTGACACACTTCAGAGTCTTTGGTTGTCCTACATGGGAAAAGATATCTTCTAGGAGATTTAAGGCATGGTCACCTCAACCTTGTACTTTCATTGGTTATGAAGATGATGTGCAGGCATATAGACTATTGGATCTAAGGACACATCAAATTTTTGTGGAGAAGGATGTACACTTTGGGGAAAGTTCACCAAGCTTGTCCTCTAATCCTTTTCACACATCATATCTTGTGGAAATTGATAGTGACATCAGCGATAGTTCTTTAACAGATTCAAATATGTGGGGTTCTATTGACTATTTTAGTGAGAGGTCACAACATCAGTATAGTCCACATGTATATATCACCATAGTGATAGGTCCAACACAACAGGGTACATCCAATCTTCTAGGCCCAACTTCAGTGATAGATTTGGGGGATAGTATTGATGATTTTCCTCTTCTTGTTGATGTAGAATCACCACCTTCAGTTGTCATGAGGGCTCCATTCGACCCTCTTGTTCATTCTCTACATGATCGATCATCACAAGTTGAAGTGATTGTGGATACTTATGATTGCTAGTTGGAGAGGGCTTCTTCATCAATTGAGTAGATAGACAATTCTTTGAGATAGGATCTTTAGCCAGTTAAGCAAGTTTCAGAGACATCACTTACCTATGGGATTCTTTCTATGCCTAGCGGAAGCATCTCATTTGTACCCATGGACTTGTTTCTTCCTAAGGGGAGGAACACCATTCTATAGTCTTGGATCAAATTCTTCATCAGAGAAGTCATTGGTAGGCATTCTTCTTGGGGGGGGGATCCTATCTTATCTCTCTTCCTCTTCTCATCATTCTCTTATGTATATATTAGATGTATGTCGTAATGGGGGGGTCTTGATTATTCCATCCATCCATACATCATGTGTTTTCATCTCTCTTTTTGGGGGAGGGTTTTTCCCATGAGGTTTTCCCTCTTTCTCCACTTGATGAGAGATTGTATTTCATTATGTACATGGGTACCTAATATGGCCTAGTAGTCGGGACCCATCATGCATTGCATCCTAGATTTTGTGAACTTAAGCACATTCCTCTAAGTTGCACTTAAGGGGGGGTGTTGGTGTAAATAAGTATTTACTATATAAACTTACTTAAGTTTACTTAGGTTAAAACATTATTTTATTATTTAGGTGAGACACTTAGGAGTTTTTGTACTCTCATGAGTTGTCATGTTGACAACATAGAAGTATGCAACTCTATTTCAGCACATGGTGTCTACAACATTGGAGTTTGCATCATTCACTGAGTTGTCATGTAGAAAACATAGTTATTTCCACTCCTAATTTAGCACATGTTGTCTAGAGCACCAATTTTCATGATACACCATTGTAGGATTATCCTCTCATCATTGCACTCACTTCCGTGCTTAATGGAGAATAACCCATATTTGATGGACATGTGCCTAGTTGTATGACTTATCATGTTGCTGACTTCTATGCATTCTAGAAGCTCTCTAGAGGCATTTATATATAGGCACTCCTAGTGTACTTGCATATGACATATTGAATGAATATATTGTCATTTTGATCATACTCTCTCTTTGGTCTACTATTGTGCTTGTGTTTGGGTTCCTTGGTCTTGGGTGAATTCTACCCTGAGCACAATTCTTACATATATGTGTATACATATATGCACATACACACATATATGTTAATCTTAGTTTGATTTTGACATATGAGTGATAATAAACTTAAGCCATGTATAAGATAAAGCTTAGTTCATGCCAAACAAGTAATGTATGTTGAGCATAAGTTGTCAGATAGTATATGCTAAGTGAGATATATAGTATGTGCCAAGTAACTAGTAAGTGTCAAGTCACTCAAGTGTTGAGCAGACAGTTGATGCCAAGTGATCAATGGATACTGAGTTATTTAGAGGCTAAGTTACAACATTAAAGATGCAATGGATGCCAAGAATCAGAGACTTCAAGTGTCGAGTAAAATAGTTTTGGACATAGTTTTTTGTAACATGGCACAAACTTCTATGTAAACCATTTTTGAGCTGACTTAAGGATTGTTTTGCGATTCTACATGATAAGTATATTGAGGACCCCTATGAAGTACATGCAACTAATCAGTAAAAGAGATGAATTAAGTAGCAAAATGGGTGTATCACAATCATTGATTCATACCAAACCCTAAGTCACCTAGGTCTTCTTAAGGAAGGAAAACCCTAAACATTATATGCATAGAGAGAGAAGTCTGCATGCACAAAGAGAGCATTGGTGGTGGCTAAGGAATTGTGAATTGAGATATAAATTGTAGAATTAGTTAAAGGAGAATAGAGGAAAGAAGTGATACATCTAATCAAAGAGGATTAAGGATACATGCAAAGAGGTGATCTATTATCTAGTAGTAGAGTGTTAACCATAGGATCATTATTGAGACATTCTAATAGGTGAATGAGTTAAATCCTTTAACAAGGTGCTTATTTCATTATAAGTTTAAGTTCTTTAATCAGGCACACTTCTAATAGAGTGTTGAAATTCTTTAATAGGGTAAGATCTAACAATCTTGTAAGCCTTTAACAGGGCAGACCTTTCATAGGGTAGATCATAGTTTATGATCAAACATTATAACCTTCATTGGATACACTTTACAACTGTAGTAGTAAATATTTGTGGGTGTCATCCCCACCTTAGTTTTACCTTCTCATTGGAGAGTTTCTGGGTAACCAAATATGTTATTTCATATATGTGTTGAAGGTTATTTTCTTTCATGCTATGGATGAATATGTTTAGCTAGCTATTTTAGTTTACATGAAAATTATGAGATTGATGTGTGGTGAATTATTTATGGTTAAAGTTTTGAAGGATTGATTCACCCCCCTCTCTCAGATTTTACTTTCCCTATTGTATTTTCAACAATTGGTATCAGAGCGAGGTTCCCTGGAAAGGAAAGCTTTTTAGCTTTGAGGAAAGATCTTGAAGATGGAAGTTTACAAGTTGGGAAAGACTATTGAGAATTAGAAGATTGAAATACAACTTTCCCTACATTAGTTGAATGAAGAAAGAGATGATTTAAATCACTCAGTAAAGAGAAGGAAAGAAATAGCTATTGAGGATAATGACACACATTACCAAGAGGAAGACACTACTAAATTATGTGCAGATGGAAACTTAAGTGAATTTGATGCAACTGTTTCAGATCTGATGGAAAAAAATGGTGCCCTAACTATAGAGGTAAAAAATCTTAAGATAGAACAAGAAGTCCAATTAGTATTGCTATGTGTGGTGACCAGGCAAAAAATGAAAGATGAAGGAGAAAAAGTCATGATTGAAGATGAGAAAAGGATACTGACCAACAACCTAGAAGAAAAGACATAAGAGGTGAACATGATTGCTCACATGCAATTGGAAATAATGAATCATAAATTGAATGGAAAGAATATGGAGATCACAACCCTGAAGTTGCAGAATAAACAATTGCAAAATGATCTAAAATGAGAAAAATAATTTATTGAAAGTTTCAATAGACCTAGTGAAGCCATCAAGTATTTCAATTGATTATTTCTCCTAGATCCAATGGTGATACTACTGGATTGGGTTACACCAACACTGAAGAAAGAGAATCATCTAAAAGTGGTGAACAAAGAAGAAAAAAAGGTATTAACCACAAACCAACTTGTCATAATTGTGGAAAGATAGGTCATACAATGAATGTTTGTAGGAGCAACAATAAAAATTAGAACCCTAAGAAGAAATTTGTGAGTAACTATCATAAGTGCAACAATCAAGGGCATTAGGCACATGAATGCAAGACCAAGACATCAAGCAGACAAAGATTTGAAATTTACTACTACAACTATAAAAAGTATGGGCATCGAGCATATGAGTGCAGATCCAAGCCTAACTAGTCATCAAGCAAGCAAGCTAAGATAAACCATATTGATAGATCCTACAATTGGGATTACAATACAAGGTATAGTCATCACTATTTTCAAGACTATGGACATATTGCTGAAAATTGCATTAGAACACATTTTAGAAGTGACTATAGTAGATGGTTGAGTCAAACTACATGTTTTAGTTGTTTGAAGATAGGTCACATTAGCAAAAATTGTCCAACAAGGTCAAAAGAACCTAGAAGTGAATTCAATTAAGGAAAAGGAAAGGTTGATGTTGAAGAAGTCAAAGTTTAGATGAACAAGACATGGAACAAAAAAGAAGATTGCAGTACATTAAGTTTAGATGGGATCACTTCATCTAATGGATTAGGTGATCACACCACATCCAACTAGGCAATCAAGAGGTATGTGTAGGATTGATATTTCAAAGTTCAATTATACATCAATTCCAAGGATTCAGTTCTAAACATATAATATATGGATGAAGTAAGAAGCAAAGTATTGGTTAAAACTTAGAAGAAATCTATAAGTTTTCATATTACTGTTGCGCATGAAAAGTTTCATGTTGTTTCCAAGTAAAAGTTTAGTTGTTGCTAAGCTATCAAAGGTGATAATGTTCGCCAAGCTCGTTGTGGTTTCTGAGTGTGATTGAAATTACATGGAAGACGAGTGAGTCAAAATTGCTATTGGAGTCAAGCTCAAACTATGTAAGCATTGAGCATTTATTACAAATTTTTAAGGGCTATATGGTCAATTTTTGACTCATTTACAATTAGTCGAGATTGAAGAGAGCACAAAGAGCATAAGATGAATTAGAGAAATTAATTCAAGCAATTGCATACTAAATTCAACTACTACTCGCCACCAAACATCAGATTTCTCAAGGTATTTATCATGTACCAAGCTACACTATTTGAATCTATGCAAACCCTAGATAATTATTGTGGTGTCTAGCTCTTCTACTATTGTGGTTAAGGAAGGAAAGGAAGTTTTAAATATCCAATTGATTAGTAATGAGATTAAAAAACCATATTTCTAGGAAATTCCTAACATTGCATATAAAGGAGACCCATTTAGTGTGTTATGTATGATACCACCACAAGTTTTAATGATACAAGATGTAAGGTGTTGCTACAATTGTAAGGTAGGAAGTATAGGAGACATGGAAATCAGAGACTTGTATGGAAAATTGTGTGAAAACAAATTGCTGAAAGAGGAAAAAAAATTGTAGAAAGAAAAGGGTTAACCTGTGCCCTAGATTTTCCTAATGTATTCAAGACAGAGTGGATTAAGATGGTTCTTAGTAGGATACATGACAACTATGTATGGTTAGAAGATGACTTTATTAAGATTACAAAGATAATTATTCAAAGGGTAATAGGGTATCCTACCCTACATAGGACAAACACTATGAGGAGTGGAAAAAGAGGAAATTGAGAAGAATATAGGGGTAGTGTGGAATAAGAGAGGGATGACCATAGACACAATCATTGACCTCCTAATTGCATTTGCAGTAAGGGTCATTACATATAAATTGTTTCAATCTAGCAGATTGAATAGTGTACCATGTATAGCTACGGATTTAAGCTATAAGATAGTAAAGAAGGACCATTCTTATGACCTTGCTGTGTTACAACTCCAACAATTATCAAAAAACTTGGGAGCCATAAGAAAAAGAAAAAGTGCACAATGAAAATTTGGTTCAATACTTGTTTGTATATTTTTCTATGTATTGAACACTTTTCCCTCATTTGGAAAAGTTTCTTGGAAGACCAATCGATCTATCACAGTGTAGATGGGAGAATACATAGAGCAACTTGGAGATAATTTTGAGACTATGATGACAAGTTATTTTGAAGACTTGAAGAAGTCAATGAAAGAAAGACTTAGAATACTAGTATCACTAGTAGAGAAACATTTCAATGATGTTTGTTTTCTAGTTAATGTTGATTTCACTTATGTTCAAGCTGCTATTCCAAGGGCTAGATGGCTTAGACCATTGCCTTATGAAGTTAATGTAGATGAGGCATCTACAACCATCACTACTTTACTAGTAGAGGAAGTGGATAAGGAGGCTACTGCACTTGGAAACTATGATGTAGCGAAGTCTAAAATCACAATGGACTTGAAGACAACTTCTATGATGAGGAAGAAGAACACGATTGTGAAAAAGCTAAAAGAACAATATGGGGAAGAGACTTAAGGAGAAGAAGAAGAATAATATAATGATGATGATGACAAATATACACCTACCCAAGCACCACTTGCTCTCACATAGGGTCCAGGTGAGAACCAAGGAAAAGAAGAAGTAGAATTTAATGAATGTGCCAAGGGAGAAGAAGCCAATGAAGCACCTATTGCTACAAAAAAGAAGACGAGAAAAGAAAAGAAGCAAACAAAAAGTGAACCCAAGAAATTTGTGAAACATTCACAACAAAAGCCTACAGTTCATGTCACCAGGGCTAGCATAAGAGCTACTACTAAGAAGACTTAGGAAGTTGAGAAGCCTAAAGGAAAGAGAGCTAGTACAACTACCAAGGAAGATAAACCTGAGTAGAGGCAAAGGAGGAAATATATAGCTCTAGCTAAATTAGATGAGGAGAGGACTAAGTCAAATGACAACAACCAATTTAATGTGGCAAGTCATAGTCTCTCTTTTGATTTGGACAACTTGTGTGATAATATCAAGAACAATGTTGACTTATTAGGGTTCACACATGTTGAATTTGATAAACTTGGGAAGATAGAAATGAATAAAGTAGAAGAATTTGTATATGCCATGATGGAAACTTTTAAGAAATATCCAATTGAGATTGCAAACTCTTTTCCCAAAAGTTTATTTGACAGAATTGAGAAAAGGTGGCAATTCAGTCTCTCAATTGGAAGGAATATCAGAGAGACTACTGTAGCAAGAGTGATGCTAGACTTGGACAAGTCTACAATCAAAAAGGCAATTAATAAGCATAAAGGAAAATTTTCTCCAAAATATAGAGCCTTGAACATTTTACAAAAGAAAATTGAGGATGTTGTTTAAAAGACCAACCAAGTATGGAAAATGATATATGGGATAGCAATAGATGAGTCAAACAAACAGACACCAATGGAAGTAGGAGAAGATAAAGTTGAACAAGAGGAAGTTGAGGTACAAAAAGATGAATTTATAAGGGAAGGACATGAGGAAGGTACTATAAAAGAAGTAGATACAAAGGCTACAAATGAGGAAGAGAAACAACAAGATCAAAATGTACTAGAGGTACATATGCTGAGTGCCAGTCCCCCTCATGTGGACAAAGCAGATCGACAAGAAGAAACAATAAAGATCAAGGATGTCTCTGACAAGTCCACTCAGAATATCAATCCCTTAATAGAGGAGGATATGAAGAAGATATTGATTGATACCACCACCAAGTCAAAAACATGCAACCATCTTGTTTTGGTGAGTGTGGATGAGATTGAGTAAGGAAAAATTTTCATTTGTAGGGGAGAAAACTCAAGAACTATCTAATATCCCCCCTTAATCTACAAAAGTGCAATCTACCATGTCTATGGTATTATATCAAAGGAAGGACACAATGTCAAGACATTTGTGCAAAATGTTTTAGTACATACAGTTTCAATAGTTGAAAAAAAAGGGACACTAGTCCAAATAGGGCAGGAAGTTAGTCCTACACCTAAAAAAAAAGCACAAGGTGATACAAAGATCACATAAAAGGAGAAAGATAGGACTAAAGATTCAGTCTTGAATACAAAACCAAAGGAAGTGATAGCAATTTAGATACTAGTTTTCCTACCAGATACTACTACTCATATTCCTAGTCAAGCACCTAATAGGCCGAGTGTAGAAGCTACACCCTTGTAATCATCAAGGCCTAGTCCTAGTACATTTAAGGTTGATGAAGTTACATCTTATGGTGATCTCAAATTAGATGAGGTGATTGAACTACCAAAGTTTATTCTTATATCGATCACCATAGAGAAAATGGGCATATTGTAGGATGCTTTAGCTAGAACAAAACACCAAGAACTGCACAGATGGGAGCATAGGTAGAAAAGAACACTTCATGACATCAAGGACATAATTCTTGATGCATTCAACCTACTTGCACCTGATGAAACAAAGACAATTATTGAGTAGTTGGAAAACATAGTGGAGAAGATAAATGATGAGGACCTAAACACAAATGTCAAATTACTAGAATTGTCTGAGAAGAAGTTTCATATCAAGGTAATTGAAAAGATATCAAGTGTTATTACACTATTTAGGTTGAGTTAGCAACCAACATTGATGGTGTAAAGAAAGTGTTGGAAATTTTTTTCTCTCTTTACACCAAGTTGTGTGATGTACCCCTATTCACACAAGAAGTACAGAGACACATTGACCACTTGGAGGGAGATTTGAAGACAACAGGTAAAATTCTACAAAAATCTCCTGGTCAAAGTCATTCTCATTTCAAAATTTTTTTGTCAACACAAGGTCAGTTAGCAACATTGCAAGCTCAGGATGCCAACATTAGGGCTACATTGATCAACATCCAGTCCATGCTGATCCCTCACATGGAGGTGTTACATAAGGAACTAGCCTTTTCAGATATATTAATGAAGAAAGATCCCCATCTATCTACTCATGAAGGACTAGTTAACCTTGCTGCCAAGTTAGCCATTCAAATAAAATCTCTAGAGGTAGCGTGTGACAACTGAGATGCAACACTAAAGCTCATGATGGAGGTCTATAAATCATTCTTGGAAAAAAAAACTATTCGTGTAACACCAATGACATAAGTTTCAAAAAGGGGGAGAATGAGATAAAAAGGGAGAATGCATAAGTTTTGGGGGAGTGCAAACTAAGGGGGAGTCAATACAGAGAAACATACCCAACATAGCTAGCAAAATAATACAACAGATCTACTCAACTAGAGTATTTAGATTCAAAAAAGAACAATCAACTTAGGGGGAGTTATAACAAGTTTTGCAAAATTTTGAAGTTTTGAAAATTTGTATGTAAGCCAGGTACTAAATAGAGATTATCTGATTTATGCTCATAAGTTAAGGATATTCATGCATGATCAAGTGTTTTTTCCACTCATGTCAAAGGGAGAGATTTTTAATCTCAGATTGGCTTTGACATATGAGTGGCAACAATTAAGTCATTTACAAGATAGAATTAGTTCATGTCAAACAAGTAATTTATGCTGAGCATAAGTTGTCAAATAGTATATGTTGAGCAAGATAAATAGTACATGCTGAGTAACTAGTAAGTGTTGAGTCACTCAAGTACCAAGTAGATAATTGATGCCCAGTGATTTAGATGTTGAGTGATCAATGGATGTCGAGTCATTTAGAGGTTGAGTTACAACATTGAAGATGGAATGGATGTCAAGCATCAACGACTTCAAGTGTCGAGTAAAATAATTTTGGACATAGTTTTTTTTCATGGCACAAACTTTTATGTAAACCATTTTTGAACCAACTTAAGGATTTTTTTGTGATTCTATATGATAAGAATGAATCTATGTTGAGGATTCCTATGGAATACATGCAACCAATCAGTAAAAGGGATGGATTAAGTGGCAAAATGGGTGAATCAAAATAATTGATTCATAGCTAACCCTAAGTCACCTAGGTCTTCTTAAGGAAGGAAAACTCTAAACATTGTATGTGTAGAGAGAGAAGTTTGCATGCACAAATAGAGTATTCATGGTAGCTAAGGAATTGTGAATTGAGATATACAATGTAAAATCAGTTAAAGGAGAACATAGGAAAGAAGTTAGAGGGTATAAGTGATTTATCTAATTAGAGAGGATCAAGGATACATGCAAAGAGGTGATCTATTATCTAGCAGCAGAGTGCTAATCGCAGGATCATTGCTGAGACATTCTAATAGGTGAATCAGTTAAATTTCTTAGCAAAGTAGTCCTAATAGGCTATTCTAAATCCTTTAATAGGGTTCTTACTTCATTGTAAGTTTAAGTCCTATGATTAGGCACATTTATAATAGAGTGTTGAAATCCTTTAATAGGGTAAGATCTAACAATCTTGTAAGCCTTTAATAGGGAAGACCTTTCACAAGGTAGATCATAGTTTATTATCAAACATTGTAACCTTCATTGGATACACTTTACAACTATAGTAGTGAAGATTTTTGGGTGTCATCCCTACCCCAATTTTACCTTCTCATTGGAGGGTTTCTAGGTAACCAAATATCTTGTGTCATATATGTGTTGAATGTTGTTTTCTTTCATGCTATGGATAAACATGTTTAGATAGCTATTTCAGTTTACATGAAAATTGTGAGATGGGTGCATGGTGAATGATTCTATGGTTAATGTTTTGAATGACTAATTCACCCCCTCTTAGAGTTTACTTTCTCCATTGTATTGCCAACAATATATAGATATACATATATATATACATCTTTTTATATATGTAAATATATATATATATATATATATATATATATATATATATATATATATATATATATATATATGTAAATGTGTATATATATATCAACTAGTGAAAATTGTCATGCGAGATCGTGTCCAATTTTTTGGGTGAGTGACATTGGGTATTCCATTTGTAATCTTAATATCTTAGATAGAGACTTGTGCTTGGGAGAATTTTGTGAGTCTAGTAAATTCTTCAACCACAATGATGAATAGGAATGGGGAAATGGGGTCTCCGTATCTATTTCCCCTTGAGAGGTCAAAGAAACCTTGTAGGGTCCCATTTATGAGTATGGATATTTTGTGGGTTGAGATGCAAGTAAAAATTATATGGATCTATTTCATAGTGAAACAAAATGCTTTTATGCACTTACACAAGAATCTCCAATCCACATTTTCATAGGTGTTTGTTAGCATTCATGGTGATTTGTAGCTTTGGTGAGAATCTTATATAAAGTATTACACAAGGTAATAGGTCTAAAGTTAGCTGGATTCATATCATATGGTTTCTTAGTGATAAGAACAAGAGAGGTATGATTCATTTCCTTTAGACGATTACCAAGGTTTTTACTCCCTTTTAGGGTTCTCCATAGTTCATCCCTAAGAAAGTGTCAACATTTTTGGAAGAAGAAAGCCTAGAAGCCATCAGGACATGGGAATTTGTCTAGTTGCATTTGGAAAAGGGCTTCCTCGATTTCTTCTTTCAGTTTTTTAATTTAGCATTGTATTATGTTCATTGGTGATAATTTTAGGAATAAGGTTTAGAAGAGTGGATTATGCCACTTGGTTGGAGGAGCTCCAGTCATTGAGAATATTTTTACAATAGGACACTAGGGACCTGGTTAGTACTGCAAACTCCTCTATTATATTCCCTTGATTATCTTTAACTTTGGTGATTCTATTAATACAATCTCAAGCCCTAACACTATTATGAAAGAATTTGGTATTGTTGTCATCGTCACTCAACTAGGATTCCCTACATTTTTGTTTCCAAAAAATTTCCACTTTGGCTAACACATATTCTTTTTTATCTAGGAGAAGTTTCCCCTAAAAATATGAGGCATTGTCTAAACCATTAATAAGGACCTGCTCATTCAAGTCTAGGATTTCCTGTTCCACCATTTCCAAATCTTCAAATATATTATTGAAACACTTTTTGTTCTAATCTTTAATTTTAAATTTTAGATGTTTCAGCTTAGAGACAAAGATTAACATTTTTCATCCATGAAATATTGCTTCATTCCATCACGTTTCTAGGAGGGAAAGGATGCCTCTATCCTAAAACTACATCTTTTTGAATTTGAAGGGAGGTCTGCCAGATCTAGAGATCTCTTCAATGATGAAGGATAATGGAAAACAATTTGAGCATGATGTTGGTTCACTACTTTTAGTAAGATTGAAATTGAAGGATTATGATCTCCTCGACTTTGACTCTTCTCTATCGATGTGGTTTTTTTGATCTGAGGTGATATCACATGAAAAGGGAATAAAAGAGTGGATCAATGGGGGAGCTAGAGGAGGGAGAAGATTAAAGGATATTAAAAGAGCTCAAGATGTGATATATTCTTTGATAAGTGACACTTTATTTCTATCTATTACTCCCAATTAAGATTTAGGGTAAATACTAAAAGATGTGTTGTCATTGTGAATGGTCAACTTTGATAAACCAAAGCAAGGATTGATCGGGAGTAAAATTTTGCACTCCTCTTGATAGAAAGGAGGGGTTTTTAATCCCAAGAAATAACCAAAGAAATCTCCAATACTATGAAGCACATCTTTCCTTTGTAATTAAATTGGGAGGATACCCAAATTAAACCATGTGGCTACCCTTTGTAATTAACAATGGCAAGGATCAAAGTTGTATGACATATCAAAAAATAAGAAAGGGGAGGTTTCAAAGAAAGTTTTTCCCTCATTAACCAAGAATTTGCTAATATTTTTTGAGGGGCATTCAAGACAATAAAAATTAAGTCCAAGGGGGAGATACTTACTTGCTCACATAAATCAAAGTTCCACCAGTCGATCATCCTTGCTTTGTTCTGCTAGTTCTAGTACGCTAGAATTTTAAGTTGTTGGAGGAAGCATGATTGCTTTGAGCCCTATTGGGTGTGTCTTCTTTTGATCTTGGGTGCAAGAAGTTGGGGTTGAAATATAGGTTAGTATTGGATGAGTTATCTTGAGCATCTTTTACCATTACATGATGCCCTAATGGAATTATGTTTGCTCTTGTTGAGCATGAGGGGGTTTGGGATGAGAGTGGGATGGTCTATATTCCAACAATTCTTCATGACATGTCTTGATTTAGCAGAATGCATAGAGAGGAGGGATGTATTATATGATTCTTGGCTCTCTCTCACCTCTCTTTTCAAGACATTATGGGAGAGATCGAGTTTCTATGTATCCTTACTAAATTGCAAAGGGATCTACAAGTGGATTTGAGAATCAACTTCTTGCATTTTTTTCCAATCACCTGGAACAAAGAACCATCCACATGAGAAGAGTTTGATTTTTAGTTTGGGAAAAATATGGAAATCCTCATCTTTCATATATGGGGGTTCAAAGGGGAACTGGAAGCAAATAGGGTGCAACCCAAACAATTTCTCTTCATAAAGCATTCACATAAAGTTCACACTTTGTAGTAGACTCTTTTTTGTCTTTATTTTTTAGTTTTATTTAATGGCCAGATCTTGAATATATAATTGAAGTTGATTTTTTTTAATTTTATTTTTTATAAATGTAAATATTTTTTAATATATAACTTAATCAAATAGTTATATATATTAAATGAACAATCAAAGTATAGTTTATGGTAAGATATATATTTTAATAATGATACTAAATACACACACACACACAATTTTTTAGTTTAATTATAGGTTTTCATGATCATTTATATGTCCTTTTTAGGTTTTTGAGTTATTTCTTAATATTGTAGAGTTTTAAAAAGGTGATTTCAATTTTTATTTTTAGCTGATAGAGCTTCAAAACTTAAAAATATAATTGTTGTTCACAAGGGTAAAAATTCTTCACTTTGTAAACAATTAACATCTTTGTCCAACTAGCCTTTGATGGAGATTGGTTCAGTGACTTCCATGGTTGCACTAGTCACCTCAATGGTGCCTCTTCAACCTCCACCCATTTCAAACCTTGTTGGAAAGGGAATGACATCTGCGAGTGTCTCTCAGCCCGCTAAGGTCCATACTCTATAGGTTGCTTCCATGATTATTTTCTAGCCTTTGTGAAGATCTTACAATCCAAATGGCTATGTAGAGGATCCTAATGGTGGTTCTGAAAGAGGAGAATCATATTTGATGGAGATTCTTCTCCTACCTTCACCACCAACACTTTCTTGCACAATAGTTTCTCCCCTCTAGGGGACGAAGATGACATGATCTTTTTTCATGAATTTATTCTCATGGAATGTGTGGGATCTCATAAACCTTCCTCAAAAATACTATGTCTGAGACACTAGACATCAACTTGGTTTCCTAGATATTGTGTGTCTCCAAGAAATAATTTTTTTAAGGTTTTTGCTCAATCTTGCTTGCCAAGTTATTTGGCGAGACAAAACAATTTTTTCTTCCTAGCATGAAGTTGGATGAGGTGGTGGGGGGTAATTTCCTTTCCCCTCATTTAATTTCTTCAGTTATTTCTCATGGTTCTAACCCCATGTAATTAATTTTTGTAAATTTTTTCCTTCAATAATCATTCCTTTGGTATAGTTGATGTTTATGCTCCTAATGATGTTGTTGAAAGATCACACCTATGGCATTGGATGGAAGTTTCTTTTCCACCTATCACTCAGGTAGTGTGTGGGATTTCAATATAATTGAGCTAGCCTCTAATAAAGAGGATATTTTACCTTTTTGATGGATAACTATGTTGGTCTCAAATTGGTTTTGATAATTGAGTGTCAACACACTTAGTAAATTTTCTTAGTTGATGCTAAGTATAATATAGATGCTAAGTTATAGTATCTACAGAGTAAAAAATTCAACAAGTGCTGAATCATTCAGATGTCGAGCAAATAGACAATGCTGAGCAAGTTTCAACTACCGAATGACTAATAGATGTTCAACCAGTAGATGTGCTGAGTAAACTATTGGTGCTGAGAAAGATAGAATTTCTATATGTGCTGAGCATCAGTATCGAGAAACACAAAATCAACATAGGAGTTTGTGCCCTCACAAACTCGGATGTAAACCATTTTTGAGCCAACACAAGATGAATCTCGAAGGATTTAAAGATAAGATCAAATCTTTTTAATTCCCTATGAAATCGACATGCAACCAATCAGAAAAATAGAAAGATTTGAGCGGGAAAGATGGATGAATCTCAATTGTAGATTCATACCTAACCCTAAGTCATGAAACCTTTTTAAGGAGGTTGAAACCCCATAATTCAATAGTGTACGAGATTGTATGAGAGAGTATGTGAAAAGAGAATGCATGCAAGGAGAGAATACTAGCAAAGTTTAAAGGAAGTGAAAGGGGTGAAAAGAATTAGAAGAAGGACAATATTGCAACATCAGTTAACAAAAAAACATATCAACACTATGAATAGAATCATATCAGATCAAAGAGGATCAGATCAAAATGGATAGAACAAGGATCTAAAATTAGCAATTGAGGATTGTAATTTATCAGGTCATCACATTCTACTATACTTTCTCGCCATTGTATTAGGAGAATGAAAATCCTATGAAGATAGGTTGGTTTAACAACCATTTGTAAATCCTTTAACAAGGTGACATTCCAAGCGAATGTTTGTAAATCCTTTAGACTGGTCACTTTTAATAGAGTGTTGGAGCCTTAATAGGGTAGGCCTTTCATAGGGTAGACCATTGATGATGGTCAAACTTTGTGACCTTGACAAGTTACATATTGCTACAGTGATAAGTTGTCGGTGTCATCCCCACCCCAATTTTTCCTTCTCATTTTGGAGGGTTTCTAGGTGATCAAATATTGTGTTATCTATTTTTCATGCATGCCTTTACTTTCATGTTAATTAGATATGTTACATTCATGTATTGATTTTAGTTAAAAGTTTTATAGCTTAAAGTTTGGTACTTCTACTTCACCCCCCCTCTCAGGAGTATTCTTCCCACTTGTAAATTCCAATAATTAGTATCAGAGCCAAGTTCTTACAAGGAGAAGCCTTATAGTTTGAAGAAAAGATCTAGAAATGGAGGTATACAAGCTTGGGAATATTATAGAGAACCAAGAGATTGAGATACATCTCATTCCACATTCTCTAGAAGAAGCTAAGGAAGAATTGAGGAAATCCCTAAAGAGAAGAAAAGAAATCGCCATAGCTGAAAATGATACATAGTACTAGGACATTGACACCTCAAAAGTGTTTGCCAATGGAGATTCTAAGGAGTTTGATATAGAAAGTATAGACCTAGTGGAGAAGAACAAAGCTCAAGTAGAAGAGATCTAAATTCTCAAGATTGAACAAGAATCACAAGCCATGATGCTTTGTGAGGTGACTAAGCAGAAGAAGAGAGCTATTGAAGATAAAGCTATGATAGAAGATGAAAAAAGAAACCTTGCCAATAGACTAGAGTAAAAATCAATTAAGCTTGCAAAAGTTTTTGACATGTAGCTAGACACCCTAAGCCAAATGATGAATGCCCATCATGGGCAAGGACATTGAGATCTCAACACTGAGGATGCAAAATGAACAACTACAAAATGACTTGAGAAGAGAGAAGGAAATTGAAGAAAGCTTAAACAAAACTAATGAAGCTATCAAGTACTTTGAATAGATATTGAAATCACCAAGATCCAAAAATGACACTACAGGACTAGGATATACCAACACTGAAGGAGAGTCATCAAAGACTACAGAAGAAAGAAGTAACAAAGGTAAGAACACAAAAACCACTTGTCATTTTTGTGGTAAAAAGGGACATACCTCTAATGTGTGTAGTAGCAAGAATGTCAACTAGCACGAAAAACCTAAAAACATGGATCACTGTCACAAGTGTAATAAGCAAGGTCAACAGGCACATGATTACAAGACTAGAACCATTAGGACACCAAGATTTGAAGGTAACTACTACAATTGCAAGAAGTATGGACATAGAGCCTTTGAATGTAGATCAAAGCCTATGTGGACACCAAATCAACTAGCAAAGACAAATAACCATGGACATCACTGCAATTGGAACTACAACACTAGGCAGAGTTGTCACTACTATCAAGAGTATGGACACATCCCTAAAAATTGCATAAGAACACATTTTAGTGGGAACTATAGAAAATGGTTGAGCCAAACTACATGCTTTAGTTGTTTAAAGAATGGTCACATCAGCAAGTATTGCCCAACAAGATCAAAGGCACCCAACTCTGAGTCTAAAAAAGGAAAAGGAAAAGTTGATGTTGAACACATCAGAGGAGAAATGAATAGAACATGGAAAAGAAAAGATGGAAGAAACACATCCAATGGAGGGATCACTTCACCTAAAAGGTCAAGTGGTCATGCTTCATCCAACTATGAAAAAGAAGGTATGTGGGACTAATATTTAAATGTTTTATCATACATCAGTTCCAAGACTACATCAGTACTAAAAAGGATAGGTCAACATGAATAAAGATGCAAAGTTAAATCTTCAAAATTTTCACATTATTGTCGAGTAAGGAAAGTTACCTTCAGATGGTGAGTTGTCTGCCAAAGTTAGTAGAAGCTAAGTTAGTAGTGGATGTCAAGTTAAGGGAAGTTCCTATTGAAGTCGAGTGAAAGGAAACTCCAGTGTATGCTACGTGTTGGAAAATCAATGGAAGTTGAGTGAAACAAAATTGCATAAGGAGCCAAGTGGACAACTATATATGCACTAAGGATTAAATGGTATGAAATGAAGGGTATAAAGTCATATTTTCAATCATTTTTCCTCATCACGAACAAAGAGCAAGAGCAAGAAGAGTGCAGAAATGAATTCCAAGTAGAGATTGAAGCTTTTGCTCATATTCAAGCCAAGATTCATCATCTTTTCATCGATTCAAGGTATTTACACTAGTGTCAAGCTACGCAGTTAAGAAAATTTTATGTCTTGAAACCCTAATTTGAAGAAATGGCATCTAGCTGTAGAAAACTCCAGGATAAGGAGCCATTTGAGGTTCAATTGGTTAGTAATGAAGTAAAATAACTTGATTTTAGACCAATTCTTGAAGTTTCTTATAAGAACAACCCTACTAGAGCTTTATTTGTGATTCCACCTAAAGTTCTGATAGTGCAAGATGTTATAACTAGAAAATTGGAGCTATTAGTGATATGGAGATTAGGGAAGCATACAATAAACTGTGTGAGAATGGGGAATTGAAAGAAGACTTTCAAATTATTGAGAGGAAGGGCTTAACTCGTGCCCTAGATTTCCCTATAGTATTTAAAATGGAATGGGTAAGAATTGTGCTGAGCAGAATCCATGATGGACACCCATGGTTGGAAGATGGACCCATTAAACTATCTAAAAGAATTATACATAGAGTAATTGGGTACCCAACCCTAAAATGACCAAAGACCTTGAGGAGTGATTCTAAAGAAGCCATAGAAAAGAACACTGGGGAAAAATGCAACAAGAGAGGGATGACAATTGACATCATCAAAGATCCTCTTGTAGAATTTATTGTTAGGGTCATATCCCATAAATTTTACCAATCAAGCCGACTCAACAATGTACCTTGTATTGAAGTTGATGTTGGATACAAAATTGTTAAGAAGGATCATACTTATGATCTAGCTGAACTACAATTACAACAAATTATTGAGAATTTAGCAGCCATAAGAAGGTCCAAGGGAGCCTAATACAAATTTGGAGCAATTTTGATATGTTTATTTTTCTATGTACAGAATGAATTCCCCTCTTTTGGAAAGGTAAGCTGAAAAAAAAAAGGTCAATAGTAGTATAGGTGAATGAATACATAGAACCGATGGGGGAAAATTTTGAAACTATAATGACCAACTACTTTGAAGACTTTAAGTCAATGAAACAGAGACTAAGGATACCTGTCTCTCTATTTGAACAACACATGAATGACATATGTTTCTTAGTAGACATTGATTTCACATACATCCGAGCTGCAGTACCAACGGTGAGATGGTTAAGGCCACTTGGATATGAAATCAAAATTGATGAGGCATCAACAAAAATCACAATATTGCTAGAAGAATACATTGACAAAATTTCTCAACCCTCTGGCACTTATGATGTTGTCAGACCCAAGGCAGACATGGAGTTGAAAACTACTTGAACACTGCAAAAAAAGGACAAATTGGTAAAGAAGCTTAAGGCAAGATTTGGTAAAGGCACAACAGAGGGTGAGGAGGATGATGAAGAGGTAGATGAGGATGAAGAAGAATAGGATCAAGAGCCACTTGCATTGACCCAAGGCATGAGAAAAGATGTAGAAGAGCAAGGAGGTGCTAAGGAGGAAGAGAAAACCAAGGAAGCACACACCAAATCAGAGGCAAAGAAAAGAAAAGCCTCCACCAAACCAACTACCAAGCCTAAGAAAGTTGCTAAGCCTAGCCCAACAAAGCCTACCACAAGGGCCAGTACAAGAGCCACATTAAAGAAGATTAAGGAGTAGGAAAAGAGGAAGGCCACTAAATAGGGAGGTCCAACCAAGAAGAAGCTGAGAAGAAAGTATGTTGCACCCCCTGAATTAGATGAGGAAAGAATAGAATCTGATGATAATGGACAATTCAGAGTGGTAAGTCACACCACTAAATCTGATTTAGAAAACATATGTGATAACATTAGGGATAATGCAGACCTAACAGGTTTAAAAATCATTGATTTTAATAAGTTGAGTAGAGAGGAACAAAAGATGGTTGAAGAATTAGTATACACCATGATGGTAAAGTTCAAGAACACTCCACTTGAACTTGACAATACAATGCCTAAGGAGTTATATTCAATTGTAGAAAATAAATGGCATTATTGCCTCAATATGGAAAAAGAAATAAGAGAGTCAGAATTGGCTCAAGTAATGCTTGAACTTACTAAAGGGAAAATTAGTAAAGCAAATAAGAAGAATGGGAGAAAATTTGCACCCTAGTATAGAGCCTTTAGTATTCTACAGAATAAAATTGAGGATGTAGTCAAGAAGTCCATTCAAATGTGGAAATTGATTTATGGCCTCACAACTGTGAAAGAAGGAGAAGTAGATCCCTTTGAGGGAAGAAACAATGAAGAAGAAGAAGAAAATCATAAGGAGGAGGAAACAAAGAAAGAATCAAGGGAAAAAATAGTGGAGGAGACACAACCAAGGACAGATCAAGTGGCAACTGCTGAGGAGTAGCAACAAGAATAGAGTGTGCAAGACACACAACTGCCACCCTTGAGCCCTCCACATGTAACTCCCACACCTATAGATATAGTAACTATTCAAGATGTTCTTAACAATTATGGTCAGAACATAAATCCGCTAACTGTAGAGGATCTTATAAAGATTCTTCACCAGACTACCCTACAAGCACATCTATGTACAAATCCAGTCTTGGTGAGTGTAGAAGAACTACAAAAACCTGTAGCTGACATCACAAGGGATAAGGTGAATGCACAAGAACCACCTTCTCATATCCCAACAACCACAAGTGGACAACCCCAAGAGAAAGCTGCACAAGATACATTAGCAAAGGTTGATTCCACAATACCTATCACTACAACTATTGAGGAACTAGTGAACGATCAAACATGACATATGGATACCTCTATCTCTACATCACAAGAACAAGGTGCACCTCCACAAATCACAATAATTGATCAAGGAAGAATAGAGGAGGAGACCCCAAAGGAGAAGGAGTAAGAGGCAATACAAATATTGATAAATTTTCCTAAAATAGGGACTTCAACAATGCCTCAAAAGCGAACCACTATTGTCATGCCACTTCAAATTTTAGCACCAAGCTTGACCTCAATAAGAGTAGCAAGGGCACTTCACTACAGAGACCCTACACTAGATGAGGACATAGTCATTCCCAAGTATGAATATGAAAATATGAACATTGATAAGATAAATAAAGTGTAAGAGGCACTGGAAAAGAAAAATAAACAAGAGATACTCAGAATTGAGTATAAACAAAGACAAGCTTTGATTGAGATTAAAGACATCTTTCTAGATGCATTTAGCTTGCAGGTACTTGATGAAACCAAGCCTATTATGGAACAACTATCTAGTATAGTGGACCAGGTATAGAATGAAGACCTTGATGAAAATGCAAAACTAATAGAATAGTTTGAAAAGAAGTTTCAAACAAAGGTGAATTAAAGAATATCAAGTGAGGTAGCACTTTCACAAGTTGAGCTAGCCAAGAAGATTGAAAAGGTAAAAGTAGTGCTTGAGAATATATTCTCATTGTACTCCAAATTGTGTGATCCATCAATTTTCACACAAGAAACCAACTAGTGGATAATTAGCTTGGAGAGGAACCTTAAAATATCAAGCATGCAATTACCTAAGGATCCAACTCAGAGTGAGAAGCACTTTCAAACTACGCTTCACACTCAAAAGGAACTAGTTGTGCTCACAATAGATGAGGCAAATGTAAAGGCCATGTTAATATAGATTCAATCTGCCATCACCCCACATATGGAAATTTTGTAGAAAGAACTAGCCTATGCTGAAAATGTTTTAAAGAAAGGCCCCAATCTTTCTACATTGGAAGGCCTAGTTCACCTTGCAATAGAGAGAATCATCCAACTTAAATCACTAGAAATTGCACTAGACAACTGGGATGTTGTTCTAAGGATAGTTATGGAGGTAATTAAATCCTTTTTGGCTAAGTATTTAGTTAATGTATAGAACCCTTTAACATAAGTATCAAAAAAGGGGGAGATAAAATTTTGGGAGATAATTATAATTAAAAGGGGGAGATAAGGAGATAAATTTTGAGGAAAAGAAATAGATAAGATAAAAGGAAATTATAACTACAAGGGAAGATGTGTGAAAGGGGGAGTAAAACTAGAATAGGGTAGATAGAATAGAGCAGATAGAGAAGGAATGACAAGATAGAGATAAAAAGTATCATAATCAACACAAGACAAATCTAGCATGATAAATTGTGGATACAAAAAAGTCACATGAGTTACAAATTTTGAGGTATACAAAATTTGAACAAATTTTGAAGTTTTGTATATATACTGAACATATGTATATTATACTCAAAAAGATTAGATTCATCATGTACAGTTAAATGTTTTTGACACTCATGTCAAAGGGGGAGATTGTTGGTCTCATATTAGTTTTGACAATTGAGTGTCAACAAACTTAAGAAATTTTCTTAGTTGATGCAATTATAATATAGATGCCAAGTTATAATATGAGATGAGTCAAAAATTCAACAAATGCCGAGTCATTTAGATGCTGAGTAGACAGATAGTGCCGAGCAAGTTTCAACTGTTGTGTGACTAATAGATACTGAGCTAGTATATGTGCCGAGTAAACTATGGGTGCCAAGAAAGACAAAATTTCTATAGGTGCCGAGCAAGACAGAATTTCTATATGTGTTGAGCATCAGTAATTAGTAAGTGTTGAGTAACACAGAATGAAAATAAGAGTTTGTGCCTCACAAAATCATATGTAAACTATTTTTGAGCTAACACAAGATGAATCTTGAAGGATTTAAAGATAAGATCTAATATTTTTAATTCCCTATGCAATCAACATGCAACCAATCAAAAAAATGGAAAGATTTGAGTGGGAAAGATGGATGAATCTCAATCATAGATTCATACCTAACCCTAAGTCATGAAACCTTTTTAAGGAGGTTGAAACCCCATAATTTAGTAGTGTAAAAGATTCTATGAGAGAGTATGTGAAAAGAGAATGCATGCAAGGAGAGAATACTAGTGAATTTTGAAGGAAGTGAAAGGGGTGAAAAGATTTAAAAGAAAGGCAACATTGCAGCATTAGTTAACAGAATAGAGTATCAACACTATGAACATAATCATATCAGACAAAACAAGGATTTGAAATCAGCAATTGAGGATTGTAAGTTATTAGATCATCACATTCTACTATACTTTCTAGCCATTGTATTAGGAGAATGAAAATCCTATAAAGGTAGGTTGGTTTAACAACCATTTTGTGAATCCTTTATTAGGGTGACATTCCAAGTGAATGTTTGTAAATCCTTTAGAAAGGTCACTTTTATTAGAGTGTTGATGCCTTTAACAGGGAAAGCCTTTCATAGGGAAGACCATTGAAAATTATCAAACTTTGTAACCTTGACAAGTTACATATTGCTACCGTGATAAGTTGTGGGTGTCATCTCCACCCCAAATTTACCTTCTTATTTTGGAGGGTTTCTGGGTGATCAAATATTGTGTTGTCTATTTTTCATGCATGCCTTTACTTTCATGTTAATTAGATATGTTACATGCATGTATTGATTTCAGTTAAAAGTTTTATAGCTTAAAGTTTGGTGCTTTTGATTCACGCGCCCCCCCCCCCCCCCCTCAGAAGTATTCTTCCCACTTGTAAATTCCAACAAGCTAGGGAAAGAGAAGCCTAGTACTACATGTGCAAAAAATTAAGCCTTTTTAATCCCAAATCTCATTGCCACCACCATAGTGGGGTTTGACATACTTGGTTTAATTTTAGAGCTAGTTTTGACACTATTTTTAAGAGGCTTGACTATGTAATGATATCTACATAGTCTTTTTTATCCTTTTTTGAAGATAGGAAATTACCTTTCATTCCTTTGGATGATGTGATTTTGTTAGACAACTATCCCATCTTGTTTACTATCACTTGGAAAACATCTTAGAGGCATCCATGTAAGATGCATTTTTTCCTTAACATGTCATTACTGAGTCAATCCCACTATGGCTCACATTTTGTGTCTCTAGAAATTGGAACCTTGAGCCCACACCCATATTGGTTGGATTCAATGATGAAATGATGCCATTTCTTTTACGACAAGGTTTCTCTACATCTACAAAAGATAACTTGCTTGTACCGTAGGTGGTCCTATGATGCTACCACAAAAGATCCATGTGCAACTTTTGAGGCCTTGACCTTGAATACATTTGATTTAGACCTACAACTTTGGCTTAAAATTATTCATCACCAAAAGCATATTGCTGACAACTATGCCACGAGGGGTGCTCAGATCAAAGTTCATCTCTATTGGCTTGAAGTCAGAGACCAAGCTTGTAAGGAATTCCTTCGAGCCCCTATATCTTGCCATACCTCTGTGGGTATTAAAAGAATTTAGGAATGCTATCAAATTTCTCTAAGCTTCATGACATTCTTCAAGCTTTTATCAGGCATTATAAGAAGGTGTTTATAGTGTAGGGAAATTTAGCTGATAGAGACCAAGCCTTGAAGGAATGCATCACTGTGACTCTAAACTAGTTTGCTATTGAGAAATGTGATTTCTATGACCAAATGCTTATCCTTAGTAACCTCAATGAAGTTATCTTCTCTATGGTGGATGACAAGGCCACCGGGTGTGGTGGCTTCCCCTACAAATTTTATAAAGCTTTTTAAGATTCCATTGGGCTAGATTTGCATAAAATCTACCTTGAAGTCTTTCATTCCAAATCCCTCAAGAATATTATTAACAAAGGAAATATCAAATTCATACCTAAAGTCAGAAAATCACAAGATATTTTTAATTGGAGACCCTTTACATTGTTGAATATCTCCTAAAAGATCATAGTTAAGGCCTCTAATCTCAAGATTCACCACCTCTTGCCTCTGATTGTGTGTCCAGAGAAAATTGAATTCATCAAATCCAAATATATTATTGACAAAATTATTATTATTTGGGAAGGTATAGAGTGGGCTTGTAGGTCTAAGAAACAAACCTTTTTTTATCAAAATTGATTTTTCCAAGGGTTATGACCACATTGAATGGCCTTTCATTCTTGTGATGCTTTGGGTGCTTATATTTGGTCATATTTTTCTTCAATCAATTGAAATTCTATTCAGGATACTTCATTTTGTATCACCATCAATGACATGAAATATGAGGCCTTTGGTCTCTTCTAGTCCATCTGCCAGGGATGTTCTCTGGCTCCGTCTTTATATATTTTGGTTGCTAAAGGTTTGGGGTATTTTCTCTCCAATTCCATATCCTTTGGTCATGTTAGTGACATTTCCCTACTCGAGTCACCTTCTTGGCTTGTTAATGGCCACTTTTTTGATTACTCCTTTCTCACTCTCATAGATGATGAGTAAAATTTTTTAAACTCTCTACATTGTCTTGACACATTTTTTTTGGGTTTTGGTTATGTAATTCAATGGCACAAAATTTTGTGCTACATGTAGTCTTTTCTTTGTCCCCACCTTGGCTTGTGCATTACACTTGGAAATTGATTCAACATTGAGATATTTTCCTCTTTTTGGGTATTTCTTTTTCCTTCCAAGCTTCGATTGTTGACCTCTAGAATGTCATGCTTGCCAAGATTTCCAAAAAGCTAGATTACTGGCTCAACAAACTCTTTCTTGGGCAAGTAAAGTCTAGATTTACTCTAAGGTTTTGGCTACTACCCATATTTACTACTCATCTTGTTGGGCCCCTTCTCAAGCCTCCTATTTGAGGCTGGAGAATCTTCTTAGAGATTTTCTCTAAGCTTCAAGATATGACCATCATGGGTTTTATAGAGTTAATTGGGAAATTGTTGCTTCTCAAGGAGTTAGGCAACCTTGGGCTTATTTTTACTTAGAAGTATGGTGTTGCCTTATGTGCTAAATGGGTCATCCATTCCCTCAGTGAAGATGAATTGTGTAAAATCCTCCTTAGGAATTGCATCTCTTCTAGATTCCCAGTCAATAAGCCTTCTTGGAAGGGGATTGGGTTTCAAACCCTTCTCATCACACTAGGACCAATGCAAATCCATAACACTTTTGTTGGTAAGAGCATCTGGAGAGCCTAAGAAGCAATCAAGCCTTGGATTCATTGAGTAGATGATGGTTTTAGGGTTGGGTTGTATATGAATCAACACAAGATTTGGTGCTCTCCTTTGTTTGTTGTGGAACAAGTTCCCCTAGCTAAAATTCAAGGTGCTAGTGTGCTATATTTTTTCAAACATGACATTAAAACTCCCAAAGATATGTTCTCTAGAGTTACTACAAGTCTTAAAACATGGGAAGACATGTAGGTCCAATATCATTTGACTCCACTAGATTGATAGATTTTTGACCTATTGGTCTTTGCTTTTCCTTCTCATATGCTTCACAATCTAGCTATTTAACTAGCTAAGCCATGGTGGAAGAATTGGAAATGGTATCCATGTACTCCACTTGTCAATTACAAGCCCAAGATGGGATACCTTTGGCTAGTGCCACATTTGCCTATGGTTGAAACTCTCAACCAATGTTGGCACCTCTAGTCCTCATAGTAGAATTGGAAACACAAGTTTAATACTATTTGGAATGCCATTACTAAGCCAAAGATTGCATACTTTTCTTGGTGTGTCTTATTCTAGGGATTTTCCATGGGTCCTCAACTCAAGCATTTGGGTATTCCAGACCCTCATTGTCCCTTTTGTAGGAAACTTGAGTCTTCTTGCACATCTTTTAGTTCTATCGCAAAGCTCAACACTATTGGCTTTGGATTTATGATTCTTTCAAGCCTTTTAGGTCAAAGCCTTTCACTTCGCACATGATTTTGTTGGGTGATTCTTCCAAAATCAACTTCAAGTATGCTCAGATTTGGCATGCTTTTAGGATGGAGCTTTTGTTCACTCATTGGAAGGATAGAAATTTTATACTTTTCACTCGTAAATTTCTTGATATAAATGTTTTTATGCACACTAAAGCTTGCATATGTAATGTAATGCCTACCCTTAGTTGAATTTTATGATTGTATTGTCATATTCTTTTAGGCTTGTTTTATGGTTATGTTTACAATTATTGGTACTTGGTTACTAGATTTGATTAATTATATTTCATATTCAATTGATATATGTGTTGAGTTACTAAGTTATTTCATGTGTTAAAGATTATTTCTATGATGATATATGTATGTTCATACATCGATTTTAGTTATTGCATGATGTTAGTTAGATGAATGATATATATGTAGCACGTGTATGTTTTACTTTATCATTGATGTTCTTAATGTGGTTGAGGGAGGGAGCCATAGTCACCTGCTAGTCAAGATCTACACAATGTACTAATCCCTGCCATTGCCTATTTAATTTAGAATATATGAGTATGTACATGTATGGATATTATGTAGAATGTAGGTACTAGGTATCAACTTCCCTAAATTGCCAAAATGAGTGTAGCCTATCGCAATATCTCAATGGTATAAGTGGGGAGATAATTCTTGAGTCCAAATCCTAACCTTAAACTAATTTTCCTAGAAAGTAGGACAAGTATCTAAGTTGTTTATCTGTCCGAATTTGTCAAGTGACGTGAATCATGATTTTGACCCTGGAGATTGATTCCGTTCTTTTTCTTCAGTTGAGTTGTCATATTTAGTTTTGTTCGTCTGTTGTGATTTTTAGTTATAATTAAATCAAATCAAAAGACTATTTATTGATTTAATTTGATGAAAATTTTATAAAGTAAATTCAATATTTAATTATATTTAAGTAATTGAGAAATTGATTAAATAAATAATTAAATTTAAAAGATTTTATTAAATTTCTAATTTTGGCATTTTATATTTATTTAATTTAATATTACTTTATTTAGGAGTTTTATTTTAATAATAAGCTCTAAATGATATTATTAGTTACATTAATAAATATCATATTAAAAGCAACTAAGAGAGAAATCATTAATTTAATAAATTTTATTTTAATTAAATTGCATAAAGCTTGTGCATGATAAATAAAATATAATAAAACAATAAAGGAAAAGGGCTTTCAGGTGATTGCACAATCGAAGCCCTAAATTGGGGAAAAACTCTTTATTAGGAATTCAGAGCTCATTTCTCCATACATAGGTTTGGAGGAGCTGATATCTGGGAAGGGGATTTCAAAAGAGAAGGAAAATTTTGTGTGTTTTGTACATTCATTATTTAGCATCAGATCCAAGTAGGATCTTGTGAGTTTTGCACAGTAGTTCTTGCATTGAAAATTTCTATCTTCTCCGTGTTTGTTGTGTTTTTGTTTTCTAATTTCCTTTGGGTTGAAAATCTTGTATATGATTTTATCATTCTTCGTTTGAGAAACCTTTGTGTATATGAATGGAGAATCTGAAACCCTTGTAGTGATTCTATTATATTTCATTTCTAAATTGTCTACAAACAAATAGAGGAATTGGAACCCTTGTTGTGAATCTATTGTTTTTCATTTCAAAAATTTCTATAAACAAAGTTGAGATTGGAACCCTCGTTTGATTAAATTGGGCTCTTCTTAATTTGATTGGTAAAAATCAAGTTTGTGGGTTAGAAGAGAAAAAACCATTTTTAAATTACTAATTTTAACTATTTAAATTTCATTACCCTATTAGATTGAGATTGGGAAATTATTAAAAAAATACATTTAAATAATTATAGTAATTTATAATTATTGTGATAATTATAACAATGTAAATTAAAGAAATTGGATTGATAAATTTCATGTTTCATGGTGAGGGATTTTTTGTTTTATTAAAAAAAAATTTAAAAATTTAAAGGGTAGGCAGGGGTGACCACCCTCCACCCCCTTACCTCATCCTCCTTCCAACACTGGCGACAATTACTACTATGTAGCTGTACTATTGCAATAGTCCTTTGGATTGCCGATGGGCCTAAAATGCCTATCTTATTTTTGATATGCTATTTTTTTTGTTAAAATTTAATTTATTAAATTCTAAATTTATAATTACATTAAAAAATTAGTTTATGATTAATTTAAATTAATTTAAATTAAACTAATTTAACTTTAATTAATTAAATTAAAAGGTATGTTAATATTTTATTTTTTTTAAAGAGAAAAAAACCCTCTTTCTTTTTTTGAAAAAAGAGGGGTAAAAACTTTATTGAGCTTTAGAACAAAACATTACAAAAACAACAAAGTGTCAAAGCCCTAGGAACCACCGGAGATCAAAAAAGACAAGAACTAGATCATCTCTCTCTAATTCCACTAACATCCTCTGCAAGAGTCCTCTCCAAATCTTGACATAACTCGAAAGATATCTACTCCCACTCATCAATCTTCCCACCATCTATATTTCCAAATACCCATTTTGCCAGGCTATTGGCTGTCCTATTCCATTCCCTTGGAATATGGGCATAAGACACTGAATCCATCAAGGGGCTAACCTATAAAATCTGCTACACTATTGTAGACAACTACCAGCTAACATCTAAAATCTTCCTCTCAAGGAGAAGGTTAACTAGAACCTGAGAGTCAGATTCACAAATTACCTTTTGCCACCCTAGAGTATAAGCCCTCTTTAAAATATATAGGATAGCCAAATCTTCCATCCTATTAACGGTCTACATTCCTTTATTAATCGAGAAAATAAAAATCACTGATCCAAAGGAGTCCCTACTAATCCCAACTAGACTTGGATTTCCCTTGGAAGAACCATCCGTATTAATTTTCAAAAAACCAGCAAAAGAGGATAGCCATCTCCCAATCCTTTGAGCTTTTTGCTTCACACGTCTACCTCTCCTGACATAGGTTGATGCTAGAGATATCCCCTATATTCCAAACCTATCAACCATCTCAACATCACCTTTCTCAGGTGGCAACACTACCTCACTCTTAGCCATGACAATATCCTGAATCATTCCCATTATTCTAAGCCAAACCTATTGAATCCCCAGTTTTTCCCCTCCAAAGATTCTTCAATTTATTTCTAGCCAAACTTGCCATAGTAGAAAGATAGATCCAACATACCAAACATCTTGCAAAAAGGGGGCCAAGGAGGGGGGCCTCCATAGACTCATCCAAAACTCTACCAAGGAAGAGGCATGAATGCATGGGAACTTCCAAACATCCCACCAGAAGTGCCATAGTTGTAGGGTGAAAGAACAATGTAAGAACAAATCAGAGAGTCTTCCTCCTCACTACTGCAAAGAACACACCTCGAAGGGTTGAAAAAACTCCTCTTGTAGATATTGTCCCAAGTCAAGCATCTATTCCAAACCAAAGTCCAGATAAAATAATTACACTTTTGCAAAGAAAACTTATTCCAAACTTTCTTCCACCACTAAACCTCCCCCCCACAAGTTGCTGGGAGAGCAACTCTTGATACCCAAAAGAAATAGTGTAAGCACCCTTGGGATTAGGGGACCAAACCAACACATCATCATCCATAAGGGTGCTACAATTTTGGCTAGAAAGAATGTATTGGAGCTCAATGCATTCCTCATCTAGACTGAGAATAGGCCATTCCTCTGGGTTCTTCCATCTTGCCTCCACCAACTACCCCTATAGAGAAAAGGACTTAAAGTCGTGCACCATTGACCATCCAACTTCACAAAAATTTTGGGACAATATATATAAATGAGGATATTCAATGACCATGGGAGGGTAGCCATCCCAAACATCATGTCAAAAATGAGCCTCTGACCCACCCTTGCAGATCTAGATTAGGCCACTGTTGATGAGCACAACACCTTTCTTGAGAGTATTCCAAATCACTTAACCTTTCCCAGGAAAGCTATACCAAGGGATGTCTTTTTGGGGGATCCCTAGAAAGTACTTCTGAGTCAAAATTCTAGCCCAAACCTAGTCCTATTCCACACTCCAATGCCAATACAAATTGGCTGCCAAAGCAGTACTAGTTAGCACTGATTATCATAATCCAAGACCACCAAACTATTTTGGGCTACAAACAACCTCCCATTTGATATGACTCCACTTAGTTGACGATAAATTGCTAGCCCATAAGAATTATCTTGCTAAGGAATCCAATTCCCTAACAAAGCTCATTGGTGCCACTTGAATCATACTCCTATAGAGAGGAAGAGCCTAAACCACAAATTGGAGCAGCTGGACCTGACTAGCAAAGGATAACCAGTGATGGGTCCAATGAGTGACTTTGACATGGAACTTATCCAGAATGACCTGCCAAGAATCCCTCAATTGCCTACCACTAGAAATAGGAATCCGAAGATAGAGCAATGGAAGACTTCCAATTTGGAATATGAGAATATGAATGACTCTCCTTTGAATAGATGGAGAAGTGTTGAAAAAAAATGGAAGACTTGCCCTCATTAATCAACTGTCCTGAAGTAGCAAGATAAACATCCAGCACCCTGCACATATTAGAAGCCTCCTAAATGGTAGCCATGCCCATAAAAGTTGTATCATCCACAAACTGTAGGTGTGATTGCATAGGAAGGCTTCCTCCCCATTGCCAACCCTGAATGAAACCCCCTTCTACATTCCTTTTTATCAATCATCCCAAACCTTCCACCAAAAGAAGAAACAAGTAAGGAGAGAGGTAGTCACCTTGCCATAACCCCTAAGAGGCACCAAAAAGATTAAAATGCTCCCCATTAATCAAAAATTAGAAGGAAGTCAAATTCACACAATTCATAACCCAACGAATCCATTCCTTAGCAAAACCAAAGGCTCCCAAAACCTTTTGGAGGAATGACCATCGAACTCTGTCATAAGCCTTAGCCATGTCCACCTTGATGAACATAGCCTTATTTGTAGAGTTGGCCATAGAATGAATAGTCTCAGTAGCCACAACCACCCCATCCAAGATCTTACGACTTGCTACAAAGCCACTTTTTTCTTCAAAAATTAGTAGTGGAAGCCATTTTTTTAACCTATCAACAATCAACTTAGATATAATTTTATAAATAACATTGCAAAGAGAGATAGGGAAAAATTGACTTATCCAATCCACACCTTCCCCCTTGAGGATGAGAGCAAGGAAGGTAAAATTCAAGGTCTAAAGCATTTGCTTATTCTTTTGGGATTCTTGAACAACTGCTAGTAAATCTATCTTGATAATGTCCCAAAATTCTTGGAAGAACTCAATTAGAAAGCCATCTGGACCTAGAGCTTTTCCTTTCTTCATTTGGAAAACAATCATTTCTAGCTCCTCCAAAGATATGGCACTCATAAGATGCTCTTTCATTTCTAGAGAAACCAAAGAAGGAATACAAGAGATGACCTAAGCCTCTTAAACTGAGCCCCCCTGCGAATCCTCCCTAAATAAAGAGGCAAAATATTGCACAACTCCACTGGAGATATCCTAAGAAGAAGAGAGAGCCTCCCCTCTATCATTCACCAAAGATGATATAGAATTACCATGTTCCCTAGCATTCATTGAATTGAAGAAGAAAGCAATATTCTTATCACCCTCTTGAAGCCTCTCAATCCAAGATTTTTGTTTCCAAAAGATTTCCTCTCTCAGCTCCCATTCCTCCAAGGTTTTCAAGGCTCTGGCTTCCTATTAGAAACAAAACTCTAACATGCCATCCTTCCTAATCAACTTGGTAATATCATTCAACTCAACCTAAGCCGCATTCTTTGCCTAGAAAATATTTCTAAAGCAAAGCCTATTCCACCAAAGATTGTTCCACCATTTGAGCTGATACTTAACATATTGTAGGAGTTTAGCAAAAGTATACATTATTGTACCAAAGGTAGGTCTACCATCCTTCCACCACTCAAAAACATATACATACAGGTTTAGGTCCCTCAACCGCATGAGCTAGAATTTGAAATGTGGCCTTTGAAGCAACCAGGTAGAACAAATAGCTAACTTAATGGGCCAATGATCTAAACCTCTCCAATCTAATATCTCAGAACTGGAAGACCACAATCCACCAACCCAAAAATAGGAAACCCTAAATTGATCTAGTCATTCAACAATGCAATTTTCTCCCACCTTTCTATTATTCCAAGTGAATTGGCCATTGCTAGGCTTGATATCCATAAGATTGAGTGCTAATAGATTATCCTAGAGTAGCATAGAAGAGGGCTCAAGTCTTGCAATACCTCCCCATTTTTCAGATAAATCAAGAATAGCATTAAAGTCTCCAATAATAATCCATGGAAAGTAAGGAAATAGTCCACGAACAAAATGAATATTATTCCATGCAAGAAGTTTACCTTGAAACTCAATAGGAGCATAGACTTGGAAAAAAGAATAGATTCTCCTAACTCAAGGCATAAAGAGACCAAAGATAAGGAAGATCTAAAGGATATCCACCACAAAGGTATGATCTTACATGGGTTTTAGAAGCATACCACACCCCCCGAAGATCCCTAAGCTCCAATGCACTAACATTGACCATTCTTCCATAACTTAGGTGCTATACTCATTATGTACTCAATAGAAACCTGATTCTCCTAAAGAAAAGAACATCAGGGGAATGACTTTTAACCAATTCTCAAACAACCTTTTGTCTAGGGCTGTTGTTCAAGCCCCTTACATTCCATGAAATAATGATCAATTCGGGGAAGTCAAAAAATGGGAATCCAAAGTCTCAACAGATCTGGACACCACCAAAGTCTCCCCTATCATCTTAATCTTCTCTAGGTCCTTTTTTTGTCCACTTTTACTGCTTTTCTCTAAAACCCCCTTCTTTCCATCCTTCTAAAGAATACCCAGATGAGGAGAAAACTTTCCTTGCTTATCCATATGCGAAACAGTAGTCCGTATAGGAAGGGTAGTACCCTGTTCTCCCTGTTCCAAATCAACATTTGACCCTAGAATCACCTGAGCCCCTGCTTGCCCATCAGTGACCATAGGCATGGTAGATTCCATATGTGGAGTAGAAGGAGGAATGGAAGAGGCGATCTCCAAGCTAGAATCCACCACAAATTGATCCACACTGATAAATCCTGGATTAACTTCTTGCTGTCCCAATTCATCCAATACCTCAAATCTATTAAAAGTATCCTCAACTTGTCTCTCCATCAAAATCCTCTTCTATCCTCTATTTCAATTACGAGCCTTAACATGAACAAAGCCCTTAGCATCCTTACCCTTGCCAAAAAATGGCTTCTTCCCTTTATCAGCATCAAGAGTGTTACGAAGAGGAGGCGAAGGATGCTTCTCCACTGACTTGGCCTTCAGACATCTTCATAGTAGGTGGCCATATTCATGACATAGGCAGCATCAAAAAGGAAGGGTCTCGTAATCCAATTGCTGCACCCAAGAATGTGAGCCCACACACATTTCCACTGCATCTGGCAATGGTTTACTGAAATAAAGTTCCACAGAAATTTGAGCAAAAGTCATAACCTTCTTACCAAGGGTTTGTGATAAAGATCCCTTTGGCTTCCCAACATTGATGCAAGTATATGAAGAACATCCTCCTGACATCACTCTATTGGAAATCTGGATAACCGAGCCCACATTGGAACCTGATTTGGAAGCTCCTTAGAAGAATTAAATCCCGCATGCCATGGCTTTACAAATAACCCAACTTGGTTGTAAAAATAGGGCCCACCTTCAAAAACCCTATTACAATTAGCCATGTAGATGAAAGTGACCACGAAAAAGTTGTTTGCAAGCAACATGACCTTCATTTTTCCCTCTGGTTCCTAGGTTCTCCAAGCCCAATTTTCCAAAAATTGAAGAGATACTCTTAATCCCAAAAATTTGCAATATAACGAATGCTTAGAATAGTATTCCACATCCTTAGCAATTAGTTCAAAGGGGATTACTAGTTTGGGTCTTTCTTTGCATCATTCTAGGCATTCATTAATCTTCGTGATCCAAGCTCCACCAGGCGAGCTCGATTCCATAGCTCCTAAAATCTATGAAAAGAGGGCATTATCAAACACCCTCGCCCCTTGTCCTGATGGACATACATCCACTGCATCATGCAATTCTATGTGAGGTACAGCCCCAGAAGGCTCACCTTGAGACATAACCGCCAACTGACCTAGATTGGTCATGGCAAGGGACCTTCATTCAGGCACTTCCAACATAGATTAACCACTCTTTCTGCACAAAGGCAAACAAAAAGGTGCAACTCGCATTTCAACCATTGATCATTCTAGAAATTCTTCCCCCTATGACCAGACACTCACCCCCCACCCATGCATGCTCAGTATGATTAGGAACAAGCTAGGGCATGACTACCCTAGCTCGGCAAAAGGTGAGAAAGAATGCCCTCCTTGCTATCGCTAAACATTTGGAGCACAAAAAACACTTTCTCTAAAAAAAAAACCCTCTGGTATGTTAATATTATTCTATTAATTTTAGTAATGAGAATATTAATAAATTAAAATTATTTATTAATAATTAATATTTATTATTATAATAGTTAATATTAATTGTTTAATTGTGTTAAGGTAAATTTGAGATTACCATGTTAGTTATTAAATTGCAAGTTTCTAGATAATGGATTTTAGTTTTTCGTTATCAATTAGGTATATTTGGATTATTTATTTTTAAATCTATTAGTGATATAATTAAATAATCATTTATATGTTAAGGGGAAATTTGTCAACTTTGGTAAGCCTAAGACTTGGAATGAAAACGTGGTCCCTGATTGTAATCGAAAACTCTATAAACAATAACACTTGGAGATGAGAATTGAAACCCTATTAGTATACTGAACTCTTATGTTTGAAGAAAACTTAATGAACTATGAAAACACATGTTAAAATACTTTAATGAGATGTGTGTAATTTTACTTTTGGGGTTTTTATGTTTAAGAGTTTTTTAATGATTTGTTGACTTGCGTGGACTCGAGAATATTAGCAAACTTGTGACTTGAAAATGAAATGAAAACTTGAAACCATAGTGAAAATTGAACTTTTGTGTTCTTGAAATCTAATGAATTGTGAAAGTTACTTTTGTTGTACTCTTTATGATGCATGGTTTACTGTTTTGGATTTTGGGGTTGACTTAGCTTGACCAATCAGGTTGTATTACTAGAGGCTTGCGAGTTTTGTTTTGTGATGATGTTATGGATTATTTTGGTTATGATCTTTTATACCCGACCATAGTGATGTGTCATGTGTGTTCTATGATGAGTTTGATTAGATGTTTTGTTGTGCTTTCCAGTTTCTCTTGTGTTGAACTGAAGTGAATGGTGTGATGTTTCTAGTATAACCTTTGAGTCTTTGATCAGTTATCTTTGGATTGCTTCCCAATTTCTTGTATAGGATTGAGGTGATTATGTGATTTGTTTTTAATGATGTCATGTGATGTCATGGGTTGATATATGTGTACTTGATTTTGCATCAGTCCTATTAGGATGATTCTATTGGTGAAATCTATGATTTTGATAAATGATATTTCACTACTTTCTAGTTGATTTTTTAAAGAACTCATGTGTGGTTTATGGTCATATTAGACCTTCTTCTTTTGATGAGCTTAGGGTAGGTTATTTCTATTTCATGTTGGAAAGTAGCTTGCAATGGAGGCTAGATCCCTAAAGAGGCTGCCTGGGTAACCTATTGTAGGTTATTTTAATAAGTAATAACATTTCATTAAATGGGTTTAAAATGAATTAATAAGATATTGGTACCACATAAAATCACTAGGGGGTCGAAGTCCTATGAGATTGCTAAGGTAACCTTAGAGTTGACTTGTTAGTATGCCTTGTCTATACAAAAGGATACTAATGCCTCATAGAGACACTAGGGGGCCAACATCTAGCGATGCTACTAGGGTAACCTTAGAGTTGGCTCATGCAATGACACTTGCCCACTTACATAGTAGATTTCCTACATCTCTTGTTGCCTTTGGGATTAGTTGATACTTGTGTCTTGGTACCCTTTGAGATAGTTTTCTTCTAGGTGATTCCTTGAACCTAGATGTTAGTTATGACTTGTGTTTTGATAGCCATATGGGACTTGAGTTTATCTCCTCAATGCAGTGGGAGTGGGACATTTAGGTTCCATGAGGTCAAGTGGTAGTGCATTTTTCTTATACCATTGAGTTCCAAGTATTGAATGTCGTTGCTAGATGTAGCTGTGTAGTTGTACCTTTCTTTTTAATCTTATAGTTTTGTTGGATGGTTTTATTCTATTGTACTATATTTTTTTTTATCAAAAATCTTATGAAATGATCTATTATATTCATGATGTATACTCTTTTAGTCTTTCATACCCTGTGACTTGTAGAGTGGATGATTGTACATTCTAGTTATGCCAACTTGCATCCTTTGTAATTGTATATTATTCAAATGGATTTGTACTTGTGATTATTCCTAGATGTGAATTTTGGCTATGTGTTAGATTTAATATTAATAAAACTTTTAAATGTGATTCAAAGTCATGGGGTCCTTAGGAGATGTAATATGTTTATGATGGTTGTATCTATGTGAATTATTGCTTCCACTATTTTATCTTATGTTATTATTGTTTTCGCTATATTATATCTCTTTTTAAGTTATGATCTTTCAAAAATAATGTTTGACAAACTTAGTGAAACTTTAGGTAAAGTTCTTTTGGGTTCCCTAGTGAGGCATTGCATGTAATAATATACAGATGCAAATTTAAGTACCCAACAAGGTGGCCCATCTACAGGAGTTTCTCAATCATTGGGGAAATGTGTTGTTTATGATTGTCTAGGTTCCACTGAATTCCACCTCCATGGACCAAACTCTACCCAATGGCTACCATTGGGATCATAGTTCCTTTGCTTGCTGCTCTCAGAAACCCCATTCCTACACTCCATGCCACTCCCTTAGCAGTGGTTTTGAGGATTGTTATTGCTATTCTATCTCTTTATGGTGGAGCTTTGACTGGTCCCTTGTTACTACTTCTGCTGCTTTTGGTTGGCCTTCCTTAGGTGGTGACTCAAAATGGTAATCCCCCCACCTAGACCTAGTGATTTCACCTCCCAGGGTCGAGGAAGAAGAAGAAAAAGAAAAATATGTTGCTGAAGATGGGTAGGCTGCTCCTGAGCCACTCATCAACCCCACTAATGTATGTGGTTTTGGTGACCACCATGATCCACCACCTCCCTCGACTATTACCACATTAGTCGCTTAAGGGCAGTTTATATGTTATTGTTGATGAATATTTTGTAGCTTTTCAACTTTTTCCATGTGAACTCTCACATGGTGATCCTTGTATCCCCCGACTCTTTTCTGTGAATATGTAACTTTAATATTATAATTAATAGAAAATGGACTATATATCTATATATATCTATATATGTATGTATATACATATGTATGTATATATGTATATATGTATACATACATACATATGTATAAATACATATATATAGATACATATATCTATATACATATATATATAGACACATACATACATATATATGTGTGTATATATGTATGTATGTATGTATTATATGTATTTTTTGATGAATGGTTTGTAAAATTTTGATTATTGTCGTGTGAACTCTCACATGGTGATCCTTGTATCCCCAGACCCTTTTTTGTGAATATGTAACTTTAATATTATAATTAATAGAAAATAGACTATTCATAATATATATGAGTAGACATATACATACATACATATATATATATATATATATATATATATATATATATATATATATATCTATATATATATATATATATACATATATATATATATATATACATGTATACATGTATATACATGTATACATGTATATATATGTATACATATATATGTATATATATGTATACATGTACATGTATACATATATATGTATATATATGTATATATGTATATATATATATATATATATATATATACATATATACATATACATGTGTATACACACACACACACACACACACACACACACACACACACACACATGCATACATACATATACTGTAAACTTTTTTACAAAAATAGTCTTACAAAGGAGTTTATATCTTGTTGCTAAAATGTCTTTTGCTCCACCATTCTCAAGCATTCCAAGAGGCACCCTAGGTAGTATGCATTAAATATAGTCACACAAAGGAGTTTAATATTAGATATTGGAACAATGTATTTATTTTATGCATTAAATATATTTCAAAGATCTTTATATTTATTTTAAAAAATTTATTTAAAAATTTACTATATTTAAATATTTTAAAACCACACTTTCCTATATTATTGTAATATTATTTGCACTCCCTTTTCAAATAGATATTATATTTTTCAAAACTAATTTTAATCTTTGTAAATATTAAAATCTTATAGAAAAGTACTTTAAAAAATGGAAAGCAACACTTTTTCTTAATTTCCTAGAATTATTGCATATCACTTGTCCAAAAAATATATTTACAAAATGAAGATTCAAACTAAAGCTTTAAAAAACTCAAAATGTACAAGCAAAGGTTTGAAAGTTTGAATAATGTTGAAAGGGATAAAGAGGAGAGTAGAGATTTTAGGACTCTATAAATTGTATGGATAGAATTAAATTTCATTTTTGATGCGAGGAGTTGGTGACAATAGTCTTAATTGACAAATAAGACTTTTATTTTGCTACCATCTATGAATAGTCTTATTTGAAAATATTACAGAAGTCATTGAATAATTGAGAGAGGTGTCAAAAGCAGAAGAAAAGTCAACAAAGGAAAAGCATGTATGACAACATTGCATTCAATAAATGAAATTGGGAAAAGAAAATTGTTTGACATAATAATAATGAAAAAAGGAATAAGACAATAAATAGTAATGCACTACTTCAATGAAAAGGAAGGGCTATCCCATCTAATATTTTAAATTAAACAATTATTTAAATATATTTTAAAAATCTAAATATTTAATATATAATAAATATTTTAAAGAGATTAAATTGTTATGAATTTAAAATAATAGTTTTTTGTAATATTCATAAAAGTCACAAATTTAGATTAGATTTCTAAAAAGTATATATATTTTTTATACAAAGTATCAAATTAATTAAACAAGTTTCTACATTCATAACATGTTTTATTCTATCTTATTATTCTATATTGTTATAAATAATATTAAAATTTTATAAAAATTAAAAACATAATATTATCAAATAAAATATATATCATATGCACACACACATACATATATAATGTTATTAAATAATATATTGTACTTGCTTATAGTAAAATTTGATAGTTTATTAGTAGATTTGAGTGTCATATTTATAGTTTTAGAAAAAAATAACCTTCCAATCTATACAGTCCATCAAATTTTCAGCCTATCATATATAGTTGAAAAGTGCAAAAATGACCAATATGACCATCAAATTCCAAGTCTCATTGCCCATTGATTGGGAAAAAAACAAACAAATAACAAAAATTAATAAAATATAAAATAAAAATCTCAGTTTTAATCCATATATCACAATCTTTTATATTTGTAATTAATTTGATGACTATTCTAAGATAATTGCTTTTATCTTTTCTAAATATGTTGTATATATTTTAATACAAACTGTGTATAAATTAAATGAGTGCATAGAACAATAATAGAGCCATGTCTAGCCGATGGCCTAAAAAATTAAATAGTTATTGACATCCCCACATAAATTTGGAAGTGTGATGTCAGAAATGACTATAAAATATATTTGTCCAAAAAGAGTTTCTTCATACAAAATATTATACCCATTATTAATGAGCACTGACTACATTACAAATCATCATTACATTCACAGTTATTGATTTTGTTGTTTACTTTTTGATTTTATTTTTTAAATCGTTTAAACCCCGGCGAAATGCTATGGACCGATCAAAAAAATGAAGTTTTCACAAAGAAATGATTTTTTAAATAAAAGAAGTCCAAACTTTATAGATTCATAATTCTAGCATTTAGAAATTTAATTAACGCGGGCAACCGAGAACATTAGTTCAATCTAGTTGTTCTTAAATAAAAATAACAATAAATATTTTGGTAGAATTAGTTAAAATCTAATTTAGGTAGGGATCTTATGGAGAGGGACTTGGGCTCTATTTTGGAGAAGGAGAAGGTTTAGTATGATTTTTTTTGGTGGCTAAATGTTTATTTAGAATACTTTCCAATTACTTCAATTTAAGTACTTTATCCTATGAGAGGGTCTGGAGGATATATTTTTGTGGAATTGGTGGTCCCATGAAGCATGAAAAAAGCTAATTGGAATCTTCTCCTTAAATGTAGCAACCCCCTACTTTTTAGGCTGCAAATTTTGAGTGGGTGGAAAAATTAGGGGATTAGAATTTGCCTCAAGGTTTTCTTTGACACTTGTGAATTATATAACAATTTTCAATTCATATTAATTGTATTTTAAATATTTGTATTTATTTAGTAAATGAATTGAATATGTAAATAAATTTGAGGCTTAGATTTTTTTAAATGAACTCTTGTACTAGATTGATGGGACTACCTACTTCAAAAAAGTCCTAAAAATATCTCAAGCACCATCCTTTAAATATTTTTGGAAGCCCCCTCCATGAGACCACATGCTAAAAGAAGGAATCTCCTATTTTTTAGCTCTTTCAATTTGAGCATATGGGAAAATTTATGCCATATGTCAATGATTAATGTGTTGATTATTTTCCCACCAAAACTAAATGAATATCAATACAAATTACGACATCATAAATTTAAAATCTATCTTCTTTTAACAATTAAAGTGAAACATGTGGGAATGCTCACTCAAATATTCTTAAAAAACTCACAATAGTAAAAACTTTTAAATGTTAGAATGAATTAGAATTTTATTTTATTTTAGACAAATAATTGAAAAGTTACTTATTATTATTATTTTTTGATAGGTAAACGGGTGAAGCTTAGGTTATTTATTATTATTAAGATTAATTATTATTATGTGTTAATCACAAGTAGATTTGAACACAAAACCTCCCCAATGCAAAGCTCACAATTTACCAACACATTGTAGGCTCTTGCCCAATTGAAAAGTTACTTATTAGTCATATAGAGAGAAAAAAAAATGTTTCAATGCCTTTTGCAATTAATTTTTATGACTAAAATTACTTTTTATTTTTAAATTACTTTTTAATTTTTGATTATTCTTTTTTGATTGGCTAGTCGCAATTTTCTTCCAGATATGATTGATTTTAAATTCAAAAAATATCAACAATCTCTAGATGTGTGACTATCATGACTGAATACAAAGCCAAGGAGTCAAATTGTAATCTATTATGAATTCCTTTCAATTTGAATACAAATATATGAAACCTTGTCCTATAGCTTCCTTAACCTCCACTTCTACTACTAGTTTGCTCCCTCCCATTAATAGATCATTTATAATCTTTTTATTTACAAGATTTATTATAATTTATTTTTAAATCATTTTTAAACTTCGACAAACAGAATCAATTTATGGTGTTGGTGATGTTATTGATCATTTTGGATACAACTGGGCAAATATGGAGTAGAGCTTAGACAATCTAATTTTTTTAATTAAAAAAACTTCTCTAGATTAATTAAAAAATTATAATTAATTTTAAATTACTATTAATTTTATTATTAATTTGGATTTAATTTTGTTGACTATTTTTCATTTAAATTAATTTTAGTGATTTAATTTTGATTTTTTGTAATAGAAACACTCTTTATAGAATATTAATTTTTCACATAGGTGTTTTTATTGACCATATAAAATTATATATATATATATACACATGTACATATATACATCTATACATGTACATATATACATGTATAATACATGTATACATGTATATATGTACATGTATACATGTACATTTATACATGTATACATGTACATTTATACATGTATACATGTACATACACACACACACACACACACACACATATACATGTATATGTACATGTATATATATATACATGTACATGTATACATATATATATATGTATGTATAATATATATATATATACATATATATACATATATATATATATATATATATATATATATATATATATATATATATATATATATATATATATATATATATATACACATATATATATATATATGTGTGTGTGTACACACACACACACACACACACACACACACACACACACACACACATATACATATACATATACATATATTTTTTGATCGGTAAGAGACTGAAGCCAAGGTTAATTATTATTATTTCTTGTGATTAATTATTTCAATTACTAGTTAATCTCGAGTAGATTTGAACCCAAGACCTCCCAATTAAGAGGCTCACAATTTACCACTGTGTTGTAGGCTCTTGTCTATAAAATTATATATTTTAATTTAAATATTTTTATTATTTATAACTATTTGTAGATATCATATATTTTGATACTTATATCTTACATAAAGCCTCTTTGCATGAACATATTTTATGATTTGAAATCATCCATCAAATTTTCATATTTATTTAATTGATACATAAGGCCCAAACTCAAACTCTCCAAGATTGTTTAATCTTATAAAATATTAGATAAATGACAACAATTTTTTTCCTATTTTATAATATGATTTTTATTTTATTTTATCATTTATTCTAATTACTTTTCCTTGACATCTATAAAGTAAGCATTTAAATAAATAGTCTTAAATAATGAAGCTAATGAGATGAAATATTAAATATTATTTTATTTATAAAGTTAAAACTTGATGATTTCAGTATTTGGCCAGTTATGTCTATATATTAATTAAATCAAGGTTAAATGATCTCCTTGGTTTATTTTAATGCTAAATATGTTAAGTTTAATTTGTTAGCAATATTATGAAAGGCTAAGTTATTGAGAGGGGAGGGATGAATTAGTAACCAATAAAACTTAATCCTTAATTAGCAATTAATCCTTCATGTATATTCTGATCTAATTACATGCATGAGAAACTGGAAATATTAAAGCATACATAACACTTCTAACACAATTTTGGCGACCTAGAAATCTTCCAAATAGAAAGTAAAACTAGGGTAGGGATGATACCCACAAGCTTTAGTATTGCAGTATAAAGTTGGCTTGTTAAGGCTTACAATGATCACTTTTGATGATCTACCCTATTAGGAGCAATAAGGATTGCTAGGTCCACCTTGCAAAAGGATTTACAAACATACAATGAAGTATGCACTCGGTAAAGAGATTTACACAAGACTATTAGGTCTACCTTGTTAAAAGATTTGACTAATCCACCTATTAGGATGAAGTAGTAATTGATCTCTAATCTACAACTTGGTTTCCTAGATGAGATTCCTTTGAATGTATAAATCACCTTGCTCTGATAGATAAATCTTTCCTGCTCCTTATACTACTATAGCCTTTTGTAATTCACTCTTCTACTCTTCTCTACTTATTACATTACTTCCATACATTACTTTGGATGTGATACAATACATTATGTATATACCAATCTAATTAAAAATTACAAAGTTGGCCACAACACAAGTTTGCACAAATACTACAAAGTTGACCAAAGTACTGGACTTACATTTCTACCACCTCCATCACCACCAAGATTAGGCACTCAAACTCATCAGGAGCTGAGTGCAACAACAGAGGTTATCATAGGGACAACAACTCAGATAGTGAGTACACCCCCAGTAGCAATAACACATCAAGAATAAGACAAGCAACAAGAAGAGGAGAAGGAAGAAACCCAAAATAAAGAGGAGTCTGCAATACAAACTTTGGTTGAATTACCAAAAATAGCAACTCCCACCAAATCCAGTCATGAGTAGAGTGCTGAAAAGATAATTTTATATGCTAGTACACCAAGCTCAAGTTCTACAAGGGTAGCCATGACCATACATTATGGTATTCCTAAGCTTGATGAAGAAATCAAAATACCCTATTATGATTCAAGCACTCTCAATGAGGAGAAGATGAATGAAATACAGAGTGCATTGGATAAGAGGAGGAGACAAGAGGCAATGAGAAGAGACTATAAATACAAGTAGGCAATGAATGAAATAAAAGATATATTCATGGATTCTTTTAGCCTTCAATCTTCAGATGCCAACAGGCCAATACTTGAGCAATTATCTGATATAGTTGATCAAGTAAATAATGACGACCATGATACTAATGCAAAACTATTGGAATGGTCAGAAAAGAAGTTTTTGGGCAAAGCCAACTAGAAAATAGCTAATAACATAATTTTGGGATAGGTTGACCTAGCCAAGAAATTAGAAAACGTAAAAACTGTATTAGGAAACATATTTTCCCTTTATAGTAAATTGTGTGATTTTTCCAAGTTCACACATGAAATAAATCAAATTTTTTTGAATCTTGAGAGTAAATTAAAACTCTCCAGCATGCAACTACCCTTAGATCCTACAAAGAGTGCAACATAATTTGCTCATACCTTACACACTCAAATGAAATTAGCTACATTATCACTAGAAGAGGCCACTATCAAAGAAAAGCTGATGCAAATTCAAGCCTCCATAACTCCTCACTTAGAAGTATTGCACAAGGAGCAATTATATGCAGAAACAGTCTTGAAGAAGGATCCCAATATTTCCACACATGAAGGACTTGTTGATCTCACAATAGAGCTTGCAATCCAAAAAAAGTCATTGGATATTGCCTTAAATAACTAGGATGCAGCTCTCCACATACTCCTTAAGGTAAACAAAACATTTTTGGCCAAACATGGCATTACTATTTAGGACCCTTTGACATAAGTGTCAAAAAGGGGGAGAAAAGATATAAAGGGGGAAATATAGATATTATACACAGGGGGAGATAATGAGTCAATGGAGGAGCATAATACACAGCACAAGATAGCAGAGATACTGGCACAATCAACTCAGGGGGAGTTACACAAATTTTGAGGTATATATACATTTTTTAATTTTGAGTAAGGTTTTTCAACCTCTGTATATACCAAGTAAGTTTAGTACATGTACTCATAAGGTCAGTTAAGTGTTTTTGTCACTCATGTCAAAGGGGGAGATTGTTAACCTCATAATGGTTTTTGACAATTGAGTGCCAACACACTTAATTACATTCTACACTGGAGCTGAGTACATCATGTATGCTGAGCCACAACATGAGCTGAGTCAGAAAAGACATCAGGTGTCGAGTAATCTTCAAGTGTCGAGCAGCCTTTAGGTGCCGAGTGAGTATAGGTGCCGAGCATGGTCCAAGTACTGAGCATCATTCAGGTGCCGAGTCTTAAAGGGTGCCGAGTCTTAAAGGATTTCAAGAAAGACAGGAGCATATACAGAAGTTGAGTTACAGTAGATGCCGAGCATCAGGAAGCAGTAAGTGCCGAGTAACTCAGATTCAACATATGAGTTTGAAACTTCACAAACTCAGATGTAAACCATTTTCATAGCTCACATAAGACAAATCTCAAAGGATCTAAGTGATAAGATCAGATCATTTATATTTCCTATGCAATCTACATGCAGCCAATAAGAAAAATGGAGAAGGCATGCAACCAATAAGAGATGTGCAAGGAATAAGAAAAAATTAGAGATTAAAAATGGATCATAGATCCATACCTAACCCTAAGTCTTCAAGTGTCTTTATAAGATAGACGAAATCAGATTGAAAAAAAAAGAGAGAGAGCATGAAAAAGTGTATAAGGAAGTCTAATATTAGAGAATCAGAACAAAAAAGGATCAAGATCACAGAAGAGCAGATCAAGTGCCTATATTCAGAAATCGAAGGATTGTAAGCCATTAGGTTTATCATACCTAATACTCTTTAGCCATTGTATTAGAAAGTAAACCCTATGATGATAGGTTAGCTTAGCAGCTATTTTGTAAATCCTTTCAATAGGTGATTAAATCCTTTAACAGGGTAACACTTCATGTAAAGTGTTTGAAATTCTTTAACTAGGTCATTATTGACACAGTGTAAAGCCTTTGACAGGGTAGGCCTTTAATAGGACAAACCATCAAAAGTGGTTAAACATTATTACTGCAGTGATTTTGTGGGTATCATCCCCACCCCAGTTTTACCTTCTTATTTTTGGAGGGTTTTTGGGTTACCAAATCTTAAGTGTTATGTGGTGATGCATATTGGTTTCTTATGATTGCTTATTATTTATGCATGCATGTTTAAAATATGTTATTAAGGATTTGAAACAGTTAAAATGCTAGTTCTTTTAATTCACCCCCCCCCCCCCCCCCCCTCAGAAGCATTCTTTCCAGCAAGACAATCCAACACAAAAGGACTTGGTAGCAATTGAAATGATTGGTTAGCACTATTAACTATACATTATGCTCAGTCTATAGTTACAATTTGAATAAGTGCATGTCACTAATAACAAACATGACTGGAATGTCAACAATCTCCCCCTTTGGCATTAGTGACAAAAACACTTATCAATCAAAACTAAATTCAAGAATGTTCAAGAACATCTTAATTCATCATCTTATGTCTCCAACTTGGTAGAGTATACTATTTTTGAATTTTTTCAAAATTGGTTTTGTAAGAGATGTATTTCTGTACATTGTAAAGCTCCCCCATACATAATATATAGTATACTATACATCTGATATATACATTTAAATACATCTTCTCCCTTTTATATATAATATACATTTTTGAACTGCAAGTTTCTCCAATCTTCTTCTTAAATCTTCAATCTTAATCCTTTCTCAATCTTCTCCGCCTTTCTCCTTACATCTGCTCCCCCCTTTTGACATTAATGCCAAAGATTTATGCAATATATATTCTATATAGTAATGCTAAAATGTGATAAAAAATTTGAATGTACCTTCAGAATGAGTGCCAAAGTCTTGTCCCAATTCTCCTGCAACACCTTGCATGTTTGCAATGCAATCTACACTCCTGCTGCCAATTCAACCATATGGTCTACAATGGAGAAGTTATTGTCATGGTTGAGCATTTTTTAATGTGAAATGTGCTTCTATAGTGCATCCATGTTTGGGAGAATCATGTTCTAAATATCTATCAATGTAGATCTTATTCTAGCCTCTTCTTTCAACAATTCTGCCTGCATATCTGTCAGAAACATAAGCTTATTGAAGTGGGTAGAGCTTGAACTCGGGTCAAGTTGCAATTGTTGTGCACTTGCCTTTAGATCCTCATCTATTTTTGATAATTTATCTCTTATTTCCTTTGTGAAAATTGATGTATCACATAGTTTACCAAAAAGTAAAGGTACATTGATGCAAGAGGTCTCTAGAGAGCCTAAAATAGTAGATAGTTCTACTTGATGAATGGTAATTTGTTGAGCAATAAGTTCTAAAACTTTATTCTCAAATTTTTTCTTAGCTTTCTACAATAGTTTTTCCTGTCCATCCAAATCTTCATTATATTTGTGGATTGCCTATGCTAACTGATACAAAATTGGTGTGAACCATCAACCTCTATTCCTAGAGCCTCTGCTAAAATATTCTTAGCATCCTCAATTATCTTAAATTCCTTGTTTCTTTCCTCTCTAAGCCTCTGCTACTTGACTTCCTTTGAAGAAGTTCTCCAAATATTTGCATCTAATCTAGATTTAGATTTGAGATGTCCCATTTTTGAATGATAATCTCCTCATCAAGATCTATATCTTCTTCCTTCTCTTTGCCTTTTCCCAAAAATTTTGTGCTCAATTGAGGCTTGGTCTCAACAGTCCTTGCACTTATTACTTACATACTAGGAATGAAAACAATTGTAGATATGGCAGAACTTGCTGAAAAAGTTGATACTACACTCATTGTTGAAATATCTATAGTAGAAATACCTGATGTAGCCAAAATTGATGTAGAGGGTGTTAGTGTAAATAATTAATTATTATGACACTTTACTTAAGTTTACTTAGGTTAAATGCATTATTTTATTAGTTTTCATGTAGACACCTAGGAGTATGTATAGTCATATGAGTTGTCTAGTTGACAACACAAGAGTTTGCATATATATATCTAAGTTATCATGTAGACAACATAGTTGTTCAAACTCTAATTAAGCATATGGTGTCTACAACATCTTTTTATGTGATACACCTATGTAAGCTTATCCTCTCATCATCACACAAACTCCTGTGCTCAATGGAGGATAATCCACTCTTGGTGGACATGTGATTATTGTGATGTTTATCTCTTTGCTCACTCCTAGTCATTCTAGTTGCCTTTATATACAAGAGAATTTTAGTGTGTATTCATCTCATATCCAATTATCTGATATCCATTCTCATTTGATCATTATTTGTCTCTCTTGTACTATCTATTGAGCTTCTTGATTTGGGCATTGAATTATTGCCTTAGGAAAATTCTTACATTGTATCAAAGCTATACCAAATTCTTACATGGTATTAGAGCTATACCAAATTCTTACATGGTACCAGAGCCACAGGAGCTTCATTGCATAGCCATTAGAGAGATTTTTAATTTTTTTTTACAAGTCAAGATTGGAGCTTGCTAGTGCAAATTAGATATTGGTATCAATTTAGAAGGTAAAAAAAATTCCCCAAATCGACTTTTGTTTCATCAAAATTGGATATCTAAGGTGAAATCTAGAGTCAATTGATTTTTGGAGGTATAATAATGGCGATTCAGGAAAAATAATTATAGAGGTGATTGCAAACAACGATATCTCTCTCAAACAGACTCTTTTTTTTTGGGATAGAATTTTGTGATCTACACATTGGTGCAAGATGTTTGAGATCTTTGTTCTTGAATTTTTCTAAAAATCGTGAATCTCAAATTTTGCAACTTCAAAGGCTTAGTTCAGGCTCATATGAACACATATTTAGGTGCTATTTTTTTAGAGTGCATGATTTTTTTTTTACTTTCTAGATTTGGTACCAGTTTGGAGTAATTTTGAGTAGACATAACACTTTCAAATTTTGGTCTCATTTTGGCCTATTGGCACTTGTAATTAATTAGATCCTTGAGAGATCTTGTGTCTTATCTTATTGAGTCTAATATACCTTTACATTTTTTGTTGTAACCATCAAAATTAGAAGTCCACTTATGCCCTAAATTGGTAAGTGGCCATTGTAATCACACTAAATATAAAGTGCCAAATCATGCATTAGGGGGTTTCTTTGATTATTTTGCATTTTTGGGGGTGGATACATTATTCGATCTCATGGAGTCATTTCAAAAGTGTCACTTTGGTTTAAGATTCAAATTGACAAAAAGGAACTATCAGAAATGGAGTGTTTTAATGATTGATCATCTAAGAGAACATAAGGAAGTGTTTCCTTACTATATTCAAAGATATTTCCACCTAATACTAATTGGGGACATCTTTCTCTTCTTCTTCACTTTATGTATAACAATATGAGTAAGGAATCTTTTGCTCCTCTTAGTAATTTTGGAAGCATATGGAGATCCACGAGTCCATCCATTACCAGAGGAAATTCTACCTCCAGTAACTCCAGTTGTGGTACCTACAACTCCAATTGAGATCGTACCTCTTGATGCTCCTGTTGCTTCTATTGATCTAGTTCTAGCCACAAATGCTCCTAATTCGGTGTAGTAGGAAACATCATGTCTTCCTATTTCAGCTTCATGGGATGAATTTCTTTTGGACAATGCAGTGTTGTTTGTGGAATCTTATATTGAAGATGTAGGAGACATTATTGATGATATTCATCTTCTATTTGTTGAGGATAATTCTTCTTCACTTGTTGTGAGGGAACACTCTGACCCTCAACCACTTAATCTTTCTTTTGAGACTGACATGATTAATGCACACTTCTTTTCAACACTTGGAGGAGGACTCTTTTACTTCAAAGGGGACATATCAGTCTTTAGGGATTGTATTCTAGTTTCCTTAGACATCATATTTTTTGTGGATTCTTCCTACTAGTTGGGAAGCATTCTCTACTACACCTATGGCACCACTTCTTCCTACAAGGAGGAACTTCATTCAGCTTTCATGGTGCAACTTTTTTAGTCATCAAGGAGCTTCTTTCATGGGTGTGCATTCATCATTGAGGGGAGGCTACATTGCTTCTCTTCCTATATCTTCCTATCCACAATGGGAAGTATACTTGCACCTATACTTGGTGTATCTTCTTCCTAAAGGGAGAAATATTTTTTGTTGGTATTGGATTTTCTTTTGTCTTCAAGCGGTCATCATTAAAAGATCTTTCACTAGGGGAGATTCATTTCTCTATATTTCCTTCTTATGGAGGGATTCTCTATTGTATATGCATGATGTATGTTATAACAGGGGGGTCTTGATTACTCCATCCATACATGCATCTTTCTTTATTGTACTTATCTTTCTTTTTGGAGGAGGGTTTTTCCCATGAGGTTTTCCCTCTTTCTCCATTTTCAAAGAGATTTCATTTTATTTATTGCACTATATTACATAGCATTTTATGTAGAGCATTGCATTTGTACATGGGTACTTAACATGGTCTAGTAGTTAGAACCCATCATGCATTTTCATCATAGCTTTTGTCAGCTTAAGTGCATTCCCCTAAGTTGCACTAAAGGGGGGTGTTAGTGTAAATAAATAATTATTATTACATTTTACTTAAGTTTACTTAGGTTAAATGCATTATTTTATTAGTTTTCATGTAGACACCTAGGAGTATGCGTAGTCATATGAGTTTTGTTTTGTTGACGACATAGGAGTTTTCCTATTTATTTGAGATTTCATGTAGACAACATAGTTGTTTGCACTTTAATTAAGCATATGGTGTCTACAACATGTTTTTATGTGATACACTTATGTAAGCTTATCCTCTCATCATTGCACAAACTCATGTTCTCAATGGAGAATGATCCACTCTTGGTGGACATGTGCTTAGTTGTGATGTTTATCTCTTTGCTGACTCCTAGTCATTCTAGTTGCTTTTATATACAAGGCACTTCTAGTGTGTATTCATCTCATATCCAATTATCTGATATCCATTCTCATTTGATCATTATTTGTCTTTCTTGTGCTATCTACTAAGCTTTTTGATCTTGGCATTGAATTATTACCTTAGGCAAATTCTTACATGGTATTAGAGCTATTCTAAATTCTTACATGGTATCATAGCTATACCAAATTCTTATAGAGGGAAGAGATTGCTACTCAGTAGATGAAGTGCTTGGCACTCCTATTAATGAAGTACTGAGTTGGACCAGTGTAAAGATTGATTGAGTGCTTGTTCTTTTAGTGCTAGTGATAATCAATCCTATTGAAGCTGTCTCTGAGCTTGGTGTTTTCAATGTTTTCCTTAGAGAGTGAGGAAGTGAGGTTATGATTGATGCAACAATCTTTACTGGGTTAGTCTCTTGAATATCTTGTGCATCTTCTTGGATTGCTTCTTGCCCCTGTTCCTCTTAATCATCTTTTTCTTCATCTTTTTCTTGATCATTATCATCCTTATCACTTACATTGACTACAAAATCACTCAGTTTGTGAAGAAGATATACATTCTTCCATGTGTTTGTAGCATTCTTCACAACATGCTCAATTTATTTCAATAACATAAGACAGGTGTTGAATCTTGAAGTTAACTTTTTCTTTATTTTTCTTCAAAGATTCCTTCATCTCATTGTCATCCAAATTTGGCATGAGTTGCCTCAGGGTCTACTATATATATATATATATATATTATAGTTTGCATGGAATGCTCCCATCTTGGCTTAATCTTTTCCATCAAAGCATTAGAAATCTACTGAGTAAGCTAGTCAGGTGAGTACTTCCACTTACCCATCTTGGATATTAACATATATCTTCTATTTACTTCTACTCTTCTGCAATCCTGATCTCATATTTTAGTGCCTTGAAATTTTTAATGCTAGATCATGATTCTAACTCTTTCATTCTTTTCTCAAAGGTGGGTGGAGACCTCTTGAAGATTTTGTCTCCTCCTTTGTTTGCTTTCTGCTTGGATGATCTTCTTGTGAACACAACATTAGATGTCTTGGCAATCTTGGTAATGATTACCTTACCTTTCTTCTTTAGTGGGTCTTCTTCCTCTAACTTTTCTTCATCTTCTTATTCTTCTTCATCCTCTCATTTTCTTTTAGTTAACATAAGATTAGAACTAGTTTTTAGTTTAGCAATCCTCTTCTTACCCTTGTTAACTGCCTGATGAAGTTTGATTTCTAGTTCAATCCTAGCCTTTGCCTTAGTATAGGTGCCAAAGTAAGATGCTTTAGGGTCAACATGCTCATCTATCAATGCCTTAGTTATGTCTTTAATTTCATCAATCTTTACCTCATATCCTAGAGGTTTTACTTATACTATCCTTGGCCTAATTGCATGAATGTACACTTTGTCACTATCAACCATAAAACAAACATCATCTTGTAATCCTCAACTAACTTCTTTGGAATCCAAAATTTGTTATTCATTTTCACTTTAAATGCATCAAAGTAGTTGTCCATAATTCTTACATAATTCTCTCCCATTTCAGCAATATACTCATTAATCTAATAAAGGACTGGTACATCTTTTTTCCAAACTATAGTACCTTTTGATGAGAAAAATTTTTGAACATAGAAAAATAAATAGGTCAAGAGTGAACCAAACTTACATGGATTGTTCTTGGAAGTTCTAATGCTCTCCATGTTTTTATTGAACTGGTTCAACAGTAACTCAGCAAGGTCAAGAGAAAGGTTATTCTTGACCACTTTATATGCTAAATCAACTGCTTCGCAAGATACACTATTCAATCTACTCAAACTATAGATTTTGTGAGCTATGACATGAATGTTGAACTTCAATTCCATGTTAGTGACACAACTTATCTTTATTCCCCTTCCATCCCACTTGGGAAGGGTTTTCTTCTCTAGTTCAACCCAACCTAGGGTTTTAGTCATTTTTGCCTTTGAAAAAATGGGAAGACTAGTGATCCTATGGATCATCTTCTTGGTTATCAAAATTGGTTACTCCAACCACAACTGACCATTGTGCACATGAATAAGGATAAACCTTATCCATTTTACTAAGAAATCCTATGGCATATGAGGAATGTGAGTTAAACCTTTTGTCTCACGATGTTGATGCTGAAGTTTCAACACACCATCAACACATAACTCCTTCAAACATTTATCCATCTCTAGTGTACCTATATATTGAATAGCACATTTGAAATGTAAATGGATATCATTAACTAATAGTATCTTTGGAGGAATCTATGACTGTGCTCCGCTCGGATCGAGGGTTCAATTGTAGGAGCCAATTTGAAATCCAGTGCCTTCCATTCCACACCTCGAACCAACATGTCTGAACCTCTTTTCACTTTGTTACTAGTGGATGCCATCTTTTCTTGATAGGGTTTGAGAGAATATGAAAACTTTTAGTAACAATTCTCTCAAATTGCTTGAATACTCTAAAGATCACTCTGCACAAATAGCTCTCAAAAATTCATGGTGAGAAATGACTTTTATTTCATCCTTTTTATCAAATTTTTCTATAAATGCTTGGTATGATTGTTCACTCAAATGATAGACTATCATCTACTTCTCTTACATTGAATACTTAGTGGTCTTCCATGACTTGGTAACCACATAAGACTTAGTTACTCCTCACCTTACTCAGTAGAGTCTGCAACTTGATGTTGCTCAGTAAGGATAGTAACTTGGTAGTGACTGCCATCTCTTACTTAGTAATCCCTTTGCATCTTGAATGCTGATATGGATTTTTTCATCTTGTCAATTAGAACCGATATTAGATGTCTTCTTTAGTATCCTAGTTCCAGTTCTCCTTTGAGAAATCAAGTGGAAATGGTGGAGTCATCGAATTCTTGAGTTACCTAATCATCATTGCTCAGATTTGCATTTTCAGAGGATTTTGGAACCCATTGCTGTCTCATCTGTTTTCTGATGTTATCATCTTTTGCCTTTTTTTTATCTTCAATTCTTCTAGTATTCATAGAGTTCTTGGCAAGATGACCAAGTTTTATAGAAATGAAACATCTTTTGGTAGTAACTCTTTTCCTCAAGTGATATTTCTCACAATTCATTCCAATGTGTCCAAATTCTCTACAGTAATGACATCTGCACCAAGTGTTGTAATCCCAACCAAATATAGCTTTTACAATCTATTCTACTAGATTCAATATCTTAGTTTTGCATTCTAATGACTTGTGCCCGTGCTTCATATATTTGTGACATTTTCCTTCAAATTTTGGTTTCTCTTTGCATTCATTTGCTCTATGACCATGCTGATTACACTTGTAGCATTTTCCATTAAATTTTTATTTCTCATTGCTCCAACATTTTTTTGATGTATGACCTATCTTATCATAGTGATTGCAAGTAGATTTTTGATTATTTTGAACTCCTTGCTTGGATGATTCACCTACTTCTATATATCCAATTCCTACTTTCCCTTTTTTTCTGAAATGACTTTTCTCATTCAACTGATTCATGTTTGCTTGAGATTTTATCATCCTTTCATTGGTTTTCCTTTCAATGTTTAGACCATTCTACAATCTTTCATTCTTTGATCTTAGATTCATGATTTCTTCATTTGCATTGGTGAGCTGATCAATGAAGTTTGTCTATTGAAGGGATATGTGTTGAATTTCATTGTTCTTTCCTTCTATCTCTTATCTTATCTTGTTTTCCTCTTTAATGACTTCACACAATCTTAATGACTGAATTTCTTTCTCTCTTCTTAGTTTGCTTACTTGTTCTTAAAGAGTACTATTCTTTTCCAACAGTTCTTTGATTACTTCATCAACTTCATCTAAATTTCTTGAATGAATGTCTTCAATTCTTTCTTCAATGTAGAGTGGATCATTCATCTAAATTGCAAGATCTTTTCTTCTTTTTAGGGATTGAGAGATTTTCTCTTTTTCTTTCTTGAGTTGTCTAGTAGCCAATTCTAGATCTAACTTCTCATTAACAATAGCCTTGTCAAGTTTGAATACCTCCATTGCCTTTGATCTTTTCTCAATTTGTTAAACTTTTCTCTGAGAACCACAAAGCTTTGATACCAATTGTTGGAAATATTATGAAAGGGTAAGTTACTAAGAGGGTAGGGGTGAATTAGTAACCAATAAAACTTAATCTTTAATTAGCAATTAATCCTTCATATATATTCTGATGTAATTGCATGCATGAGAAATTGGAAACATTAAAGCATACATAACACTTTCGACACAATTTTGGTGATCCAAAAACCTTGCAAATAGGAAGTAAAACTGGGGTGGGGATGATACCCACAAGCTTTAGTATCACAATATAAAGTTGTCTTATTAAGGCTTAGAATGATCACTCTTAATGATTTTCCCTGTTAGGAGCAATAAGGACTACTAGGTCCACCTTGCAAAGAGATTTACAAACATACAATGAAGTATACACTCAGTAAAGAGATTTACACAAGACTGTTAAGTCTACCTTGTTAAAGGATTTGACTGATCCACCTGTTAGGATGAAGCAATAGCTGATCTTTGATCTGCAACTCGATTTGTTGAATGAGATTCCTCTTAGTGTATAAATCACCAGACTATGACATATAAATCTTTGTTACTCCTTATACTCCTGTAGCCTTTTGTAATTTGCTCTTTTGCTCTTCTCTGCTTATTACATTACTTCCATACATTACTTTGGATGTGTGTAACGCCCCACCAAGGGATCCAAAAGAAATAACCTAAAGTTTTACTAAGTTTACCAAACATTTTTTTTAACAAGAAGCATAACATGCACATCAAACACATAGTAGTGGAAGCAATAAAATACAATCAACTAAAACATACATAATAGGTTACATTCCTTAAGGATCCCATGATGTGAATCACATTTAAATTTAATTAATATTAAGTCTAACAACTACCACATCCACATCCATATGAAAGAATAATTGAAATTCCAACGTCCATATAAATAATATACATTTGTTCTGAATGCCTATTGGCAATTGAAATTCAGAATGCTCAATCATCCATTGTACATGTCACAGGGTATGAAAGGCTAAAAGAATATACATATGTACAAATAGAAGAACATGATCCTCCTCAGATCCATGATACAAAGTACAATTAAAATAAATGAAACCATCCGCCATACATGATACATCCATCCATTATAAAAGATATAACATCAATCATGAAATAAAACCATCCATCATAATGATACATAGAAAAAATGAAAGTAAATGCAGACAAGGAAGCTCCAACCACAGTGACTACGAACGAATCTCAAATCATTATAATAATAACTTAATTAGGACTCAATTAAATAGTATTAAAATTTAAAGTACTTAATAAAATTATTATTAATAATTATTTATTTAAATATAATTTAAATTATTACTAACTAATTACTAGTTTATTTATAAAATAATAACTAATTATAATTCATTGACATTTTATAAATTAAAATCTTATTAATATTTAATATATGTTAAATAACTTTTAATATATATTAATAACATATAATAAATTTAATATTAATTAATAATAAATATGTTAATATACAAATCTTACAACATATAATTAAAACTTTAATTAAATAAAATAAACTAAAAAAAAATTATAATATCATACCCGCATTTTTTTTGAAAAGCCCATCATCTTTAAAACCTAGCCATGTGGCTTCCTTGTTGTTGCAGGGCCTGTGATAGCACTACTATTGCAATACCTATGGCAGTGGTGTTGAATGCTGATGCAAGAGCATCTAGAGGTATAAGGGCAATCCCGTGTCAACAAAAAAAAATGTACTCAGACTTAGTTTTTGTTTCATGTGTTTTCATTTCTGGATACCCATTTGGGTCAAATAAAGGTTCCAACTCTCACAGTTCCACTATTAGTGTTCTAGGATAGAGTATTTGAACACCTTAGGATACATGTAAATGCCAAAAAAATAGGAGTATGTAATTGAGCCATCATTTTGGTGAACTAGAAGGTGTAAATTGGTTAGAAGATTGTAATTGTAATTTAGAGCATTCTAGAAAAAGAATCAGGTCGAAAGGCCCCACGGTTTAAAAGTTATTGCAATTTTTCAGTTTCTGGAGACCTCGTAAGAATGCTTCAAAGTTAGGTTAGGGGCATTAACTGACCTTGAACAAGGCTAAAAAATGGGGGACAAGCGAAGCTAGTCCATAGGGCGATAGAGCACTTCGAGAGCTTTTCGAAAATGTAAACGGTTCGTCAATCGGAGCTAAGGTTCAAAAGTTATGCCTCCCGAAAGTTCGATTACCATTTCTAGATTCTTCTAATTTTGTGCCGACTTCTAATGCGACTTCTAGAGCCTTCTATTTGGTCGGTGGATGCCAACTAGCGCTTTCTAGAATGTATTCCTAATCCTTAACCCTCTGGGGTCTATTTAAAAATATTTCTAGCATTGTAAAAGGTAGTTCGGAGTGGAGTTTGAGAGGAGGTACTGAAAGGAGAAATTATCTCCAGATTTATACTATTGTAAGCCCATAGGGCATGTTTTGAAGTCTATTTTCTCTGTACTAAATGTATTAGCTTACTTACAAAGTTAATCAAAATTTTCCTTTCCTGTTGTGTCCATTCTGTGCTTGGGTTGTGTCCCCATCAAATGCCATTAGCATGGGGGATGGGAGATGGGATGTGGTGGCCCCGCCTCCCCCCAATCAATTTATATTTTATTTATTTATTTTTTAAAATTTAAATTTAGTTAAATTTTATAAAATTACTTGAAATAAATTATATTTATTATTATTTAATTTAAATTTAATTAAATTTTATAAAATTAATTTTAAACAATATATATACTCTTAAATAAATATATTATTATTATTTTAATATCATTTACAAATATAGTCTGATAGAAGAATTACTATCAACCATTTGAATTTCCCATCTTAGAATTTTTTTTTCTTTCAAAACCCTACCCAGATTAAATTCTAATTTCTTTCCCCTACAGAACTAGGGTTTTTAGATGATTTATTTTTCTTTCAATCTTATTTTACAGATGAGATACACTACAAATACTATAGATTTAGAACAAGAAATCAATAGATTCATGCAACAAAATCCAGAGAGTCAATTTCAACAATCATGAAGAAGACAGGATTATCTAAATAACATAATTCTAACTGGGTGAACAAAACTCAAGAACTTACTCGGTTCTAATGTTAAAATTGCAATGCCCAGAAGATTTGCGAGCGAATTCACTTCTATCCAAGAACTTCTCTCTAACAATTTTTCCAAATTTTCCCTCCAAAATTCGCTTCCAAAATTTGTGTCCCCCAAAAATGAACCCTTCAATTGTGATAAAGACTTCTCTTCTTAAATTAGGGCACTAATTGTGTGTTCACTTGGGAGAACTCTCCGCTCACCAGACTTCAACTTTAAAAAACTTTTATTTATCTTTTCTTTTATCTTTCTTGTGCACGTTAATTGAATTATTAAATTACTTTATTTAATTTTCACTTGACTTCTCTTTTAATTAATTTACTAATTTTCAATCTCATGTGCACTTTATGCAATTAAAATATCTTTATTAAATTCACTTGTTTTATCTTTTTAATTAATTTCTTATATTTTAACCTCATGCATACATCATGCGAATTTAAAACTTTTTAATAAATTAATATATTTTCACTTTTTAATTTATTTTCAAAACTTAATTGAGAAAATATTTATTAACTTAAATAATAATAATATATAGTATTTATTTAAAAATGTACTCTAAACATATTATTATTAAATTAAATTAATATTATCATGTTCTAAAACTATTCTTATAACTTTTATCTTCAAATTTAATTCTTTTTATTTAATTAATTTCTAAATTAATTAAATATAATTAAATATTAAAATATCATAATAATTTCTCATTAAATTAAATCATTAATTTAATTATTTAATTTGGCTTAATTAATAGAAAAATTACTAAGGACTCATAAAACAACATACAAAAACCCATCATAGCAAAACACATACAAAATCAAACTAAAGGGTATAATCATGAATTAATGTCATTCGACACATTTAGAGGGTACTCAACTCAAATACTTGTCCTAATTATTAATTAGGACAAATGGGTTAAGGGTTTAGGATTTGGACTTAAGAATTTATATCCACTCTCTTACCATTGAGATAATGCGATAGGGTACACTCATCTTGGAAAATTTAGGGAAGTTGATACCTGGTACTTGCAACTTGCATAAAATTTATGCATGTACAAACACAATATTCTAAGCTAAACAAGTAGTGGCAGGAAGTGGTGCATCGTGTAGATCCCGACTAGCAGGTGACTATGACTCCCTTCCTTAACCACATTAGAAATGTCATACATAAAGAAAACACACACACACACACACACACACACACACACACACACACACACACACACACACACAATACACATGCATTATGGGGTAAGTATCCATAAGAATACACATATGATAATCCATCTAACTAATCATCATCAATAACTAAAAACACTGTAATAATCATCATGCATACATGATGTATAGAGTACCAAGTAATCTCATCATATATCAACTAAATCTAAAACAATATCTGATACTCTCTAAATAATGCTACTAATAATCAAGCATAAAACTAACCTAAAAGAGTTCAACAATGATAACAAAAATGCTAACTAGGGGCAGGCACTACATCTACCCCCCTAGACTTAGGCTTACTCTTGGAAGCCTACATGAATGATAAAACTAAGGAACTCCCTATATGGGTCCCTTTGGACCCTTTCCCCCTGTAGGAGGATATGACTATTGAGTACACTACAACAATAATATTTGAGATAACAAGGTGCTATAATAACCACAAAACATACTACTTTCAATCACATAGAGATCAATATGATTCTGGAAATCACATTGATCCAACATTCATCCTTTTTAACAATTATTGAAATAGATCCCCTAAACACTCTAAACAAGAGTAACATAATGCTCACAAAGACAATCAAAGGCATACTACCTTAAAGCATAGATAAAAGATACATGTTTTGAAAACAAGATAAGCCCAATTTTTAGTTTTATCTATCTTTAGGTTTAAGTATAATTTCAGTTTTGAAGTCTAAGTGTTGACGTATGAAAAATATACAACTAAAAGTTTAAGTTCTATTTCAGTTCAACTAGTTCAAGTTTCAGTATATAAAAGATATACATGGCATTTTAAAGTTTTCATTTTTGCTCAACTAGTTAACACTAGTGGCATTCCAATATACCCAGAACTCCCAATGTAGAAACTTTGGCTCTGATACTAGATGTAATGCTCTGCCAAGGGATCCAAAAGAAATAATCTAAAGTTTTACTAAGTTTTTCAAACATTTTTTTTTGAACAAAAAACATAACATACACGTCAAACACATAGTAGCGCAAGCAATAACATATAATCAACTAAAACATACATAATAGGTTACATTCCTTAAAGATCCCATGATGTGAATCAAATTTAAATTTAATTAATACTAAGTCTAAAAACTACCACATCCATATGAAATAATAATTAAGTCCAACATCCATTTAAATAATATACATTTGTTCTGAATGCCTCTTGGTAATTGAAATTCAGAATGCTCAATCATCCATTGTATAGGTCACAGGGTATGAAATGCTAAAAGAATATACATGTGTAAAAATAGAAGTACATCATCCTCCTCGGATCCAAGATACAAAGTACAATTAAAACAAATGAAACTATCCACCATACATGATACATCCATCCATCATAAAAGATATAATATCCATCATGAAATATAACCATCCATCATAATGATACATAGAAATAATGAAAGTAAATGCAGACAAGGAAGCTCCAGCCATGGTGACTACGGACGAATCTCAAATCATTATAATAATAACTTAATTAGGACTCAATTAAATAGTATTAAAATTTAAAGTACTTAATTAAATTATTATTAATAATTATTTATTTAAATATAATTTAAATTATTACTAACTAATTACTAGTTTATTTATAAAATAATACCTAGTTATAATTCATTAACATTTTATAAATTAAAATCTTATTAATATTTAATATATATTAAATAAATTTTAATATATATTAATAACATACAATAAATTTAATATTAATTAATAATAAATATGTTAATATAAAAATCTTACAAAATATAATTAAAACTTTAATTAAATAAAATAAACTAAAAAAAATTATAAAATCATACTCGCATTTTTTTGAAAAGCCTGCCAGCTTTAAAACCCAACTGTGTGGCTTTTGTACTATCGCAGGGCTTGCGACAGTACCTACGACAGTAGTGTTGAATGCCACCAGTGTGGGGGATGGGAGGTGGAATGTGGTGGCCCTGCCTCCCCCCAATCAATTTATATTTTTTTATTCATTTTTTTAAAATTTAAATTTAGTTAAATTTTGTAAAATTACCCGAAATAAATTATATTTATTTATTATTTTTTAAAATTAAAATTTAATTTAGTTTTATAAAATTAATTTTAAACAATATATATACTCTTAAATAAATATATTATTATTTTACACACACACACACACACACACACACACACACACATATTTGCAAATATCATCTGATAGAAGAATTACTATCAACTATTTGAATTTTCCATCTTAAAATTTTCTTTTCTTTCAAAACTTGACCTAGATTAAATTCTAATTGCTTTCACATATGGAACGAGGGTTTCTAGTTGATTTATTTTTCTTTCAATCTTATTTTACAGATGAGATACAATACAAATATCATAGATTTAGAACAAGAAAGCAATATATTCATGCAACAAAATTCAGAGAGTCAATTTCAACAATCACAAAGAAGACATGATTATCTAAATAACATAATTCTAACTGGGTGAACAAAACTCAAGAACCTACTTGGTTCTAATGCTAAAATTGCAAGACCCAAAAGATTTGCGAGAGAATTTGCTTCTATCCAAGAACTTCTCTCTAACAATTTTCCCAAAATTTCCCTTCTAAAATTCGCTTCCAAAATTTGCATCCCCCCAAAATGAACCCTCCAATTGTGATAAAGAGTTCTCTCTTTAAATTAGGGCATTAATTGTGCGTTCACCCAGGATAACTCTCTGCTCACTAGACTTCAACTCTAAATTAACTTTTATTTATCTTTCCCATGCATGTTAATTGAATTATTAAATTACTTTATTTAATTTTCACTTGACTTCTCTTTTAATTAATTTATTAATTTTTAATCTCATGCACACTTTATGCAATTAAAATATCTTTATTAAATTTACTTGTTTTATCTTTTTAATTAATTTCTTATATTTTAACCTCATGCATACATCATGCCAATTTAATTTTTTTTAATAAATTAATATATTTTCACTTTTTAATTTATTTTCAAAACTCAATTGATAAAATATTTACTAACTTAAATAATAATAATATTTAGCATTTATTTAAAAATGAATTCTAAATATATTATTATTAAATTAAATAAATATTATCACATTCTAAAATTATCCTTATAACTTTTATCTTCAAATTTAATTCTTTTTATTTAATTAATTTTTCAATTAATTAAATATAATTAAATATTAAAATATCATAATAATTTTTCATTAAATTAAATCATTAATTCAATTATTTAATTTCGCTTAATTAATAGAAAAATCACTAAGGACTCATAAAACAACATACGAAAACCCATCATAGAAAAATACATACAAAATCAAACTAAAGGGTTATAATCATGAATTAACGTCATTCGATACATTCAGAGGGTACTCAACTCAGATACTTTCCCTAATTATCAATTAGGACAAATGGCTTAAGGGTTTAGGATTTGGACTTAAGAATTTTTCTCCCCTCTCTTACCATTGAGATAATGTGGTAGGGTATGCTCATCCTAGCAAATTTAGGGAAGTCGATACCCGATACCTACAACTTGCATAAAATTCATGGATGTACAAACACATTATTCTAAGCTAAACAAACAATGGCAAGAAGTGGTACATCGTGTAGATCCCAACTAGCAGGTGACTAAGACTCCTTTCCTTAACCACATCAGAAACACCTTACATAAAAAAAACATACACGCACACCATACACATGCAGTATGGGGTAAGTATCCATAAGAAGACACATATGATAATCCATCTAACTAATCATCATCAATAACTGAAAACACTGTGATAATCATCATGAATACATGAAGTATAGAGTACCAATTAATCTCATCATATATCAACTGAATTTGAAACAATATCTGATAATCTCTAAACAATGCTACTAATAATCAAGCATAAAATTAGCGTAAAAGAGTTCAAAAATGATAACAGAAATGCAAACTAGGGGCATACACTACAATACGATACAATACATTACCTATGTACCAATCCATTTACAGATTACAAAGTTGGCCACAATACAAGTTTGCACAAATACTACAAAGTCAACCAAAGTGTCGAAACTTAGGTTTTGAAGACTGACTCAGTGAGGTTCTGATACTTGACATGCACTATCAATACTCGGCATCATCATGCACTTGGTAGACGTAGAAGCTCGATCAATACTGATTACTTCCAAGTAGTCTTGAACTTGGTCTGCACTGGTGACTCAACGAATACTATGAAACTTGACATATAAATTGAATCACTCGATTCACACTACATAGCTCGATCAATGCTATCACTTCAAGCTTGGTATAACTGAGTCACTTGGTGTTAACACTGAGTAGCTCAGTTAACACTAGACTCACATCACATCAACTGCAAACTTGATAAGCACTACATGACTCGATTTGCACTGGTAAACTTAGTAGACACTGAGATGCTCAATTTACACTATTTCAATCATAACCATGGTAGTAACTACTCAGTGCAAACTAAAATCTGTCAAAAGGACTCAATAGCAACTGAAATGCTTGGTTAACACTATTAACTATATAATATACTCGGTCTATACTTACAATCTGAATAAGTATATGTCACTAATAACAAACATGACTAAAATGTCAACATAATTTCCATGGTTAGAATAAAAGCAACAAGACATATTTAAATACATAAAATATTTGATATAGATAAAGGTAAAATTTATAGTTCAAAGTTCACATTGAGTTATTGTAGTGCCTACTCCTAGTTTTCTTTTTAGTTATTATTGCCAAACTCTTTTAGGCCATCTTTATCATTATATTTGATGTTTAGTTGTATTTGATTTTTAGATTGTTGGATATTGTTTCATACTGAGTTGATTATATGATGAGATTACTTTGGTACTAGTTATTTCATGTATGCATGATTATGCTTCGATGATGATTGTATACAGTGATTTCAATTATTTCATGACAAAAGTTAGATATATTTTTGGTATGCATTTTCTATAGATACTTACCCCATAATTGCATGTGTATGGTGTAACTGTATGTTTACTTTATGTATGATGTTTTTGATATGGTTGAGGGAGCGAGTCGTAGTCACTTGCTAGTTAGGATCTACATGATGCACCACTTCCTGCCATTGCCTGTTTAGTTTAGAATATATGTGTATGTACATGCGTATAGTATATGCAGATTGCGGATATTGGGTATCGACTTTCTTGAATTGCCAAGATGAGTGTACTCTATCACAATATCTCAATGGTAAGAGAGGGGAGATAACTCTTGAGTCTAAATCCTATCCTTAAACCATTTGTCCTAAAAAGTAGGTCAAGAATCTAAGTTGTTTACCTTTCGAATTTGTCAAGTGATGTAAATTCATGATTATAACCCTTGAGTTTGATCTAGTTTTCAATACTTTTTATGGGTTTTCATTTTAGTCTTGTGGGTTTGTGATTATTTTATGTTAAAATTAAATTAAATTAAAAGAATAATTAATGGTTTAATTTAATAGAAATTTTATAAGAAAATTTGATATTTAATTATAGTTAATTAGTTGAGAAATTAATTAAATAAAAGAATTAAATTTAAAGATATAGTTAAAGTCAAATTTTGAGCATAATAATATTTATTTAAATTAGTACTAGTATATTTAGGAGCTGATTTTTAAATAAATGCTAAATATTATTATTACTTAAGTTAATAATTTTTTTTATCAACAAATTTCTCAAGAATTAAGTAATGAGAGAAAGAAGAATTATTTAATAAAGATATTTTAATTAAATGGCAAAAAGGTTGTGCATGAATATTAAAATATAATTAAATAATAAAGGTAAAGGGTTTTTCATGTGATTGCACAATTAAAACCCTAAATTGGGAAAAAACTCTTTATTAACAATTTAGAGTTCATTTCTTGAGGACCAAATTTTGAAGGAGCAATTTTCTAAGAATAAGAGTTTTAGAAGGAAAGGGAAATACTTGTGTGCTCTGTGCATTGTCGTATTAGCATCAAATTTAGGTAGAATCTTGTGGGTTATTTGTACAATAATTTTTCATTCTTCAATTTTATGTCTTCTTCGTATTTGGTTAAATCCATTTTCAGAATTTTTAGATTTGGTTGAAACCCTCATGTTGAAATTTACTATTTTTTTGTTCTTGATCACGTCTATGAATGAATTAATTAAATTGAAACCCTTGTCATATATTTTAATTGTTTGTCATTATGAGATTATTAGTATATGAGTTTTAAGAATTTAGAAACCCTCATTCTATTAATTTAATAGAATGCTTTTAAATTGTGTAGGGTTTGGTAAATAAATAAATTTTCTAGAATGCAAATTCGATTGGTTACAATTAATTTTTCTATCAGATCTAGAATGGAAAATTATTTAAAATAAATAAATTTAAATTCAATTGGGGGGAATTTATTTGTTTTGTTTTATAAATAAATTTTAAAAAATTAGATTTTGGAGGGAGGCAGGCCACCACATCCCACCTCTCCTCCCCATATTTTTCCCTCGGTGGCATTGAAAATCACTGCTATGTAGCACGTATTGCTGTAGCAGCAGTAGTACTATGTACCGTTGCTATGGCAACAGTCTGCTATGATAGTCATAGATGGTAGGCCAACAAACCTTTAAACACAACTGTTATCATTTTAATATATATATTCTTAAAAAGTTTTTTATAGTATTTTTTTAAATTAGTAAATTTTTATAATTTAATAAAATTTTAAACTAAAATTTTAAATTATTATTAATTAATTTAATTAATAATTAATTAATTAATAGTAAATATTATTTAATAAGTTTAAATTAAATTTTTATTATGTTAATATTTAATGATTATGATTATTAATAATCTTGTAATTATTTTATTAAATAATCAATAATTATTATTTTAATAATTTAATAAATTTTTATTTTAATTATTTTATAATATTTATTAGAGGTATTTTTATTTTTAGAGATTAATGGTAATTGTGTGATCAAATTTAAATGTGAAAATGGGTTAAGTTGTAAGGGAAAAATTGTAAACTTTATCAAACCAAAAACTTACAATGAAATGAAAACTTGAACCTTACTGTTAACCAAATCTGTGTGTTTTCAAAACCAAACAAAACTAAGAAACTACATTGCCTATTGTATATTTTCTTGTATGTTAGGTTTGGGGTTGACTTAGAGCGTTGACTAGTTTTAGGATGTCTACCAGGGGCTGAGAGTTATTGTTTTGATGATGTCCTATGATTTCATGATTTTGTAGATATGTACTTGATTTTGAATCAGTCCTATTAGGATGATTGTATGGGTAAAATATGTGATTTTGATTAGTGATATTTTTCAATGCTTTTGAGTTACTTGTTTAAGAACTGATGTGTATTTTATGGTCATATGAGACCCTCTAGTTTTACTAGATTAGGGTAGGTTATATGTATGTCTTGTTGGTAAGTGGCTTGCAATGGAGCCTAGAGCCTTAAAGAGGCTTCATGGGTAACCCATTGTAGGTTATTTTAATAAGTGATAACACTACATTAAATTAGAGTAAAATGAATTAATAAGTCATTGTTCTTCCTTGCCCATGCCTTGAGTGCTAGTACAGACTATGATGTGACCTTGCTTCGTTAGTATACCTTGTTAGTACGAAAGGATACTAGTGTTGCATAGAGTAACTAGGGGGTCAGAGTCCTATTAGGCTACCAGGGTAACGCTAGAGTTGGCTCATGCGATGACACTTGTCCACTTACATAGTAGATTTTCTACATCTCATTGTTGTCTTTGGGTTTAGATGTCACTTGTGTCTTGGTACCTTGAGTTAGATTGCTTTCAGGTTTTTGTTGACCTAGATGTTGATTTTGGCTTTTGAGATTGTTATCCTATTTGAGACTTGAGACTATCTCCTTAGCGTGATGGAAGTGGACCCTTTTTAGGTTACCATGTGGTTAGGTGGTAGTGCCTTCTACTTTTACCATTGAGATCCAACAATTCAATGTTGTGGCTGGAGTTCCCTGTTATGTATTTTCTTTCATTTTGTTCTTGTGTACTAGGATGGATGGTTATACCTATTGTATTGTATTTTATTTCATGGATCTTAAGAGATGATGTAATTTATTTTATTATGTATAATCTTTTAGCCTTTCATACCCTATAAGCTGTACAAAGGATGATTGTGCATTCTGATTATTACTGAGTGGCATTCAAGATAATTGCATTTTATTTAAATAGATTCATAGTTGTAGTTATTCTTTAATGTGGAAGTGTTATACATTGGTTTTAGTATTAATTAAACTTAAATGTGATTCAACATCATGGGACCCTTAAGAATTGTAATCTACTTTATGGTATGTGTTTATGTGTATGTTATTGCTTCCACTATTTTTATAATTGCTGATGTATATTATCTTAAAAAAAAAATGTTTGGCAAACTTAGTAAAACTTTAGATTAATTTCTTTTGGGTTCCTTGGAGGGGTGTTACAGTTATAATTTAGAAATGTAGTTCAATGTTGTGTCATAGCTACAAGTTATAGTGAATTAGTAAGGGATGGTCATTGTGAATCCTTCCTTGAAAGTGACTTGTTCTTGTATTCCTAAAATTATTGGATTGCCCAAACCTCAAGGGGGTTTGAAAGAGTTTCCATGATGCTACTAATTTTACTTTATTATTACTCACAAACTAGAAAATTATAGAAATGTTATAATATAAAAATCATAAGGGAAAATATCCCTTGTCATGTCCCCTTTTTCAAATAATTAAAAAGTAATAATCTTTGCCAAGGCAGGCAGGCCCAAAAAGGTGAAGTTTCAACAAAAGGGGATAATCTTTGGAAGCTAATAGACTAATAAATGAAGATTATTATTAAAATATATTTTATTAACCTCTCTTGGACGTGAGTTAGGGTTATGCCCTCTTTTAAGGGGTTTGGAGGCATTTTGGGTGGATTCCAGAACTTGATTTTTGCTCATTTCTTTGTTGTTTTTCAAAGGCTGCCAAACCTGTGGAGAAGGAGACCCAAGAACGGGAGTTTGCAAGTTTCCAAGAAGGCTAAGGATGGGAGTTTAAAGCCATTCCATGTGCATTCTCATGCAGAGTTTTCCTTTGTGCTGAACAGTGCAGATTTGTGGGTTTTCGGGTGTGTTTTTTGTAAGAGTTTGGTGTTTTCAGTTGAGTATTTCATATCAGTTTGGGTTGCTGCTATATATTAGATATTTAGATGTTAAAATAGAGCTGAATATATGTATTTGGTCATGATTATACTTCTATGATAGATTATCAGTATTTGGTGTTTTCAACTATTTTGTGTTGTTTTCGAGAGTTCGATGAGCATTGTTTTTGTCCTCCGTTTGGGAGCTGTTGTGTAAATGTTATAAAGATCTGAAAATATCATTTTGTAGGATTTTATGCTGCTGAAATTTCTATAAAAATATCCACTTTAATATTTACTAATAATATGTGAAGCTGTGAAGTTTTTGGCACTATTTTTGGCATACCCGATTTGGGGTTTATTGAGAAATTGGTTGATCTTTGAAAGATTGGTTGTTTGATCTTAAAGATCTGATTAGAGGCTTGAAATATCATACAAAATCAGTAAAGGGACATTTCAGTGGTATCAAAGCTATGATCTTGCCAACCTAAGGGTTTGTAGAAGTTTGCATGTCAGTTTTGACAATTACCCAAATCTTGCATGTCAAAATTTATGGTTGCATGCTAATTCTAATCATTTGCCTATTAGTTCTTGGTGAATTTGGTGGTTGCATGTTGCTTCTAATCAGCTACATGTCCAAATATATGGTTGCATGCTACTTCTAATCATTTTCATGTTAGTTCTTGGTGAATTTGGTGGTTGCATGTTGCTTTTAATCAGCTGCATGTCAAAATCTATGGTTGCATGCTACTTCTAATCATTTGCATGTTAGTTCTTGGTGTTTGAAGAAGTTATAACCTATTATGGTTACACTCTACATTATCCGGAATGGATAGGTATAGTATAGAGTCTCAGAGGACATGATCTTGGACAATTGATATCCAGAGTCAGAACAGTAAGAAGGATGGTTATTTAGACATTCAAGATAAACTTCGGAAAATAAGCCATGACATGTCTGAACAGTTGGTTGAGCACCACCGTATGATGAATGACATGTTGTTTGACCTAGCTAAGGTAGATAAGTTGACTGGATTTCTATTTGGCAGATTTTCTCACAGGGCAGATGACACAATTACCAAGAATTTGCATGAGGAGTTTGAGAAACTAGCTTATAGCCAGGCAGAGGTCTTAGATTCTACTCTACCACATGAGGTAGTGGGTTTAGATGATGATTATGAGGATTTTTTTGTGCATGATGGTGAGATACCTGGTAGAGATGAGCATACATTAAGCATTCATGACTTTGATGAGAAAGAGTACCAGGCACAGTTAGATGCTTCGTCACATGAGGTTGAGGCAGGTAGTACTTCACATGATTTGTCCAGCTAGTTGAAGGTGAACAAAGATAGTATTGTGACTTCATTATCTCATCATGACAGGTATGTGGAGTTAGTTGGTATTGGTCATATTACTCGAGTGAGGAGTTTGCTTGAGTTACCAGCTGATTATAGTTTACAAATATGGACTCGACATTGTTATATTGGCATTTGGGATTCAGTTGACTGGAAATCTTTAACGCTTTTTGGTAGCAGTGATTGTTCAAGTGCTATCATGGATTTGATTAGCAGATTGCACAGTGTTGTCTTTTCTTGTGCTAGCAGCTTGTTTGATGTTGGTATTAGTTTTTATACACCAGTGTTGGGCTTTGTTCATATATCTAGTTGACCATACTTGCTGGAATGTGTTGATGATATTTCATATTTGGCAGTGTGTACAGATGAGTCCCAGGATCATATTGGCATTGATGACATCCAGGAGGATGCAGTGGGCAGTTTTGAAGACTTAGTTTCCTTGGGTACAAAGGAGTTGGACATCAGTGCTATAGTTTTTGATACTCCGTATGTTGATATGAGCTTTAGAGTTGATTCATAGGATATGGATGGTAATACTCTAGAGACTAGTAACTTTGAGGATACTCCTTTAGGCAGTGCATCAGAGGAGGTTTGTAGGAGACAGTCAAGCCAGTGCCATCATGTGTCTAATCAATTGAGAGTTAGTGAGCGAGACATTGCTATCGCTTGCCAACATTTCGATACTGCTCGTCAATTGTTAGCAGTTTATGGATGGGGTTCTCCTACTAGTGATGAGCACGGAGGTAGTTATCTTTCCTTGACAAAGTTCCACTCTTTATGGGAGGCTATCCAAATTCTAAGATATGATTATATGCAGTTGGTAGCCAACAGAGATTATCTTATGGAGTGGGGCAGTACAACAGATGATGCATTGTTGGCCAAGGAAGATGAGGTGAGTGAGCTGACTGAGCAGCTTGAGGTGACTTCTGAGATTCTTGAGAGTACACAGTTGGCTTTCAAGGAGTCACAACTTCATTTGGCTAAGGTGACCATGGAGTTAGAGCAACTACAGTCTTTACTAGATTCTGTAGAGTCACAAGTTTTGGTGTCTGATGGTCTGAGGATGTCCATGGTCGAGATTTTCAAAGATAGTGGAGATGGGGATGCATCCATCCTTGCTACTAACATTGGCATATCGGGTTCATCCCCACTAGAGTCAAGTTTAGTTGAGTTGGGTGCTGCAACAGATTGTTGTGGTATGCCTGACATGGTGGTGACCTCTAGCACTAATGGCATGAAGACTAGAGATGCTGTATCAAAGACCATGTGTGATGTTGGTGAGCTAATAGTTGGCATGGTTCCTGCTAGTAATACTACTCCCTTGGAAATGTCTTTAGAGGTAGCAGTCAATTCCAACTTGGTTAGTGATCAATTGCAGTTAGTTACATCTAGATTATAGTCTAAGCCATTGACTGAGATTGGAACATTCTATCAGCATTACGTTGTGAGGTATGCTCATCAATTTACCTTTGATGACCATGTTGATGAGATGATGATACAGAGACATACTTTGGTTCCTAGTGCTTATCATCAGTTATGGGATAGTTTGATGCCTCGGGATGAGAGTTGTGTTGGGCATGACATGGCGATAGGTTCTGCAGTTGACAGCTTGATAATACGTGACTTAGAGCAGGAGTTTCAGAGTGATGATTTAGTGGGTGTTGTTATTGATTCTACTCCTTTGGCTATGACATCTCTTGACTTAGCTGGTGATCAGTCACAGTGGGTTGTATCACTTGTTCATGGTAAGCTATTGACTGAGGTTGGTTTTTTTTATCAACATTATATTGCAAGGTATGTACATCAGTTAGCATTTGATCCTTGTGTTGAGGAGTTGATGGCAGGCAAATTTGGTTTGGGTTCCAATTCTTTCTATTTATCTTGTGATGGCTTTTCACCATCAGGGGTGCATGGGAGTTATGGTTATGAGACAGTGGTCGATGATCTACAGAGTTGTGTTGACTGCAGGAGTTGTACAGTGTGTGGTTTCTCCATACTTGGTACAGTTTCACTCGAGAGCATTCACCATTGTTGCAGAGTTGGATTGTACATTCTATATAGGCCAGTATAATGCGTTGATGGTATTTATTGTGTTGGTAGTTTGATTTGTCCACTTGACTTGGGTTTTGATGTTCTAAGAGTTTGTGTCTCATGGGTTTCTGATTGTGGAAGTTGTGATTTTGGAGTTTGGTTGAGCTATAATTGTCAGTTTGATTATGGATTCCTCTTGGTCATATTACAAAGGATATTGCAGGAGCCTATGTTAATTGACAGTAGTATAGTTCATGACTACATTTGGAATCCAGGTGGATTGATTGGTTTATTTTTCAACCATTTCTTTAGGACAAGCAATATTTGGGAGGGGAGGACTTGTCATGTCCCCTTTTTCAAATAATTAAAAAATAATAATCTTTGCTAAGGCAAGCAGGCCCAAAAAGGTGAAGTTTCAACAAAAGGGGATAATCTTTGGAAGCTAAATGACTAATAAATGAAGATTATTATTAAAATATGTTTTATTAACCCCTCTTGGACGTGAGTTAGGGTTATGCCCTCTTTTAAGGGGTTTGGAGGCATTTTGGGTGGATTCCAGAACTTGATTTTTGCTCATTTCTTTGTTGTTCTTCAAAGGCTGCCAAACCTGTGGAGGAGGAGACCCAAGAACGGGAGTTTGAAAGTTTCCAATAAGGCTAAGGATGGGAGTTTGAAGCCATTCCATGTGCATGCTCATGCAGAGTTTGCCTTTGTGTTGAACAGTGCAGATTTGTGGGTTTTCGGGTGTGTTTTTTGTAAGAGTTTGGTGTTTTCAGTTGAGTATTTCATATCAGTTTGGGTTGCTGCTGTATATCAGACATTTAGATGCTAAAATAGAGCTGAATATATTTATTTAGTCATGATTATACTTCTATGATAGATTATCAGTGCTTTTGTGGTGTTTTGGACTATTTTGTGTTATTTTCTAGAGCTCGATGAGCATTGTTTTTGTCCTCCGTTTGGGAGCTGTTGTGTAAATGTTATACAGATCTAAAAATTTCATTTTTTAGGCTGTTATGCTACTGAAATTTCTATAAAAGCATCCACTTTCAGATTTACTAATAATATGTGAAGCTATGAAGTTTTTGGCACTATTTCTGGCATACCCGATTTGGGGTTTATTGAGAAATTGGTGGATCTTTGAAAGATTGGTTGTTTGATCTTAAAGATCTGATTAGAGGCTTGAAATATCATACAAAATCAGTAAAGGGACATTTCATCCCTTCACCATGCTTTATCCCATAATGTGATTTTACATAGTATTAATGGAAAGAAAAAAAAGTCACATTTTTTCAAGTGTAATTGTTTGGTGTGACATCAAGACTTTGCAATGTATGCTATCATAAGCTAGTAATAATAGACCGTGTGTTCTTAATTAACATTTTAATAATAGGCAAGAGCCTACAATACAATGATAAATTGAGAGCCTCTTATTTGGGAGGTCTTGGGTTCAAGCTTAATAAATAATAATAATAATTAATCAAAACATAGAATAATAATTAATCTTGGCTTCAACTTCTTTATGGATTAAAAAAATATTTTAATATTAAAACTATGTATAGATTTGCTCCATAAAATTTTACTTGGAATTTTGGGCATTACATAATCAAATTTCACATTTCATCTTAACATTTATTTCATATCACTCCCAATAAGAAAACTGAGTGATTACTCAAATTGTCGATGTAATGGGAACCACTTCCCAATCACCTCTATTGCCTATATCCAAGGCTCATTATGTTCAACATAAACATGACATACAAAAAAAACCACATGAATATCATATAAAAATCACTTGGTTCTAACTAATCACAATTTTTTTTTCCACACAATACACATAGGAAAATATTTCTTTAACCAACCAAGAAGGTATGGGTCACATATCCAAATTCATTCACACCTACAATTTTAACCATGAGAATAAGTTCAAGATAACAATCACAATTATTTTAAACAACCTTTTATACACTCAACTTGATTGCTTGTCCTAAAACCATCAATTTTTTCCTCCACCAGTCAAGATGATAGGGGTCAAGCATGAATTGAACCTTTTGTTTAATTGCCACAAGCTAAATACATTATTCTACATCATATTCAACAATATCATATTGAAGTTTTCTATTACTCACATATGTTGTTGCAATTTTATTTCTATGTCACTATTCACCTTCAATCTTCAAATGGTCAATAATTATATGAAAATGAACTCAAATTGACTCAAGTAAGAAATTTAAATAATTACATATATCCACCATTCCACATAATACTTTAAAATCAAAACACTCAATGTCCACTTTTTACATTTTTCCAAGTAAATTATAATTTTTCACAAACTCCATTAGAATGGCTTGACAGTTCATTTAAATTCAAAATTTCAACAATCATAAGTATAACAATATCCTTTGGTTCTAAAAGTACACAATACCCCTCGTTTAACATAAAATTCACATTTCCATTATTTTCTAAAAAATTTGGAAGCATAATACTACCAAGGAAACATTTTAATTTTTACACAAAACAAACTCTAGAATGCATAAAACTAATCATATTGCTAAATCCAATAAAAAAATTATATAAAAAAGAATGAAGAAATATGGATAAAGTGTTAGATAATAGGGGGGGGATTAGTTATCACTAGTTATCCTAGAGGCCTTAAAAATACTTTTCACAAACTTAATCACTTTAATATTCCTCATCATTAGCTCAGAAACTAGATCTAACATCAAAATATAAACTGATATAAACTTTGCAATAAACTGTCAACTTAATATACTAAGTATTAGAGTTATCTTCCAAATTATACTGAGTTGCAACAATCAACAATAAAAATGTAATAAAATTATAACATCATAAGCATCCATACAAATTTGACATGAGTATTTAATGTGGAAACCTTGTAAAGGGAAAAACCACTTGGGAATTGACAACCCAAAATTTTCACTCTTTTGAAGTGAGATCTATTAGGAGCCAACCTTGTTAAAGGTTACATACAAATTGTTAATGTGACCTTTTTAGAGGATTTTCACCAAAGATCATCTAGACCTTGTTCATACTTTGAAACTTCTAAAGAATGGCCTGCTCGAAATGATTTCCAAAACATTCAACAGAATGTTACCATATAGGATTTCAATGGATTGTTAGGTCCACATGGTTAAGATATTTTTTTCTATTAATGATTAGAGAGTAATATATAGATGATCTATTAGGTTTAGCACTACCTTTCTTGTTCATATCTCTATGTCACTCAAACTCTTTTTGATCCATTTCTGGCTGATTCAAACACTTCACATAGAAACTTAGCACTTCCTTTGCTTGATCTTCATTATGGAGTTTTGTTTGGTTCTCCTAACTTCTCTGACTTCTCCAACAATAATACAATCAACAATATCATCTTAACTAGCAACAATCAACAAAAATAAACATTGTGTTCATCTCTAATATAGAATTTTTTTTGTTGGACTCTAGAATCCTCCTTTGCTGCTTAATCACAATAGTTAGATCTTCATCAGGGTCATGTTTATTAAATCTAGAAACTCAAGAATTATATTTACACCTTGAACTTTGTGCTTCATTTTCAATTGTTAAATATCCTTCATCATATCTTCTTTGAATTTCTCTACCCATTGATCTCATAAAAAACTTTCTCTACCCATTGATCTCATAAAAAACTTTATCCTTATCTTTGAAACTTCTCAAACAATCTTTATTTACATCAAATGTTATCCTCAAATTAAATCTTTCTTAAACTATTTTTCCTTTTCTTTCTTGGTTAATATTACATTCTCAATCATCACTAGGCCTGGTTAACATTGAAATTATTCAGTTGATACTACACTTTCTTCATTTTATCATCAGGTCCTTGGTGACAACTATAGTAATTTAGTTAACACTGTAATTCTTCATTCACTAACCAAACTATCTTTCTTATACATGATATCAAAACCTAATCAAATCATGTAAAACAATCAAACCAATATTATATTGTCAAAGTCTAACTCATTCAAGTGCCCATTGAATACCACACACTTATCAACACTTACATCATCATACTTTCTTCAAATCATCTTCATTAATCAAATCCTCTTCACCAATCGAGTGATATGACACTCTACTAAATTAGCATAATATCTAGCCAACTAAGGTTTGACATCAATGACAACATAATAACTAATACAACTCTTTCACATACATTAACAACATTACTAGGTCGGGCTAATATTCTCCCCCTTTGGCATTGATGGAAACACATAAACACATAAGATATTATATTACACAACATTACATTATGAAACATCAAATGCCAATACATCTTCTACTCCATGACTTCATTCAAGTTATTTGCAACAAGTTCAACATCAAGTTCTTTAGCTCCTCATTTTCTCCCCCTTTGGGTGCACTCCTATGTTCAACAACATCTTCAATATCTTTTATCAACTATGCAATTAATCTCCCTTTGACTATACAACACTTTACCATACTAATCACTCAATGGTTATACATATATCATTTCTATTCTCTCTCATTCTAATTCTCTCCCCCTTTGACAAAAATGCCAAAGGTAACTATAAGTTTCAATGAGAAATTAATGAAACATTTTTGTTATTCCTTTTACCTTGCATGTATTGATTTCATCTTCTTTATTACAATCACTTTCACAACTTCAGAAAACATTCCCTAAAGAGAGAACTCTTGCATTAACTCAACAAAGATATTCTAATAATCTATGAATTGATTCCTTATTCATACTATCCTTGTGAATCTTGGATAGGGGAAGGATCCCTTACCTCTTAGATACTCAAAAGCATCCTTAAGCAATGGGCTTATGAATATATCTTTAATTTTCTCCTTACACTCACATAATCTAATCTTACTTATTTCTCTTGAACTTGCTCCCTCAAGTAATGATACCTAATAGATACATGCTTGGTTTTTGCATGCATCACATGATTCTTTGATATGTTAATAGCACTTGTGTTGTCACAATAGATAATAATAGTTTTGGTGACTTCTTCTTACATACCTTCCAAAAAGTTACTTGATCCACACAATATTTGAATAATTGATACCAAAAACAACATACTCAGCTTCAACAATAGACAATGAGATAAAAAATTTGTTTCTTTCTCAACCATATAATCAACCTTTCTCCTAAAAATAAATCTCTACTACTAGTATTCTTTCTATCATCAACATTTCATACCTAGTCAACATCAATATAAAATCTAAGCTCAAAATCACCTTCTTGCTTATACCATAGTCCATAGTCTTCTATTCCTTTTAGGTATATGAATATCCTCCTAATTGAAGTCATATGCATGCCCTTAGGATTAGATGAAAATATTGCAACTATTCCAACTGCATGTGTAATATTAGGTCTTCTATGTACAATATATTACAACTTCCTAATTATTGATATGCATTGTGTCTCATTCACTTTATTAGTGTTGTCTTACTTAGATAATTTGCATCTAGTAATAATAAGTGTTACAAGTAGCCTTGACTCATCCATACTAAATGTCTTCAATATCTCCTTTATGTACTTAGATTGGGTTACATATACACCACCTCATGTTTGATTAACTTATCAACCAATAAAAAAATTGATCTCACCAAATATAGACATCTCAAATTCTTTATTCATATGACTAGTAAATGATTTACACAATAAATCATTACCACCATATATTATATCATCAAAAAATATCTTAATAATTATGACCTTATTTTCAACTTCACTTCTCAAGTACAAGTTACTATTTTAACTTGTTCTAATAGATCCAATCTTGATTAGATATGAATAAAACCTTTCATACCATGGTTATAGTGCTTTCTTCAATCCATATAGTCCTTTGTTCAGTTTGCATACCAGGTGCTCCTGATTTGGCTCCACAAATCCTTTAGGTTGTTCAACGTAGACTGCTTCTTCCATTAGTCCATTTGGAAATGCAAACTTAACATCCAATTGATAGATTTTAAATATCTTTTAAGTTTCATAAGACAAAAATGTTTCAACTCCTTCTATTCTAGCTATAGGTGCAAAGGTCTCACCATAATCAATGCCTTCTTCTTGGGCACAACCTTTACAAACAAGTCTAGCTATGGTCCTCACAACTCTCCTTTCTCATTCAATTTGTTCCTAAATATCTAGACTTGGTTCTAATTACATTCTTATCTTTAGGTCTAGGTACAAGTGTCTATGCATTGTTCTTCTCAATTTGATATATTTCCTCATTCATAGCATTGATGCTTTCATCATTATCAAGTGAACCTTTTACAAGTGTCTATGCATTGTTCTTCTCAATTTGATATATTTCCTCATTCATAGCATTGATGCTTTCATCATTATCAAGTGAACCTTTTACAATTCTTGGTTCAAACTCAACAACCAAACATGTATTATCCTTCACCTTAATTCTTGGCATGATTCCAACACTATTTTCTCCAATTATTTGATCAATCAAGGGGTTCTCTTTTTACTACCCATTTAGATTAGAGGGTCATAGTTTATAGCTAGGGGAGAGGGACTTGATTCATTGGGGTCCACCCTATATATACTAAACAAAGGGTGGCATCTAATGTTTTGATGACTAGGGTAGGCCTCGACTGAAGCCCTATCCATATATGGGGGAAATGCTGACCAAATGTTCCTCTCTTCTTGATGGTATATATAGATATGGGGCCCTATCACTATCTATATGGGGGGTGGGGGGCCCTATGCATGCATCCTGATGAGTGCCTAGAGATCAAGAGATGGATGATCATATATGATTAGAGTTTCTTTCTTTGGTAGAGTGCCCATTATCTTATGATAGGTCTTCCCTAGAATGATATCATGGTCAAGGATGCTACACTCATAACATATGGGGTTGTTTCCATTTCATTCATGATTAGTCTATTCTCAAAGTGGCAAGGGACTGTCCCAACTATGTATGATGAAGTGCCTACTAAGTGTCCATGCATTGTTCTTCTCAATTCAATCTACTTACTTAGTCATAACATTGGTCCTATCATAATTATCAAGTGCACCTTTCACAATTCTTGGTTCAAATTCAACAACCAAACATGTATTGTCCATTACCTTACTTCTTGGCATAATTCCAACACTATGATGTGTCAATTCTAAATTTATTACTTATTAGTAATTACTATAGTCTACATTTTGGATTCTAGAAAATATTCTTTGAATCTAATCATGATTCATCTATCATGCGTAATAAGTTATATCATTTTTAAAAATGTCTAATGTCAAAAAAACAAATACATTTTATGTTAGATAATGACATGATTCATGAATCAAGATTCATTCAAATTTTACCACTACTATTGTTTTTTATTTGCATTATTATTCTCATATGATATGTTGTTATGGTACAATCCTTGATGATTTTTATGAAAATATAGCAATTCAAATGATAAAATTTATATTCATTCTCATTACTTTTTAAAGATGTGATAATTGGTAGAATTCAATGAATTTAGTTTGCAAAAGTTAAATTTGAGTGTCCAATTTCATAATCATGAGTTAAAAGTACTAAATTTACAACTATAACATTTAGCAAATGACCCTGAATTCCCTTCTATATAAATATAGAAATAAGGGAGCAACAACAACTTCAAGTCATTTTGCCTCATGGGAAGAGTCTTAAACTAGCATCAAATTGAGTACTAGAAATATGTTTTTCCTTTGCATTTGATAGGCTTGGTAAGCAATATAACATTTTGATTCTACTTTGTTTATCCTATTCAAGAAACAAAGTTCAAGCTTTAAAATCATATCAAATAATTACAAATATAAATAAAGTGAACACTACAAAGATGATTAAAATCACTTTCCAAGTGTCACATACTTTAATGCCTAATGGATGTGTTATGATATGGTTGAAGATTCAATCATCTTTTTTAGAATGTTGAAGTCTACTTCATTTGATGTTTTAACATTTGTTATGTTATAGTGGATGACCTTTAACTTTGTCAAACTTTCATATTTGGAAGATTTACTTGAAATAAATTTTACATCGAATAGTGCATTTAGATTTGCTAATGGTTTGATGCAATTCAAAATTCCTCGAGGAGTTGAATCCTGAGGAAACTTGACTATTTCATACATCATTTTGGCCTCCAACTCATTTTGGTAAGCTTCTCTTCCAATGAATGTCATTGATGAATAACTAGAGAAATAAGTAGGAAAACCAAGACTTATCATTATTTTTTTTTTTCCATCCATCTTGGTGAGTTTTCTCCCAATTCAGTTCAAATATTTCTCTCCTTCCCTTATACTCTGGCATTTTTGAATGATAGCCGATGACTTTACTAATGCACTAACACAATCATGAACTCCTTGGCTGGCCAAATACCTATCACTATGTGTGTTGATTATGTGTATAATCTGTCTTGTAGTATTCTTGAGCTTAAAAAGGTCATTGTTCTTCTCAATCTTCTCTTTGATACTCCCACAAACAAGTCAAAAACTTTGATACAATTCAAACCAATCACATAACCTATCAGTATTTTCCATAATTTCACCCCACATTTTTTTGTTAATTAGCTTGACTAAATTTTTTATTTTTTCATTTGAGTCAAACAAGTTATTCTCTAAGGTTTTGATTGTTTTATTATCCTTCTATACATCTTGTAATATTTGCGACAACTAATTTTCACTTGTTTTCTTTATTTCCTCTACTTTCTCTTCCCATTGTTTTTCTTTTTCCTTCGCATTGTCCAATTCCTTATTTATGTTACTGATTGTATGTCCCCTAGACTCCAACTATTTGAAAATATCTACTATAGATTCTCTTTCACCCTCAAGTTGTTTATTTGATTCTTGCAATTTGTACCTAAGTTCTTTGAATTTTACACTAACTTCTAAATTAACATGGTTTAGAGTATCACTAAGTTTCTTACTGCTCTGTTCTGATTGTTCCTTCAACATCTTGATTTTTTCTTCTCTCTCTACATTTACATCAAATAGCTTTTTATTTCATTCTTCCAAATTGTTCCTTTAGAATTTTCATTTTTGCCTCCATATTTTATGGTTGAGGCTACGTACTTGGTCCTTGAGAGGAAGCACTTGTAATCCTTTTCTCTATTTCTTTGCACCTACTATCTACTTCTTTCTCATTTTCCTTTGCACTTGCCAAGTTTTCTTTTAGCTTTTCAATTTCCTTCTCCAACCCTTTTTTTTTCACTCTCCACCTTGATTAGTGAACTCTAGACCACAGAGTTGGTCTTTTTTGCTATGCTGATTTTGTCCACATTTTGTACTCTAGAGAAATCCATAGATAGTGTGCTAACATGAAAATTTGATTGATTTATCTCTTTCTAGTTGATTATCTAGTTCTGGGGGAGAAATAATCATAAACTCCATTTTTTCTTTATTGGTGTTGTAGATGCTTAAAATTGTCCCAAACACTATATTAATTAATTTTAATATCTCCCTTGACACTATAGTTTATTATTTAGTAATTAATTATATTGACTATATTCTTCTACTTATATAATTAAATTTATTTAATTAAATAGGTTCACTTTCTTAAGGTATTTAAGTTTAATTTAAATACATCCCTCTAATGTGTTAAATTTATCTAATGCATAGTGCTCCATATATCCCCTTTTAAATAAATTCTAATCTATTCAAATCCCTCAATTTTATTAAATTCTCTAATCTTATGATTAAATTAAATCCCATCTAAATTAATCCTAATCTCACCTAAAACCTAGCCTACCACCCATCACTCGCATCCTTCTAAGCCTACCCACTTTCTAAACCCACTTTATTAATCCTAACCTCCCCCTTAAACACCCTTTTTAGCCCTAAGTGGTTTCTCGCACATGTGTGAGAAACTCAATCCCTAGGAGCCCTTCTTTCATTAAATTCTCCAAATCGAAATCTTACATCATTGTCCCCCACTCTTTTCCCCAAGGTTTCTCACACATGTGCAAGCAAATCTTGAGCCACCCAAATCATAAATGTTCCTTTTGACTTTTGCATGGCTTGTCCTTTATCCCATGTGTCTCCCTTGTGGCACATATGTGGATGCCACATAGGTGTCACCTCCTCAAGGTTTCCCTCAAGCCTATAAATAGAGCCTTTGTCTCAAACATTTTCTCATCTCCTCCATTGCATCAAGTTATCATGTTAGTTTAAGTTTAGATATTTTTAGAGAGTATTGCTAACCCTTTGGTAGTTGTTTAATTTCTTGCATTATTATTTCCTTTTCATCTAGCATTGCATCATTATTTTTACTCGTTTGCATCTACCTTCACATCCTTGAATGCTTTCAAATATGGTTGCTTCCATAGCCATTGCTTGAAGTGTTTTGCAATCATTTAGCATAGTTTCATGTCATTGGTCATTTACAAATCTTGGGATTGAATAGTTGTGTTTAGGTAGAGCACATCCACACTCCTGAGTCTTGAGCACACTTATAAGGTCTCATTTGGGTGCCCTTTTTGAGCTACTCCAAGGTTTCTTGGGACTCTTTTTTATTGGTTGCATTAGTGTAGTGAAACTAAAGATAGTTAGTAGTTCTTTTGATTTCAATCTTTACATATGCACATGCTACTAATGTTTACTTGTTTATGCGTGCTCCCAATAGATTAAGTTTTTCACATATACAGGTGTTATATGTTGGAAATATCCTACTCAATGTAGGTTCTTAAGAATGAGCCACCTCAAGTACATTCTTCTTGAATGCCTTATTATTTTTTCTATTCATTTTTGTGGTTTCTATTCTTTTTTTTTTACAAAATTATTGAATTCAAAATTTGGGTCTATTAATACAATACAATGCTTGAAAGGAGAAAGAGCACTTGCAACATTGTACTTGTCTCCACTAATTCCCATGGTTGTAATGATTTCATTTTGAGGATTACTGATGACATCACCCCTTCCTAATATTGCCCCATTGCCACTAACAAGTGAATTTTTTGGACCATTCTAAAGGTTTTGTGCTGAGGGAGTTGTGACTAGAATTGTATCAATATGAGTATCCAAAAACTTTTTCTTCTTTGCATAGTGACCTTCAACTATAGGGATTTGGTCAAATTTTAGTCGCATCATACCTTTTGAAGATGAAGCAACTTGGGAGGTTATAAATCCACATTGGATGAATAGTGGCTTGGGTTTACCTTTTTTTGAAGATCCTGATGTGTCATCTAACTCATCTCCAGTTATTGTTTTATGACCAAGTTTCAGTACCTCTAGTATTAGGAGTGGCTACCAATTTCCTTGACCTATTATACCCAACCCACCATCACCTAGATAACCCATTTTTTTTATCATCTTTTCCCTACACCATATTTTCCATTGTCTACTGATTAAGTACAACATATTGTCTATTTCAATCAAATTTACTAGTAGTAGTAGTAGTAGTTGGAGTATTGGATTTAGTGGAACAAGTGGCAGTGCTTGTGGCTATGGATGAAGGATTCTTAAAAACCTCATACTCATTTCCTTCATAATCTACATCATGTTGTGTTGTTGCTACATATAGATGCTCATTATCCCATAATTTATTAAATATTTCATCCTCAGGCAAGTCTTCAAAATCTGCAAAGGTCTTAGGTTTGTCGAGATTCTTCCTCATCTCCCAAATTGTATTACTTTTTGATCAACACCATTGTGTAGCTACATAATATTTATTTATGGTATCTTGAAGATGTTTTTTAGTTGGATGATGCACTCTCTGGTAGAAATTGTTAGATCTTACATGCTGCACTTTTTCTTTCTGTCTGTGGAATTCTTTAATTTGTGCTGACAATTCCTGTATTGAAATATTATCACTAGAGCATTTCTCCATCTCCATTTTGACCTCTTCCCATGAGTCCATATTTTTAAATATTTCAATCAATGACACACTCTCATGTTGACATTTTCTTGTGGAGTTCTTATTCTATACAAGCTTAATACTAATTGTGTTTAGTGGATCATATTGGTAGTGCCTGGCAACATCAAATATAAAAATAGTAAGAAAATTTTGTACAACATTGAATGCTCTTCTCTCAAATGTGAACCCTTTGCATCCAACAACCAAGGAAGAAAAATGATTTTCTTTTGTTGACCATGCAATTGAAAATTTGTCCTTTCCATTTGCCATACATATTCCAATGCAAATACCCTCTCTATCACATGTATTCAAAGTTTGTATGGTTCTACAATTGAATCGTAAAATCTTAATACAATTTAATCTTCCATTAAGTACTAGTTGGCTAGTTGCATTTGACTTCATAGTTGAATTAATCATTTACAAGAAACAAGAAACCTAGGCATTGAAGTGCCTATAATTTTATGATAAAGTGGTGCCAAAAAGAAGTTGACAAAGTGGTTGTAGTTCCCTTGGGGATCACCCATCCTAATCACAGATGTCCATTCAAATATTGGTTTATCAAACTCACACTAAAGCTTATTTGTTTAAAATTTTTAATGATGCTTTGATAATAGAAGATAATGCAAGTAGTTCATGTATCTAATTGTCTTCTGTGGTAGTGGGTTTGACCCTCTTTTAATCATTAATAGTTATTCGTTCATGTGATTTATAATGTACCCAATATAATTATATCTTATGGGACATTTTATACAATGAATATTGAAAATCATTTCCAAAATATTGGCACCCACTTTCTCGTTACCTTCCAAACCTAAAAAAATTGATAGCAGAGATAGAGTATCCTAAACTCACTGTGAAAAAATATCCACTTTGTAAGGAGGTTTATGATCACTAGATAGATTGAATACACTTGCTAACCATTTGATATGCAAATGTTTTTTTATCTAAACATAACTTGTCATATGTTTTTGCTAGTTTTTCTAGGTCAATGTGGGTTGGGTTTTGTTCTTCAAACCCTAGGTCCAATAGTCTACCAAATTCACTTTGAGTGATAGACAAAATTAACTCTTGCATATTTTGATTCACAATTGCCTTTATGTTTTTATCATAGTTTTTAGCACAAACTGTTACAAATTCTAGACATAGGAATACTTGAGGGAACCCCAAGTGGGCAATTCCACCAGTCCATGTTGCATTACAATGCACCCTATCATGTTGTTTAATTTAATATATTTTGACTCCTTTTGTGCATCATTCCAGTTATCATCAATTGCATATTTGATTTCCTTAATACTCCTTCCATAAATAATAGGATCCAAAATATCATGGAATTCATCAGTAAAACCTGGCATTTTAACAAGTTTGTGCATGTCAAAATATAGTTTCTTTGTCCCATGTATTTTCGTTTGGGCTGCAATTTGTGAGGCCTCATCCCAATCCATCCTAGCATTGATGATACATTATTATTTTGATACTCATGACACGATATGTCAGAACATTATTTGATGCACTGAACATTATTATGGTATTTATGATATGTGATGCCTTACTTTTAGATATTTGATTTGGCATTTAATGCTTTATGAACATGTACAATGATGAAGTGAATGAATGCAGAACTAACACTTTGTTTTTTTCAATTTGAATGAATAGAATGAGATAAACAATTGATTTGTAGAAAATGGATGTTTTAATTTACATGAATTTCTTGATACGTAATTTATATATACATGTGTTTCTTGAACTACTGATGTGTGCAATGAGTGTGCAGTAAATTGAGCTAGGAAACACAATGAAAAGACGGAACTAAACCCCTTGTTAATTTGTGCTATCTTTGCATTGTCTTTCTTTGAAGGTTGTTAATTGGTCTTACTATTCTCCTAGCCTTTGTTTGTTCCTATTAATTCTTTAAGGTTTAAAAACATTAAATTTAAGTGCCCTAGGGGTAAGGGTATGGGTGGGGAGTACTTTCCACCCCCTTAGCCTCTTTTTTTGACTTTTAGGGTCACTCAAAAAGTCTTATTTTTGGTTGATTGTGAAAATTGATTGTCTCCTACTTAAGTTAGTGACTCAAAACTCCATCTTGAGGTTACTTGAAGTATAGTTGAGTTAAGGATCATACTTAGAGGCAATTTGGAGTAGTTTTAGGGTTGTTACCCAATCTCTAGTTTTGGAGAAAGTTTGAAGATTGAAGGAAGAAAAGGAAAAGCTCTTAAGGTAGGAGTTCTTCACTCTTTCATTTGTTTCTCCATGTTGTTGATGCTTGAATCATGCATAAAGCATTGTGTTGTTCTTTTTTTTTCTTGCTTGTGTGTTGGGATTGATTTGGAGGGATTTTAACTTGTTCTTGATGTTATTCTTATGCTTTTCTTGATGTTTTGTTTTGAGGGGATTTCATGGGGATTGTTTTGGCATTACTCACCCTTGGATAGGGAAGAAGTGGCCATGTATGAGGGAAGGGCCTTAGTTGGACCTCAATGGTGTAGAGTCTCCTCTCATGGTGGGAGGAGGGAAAGAGGGTAGGGGGTATGGGCCCCTACTTGTCATCACATACCTTGTTTGATATTGTGAATTTGTGATATGGAAAGGAATGAAAATCCTTGTGGTAATAGCCTCAAAAGGGCCTTGTAGAAGAATAGAAGTTCTTGAAGTTTAAGCTCGAAAGGGATATGTTATTGTATGGTGATTGATGCCTCCCCTTGGGAAAATCCACCTCTCCCCTAGTCAGGTTCTATGCTTGGACCTATTGTGTAAAATCGGATTGGGATGTATGCTTGAATTGTTCTTGATAGTGTGATGTTTTACCCCTGGTCAGCTCTCATCTTCTCCTTGTTTTCCTTGAGGTTTTGAAGGTATTGGAAGAATTCACTTGTGAAGGACCTAGAAGAGATTTCTTTTAAATTGCAACATTATGTAAAAATGTATTTAAAATTTGATGTATTTGGCAATGAGGTCGGGTTTTCTTACTGGTTCTTTCCCGATGGAGCCTTGAACCAGGTTGATTAATAGAAAAGAAAATATTGAGAAACCCCTTGTATTATATCTTATGTTATTTCAGTTTATGGTTATGTGAAATGTGGAATAGATCACATGGTGATGTTCAATTATGGAATGTTCAAGTTTATTCATGTTAAGTAAGGTATTTGTCATGTTGAATTTACAACCAAATATCATTTGTATTAGGAAATATAATAAATCTCTCATTGTTGATAAAACAACTATGCAATCATCTTGTTAAAATATGCAAATTATAGATCCAAATTGAATAGGAAGGCATATACCCTTGTTCAAGATTAATTGAAAAACATAAATTTACAAAAAATATATACCCTTGTATTGAAATGTATAAAAAAAATAAGATGCAAGTTTGAGTAGGAATTGAAAAAAAAAGAGCACTTCCAAGAGCAAAAAACTCTCTGGAATTTGTATGAGAAGGAGGTTAATTGGTTTGTTAGCAACAGAGTATATTCTCATTTGATGCCCTACAATTTCATTATAAAATTCTTTGGGTATATAAAGAAAAAGGAGGTTTTGTTCAAAACAAATAAGAATGCAAAAAAATAAAATAAAATTATATATCTCTAAACTAAAACACACCAAATTAACTTTATGCAATAACTACCTCCAACTTTCTTAGGTGCTAGTTTGAAGGCAAGATGGAGGTAGACATTAATGAGATGGTAGATATTGCTTAAAAAGAAAAAAAACTTCCTTCTTATCTTTCCCATCGCCATCTTTATTGGGGGCTCTTCCTTTAATGTGGGCTTTATACCCCTTACCAAGGCATTGAAAGAAGAAGGGGGTCATCATGATGATGCTGATGTCACTCTCCCAATCTCTTCAACTTGGGTGCAACATGCTCTTGGGGAAGTTAAAGTAAAAAAAAAAAACAAAATAAATATAATTCAAACCAAACTCTTTTAACATCCCCTCCATCTTACTTAGGCATGGCCAAGATCTTTTAAATTTGCAAGTAGAGTACTCTCCCACGTGTCCCAATGCCCTCTTGTGTCAGTAGTACCTGTGTTTCTAGGCAGGGGGGTGCGCAAGGTTCTAAGTAGGCATTAATGCCAAGTTGATGACATGATATAGTCTTCTACCATGCTTTTGGAGCACCACTTGACAACCTGTCTTAGGCAGGAAAGGGGGGACACCACTTGCCCCATGGTACACTAGTCAGTGCTTAGGGTAGCACGCAGGAGGTGGGGAAGATTTGACCCCAGCTTTGTAGTTAGAAGTGTAGTCAAGGGTAAGTTAGTTAAAGGGTTAGTTGGGGTAGATTGATTTAAGTTTTTAGTTAGAATGTTAGTGGGTTTCTTTTTAATAGCTAAGTTATATTAAGATTTGGTTTTAGTTAGATATTAATTAGCTTCAATTGGTTAGTGCTTTAATTCATATGTCAGTTTCTTTTAAGTATTGTTATTGTTATGCTTTTATAAGTATAGTTAATTTTAGTTTAGTTATGATTTATTAGTATTAGTTAAAAGTGTTTAAATTGTAGATAACTTTAGAAATGGTTAGTGTTTAGTTTTAATTGTTTTGTTGTTATGTAAGATTAGTTTAGTGTTCTTTTGATAATGTTAGTTAGTATTAAAGTTAGCTTAGTTTAAAAGATAGTGTCATTTAAATTAGAAATATTGAGATTTTGAGATTAACCTAGAAATTAGTTTTATCTAATTATGAGTTAGTTAGGTTAATTTTAGTATTGGCATTATTAATGTTGGACTTAAATTTATAATAGTTTTAAATAAAGTTTAGTTTAACTTATAAATTAGTTTGAATTAAATCTAGTCTTCCAATTTTAATCGTAAATGATAGATTAATATAAATTAGATTGTTATAAGGATGTTGGAGGTAATTTTAAATTAAAATGTAGATAGTACAATTGATAATAAAGTTTACCTCTATTGTATATGTATATCTAAGGTTAGTTTAGATTTTGGATTAAAATTTTAAAACATAGTTAGCATGAGTTGAATAGTTAAATTTAATTGATTTTTTTAAGAGTTCTAAATTCTCTTAATGTCAGTACTCTAGTAATTGATAAGTTTTGTTTAGGGTAGATTATGGATCAGGATGTAATTATCTTAGAATGAATTGAAAGAGGTTAATTAATGACATTAAGCCTAAAGTAAATGATTAAATTTGTAATGTCATTCATGTTATTAAGTTAATGGAAGGGACTAGTTAATCAGTTCGTTATAAGGTTAGTGGTATGTTGATCATAATTAAATTGATGTTAAACAAGGTCATGTAATTAAGAGATAGATGTCATTTTAGTTAGTAGGTCATTTGATGTATTGAATAAGTTGTTGTGTTAATCTATTGTCATCCTTAGGAGGTAATATTTTAAGGAATTATTAAAACAATTGAAGGTTTAGGACTTTCATTAAATGGAATTAGTCATTTAATTTAATTAGTTGATTTACTAAGAAACATTAAGTTCACCCAAATTATCTCTTTTATGATAAGTTTCAAACTGAGTTGTCACCTCTTCATATCAATGGTGAACTTATATCTATCTTCAAAGTACCTATGGTTATCATAATTTTAAGCTACTCAAACAATTAATTCCATTATAGTTAAACATCTAAAATCTTTTATGACCATATTATCTTATTGAATCATAGTTCTTATTTATAAAAAAAATTGTGTGTGTTTTGCCCATATATTTTGGGCATGACACAATTCCACTACCAATGCCACTCCTTGTGTATGTTTTAGTCATCATTGAAAGATTTAAAGAATTATAAATAAACACAAATTACAATTTACAGATACGAATAACATTTAAACCCTAAATGTATTTCTAATTTTTAAATTTTCAAGTGACCTAGCCACTAGAAAGTAAATAACATAGGTGTACAATGCACAATAAATTGGAAATTAAACCCTAAATTCTACAACCAATACTAGTTGCTAAACTATAAGTAAAAAATATGTTTAGGATCTTACGTGGAAATTTGAAACTCTAATTAATAATTATTATCTGTGACACTATGAGTTATCTAAGAAGATTGCAACTTGCAAATTTTGATCTGTAACTACTTTTTGATGCTCTAATACTTTTGCTGAATCTTGGATTGGTAATTTGTGCACACTATAGAGATCTAGGATTGAATAAAGAAAAATAAACCTTACATTCTACACAAAATAAAATTTTACAAGTTGCAAAATTGATAGACTCGAGCATGTATTATATATTAATTCTAATGTACATTGTATAGTGGACAACAAGTATTATAATTATCCATGAAACTACAAATATAGAATGTTATAGTATAATCAAGATTAACTCTAGTAATTATCACTAATTTATGAAGAGTTGGTGACTCAACTTCTTTCTGAGGGCTTCTTTTCCAGAGAAATTTTGAAAAAAAATGAAGGTAGCCAAAATTGGCTTGAAATGAAACTTGATCCGTTGATCTTTGATGCTCCAACAGTGTTAGACTTTAATGTTTACATTTTATGTTACTGCACCATAGTCTATGCCAATGCCACACATCTTATTTCTCACCTGATTCATGTATGGCACATGTATTCTTTCCATAGCATTTGAGAAAGTAAGACTACTCTAGCTAAAATTAGCTTGAAATATGACTAGGGCCATTTGATATTTGTTGATTAACGGATGTGTAACATAATAAAGGATGTCAATACCACAATAGATATTAAGTATGACACATGTCCTCTTTCTAGGGAATATATGAATACAAGTTGACTGTTGCCAAAATTAACTCAAAATTCATTTGGAGTCGTTGATCTAATTTGGAGTCGTTGATCTAAGTTAATCGAATGGTGGTCAGCTTGATGCCCTATCTTGCGTGTCACTATGATATCCACCATCCATGTCCAAATTATTAGTGAATAGCCACTAGTATTACATGTATGCCATGTGTCTTCTCTCTGGAGTGATTTGGGAAAATGAGTTAAGTGTTGCCCAAATAGGCCTGAAATACATCTCGAGCTATTGATCCTTGCTCATCCAATGGTAGTGGTGGCATCCCCTTTATTATATTAACACTTGCATCATCATATTAAATTATAACTATAATACTAATTATTATTATATTATAATAATAACAAAATTTTATTGTTTAAGATACAAATTACTAATTAAAAATAAACAAAATAAATATGTTTATGTTTTATTTTAAGAAACAATTTAACTTATTTGTTTTATGTTTTTCAAAATTATTTTATGATTGAATAATAAGAAGATATTCATAAAAAAAAATAGAAATAGGAAATTAGGAATCTATGTATTTGTACATTGAATTTCAAACTAAACCATTTACATTAACACAACATTTATCTTATTTTATGCTTTTGACAATGATTAAAAAATAATTAAGGACCTAATACAATATAGTTAAGTTATTCTAATTCATATAGCATACTTAAAGTTTTAATTTAAATTTAAATGTGGTACAATATGAATAGTTGAGCATTCTTATATAGCATATTCATTAGTTATTAGAGACTAGAGATGACATGTGTCTTTTTTTTCCGGTCGCATTTATAAAAATGCTTGAGCATTCCCCACATTTGCCCAAAAATCATCTTTGGTCATTGATCTAACTTGATCAAGCAACGCTACTATGAGCATAGTGATTTCACAGTTGATCATGTTTTCCATGTGTCTTCTTTATGAGCATTTGGAAAAGCTAGTCGGTTGTTACCAAATTTGGCCTGAAAAATGTCTGAAGTCATTGATCTTTTTTCATCCAATGGTCATCATGATATCACCTTTATAATATTACTAACATAGTTCTTAAATATATTATAATATTTCTAATTTTAAAAATGAAATATTTTTTCAATGATACTTTAAATTTAATTGTAAAATAAGCCCATCCAATGGAGAGTTAAATTTGGTTGCAAAATTAACTATTGATTATGTTCCACATATTCTATTATTTTGTACTGCTACTATTGAAACCAAACATTGAAGTAAGTGTTAAGTGATTTGTTAATCAAAATTATTGTTAAATGTGAAACCTCAATATCTTAATTGTAATTCAATACCAAATGTTATATTTTATTTCTTAACAATTTAATAGAAAAATTCAAAAATGCCAAAATATTGCATAAGCATAACAATGAAATACAATTTTATATGGAACTCCAAGAAATTCATTGATATTCCTTGAAAATTACAATCTAAGGTAGGTAGACACATGTACAATGGTTGTAGTTTGATTAAACAAAATAAAAAGTGAAACCAAACTTTAGGGGAAAACCCTGGTACTACTATACTAGTCCTTGTATAAAGCATGAGACTAGACTAAGGTTGTGAATTCTTCTAGCCACAGGTTGTCTTGTGCCACTTCATCTAGGTTATACCATTTTTAGAGAAAATCCAAGCCAATTTATGCCCATTTCTTATGGTGCTTCAACTGCCCAGCAATCAGGCCCAACATAAATGGTTGTAGGGCCACATTTTGGCTAGGTTCTAGAATCTTATGGATTTCACTTGCCCAAGGGATCCCCACCCTTAATTCTACATGATCAAAAATATCAATGTCATTTCTCAAGTATTTTTCTTTAAAAATCTTCCTCATTAGAAGCAAAATGTTGACCCTTGCTTCTCCGAGGTCAAGAAGTGACACTAAGAAATGGGATGTAATGTTAGTGTTGACACATGACCTATTCTCAATCTCCAAAAACTCACATCCCCAAAGCCATTTTCATAGCATGAATAATGAAATTCACAACATGAACAACCTCATTGCAAATTGATAAGAGGTTTTCATTAGAGACATCACCTAAGAAGGCCTTTTGTTCCTCTTCCAATTTTCATGTTAGGAAAATTGGAGTGTCCATCTTGACTACAGAGTAAGGACTACCACTCTACCACACCAAGTAAACTAGACCAAAATTGAATGGGCACTAAAAGTATATGTATTACCAGACTATTAACTATGAAAAATGAGATGAGCAATGATGAAATAAGCAACTCAATTGCCTATAAATAAGTTGAGTGGATGAGAAATGGTCCCTACATATTTTTCCATCCGACTTCCAATTCAATTATTTTAAATTATTAAATCTTTACAAATCTTCAACATAAATGCAAGTTTGTGCCAAAAAAGTTGTAATGTGTGTGAAGTTGATGGAAGAGGGAATGCCACTAATAGTGGCAAGACATGTATTTACTATCCATTACAGTGGTATAGGTTGGAAGGAAACATGTCACCATTTCAGAGACTTGAACAAGGTCAAATCATTGTTCAAGATGTTTGGCTTGTAATAAACGTTCAACTATTGATATATTATCATTAGACAATAGTTTGTAAATGGATGTTACTGGTTACACGTACATATGTTGGAGATATGAAATTTTATTATAAAAATTTCCCAAAAAGCCATTGCTTCATACATCAATTCTTGCTCACATGCGACATGTGTAGTATGTACTATGTACTACTACTAACTAGTAAGTACTTACAAAATTATGATTCATACAAATTTAGAAAGTAATAATTAAATACATCATTCGATTACTATAAAATAACTAGAGCACAAAAGAAAACACCATGCCCACTAAAATATCAAATATCAACAAAAAGGGTTTTACTTTGTATTATATTCTTTGTATCTAACCCTAACTAAACTAATGATTCTTCGTGTAACACTTCTTTTATCCTTCAAAACATTCCAAAAGTGTTGAAGTTCCAATTTTGTTGTTCCATCACATTTGAAATTTGATCATCAAAATTAGTAGGGCTGAGACCCATTTCAATGAACATCACTTAGAGGTCTACCTTTTCCTGTTCCTTTTCAAGCTCTTTGATGGCATCCCAGGATTAGCAGAGAGAACCTGCAAAGCTACAATAAGCCAGTAGTAAGATCACCTTGTTCCTCATCCTCCTCCATAGTCAAATCTATTTTGACAATAGGGCTTGGATTTTTATTCAACGATGCCTCTTCCATGGGAAGTCCCCTTTTTGGCAATCAATTACTTTTCTAATAATGGCAACCATTGAGTAGGATGCCTGCAACTTAAGGAATGTCTTTCCAACCATATTCCATTATGACATAAATGCAATAGGACATTCCACATACATGTCATCCTATACAAACCTCACTTTATTATCACTCTTTTATTTCTTAGCATAATCTTTTGATAATCTAACAACTAATTTGAAAAACATATGATTGTTTTCTATTCATTGATTGATTGAGTAATCACATCATTTTCTAGCATATTTTCCAATGCATTATATATGTTTTTTCAATAGATGGGAAAAATTGCCTAATCAAAATTGTTTTTCCAATAAATGAGAAAAATCACCTAATAAAAAATATATATTTTCCAATAAATGGGAAAAATTTCCTAATGCAATATATATGTTTTTCCAATAAATGGAAAAATCACCATATACAATATATACTTTTTGTATCAAAAGGGATAAAATTGCCTCGAATTTATGAAATTCTATAATGATTAGAGAAAAATCACATCTAAGATTAAACTTTTAGTGACATCAAATTTTTTTTGAATAGAAATTAATTTCCCCTCAAAAGTAATGTCAGAGTCATCATGAATTTATATTTTTTTGGGAAGGGGGTTTCTTAAAGTTAACCTTGATAGATTGTATATTAATTGGGCTCAGATCCTATGTGAGGAGCTTACCAGTTGGATGAATTGGGCCAAGCCATTCAAGTAATTTTATATGCCTTCTTATCTCATAGATGTTTTGGCAACACATCATCTATGGCCAGGCTTGCAGTACATTGAAGACTTTGATGAAACAACAAAAGTCTATGATTTCTATCCTTGGTTGAAATTAGAGAAGAGCTATGAGAAGTTGGTAAAGGTGAATGATGCATTTACTATGAGGTTGTGCAGAGAGCTACAAGGATATCCTAAGAGGAGATTCTCACCAAAGGTAATTTCTACAATCACTTAATTTGGATGCTATTTTATTCAATTCTTGGCCTTCTCCTACATAAGAATTGGAAGATTTGATTGTTTTCCATGGAGATTGCCAAGGTATCCAGAAGATAATTAAATTTGTATTAATTGAATTGTGTAAGAAAATATTGGAAGTCAATTCTTTGTGCACATCTATTAAGAAAGTGAGAATCCCTTTCTTGGTTGTTATAGGATCATACTCATGCATATCTAAGTCATATGCAAAGAGTATGATAAAGGCCTTTGAGAGAAAGTATAAATTGAAGGATTTTGAAGTCATAAGGCTTCAATTTGATCGAGTAGATTATGTGAAGAAAAATTTGCAACTTGGCTCTAGTTACAAGCATGTACTTGATATTGAGGACTATTGGGTAGATTGTTACATTGAAGTTTAGACCTAGGAAAAGTTTCGTAGTGGCTCACTATTGAGCAAGTCAAATTATAAAAAGTGAATATCAATGTTGAGGAAATTGAAGATGATGGATTCTATATGTGGCCCTCAACATATACGAAAGAAATCAAAGACATGGCCATTGTGTCTATTGTTCATTTTTTTGCCTTCCCACCAAAATTGCCATATTTGAATTCAAATGTAGTAACATTCATATATTTGAAGTATTCAAGCTAGGGAACATAAAAATATATCTTTAAGACTTTAGGTTATATCTCATTTCATAAACTAACCACACACTTTAAATTTTTTTGTGGGATCACAACTTTCCCTTCCATAAAATCTTCCCAAATCTATGGTTGTTGCAATCTTGCTTTACCAAGAAGTACAATCTTTAGACAATGTAAGAAAGTGACGAGTGGAAACATGTACATGGTGGGCCTATTTTGGAAGGTAATAATGTAGCTAGTAGTTGTAGTTAAGGGGAAAGGAAGTCAGATGAAGTGTTTTAATCTTATGATGAAGTAATATTGTAAGATTGTAGGTGCAAATGATGAGACTGCCGAAGTGATGACAAAGAGCCAAGTTAACTGTGATCGTAGGATCATAAGGGTTAAGTGTTTACATTCCAATGTTACACTAGACTGTGACCATGAGATTGTAAGATTAGTTAGCTATATTATAACATTGCAAGGAAAGATTGAGGGTGCCATGACCAAATGACAAGGCAGATCATAAGATCATAAGGGAAAATTTGTAGGCTTTGAATGATACAAAATATTGATGTGTCGTAAGATCGTAAGAAGGGTAAAAGTAGGGCATGAGTTGATGATCATAAGATCATAGAGGTGATAGAGGGTGACTTCGACTATGAAATACATTAATCATAATATCATAGGGGCTAGGCCCCAAGCTGAAGATGATATGAGGGTTTTGACCTCATTTGACAATCGTAGGATTGTAGGACTTTGAGTTGACCATGAAGGCGTTTCACTTGTCCAAGCGAGAAAATAAAGGGATTTTTGACCAATGAAATTATAGGAAGGGTGCATGATGAAGGTTGAATATGTTTGACTCACTAATATATCTAATTTGGCAAGCATCAAGGACAATAAAGATGACTCTTTATAATTAGATTGATCTTTTGATCATCTACAACTACTTTTTTCTTTCTCTAGGCTTGGTGAATGAATTTTTTATCTTCTTGTAGCTGTGGGTTATCCATTTACCTAATCTTTAGTCATGGCCACCATTTATGTCCCTTCCATAGTTAGATATGCATATGGAAATAAGATTTTTTGTATATGGATGTGCACCTGAGAAAATCCTTCTGTATCAACATTAATGTCTCTTTGCAACTTGATAATAGTGGTTGATTTCTTGGCTTCTAGTAGAAGTTTCTCAGTTATGCTTAAATTATAAAATCAATTTTTGTACCCTTTGAAAGTGTTGATTTTTCTCTAATTCTCTAGTATTTCTTTCCATGCATACTACTGTAATTTCTTGTGCCTCTAAGCCATTATAATTCTTTGCTGTATCTCTTTCAGCTATTAACACACTGTGCAAGACTTCTTTGCCTTTGGTTAATGTTCTTGTCTATATTATGAAATTCACATTGTTTTATCTATTTTTGGCATTTGAATGATATTGAGTGAAGTTTCTTCCTATATCATTCTTTTTTTGTTTGATCTACATGTGGTTGTTAGATTAAGAAAGGTCTAAATCTATATTTTTTGAGGTTATAACTAGTTAACTGTACATTAATGGGCAGAGACAAGATCAAAAACTCTATTTTGGTGCATCACCTCCTTAGAATAGATTACGTAGTTTTCTTCTATGCATTCCTTCTCCCTTTTCCTTTGAAAAAGTAGTTAGGTGCATCCTAATAATAAAGGAAATTGACCTTCTCTAGAGACTCAAGCTCATAATTGAAGTCCCACAAGTTGGAGTTTGTTTCCATGTTTCACAAGATTTTCCTTAGGTAAAAAATTTGGACCAGGGTTCAAGATTTTGTGAAAATAGTGTATACTCTACTAGAGGGGTTTATAGTTGGAAAATAGAGATTCTAATGGATACTATCACTAAAAGAACTGACAAGTGGGTAGAGTGGAAATAAGCTAGAAGAAAGAGAATGGGTGCACTATCAGTCCATCTGCAGTCATATCTGAAGGAGCTCAAACAAAATTTGTGGCCACTTCCACTACTACAATGACTACATCCATACCTACGAGACCATAAAAATAAGTAGGTGGAGGAGGAGGTGACTAACCACTAGAAGATAAGAATGTCCAAGTAATTAACACTTGTGGAGGATGTTCTCTTTTAGACATTGGAAATCTTGGTGATGTTGAGGTATAAAAGGAAAAAGAAAAAGAGGAGTAATTAGTTGGAAAGGACTCCTCTATTGTGCTAGTGATAAACCTTGATGGAGATAGTAACCATCTAGAAGAAAATCCTCCTGATGGTGGCCCAGATGGAGATCAACTAGAACAAGTGACTTTACAATAGAAATAAGAAGGAGTCACTAATCAAGGTAATCCTCTTGCACATTATGTAACTAAGACTATCACTTTTCCATTTTCTAGCAATAAAAAGGAGATGTAGGACTAACCACTAGCCTTCCCCTTTAGGATTCATGACATGGATTAACTGCCTCCTATGTTGTATAAGTCTAGTGGTTGTATCAGACATTAATAGGTTGATCTTTTGGTGCAAAGGTAAATCTAGCTTATAACAAGTGGTATCAAAGCTTGGTCACACATTTGAATCTCCTTGGGTAACATTGAGGGGGGAATTTTTGGACTAATTATCAGCCTTCCCCTTCAAGATTCGTGACATGGCTTAATCACCTCATGTGTTGTATAAGTCTAGAGCTTGTATCGAGCATTAATAGGTTGATATTTTGGTGCAACAACAACTCTAGCTTGTAATAGGAGACCCCTCTAGTTTTGAGGAAATTATTCAATCCTTTATTACTATAGTCAACACTCAACATCCTTAACCAATTCCTAGTTGGAGGATACAATTGAGAGGAAAAGAAGAAGGGTGGAAAAGAGTGCCCCACTAAAGAGCCTAATTTCTCAGGAAATGCAACCACATCAAACCTCATCCCTAAAAGCTAAGAAGCCAAAGAATTTTACTTCCCTTTCCACTAATGTCAATATAGGGCATATGTTCATGGAGATTATTGAGCTATAGAAGGAAGGGTGAATTGAAGATCTAGTCCCACATGATTTCTAGTTGAAAGCACATGACATGAGACCTCCAATGCACAACACCATGGTGAATGTGTGGAAATATATTAATCTTAAGATTGATGATAGGTTGGAGGAGGTAATTTTGAGTAAGGAAAAATTGAAGGCCTCTAACAAAGAATTGACATATTATATAAGAGAAATTCTTAGACTCCTTGCCATTATTCCAATAGATAGTGATACCCCAATAATTTTTGATCTGACTATTGAGGAGAACATGAATTTACTTATTAATTTGAAACAAGAGATAAATTTTGGGGAAATAGCTCATGCATGGATAGGAGATCTGAGGCCCTCTCCTAATTGAGAATCTTGACAATTTTATTCTCAATGCAACTAAATTGAGAGTAATGGTGGGTACTCACCAAGTCTCTATGCAATAAAAATATGAGAAAATGAAAAAAGATTTTTCCTTGTTACAAGATATAATAGACATGAAGATTGATGTTTCCATTAGTCAAGGAATTCTCAGGACTAACAAAGAATTTTTACTTCATTGGAAGCAATCAATGAAATTTAGAAAGGAAAGCTTAGTGAAGTCTAAACAAGAATTGAGGAGTGTGTATGATTCAATTAAGAAGGTGGTCAAAAATGTCTATGTGTACCTAAAATATTTTTAAATAGAATAAAATGTGGCTCCTAAGAAACAACTAGTAGACATCAAGTAGATGAAGTAAAAGTTCCTATAATTCATTGAGGAAATGATCAATGCGGCTCATTCCCAAGATTCAAAGATTACATAGATCTCAAAAATTGATAGTACTCTAAAGAAAGCATCAGATTAGATCCAATCCAAGGTCACCACAATAGAAAAATTGATAGAAGACCATGACTACTGGGTAGTTAGAGCTGACAATGTTTATATTCCAAGTGTCAAAGAAGTCAAAATTTGATGCCATGAAAACACGTAAGGCCAAGTCTATAACAACTAAGAAGAAGAAATAATTTTAGCTAGAAGCATTACATATTCTTCTCATGATACTTCATCAGTAGTGTCACTCTTTTTATCTCTCTCTATTTCTATTGTATCAAGTTTTGGCAATTCTCCTTGCATGCATACTTTTCTAATGGATGACCATTGTCATACCTAATTTTGGCAATAACTTAGAAAATTCTTTGAAATGTAATGATGAACATAATTGAATAGACTCTAATGAGGGGCTATAAATGTAATTTTGAAAGATAAATACAAGATTGATAAACTTCATGGTGAATTCACCCCTGTAGCTGAGACTACTAAGTGAGAATGTGGGTTTAGTTTGAATGTTTGTTGTTCCTAGTTTAGATTTGCATGGAACTAAAAGATAATTGAATTTGAAGCTATTAATGTCACATTGATCTGAGTGTTAGCATTATATGTTTGTGGTATAAATAATCTAAGTGTTTTTTTTCATGTTTAGTTCCAGTTCACTTCCCCTATTTAATTACATAAATAAAGTAGCTTGCATGTTCATTTTGGTAATGAGAAGTGGGATATGTATAAAGGTAAACTAATTAGGCTATAGTGATCAAAGTGTCATTGTAGTTTGGCATGGTAATTTGAGTGTTACTTTCCTCGAATGTGCTTTGTGTTACTGGTTGCATATTTTTGTGTATGCTTACATTGGTGTGTTTTGGGATTTGAATATAAGTGAGCTGAGAGATTACTATTGGGTGATCTTGTCTAGTCAGAGTGCCACTTGAGCCCATGAATGTTCATTCTTAAGTGCACCATTAATGCATTCACTAGCTATAGCTATATAAGTAGTTGTTAGAGTAGAAGGTACTATAGAACAGTTGAAAGTAGCTTATAGTGTTCATAGTTGTGGGTGTTATGAGCTATGTAATCCACTCATCCTACCTGGGTTTATTGTGGCTATCGGTAATCTAGTTTCCCTCTCCTTCTATCTAGCTAAGAGTACACCCCTATTTAGAAGTAGGACCCCATTCATTTAAAATCATTTCAATCAGGGGAGTTGTATCTTTTAATTTAGAGGGTAGTGATAATCACCCATACACTGACCCATCTATTTCTTACAACTTGTTCCTCTACCACTTTGGGCACTAAAGAGTCAAGGTATAAATCAAATCCAAGGAGGAAAAAACTATCAACCAATAGTTTTGGTGGCTCTAATGGGTAGTGAATATAAAAAAGAGTCCTTTTTGTTGTTCAATTATATACCATCCAAGTTGCATAGTTTGTAATTTTTATAGTAGTTTTTGGCGACCTAAGAACACAATATTTTTTTTCCCTCTTACATATATTTTAGTTGTAGTTATTGGCCATGAGTAAAGATGTTGATACCTCATGAAGGACTAACTCCAATTATACAACCCAATCTTGGATTCCAAGATGAACAACAAGATATTATAGATTAGTTGCATATACTCACTTGGAGGAATAGAAAACCAACACATGAGTACAGAAGAGTGAACCTCATGCTAGAATGAGAAGAATAAAATGTTGAGAATTGGGAGAGGTTTCTTTAGAAACAAAGGTTGAGGCAAGCCTAAGAACCTATCATGAGAAGTTGAGTCATCCTAGATCCAAAGTACACCAAGAGTGTGAAGGGACATGGCCAAGTCGATACAATATATGCAGAGATAAGGAAAGCTAACTTTCCTATCTTAGAGGAACCCCTAAGAAGTGGAAGAATTCATTCCAAAGACCCTATGGTGGAAGATATATGAAAAGTTCTATTCCCAACAATCAATCCTACTTGGTAGAGATAAATAAAGTCCTCTTCTCATCTAGTTTTCAAAACTCAAGCTCTATCCATGTGCAATTCTTTATCATTACATGAAGTTTTTGCACCTACAAGTGTAACTTTATGAACTATACCTATTTTTGTACTAAGAGCCATGGAAGTACCTTGGGGTAATGCCACTAATACATTTGGTACCAAATTGCAACGGCAGTGTCGTTGCAATTTGGTACCAAATGTATTAGTGTGCAATTGGTCTTCTTCACATGGCAAAAAAAAATAATTTACAAAGAGGATCTAGGAAGAACTTCCCAAAGTTTAATGGAGATGGGAAGGTATCCATTGAAGAACACATTGCCTCATTCTTTGTGGCCTACATTGTTGTGGGCCTATAGTATGAGGATGTTGTTGTATGCATATTTGTGGAAGTACTAAATATGACATGACTAATTAGTTCTAGCACCTATCAATTCGATGTATCATTACTTGAGATGAAATGATAACAAGGTTTGAAGCATGTTTCAAGAGGGTGGATGATGAACACACTCCACTCTCTCAACTTACTCAAATCAAGAAGGAGGTGAGTGTCATAATGAGAGAATTCATTTCTAGATTCAACAAGTTGATCAATCATATCCCAACAATGAGTAGGTTGACTCCAAGAAACCATAAAATATTTTTAATTAGTGCCATGTTGCCTGATATATGTTTTAACATTAGAAGAGTTCATGTAGCTAATTTACAAGCCATCTAGAATATGGCCATAGAACTTGAAGATGATCTTATTACTACCAAGAAGTGGAAATGGGAAATCTAATCAAGAGCATCTACTAGCAGTATTTCTATTACTTATAGTAATGTAGAAGCCATGTTGAAGAAGTTATCAAATGAAGTCATTGCTTTAAAAAGGTAGATTTCTAAGCTTGGTCCTTCATTTCATTGACCTTACCAAGACATACCAAGAAAGAACCATGAAGGAAAGGTATTTCAATTGCTACCTTCTCAACAAAGGTTAGTAATTGAAGCCACCCCTAACAAGGGGAATATTTCCATGTTCCACTTAACCACATACCATGATGGTGAATCTTGTCCTAAGATGACAAGGCACATGCTAATGAGCAATGTGAATGGATTATCAATGGAGTTTTCTAAAAGTGAAGACAACTTTACTCCCAATGGCAACTCTAGAAACTTTTATCTGGAGTATGGGTCAAATTCAAAGATAGGAGGTGACAAATTTACCACCCTAGATGGAGCACACATGATAGTAATTATGAGAGGCCAAAAGAACAAGAATCCAACTACCTCTATACCTATTCATAATAATGCCTCTATGGCTACTTTGACCAAGGCTAGTGACCTTGTGCCCTTAATGTCACAAAAGGAGTAGAGTGGTAGGTCCCAATATTCATTTGATATTGTCTAGTACTACAAGGATGTTAGAATTCAAATATCTCCACTTGATTATCTTAAATCAAACCCTTCTCAATTACAAAATCTTGTTGGTTTTTGTAAAGGAGATAATTGAGATAAGGTTAATTCTAATGCAAGTGTTGATGTTAATGCTATTGTGAATTCACTTCCTTGAGAAGATCTTGTGTTACCTAAGCTATTCCAAGAAATGAATCCTTTGTTCTAGCTACCTCCTCAGGCTAGAAACCTAACCCATTCTATGTCTCCCTATTCATTAATGACCATAAGTTAAGTAATTGCATTATAGACTCTAGAGCCTCAAAAAATGTCATGCTTACCATTGTTGCAAGAGATTTACATCTACCATTAACTAAAAAATTTGGGAATTTTTATTCTATGGATGCTAAGCAAGTCCTCCTCATAGGAAAAATCAAGGATGCCCAAGTGGCCTTAGCAACTCATCCTATAAAGAGACTAAAGCTAACCATCCTAGTGGTAGACATTCTAGCTAGTTATGGTATGCTCCTAAGTCATATTTTCTACATAGACATGGGAGACATGATTAAGTTTGATTGGTCTCACACCATCATTCCAATAGGAAGAAATAAATTGAAGCTTGAACCAGAGGAGAAATCACGTTAGATGACCCTAAAATATAATTCCTTTACCAATAAATATGATTTGACAATTATATGCTATTCACAAATGCACTTTATATACAAGAAGAAATAGATTTGCTCGATGTTGAGTAAGTGTGGACACTTGCATTTTATGGAAGTTGCATGTCCATGGGTTTTGGAGCTGGTGTAGTGTTGATATCTCCTGGAGGAAGAATGACACAACTTGCATATAAGTTGGAGTTCAAGAACACCAATAATACTACTGAGTATGAATCCCTTCTCCTGGGCATAGTTGTGGTAAAGTGAAGAGAAGTGGGAATCTTAAGAGCATAGGGTGATGTGAAACTAATTGTGAAGAAAGTTAGAAATCAATACATAGTGAAGACCCATCAACTTTGTAATTACCAAAATAGAGTGTGAGATGTGATAAAAGGATTTGATGCCTTCTCCATTGTAACATTTCCAATAGAGAAGAATACAAGTGCTGATTCATTAGAAGGCTTGACATCCTTGTTTCTTCCACATCTAGATTACAAGGAACAACTTATTAGAAATTGATGCATTTTATGGCCAATATTTTGAAGGAAGCCCCAATCCATGTGAGGACTTGAAACCAAACAACAAAAAGGAGCTAGATAAGGGCATTATCCAATTAAAAGGAACAAGATTCCTCCCCATCTAGTTTCACTTGAGAAAATATTCGATAAGAATAGTGAATATGTCAGGATAGAAAGAGATAAGAAGGGAGGAACTATAAGAGGATATGTTGGAATAAACATTGGAACTGAGCTTATTCCAAAGATGATCAACATAGGAAACTATTGTATTGAAGAAGAAAGGGAAGAGATGAAGAAGCTACTTATAAGCTACCAAGAAGTTTTTTCTTGAGCTTATGAAGACTTAAAGAAATTCATGGATGGAAAGTTCAAGGAGAAAACACCCCTCAAAATATGATGCAATGCCACTTAAGAAAAAACATAGAAATTACAATCCGATGATTGAAGATGCCATCTTTAGAGAGATTAACAAGATGTTGAAGGCTAGGATTATTTATCCAATCCATCACTCAACATGGATTGTAACTATCATGCCTCTTAGGAACAAAAGGGGAGAGATAAGGATATGCATAGACTTCAAAAATCTCAACTAGGCATCCTTAAAGGACAACTATGCCCTTCCTAATGTGGACCATCTATTGTAGACCATAACCGAGTCATAAATGATGTGAATTCTTGATAGCTTCTCAAGTTTCAACCAAATAGAATTAGATGAATCTAATCAACACAAAATGACATTTACTACCCCATGGGGAATGTTTACCTACAATAGGATGCCTTTTGGTTTGATTAACATAGGAGAAACCTTTCAGTGGGCCAAGAACCTAGGATAAAATATTAGTTTTTTACATGGATGACCTTACTATCTTCTTCAAGAAAAGAGAGGATCATCTCAAGGACTTGGAGAAGGTGTTGCACTGATGCAAAGAGCATGGTATCACACTGATACAATGCTTCTTAGGAAAAAACATAGGAATTACAATCTGATGATTGAAGATGCCATCTTCAAAGAGATTAACAAGATGTTGAAGGCTAGGATTATCTATCCATTTCAACACTCATCATGGATTATAAATATCATGTCTGTTAGGAACAAAAGGGGAGAGATAAGGATATGCATAGACTTCAAAAGTCTCAACTAGGCATCCTTAAAGGACAACTATGCCCTTCCTAACATGGACCATTTATTGTATACCATAGATAAGTCATAAATGATGTGAATTCATGATAGCTTCTCAAGTTTCAACCAAATATAATTAGATGAATCTGATCAACACAAAATGACATTTACCACCCCATGGGGAATGTTTACCTACAATAGGATTCCTTTTGGTTTGATTAACATAGTAGAAACCTTTTAGTGAGCCAGGAACCTAGGATAAAATATTAGTTGTTTACATGGATGACCTTACTATCTTCTTCAAGAAAAGAGAGGATCATCTCAAGGACTTAGAGAAGGTGTTGCACTGATGCAAAGAGTATGGTATCACACTCAACCCAAAGAAGTCAAGTTTCTATATGAATGAAGGTAAGTTGCTCAGACATATACTATCACAAGAAGGCATCAAAATTGATCCAAACTAAGTCCAATGAATTGAGTAGCTCAACCTTCCATCCAGCAAGACAAGAGTAAAGTCCTTTGGCCAGGTGAATTTCTTGAGGTGTTTTTTTAAAGATTTCTCTAAGATTACAAAATGTGTCTTAGACATGATGAAGGGAAATCTAAATTTTAGACGAGTGATGCTAAAAGGAAGGCATTTGAAGACATAAAGTGTACAATTGTAAAGGCCCCTATCCTTTTGTATCTAGATTACACTAGAGAATTCATCATCTATTGTTAGGCATCAACACACACTTTTTCTGCCATCTTGATGCAAGAGGATAAGGAAGGAATTTAGGTCACCAATTACCTTGATGAGCATGCCACTCAAGGATCATGAGTTGAAGTACTCCTAGATGGAGAAACATGCATATGTAGTGGTAACAGCCCTGAAGAACTTTAGATTTTATATACTTCATTCCCATTCTATACTGCATGTGCTCGATTTAGTAGTCAGAGCATCCTCACCCAACAAGATATTAGATTCAATATTAGAGGAGTTAGGGTGGCCAAGGTACAAGAGTATGATATAGCTATCAAGATAACCAAGCTTGTGCATGGAAATGGTCTATACAGAACACTAGTAGAAAATCAAGAAAGAACTGTGACAAAGGAGATCCTAAAAGTGCTCATGGTAAGCCTAAAAGACCCTTGATTTTCAAAAAATTTGTATTTCCTTACATATGATAATTGTCAAAAGGATCTGACTACTGAAAAAAGAAGATATTTTAAGACTAAGGAAGAAAATTATGCCATCCATGATGATGTACTACATAGATGGTACTTTTTTGAGATGTGTAGATAAGGAACATCAGAAGAAACTATTAAGAGATTTTCATGATGAAGCATGCAGTGGGAATTTCTCATAGTCTATCACAACATAAAAAATATTAAGACAATGTTATTACTATCCTAGCATGTTCCAAGATGCCTATAGATGGGCAACTAATTGTGAAAAGTGTAAGATGTTTACTAGAAAACCACTACTAGTTTCTTTACCTCTCAAGCTAGTAGTGATTGAAGCCCCATTTTAGCAATTGGGATTGGATTTTATAGGCCCCATCAAACCACCATCTAGCCAAGGTCACACTCATATCTTGAATCCAACCGATTACTTCAAAAAATGGGTTAAAGCAAACAAAAAAAAGAGGATGACTTCCTAAGTGATATGTGAATTTCTAAAAGAATATATCTTTGTAAGGTTTGGAGTGTCATTGAAGTTAATCATGGAAATTGACTCCTAATTATCATCTTTGGAGATTGTGGAATTTTTCTATGATAATGATATTCAATTGGGTCATTAATTAGACTACTACCCCAAGAAAATACAAGCTGAGTCAAGCAACAAGAATTTGGTTAGCATCATGAAGAAGCTAGTCTCAGATAGCTAGAGAAGTTGGCACAAGAAATTTCACAATACATTTTGGGTAGTTAGAACCATTCTTAAAAGAGAAATTGGCATTTTAGCTTGTCCCTTCCCTTAGAGATCTCCACCTACAAGTTAATGATATTGATTGAGGACAACACTTCTATCAATGGACTAGAGAAGTACATCATGTACCTAACCTAACTACAATATGAAAGAGAAGGTCTCATAGATCGAATCACTCACCATTAGATGTGAGTGAAAGGGATATTTGATAAGAGAGTGAGACCAAGGAATGTCTTGGAATGAGACAAGGTCATAATGTGGGATAAGAGATGTGAACTCAAAGGTATGCATTCAAAAGTTGAGTCTCTTTGGAAGGGCCCATTTAAGATTGTTCAAGATAATCAACACAATGCATTAAAGCTAGCCTACCCCATTGGAGAGGTTCTTCCATATTCTTATAATGGATAGGACCTAAAATTGTATCAAATCTAAAGAGAAAGTAGGAAACCCTTGCATTGTACATAATTAGGTAGGTATGTATTTCCTTTCCTACTGTGTACATTAGTTTAGTTTTCTTTCCCTCCTTTGTTATCTTAGTTTTCTTTCTATTGTGTGTGTTTAGTTTAGTTTCCTTCTTGTTTTTATCATTCCCTTTTTGTTCTAAACCAAAGATGCTAGGTCCCTTGCTTAGGCACTTGTGTGCCTAAGTCCCCAATTAGAGCTAGTTGTTGCTAGAATTTCAATCTACCACTTTTAAGCTTCTATCTTGGAGTCAAGTTAATGCATTATGTCTAAGTCCAGGTTACCCACTAGGTAGATCTCTTCTCATCAACTACTTTAATTTTTTCTTGTGTGGGATTTTGGGATTTTCCTACTCCACTTTTTGCCTTGATCTTTCATGTGAGATTTATGCAAATTAAGTGCACATTCACCTTTAGTAGTCATAGGTTGGGAGGAATTATTGTAGAGTGTAGTCCCATGATTAGAAAAAAGATAAAAATAAAATTAGATCATCAAATTGTGCCTTAGTATGCCTCTTTTCAAAGAAGCACCTATTCAACTACTCCTTTGCCAAAATTGAAGCTCATTCAATGAGTTTCAAAACATAAAGAAAGTTGACATCCAGAAGCTAAGTGTTGAAGAAATGATGAGTGAAAAAGATAAAGAAGCATGATTTTAAATAAAATGAGTCTCTAATAGTTCTCTCAAATGAGAAAGAACTTAGTTTTAGTACTAAGTCAAAAATGCACCTCTGTGACTACTCCCGTGCATGAGTAGTCCACGAATCAATTTTCCAAGAGAGGTAGATGAAGTACATTTTTGGAAAAAGAAACAAAAAATATGTGTACAAGGACTCCATATCATGTTGATAGAATAAGGATGAGAATTGAATATGAAGAGAAAGAAAAGCATAAGAGGTCATAAAAAATAATCCATTTAAGGTGTGTTGTGAAGCCGATTCCACCATTTCTTGAAAATATGAAGCTAGGTCTATCTTATGAAAAAAATGGTTTGATTTTGCATTCTAAAGGTTTCTAGAGGAATATTGAAGAAAAATGAACTATTTATGAAGTACCTGAAAGCTAAAAATGACAGTATTTCTTTGTCATAAATCCACCTCTGCAAGTGCAATTTTGACTAATGGAGCACCCCGATAGTCACTTTTCCAAAAAGTAAAGTCATTCTTTTGGTGGTGCCTCAGTTACAAGAAGTGAATATTTTTTTAAAGATTCCCATTTTATTCTTCTTAAAGGGAAAGTAATCAATCAAAAAGTATATTAAAAAAAGATGGAAGTGAACTTCTCCACTTTTAGAAAAGTACCCCATGGATCACTTCTCCAATGGGCCAAGTTAAAACACATTCTTTTATAGTAGTTGTGTTATGAAATGGAATATTATTTTAGAGACATCAATATTATGCTTCCGAAGCCACCTAAAATAAATTAAAAGGTAAAGTATGGCAATGAGGCCAAATATTGCCTTTACTTCATGATAGTTTTTAATCACTTTGTTGATAATCTGTTTAATTTTGTCAAAACATTTGTGGACCTCTGTTTACTGAAACCTATGATAAACCTATGGGTAGATACTATGCCATCTTTTGCTAGTATTATATATATTATGCAACATTTCATTTAATTATCAAAATGTGTGTTCTTATATTTGAATTTAATTTGAAAATGCTTATTTGCAATTGTCTCTATATTATAACTAACCTGTTAGCAATGAAACTGAAAGATGATTGGAAGAATTCAAAGATGAGCACCAACAACATTCAAGGAGAAAATATTGCTAAGGTATATCCATGGTGGAGGAAAGTTTTAATGGTTCCAAAGGACATGAGAACAAGTATGGAGGAGCTATCAAGATATTGCATTCTCTGCATTTATTCCTATGACAAGCGAATGCTCAGATTTTATTATTCTAGCCTTAAACCAATATCTCTTCTTCCCACCTTGAGTTGTTATTTTCCTTCTTTCTCTCCTATGGATTTAAAGCTAGGTTATTTATTTTTCTATTATGGGAATAAGTTTCGATCTCCTATATATAGGAATCGACCCAAGTGTGTTAGCTTAGCCAGTTAGAAGAAAGAGTTTATGAGAAAAGACTATTAACTTTTACAGTGAGTTGTGTTTTTAGAGTTCTATGTTATGTAATAAATTTTTGAAATGTAATAAAATAATTTTTTGGCTTCTATCTTGTATTAGTAGTTTAGTTGAAGCTAACCAAGGGGGGCCACTTGGAAGGTGGATTAGATTAGGATAGAATAGATTTATTTTCAAGAATTCTTAGTATTATAAGTAGAAGTTGTAAGTCCCTTCCTATAGCACTGCACTTCGTGAATGTTCTTGCAACATATGTGAGAATAGTTGTAGTGGATGAATTGAGTTGGAATATTTGTTAGCCTTTCATTGTATTTCTAGTATTTGTAGAGTTAAGTGTGTTAGTTTCCTACAACAATCATGTAAGTTCTTTTCGTTGCATTTTACTTTCCTGCAACATAAGCTTAGTGACTCATTAAGAGACCTAGTGCACATACTATGCCCACCATTTCAAGTATATGTCCTTGGGTTGACAAGATTAAATGCACCTCATAGTGGAAAAAATAGTCCTTAGTTTGAATATATTGTTCCTAAGCATGGCCTAGAGCATGACTATGATACACCTATTATGAGGCAGACCATTTTTGGTGCCGTTGTTGGGGATGGTGTCAAGCTAGGAGCATTTTTGAGTCATAGCTCTTAGATAAAGTATTTTTTAGAAATTTCTAGTTTTGAAGCTTCTTTCACCAGTATGAAAAGTTTAATTGCATGCATCGAAGAGGAAGATGACGAGATGAATATGACACTTTCTTCCATGGGAGTCCATTAATTTGAAAAAAGAAATTGAAGAAGAAGAAGTTGAGTTACCTTTTGAAGACACAAGCCCTATTTTTCCCATAGCATCATCATCAAGAGCTAAACCAATAGATACAAGTGGTCTTCAACCTTTTACTAAAGTTTTGGCCAGTTTTCTTGATAACACTACTCTGAATCTACCAATTGTTAATCATCTAGTACCCAATGTCCCTTTTTAGTAGCAACCTCATAATATAATACCTCTAGTCATGGCACAACCTACTTTTTCATTTCCTCTCTCAAACCTTGTAAATACTGATAATCTCAGGAATATACCTGCAACTACCCTTCTAAAGTTTTATGGCCTTACAATCGAAGACCCTAATACTTTCTTGTTTGAGTTTGATATACTTTGTCATATTTTTTACTACAACACTGATGCTCATAAGCTTAAATTGTTTCCAGCAACATTGAAAGAATTAGCTCTATGATGGTTCATGGGCTTAGGAGCCAATGCAACAGGAAGTTGGGATGAAATGCAAACCCTATTTCTAGATAAGTACAAAGAGTATTGCAAAGCATCTAGTTCAAGAGGAGATGATGTCTTTAGGATATCCCAGAAGGAGGAAGAAACATTGGAAGACTATGTTTCACATTTCTTATATACACTACAAAAGAACCCTCAACATGTGTTATCTGAGGATTCACAAAAGCTAGGCTTTCTAAGAGGTGTGAATGATGACTGTCTAGAAGCAGTAGACCTGATGGCTAGTGGTGATGCATATCAAGCTTCCTAGGAAGACCTCAAGAAGATTTGTCAGAACTATTCATGGTCAACCATGAAGAAAGGTCGAGGACCTCATTTCACAGTCACTAAAGGAATCAGTCAAGGTATTTCAAAGTTCGAGATATCTAACCTATTGTCAGATTTCAAACAAGACATCATCAATGATGTTGCTACAAATATTGACACAATGACTGTAAAGAAGAAGTATGCAAAAGCCAAGCTACAACTAGCCGAATAGTGCTTTCTTTGCCGAAAGCAAAATAAAGATTACCAATGTAAACTGGTCGCAAGCATGGAGAACCAACATCTTCCAACTAAGTACATCAAGATAGATGGAGATGATGAACAAGTATTCTTTGTTGCTCAAAACTGACTATGGGCCCAACATCAAGGTATGCCTCAAGACCCTTTGCAAAATTCAAATTCATATGGTAATAAATGGAAAAGTTGTAATCCCCAAGGTCCTCCACAATATCAACCTAATTGGAACAATGTTGGGCAAAATAACCCACAACAATCCCAATGGCCTAAGAATTCTAAACCACCCTAGTCTAACCAATAGAGTAACCAATGGTAGAACTAATAGAACTACTGGCAAAATAGTAGAACCAATGACAACCAACCCAAGGGGATTGGAAATATACAAACCAATGGAGGGGATCTCAACAATGGCCTAACCAAAATATTGGTACTCCACAAATACCACCTCCAGTTCAACAACCTGGTCTAATGACACCACCTACAAATCTTAGACCTCAAAAGTAGACATAGTTACCTACACAACCTTAGCAAAACCCAAATAGCCAACAACCACAAAAACCCATGTATAGTGTTGATGCTCAACAGTATCCTGCTTATGCTTTGGGTGTTGTAGATATACATATAAGATCTAGTACAACTTTACCAGTGCCTAAATTTCTTGTTATAACTAAAATGCTAGACCCTCTTGCAGCATCAGGACCCTTAGTTGCTGAAACAGTTGACCCAACCAATGTTACCATGTCAACCCAAGCTCAACCAGTAGTGGAACCTCCTTTTCTAGAAAATTTATACAAAACAAACCTATATGAGCAAAGGAAAAAACTTTCGATCTTGTTGGTCAGTTGAAAAACATACATGCCCAAATACCCCTATTTCAAGCCATTAGGGATGCTTTCCTAAAGAAGCCTGGAAGGAAGAAAAAGGACCCCATCACAGTTCATGTTGTGGGACAATTGGCTGACATCATGTTAGGGAAATTGACCACACCAAAATATTCTAATCTAGGAAGTCCAGTAGTGAATGTCAGTATAAATAGTTAGTTTGTTAAAAACACTTTAATTGATCTTGGTGCTACTATAAATATCATGAACAAGGATACTATGAAGAAGTCAAAAATAGAAGGACTAAGGGCTACCCCAACAATTCTACAACTTGCAGATAGTTCTACTGTCACCCCTAATGGGATGATAGAAAACATAGTCGTAACCTTAGATTCTCTAGAATATCCTATAGAATTCATGATTTTATCCCCTAAAGTTAATCTATTTGGTTACCCTATCATCCTAGGTCAACCATGGTTAGCCAAAATTGATGCAAATATAAGTTGTAGATCAAGGAATATGACCATATCAAATGGCCAAGCAACAAAGAAATTTGATTTATACCATCCAGCCCAACCATTACCAGATTTGACTACATTTGTTTGGCTAGATTTAGGGGATGAAGAAGATGAGTTAAATTCTATAGTAAAACTCATGATTTTACATAGACAATCTTTTCTAAAATTGCAAGAGGAAGATTTAGTACTTCAGAGTATCCTTACTAACAGTTGTGTGGTAGAAAAAGATGTATCTGAAAGTTCTGTATTGGAATTAATTAGATATGAAGAATGTGATAAGAATTGTACTTTTCTTAAAGAACCTAATATTCTTCATCCACTCTTATCATGTGAATTAGAAGAAAGTCCAATCTCTGAAGTTGCTATGATAGAGTCCATCACTACTGTTGAACTGACTAAAGGTCATAATCTCCATGTTAATCCCAAATTAACACCCACACGGATGGAACAATTAAAAGAATTGATTCAAAGGAATGAAAAGGCCTTTGCATGGGACTATGCAACCATGGGATATACATCAACGAAAGCTATCTACTACTCTGTCAACCCCAGAGAAGGATAAATTCAAGCCTTAGAGAGATAGTTAAAATTGAATTGCAAAAATTGCTTGATGCTAGTTTTATTTATCCTATATCTAATAATAGATGGATGTCACCCCTAGTCATAGTGCCTAAAAAGGGAGGAAAATGGAGAATTTGTTTAGATTACAGAGAATTGAACAAGGCCACCAAAAAGGATCTCTTTCCTTTACCATTTATAGACCAAGTTCTAGACACTCTAGCTGGAAAGAAGTATTTTTCTTTTCTAGATGGGTATAGTGGTTATAACCAAATTAGTATTGTTCCTGAAGATCAAGACAAAACCACATTTAAATGTCCATGGGGTACTTTTTCATACTCTATTTTACCATTTGGTCTATGTAATGCTCTTGCAACATTCCAATGAGCAGTTATTAGCATTTTTGCTGATATATCACATGATTGTATGGAAATAGATATGGATGACTTCACAACATTTGGAGTCACTTTTGAGGAAGAAATGATGAATCTTGAAAAGGTTTTGGTAAGATATCAAGACCATAATTTGGCACTTAATAGTGAAAAGTGTTTCATGCTCATGCAGGAAGGCATGGCACTTGGTCATTTCATATCAACTGTAGGAATACAAGTGGATGCAGCTAAGATAGAGGTAATTCAAACATTGTCGATACCTACAAAATCAAAAGATGTAAGATCTTTTCTGTGTCATGCTGGATATCACAAATGTTTCACAAGAAATTTCAGCAAAATAGCTAGTCCCTTGTATAAGTTACTCACAAAAGAAGCTGAATTTAGTTGGACATTTGAATGTGATGAAGCCTTCCTACAACTTAAGAAATTTTTGACTACAGCTCCAGTTTTACAAGGCCCTGATTGGAATTTACCTTTTCACATATATACAGATGCCTCTAATTATGTCATAGGTATAGTTCTAGCACAATAATCTCAAAATATTGAAAATGCAATCTATTATATTAGCAAGAGCCTTCATGGACTAGAATTAAGCTACACAGTGATAGAAAAAGAACTGCTAGCAGCAGTTTATGCCCTGAATAAATTTTGGCATTACATAACTGGCTATTCCATATTTGTTCATACTAACCATGCAACAATTAAATATCTCATGAATAAACCCGCTATAACCAGCAGATTAGCAAGATGGTTACTGTTGTTGCAAGAATTTGATATAACTATTGTTGATAAGCCTCGAAAGGCCAATGTTGTCCCTGATTATTTATCAAGAATCCATCATGATGATACTGACACTACTTTGGTAGATGATGCATTTATTTCATATTTCTATTCAAACTCCATGGTATGCATACATTGCTAACTAGATTGTAGTTAATAAAATACCAGAACACTTTTATTGCAAGGAAAAGAAGTTGCTTGTAGAGAAAAGCTTCAATTTCTCCTGGATAGATAATCTTTTGTTTTACACTAGACCTGATCAAGTTATGAGAAGATGTATGAGAGAGGATGACACATATGATATTCTAGATGCATGTCATAATGAACCATGTAGAGGACACTTTGCAACAAAAAGAACAGCCTTGAAAATCTTGACAACTAGTTATTACTGACCTACACTTCACAAAGATGCAGCCAACTATACATGGAAGTGTGACAAGTGTCAAAGGATGGGACAACCAATAAGAATAGATAAAATGCCTCTTAATCCTCAAATGGCATTAACACCATTTGAAAAATGGAGCATGGACTTCATTGGTCCAATTGATCCTCCATCTAATGGAAAATCCCATATTCTTGTGTGCATTGATTACCTGACAAAATGGGTTGAAGTCAAGGCCATGAAGCATGCTCGTGATGAAAAAGTTGCTGAATTTTTGTATGAAGAAATTTTTACTCACTATGGTGTACCCAAAGAGCTAGTCACTAACCAAGGTTCACAATTGACCTCTAATATGATCTCAAAGTTGATAAAATAGTATAATATTAGGCACCAAAAATCCAATCCTTATCACCCTCAAGCTAATGGACAAGCAAAGGTCATAAACTATGAACTGGAGAACATCCTAACAAAAATGGTTCATCTACATCGTAGGGATTGGACTAGTAGATTACAAGAATTTGTTCGGGCTTACAGAAAAACATAGAAGACTACTATTGGATTCACATCATTTGAGCTCCTATATGGAAAGTTAGTAATGCTTCCAATTGAATTTGAATATTAAACTCTAAGGACAACATTGGCATTGGATATTGAACTTCCCGTAGCACAAAGAGAACATCTTCTACATCTTAACTCATTGGATGAAATGCACAAATACACTAAACTTATATAGAAACAAAGGAAACAATGGCATGAATCTCATATTATCAGTAAGAAATTTCAAGTTGGTGACTGGGCACTACTATATGATTCTAGATTTAAAGATATGCCAGGAAAGCTGCAAACAAGATGGCTGGGACCATATGAAATTATTCATGTCTTTGATAATGGAGCTATTCAATTAACTACCATTGATCTAGTGCCTTTCAAATTATTAGTCAATGGTCATAGACTCAGATTATATAAACAACCTCAAACAAAAGAAGACTTCCTACAATAGTTCCAATGACCCAATTCAAATACAAACAAGATAACTCTTCCTATAGTTGAAGGTGTCAACCTTCTTCCTACCGCTCTTCAACATTAGTTTCTTTGTGCATGCTCATAATAAAGACATTATGTCCACATAAAGTTCATTTTTTCATTCACTTTCTCATTCCATCTCATCTCTTTACCTTTCATCCATCCACCTCATCTCATTTCTTTACCTTCCATCCACCCACTTTCCATGTCATCAATTTCTCATGTTTTCAATAAACTCTGCAAGATGTTGACAGATGCTATCATTGATATCACTTCTGCCACCCTTTTTTTTGGTATGTGTGATGATCACTTAATAGGTATAAGGTTTTCAAATTATAATTCACTTATAGTACGCAGATTTTGTTAATTATATTTAATACTGCTTTCTTTATATGATGGCAGTGTTATGCCAGTCCCTTACCTGTACTAGGTCTGACAAGTGTGGACACTTGTCCATATTTAGTAGGGGGCAGGGAAGGTCACTAATATCCAATGGCATTTCTATTTATCTGTAAAGATTTTTCCAAATATTCATATTTCCTTTATTGATGGAATTTAATTGCTATAAGTACACAAGTGAGGTATCATACCCCTTATTTTTTAATGATTTTATTGTCAAGCTGTGATGTGACTTGTGTTTAAATTTTATGTGATCTAAACCCCATTTTTGGATGATTCTCACACATATTCATGATATACCTTCATTAAAGCCATATTATTGTGCATAACAATTTATTATGACATTAATTTGCTATTAAAACAAAGAAATGTGAGTTGAGTTTGTAAAACAAAAAATCAACTTGAATTCAAAAGCGGGAAAATAGAACAGATAGAGAAAGTGTTAAGAAAATGGGTGGATAGTTGTAGAGGAGAGAACTAGTGGAACATACTATGTTGCTCTTAGATGTAGAGGTCCTAGGAAGGTTTAATACATGAAAATGGTTAGGGTATTTCTTGAGTTTGACTGTATATGATGAAGAAGTAGCCACAAAATTCACAAGGATGTTTGATGAAGGTGAAGCTTTCGTTTGGGGTTTAACGATGATTGTAATAGAGGAACACATTGCTGAAGTAAATAGGTTGCCTACAATTGGAGAACATTATCCCAGCACACATGATGCAAGGTTAGCAAGAGTTCAATTTACTAGATTGACTGATCCTCAAATGGACATTACAAAACAAGGTTGTAAGAGAATGTCACTATTCCCGCCATACAATGAATTATCCATGCATATTATCAGGTACCTTACATGCGAAGGTAGTTTCTCACACTTACATGCACATCATTTCAAATTACTTAGTTGTATAAGTCATAATCTTTTAGTAAACATTCCAAATTTCTTGTACACTATGCTCTATATTAGTGCAGAAGAAACTTAGAAAGGAAAAGATAATTTTGTTACCCATCATGACCTGATTACATTATTGATAGAAAGGTCACTTAGGGATGTATCTCCCATGACATGGGATGAATTTGTATAAGCCAGAACTTTGCAACCCCAAGCCGCCCCTAGTGAACAACCCAATGAGGAAAATGTAGTCCCCACCAATGAGCCTACTAAACAAAATACCCAAGAAAATGTGCAAGAAACCATCCCTCTTTAAGAGATTGTACCTTTACCTATGTAAGAAACCCCAAAACCTACTTCTAGCAGAGCAAAGAGGAAATGAAAACTACAAGGAGAAATCTCTATTTAAGAAAAGGAAGAGCCAAACCCTACAGTTGTGAGACAAAAGAGAACTAATAAAAGCCCTATAGCAACTACTCCTATAGTAGAGACACCCAAAGGGAAATGTAGACAAAAGGTTGTGATACAAGAAGAAACCCCCATAAGGAGAAGCCCTAGGATGAGAGGGCAAGTTTCTAAAGATTCTACTTTGTCCAAAACATCTGCTAAGGGATCCCCTATGCAAATTGCCTCTGATCACTCTCCTCCCCATATTGAAATTATAAGTATTCCCAAAAATCCTAATGAGGAATGTAGGGATGAAATCGAAGAAAATCCAAATGATACCCCAATAGACCAACTAGGTACTTCGAGCTGTAGGAATGAAAAAGTTCCTAAGAAAGTTGATCCAAACACTACTTTAGTTCCCCATAAATCAACATGGATTATTGGTTAAATTGTAGAACATTTATGGAAGGAACAAAGGAAGAGGAAAAGAAATCATGAAGACAGTGGTTCTATTACATTGTAGAAAATCCTTTTTCAATTGTTTGGATAGCATATGTTTGCGAAGGCCTTATGGGATGAAGAGAGGAAAAAGATGAATAAAGTCATAGCATCTCAAGGTGAAGAAATCACATTTTTAAAGGAACAATTAGCAAGTCAAAAGAAACAAATGGATCATGCCCTCAAGCTGGCTGATCATGCACTTGCTTGTAGACCACCGGCAAGAGTTTATGCTTTCTGTTTAAAAGAACAATTTCTTTTGTTTCAATTAATGTTAACTCTTAAGGATATTAATATAGAGTTCAAATCAACACAAGAATTTTATGGATTATATCAAACTCTGCCACCCTGGCAACAAAATTTTCTTTGTGAATTATATGTTCATAATTTTGCTATCCCTTTGGATACTCAATGAAATCCCTTTCTCTATATAGGGGATATACATTTAAGAGTCCTCATGTCCTATATTTTCAATGAAGAAAACTATGACAGGAAGCTAAATAATTATAGGGATGAGGAAAGGATAGAACCCTTGCCTTTAAGAGCTGAGAGTAGCAAGCCAGATGAAGTTCTCAGGGATTGGTTCACATTAACTTATGGAAAGAAGAATTTGGAGTTAAAGGATAGGATCTTTGTTGCCAGATCTAAGGCTTATGTTGATTATGAGAATTTTCCCTACTTTGCTTTCTAGAGAGCTATGACTTGTCCTAGGAGTAGATGGGCTAGATTGCCCGAATCACTTAAAAAGTCAGAACCACATAGTCCCATCAACTTGGAGGCAACACTTGATAGGGTTCTAAAGTATCTAGACTTAGGGAAGTAGGCCAGACTAGAATTGTGGTATCACCTAACCATGCAACCTCCATTGCTCCTGTGGCCTTTATATGACATTAATGCCGATAGACTTGACAAGCTATAAGAAGATGACAGAAGGGAAGTGTGGGAAAGAACAAGAGGATTTTACTATAACTTCAAGTGTAGTAGGAAAGCAAGGACTGAGATTGGAGATTTTAGGTCATTAACAAGAAAGTGCAATTCTTGTGGACAAGCATTAGTTTAGTAGGGGGCAGATGATGAGGCCAAATATTACCTTTATTTCATGATAGTTTTTAAATACTTTGTTTAATTTTGTCAAAACATTTGTGGACCTATGTATATCAAAACCTATGATAAACCTATGGGTGGATACTATGCCATCTTTTGCTAGTATTATATATATTATGCCACATTTCATATAATTATCAAAATGTATTTTCTTATATTTGAATTTAATTTGAAAATGCTTAATTGTACTTGTCTTTGTATTATAACTAACCTATTAGAAATGAAGTTGGAAGATGATTGGAAGAATTCAAAGATAAGCACCAACAACATTTGAGGAGAAAAGAATGCTAAGGTGTAGCCATGGTGGAGGAAAGTTGTAATAGTTCCAAAGGACACGACAGCAAGTATGGAGGAGCTATCAAGACTTATTGGATTCTCTACATTTATTCCTATGGTGAGTAGATATTTAGACTTCATTATTCCCACCTTAAACTGTTATCTCTTCTTCTCGCCTTGAGTTGTTATTTTCCTTCTTTCTCTCCTATGAATTTAAAGCTAGGTTATTTACTTTTATACTATGGGAATAAGTGTTGATCTCCTATGTATAGGAATTGACTTAAGTGTGTTAGTTTATCTAGTTAGAAGAAAGAGTTTATGAGAACAAACTGTTGACTTTTATAGTGAGTTATGTTTTTACAGTTCTGTGTTATGTAATGAATTTATGAAATGTAATGAAATAAGTTTTTGGCTTCTATCTTGTGTTAGTAGTTTAGTTGAAGCCAACCAAGGGGCCCACTTGGAAGGTGGATTAAATTAGGATAGAATAGATTTATTTTCAAGCATTCTTAGTATTGTAAGTAGAAGTTGTAAGTCCCTTCTTGTAGCATTGCACTTCGTGAATGTTCCTGAAACATATGTGAGAATGGTTGTAGTGGATGAACTGAGTTGGAATATTTGCTAGCCTTTCATTGTATTTCCAGTATTTTTAGAGTTAAGTGTGTTAGTTTCCTATAGCAATAGTGTAAGTTCTTTTTCTTGCATTTTACTTTTTTGTAGCATAAGCTTAGTGACTCATTAAGAGACCTAGTGCACATATTGTGCCAACCATTTCAAGCATACGTCCTTGGGTTGACAAGATTAAATGCACCTCATAGTGGGAAAAGTAGTCCCAAGTTTGAATATATTATTCCTAAGCATGGCCCAAAACATGACTATGATACACCTATTGTGAGGTGAACCATATGGAGATTTCAAAAAAGTAGAAAATGAGTTCTCGATTGCCGAAGTAGAAGCTTGGTTGCTCTGATCCCAATAAAGGCAAAATGACATGTTTTTCAAGTCATTGGGAAAGTAATGAAGGAGCTATGACCCTAAATTTTTGAAAAGAAGTATGAGAGGAAAAAAAAAAGGTGAAGCTTCCTTCCTGACTAAGCTAAAAAGAATTATTTTCTTATGAGTCGTATTCTCCCATCAAGAGCTTCTTCTTCGAAAGCTACTATACGACATAGAATACAAAGTGTGTCTTCTCCACTACTCTAGAGTTTAAAAATTAAATCTTATGAAATTTATTGTATGGTTTCCTATTAAATCCAAATTTGATACAAATTAAGTCTAATGGAGTCATGAACTCATTGCATTAATTGCAAATATGCTCATTATGCTCCTAAAGGTCATGTCTAGCATAACTATTTGCTCTTCACTCGTGTAACATTGGAAATTTGAGAAGAAAAATTCAAATTCAAAAATTGTAAAGATCAGATTTTTGGTAAGTTCACTTCTTCTTGTGCAATGGGAACAATTCATGTTGATTGTGATTTCTCTTACATTGTGTGATTATATGCAGCTAATGGTTGGGAGAATTGGTGGTAGTGATTGTTTGCCTAGTCTTGAGAGTGAGCTAAAGAATTATAAAGATACATCCTTTAGGTTTTAAAATCTAAAAGACTTGCATAGAAGGTTAAATACCTACCCTATTCCTCCCATCACTCAGAAACTCAAGGAGAGTGGGCTAGTGGAGTCTATTGGATTCCCTATGGTAGTTTAAGCTCCTGAATTAGTTTTAGAGTGCATAGATCAATATGATGTGAAGAAAAAGTAGATCAAAATTCCAAATGAGTCTGTCTTTCTCACACTCAATAAAGGTCTCATGCAAAGTGCATTTGGCATCCTAGATATAGCCAAATATTGTGACATAGACTTTGGCTCATCTACCTCTATGTATAATGAGAAAAAGACCTTAAGGGAAGGTGATATATTGACAACCTAGTTCTAGCCACGTAAGATAAAGAAGGAAAAAGTTCCTAAGACCCTATTTGGAACTAGCCTAAAGAGGGAAATTGTAGTCATCTTGGCCCTGCTACTGAGGCTAAAAGGATATAAGGAAGTCCTTAACTTTATTGAGCACCATTTCTTTCTGGTGCAAGTAGTTTGTGTTGATAGATAGTATATTGATTGTGCTTAGATCCTATGTGATGAGCTTTCTATTTGGATGAATTAAGCTAATGAATTCAATTAGTTCTATATGTCTTCTTATCTCATATATGTTTGGGAAACACATCATCTATGGCTATAGACCTATTGTGCATTGAAGACTTTGATGAAACAACAAAACTCTATGATTTCTATACTTGCCTACAATTAGAGAAGAGCTATGAGGAGTTAATATAGGTGAAAAATGCCTTTACTATGAGGTTGTGCAAAGAGCTACAAGGATATTCTAAGAGGAGATTCTCACTAGAGGCAATTTTTGTGGTCACTTAATTTGGGTGTTGTTTTATTTAATTCCCATCCTTCTCCTACATAAGAACTAAAAGATTTGATAGCTTCCCATGGAGATAGCCAAGGTATCTACAATAAAAAATTTTGCTAAATAAATTGTGTAGGAAAATATTGGAAGTTAGTACTTTGTGTACAACTATTAAGAAAGTGAGAATCCCTTTCATAGTTGTTATAAGATCATACTCACATGCATATAGGTTAGATGAAAAGAATCTGATAAAGGGATTTGAGAGCAAGTATAAATTGAAGGATTTTAAAGTCACAAGGCCTAAATTTGATCTAATAGATTATGTGAAGAATAATTTGCAACTTGGCTCTAGTTACAAGCATGTGCTTGATATTGAGGACTACTAGGTGGATTTTTACATTGAAGTGCAAACCTAGGAAATGTTTTGGTCAAGGGTCACTATTGAGAAAGTCAAATTATATAAAGTGAATGTCAATGTTGAGGACATTGAGGATAATGGATCATATATGAGATCCTTAACATATGAGAAAGAAATAAAAGACACTTCCACTATGTCTACTTCACCAGAGGGTCTTATAGCTGAAAAAATAGAGATTTTGATAGATATTATCATCAAAAGGTTTGAGAAGTTGGTAGAGTGGACAAGAGCTATAAAAAAGAGAATGAGTGATATCAGTTCATGTGTAGGTGTATTTGGAGGAGCTCAAACAAAATATATGACCAATTCTACTACTGCAATGACTACATCCACATATATGTGTCCATCACAATCAGTAGATGGAGGAGGAGGTGACCAACCTCTAGAAGAAAAGATTTTCCAAGTAACTCCCACTTGTGGAGGAGGTTCTCTACTAGACAGTGGAAACATTGGTGACATAGAGGTAGATAAGGAAAAAGAAAAAGAGGAGAAATTAGTTGGAAAGGACTCCTCTACTGTACTAGTGATCAACCTTGATGGAGATAGTAACCATCTTGAAGAAAACCCTCTTGATGGAAACCCATATAGAGATCAAAAAGCACAAATGACTCCATAGTAGCAACAATAAGGAGGCACTAATGAAGGTAATCCTCCTACATATTCTGTAACTAAGACTATCACTTTTCCATTTTTTATTAGGAAGAAGTATACCCCTCTGATTACAAGGAAATTATTTGATCCTTCAACGTTACAGTAAATACTCAACAACCTCACAACCAATTCCTAGTTGGAGGATAAAGTTGAGAGGAAAAGGAGAAGGGTGGAGGAGAGTGCCCCACCAAATAACCTAATTGCCAAGGAAATATAACCATATAATCCCTCATCCTAGAAAGCTAAGTATCTAAAGACTTTGGCTACCCTTGCCACTAATTTCAATATGAGGCATATGTTCATGGAGATTGTTGAGCCAGGGAAGGAAGGGAACATTGAAGACCTAGCCCCAAAATATTTCCAATTGAAGACACATGACATGGACCCTCCAATACATGACACCATGTTGAATGTGTGGAAATATATAAATGTTAATATTGAGGATAGGTTGGAGGAGATGATGTTGGCTAAGGTGACATTGAAGGCCTTTAACAAATAATTGATAGATTATATCAAAGCAATTATTAGATCGCTTGTCATTATTCTAGAAGATAGTGCTACCTTGAGCAAGTTTGATCCTACTGCCAAGAAGAAAAATAATTTACTTGTTAAGTAGCATTAGGAGAGACATTTTGGGTAAATAGGCTATGCATGGATAGAAGATTTGAATATTTAATGCCCTCCCCTAATTGAGAATCTTGGAAATTTGATTCTTGACGTGACTAAATTGAGAGAGACAATGGCTACTCACCAAGTCTCTATGTAATCAAAGGCTAAGAAGATAACAGAGGATTTGTCCTTTTTGCAAGATATAATATAAATGAATATTGATGTTGCCATTAGTCATGGGATTCTCAAGACTAGAAAATAATCATTTCTTCTTTGGAAGCAATCAATGGAGTTCAAGAAGGAAAGCTTGGTGAAATCTTAACAAGAACTTAGGAGTATGTATGAATCACTAAAGAAAGTGGTCCAAAATATCTACATGTTCCTATAATATTTGCACAGAGAATCGAACATGGCTCCTAACAAATAACTAGTAGACATTGAGCAAAAGAAGTCAAAGTTTCTATACAATCTACCGATTTCCAAGATTCAAAGATTTTGGAGCTGTGAATAATAAATAGTACTCTAAATCAAGCATTAGACAAGCTCCAATCCAAGGTCACCACAATAGGAAAATTGATAGAATACCATGACTACTGGATAGTCAGGGTGGACAATCTTTATATTCTAGGTGTCAAAGAAGTCAAAATACTACTTGATACCATGAAAGAACATAAGGCCAAGTCTATAATGCCTAAGAATAAGAACTAATTTAGATCCAAAAGCATTACAAATTCTTCTCATGATACTTCATTATAAGTGTACTCTCTTTATCTCTCTTTTTCTATTATAGCCACTTTTGACAATTCTCCTCTCATGCATACTTTTTTAATGGATGACTATTGCCATACCTAATTTTGGAAATAACTCTACAACTCCTCTAAAATATAATGATGAATTTAACTATTTAGACTCTAATGAGGGACTATAAATGTAATTTTGAAAGATGAATACATGATCAAAAAAATTCTTGGTGAATTCACCCCTATAGCTAAGATTATTGAGTAAGAATTTGGGTTTAATTTTAATTTTTTTTGTTCCTAGTTTAGATTTTCATGGAAGTGAAATACAATTGAATTTTAAGTTTTTAATGTCACATTGATCTAGGTTCTAGTGTTTTATGTTAGCGGTATAAACAATTAGAGTGTTTTTTTCATGTTCAGTTTTGGTTCACTTCCCTTGTTTCATTGCATAATTAAAGTAGCTTGTATGTTCATTTTAGTAATGAGAAGTGGGATATGTATAATGTTAATTTGATCAAGCTATAGTGATTTTAGTGTCAATTTAGTTTGGTGGGGTAATCAAAGTGTTACTTTCCTTGAAGGTGCCTTTTTTTCTTTTTACTAGTTGTATCTTTTAGTGTAGACTTGAATTTGTGTGTTTTAATACTTCAATATAAGTATGATTTGAAATTACTATTGGGTGATCTTGTCTAGTTAAAGAGTGACTTGGTCCCATGAATGTTCATTCTTAATTGCACCATTCTTTCATTTGGTAGCTATAGTTTTAGAAGTAGTTGTTAGAGTGAAAGCTAGTGTAGACAAGCTGAAAGTGGCTTATAATGATCACAATTTTTGGTCTTATAAGCTATCTAATCCACTCATTCTTCCTAGATTTCTTGTGGCTATAGGTAACCTAGTTTTCTTCTCTTTCTCTCTAGTTAAGAGCACACCCCTATTTATAAGTAGGACCCCATTCATTGAAAATCCTTTCACTCAAGGGAGTTGTACCTTTCAATTCAAAAGGCAATGATATTACTCATACATCAACCCATCTGTTGCTTACATCTTGTTCCTTTAACACTTTGGGCACTAAAGAGTTAAGGTATTAATCAAATCTGAGAAGGGATAAACTATCAAAAAACATTATGAAAATTTATTCTAATCTTACTTCTTTCTCATGTACTTCTCTCTTAGAAAATGATACTTTATAACTATATTCTTTTTCTTTGAATGAATTATTGGGTTCTTTGAAATATTTATATAACTAATATTATTGCAATGTATCACAATAGGTTCAATTACTTTCTCATGTATTCCTTATAGTATTTTCTTGATCCAAATTACTTGCTGATAGTTAATTATATTAGGAACATAATTAGCTTCAATTGTAGATTATGAAATATAGTTCTATTTCTTGCTTGCCCACAAAACCAATTTATTTCCAGATAGAAATATCCTCCACTTTTACTCTATCTATCACTAACATTGCCAAACTAATCAAAATCTATATATTCTATTGGATCAAAATATCCTTGTTTTTTATATCATAAAGCAAAATCTTCAGTTTCTTTTAGATATCTGAATATCTTTTTTACAACTATCATCTATAAATCCTCTGGGTTTAATGAAAATATTTTAACTATTCCAAATGGATGTGTTGTGTTTAGTTTTCTATTAATGACATACTATGACTTACCTATCACAAATATTTCATTCACCTCTTTAGAATCATTTTCCTTAAAAAGTTTACAAACAATTATCATAGGTGTACCTACAGGTCTTGAATCTTCCATGCCAAACATTTTCAAAATCTCTTTGATATATTTAAAATGAATTATGTAGATACCTCTTTTCATTTTTTGTATTTGAAATTCAATAAAGAATTTGATCTATCCTATCTTATGCATCTCAAATTCCTTTCTTATTTGATCAGAAAATGATACACTCACTAACTTATTTCCTCCAAATATTATATCATAAATTAATATCCTATAACTTTCAAATATGCCTTTATATTATCACTTGTTCTTGCAAAACCAATATTAATTAGATAAGATTGTGGGATTTCATACCATGCTCTTGGTGCTTGCTTCAAACTAGATAATGCCTTATGTAATTTTCAAACCAAATCCTTTCCTTTTTCTTCAAAAATTCCTTTAGTTTGTTATATGTATACATCTTCTTATAGTATTCCATCTAGAAAAGAAGATTTCACATCCATTTGATAGACATTTAATCCTTTGTACTTTTCATATGCTACTAGTATTCTGACTCCTTCCAATATTGCAAGAGGTGCAAAAGTCTCACCATAATCCAATCCTTCCTCTTGAACATATCCTTTGTAAAGTAGCCTTGCTTTATTCCTTATCACTTCTCCATTCTCATTTAACTTATTCCCAAAACTCCATTTAGTAGGTCTATCACATTTTGTTTCGCAAGGTTTGGGTACTAATGACCTAGTCATGTTCTTCTCAATCTCCTCAATTTCTTCATTCATTTATTTCATCCAACCATAATCTTTTAAAGCATCTTTCGATATTTTAGGTTCAACATTCAATATAAAATAGTTTACCTAGCTCTTAACTGACTTCTAGTTAATATTCCTTCTTTTATATCAAATAAAATATTATTAATCCTTATATTTCTTGGGGTTATTGGTTCCACATTCTAAATTCCTTCATTTTATTCATCAACTTCAATCTGATTGTTATTCACTAGTTGAGCATTGTTTTCTCTTGCATTTACTTGTGTTTCAATTTACTAGTCAATATTATATAGGTTTACTATATCCTTCTAGTTTCTTCATGTTCTTCATTTTTATTTGAAAACTCATTGACTTTTACACTTGTACTTTCAAATATCTTTTTAGTCCTCTTATTTAAGCATTTATAAGATTTTCTTTTATTAGAGTAACCAAGAAATATTCCTTCATCACCTTTAGTATCAAAATTTCCATTAATTTTATCTTTCTGATATAAAATTTACTACCAAATACTTTGAAATAACTCAAATTAGGTGTATGTACATACTAAAGTTCAGAGGGTGTCTTTTTTGTACCTTTTATGAGTTGTTCCTAGTTTAGTGTGTAGACAATAATACTCACCGCCTCTCTCCAAAACTTTGGTGCCACTCTTTTCTATTTTAATAATGTTCTTGTACATTACACAATGGATCTATTTTTCCTTTCAAAAATTCTATTTTTTTCTGGTGTCCTTGGTGATGTTAATTATCTTTTGATTCCATGTTCATCACAATATTCATTAAAATCTTGTGAAATACATTTACCTCCTCTATTAGATCTAAGATATTTCAGTGCGTTGCCTATTTATTTTTTGAACTCTTTCCTTATACATCTTAAACATATGAAAGGCATACAATTTAACTTTCAAAAACATCAAAAACATCAAAATCCTTGAATAGTCATCAAAAATTATTATGAAGTATTTTTCACCATGATAACTTTTAGGACCAATTGGACAACATAAATCAATGTATGCAAGGTCTATAATGTTTTCACAAGAGTAGACCTTATTGGTAAAGCTTGAACTAGTCATTTTCCATAACTGGCATTCCTCACACATTTTATTTTCAAGTTTAACCAGATTAGGTATTCCTCTAAAACTTTTCTTCTTGCTAACAAATACTTTTGTGAAATTAAGCACTATCCAAAAGAAGTATTTATTTTGAAAAGGTTACCTTTTGTCTATTCATTGATAGCAATTAATTCACTCGATATTCTTGGTATCTTGCATTTTCTATTACTAAACTCATATCTAAATCCTTTATAGTTTAACTGAGATACACTTAATATGTTGTAATTTAAGTTTCCTACCCAATAAACATCATTATAGGTAAAATTATTAGTCAAAGTAATAGAACCTTTACTTTTGATAGCATACGGTGAACCATTTCCAAAACTAACTATGCCTCTATCACATTCCTAAATTGAGATGGACTTGTTTTTATCTCCATTCATATCGTGTGTGCATATATTCTTAATAATCTAGGCATCATAACTATTTATGATTTGAATTAATGCTTTTTCTTCACTGTCTTTAGCATTATTAGTAGAGGGGACTTCCTTCACACCAAAAAATACTATTTCCTTATCATTGTCATTCCACAAGATTTATAGTCATCATCTTCATCATCTTCAATTATGTATAATGATTTTTTTCTTTTATCCTTGAAGTTCTAGAATTTGTTGAATATGTCATTCTTTCATCCTAATTATCCTTCTTGGATTTGTTTCGATATATGTGAGAAATTTGTTTCTTTTATCCTTGAAGTTCTATAATTTGTTGAATATGTCATTCTTTCATCCTAATTATCCTTCTTGGCTTTGTTTTGATATATGTGAGAAACATGACCTATATATCTGCAATTCCAAAAAGAAAGAGGACTTTTTCCTGTGTATCTTCCTTTCCCTTTAGGATACCTCTTAGCTATTAAAGATTCATGTTCTTCCAATTATTTCTCTCCAATAGTCAAACAATCATTAATAATCTAGACTATAAGCAACAAACTTTCCTTTCCTAGAGGAACTTGTGTTTAGAGTAGCTTGAAAAGAATTTTCTATTCTAGATAGACTATTGTCACAATTACTCAATTCAAATGTAGTAAGTTCCCCAACTAAAGAATCTAATATGATTTTATTAGGATCAGTTGATCTTAGTTCTTGAATAGAAATTTTTTTAATTGCATACCTATGTGTAAGGGTTATGAGAACTTTACTTAAAACTTCTTCATCTGCAAGTCTCCCCTTAACTTCTCTCATAGTATAAATAATCTCCTTTATCCTTATATTGTACTGATCAATGTTTTCACCATCCTACATCTTCATTTACTCATATTTTCCTCTAAGAGTATCAACCTTATCTTTCAATAATGTTCATTAACTCCATGTACTTTCAATAATTTTTTCCAAGTGTCCTTAGCCATGGTCATGCCTTTGATGTCAATATATTTTGTGTTATTCAAAGAACTTGCAATATCTATCATTACTGAGTTGTGAACCAATCATTTTCTTTTATCATTTATCGTAAGGGTACATTTTGGTGGTACATATCTTTTAGTAAGGTATCCAACAAAAAGTATTTGGAAGTCTTGACATGCAACTTCATCTTGCTCACTCATGTGTCAAAATCATCCTTAGCTTTTATGAACTCGAGTGCATTCTTCCTATACATTTTGAGATCTTTACTTTTAGCTATTTAAGCTTCCTAAATTAGGGAACCAAATCTCTAATACCAATTGTAAGTATAGGATTGAGTACTAACAATAGGGGTAAATATGTAATCACCAACCCAATAAACTTAAGGCTTAATAAAACTTGTCAATCTGACTAACCTTTAACCTCTGAAACTTCCTATCAACACAATAGGTAAACTAAAATTTAAAGTAACGTGGAACATATGAAAAAAAATCCATCTTGTCATAACACTAGATATATTTATGGAAACTAGATTAAGGTAAAAACCATGGTGTGAGTATGATGCTCACAAATATTTGTACTCTTCTAGAATATGCTCTATTAGGAGCCTATCCAATTAAGGGTTACAACAACACTATTAGGTACCACCCAATTAAGGGATTTCTCTAGAGACCCTATTAGAGTCTTATACTCTATTAGGAGTAACCTTGTTAGAGGATTTTAAACACTCTTTTGAGAATGCCACTTTGTTAAGGGATTTTTTTAAGATCTATTAAGATTTCCTAATCAAGGTTATTTTTTCTAAAATGATTAGAGAGTAACATATAATAATAATCTATAAATTTGCACTACTTCTTCTAGATCAGATCCAATGAATCTTTGTAACACATCAACATATCATACATGATCCTCTATATCAATCACAATCAACTCTATGTCTTCTTCTATGATTGCGGCCTTCTCCAACATTCTTCTCTTCTATGATAACAATTTATTTTTCCTTCCTTAAGTGTAATCCCTTCAATAATAAACCTTTAACCTAAATCCAATGATCTAGATTTAGCATGATGGATCTAACAATTCCTTCTTTCTTTTTCTCTGATCATGTCATCTTGCATTTGATCTTTACCTTGAAATTCACTCCAACTCCATAAGCTATTTTGACCTTGTAGAAAATTCTTGAAGGATATTGTTCAAATGTATTACCTCAATCTTTTTGTCATCAATTATTTCCTTGAATCATGCACCAACCTTCCCTCTATATAATACAAATAATCTTTTTGTATACCAATTCAAATCTTATGATCACACCTTGAATCTTCACTAATTGTTCTTCACTCACTAACATGTCTTATTTGCTTAACTATTTATCTCTTATTCCTCTATACCTATTCATGAAATTCATCTATTCATTTTCCTATTTATAGACTAGACTTAGTTTATTGATAAGACCTTGTTTACCTATTCATCTGTCTAGTTTACCTATTTAACTTTTCTGACAACATGAATTCAAACTGATCAAATCACATTTACCTATAAACCTTATAGGGTGCTATCCTATAAAAATTATCTTAAAACCATCATGAAGCATACCCAAGAATAGATTCAACCACTTCCTATACAATTTTGAAGAAACATTCAAACCATTTGAATTCTAATCAATGACTATCTCAACATTTACCCTATTTGATTCCTATCTCTATAACTCACTCAAATCCTTACATAAATAGGTGTTATCATAGGCTTAGCATCTATACACATTACTTGACATTTATGTATGATAGAATCACCTAAATCATTCTACAACTTACGCTTTCTCTAATATGTATGTGGTAACATGTCAAAACACTTAGTCAAATAACTTGAAATAAATGATTATAATGTAATTGATTATCTTATCATTAATTTATGTTTTGATCTGTGTCACATCATCATCAACATTATGCCAACAATATCTCATCATATGGTAAATTCAAAAGACTTAACAACTTAGGTATAGCACCAATTTATTAATATGATATACTAACATATCTATTTCAACCTACAAAAAACAAAATAAGAAACATATTATCATAAATAAAACACACAAATAAATGCATGCAAATTGAAAAATATTCCAAGCTTTTGTTGCTTCTCTTTACTTTGTTGAGATGTAGCTCTTAGTTGTGATTTGGGAAACACCCTAACTTAAAACTTTGAGAAAATGATAAAATGGTATGATAGCAAAGGACTATGGTTGATAATTGGATAGATATTTGATGCATAAATTCATGATGAAAACTTGTAGAAGTTTGATTCAAAATTGAGAAAGATAAAGGGGGAGAGGGGGAGAGAGATATGAAGAAATGATGGTTTCTTATATAGAAAATCATGATTGAAATGGATGAATTAAGGAGAAGACATTAGTAAGAGAAATTAGTTTTTTTCTAATTTAAAACTAGTAAAATAAAACATAAAATCTGAAGATATTTTCAATTTTCAGAGAGAAAGTTTCCAAAAATGGAAACGAGTTATTTTTTTTCTAATTTTAAAGAATATTTGATTTTTAGAAAAAGTGATTGTCCAATTTGTGAGGATTTTTAATTATTAGAATTGATAATTCCTAATAACTTTTTTTCTTCATATTTTAGAAGATTTAATTGAATTAAAAATTCTTTTAAATTTGAAAGATGGAATTAAGTAAAATTAAATAGAATTAATAGGAAATTAAAATTGAGAGAGAATAAGTAAAAATGAACTTAAATTAATTTTCATAATTAATTTAATTAAGAGGAATGGATTAGCTAACTTAAATTATTAATGATAATTATTTAAGTTATATGATTTTAGAGATGATTTTTAATTGGATTACGGTAAAAATGAGTTTGAAGGGGACCCAAAATCTCATACAAAAACCTAAAAACTAAATAATCTAGCTAAAAGTCCTACGAGGTTTTACAAGGAATTGGAACATACAAGTATGACAACAAGCCAAAAAAAATAGGTTTTACAAGGATTGGAAACCTAAAAGTAGTCAAATATATTGACAAAAAGCTAGGAAATAAAAATTGGTAGACATTCAACAGTAAGAGCCAAGATCGAAAACCTCAACCATCAACCAAAACTAGAAAATTTAAGAGAAAAATTACACTATCTCTTTCATTTCCTTAGTAAATTATTTACTAGTATTAACAACCTCCTAAAGGTGGTCTTCGATAGTCAAACAAGGAGAAACTTTAATAGCCCTTTCATGCTTTGCTTTGTTCTCTTTCTTGGGCCACCAATCAACTAGGCAACCATAAGGGAAATGATTTCCAAATTTCTTCTCCTTCCAATACTCGTCACCACCATGCATGGGCTAGAGGTAACCATGTCCATTTTTTGTCCCCTATCTTAACCAGTTACTTGAAACTTGCTTCATAAGCCATGAGTTTCTCTAGGATGTTCCCAAATTTACTTTCTAACTCAATTCTTTTGGTTTTATGAGTTTCTCTAGGATATTCTTTTACTTTCTAACATTTTTGCTCAGGGAGAAGATCTCATTGTAAAGCCAAGAATCAACTTGAAGAGAGGCATCCACCTTTAGTTTGGCTTTTTGGAGGAACAAAATTCTGCCACTGGCCTTCACCTCTTCATCATCCCCATCAACAATGTTTTCCTCGGGATAATCTATGTCCTCTTGGTCATCTTCAAGCACTAACTTTCTCTCCCTAGCTGAGGCCTCTTTCTCATCTTCAACCTTCTAATCCACATCATCAATTTTTGTCTCATGAGTAATAGGAGGAGTTTTCATATCTCTTTTATCAGTTATGGTGTCCATAGGATGCCCCTTCTCATGACTAGCTTTAGGGATTAGTAGATTCTCATTAGATTTCATGTCTTTGTCCATAGAGGGGTTCAAAGACTCATTATGTTCCTTCATTTCCAAAATTGAAGAACACACATTACTTCTCATGCCACTAGATTTATTTGAGGAATCACCTTGATTACAAGAATAAACTTCATTGCTTGAACTATAATATCCATTCTCTATCTCCCTCTCCTCTTCCTTGTCATTCTTCTTCTCCAAAGTACCCTTGTCATCCTCTGAGACTTCTTCAAGTCTGACATCCATCTTACTTATCTTAACTCTACCTTCCTTCTTGCTCTTCTTATTTTCTTCTTCTTCACAGATTCCTCATCACCTTCTGAGTCGCTATTTGACTCCATTTCCATTCCCCCCCCCCCCCCCAACTTATCTCCTTACTCTTCACATTTTGAGTCTATTTTTTTGTACTTGATTTATCTAGAGTGTTGCTCCCCAAATTTTGCTTTCTTTTCCCCTCCAAAGGGGATGACTTCGCAACATTCTCTTTACAATATTCTTCATTAATAGAATTAGCCCTTCATGAAGGATGAGCCTACTCCCCCTTTTTTCCTATGAGAGATAAAGCTATTTAATAGGGAAATGGTCCAAATAAAAGGGAAAATAAACCTTATCCTTGTATTTGAAATGATTCAAAAAAATACAGTGGAAATTATGCACATGCTTTGACCACCCATCTAGAATGAAGTACTCATGAATGCATTTAGAGATTGATTTTAATTAATTAATAAAAATTAATTAATTAATTAAGATGATTAATTAAATAAACTCATCAATTTAATTAATTTAGGAGAAATGATTAAATAATGCAAAGATTCAATTTTTAGAAGAAATACGTTGATTAATTAATTATTAAAGAAATATTGACTAATAGTAGAATTATTAGTGCATTAAATTTAAACTTGCAAGTAAGTCCATTTTTCAATGTCTACATATATATCATAAAATAATTCAACCAATCAACAACTTTAATTAGTTATGCCAACACAAACCTCCTTATATACTAGTTTTTGGGGTCAAAAACATAGTTGGCTGACCTAGGAACCAAATAAAAAAAATTGAGAGACCGAAGAAACTTCAAGCCCTAGGATTAACATCCCTCGAAGAAGACTTTGAACTTGGGTTGACCTATTCTAGAATACATCAACCTATTCTTGAGGGGGTTCCAAAATGTGAAGAGCTTCCATTTTAAGATGGTACAATATCAATAATAATGTAGTTCAATAGTCAACAAGGAAGATTGACAACATTAACACTAAGGAAGATTTTGATTTGTTGCAAGAGGTAGAGAAAAGATTGATAGAAATCATAGATGAAATGTAGGAAATCCAACAAGTTAGAAAATAACTTTTAGAAGTAATTTACATGTGCAATTGAAGTACATGAAACTCCCTCTATTTGGGGAAGTAAATACCATAATTAGAAAATTTAAACAAGTGTTTCCAGTCTTTATTACCTATTCTTAGTAATTCATTTCATACTCTTTTATTCATTAAAATTATTCCTGAGCATGCAACCTAGTTTTTGGTAAAAGTGACATTTAAAAAAAAATTTAGTCATTATCATGGTTAAGATGGAAAGGAAGGGAAATTGTATCATGATTTAACTCATTCTTTTTCCTATAAAAATATATGTAGGTGACCAACTTATTACTATAGTCAAACTAAAGTTACCTAAAATTATAGGGCACGATTTCGGGTCAAAATGATCCCTTTTTATAGTTGTAAACATGTTAACATGAAATTAACATGTAATATAATAACTTAGGATTAGTTTCAACTATTAAATATAAACTTTAAATTTTGTTACACCTATACATAATACCCAAAAACCCTAGTAATTATGAGTTTGAAAATTCCAAAGTTGTAAACTCTATAAAAAGTCAATCTTGGATTGTAATAATGGTTAAGTTCTTTTCCATCAGAAGATAAATGTATTTTGGTGTTGCAATCTTGGTGTGATACTTCTGCTAATATTGTGAATCAATTATTTATTTCTAAATTCAAGATCCAATGTGTGTTCTATTGCTAAATTTATTTGTCTTCAATAAGTTAGTATTAATTCTGATTTATTCAATTGTGGTGGTTATTTAATGGAGTTTATCAAAGTTCTTATTTGTTAAAAGATGGATTTATCTCACATGTGTGCATGAATAAGAATCATTGTGTGATTTAATGTATCTTAAAAATTATTATTTTAATATCCATAGATTATTGCATTTGGGTATTCTGACTTGTGGAGTTTTAATCTATACTATTTGAAGTTTCAAAGATCATATTTCTTATTTACAATGCAAGTTGAAAATTTTCATGGTTAATGTCTACAGAAGTTGAGTTTTAGTAATTTTCATAAATCTAATGTTGATTTCCACAAGAATTGAATTATAGTGATTTTTATAAAGTCTCTTATTGCCCCATATTAGCAATCAAAATTTGATATTTAGAATAGTCATTAATGCATAAATCATATTGTTAGGATTTTATTTCATACAAGTTTTAGCTGCCATTATTATAAGAAATCCAAAAAAAGTCAATACAAATTTCCAACTCTTGCTTAATGAACTAGTAAAGGCCTCCTTGTGTTTTCACATATATCTTTACTTACCTCCCCATGTAATTGTAATCCCAATCATTGAGAATCTTTGGAGTAATTTTTATCATCCTTTCAAGACAAGAAATTGATTTCTTATCTCTACCATTACATCGTGCTAACATGATGGTCAATAATTTTCCCTTTGAAATAATAAATGCTAATAAAACTATAAAATGACATTTTATTTTAAGTGATATCATTCCTTTAAATGCAGATGAACATATAATCATAAATGCATGTCATTTCATATCTTCAAATGCCAATTTATGTTGATAATCCAATGCCTAGATCAAAATGAACACATATACACCATATTTAGACCTTTTTTAAAATATTAATTTAATCTCTTTTAAATATTTAATTAGTATTTACACTGCAAAATCCAATTCAATAATAAATAGTAGATTTAATAAGTAATCACTTCTTTTTCAACCCTAGTTATTCCTAAGTGCACCAACCAATATTCAAGCACTTTTTCATCATTCAAAAATAATATAATAATCTATTAAAAATCACTTAATCCAAAACTAATCATTAAATTGTAAAATCATTAAATTAAACATAAACTTGTAATTTTAATGAAATTCCTATGGAATACATATAAACAAAAAGACACTTTTAATGGGGTATCCACATAAGGTCAGGGTCATTAGTGTTTGTTGGAAGTTTATTGGAAAACTGGGATACTAAGAGGGGGGTGAATTAGGATCACTAGAACTTTTAACTTTCAAAACAACTTTACTGAATTCACCACTTCCATCTCATATCTAGATCATGCATAAAATAACCTTAAACTTCAAATGCTGTAATAAATCTAACTATGCATCACATCCATTAACATGAAAATGTAAACACATAACACAAAAGATTTTGGCTACCTGAAAACCCTCCAAGGTGAATGTGAAACTCGGGTAGGGATGACATCCACAAATCTTCACTACTGTAGTAACAAAGTTAGCCTGTTAGGGATACAAATTTGATCACTTTCGATGATCTACCTCGTGAGAGGTCTTCCCTATTAAGAGATTTACAAGACTATTAGGTCTACCTTGATTTTAGGATTTAAAACTCACAATGAAGTAAGCAATCTATTAAGAGATTTACATAGGCCTATTATGACCACTCTATTAAGATATTTACCTCGATTCACTTGCCAAAATGATTCAGTACCCAATCCTTCAGTTTTCACTTACAATGCTAATTATAAATTGTCTCTTTCCAATCTCTAATATGATCTCCTATTTGATATATCTTTGCTTTTCTCTTCACTACTTCACTAGGTCACTATACTCTATTACTTCACAAATTTTCTTGTAGCCTCCAAAACCTAACTTCTTTGTATAATCACTCATAGTACTTCACATACACTCACATCTCTAATAAACTAGGGTTTGGATTTGTCCTTATAAATACATCTGTAGAGTCTTCTAGAATAAAGTCAATGATCTAGATATTTCCCTTTTTGTCCTCTTCATTTGATTAGTTATCATTTCTTCATAGGGATCAATGATCCATATGAAAATGTGTAACAACCTTTGTAACAAACTCTACAATCATTAAATGTTATTTACATGTTGGCTCAAAATGGTTTACCTACAAGTTTGTTCCATTTTAGACATTCTTGTACAAACTATGTTACTCGACACATACTATATCTAATGCTCCCTCATAACTAATCTTCTTACTGATACTCACCCTCAAATAGCTCGATACCTTGTGTATGAATCAACATCCACTTTCTTTATTTTTCTCAACATTCATCAAACTCTGCCCACATAGGAATACTCAATGACCATATACTTTCTCAGCTCATATAGAGCTTGACATATACAAGATTATTTACAAGTCTTTACAAATACATGAATATATGTATATAGAGTGACTCAGTCATAGTGATGATTGACCAACTCTACCTTCTATATGACTAAGTGTGTGACACTAATAGACAACAAAATAAAGAGAGATCTCCAACATTATTGTATAGTGGTCTCCAAATGCACTAATACAAATCTTGTCAAATATAAACCACACTCATTTGAGCATTATAAGGCTAGTCTTAGGAATATTGGCCAATATATCATCTTTGAAAACCACCAATGGGGAAATAGGCAAGCTCATAACTTTGGAGCTAGGTGATTTTGATGCTTGATACCTCCCCATATTGACAAAATAACTAAAGCGCATATGCATAAACTACAACTTCATCCCTCTTCATACAAACTCATAGAACAAGATTCATAAGAATAATAGCAAAAACATAATAATAACCAAAATAATATTAGATATATGGATTAGTATATAAATAAATTGTAAATGTGTAAATAACCATCATCATATACCATCATGATATCTACTGGAATACACATCATCTATGCATCATTATTAGTAACCAACACTAAACATTTCAATTATAAACTTACACTAATTGCATCATTTATCATAAAAAATTATTAAATAATGTTGATGCCATTAATCATCATTAAAACATCATATTGTAATCCATCGAAGACTAGACCAACAACTTTGCAAAGGCTATAACTACTCTTCAATTTCGTATTTTGGCTAGGAACCTTCAAAATTTGGTTTGAAGGTGATTCAAACAACATTGTGAGATGTTTGAAAGGCTCAATTGATCCTTAATGGAATATCTTGAACATTATTTCCAATGCTTTGGACATTCTTAATTCATTGGAAAGTAAGCATATATTCCATATCTATAGGGAACTAAACATTATTACAGATTGATTATCCAATGTGGTAGTTAGATCAGATATACATATGACATGGCATCATGAAGTTGACCTCTAGTTGAGGTAAAATATCTCATTCATTATGATAAAAACCATGGTAAAGAAGGAGTTCTTGGAAATAATTAATTTCAATTTATGAAGTAAATTTTTTATGATAACATAGAAACCGATATGTCCTCATAGTAGACATGGTAATTATTACCACTTTCCTTTGCACTCTTTTTGGGTTGTCTTTCTTGTGTTTTTTTTATAAGATCATGAGGCTTTGGGAGATTTTGGAGTCAAGAATCCTCACCCCTTTTATGAAATAGCTGTGTCAAGGTAATCCTTTTGTGGCTACACTCTTTCACAAGAATTTGGTTGAGGGTTCCCTTGTTATTTGAGGTAGGAAATTATTGTGAATAAGGAGCTTATTTCCCAAGTTATCACTATTTTGAATTCAGGGAAGAAGTATTATAGGGATATAAAAATATTTGATATGGCTATGAATATTTTCCCTATGGATAAAGAGGAGAGAAGGGCTTTAGTGAAAATGGGTAAACCCTACTACACCCCCAATTCTATTAAGAAGATTTGGAGAATTGTCCTTACAAACATTATGCAATATGTAACTCTTGATGGTCATTTCTCTAGGGTGTGTACCTACCACTTTAAATTATTAAATCACTTCTTTCATAACAAGAAAGTGTTTATCCCCTATTATATTTTTACTTGTCTAAACACTAGCATTAATGGGATCCAAACATAGGAGGTAACCAATCTTCCTATCCATGATGGATTGATGGTCATCATTTATGATTACCTCAAAGCTAGTATGGTTGGGCCTTTCACCCAAGTTACCTCCTATTCTAGAAATGAAATAGAAGCTTTTGAGTCCTTTGATGATGATCAATTCTCTGATACTAAGGTTAGTGGGTATTGTAGTGAATAGAAAGATAATAGTACCTATCCTCAACTTGAATTTCCAAAAGGAATGATCTAAATTGATTAAGCACAAGAAAGTAATCAATGCACAAATGGATATGCAATGGAGAATAGGGATAAAGGAGATCCTATGGTCTTGCTATTTTGAAAAATAATGTGTTTAAATATTGAATAGATAAAAGACAAATACTTGAAATATGTTAAATTTGGAAAATGTTGATTTTTGGTGTTTGTGTATAGTTTCAGGGAACACTACAACCTATTCTGGACTAGAAATGTTGAGATGGAGAAAAGCTAAAAAAAATTTTGTCCTTTTGAAGGGAGCTCAAATTTGACCCTAGTAGCGGAGCAAAATCTTACCCTAGGGCACAATTATACCTTGAAAAGTCAACCTTGACTGGCATTGCTTTGACAAAATTATTGTTTGTAGATCCAACAAGTTCAATGAAAAGGGTATCAAAATTTTCTCTTTAATTTGTTGTTCCACACTTGTATCTAAAAGAAAAAGGGTTTTGTTATTTTTATGGGGGGTTATCCTTGGTCAAACCTTAGTTTGGATTCATCCTTGAAATGTAATTGAAATTGTAATATGTATAAACAAAGTAAATGGAACTATTCACCTTGCTTATGTTGAAATCCTTATGGAGGATTCAAATCCTTGAACCCACAAGTACAAAAGCTCCAAATGAATGTAGACATTTATGTAGGATGTCTCAAATCAATGGCATTAGATCTTCAACACCAATCTTGAATGTATCTTTGTATAGGAAAAGGCTTGGATGAATATGGATGGAGAAATCTTCAACAAGAGGTTTCCATAGAGATTGAATCCTTCAATAGCTAACAATGGTCCTCCTTGATGAATTGGATGCTTGAACAATTGAATGCTTCATAGATAGTATATCTTCACATCATAAAACAATTGATGTAAAAAGGTAATGGTTCATCCAATATCATAATGCGTCTAAGAGAAAAATGAGAGGACGAGGCTTCCTTATATAGAGATCTAGGGAACAAAGTCCTAGAGAAGGCTGACATGGGAGCATTAAATCCCAATTCACCTTAACCCTTAGAAATGGACCTTGATTAAATGTAATTTAAGAGTCTACCATTCCAAAACCTAAAATAGCTGACCTAGAAGCGAGAAAATTAAACTTTCTAAAGCCCAATGTCCTAAAACTCCTAGAAATTGAAAAATGGATCTAGGGTCAGGGAAGAGGTGGACCCTACCCTAGGTCAGGGTCAAGCTTGTCCTTGACCTAGGTCAAGGTTGAGGTTGACCTAGAAACTCAAAGTCCTTTGTTTCATAGAGAAAGTTGTCAGAAATAGGTTGGAAATGGAGAGAGAGGGAGAAGGAGAATGGGGGAAAAAAAACCAAATCCATGCAAAGACCCAATCAAGGTGCTTGACACAACCCCAAACCACTTACTTGGAGGGATAAACACTCTTAATATGGAAGTGCTTCCATTTTAAGATGATACATTTAGTCCCCACTTTAGCAAGAGTATGGAATTAATGCATACTCTTGGTAAAGTAGATCGTAATGAAAAGATAATCTTATTAAAATAAATAAGGGACAAAGAGATCCTCAAGCCCCCAAAGACTCAAGTTTTTGTCAAATATAAGATCACAATAAGAGAAACATCTCTAGAAACAATAAAAAAAAAACTAGTGTGATTATCTCACCCAGTGAAAACTTATGTCTCATTGTGAACCACACAAGGAAACTGTGCAACTAAAAAGATGGAATTGAACTGCTTAGTGAATGTGGCTACTCACTAGTTAACCTATTAAGGATTTACCTTGAAGAATATTCTATTCAATAAGAGTAAAACCAAAAATAAAAAGAGATTCAATCTCAAGGATACCTTTGACCTTAAGGGATCAAAATGTATTTGAAACTAGAGGGATACAGAGATCCTAAAATATAAACACATGCTTTAAGGATTAGTCACTAATCCAAAAAGGGGGGAAAAAGTATCTTGAAAAATAATATAGATGTTTTGAAAAGTGTGTGTGTGCAAGAAGTCAACAAAGTGTATGCCCCCACATTAAAGTCATTTCTAACACTTTAACAGGAGCAATGGCTTTGATAGAAACATAAAAAACTCCGTTGATTACATTTCCACTATGAGATGCCCTCAAATTAAGACAAATCAAGGGAAATAGTACATAAACATACAAAGAAAACATAAGGGATCTACCTACTACGGGGTTAGTATGATCATAAGATTATATATATATATATATATATATATATATATATATATATATATATATATATATATATATATATATATATATATATATATATATATATATAATATTATTGCAAATTAATTGACATCATTCCCCAAAGAAAGTAGAACTATAATCACAAATGAGGAAAGATCACATAGAAATACAAAGGAGAATCTTTTCAGACCATGACCTAGAGACCAAAAAGAATCAGTGCTACCAAGTCGTGAACCAATGTAGATTTACACAAGGAAGCATGTACACACAATAGCATGAGTACAACGTAACATGGAACACCATATATAAGAATATAGATACATATAGAAGAATAATACAATAGGTGTGATTTTTTTATCACCTTGCACTTATAGAGCAACAAAGATCATATAAAATAATCTAACAACATTTAGAAAAAACATCACAAGAGAAGCACAATAAAATAGGCAAACACAAAAAAGGCTACCATGAAGGACTAGCCAATCAAGCCTTCCACCTACTCTCCCCATCCCATTGTATATCATTTAGGGAAGGTGGATAAATCACAAGAGGGACTATATCCAACATAGTAGGAATGATAGCCAGTTCCAAATAAGGATCCTCTTGAGAATCACAATGTACAATACTAGGTGTAAGTGTCAATTGTGAGGAAAGCATATTAGGTAAATCAATGTCAATGTAAATAGTTTCATATTCATCACTAACATCATTAATATCATCAAGAGTATCTTCTTCATCAGATTTATCAAAATAGGATCTACGATACAAATAGAATCATCAGAATCATGCATCTTAACATCATGTATAGTTTTAAGCAAAGAAGCTAAAGATTTATGAGCTTTAGCTTTAGTGTGATGCTTTTTACGACATTCATTTAGCAAATCTATTATGTTTTGTCTTTCTTGAATTTTTTTGTGAACTAGGAGGAACAATTACTAGATCCTTCATAGGTTCTATTGGAGGATTAATAGGATTATTAGTAGATTGACAAGAAATAGGAGCTTGATTGATAGATATAGAAGCTATAGACAAAAGAGGTATGGAAGGTGCAGGAAAAATACCATGGTTAAGATCCATATGAAGTGAACTTTACTCAAGAATCCTATGATGCTTATAGGCTTGATATGAACAAAAAAGATGACCAGGTCAAAAAGGACATGAATTCGGTAATGAAGGTTTAAAGAAGTCAATGGTAGAAAAATCCATGGGCTTAGAAGTATGATATAAACTATGATTAACCATCTTCACTTCTTCATCATAAACAAACTTAAGACATTTATAAATAGCTGAAGCAACAACATGCATGACATTTAACCATGGTAAACCAAGATTAACTTGAAACTGATTAGAAGTAGGAACAACAAAAAAGATATTGCTCACAATTTTTCCACAAAATTCAACTAGTAAATTAATAGAACCAAATGATGGATAAAGAAAACCATTACAAGTTTGAATCCACACATCCGATGTATCATAAAATCATGTTACAAACCTTTCATAAAAATATTTTCTTCTATAATCAACTAAATAAGGAGGTAGAATCAACAAGAAAACCACAAGTGGTTATCTCAACAATCTTAGCATAAATATAAAGGGGCCATCATGAGCTTTAATAATATTAGAATCCTCAAAGGTAATCAAAAGTTCCCGAGGTCATTTTTGAAAAAAGTTGTCGCGGTTTAGGTTGAGGTTTCAATTTAGGCTTAGGTTTTAGTTGAGATTGAGCTAAAACTTGAGATTGAAGTGGAGGTTGAGGTGGGGATATAGATTGAACCACATGCTCCATTTGATTAACAACATGATTAAGATCATCCATCTTTGAATCATAGATAATATCAATAGAAGATGGTTGAGCAATACTATTAGTATCATGTGTAGATAAAGGATTCATATAAATTTGTAGATTTTGACTAGTAATCATATTAGCAGTTAAAAAACCATTCATTTAATAGAATGTAAATATTCAAAAAGAGGAGTAAATGTACAATTTAATCAAAAAGCAGTAGATGCAGAAGTGGCATTGCGAGATACAACAACAACTCGATCAAAAACTTCATTTTCTTATTTATTTATTTTGATATAGTTGTTGAATTTTTGAACTTTATTTGGATTAGGAGTAACATCACTTTTATCAATAGGAATAGGATCCATTAGAGTGGTGCTCTCACATTGACTCACTTGTAATTGATAATGATGAAGCACTGCACAAAGTTGTTGTAATGAAGTAAATTCAGTAAGAAAAATCTTATCTCTAATATCCTTTTGCAAATTTGAAATAAACATATGTTGAATATCAATATCAAGAATATGATAGAAAATTAGAGCATGAAAATTTTTAAATCTACTAATAAATTTAGTCAATTTTTCTTTAGAATTTTGATTAAAATGAATCAAATTAGTCAACGACACTTGTAGGCCAATGTTGTTTTGAAATTGTTGAATAAAAGAATTGCAAAGTTGAGGAAATGAATTAATAGAATAAGGTTTCAAGTAGGGTATTTTTTGGTGGCTAATAATAGCTAATTGGCTAATTTTAGGAAATTTTGGCTAATAATCTAGTTCTTAAAAATATTGAAAATCACCACATTTTTATTAAATTTAGTTATAAAAATATTTAAATAGTTAAAGATTTGCCAATTAATAATAGAAATTATTTTTCATTTTTCAAAATAATGTAAGAGTCACCAATATTTTTATATCTCTTTTTCAAGGGGGGTTGCTTAAAGTTTACCTTGGTTTCAAGGAATAAAACCATTGTAAAACCTTGTCACAAAACGTTTGAGAAAACAACTTGGCTAAAATGCTATGATTATGACCATGATCACTACAAAGGATTTTAAATGTTTTAACATGATGAACAATGTCTCCCTCACCATTATTATTCTCAAGATGAGGCATATTGACTTGCTAAGGAATGAGAGTATGAATGAAATCTTGAGACAAATGACTTCCCATGTCACAAGTAGGAATACTAAACTTGTTTTGAGTCAAGGATGCAAGTTGTTTCTGTAAAGATGACACAATTTGAGCCAAACTTATAATTGTTGAATCATGAGAGGAAATAGGAGGAATAACAACATTAGATACACTAGGTAAAGTGTAAGAAGCTACATGAATGAAAGACACAACTAGAGGAACACTAGGAACCATAGTTGACAGATGAGTAGAATAAGTAAAAGGAACTGTAGGACTAGAAAATGGGCTAAAAGCATAACATACTATGAGAAAATCACAAACTCAATCAACATGTATTAGCACCCACTAGTCTACCATGAAAGCCAAACTAAACAAAAGAAAGCAAACATAATCAAAAACTCCCTTTTCTGTTTGTAGCTCCCATGTCCTTCTTTCTTCTCCAAATGATTGTAGCTCCAATTTGCCTATAGTGCACACAAGATTGAAGAAAAAGCTTATGATAGGGATAAATCCATGAGAACACTTTAAGTGTGATTTTATTGTGAGAGTGAGAATGCAAAATGCAAATTAGTAGACTCAAAAACTCAAAGATCCAAGGACTCAAGACTTAAGCATTCTAGATTCAAAGACTCAAGGACCCAAAATGAGAGAAAGAGTGTCCATTTTATAATTTTCATGTAGGGTGAGAGCATTGGATTTGTCACCCACAGACATGTGATGTGGCAAGAGATTCCTATGACACATATGACGAAATATGTCAAAAGTAGGATTCTATGACACATGAAAGTCAAATTTGGAAGAGAATCTATGACACGTCATAAGATTCGTCAACCCACTTAAAACCAAGAATCTATGATGAATAAGCCAAATAGGGACATGCGTAAGAGGTACTAAAATTTGATTATGACAAGTCTCAGCCAAGTGTCAAAGGAGAATCCATGAGGTGTCACATCCAAGTGTCATGATGATGAAATATTTTATGGAATATTTGAATTAAAAATCCTTTTATTCCACAAACTAAGAATTAGTAGAAAATAGAAATAATGATGGAAAATAGAACTTAGGAAATTGTAAATTTCCATGGTTTGCAGATAATGAATCAATTAATTAATAAAATTAATTAATTGAGTATGATAATTAGGAAGAATAATTAGTGAGAATAATAGAATTAAATTATGGGTTATTTAATCCTATAGAGAAAATTAGTAGATAATTGGCCAAATTGATTAAATGAATGCGACTATACCCTTTGATGAAAATGTAATGATGATAACTAGGGAATAAGATGATGACCAGTAGATCAAAGCCATGATCAAATTGATTGATAGATTGAAATTGATAACATGCCAAGGAAACATGACATGAATTGGTTGATACATAACATTTAACTGACATTGTAAATGCTACAAGATTGAAATTGATTGATAAGGTTTGATCATAATAACATCAATGAACATTGTCAATGTTATTAAAATGGTTGATGATACCATGATCTGACATTGAAAGCCTCAACAATGTCAAATATTGGATGACATGAATGATATTTTGACCTAGCACTGAGAGCCATGACAGTACTAAGGTCATATTGATAAGATTGATAAGTTGATAGGTTTCTAAGACACTAAAAGCCACAACAATGCCTAGGAGCGGATAAATGATGATTGATTTGAGATGTTTGATATGTTTTGGGTTGATTAGGATTGATTCTGAGTGATTTAAAGTTGATTTGATATGATTTTGAGTTGATTTGATATGATTCTGAGTTGATATGAAATTGATGTGAAAGGGGATACAAATGACAAAATATGGTCAATCTGGCCAAAAGATCGAAGTTAGTAGAATGAGAAAATGGGACAAATTAGTATGAAGAAGTGATTAAGTCGTAGATGTGAACCATTTTTGAGCATCTGCATTTTGCCCCTCTTTGATACAATGTGATTTAGAGCGTTGTATCAAAGAATAACTGATGAGAAAGCCACAACATGCCCCAGTAGGGATGATATATATGGGTTCCCCCTCAAAAAATTGACTAAGATAAGCATATGATAAGTCAATTTATTGACAACAAGAAGACAAAACCATAGCAACTGACGAAATGAAAATCAAAGCTAAAATGTGAAAGTTATGAGGCCTAGAGTGTAGACCCGAAACTATGCGTGCATGCCCAAAATGATGGAAAGATGTCATAAAATGAGGGAAATCATCAAAAATGGTCTTATTTGGTCAAAGATGATGAGACAAATGTTAGACTAAGGTTGAACCAGGTGGAAAGCCATAGAAAGTTGATTGATAGCGTAGGATGATGCAAGAATGCATGAATGCAAGATGAAGATGATTTGGTGAATCAGAAGACATGATCATGGTGATGGAGAATGAGATGATGAAGAAAGATGAGATGAGGAGATGTTAGTATGATGGAAAGACTTTTGCTTCTAGAAAGTGCACTATATGTCAAATGAGCTTTATTTTGATATGGCAAATGGAATGCAATGCATCATGGCATAAAGGGCCAGAGCGCAAATGCAAGCCTTTTGCGTAAACAAGCACAATGCAAATAGAGAATGACCTTGTCCTTCCTGAGGCATATGTACATGCCCCAGAATCTCAAAGGTACATTGTAATAGACAAAAATGGAAAAAGATGACCATGAACCATCCTGGCCACTCTCATAGATCAATTTATATCATCGAGTAGCATAGGGACATGATCAAAGAAAAAACAAAGAAAAAATAAATCACTCACTAAACAACGTGAGCCAACAGCTATTCTTGTCCATTATTACATTCTTGTTAATGTTTTAGGTGTGTAGATAGTGTTTGACATGTTGATAATGTGATAGTTCTAGTTGTGGATTCAGTTGATAAGTTCATAGTGATCTGTTGGATTGATTGTTGGTTCACATTGCCCGAATATTGTGATTGGCATTGAAGTGTAGTGCTTTGGATTTTAGTCTACAAAGTGCAAGTGTTTATGCAAAAGGGGTGGTTATCCATAGTGAAAATGTTCAAGGTTTATTACAAATTTTTGACGGGTTTTGTGATTTTTAGGGTTTTTGAGGATATTTGATGTTTTTGCATGACTAGTTTCTTCAGGACATTTTATGATTTTTAGGGTTTATTTCAGGACATTTTATGATTTTTAGTGATTTTTTCAAGATCGTATTTGAATTTTTAGGATTTTTTCAAGATATTATGTGATTTTTAGTGATTTTCTCAAGACATTTTATGATTTTTAGGGATTTTTTCAGGATCGTATAAGCATAAACAAGTGTTAGCTCCAATCCGTTATGCAATAGGTCTAATGGATAAAAAGAACTTAGGGATATGCCCCCAGTTCAAATTCAAACTCATGTACCATGTAGGTAATATGCCCCCAGAAAAGACACAAACTATGTACAAAGGTCAATGACAGAGTGTGTGTGCGGATTGGTGATGCTTAGGCAAGGTAACAAAGGACATTAACTAGTTTGTGATCCATGATAAGGGACCAAGGATGTCTTGTAATATGAAGGGTATGATCAAGGAATGACAGAGGGGGAAAAGACCAGATGGAATCCTGATAGATCGAGGAGCAATAACTGATTACACATGGTGCCAGTTTGCCAGGTTTTCACCATGGTACTTGCCCAAAGCGCCTGTTTGCCAGGTTTTCACTTTTGGACAAAATTTTTCTCTTGACTCAAATTTTCGTGCCAAGATGCTTGTTTGCCAGGTTTTCATCAAGGCATCCATTTTTTTTTGACTTTTTTCACTTTTTTCTTTGCTTTTTTCATGACTTTTTGCTATTTTTTTGATATTTTTTCAGAACTTTTAGATGGAATCAAGAATGTCACTGACAAATGCTAAGAAGATATCTATTGTTGGTGCTGCTAGCTAATGAGCTTTGTATCCATGACTAACCATAATTATGGAGGATTTATTCTGAGTCTGTAGCTAAAATCAAACCACTAGAAAGGCCTCGAGAGATACCATTGTATACCGTATGTAAGATAATGTTTATCTCTTGCGAATCAAGGCATCTAAGGATAATTGGGTCAATAGAAGTGTCATGTGGGATGTCACTGATGATGACATATGCAAAGGCTTGTTGGATAAAGGACTGATTTTGGTTATTGGACGAAGTAGGTAGTTGGATTTGGGGATAAACAAAGGGATATAAGGGAGGGTTAGGAGGGTTGAGACCAATGACCTTCAGCATGAATGCTGATTGAGAGAGCTCCAAAAGACTTTGTGGCATGTTGAACATTGGAACACTGATATTCATGGCATCATATTTTTCATTTGGTATCCTTGGGAGCTTCTTAGCTTTTGATTTTTTATGGTCTAATGGTGCCTTTCAGTTTTCATCAAGAGACCTATGCTTGTTATTTCTTTCTCTTTTTTCTTTGTAACTAGAAGGTGGAGTAGGCTCCCCAAAGTATGCCAATGTGTTCTCTTTAGAAGAAATTGATTCTTTATGATCTTCAATCATAATTCCTTCAAATTCTATTATGAAAGTGTCATCATCGTCGAATTGATCAAAAATTGGTGGTCCACGTTGGTCCCAATCCAAAGGTTTAGGATAACTTGAGGAGATGTCATCATCAGTGTTGAATGGGCTTTGGTTGAAGGTAGATATATGGGTAATTGATTCAACTGGGTCATTGGGGTTATGCTTAGAGGCTAGGGGATTGTTGGTTTTAAGTGGGATATCCTCAGATGCCTTTTCATCGTTTGAAACATCCATAGTCTTACATGTAGGTACCGTGGTACTAGGATGACCTATTCATAATGATTTAAATCCAAGCCCCAAACTAGGAGGTTGTCCTTCTATATTGATAGGTTCAATGATTCCTTGTTTCTGAGATCCAAGACCACTATAGCCATCATAGCCTTGTTTTTGCATGATGGTAAACCCAAGTCCATACTTGCTAGGAGATATCAAAGTGGGTTATCATTCTTCTTTTGCTTTCTCAATACATACAGATGTATTCTCAATGATAGAAGTATCATTCTTTATACTAATGGGAGAAAGTGGTGACTCCCTAATGTGAGAGACTTAAGACATAAAGTACTCTCCACACCCATTGTCTTCAATCTTCATCTTTTCCTTGGCTTTACTGAGCAGTATATCAGCATCCACATACTTAGAGGGGTTTGTGGGTTGTGCTTCATTGCTTGTTGGGATTTGGAATGCAGTAGCATCTCTTAGATTAGCACAAAATTGGAAAGGATCTGGATCACCGAGGATCGTAACCTCTATGTTGTGATAGGAAAACTTCAAACATTGATGATATGTAGAAGGGACTGCTTTCATAGAATGAAGCCAAGGGCGTCCTAGTATCATGTTACAATTAATTTCTATATCTAGGACATGGAACAATGTATCTTCAATAGCTAGACCAACTCTGATAGGTAATGTGATGATGCCCTTGGAGAAGCGTTCACCATCATCATAAGCTTTTATTGTGATTCTTTGAGATGGATCCACATCATCTTCAGAATAACCCAAATTGTTGACAACCTTAAGAGTACAGATGTTCAGTCCTGCTCCTCCATCTATTAAGACACGTCTAACTTTGGCATTATGGATGAAGACTTCGAGATAAAGGGGATCATTATGGTTAGGTTTGTCCTTAGGAATATCACGGGGTGAAAAAGTGATATGTTGTGATGCGGATAGGTTACCAACCATGGCTTGGAAATGGGCAACATCAATGTTATCTGGGACTACTGACTCTTTAAGGGCTTGATCCAAGATCTTTTGGTGTTGGGGGGATGCACGCAGTAGCTCCAAAATGGATATTTGTGTAGGGGTTTTGTTGAGTTGTTCAACAAGGCTATAATCAGCTGAAGTAAGAGCAGTAGGTCTACTTGGGGGTGTAGGTCTAGTAGAAGCATTAGGTCTAGATGGGGCTCTAGGTAAGGTGATCTTGCTGCGACATGTAGTGATAGAAAAACGATGGTCTTCAACCTTCAATGTGAATGTGGATATGCGGAAGTTAGACTCATTAAAGCAATTGATGGTGTAGTCATAGCCGATGCATGTGTAATTCACATTACCTTGTGAGTTTGAGTTTGAACTCGAGGGTTTCTCTTTGTCATGATTACCCAAAGGATCTTTGAAAATAATATGATCAGAGTTGGATGCTAACAGTGATGGATCAACTGTGATTACACCATCATCAATAAGGTCTTGTATTGCATGTTTTAATTGGAAGCACGATGAAGTCTTGTGTCCTTTGGTGCGATGGTAATCACAATACTTTCTGTCATCCCACCAATCTACTTTAGTTAATGGTTCATCTTTGATTGGGGGTAGCCGCAGGAAGTTATTACTCAGTAACTGTTGTAATGCAGTCTCAAGTGGTATTCCCAATGGTGTGAATTTTCTATCCTTGATTCTAGGATGTCTTTTTTCTTGCATGGAAGTCTCAGTTTTTTGTTGTTGAGGTGTTGTTTGATTAGGATTTTGTGAATTTGTAGGGTTTACACATTTCAAAGTTAGTTGAGGTTGTGCTATGCTAATCGTGCGGGTGTCCACAATGCCATCATTAGTCACATTCTTGTTTTTGGAGAAAAATTTTGCCTTGTCATTAGACGAGTTGGTGTTTGTGTTATCTTTGTTTATCTTGAGGATTCCCTTACAGATAAGAGCATCTTCAATACTAGCCCCTTTTTTCATCAGTTTAGAAATGGTGCTTGCACTCTTGATTTTGAGTTCATACATTAAGTCCGAGACTAAGTTTTCAATGCACAAGTGTACTTGTTGTTCTTCAGGGATGTCTAATGAGCATTGACTAACTAAGCTTCTCCAACACAATAAGAATGTGATGAATGATTCTCCTATCTTTTGTTTAGTTGAGCACAAATTAGAAAGTGTCACCTCATTTGTGATGTTAAAGGCAAAGTGGGAGATAAACTTGTCTGCTAGCTCTGACCAGGATTTGATATTACCAGGAGGTTTGGAGTACCACTCAAGTGTAGGACCACCTAAAGAATGAGGGAACAATCTCATAAGGTAAGTGGGTTCATCACTAAGTTCAGTACATGAAGCACAAAATTCTCAGATGTGATCAATAAGGTTTCCTTTTCCTCAATATTTTTCAAACCTTGGAGCTTCAAAGTGTTTTGGGAATGGAGGCATATACAAACTTTTATCGAATGGATTAGGACGTAGGTCCCTTTTTGTATATAGAGCCTATTTATTTTGGACTCCCAATGCCTTGACTTGTTTGGAAAGTTGTTTGAATTGTTGTAATAGTTCTTCATTGGGGTTTTGCATGATTGTCTTTTCTTCAAGTCTTTTGTGTCTGCGAGTAGACCATTTGCTATGGCAAGAACTATGTCTACTTGGTTCTAACATTTTTGTGTCTGATGAGTTTGATGAAGTGTCACTAGGTGGTGGAGGTATGTTGGCACCCCGAAGACAGAAAGGTCCTTGTTGTTGGGGAACTTGTTGTGGTATTTGATGTGGCACTTGTTGTTGTTGTAACAAATGTTGCTGGTATGTGATTTGTTGCTCAAGGCATCTTTGGTATTCCAACTATTGATTGAGTTGCTCTTGTTGTTTAGCAAACATCATTTGTTGTTGTTGGAATTGCTGCTGAAATTGTTGTTGATAAATTGTGTGTAAGTCAAGTGGGTCCATATGGGATTTCGTGTTAGGAATGTTGGATGTTTGTCCCACTTGTGGTTGTTTTTGTTGTGTTTGATGTTGTTGTTGATATGTGGGATGTGTGGCAAGTGGATGTAGACTTGGTCGTGCCTTGGAAGTGTTGAGTCCTTGTACCATTGTAGGTTGTTGTTGTCGTGGGGGTTGACTAAGTCCTTGAGAATTGAATGTCATGTTTGTATTGTTGTTTTGGTACTTTTGTGTTTTAGATGTTCCTGTTTGCGACATCATATTGACTTGACTATGAGATGTGTCCCTGTTAGGAATGGGTGTAATGTCAATAAGACTTTTCCTTTGTGCATCTATAGGGATGGTTGCACTTGATATTTCACATGTTGTATTTATGAGAGGCTCCATAGTGTTTGATGTCGTAGCATGGGGTAACGTTAGAAGAAAAGGTGTACTTTGTTGATTTGCCTCGAAAGAAGGTATGTCTGGCATCCCTAGAGCATGGGTCCCTTTAGGTGCATCTTGTTTTTGCATCATGTGACTAAAATTGAGTCTAAATGTCCTTTTGGGGTGTTTAGGAATTGGTGGTATTTCATCAAACAAGGGATTAACATTGATGTGTTCAAATGTACTTTGGAGGATTTTGATAGTCGACTCTTGATGGGACCTTATAGGTGCCATTATTGTGTTTGAAAATTCCAAAGGTTGTTTTCCCTTGTCCAAGTCCAAATTTATCATGGTTTGTATGTTTTCAATAGTTGTGTTGGTTTGATGTTTGGACCTAGGACCTTCCAAGTTTGGGTTAAATTTGACAATTTCTTATGTTGCCAAATGTTTGAAGTTCTTGTGAAAACTTTTGTCTTGACATGCCCTAGCCATTTCTTCATTAGTGATGCCATAATTAGTTTCAGAGTCATCACTTAGGTGTACAATACCTTGTTGTATGTTTGATGTGTTAGGTTGGCTGAATTCAAATGCATGTGATTGTTCATCTTCAGGTGAGGTTGGTACACTTCCTCCTCCTGGTGGCATTGGCATGAATATAGGTTCAAATTCAGGACTCCATTGAACCATCCCATGTGTGGGGGAAGTGTTTGGAGGAAATCTCATGGTAGGTGTATTGTTCAAGGTTTGTTGTGCCATAGCTTGAGGATCTTGTGGATACATGTTCAAGGGGTCTGCTAGTAATGGTTGTGATGCCTTGATTTGGTCTTCGTCAAAGGTTTGTTGGATTTTCTTGCTCTTTCTTTGTCTTGGATGAGGTTTTGGTTGTGCTTGTGCCTCAAAAAACAAAGGTTGATAGAGTTCTTTGGGTTTCTAAGATGATTGTGTCCTAGTAAGTGCTGGCATGATACCTAAGAGTGCAAATGCAATGGAATTTTTGAGTGTTTTGGGTGATTTAGAGTGGTGGATATGCAAGATATGAGTGTTTTTGAGATTTTTAATTGTTTAGGAATGTTATGCAATGTGAGGAAATGCTAGATGAATTATGGTTTTGATGTGCAAAGTGCAAATATCCTAGGGATGTTATGCAAATGCAAATGCAAGGTGATGTTTTGAAGTTTGACTAGAGGGGATGAAAATGACTCTAAGGTATGCAAAATGACAATTAGGGTTATGTTTTGGACTTTCTAGGGATGCTAAAGGTTGGTTTATGCAAGGTATATCATGCAAAGGATGATTTTCTAGGGTTCGTAATGGCGTTTGGGACATGCAAAATGAGGGTAAATGCTCAAGAAGGTAATTTGGTTGATGGACAATTTGATAGGGTTTGGTAGTGAAAATGATGCTAAGGATTTTGATCAATGCAATATGAAGGGGATATACTAGTAGGGTAGGTCAAAATGACATTTGGGGATGCTAGGGATATGATTATGCTATGACAAGGGTATATGGAAAGTTTTGAACTTAGGTAAAACCTTTTAGAAAGTATTTTGTCTAGGAGTTTAACCTTGTGATAAAGGACTTTGGATCTTGACCAAAAAACTGATAAAAGATGAAAAGATCAAATTGATAAAAGATGACAAGGTCAAATCTATCAAGACATAGACAGATTTTAACCAAAGAAAATGATAAGAAAAGATAAAAAGACTAGTCAAGATCCATTATCCGTCAACACTAGGAGATACTCTAAGACTCATACATTGTTTAGATTTTTGACTAAATTCAAAGGTTTTGGGGGTTCAAAATGACATTTTGAGGACTCAAAATGATGGTGATGCTGAGCAGATATGTGATACAGACAATGCCTATGATGCAAAAGGGGATTTTGGGTACAGGATATGGTTTTGGGTCAAGTGCAGAACGGGTAGGTCTAGAGGCTCCTAGATGCAGTTTTGGGGTCCTAAAGTGCAGTTCAAAGGCCAAAAATGGTCATGTAGGTACCCAAGTGCACCCTAATAGTACCAAATACGTCATTGATGCACTTGGAGCCAATTTGGGCGCAGTTGGTAAGCTAGGAAGAATGTTTGCTGATTTTGAGGGGTATGGTTACCAAACTAACATGCCAGGAAGCCAAGATGTTGGGGTTGATGTTAGGATGGGTTGGGAGATTAAAAATGAAGGTTATGACATATATAATGATGTCCTAAGTGAAGGTACTAAAGACTAGGTGATGCAGAATGCAAAGCTAGGCAAGCTGGTGCAAGGGGAGCTAATCAGGTACCTAAGGACACTGTTGAAGCCCCAAAATGTTATTTGGAACCCAAAATTGGATCTTAGGACCATAAAGTGTGCCTAGATAGTGCAGACTATGTTAATGACATAGTTGGGGTGCAATTGGGCACAGTTGGTAGTTTTTGGGTGTAGTTGGTAAACTAGACTGAAATTGAGGCAATTCTACAAGCTATTGTTTCAGGATTGATGTCACAGGGAGGTAAATAGTAGAGGACAGTGTTAGGGCTAGTATGAATTCTCAAAATGATGGTTAGAACACTTAGAATGATGTATAAAGTGGTCAAGATGATGAATAAGTATGCAAAGATGCAAGGTGGTGAGTGCAAAGTGCTGATTTTGAGATGGGAATGCAAAAACTAAGGAAAGTACACTAAACCTAAATGGATGCAATATGAAAGGTAATAGATACAAAATGAGGACTAAAAGGTGCAATATGAAGTCTATATGATGCAAGAATGAATCCTAGACTAGGGTGAATGCAAGTGAAATCTATGCAAGTGTGAGATCTATGTTTTGCCAAGCACATTTAAGAGCACAAGTCACCATGTTTTCCAAGGTTCGAGTGTGTTGAATCAATGTTTGAAAAGTTTGATAAAGGTTGAATTTTTTTGGCAATGTGTGAGGTTTTGACAAGTTCAAATGATATCCAAGCTGTAAATTTAAAAGTTTGGCTCTTATCTTGATTATTTTTTACACACACGCAAGACAGATTAAGACAAGAATAGCTGTTGTAAAAAGTTAACAAACACACCACAACCTAGGCTTTTAGGACTGTATCCACTAAATTCCTACTTGAATTGAAGTTCAGCCATACTTATCCAAAGTGGACAACCTAGGATCTTGGTACCATAGGCTCCCCCTTACAACACACTCACTTCTCGGGGCTACCAAGATCTGCTTCCCAAGGGACTATTGCCTCTACTAAGGACCATGAGAATGTAGGATGTCTTCACGGGCATGGGTGACCCCTTGAGCTAGTGGATATAAAGGATTTTGGCCACTAAAATATGGTTTTTAGTAAGGGCATTCCATTCGGTAAGTTAATGATAAACTTTCATACAAGGTCTCCCAGCCCCGAGAATTGGGGTTTGACGCACCACAAGGTACTAGAGGAGAGCTACCACACAACAATACCGTCAACACAGATTTCACTATAATCGAGTTTTATATAGAGGCTCAAATGTTGACATGTCTTTGGCCTGTTACCGCTCTGAGGTCATCCCCTGGCATACCCAGTATCGAGTATCTTGGTCTAAGGCAGGCCTCTTATAGAAGTTACACGGATTTCTCTTACACCCAAGATCCACAAATGGTGAGGGGAGAGGATACGTCCAATGCAACTCCTAGGGATCTAACACCATAGACATGCCAAGTAGAAAAGAAAAAGGTTCTTTTTAAGCACCAAACGAAATGTTATCTAATCTAGGAAATCCACACACATAGTTTTGAAAGACACACAAAGTCTTCGACAACGTCTTGCAAACAAAGCATTAGTAGTTTATGATCATGTCTTCATCCCACGATTGCCACATGCTGTAAATAGATCATCAGTAACAAAAAATCACCTAATCTATGTGCTAGAGAGTGATAGGAACTTGAAATGCAGATTTTGATTGGTGCATGTGCTTGCTATGTACCCAGGTGTGCTCTGATAGTGCAAATTACTCCCCAGAAGGCCAAAATGGCTCTGTACATCCCCAAGTGTTCCCAAACAGTGTAGACTATGTCAATGATGTAGTTGGGGCCTAGTTGGGTGCAGTTAGTAGTTTTAGGGCGTAGTTGGGAAGTCAGGTATAGAGTGTGGGGTAATGGTGCCTAAACAAGACCCAAAAATTGAAAATTTTAAAACTACACTCCCAAGTGTGCCCAAACAGTGTAGACTGTATCAATGATGTAGTTGGGGCCCATATGGGTGTAGTTGGTAAGTTGGAAATAGCAGAAAGAGGTTTTGGTGGTTTTTGGGCTCCTAAAACTGCTCCTAGGGGTCCCAAGTGCGCCCTGACAGAGCAGAGTGCGCCCTAGGGCAGCAAGCTAAAAAAATGTGTGAAACAACAGCATATGAGCATTTTAATAGATCCTCTAATTAATCTAGGTGTGAAAAGGAAGAGCAGATAGTCATTATACCCTTCCAAGTGAGCTCCTTGCTTGCACCTGCAAGCACAAAACAAGAAAAACCCAAGTTAGATATGCATGTTCACGTTGGGTTCACCAAATGTAGGACTAGAAAATGGGCTAAAAGCATAACATACTATGAGTAAATCACAAACTCAATCAACATGTATTAGCACCCACTAGTCTACCATGAAAGCCAAACTAAACAAAAGAAAGCAACCATAATCAAAAACTCCCTCTTCTGTTTGTAGCTCCCATGTCCTTCTTTCTTCTCCAAATGATTGTAGCTCCAATTTGCCTATAGTGCACACAAGATTGAAGCAAAAGCCTATGATAGGGATAAAGCCATGAGAATACTTTAAGTGTGATTTTATTGTGAGAGTGAGAATGCAAAATGCAAATTAGTAGACTCAAAAACTCAAAGATCCAAGGACTCAAGACTTAAGCATTCTAGATTCAAAGACTCAAGGACCCAAAATGAGAGAAAGAGTGTCCATTTTATAATTTTCATGTAGGGTGAGAGCATTGGATTTGTCACCCATAGACATGTGATGTGGCAAGTGATTCCTATGACACATATGATGGAATATTCAAAAAGTAGGATTCTATGACACGTGAGAGTCAAATTTGGAAGAGAATCTATGACACGTCATAAGATTCCTCAACCCACTTAAAGCCAAGAATCTATGATGAATAAGCCAAATAGGGACATGCGTAAGAGGTAATAAAATTTGATTATGACAAGTCTTAGCCAAGTTTCAAAGGAGAATCCATGAGGTGTCACATCCAAGTGTCATGATGATGAAATATTTTATGGAATATTTGAATTAAAAATCCTTTTATTCCACAAAATAAGAATTAGTAGAAAATGGAATTAATGATGGAAAATAGAACTTAGGAAATTGTAAATTTCCATGGTTTGTAGATAATGAATCAATTAATTAATAAAATTAATTAATTGAGGATGATAATTAGGAAGAATAATTAGTGAGAATAATAGAATTAAATTATGGGTTATTTAATCCTATAGAGAAAATTAGTAGATAATTGGCCAAATTGATTAAATGAATGCAACTGTACCCTTTGATGAAAATATAATGATGATAGATATGGAATAAGATGATGACCAGTAGATCAAAGCCATGATCAAATTGATTGATAGATTGAAATTGATAACATGCCAAGGACACATGACATGAATTGGTTGATACGTAACATTTAACCGACATTATAAATGCTACAAGATTTAAATTGATTGATAAGGTTTGATCATAATAACATCGACGAACATTGTCAATGTTATTAAAATGGTTGATGATGCCATGATCTAACATTGAAAGCCTCAACAATGTCAAAGATTGGATGACATGAACGATAGTTTGACCTAGCATTGAGAGCCATGATAGTACTAAGGTCATATTGATAAGATTGATAAGTTGATAGGTTTCCAAGACACTGAAAGCCACAACAATGACTAGGAGTGGATAAATGATGATTGATTTGAGATGTTTGATATGTTTTGGGTTGATTAGGATTGATTTCAAGTGATTTCGGGTTGATTTGATATGATTTTGAGTTGATTTGATATGATTCTGAGTTGATATGAAATTGATGTGAAAGGGGATACAAATGGTAAAATATGGTCAATCTAGCCAGAAGATTGAAGTTAGTAGAATGAGAAAATAGGACAAATTAGTATGAAGAAGTGATGAAGTCATAGATACGAACCATTTTTGAGTGTCTACAGGAACATTATCATAAGAAGGTTGTGATATAGTATGGGACACAAGAGGAGCACTCATAGGTACATAGGGAACTATCATAGTCACCAAAGAAGGAGTATAGATAGGAACACTAGGGAAAGGAACAAAAGAAGATCCTACACTAGTGACATGAGGAAACAACCCTAAATCTTGAGCTTCTTGAGCTAAAGGTTTAACATTGGAATGCACAAGGTGAGTAATACCACGCAAGAGATTAACACCTTTTCACTATCACAAAAAATTTCTTAACAACCTCTATAGCTTGAATAAAATCTTGATTATGGTTTTTTTGAAGAAGCCAATTACCCATTTTATCAAGTTTATTTGAAATTTTTTTGACTTTTTTAGGAGTAAATCTTAAAGCATCATCCTCATCATGAGATGAGAAAGAATAGTTTTTCTCCATAAGAGGATTAGAATTAGGAAGAATCAAAGTCTTATATAGAATCTTAAGGAAACGAGAAGAAGACTTAGGCTGAAAGATACCCATAAGTCAATGACTACATTTAATCCTAAAATTAGAAGTAGGACTAGAAGTAATAAAGCTCATAAACCAATGCAATGTAAATTAACTAAAATAAGAAAACATAAAGCATAAATATTTTTTTATTTTGAAAGAATTTTAAAATGCAAGAGCATAAAAAAAATCTAATCTTAAAGCAAGAAAAGACCTAACAAATATGAAATGAAATATAACACCACAAAACACAATAGGGCATCTAATTCCACAAAGAAAATAGGGTAAGTGTGTCAAGTTCACCAAAATGAATTGAAAGAAAATAGGACCTATCCTCAAGCCAAATTCCCAAAAGGAATGATCCAAATTAATTAAGCACAAGAAAGTGATCGCTGCACAAATGGATCATGCAATGGAGAACAGGAAGAAAGGATTTTATATAGTCTTTCTATTTTGAAAAATTATGTGCTTAAATCTTGAATAGATAAAAGAAAAATACTTACCTTTAAATAGGTTAAATATGGAAAATATTGATTTTTGGTGTTTTTTTACATTTTTTGGGATCTTTGCAACTTGTTTTGGACTGGAAATGTTGAGACAAAGAAAACCTAGTAAAATTTTGTCCTTTTGAAGGGAGGTTGATCTTGATCCTGATAGCAGGGCAAAATCTTACCCTGGGGTACAATTGTACCTCCAAAAGTTGACCTTGACCTTGACCTCCAAAATTTTTGTTCGTGAATCCCATAAGTTTGATGAAAAGGGTATCCAAATCTTCTCTTTAATTCTCTATTCCACACCTATATCTTCAAGAATAAGACTTTTTTTTGTTTGGATGGGGGTTTGCCTTGGTCAAACCCCTATTTGGAATAAATGTTGAAATGTAATTGAAATTGTAATATGTATAAACAAAGTAAATGAAACTATTCACCTTGCTTATGTTGAAATCCTTATGTAGGATTCAAATCCTTGAATCCACAAGTACAAAAGCTCCAAATAAATGTAGAAATGTATGTAGGATGTCTCAAATAAATGGAATTAGATCTTCAACACCAATCTTGAATGTATCTTTTCATAAAAAAAGGCTTGGATGAATATGGATGGAGAAATCTTCAACAAGAGGGCTCTATAGAGATTGAATCCTCCAATAGCTAACAATGGTCCTCCTTGATGAATTGGATGCTTGAACACTTGAATGCTTGATAGATAGTAGATCTTAACTTCAAAGAATAATGGATGTAGAAAGTTAATGGTTGCAAGTTGTTGCTGTAAAGATGACTTAGTTTGAGCCAAACTAATAATTGTTGAATCATGAGAGGAAATGGGAGGAATAACAATATTAGATACACTAGGTATAGTGTAAGAAGCTACATGAATGAAAGACACAACTAGAGGAACACTAGGAACCATAGTTAACAGATGAGTAGAATAAGTAAAAGGAACATTATCATAAGAAGGTTGTGATATAATACAAGACACAAGAGGAGCACTCATAGGTATAGAGGGAACTATCAAAGTCACCAAAGAAGGAGTATAGATAAGAACACTAGGGAAAGGAACAAAAGAAAATCCTACACTAGTGACATGAGGAAACAACCTTAAATCTTGAGCTTCTTGAGCTAAAGGTTTAACATTGGAATGCACAAGGTGAGTAATACCATGCAAGAGATTAACACCTTGGTCACTATCACAAAAAACTTTCTTAACAACCTCTATATCTTGAATAAAATCTTGATTATGGTTTTTTTGAAGAAGCCAATTAACCATTTTATCAAGTTTATTTGAAATTCTTTTGACTTTTTTAGGAGTAAATCTTAAAGCATAATCCTCATCATGAGATTAGCAAGAATAGTTTTGCTCCATAAGAGGATTAGAATTAAGAAGAATCAAAGTCTTATATAGAATCCTAAGGAAAGGAGAAGAAGACTTAGGCTGAAAGATACCCATAAGTCTATGACTACATTTAATCCTAAAATTAGAAGTAGGACTATAAGTAATAAAGCTCATAAACCAATGCAACATAAATGAACTAAAATAAGAAAACATAAAGCATAAATATTTTTTTATTTTGAAAGAATTTTAAAATGCAAGAGCATAAACAAAATCTAATCTTAATGCAAGAAAAGACCTAACAAATATGAAATGAAATATAACACTGCAAAACACAATAGGGCATCTAATTCGACAAAGAAAAGAGGGTAGGTGTGTCAGGTTCACCAAAATGAATTGAAAGAAAATAGGACCTATCCTCAACCTGAATTCCCAAAAGGAATGATCCAAATTAATTAAGCACAAGAAAGTGATCGTTGCACAAATGGATCATGCAATGGAGACCAGGAAGAAAGGATTTTATATAGTCTTTCTATTTTGAAATATTATGTGCTTAAATCTTGAATAGATAAAAGAAAAATACTTACCTTGAAATAGGTTAAGTATGGAAAATATTGATTTTTGGTGTTTGTGTACATTTTTTGGGATCTCTACAACTTGTTCTAGATTGGAAATGTTGAGACAAAGAAAACCTAGTAAACTTTTGTCCTTTTGAAGGGAGGTTGATCTTGACCCTAATATTAGGGCACAATCTTACCTTGGGGTACAATTGTACCTCCAAAAGTTGACCTTTACCTACACTATTTTGACAACATTTCTATTTGTGAATCCCATAAGTTTGATGAAAAGGGTATCCAAATCTTCTCTTTAATTATCTATTCCACACCTATATCTTCAAGAAAAAGACTCTTTTTTGTTTGGATGGGGGGTTTTCCTTGGTCAAACCCCAGTTTGGAATAAACGTTGAAATGTAATTGAAATTGCAATATGTATAAAAAAAGTAAATGGAACTATTCACCTTGCTTATGTTGAAATCCTTATGTAGGATTCAAATCCTTGAATCCACAAGTACAAAAACTCCAAATAAATGTAGAAATGTATGTAGGATGTCTAAAATAAATGGAATTAGATCTTCAACGCCAACCTTGAATGTATCTTTTCATAAGAAAAGGCTTGGATGAATATGGATGGAGAAATCTTCAACAAGAGGGTTCTATAGAGATTGAATCCTTCAATAGCTAACAATGGTCCTCCTTGATGAATTGGATGCTTGAACACTTGAATGCCTGATAGATAGTAGATCTTAATTTCATAGAATAATGGATGTAGAAAGTTAATGGTTGCAAGTTGTTGCTATAAAGATGACTCAGTTTGAGCCAAACTAATAGTTGTTGAATCCTGCGAGGAAATAGGAGGAATAACAACATTAGATACACTAGGTAAAGTGTAAGAAGCTACATGAATGAAAGACACAACTAGAGGAACACTAGGAACCATAGTTAACAGATGAGTAGAATAAGTAAAAGGAACATTATCATAAGAAGTTTGTGATATAGTACAGGACACAAGAGGAGCACTCATAGGTATAGAGGGAAATATCATAGTCACCGAAGGAGTATAGATAGGAACACTAGGAAAAGGAAAAAAAGAAGGTCCTACACTAGTGACATGAGAAAACAACCCTAAATCTTGAGCTTCTTGAGCTAAAGGTTTAACATTGGAATGCACAAGGTGAGTAATACCATGCAAGAGATTAACACCTTGGTCACTATCACAAAAAACTTTCTTAACAACCTCTATAGCTTGAATAAAATCTTGATTATGGTTTTTTTGAAGAAGCCAGTTACCTATTTATCAAGTTTATTTGAAAGTTTTTGGACTTTTTTAGGAGTAAATCTCAAAGCATAATCCTCATCATGAGATTAGCAAGAATAGTTTTTCTCCATAAGAGGATTAGAATTAGGAAGAATCAAAGTCTTATATAGAATCTGATGCAGGAGCATCCAGAGGTATAAGGGCAATCCCGTGTCACCCAAAAAAATGTACTTAGACTTAGTTTCTGTTTCATGTCTTTACATTTTTGGATACCCATTTGGCTCAAATAAAGGTTCCAACTCTCATATTTCAACTATCAGTGCGTTTGAAAATCTCAAAAAAATAGGAGCATGTATTTGGGCCATCATTTCGGTAAACTGGAAGGTGTGAATTGGCCAGATGAATGTAATCATGATTTAGAGCATTCCAGAAAAAGAATTAGGTCAATAGGCCCCATGGTTTGAAAGTTATTGCAGTTTTTCAATTTTTGGAGACCTCCTAAGAATGCTTCAAAGTCAGGTTTGGGGCATTAAATGACCTCGAAAAGGGTCAAAAAATGGGGGACGAGTGAAGCTTGTCCATAAGGCTATAGAGCACTTCGAGAGCTTTTCAAAAATGTAAACGGTTCGTCAATCAGAGCTACGGTTCAAAAGTTATGCCTCCCAGAAGTTCGGTTACCATTTCTGGATTCTTCTAGATTTGCACCGACTTCTAACGCAACTTCTGGAACCTTCTATTTCATCGGTGGATGCCTACTAGCACTTTCTAGAATGTACTCCTAGTCCTTAACCCTTCGGGGTCTATTTAAGGAGATTTTTGGCATTGTAAAAGGCAGTTCGGAGTGGAGTTTGAGAGGAGGTGCTAAAAGGAGAAATATTCTCCAGATTTATTCTATTGTAAGCCCTTAGGGCATGGTTTGAAGTTTATTTTCTTTGTACTATTTGTACTAGCTTATTTTCTCAGTTAATATAATTTCCCTTTTCTGTTGTGTCCATTCTGTTCTTGGGTTGTGTTCCCATCAGAATCTTAAGGAAAGGAGAAGAAAACCTAGGTTGAAAGATACCAATAAGTCTATGACTACATTTAATCCTAAAATTAGAAGTAGGACTAGAAGTAATAAAGCTCATAAACCAATGCAACATAAATGAACTAAAATAAGAAAACATAAAGCATAAATATTTTTTTATTTTGAAAGAATTTTAAAATGCAAGAGCATAAACAAAATCTAATCTTAATGCAAGAAAAGACCTAATAAATATGAAATGAAATATAATACTGCAAAACACAATAGGGCATCTAATCCCACAAAGAAAAGAGGGTAGGTGTGTCAGGTTTACCAAAATGAATCGAAAGAAAATAGGACCTATCCTCAACCCGAATTCCTAAAAGGAATGATCCAAATTAATTAAACACAAGAAAGTGATCATTGCACAAATGGATCATACAATGGAGAACAATAAGAAAGGATTTTATATAGTCTTTCTATTTTGAAAAATTATGTGCTTAAATATTGAATAGATAAAAGACAAACACTTACCTTGAAATAGGTTAAATATGGAAACTATTGATTTCTAGTGTTTGTGTACATTTTTTGGGATCTCTGCAACTTGTTTTGGACTAGAAATTTTGAGATAAAGAAAACCTAGTAAAATTTTGTCCTTTTGAAGGGAGGTTGATCTTGACCCTAATAGCAGGGTACAATCTCACCTTGGGGTACAATTGTACCTCCAAAAGTTGACCTTGACCTACACTATTTTGACAAAAAATTTGTTCGCGAATCCCATAAGTTTGATGAAAAGGGTATCCAAATCTTCTCTTTAATTCTCTATTCCACACCTATATCTTCAAGAAAAAGACTCTTTTTTTTTTGGATGGGGGGTTTTTCCTTTTTCAAACCCCAGTTTGGAATAAAAATTGAAATGTAATTGAAATTGCAATATGTATAAACAAAGTAAATGGAACTATTCACCTTGCTTATGTTGAAATCCTTATGCATGATTCAAATCCTTGAATCTACAAGTAGAAAAGCTCCAAATAAATGTAGAAATGTATGTAGGATGTCTCAAATAAATGGAATTAGATCTTCAACACCAATCTTGAATGTATCTTTTCATAAGAAAAGGCTTGGATGAATATGGATGGAGAAATCTTCAACAAGAGGGCTCTCTAGAGATTGTATCCTCCAATAGCTAACAATGGTCCTCCTTGATGAATTAGATGCTTGAACACTTGAATGCTTGATAGATAGTAGATCTTAACTTCATAGAATAATGGATGTAGAAAGTTAATGGTTCATCCAATATTATAATGCATCTTAGAGAAAAATGAGAGGAGGAGGCTTGCTTATATAGAGATCTCGGGCACAAATTCATAGAGAAGGCCAACATGGTAGCATTCAATCCTAATTAACCTTAAACCCTATAAATGGACCTAAATTAAATGTAATTTAAGAGTCTACCATTCTGAAACTTGAAACAACTGACTTGGAAGTCAAAAAATTAAACTTTTTGAAGCCCAACGTCCCAAAAATCCCTGAAATAGAAAAATGGACCTAGTTTCAGGGATGAGGTCAAGCCTACCCTAGGTTAGGGTCAAGGTCAACCTTGACCTAGAAAATTAAAAGTCATCAATTTCACAGGGAAAGTTGTCAGAAATAGGTTGGAAATAGAGATAGAGAGAGAGAGAGAGAGAGAGAGAGAGAGAGAGAGAGAGAGAGAGAGAAGTATAATGGGGGAAAATAGCTAGATCCATGCAAATACCCATTCAAGGTGCTTGACATGACCCTAGACCACTTATTTGGAGTGATAAACACTCTTAACATGCAAGTGCTTCCATTTTAAGATGATACATGTAGTTCGAAGGAGGAGGAAGGTAAAAGCAATCAGAAAAAAATAATTTTTAAGGGGCCTACTCCTAGCAAGAAAGAAAGGCCTAAAAGTAATAAGAAGTCAGGGAAGAAAAGAAAGAATTTGAAAGGGAAGGTGTTATCTGATGATGACTACAATGATATGGAGGTGGATATAGACACTGATAAAGATGATATTAAGAAGTAGACTAAGAAGAATATAACTTCTCCCCTTGATAAAAATAAGAACTCAAAGGAGTTTCCCAGGGATACTTCTTCCCCCCTCTCATAACATGGTTGATTTTGAGGGTATTGATCCTAAGTAGGCAAATATTACTGAGGAGAATGCTTCCTCTATTAAAGATAATGAGGAATGGACTATTGTGGATATGGATAAACTATAGATTAGAGTTCTTAGGTAGAAGATTAACTTCACCACCAATGCCAAGGACAAGGGTAATATTAATTTGAACCAACTTATTAATCATTTGATGCTTATATTGAGTTATGCTAGTAGGAAACAAGGCATAAATATTTTATTAATTACTAGAAGTAGTGTGCTTGATTTCTATAGGTATATTAAGTGGGTTTTCCACAAATCCAAGGATTTCAATCTTAAGTTTAGAGATATGGAAAGAAAACTATATATCCTTGATGTTGTGTTTATGGGAAGATATTCTATTAAATAAGTTAATCTAAGTGTAGGGGGATAATGTGGACCTGATAAAAAAAAAGAGTGAGCTTACTGACTTAAAGGGTTTGGATGAAAGAATAACCTTGTTAGAAAATAAGTATACCAACATAGAGAATGCATTGAATAATATAGATGACTAGAGATACAAGATACTCAAGGCCTCCATTAAACATCTTAAGATCCTCTTAGCAGAGCTAGAAAGTTCCACTAATGACTAGGCTATTATATAGGTTGTTGATGATAAAGATTCCCAAGGAGACTTCCAATCTATCCCCCAAAAAAGGACTAGATCCAGTACTAGGAAGAAGGACATCATTACTGCTAAGAAAGGTCCAAGAAATTAAAAGGGTGATTGATAATATGGATATGCTAGAGCTCGAAGCTACTAAGCTTCTAAAGTGCATTAGGTAGTTGGTCTTTTTCTTGTCCATTCTTAATCTATTCTCTTTTCTTTTTGTGGGTGTTGCCCTTTTTGACTTTTGGTGGGTGTTTCCCTTATTGTCTTTTGGTTTGGTTGGATTTTTTCTTCTTCCCTCCTTTTCTTTCCAAGTTTCTATTTTGATTTGGCACACATTAATGTCTAAATAGTTTTCATAATATGCTATGAAGGGTCTAAGGGTCCCTTCAAAACCTATTGTTGATTAAAAAAAAACATATTATAATCCATAAATGTTAACATATGAGCATCATTAGTTATCATATACAACCATCAATCAATAATAAAATATCATCAAAGACCATTACCTAACATCATGTAATTTCTCCTCATGCAACACATGTTTTTTCTACATTAACTAGTATTTAAATCTCAAGTTTACTTTATCTCAATTTTAATGTAGGAATAAAAACCATATTGCCTTGTTGCCATGATGGGGTTGGACTAGCACTACATAAAAAAATTTAGTAATATTTAATTTGATAGTAAGGCCCTAAATATAAATAGAATAAGTGGTTTGGGGGTTAGATATACTACAATAGGAATAACATATATAGTTTATTGCAAAAATAGAGAAGGTCCATGTATGGAAACTAAAGTCTATATTGCCTATAGGATACACAAGGATAAGGTTGGTTATGATATGTGTGATGATGAGGTTACCATTATTTAATAAGTTTGAGTTGTCAAAGAGTGAACATTATCCATTTTGGTATGGTTCCTTAATTATCTATTTTATTTTTTACCTTTTGAACACTACGTCAAAGCTCTAAAATGTGGATCAAAGAAATGGTCCTATTGGTTCACAAATTAATATGCATATATAAAGCTTGAGTAAAAATATTAATTATTATAGAATATTCTTTAATTTTTCAAAGGATAGCTTTTCACAAAGGAATCAGATTCCTCCTAAAGTTATTGACTCATATAAGGATGATGTCTTCTATGTTGATTATAAGGATTTCTTCTACATAATGTGGTAGAGTCTTGTCTATAAAATTGAATTTCTCCTATGGAATTACCAAGGAGGATTTAGTTAGAATTATTGAATGGTAGATCAAATTTCTAAAGGACACTAGTACTACAAGAATTTAAGTTGTGGTAAAATTGTCTATTGCTATTGCTAAAGGGTGTCGAAATACTTTAGAATAACTTGGGGGGCCAGGGGAGTGAACTAGTTATCCAAGGTCCAGATGTATAAATAAAAATTTTCATAGCTTAGTGAACCCATAAAACATTTATACTCATGCATGCATCCATAAGATTATGCAATCACTTAAAACTTGTAGGTTACTATCAAATCAACTTGCAGAAATGTAAAGCATGAAACATAACAGATTCACCAACACTTTTGACACAATGATTTATGTGGAAACCAAATTTGGGAAAAACCACCAATAACATGCTACTCTATTCACTCTTATGAAGTGATGCCCTATGAAAGGCCAACCTTGTTAAAAGTCACAATACACACTGCTAAATGTGACTCTATTAAAGGATTTCAATCACCCTATTAGGAGTGAACCTTTTTAGAGGACTTTAGACCATTCACTTGGAATGTCACTCAATTAAAGGATTTAAAAATGACTATTAGGTCAACCTTAATCTAAAGGATTTACCCTAGACTGATACAATTTTTAGAGAGTAACATTGAGACTTTGATCTAATATAACTTACAACTTCATTTGTAGATTATAGATCATTTTTTAGTCCTCAATTCTGCTTGGCCTTCATACTTTGTAGCTTTGATAGCTTTTTCACCCTTCAAGAATTCATCTCCTTAAACCTTCTTGCTTAACATGCCATTGTAGACTATTCTCTTAGGTCACTTGATGAAGCAAACCCTTGACTCCTTGTCTCCCTTAGGTTCTCACACCTAAAAACCTTGCTTCATGACTATCCATTCCTATATATTTTTGCCCATTCTCCATCTTCCAATTTTAGAGTTTGGATGGATTAGATAGGATACAATGTATCTACCCCATATCTCACATCTCTTCTATAAATTTCTTCTAGAATCCACTTAAAATTTTCCTAAAAATGGTTTACCTTGAATTTTGTGCCACGAGCTCATCAACCTTATCTTCCACCTGGTTTACATAATCTAGGAAAAAAAACTTGTCAGCTCAGAATCATTGAATCCATGATCTTTTAAAAAATTTAGCAGCTCAACATTATCAAGCTTCTAATGCTCAACACATATTGCGTTGCTTGACATCCGCTATGAAATTACTTAGCACGAACTAAATTTTACTAGTGCTTGGCATCAACTAAAATTTACTCGCCATCCACTGTTCTACTTGACATACACTAGAATAAGCATTTATTTAGCTCTAACTAATTTTCTTCTTGGCTTGCTCTATCTTTGCTCAACACCTACTATCCACTCCGTCAAGCTTGGCAGACAAACTTTGTGTAACTTGTTCTTCTAAACTTTCTTAGTATAACAAGGCTTTGTAACCTTAAGTAGATTACCAATACATCATGTCATCACTGTCTTAACTGATTCTTGTACTTCATTACATAATCATAACTCAACCTTTCCTCTAGGTGCTATTATTACATCTTTTGATCAAATCCTATTCATCAATCAAATAAGTGATAGTACTTGAATCTTATAAGTTGTTGTCTTACATAAAAAAAGTAGGTTTGACATCAATGACAAAACAATCATTGAAACACATAGTCTTCTTCAAAAGTCTCCCTCTTTCAATAATCTCTCTCAACAATGATCTTTTCAATCTATTATCAACAAAGGGGAAGAAAAAGATAAGGATAAAAGGAAAAGGAATATGTCTATAGAGGAATTGTTTTCTCATATACAAGAAACTAAATCTAGAAGAATGCATCCAAAAATATTATCCAATCTCATAATTTTTTCAAGTGATAGTGAAGAGGAAGAACAAAATAGTGTTGGTGAACAAAAAGAAACTACTACTATTGGTATACAAATTATTTCTAATGACGAGTAAGTTACTTATCTTATGTCATCAGAAAGATGATCCATTAGTTTAAAATGTTCTTACTATGTCAAGTCATCCTAGATGACTAAAGATCATTGAAGGTATGTTTCATAAAGTTGTTCTTTATGATAAAGATACTTTTGTAGAAGGAATGAAAAAGTATATGAAGTAGAACAAAATAGTCATAAATGATCACTTTGGTATGTATCCATAGGAAAATATTGAGGTCTTGAATAAAATCATGGCTATTGATGAATCTAGCTATGAAATAAGGATGTTTCAAAAGAAAAATTAACAAATAAAATGATTGGAAAGTGCAAAAGTAGCCTGCTAGACTTTATACAAGAAATGACACATTTTTATGAGAAATATATGTTAAGTAACTGAGAGGGTGGGGGGTGAATTAGTTATATTCATTAATCCTACAGTCTTTAACGCAATTTATTACCAAATCGAACCTCATAAACTTTTAGATCAATAACTCAATAACCACATCAAACTTCTTTAATCAAACTTGTAAACCTTTTCCATTAAACTTTTACCTCATTGTTCCTTACTATACCAAGTATTAGATAAATCACTTAGCATATACCAAGTTGCAACATTAATAATTATCATGAAATTAAACTTGCAACACAATAGAATTCACACATTTGATACATATATTTAACATAGAAATTATGTAAAGAGAAAAACCACCCGGGAATGGAAAACCCAAATAATATCACTGTTTTGAAGTGAGATAAGATTGTTAAGGTTACATGCACATTTTTAATGTGACCCTTTTAGAGGGTTTTCACAAAAGATCATCTAGACCTTATCAAGAGTGGTCATCTGTAACAGACTTAGAAACAATCACTATTCGATGCTACAATATAGGATTTTAAAGAATTGTTAGGTCCACTCAGTTAAGATAAATAATCTTATACATTGGTAAGAAAGTAATAGTTAAGGATTTTTTTAGGTTTTAGCACTACCTTTCTTGTTCAGATATTTGCTTCATTCTATCTCTTCCTTACGATCTGTTTCCATCTGATTCATACATTGTCTCTTTCACTTAACACTTCCTCTTGCTTGATCTTCTCAATTTTTTTTTCTTGATTCACCTTATATCTTCTTCAACTTCAATAATAATTAAAAATGATCAAAATAATCAGCAACAATCAGCAACAAAAACAATCTTGTTCATCCCTTTAAATGACTAACTTTTCCTTTCCAGACTCTTTCAAATTTAATCTCTTAAACATGATTGTAGATCTTAGATTCATTGCATTTTCTCACTCATAAAATAGACTTCCTTCACCCATTATAGATTTTTTAAATCTTCACCATTAGATCTCCTTTGAATTATTTTAGTCGCTGATCTCATGACAAACTTCATCCTTATCTTTTAAACTTCTTGAACATTCTTGATTTTCATCAAATGCCAGGCTTAGATTAAATCATTTCTTAACTTGTTCTTCTTGACCAGGCTCAGTACACACTACAATTTTACTCGAGAAATACATCACTTGGTTAACACTAAAAAGACTTGGCTGATGCTAAACTTTAACTCTTCTTTTCTAGGTGCTCGGTGACAACTATAGTAGATTAGTTAATACTATGTTTGTTTATTCATTGTGCATTTTATTTGGTGTAACTTGAACATACATGATCGTCAATACTTTCTCACAAACATTACATGATTGTAAAACAATAAAATCAACACTAGACTATCAAGATCTAATTCATTAAAGTATGAGCATTTAATACCATACTTATTATCACTCTAACTTATCATACTTTCTTCAAATCCTCTTCATCAATCAAATTATATGACACTCTATTGCATTGGCATAATTTCCTACTAGTTTAGGCTTGACATTAATGACAATATAAAAAATCATATGACTCTTTTACATACATTAAAAACATTATTAGTTGGGGCTAACAATCTCCCCCTTTGGCACTGATGAAAATACATAAACATTGAATACAAATAAAATAAGATTTTCCTTTCTTAACTCTATTTTCAATGTGGTGATCCAAATTGATTAAGCACATGAAAGTGATCAATGTAGAAATGGATCATGTGATAAAGAATAGGAAGAAAAGGGGTTTTATGATCTTTCTATTATGAGGAAGTATGTGCTTAAATCCTAAAATAAATAAAAGACAAATACTAACCTTGAATCTAAAAAATTGTTGTTTTCTTATGTCTGTATGTAGCTTCTAGAAAATCTAAAACATGTTTTGCACTAGAAATGTCAAGAAGGACGAAACTCGAAATATTTTGTTTTTTTGAAGGGAGGTCAACCTTGACCATGAAAGCGGGGCACAATCTTACCCCAGGGCACAATTGTACCCCAAAAATTTGACCTTGACCTGCACTACTCTGACAAAATTTCTATTCTCAAATCTCACAAGTTTAATGAAAAGGGTATCAAAATCTTCTCTTTAATTCTCTATTCCACACCTCTATTTTCAAGAAAAATGGTTTGTTTGTTTGGATAGTGGAGGGATAGTGGGGGGGTTTGCCTTGGTCAAACCCTAGTTTGGAATCAACCTTGAAATTAAATTAAAATTGCAATATAAATAAACAAAGTAAATGAAATAATTCAGCTTGCTTATATTGAAATCCTTGTGGAGGATTTGTATCCTTGAATCCACAAGTACAAATGCTCCAAATATATGTGGAAATGTATGAAAAATGTCTCAAATAAATGGCATTAGATCTTCAACACCAATCTTGAATGTATCTTTTCATAAAAGAGGCTTGAATGAATGTGGATGGAGGAGTCTTCAACAAGGGGGCTCCATAGAGTTTGAATCCTTCAATGGCTAACAATGGATCTCCTTGATGAATCAGGTGCTTGAACACTTGAATGCTTGAATACTTGATAGATAGTAGATCTTCACTTCATAGTAGGTGAATAATAACTTTTCTCAAAGATAGTGTATGTGCTCATGAATATGGATAGTGGATGTCAAAATGAGGGAAGAAGGATTCCTTATATAGAGATCTAGGGCACTAACTACTAGAGAAGGTCAACATAGGAGCATTAAATCCCATTTAACCTTAACCCCTAGGAATAGACCTAGATTAAATGTAATTTAAGAGTCTACCATTATGAAACTTGAAACAAATGACTTGAAAGTGGGAAAAAAAACTTTCCAAAGCTCGAGATCCCAAAACTCCAAGAAATTGAAAAATGAACCTAGAGTTAGGAATGAGGTTGACCCTAACCTAGGCTAGAGTCAAGGTTGTCCTTGACCTAGGTCAGGGTCAAGGTTGACCTTGACCCACTAGGTTGTCATCAACCTAGAAGTTAAATTCTTTAGTTTCATAGTGTAGGTTGTTAGAAATAGGGTAGAAATAGAAAGAGAGAAGCAACATAGGGGGGAAATAGCTAGATCCATGCAAAGACCAATTCAAAGTACTTGACATGACCCCAAGCCACTTACTTAGAGGGATAAATACTCTTAACATAGAGGTGCTTCCATTTTAAGATGATACATTTAGCCCCCACTTTAGCAATAATATGAACTTGATGCAAACTCTTGGTAAAGTAGATTGTAATGAAAATATAATCCTATTAAAATCAAAGAGAGACAAAGAGATTCTCAAGCCCCTAGATACTTAAGTCTTTCTCAACTCTAAGATCACAATAAGAGAGACATCTCTAGAAAAAGAGAAATAGAAGAAGGGTGTGATTATCTTGAGAAATTATGTCCCATTATGAACCACATAAGGAAATTGTGCAACTAGAAAGATGGAATTGAACTGCCCAGTGGATGTGTCTACTCACTTGTCAACCCATCAAGAATTCACTCTTAAGAATATTCTATTCTATAAGAGTAAAACCACCAAGTCAAAAGAGATCCAATCTTAAGGACACCTTCAACCTTAAGGGATCAAAAATATATTTGAAACTGGAGGGATCAAGAGATCCTAAAATATAAATCCATGCTTTAAGGATTATTTACTAATCCAAAAAGGGAGAAAAAAGTATCTTGAGAAATAATATATATGTACTAAAAAGTTCTTGTGTGCAATAAGTAAGTAGAGCATATGCCCCCATGTTAAAGTCATTGCTAACACTTTAACAGGAGCCATGGCTTTGACAAAAACATAAAAAACCCCACTTATTATGTTTCCACCATGAGATGCCCTTAGATGAAGACAACTCAAGGGAAATAGTACATAAATATATAGAGAACACAAAGGGGATCTGCTTACTATGGGGTCAGTATGATGATAAGATTATGTGTGTATGTGTGTGTGTGTGTGTGTGTGATATTAATGTAAATGAATTGACATCATTCCCCAAAGAAAGTAGAACTATGATTACAAAAGAGGAAAGATCACATAGGAAATACAAAGAAGAATCTTTTTGGACCATGACCTAGAGACCAAAAAGAATCCATGCTACCAAGATGCTAATCCAAGTAGATTACAGAAGGAAACATGTATGAACAATAGCATAGGTACTAGATAACATGAAAAAACATATGTAATAATAGAGACACATATAGAGGAATAATATAATAGGTTTTATTCTTTTATCACCTTGTACTTAATAGAGAAACAAGGGTCATACACAAGATTCTAAGAATATTTAGCAAACACATTACAAGATAAGCACAATACAATACACAAACATACAAAACAACTACCATGAAGGACTAGCCAATCAAGTGTACTACCTACTCTCCCCATCTCATTGTATATCATTTAGGAAAGGTGGGTAACTCACAAGAAGTATTATATCCAACACAGTAGGAGTGATAGCTAGGTCCAAACAAGGATCCTCTTGAGAATCACAATGTTCAATACTAGGTGTAAGTATCAATTGTGAGGAAATCATATTAGATAAATCAATGCCAATGTCAATAGTTTCATATTCATCATTAACATCATCAAGATCATCAGAGTATCTTCTTCATCTAAATTAATCAAAATAGGATCTAAGATACAAATGGAATCATCAAAATCATGCAACTTAACATAATTATTAGCAACCACTTCTTCTAATACATCATGCATAGTTGTATCCAAAGAAGGTAAATATTTTTGAAGAATAAAATTATTAGCTTTAGGTTGAGCATGACACTTTTTATGATGTTCATTAGCAGATCGATTAGGTTTTTCTTTACTTGAAATTCATTGAGAACTAGGAGGAACAATTATAGGATCCTTGACCAAATCTATGAGAGGATTGATAGGATTACTAATAGACTGGCAAGAAATAGGAGGAGCTTTAGTAACATATGTAGAAGGAATAGATAAAGGAGGTATGCAAGGTGTAGGAAAAAGACCATGGTTAATATCCCTAGGAGGTAAGCTTAACTCAAGAATATTGCATGGCTTATATAGAATTGATATTAATGGAAAAGATGACCAGCTCAAGAAGGACATGAATTAGGAAAGGACAGCCAAAAGAAGTCAATGGTAGAATAGTCCCTAGGCCTACAAGTGTGATATAAACTATGATTAATTGTCTTCACTTCATCATCATAAAAAACTTAAGAAATTTATGAAAAGGTGAAACAACAACATGCATGACATTTAACCATGGTAAACCAAGCTGAACTTGAAACTGATCCGAAGTAGGAACGACAACAAAGGCATTGTTCATAATCTTTCCACAAAGTTTAACTGGTAAATTAATTGAACCAAATTATGGATAAAGAAAACCATTACAAATTTGAATCCACACATCTGGTTTATCATAAGAATCACGTTGCAAATTTTTCATAAAAATAGTTTCTTCTGTAATAAAATTGACTAAGGAGGTAGGATAAAAAAGAAAACCATGAGTAGGTATCTCAAAAATCTTAGCATAAATATAAAGGGGACCATTAGGAGCTTTAAAAGTCTCAGAATCATCAAAGGTAATCAAAAGTACTTGAGGTTACTTTATCTTAGGTTGTTTTCAATGTTTAGGTTGAGGCTTCAATTTAGGCTTAGGTTTCAATTGAGGTGGAGATAAAACTTGAGATTGAAGTAGAGGTTGAGACTGAGGTGGAGATACACTTTGAACCACATGCTCCACTTGATTAACCACATGATTAAGGTCATCCATCTTCAAATTAGACATAATATCTATAGAATATGGCTGAGAAATAGTATTATTATCATGTGTAGGTAAAGGATTCGTATAAATTTGTGAATTTTGATTACAAGAATAAGCATGCTTATTCCCACTACCATCAAAATTATAAATAGATAAAGCATTAGAATCAATTAAATCCTAGACCTTATGTTCTAGAGAGTAACATTTCTTAGTATCATGACCATTCTAATGATGATATTGGCAAAAAACTTTTAGATCAAAAGATCTAGTTGCCATTGAAGTAGGTAAAATATGTCGAATAGGAGATAAAGTAATCATATTAGTAGTTAACAACCTATTCATAATAGAATGTAAAGATTCAAAGAGAGGATTAAATGTATGATTCAATCGAAAGGCAGTGGATACATAAGTAGCATTGTGAGATGCAACAACAACTTGATCAACAATTAAATTTGCTTCTTTATTTATCTTGACATAGTTGTTGAATTTTTGAACTTTATTTGGATTAGGAGAAACATCACTTTTATCAACAGGAATAGGAGCCATTAGAGTGGTGCTCTCAAATTGACTCACTTGTAATTAATAATGATGAAACACTACACAACATTTTTGAAAAGAAGTAAATTTAGTAAGAAAAATCTTATCTCTAATATCCTTTTGCAAATTTGAAATAAACATACATTGAATATCAATATCAATAACATGATAGGAAATTTTAGCACACAAATGCTTAACTCTACCAATAAACTCAATCAATTTTTCTTTAGAACTTTGTTTACAATGCATCAAATCAGTCAAAGACACTTGTAAGCCAATATTGTTTTGAAATTATTGAATAAAAGCATTAGAAAGTTGAGGAAATGATTGAATAGAATTAGAAGTCAAGGAACAAAACCATTGTAATGCCTTGTCATAAAAAGTTTAAGAAAATAACTTAGCTAAAATCCTATGATCATGGGCATAATCACTATAAAGGACTTGAAAGGTTTTAACATGATGAAAAAGGTCTCCCTTATCATTATAATTATCAAGGTGAGGCATATCAGCTTGCTGAGAAATGCAAGTACGAATGAAATCCTAAGATAAAAGACTTCCCATGTCACAACTAGGGATAGTAAACATTTTTTGAGTCAAGGATGCAAGTTGTTGTTGTAAAGATGACACAATTTGAGCCAAACTAATAATTGTAGAATCGTGAGAGGAAATAGGAGAACTAGCAACATTAGAAAAACTAGGTAAAGCATACAAAGCTACATGAATGGAAGACACAATTGGAGGAACACTAGGAACTACAATTAGCATAGAAGTAGAATAAGTAAAAGGAACCGTATGATAAGAAGGTTGTAATGTAGGAAGAGACAAATGAGGAGCACTCATAAGGATAGAGGGAACTACCACAGTCACCAAAGAAGGATTATAAATAGGAACACTAGGAAGAGGAACAAAAGATTGTTCTACATTAGTGATAGGAGGAAACAACCCTAAATCTTGAGCTTCTTGAGCTAAAGGTTTAACAATGAAATGACAAGGTGAGTAATACCATGCAAGAGATTAACACCTTGGTAACTATCACAAAGAACTTTCTTAAGAGCCTCAATAGCTTGAATATAATCTTAATTATGGTTTTATTGAAGAAGCCAATTACCTATTTTATCAAGTTCACTTGAAAGTTTTTGGACTTGTTCAGGAGGAACTCTTAAAGCAAGAGGATTAGAATCAGCAAGAATCAAAGTCTCATCTAAAATCCTAAGGAAAAGAGAAGAAGACTTAGGCTGAAAGGTACCCATAAGTCTATGACTGCATCTAACCCTAATATTAGAAGTAGGACTAAAAGTAATAAAGCTCATTACCAAATACAATGTAAATGAACTAAACTAGGAAAAGATAAAGCATAAATATTTTTATATTTTGGAAGAAATTTTTCATTTTCATTTTCTTCATATTTTTGAATTTTAAAATGCAAGAGCATAAAAAATAATCTAATCTTAATGCCAAAAAAGACCTAATCAAATATGAAGTGAAATACAACACCACAAAGAAGATTGGTGGATGGCAAGTGGGAGCGGGGAGAAGAGGGTGGATAGGAATTTGATTTTGAATTCCTCTGGTAGAAATGTGACTATTCCCTCTACATTAGGAGTGTGATCTACATCAGCTAAATATTCCTCTACTGAAACTAGCAACCCTATTGATGGAGGGACTTTGGAGGACTTAGTTGGGGGGGTGGAAAGTAGAATAAAAAATGGTCTAGTCTATTTGGTGTATGACATATTGGAAAATCTGTCTTCTCGCTAGTTAAGGATATCTCCTCGAAGGATAAAGGTATGCACTCCATCAAAATCCTAGATCAAATCATTGATAAGAACATCTCTTGTATGGATTCAACTCTGGTTGGAAGGTTTCTAAGGGCCAGACCCAACATTGAAGTTGTTAGGGCCTATGTGTGTAAGAAATAGAAGATGAAAGGTCAAGTGGATATTACAATGATGGCTAAAGGGTTTCTTTCCTTTAGTTTTTCTTGTGATGAAGACAAGCAAGAAATCCTTTGGTGTAGTCCTTGGGTTATGGGGAAGCACACCTTGATTTTATAGAAATGGACTCCAAACTTATACTCCTTGGATGATTCATGAATCCAAGCCCCTATTTGGATTAGGCTGATAGGCCTCCTACTTTAGTTTTGGGTGGATGATGTGTTTCAAGGTATTGGCAATACCTTTGGGGAGCTTCTTTCATTGGACCATCTGACTATCTCTCGAAGATTGAACTACATTAGATTTTTTGATGGAGTTTTTCAAGGTGTTGATTTGCCTAAATCTATCTCATTAAAATCTAAATTGGGGACCTAGAATCAACTCATTGAGTATGAATCTATTCCTTTCATATGCTTTCATTGTAAAAAAGCTAGTCACTGGGCCAAAAAATGTCCTTCTTTGAAGGAAGTTCCTAAGAAGGTCAAGAATGTGTGCATGAGAAAGGCACAGAACAATATTTCAGAGAACATTAAGATTGGAGAGGTGTCTTTGGCTGAGAATGCACCCCCATAGTAATAGATCAAAACTATAGAGATTACTAAGAGTCATGATGAGTCCTTGGGTGTGGATGTTTGTCAACCTAGCTTGGATTTAGTTAATGAGTATGAGATGGGCTCTAAGGCTAGTGCTTAGGACATTATGATAAATCCTAATAGTGATTGTTTGGACAATATCCTAGAAGATAATGAGCTCCACCCCAAGAAGGGGGGTGATAGTGACAATGGGGTGACCCATAAGGATCTAGTTGAGGCTACTAATCATTTGACCCAGGATGTCATGTTGGAAGGAAACTTTGGTAGAGGTGAAGTTGGGGATCTCCTAACTATTTCACAAGAGGAGGAAGTGGTGTAGGAGGAGGAGACTTTAGATGCTAACTAGATCCTAGTTGGCAAACCTTCTAAAGGCAAGAAGAAAGGAGGGGCCAAGCTCAAAAAGGATGTGGAGACTGCTGCAACCAAAAGCAAGAATAAGAAAGCAGGTATCTTAGGTACATCTTCTAAATCAAAATAAAAAAAAAGGGGATTCTAGAGCTAACAAGGGTAGAGATTTATGTCCTTCTTCTACACTCATTAGGATTATCCTAAAGAATGGGGATGTTGGCTCCTCCCCTTACCCAGTGGGAAGACCCTCTAATTTGCAGAAAATAACTATTAAGGCTAATAGAAACATTGTGGATGGTAGTCAGAGGACTATCCTTGAATCAAAATAAATCATAAAGATAATTTCATGGAACATTTGAGGGTTAAATAATTCTCACAAACATGACATTTTGAAAAATATGATTAAGGATAACAGGCTAGATATTTTTTTTATTTAGGAAACAAAGATGCTAAAGGAAAAAGTAGAAGGTATTCCAATTTTTAAGGGTGAGAAGATTATAGGAAATTATTCTGACGGAGCTTTAGGAGGTATGGTAGTTTTTTGGACCAGAAAGTGGATTCAAGGGGAGCTTATTTCTTAGAATAGAAACATGATGAATGTTAGATTTTATAACTCTAAGGATGGGTTTACTTGGGTTCTAACTAATTTCTATGCTCCCAAATCCAAGTGGGTAAGAAAGGCTTTGTGGGAAGACATTTCTAACTAGAGAAAACTTTTTGTTGATGATAATTGGATTATTATGGGGGACTTCAATACCCCTCTTAAAGAAGCTAAAAAATGGGAAGGTAGTTAAATTAATCTGGATAAAGATTAGATTTAATGGACTTTATTGATAATCACCTTCTTCATGATCCTGACCTACATGGGATTGAGTACACCTAAACTAATAGAAGAACTGAAAAGGATCTCATTTAGGTCAGGTTGGATCAAGCACTTATTAGTAAAGATTGGTTCTTAAATTATGAATGCTCTCTCACTGCTCAAGTCTGTGTGGGTTCATACCATTATCTAATTTTCTTAGTGGTTGATAAGCTTAACTATCAAAGAAATTTCCCCTTTAGATTTGAAAAAATATGGACTCTTCATCTAGACTTGGAGAACCTCATAAAGGAGTGGTGGGGTATTACTGTGGAAGGTATAGCAATGTTTAAAGTTGTAGCAAAATTGAGAAATGTCAAGAAAAATATTTAAAAATGGAAAAAGGACACCTTTGGCAACATCTTTGAGAATAAAAAGAAGACTATGGAGAAAATAAAGGAAATATAGGATATGATTCAAATTGATGGTTATGAGGCTATCTCAAGGAGGAGGAAAGTGTCAAATTGGCTGAAATTCATGACATTATTACCAAGGAGGAGATGTTTTGGAGGCAGCATTCTGGAAAGATTTTTTTGAAGGAAGGTGATCAAAATACTAAGTACTTTCATATGACTCCTTTGAAGCATAGGATGGCTAATAGAATTTCTAGACTTAAAATAGAAGAGGGATTCACTATGAATGAGGAGTCTATTAATAGGGAGGTAGTGGATTTTTTTAGTAACTTGCTTCAAGTTAACCCCAATTTGGATTTGGAGAACCAAAAATTATTTCTTGATTGTATCTCTTTTTGCATTTCTAAGGATCAAAATAATTCTCCTACTTCCATCCCTTCCTCAGATGATATTTCTAGGGCTATTTTCTCTTTTGAGGGAGATAAAGCCCCTAGTCCTAATGGGTTTCCTTTTTTGTTCTTTCATCAGTATTGGAACATCATTGGTACTAATGTTTGTAATGGAGTTAAGGAATTCTTTGGATCTAGTAATATTCTTAAAGAAGTGAATGGTACCTTCATTGCTCTTATCCCAAAGAAGTTGGGCACAAATAGTTTGGATCAGTTTAGGCCTATCAGCCTTTGTAATTCTTTTTACAAGGTTATTTCCAAAGTGTTGACCCTTAGAATTCTGCCTTTTCTTTTTGTTGTCATCTCTAGACACCAAAATAGGTTTTTTCCTGGTAGATAGATTTTGGATTCCATTATTACTATTCATGAAAATATTCACTCCCTTTCAGTGTCTAAGAAAGGAGGGTTTCTTCTTAAACTTGACCTTTCCAAAGCATATGACAAAGTGGACTAGAACTTCCTTCTCTAAGGTCTTGAAGCATTTGGGTTTAATAAGAGATTTCAAGATTTGATCTTCATGTTGATCTATTTGGCTTCTTTCTCAATGCTTGTTAATGGATCTCCTACCCCCTTCTTTAAGGCCTTTAGAGGTCTTAGACAAGGGGACCTGATCTCTCCTATTCTTTTGATTCTCTTGGTTGAATGTCTAGGGATATTTGTGGAAAAATGGTGATTAAGGGGGACTTTGTGGGCCTAAACCCTTCCTCTTCTACTTTGATATGATGGGGGAGGCCTTAGTTAGAAATGTAAGGAATATTAAAAAAGCCTTGGTAGAGTATGGGAAATCTTTTGGCCAAATCATTAATTGGAACAAAAGTGTGATGTACTTCATTAACATTAGTGAGGCTAGGAAAAATAAAATTAAAAAGATTATTAGTTGTGAGATTGTCTCTCTTCCTGGATCCTATCTAGGGTTACCTCTATGTTTAAACCCTCCTGATAGATTTTGGAGTTCGTTGATTGAAAAAATTCACTTGAAACTTGCTGGTTGGAAAAGATCCCTCCTTAGCCATGCTAGAAAGGTTATTGTTTTGAAATCCATCCTTTAGAGTGTTCCACTTTATTCTTTGAGTGTTTTTAAAATTTTGAGAAAGTTTTCTCTTGCTATTGAGAAAATTTAGAAGATCTTCTTATGGACAAGTATGAAGATTAAAAAAATATTACCACTAATTGCTTGGGAAAAAGTATGCATGCCCCTTAACAAGGGTGGACTTGGTTTGAGAAGAATTACAACAATGAATGGATTTTTATTAGCAAAATTATTATGGAGATGGCACAAAGAGGAAGGGGAATGGAAGAACATCTGAGTTGATAAATACAACAAGGATAACTATGATTTTAATCATTTCCTTCATATTGATTTGGAGCAAGGAGGATCCGTACTTTAAAAAAATGCTCATAAATTTAAAAACATTATAAGGAAAGGTGTTAGATGGAAGGTAGGTAACGGAAGAATAGTTCTTTTTTGGGAAGACACTTAGATCTTGGATACCCACTTTGTGATGATCCAAGGTGGAATAGTTATATGGAGCAATGCAATAATCTTATTGGTACTCTTGTGGTGGATTACTAGAAGAATGATATGTGGTTAGACCTTAAAAGGGTGCATGACAACTTGGTTGATCTTAACAAGTGTTTGAATGTTGTCTTTTTAAGTCAAAAGGAGGATGCTATGTTATGGAAGTCTGATCCCAATGGAATGTTCTCTATTTCCTTAGCCTATGATAATTTTTTTGAATTACATGAAGAACCTTGTTGGGCTAAGGCTTGGGTGAAAGGCTTGACTCCTAAAATTAATATCTTCTTTTGGATTCTTTTGCAGAATAAGATATTGACTCTAGGTAATTTAATGAAGAAAGGATTCATCATTATCAATAGGTGTGTACTCTATAAGAATGATTGTGAATTGGTCAACCATATTACCTTGCATTGCCCCTTTACTAAAAAGCTTTGGGATAAGGTTTTTAATTTGTTGAATATGGATTAGGTTTTTCCTACCACTATTCAATTGTTCTTTGCTAGTTAGAAACCTCCTTCCAAGAATGCTCTAATATTAAAATTGTGGGATTTCATTTTTAGTTATCTTTGTTGGGGTATTTGGAAGGAGTGCAATGACAAGGTCTTTATATGAGTGGAGTCTAGTTCAGATCCAACTTTTTATAAATAAAGACTCTAATAATAGAGAATATTAAAGCTAATGATTCTAGACAACAACCTCATAGTGATTGGGAAGACTAGCTATTTCATAAATGGAATCTTAGGAGCTTGTGTAAGGATAAACAAGAACCTAATCCAAGGGATAGCCCACTAGTGAATTGGTTCAAGATAAAATTTAACAGGGCTTCAAAAGGGAACTCAGGCATTGCTGGTTGTGGAGTTATTATTAGGAACTCTTATAGTCACAGAGTGGGATGCATGGCTATCCCTATTAGTAATCAAAATAATCATGTGGCTGAAGCTCGTGTTGTACTTTGTGATCTTATTTATGCTAAGAATTTGAATTTGAGGAAGGTTTGGGTGGAAGGAGACTCTCTTAACATCATTAACTATCTTAATAAAATTACTCAGCCTTCATGGACAATTAGTAATATTATTCATTAGGCTATTCATATTATCAAATTTTTTAATATATGTATTGTTACCCATAACTTTAGGGAAGCTAACTGTGCTACTAATTGGGCTACTAACATGGTCTTCTTAAGTGAGCATAAAGTTATTTGGGATATTAATGAGCCTTTACTTGCTGATGGTTGCCAATTTATCGATTATGATAAATTGAGGTATAGACAAAAATGTTTTAATAATGATGATGTAAAAAATTTGTAATTATGTGTCGATCACTCTTGGGTTATGGTGGGTGATGATTTTTAGAATGCGAAGCTTTATTTCACATGGATTATGGGTTGTTGCTACCATTTTATCCTTTGAGTGCAATATTGATATTGGTAGCAAGGAGTATAGGGTGTTACAAAGATATTTATCTAGTGACATTGAAGGGGAGAATATGGGAGGAAAAAGGAAGCGAGTGGAACTTGCAAGTTGTAAGGAGTGGAAAAAGAAAAAGGAGGTTTGGGACATTCTAAGGCATGGGAATTTTATTGGTTATATGGAAAGGCTCAAACATAACAATCCTGCCATTACTCAGCAATTCATCAAAACATGGAGGGACGACTTGATCATGGTTGGAAACTAGCATATGGATATGACTAAAGAGGTGATTATAGAGGCAACAGGGTTGGATATGGATGGCATCAACTTCTATCAAGATAGGAAGTTGTTAGACAGGGTCATTGATGAATTTGTGGAGTCAGAAAAAGAGAGAAGCTAATAGCAAAAATTGGTAACTCTTATTTCAACCTTGCCTCTATTTCTCCACCTTGGATATTTGTGCTATTTTTTATTATGGAATACCTTACTTTGGATGGCTAATTTACAAAGCTATATGGGTATCATTTAATGTTAGTTAACCACTTTAGGCATGATGTGAGGATCAATTTCCCCTTTTACTTGGGGCAATCTCTGAGTTTCTCTATCCAGTAAATTCAAAATGATTTGAATGGAGAACATGTGTGTCATGAGGGTCTTATGGTTCTTATTATGAATGTGTTAAAACCCAAAAAGGCTAAGAAACCTAGGGGCAACTTGAAGGCAATGAGTATAATATGGAGGGTAGTCTCCTAGAGAAAGGTTATGATTCAGATACTGAAGATGATGCAGAGGGGGCTAATGTTGATTTAAAAGGGGGTTTTGGGGATAGCTCTCAAAATAAAAAGAATATTGCTGAAGGGAGTAACTCTGAATGTGAAAGTGATTTTGTGGAGGAAATGGTGAGAGATTATGAGAAGAAGAGGAGGGGTGGTAAGGGAAAGGGAGTTAAGGTTCAAAATGATGATAGGTTTTTGATCCCATTAGATGATGAACATCTAGCTCACAAAATGGAGAGGAAGTGAAAATCTTTGAGGCTTCAAGAGGAGAGGATTCAAAATTCTATGAAGAATGTAGAGCCGAAAAGAGAGGAAGATGGGGATCAGGAGAAAATTCTAGATTTTGACAAGACCAAGGGAGAAATTTGTTCTACCAAAAGTCTATTAGGAAACCCTAGGACCATCCTGATGGAGATTGGAATTCTGAAACAAAAAATGCAGTTTATTAGAAAGGAAGTGGAGCAGGTTAGCAAACTAGCCAGAGGGGAGTGCACTTTGGGTCAACATATTGACTAGCTTTCTTAGGTAATTTTAAATTCCAAAGAGGTTAAAAACCTTATGCACAAGATTCCATAGATTGAAGCTAAAAATAGGGTTTTGGAGAAGGCCAACAGTGATAATCAAAAGAAGGTGACTAGATTGGAGGCCAAGCTGAATAATATTGAAAAGATGATCAAGAAAATGATAGACAATAATAGTAACTCTCTAAAGACTATGGCAGATAATATGGGCAATCTCTTGAAAAATTTTGAGAAAGATAAAGGACAGGACTCCCCTTTAGTGGTTGAGAACCAAGGTCCTAGAAAATTCACTTGGGCTCACTCTAAGAAGAATGAGGAAATGAACAAGATGGATGAGGTGAAGGCCATTGCAGAGAATATACACATTCTGGTAGACTAGGTTGCTGACCTGATAAAGACTATTTAGCTATTTGGTTACTCATCTTTTGTTGTCTTTTTGTTTTCCTTTTCAGCTCTATTTCTGGGTGGCCTCCTATTTTCTCTTTTCAGAGGTCTATTTTATGTTGATTTGTTCTTTTATACTCTGATGTTAGCTTTACATGTCTCTTTTATGACTCTTGTTATTATGTAAAATGTTTTGGGTCCTTTAAAACCTATTTTTACTTAATCAAAACAATAGGGCATCTAATTACACAAAAGAAAAGAGGGTAAGTGTGTCAGGTTCACCAAAATGAATTAAAAGAAAATAAAGTTTTCCTTTCTTAACCCTATTTTCAATGTGATGATCCAAATTGATTAAGCACAAGAAAGTGATCAATGCAGAAATGGGTCATGTGATAAAGAATAGAGAGAAATGGGGGTCTTATGATCTTTCTATTATGAGGAAGTATGTGCTTAAATCCTAAAATAGATAAAAGACAAATACTAAGCTTGAATTTCAAAATTGTTATTTTCTGATATCTGTATGTAGTTTTTGGAAAATATGCAATCTATTTTGAATGTGAAATGTTGAGGTAGAGAAAACCCAAAAAAATTTTGTGTTTTTGAAAGGAGGTTGACTTTGACCCTGATAGTAGGGCACAATCTTACCATGGGGCACAATTGTACCCTAAAAATTTGACCTTGACCTACACTACTCTGATGAAATTTTTGTTCACAAATCTTGAAATTTTAATGAAAAGGGTATCCAAATCTGCTCTTCAATTTGCTGTTCCACACTTGTATCTGCAAGAAAAATGGTTTGTTTGTTTGGATGGAGGGGGGGGGGGGGGTGTTTTCCTTGGTCAAATTTTGGAATCAACCTTGAAATTGAATTGAAATTGTAATATAAATAAACAAATTAAATGAAACAATTCACCTTGCTTATATTGAAATCCTTGTGGAGGATTCAAATCCTTGAACCCACAAGTCTGAATGCTCCAAATGTATGTAGAAATGTATGAAAGATGTCTGAAATCAATGGCATTAAATCTTCAACACCAATATTTAATGTATCTTTGCATAGAAGAGGCTTTAATGAATTTGGATGGAGAAATATTCAACAAGGGGGCTCCATAGAGACTGAATCCTATAGTGGCTAACAATGGATCTCCTCGATTAATTAGATACTTGAACACTTAAATGCTTGAATACTTGATAGATAGTAGATCTTCACTTCATAGAAGGTGAATAATAACTTTTCTCAAAGATAGTATATGAGCTCATGAATATGGATTGTCAAAATGAGGGAAGAAGGCTTCCTTATATAAAGATCTAGGGCACTATCTCCTAGAGAAGGCCGACATAGGAGCATTAAATCCCATTTAATCTTAACCCCTAGGAATAGACCTAGATTAAATGTAATTTAAGGGTCTCCCATTTTGAAACCTGAAACAACCAACTTGGAAATGGGAAAAGAAACTTTTCGAAGCCTGAGATCCCAAAACTCCCAGAAATTGAAAAATGAACCTAGGGTCAAGGACAAGGTCGACCCTGCCCTAGGTTAGGGTCAAGGTTGTCTTTGACCTAGGTCAAGGTCAAGGTTGACCTTGACCCACTAGGTCCTCCTTGACCCAAAAGTAAAAGTCTTTAGTTTCATAGAGTAGGTTGTCAAAAATAGGCTAGAAATAGAAAAAGAGAAGCATAATAGGGGGAAAATATCCAGATCCATGTAAAGACCCATTCAAGGCCTTGACATGACTCCAAAGCACTTACTCAGAGCGCTAAACACTCTTAACACAAAATTTCTTCCATTTTAAGATGATACAAACATAATATTTTACTTTACAAAAAAATACAATATAAGATAAAATGTATGCATTGATAACAATACAACTCATTCATCTCTTTGACTTTATTAAGGTTCTCTGCAATAGATTCATCATTAGGTTTAAACTTATACATGTTTATCTTAATAAAATCTCCCCCTTTGGGTGTACTTGTCCATTCAACAACATCTTTACATCTTCTTCCCTTATTTTTTCTCTCCCTTAATTGATTTTCTCCCCTTTGACAAAAATTCCAAAGGAAAATATAAGCTACAATGTGAAACTTATAAAACCTTGTATTAATATATTTTACCTTGGATGTATTATTTACATCAATTTCATTATAATTACTTTTCACAACTTCAATAAATAGTCTCTAAAGAGTGAACTCTTACATCAACTCCAAAAGATATATATAATCATCCATGAATTAATGCAAAGTGCATCATTTCTTAGTTAATTTTAGATAGGGGAATGAACCCTAACTCACCTCTTAGATACTTAAAAATATCCTTAGGAAATGGCTTAGTGAATATGTTAGCAATTTGCTCCTTAGATTTCACATATTCCAGCCTCACTTGCTTTTCTTATACTTGCTCCCTTAAGTAGTGATACTTGATAGATATATGCTTGGTTTTTGCATGCATCACAAGATTCTTGAATATGTTTATTGCACTAGTATTATGACAATAGATAGTGATAGGATTGGTAACTCTTATTGTATCCCTTCAAATAGTTTCTTGATCCAAACATTATTTCAATAATTAATTATAGTAGCAACATACTCAGCTTCAACTATAGATTGTGTTGTGCAACTCTGTTTCTTGCTTAATCTTGTAATTAATCATTCTCCTAAAAATAAAGCACCACCACTTGTACTTTTCCTATCATCAACATTTATAGCCCAGTTAGAATTAGTATAGAATTTGAGATAAAAATCACTTTCTTGTTTGTACCACAATCCAAAGTCTTCTATTCCTTTTAGATATTTGAATATTCTTTCAATAGTAGTCATGTGTGTTTCCTTATAATTAGAGGTAAACCTTGCAATGATACCAAATGCACAAGTAATTTAATGTCTACTATGCACAATAGGCTATAACTTTCTAATCATTGATCTATGTTTGTCTCATTTAATTTATTGTAGTATCCTCAAATAGTTTTCATCTAGTCACCATAGGTGTACCAACTAGCCTTGACTCATCCATACCAAATTTCTTTAAAATTTCCTTAACATAATTACTTTGAGTCACATATATACCATATTTTATTTGATGAACTTGTAGTCTAATGAAAAATTTGATCTCACAAAATATAGACATTTCAAACTCCTTGCTCATTTGATTAGAAAATGATTTACACAAGAAATCATTCCCACCAAATATGATATCATCCACAAATATTTCAGCAATCAATACCATGTTTTCAACTTCACTTTTCAAGTATAGATTACTATTGTCACTTGTTCTCACAAATCAATTCTTAATCAAGTACAAATGCAATCTTTCATACAATGCTTTGGGTGCTTGCTTTAGTCCATAGAATCCTTTGTTCAATTTCCAAACTAGATGCTTATGATCTAGCTCAAAAAATCCTTCTATTTTTTCTATATATACTTCTTCTTCTAGTATTCCATTAAAAAATGCATACTTGACATCCATTTAATATAACTTGAATTTCTTGTAAGTTTTATATGTCAATGGAGTTTTGACTTCTTCTAGCGTTACTATAGGCACACAGGTCTCACCATAATCAATTCCTTCTTCTTAGGCATAACCTTTACAAACTAGTATGGTTTTGTTCCTCACAACTTCACCATTTTCATTTAGTTTGTTTCTAAAAATACACTTTGCTCTAATAACATTTTTGTCAGCAAGTCTAGGCAACAATATTTGTGTTTTGGTTTTCTCAGTCATATCAATTTGTTCATTCATAGCATTTATCCAATCTTCACAAGGAAGGTGCATCTTTCACAGTTCTTGGCTCAAACTCAGTATTTAAATAATTAGTCCTTCCACTTACTTCTTGTCATGAATCTAGCACTTTTATCTCCAATTATTTATATAGGTGAATGATTATTCTCACATTCTTTTCTAGGACAAGTTATGTTCTTTGATTTCCATCATTATCTTAACTTGGTTGGGGCTCAACATACTACTCGGGTTGTTCTATTTGTGGCTCAGGTAATGAAAACTATTAGCATAATAATTTTTTTTCTTATTAATTAACTCATATTGATTTAATTATTAAGTCACTTATTATCTCTAGTTTACTTAAGCTAAATATTAGGTATATAATAACTAATTCCTTTATTAATTATCATTATGCAACATAGGTTTTACCTTCTAGAATTTTGATCTCCTTTATAAGGATGACCTCTCTTTGTAATTTTTACATTTAGTCACTTTTGATAATAGCCATTTCCTTTTTTTCTCATAAAAAATGTCTTATATGTGGATTTGGGAATTCTAACCTCCATAGCTTTTGCTTATCTCTTTTTGTGACAAGTGTTTGCATGCAAGTGATTCTTGGAAGTTGTGGGGTTGATCTTTCATCAACTTCAACATGGTATTAGAGCTCTAGATCTTCATGCCTATGTTCTATTTATGAGAGGTTTGGCTTAGATTTTAGATCTATGTTTTTTCTTTTAGAGAGTTTCATTTCTCAAAAAAAATTTGTATTCAATCTGGGGGGTCACCTTTTTTCTGTGCACTTTAAGCCCAAAAAGACCTCACCATCGAACTTAGAGCACCCCAAAACCCCATTTTCATATAAATTTTTTCTAATTTGGACATAGTTGGAATCTAAGGAAAAAAATTGCTCCCAAATTGGGTACATTTGCTAAGGTGGCGATTTTATGATTTTTTAGCATAGAAATTGAGATTTTTCAGCAAATAAATCAAGAGTTTTTGCTAAAAAAAAAAGATTTATTTTGGCATAGAAATCAATATTTTTTGGGATGGAAATCAAGATTTTTTTGCACATAAATTGAGATAGTTTCTAGTGTAAAACTAACACTCTTCTTGAGGTAATTGGTAGGGAACATGCACACTTCTTGAGGTGACTTTTGGTACAAAACTTGCACACTTCCTGAGACATTTTATGAGACAAATTGGTATGCTTCCCAAGGTAATTTTTGGTACTAGTAGACACACTTATTGAGATGATTTGGTATAGGTCCTGAGGCAGTGATTTTTTTCCCTTTTGACTCTTTTTTGACCTACCTATGATTTTTTGGTCCTAAGTTGCTCATTTAGACTCCATTTTTTATAAATGAGATATCATCAAGAAGATGATTCAAAACCCTTCATGATGGTTTAGTTTATTTTTAATTTTGATAATTTTTGGTTTCTAGTTTATGTGGTCAAAGTTAGATATTCTATTTTTCACTTTGGGAGACATATCTTGAGAAATTCTATCTTCAAGATTTTGTTACAGACACATCGGATTAAGTTTTTTGAATTTTTTCATTTTGGTGGATATCTTGGTTGTTTGAGGTTTGAAGATAAATTTTATTACTTTAGATGATTTTTCATAGGTTGTACTATCTCTTGTATCATCCTTATATCTCTTTTGATCTTTGTTGACATCTTTTTGTAGTATTTTTGCAAACACATTGAGATAAAGTGTCGCTCTATTACATTTTGGGATCTTGCACATCTTTGTGTATTGTTGTACTCACACTACATTATAAAGTGCCTTGGGGGTTTCATATTGGATATATTTTCCATCTTCCTTTTTTAAGTGAGTGTTCCTTCCATGACATTAGCCTCATGATGTGTTGGTGACACATTCCATTAGAGGTGTTTTTACTTCTTTTACACTCTCAATGTTCCTAGTTCTTCTTTCTATAGGAGATATTGCATTTAGTTTTAGTGTTCATGTCTTACCTCTTAACATTATAGGGGGGTTATGTTGGTTCTATTTCTTTCTTGGTTCAATGGAGTGAGCTATGTATTCAATATTTGATCATATGTACTAAGGGATTGTAGTAGTTGGATACCTATGCATTTTGGTGAGATTGACCATTTACCGTATAGAAATTCTTTCATTTCAATTTGTGGAGGCCATGAAGATACCTTCCATCTTCAATTGATCATCTCTTCATAATTAGTCTTCTCTACCTGATCATGTTTTATATAGTGGAGGTTCTTCAAATCAATAGTTTGGCAGTGTTTGTAGCTTCATGCTTTAGTGGTGTTCTTCATGATCATCTTTTGTTCCTATCTTTTGGGACATTCCCTAGTTTGGAGGCTTCTTCAGTCCTTCACTAGTTCTTTCAACATTATTTTCATATCTTTTTGAAGTAGGGTTTTACCATGTGGTTTTCTCTATTTCTCCTCTTTTTAGGGATTTGGTTGTGCTTAGGGACTTGACCAAGCCTTGTTGTTGGGATCCAAATTTACTTTCAATAGTAGTTTCTAGGTTTTTAGCTACTCCCTAAGTTTATCTTAAGGGGGGTGTTAGAGTAATATTGCTTTTTCTTATTAATTAAATCATATTGATTTAATTATTAAGTCACTTATTATATCTAGTTTACTTAAGCTAAACATTAGGCATATAATAATTAATTCTTTTATTAATTATTATTATGCAATACAGGTTTTACCTTCTAGGGTTTTGATCTCCTTTATAAGGATGATCTCTTATTGTAATTTTTAGATTCATTCACTTTTGATAATAGTAATTTCTTTTTTTTTTCTCATAAAAAATGTCTCATCTATGGATTTGGGAATTCTATCATCCATAGCTTTTTCTTATCTCTTTTTGTGATAAGTGTTTACATGTAGGTGATCCTTGGGAACTGTGGGGTTGATCTTTCACCAACTTCAACACTGATGCTTGGTAGCTCTATGTTATTTCTCAAACACTAAAAATTAGTTAACAACGAACTGACTTGCATAAACTAAACTTTAACTCTTCTTTGTCAGGCACTTGGTGACAGCTATACTATCTCGTTTAATATTGTGTTGCTTCATTTAGTGTACAGTTCAGTTGGTGTATCTTGAACATACATGATCTCCAATAATTTCTTACAAATATTGTATGATTGTAAAATAATCAAATCAATATTACACTATCAGGATATAACTCATTTAAATACCCATCAAATACCATACACATTATCATTCTAACTTATCATACTTTCTTCAAAACCTCTTCATCAATCAAATGATATGGCACTCTATTGAATTATTATAATGTATTACCAGTTAAATCTTGACATCAATGGAAATATATCAATTGATATAACTCTTTCACATACATTAACAACATTATCAATTGGGGCTAAAAGTATCAAATTCGAGGGTGCTTTGTACATATTTGGTGAGGATTGGCCAAAGGACACATAAAATTTCAAAATGGATAATAACTCCACTGAGTCTTAGTTAAATGATGATTCAATAAATTTTAACATCTACAAATATCTTTTTGGATTAGAAAGACACATGATAAATGATTTTTTGTTGTTATTAATTAATTATAATTACATTTTACTTAACCTTACCTTAGAGTTTACATCTTATTTTAGCACATGGTGTAGGATAAGTCCACTTTAGGTGTTGATATTTGTTATCTCTTTCCACTTTATGTGAGAGGTCCACCTTTTGTGTTGTTACACATTGTCATCCTCTCATTGCTCAACATGTTTATGCATACTTCATTATATAATTAAGGACAATCCACCTTTGGTGGACATGAGATTCTACCATGTGTAGTTGATAGGTTATCTCTTGCATATTTCCTAGTTATAATGCATTACATATATATTCAAGAATATCTACATTATACATATCCATTATCATTTGATTATTGATCATTATCGAATCAATCAATTTAGTGTAACATCATTTTGTCTCTCTTGTTTGTGCTATTAATTGAGCTTCTAGATCTTTTAATTTTTATTCATTACCATAAGAAAGTTCTAAAATGGTATCATAGCCATGTGAGAATTCTTGATCAGCCTATTTGGAGAGAGCTTGCTTCATTGGAAGGCCTAATTCAAATCTAGGATACCGACTAGATATGGGAGCATCTAGAGAAAGATTTGATCTCACCACTATGTTTGAGTGGATATTCTGATGAATTTTGAATGAATTTACCTACTTTAAGAAATAGTTAAATAAGAGGAAAACTATTTTTGCAAGTTGGTCTTGTATGTCCTAATATACAAATAGTATGAATTTAATTTTTTTCAAATCTAAGTTTTTTTTGTCACTGTTTTTTTCAAAAAATTTGGCAGTTTTTGTTTTCCCCCCTTGCCCTATATATTGTTAGACTATATAGGTGATACTGTCTAAATGTGTTTGACATAATTCAAAACATACAAATAACATGGGAATATTCAATATTTGATATGAAAGCATCACAATGTATTCATAACAACTCCATAGGTCTACAACCAACAATACCTCTTTTGTATTTACACTACAGGCCTTTGGTTTTGAGGATGCCATATTCTCCTACAGGAAAATGTGGGATAAATCCCACATTCACCCCCTCTACCCCAACCATATTTATTCCACCACTTACGGTGGGCCAATCCTCTCCTTGAGTGGAGTGACCACCACCTCTATTCCTAGACATGTTGGCAACCATGTTACTACCTCCTTTGTGGGCCTATCACATTCCCCCAGGAGACAACTACAAACCACACCACATTGTCAATTATCAAGGGCCATAATAGAAGTAACACACAAGTATATTTTTTATGTCATTACCATATTATTAACTAACCTGGTAAATAATTCTCTAGTGTCAATTTTCTATACATTAAAATTGATAGTCATTTGGCCATCATATCTAGAAATTTTTTTCTTTGATGGTCATTTAGACATCAATGTTAGCTCAATCCATATGTCATATTTTTATATCTTAAATTTGACAGTTAAATGCCCATTGGATACCTAGTTGATTTTTTTTGTTGCAAAAATTGTTTGGACATCAAATTTAATCAAATATTTTTGTTGATGTTGACATGCTTTGGCATTTTTTGGAACCCTCATCATTTGTAGTTTTAAATTTGCGATCCAACTTTGGAAGCCCTTGAATTTGTCACAAAAACTATTTTTTGAGTGCATAAAAAGATCTTTTTTTGGTAGTATCTCACACAAATGTATTTTTAGGTGCCATTTTTTTCCAAAGTGGATGATTTTTTTGTACTTGCTAGATTTTCCTCTAGATTTTTTCTTTATTTAGGAAAATATTTCAATTTCAATTTTTTGGCCATTTATGATCATCGTAATGCTTGGATTTTAGTTGGATCTTAAGAAATATTTATTTCTATCTAAATTAGCCTTATTAAGGTTGTTTCCATCATCAAAATTATAAGTCCACTTAACCCATTTTTGAGTGATAATTACACACTATGTAGACATATGTTATAATGATTTAGAATAATTGAGGGTGGGGGGGGAGGTGAATCATTTATCCTCCAGTCCAGATGTACCAATTCAAATTTTAATTACTTCAAACAAATTAACCAATCACAAATATCCACTTGGTCTTTATAGCATATCATCAACAATTTAATATTTCATGCAATGTCTTAACTCTCTATCTATATATATGTTGATTGTGAGTAAATAAACTATTGTAAAAATATAGAATGAAAAATAGTAATATTCACACATGAAAATAACACTTCAACACTAGGATTTAACATAGAACCCCAATTTGGAAAAAACCACCCATTGCTTGATGGAGGTATAAACTGGATAACAAGACACTGAGGGTGGGGTGGGTGAATAAGACTCTTAAGCACTTTTACTTTTCAATAATTCATTCACACATCCACTAGTTAACTTGTACATGTAAAACTTGTAATAATAAACTTGTTGTAACATGTAAATATGATCTACCACATGCATGAAAATAAACACATAACACAATATCTTTTACCCTAAAATCCTCCAAGGTGAAGGTAAAAATAGGGTGGGGATGACACCCACAAATCTTCATTAGTGCAGTAATAAAGTTGACTTGCTATGGTTACAATGTTTGATCATAATATATGATCTACCCTGTGAGGAAACTAAGCTGCTAAAAGCATTTGAGACTGCAAGCTTTCACCTTGTTAGAGGATTTAACACTTACAATGAAGTAAGGACTCTATTAGGAGATTTGCAAAGATCTGTTAAGACCACCCTATTAAGAGATTTACCCTAATTCAAGTTGGTTAGAACTGATTCAATACTTGACTCTTGGTATGCTTTGAAAGTCAAATTTGAGTCTTCTTCTTACTAACAGATCCTCTCCTTTGATTTGATAATACTTTTCTTCCCCTTCACTATTTTGATTAGGTCATTTTCTCTATTAAGAGATAATATAACACTTTCACTCACTTCTAATTTGATCTTGATCTTTTACTTTAATATTAGAATATTAATCGTGGTTTGTATGCACACTCTTCTCTTCTCATTTTCATGCTACATGATCTATGCTAAGATCTTCTCTATTTAAAGAGTTTCATAAAGAGTTTTCTAGATGCTTCCATAATTAGCCTCTCTATCTGAATCATTGATCACAAAATATAGGGATCTATGATCCATGTCATTAACACATAAAAATATCTATAACAAACTCTACATATATTAAATGTTACTTCCATGTCAGCTTGAAAATGATTTACTTTAAAATCTGTATCAGTCCTAACTTTTATGTAAACTCTACATTGCTCAACCTCTACTATTTTCGGATACTCGACATTGTTGTTGCTCAACACATACTATGTAACTCAACATTTGTATGCTTAAAATTACTTGATCGATGTTGAGCTCATTTTGTATAGAAACTACTTTCTGATCATACACTTACTTAGCTCCTATAGAGCTTGGTACATACTTACTTATGCACATGACTTGGCCTATATAGAGTAGCTCAGTCCTAGTGATGACATTCTAACTCTACCTTGTAAATGACTAAGTGTTTGACACTAATAGACAAAAATGCTTAGAGATGCCAACAATATCCCCCTTTGACATTAGTGGAAAAACACTTTGTCATATTTATATCATTACAAATATAATCTAATATTTTTCTCCACCCCAAGTCTTATGACTTATGCAAAAAATGAATAATGCATAAATAATGTAAAATGAATTCCTCCTTTAACAAATTCATTTCCCCCTTCTTCTTGAACACTTATGTCATAGCTATTGGGATTGAATGGGTGGAAGAAGAAATTTTTTATGAATGAATGTCTTGTGAACTCGGGTGATCATGGATAGTGCATGATCCCATGTGGTTCTTGCTACCTCCAAAATGTGATTCTGCAACTATAATCTTGCTACTAAATTAATTAAAGATTGTGATATTCTTTGATAAGATCTTAGGATGATTGCATCTCCCTTTGCATGACCTCCAAATAAGGTAGCAACATTGCTTGAATAGAGATAAACTTAGATCTAATGTCGTTGTCAGCTGTTTGGAGCTTGGCCAATGTGCCTTGAGTATTTAATAAGTTATTGTAATGATCAACACTAGATCCTGTTGACTACGAAATAATGATGCTAGATCTCTTCATCTCAACTTGAATTTGATGTATTTTTTTATTAATATTATTTGTGAATCTTGGCACATTTGACAAAATGTTATACAAATGTTGTATTATCTGTGTAAATTTTGTCATAACCTATACACACTCTTGTAGTTGCACTTAATTTGCGACAATGGTTATGGAAAAATTATCCATAATCATATTTTTAAGTCTTCTAGATGATCAATTCGTCAAGTTTTAATTTGATTCCATATTACTAGCATTCACTTGTTCAACAATATTTACAAGTTGGGTAATGATTGGGGCTTCTTTATCAAAATTATGAATATCCAAAGTATTAACAAAAATGTTTTTCACATCACCAAGTATCTTCTTTTATTTATATTCTCTTTTTAGCTCTTCTTTCCATTTCTTTTTTTGCCAAAATCTCTTGTAACAAAATTATTTGTTCCAAGGTGAGATTTTCCAAAGCTAATTGTGGTATCTCAATTATTTCATCCATACTGACTTCAATATCCAATGAAGTATCCTTTATTGTTTTTGCTCTTCTCGCAAGGAGTGTTGCTTCTTGACATTGCTTTGGGAGTTGGTGAGGGAGTTTCACCATTTGGTCTTACTTGTGCATTGATGCACAAGACAACAATGGTCATGCTTGATTAAGTTTTACTTATCTCTTTATTTTCCTTAATATGAGGTGTTGAAATAGTCTTGCTATCTATACTTGTGTCTTTTTCCTCAGTTCCTACCTCTATATTTGTGAGCCTTGATTGATTGGACTTTTGTAGTGTTAGGGGTGTTCACATATACTAATGACATGATTCCTTATGGACTTAGCACATGTAAACTTTCTCAACTGTTGTGATCATTTTTTATGGTTACAATTCTAGTTTCTTTCTCTATCTCTTCTCCCTTTGTTGATAGGCCAAAAATGCTTTTCCAAAGGAATTCAACATGATGTGTTACAGCTTCCATTTTATTCTATAAAATTAAAAACATTCTATACTTAGGAAAAAATCCTCTCCTATACTTTACCAAAAATATTTCCTATTGATCTTGAAACATATCAGTAATGACTCTGACTAAGGTGTCAGTCCTTATCTTTTTCTCTTCTACTTCTTCCTAGTGTCATGTTCTTTCCAATCTCTCATATAAATATTTGGGTACCTTCTTCTCAATTTCACTAGGAGCTAGCTTATGATTGGAAATCATATCTACCATTTCCTCCTCAATTTAGGTTATGCCAGTATTATCTAGTGTATCATATTTTACAAATCTAAAGTTGGATAATCTTGAAGATCTTCTAAGATTTTCACATAACTCTTCAATATAATTTATGTGCACTTTGGGTGGTCCTTTGACCAATCTCCTTCTCTTTGGTTTAGGGGCACTAGGCTTAGTAGTCTCTACTACTCTCTTCCTTATAATTTGCTCAACATTAGCAGTTGCCCTAGTTCTTGGTTTATTTGGTGGTGGAGGAGAGAGGGTTGTCACTATTCGCTTCTTAGTTTCTTTATCCTTCTTACTCAATGGAGTGACAACAATCAGGGCTTTACCCTTATCATCTTTTTCTTCTTCCTCTTCCTCATCACCATTTTCTTTTTCTTCATCCTCTCTAAAGCCTTGTGTAATTTGTAATGGTTCCTTTCCCTTTCCTAGGGTGCCCAATTTTGTTTCTAGGTCTTCAATAATTCTTTTCCTTTTCCTCTTTAGAGGCCATCTTGTTATCTATAGTTATTCTAGCCATAACTTCCTCATATTTTCCAAAAGGTTCTACCTCAATGTTTATTTCTTTCTTCAATAGTGAAACAATATTTGCACTTACTAAATCACTACCAATTTCATAATCAAAACTTGGTAGCCAAGCCTTCCTCAACTTTACTACCTATACAAATATATTTTCTATATCCACAAGAAAGAATATGCCATTATAATACTTCATAACCAATTCTTCTAGTATCCTCATCCTCATCTTTATTCTTTTTTTGTATTCCTCAAAGTAAGCATCCATGACATTCTCAAAACTTTCTCCTAATTGAGTAATGTAATTTACCTATCTTGTCATCGGTTTGTTATGTTCCCAAACAAGATCACCAACACTAGGAAACTACTTTTGGATTTAAAAGAAAATGCATACAACAACAAATCCAAACTTACACATTGAATTCTTTTATTTTCTTACAGATGATATATTCATTTCTAATTGTAGTCTTTGTAGCTTGACAAGATCATATTCATAATCTTTCATCACCATGTTTTATGCTTGATCCACTATCACATACAAAACACTATTCAATCTTCTTGACTAATAAAATTTGTAAGCTATAACCCTTACACTAAATTTAATTAGTGGATTAGAAATGTTTGCAATAGATAGACCTCATCCATTCCATTGGCACTTTTGTTTGCCACAACTTCCTCTCAACTTAGGAATCACATTGTTTTCTTTTGTTCTATGGTGTCACTTTGTGAATTATTTTCCTTGTGATCTTCATGGGTCTATTCTGTAGCCAATACTTCATATCATTAATTCTTCTTAAAATAATTTTAATACATTCAATGTTGAAATTCTTTGGAAACTCTAGGGCACAAGTTAACACTTTCCTTTCAACAACTTTAAATTCATCCTTCAAGATTCCTTCATTACACAACTTCTCATATGCTTGTTTGATTTCATAGTCTCCCACTTCTTTTATCTTAGAAATATAATAGTTCCTAACATCATGGATCATAATAATTTTGGGTGGTATCAAGGATAGTGAACCCACTGAATCTCCTTTCATTGTAATTCCTAGAATAGCACAAAACTTTGGTGGAGGACAAGGGCCACTCTTCACCAGTTGAATTTTACTAACCTCTTGGCTCATTTTAGTGGTAGATGAAGCTGCCATTTTCACTTTTAGGGTTTGAAGTATTTTATTTCTCTTCTAGATTACTTGTTACATTTAGATCTTCACTCATTCAGGCTTCTTGTCTGAATTGCTCTTGAATTCTAGTGCTAGTCACTCAAATTACCAAATCGCTCTATGCTTTTAAAATCTATATGCAAGGTATTATTGGAATACTTTAGAATAATTGAGGGGAAGGGGGGGGGGTGTGACTTGAGATCTGAAAGACAACTCAATTAAATTTTAGAAAATGACTTGATCACTGAAAATAAAATCAATGAGAGAATGATGAAATCTTAAATAGACATAACTCAATTAAATCAACAAAGAGAGCAGAATCTTCATAGACAAAAAGGTAAAGCTGGATTTGGTTACAAGGAAGAAGGTGAAACCTCCAAACAAGGTGCCCAAAGGAATCAAAGACCTACTTGCAATCGCTATGGTAACCTAGGTCACACATCAAACAAGTGTTGGAGCAATGGAGAAGGTGAATTCAATGGTAAATGTTACAATTGCAATCATCATGGTCATAAAGCTAATGAATGCAAGGAGAAACCTAAATTTGAAGGCAACTATCACAAGTGCAAGAAGCATGGTCACAAGGAATTCCAATGTAGATCCAAATCATTCAATCTAGCTAAACAACTTGTTAAAGAAATCTTTGGATGGGATTACAATACCTAGTGTAGATGTCATTATTGTGGAGAATATGGACACATTGGCAAAGACTGCTCAAGGCATCACTTGAGGAAAAGAGACACAACAATAAGATGTTATACATGCACTGAACTTGGTCATATAGCTAAAAACTACATGAATATAGGAAGAGTTGAAGATGAAAAGAAAGCTAAAGTAGAAAACATTTGCAAGCAAATAAGGGAATAGTGGATTCCAAAATCTACTAAGCAAGATAGTTCAAATGATGGCAATGTCACTCAAGAAGTGGGTGACTCAATCAACTCCAATTAGATTCATAAAGGAGGATATGGAACTACATCTTCTCATGATATCTCAAGTAGTTCCAAAATAAAAGAAAGCAAAATGATCAAATCAGTGTTCCAGATACACAAAGATCAAAGAAAGGGTATATTTTTTCGAGTTGCATCTATCAAGAAAAGTTGGTTAAAGACCTTACTAAGCTAGGTCGGGAACAACTAAAAATTTTGTTCGATCACTAAGTTGTAAGCTTCTACTAACCAAGTCAATGATAGCCTATCAAACACTATGTCATCTCAACTACATTCATACCAAGCACTTATGGCAAAATTTTTGTCAATAGGGAAAAATTTGATTTCATTCTTCATTACAATTTTAGAGCTAAGAAATTTCAAGAAAATTCCAAGCGACTCCAAGCGGTTTCAAGCAATTTTTAAAGTGGAAAATCTATTCAGAATTTTCTTACACTTACTGAGTAGCAATGGCATTCGGCAGTAGCAGCGACACCAAGGCAAAAAGAGGTTCAAAAATGCTAGTCAAAGGTGTGGAGTGGAAGGTGCCAAATTTCAAGCTAGCTGTAGCAATCACAGAACCACTCAACCCGAATGGAGCTCAATCAAAAATTCCACCTAAGGTACTTCTTATCAATGATATTCTTACTCATTTCAGATGTTTTGTTCAAGAAATTGGAAACCTAGAGATGGACAATGCCCTAGGAGAAATGAGTGTAGATGGCTCTCTGAAACTTGAATACAAGCATCTTGAAACCAAAGGCTTGGCTCATATCTTGCATATGCCAAGAAATTTCCAAACCAAGTGGATTAGGTATATTTTGAGTCGGGTGCACAATGGGCAACTATGGCTAGAGCAGCCAGTGTTAATTACAAAGAAGATGATTCACAAAATCATGGGTCTCCCTATGCTCAGCAAAGAAAAAACCACCAAAACCCTAGGTCGGGAGGAGTTACAGAAGAAAACCCTAGCTGAGTGGGATGGTAGAGGTTTAAAGGTTAGCATTGTATCAGATGTCGAACTAAGATTTGGCATTCATGTCATTGTCCACAAAATCTATAGCTCTAGTTGACTGAATAGTGTACCTTGTGAGGCTGTGAATTTGGCCTTTAAAATTGTAAAGAAAAACCTTGAATTTGATTTGTCAAAATTATTGTTGAGACAATTGAATAAAAATATGGATAGTATAAGGACTTCAAAGAATAATCCTTGTAAATTCAGATCTTTATTGATCTGTTTATTTTTCTATGTTTAAAAATTCATTCCATCAAAAGGAACACTTGTATGGAGAAAAGACATTCCAATTTTGTATTAGATAAATGAGTTTGTAGAAAAAATGGGTGAAAATTTTGATAGCATCATGGATAATTATTTTGAAGATTTCAAGGAAAGAATGAATAACAAGTTTCGAATTCCACCAAAATTAGTTGAAGACTATGTAGATGATGTATGCTTTATGGTTGACTATGATAAGGTATACATTCAGGCAGTTAGACCCCGAGTTGCATGGGTGAAACCTCTTCCTTATGAGGTAAATATTGATGAGGTCATGGACATTATTGAAGCATTGGTGAATGAGCTAGTAGACCCAAGGTAACCAATTTTTGGAACATATGATGAGGCAAAGGCCATAATTGAGCTTGAAATCAAGCTACCCTAGGCCATAAGCAAAGGCAAGAGGAAGATAGCCAAATTGAAAACTATAATCGGTCCTCTTATGCTTACTGAGGGAAAAGTTGAGGATGAAGAAGATGATGAAGAAAATGAAGAAGAAGAAGAAAAAGAAGAACATGAATCTGAAGAGGAATAGCCAAAGAAGAAAGGTAAGGTAATTATTACCATACCTAAGAAAAATCCTACTGTAGTATTCTCCAAAAGAACCAGAAAAGGCAAGCAAGAACCTATATTGGTCAGGCCTCCACCCAAATTTGAGGAAAGGCTTAAAAAATTGGAAGAGGGAGATGGCGTCACAAATTTCAAGGCATTGAAATTTGAAACAAGAATTGATGCTGATAAAATACAGATTGAGGAACTGGTACTCAATAAGATGGGTAAATGGAAATACTCCTCAGACTAGCTTTCCTCTCAAATCTCCAAAGAGCTGTTGGAGAGATTGCAACCAAGATGGGAGTTAGCCACCCAAATAGTCAAAGACATATATGAGCAATCTTTGAAGAATCTTCTACCGAGTCTCACTGGAGCAGAAATAAAGGCAGCAATGAAGAACCATGAAGGTAAAATGATGATTAGATTTCACACATGTTTGATTTTAAATAAAGACATTGAGCATGTTGTAAATGATGCAACAAACATGTGGAAGAACATCTATCATTTGCAAAAGCCTAGTGAAGATCTAGTTGAGATCAAGGATGATGATAGCAGTGACAACGATGATTTTGATAGCACTCCATCTATCATAGTTACTCCAGGAGAGCTGCATGCACTTATGGAAGAAAAAGAGGAAGAAGACAAGGAGGAAGAAGTACATGAGGAAGAAGAAGATTGCCATGTCCCCTTTTCAAATAATTAAAAATAATAATCTTTGCTAAGGCAGGCAGGCCCAAAAAGGTGAAGTTTCGAAAAAAGAGGATAATATTTGAAAGCTAATAGACTAATAAATGAAAATTATTATTAAAATATGTTTTATTAACCCCTCTTGGACATGAGTTAGGGTTATGCCCTCTTTTAAGGGGTTTGGAGGCATTTTGGGCTCATTCCAGAACTTGATTTTTGCGCATTGCTTTGTTGTTCTTCAGAGGCTGCCAAACCTATGGAGAAGGAGACCCAAGAATGGGAGTTTGCAGGTTTCCAAGAAGGCTAAGGATGGGAGTTTGAAGCCATTCCATGTGCATGCTCATGAAGATTTTGCCTTTGTGCTAAACAGTGCAGATTTGTGGGTTTTCGGGTGTGTTTTTTGTAAGAGTTTTGTGTTTCCAGTTGAGTATTTCATATCATTTTGGGTTGCTGTTGTATTTTAGAATTTTAGATGTTAAAATAGAGCTGAATATATTTATTTGGTTATGATTATAATTCTATGATAGATTATCAGTTCTTTTGTGGTGTTTTCGGCTATTTTGTGTTGTTTTCGGGAGCTCAATGAGCATTGTTTTTGTCCTCCATTTGGGAGCTGTTGTGTAAATGTTATACAGATCTGAAAATGTCATTTTGTAGGCTTTTATGCTGCTGAAATTTCTATAAAAATTTCCACTTTCAGATTTATTAATAATATGTGAAGCTATGAAGTTTTTGGCACTATTTTTGGCATACTCGATTTGGGGTTTATTGAGAAATTGGTGGATCTTTAAAAAATATTGGTTGTTTGATCTTAAAGATCTGATTAGAGGCTTGAAATATCATTTAACATCAGAGAACGGGACATTTCAGTGGTATCAGAGCTATGATCTTGCCAGCCTGAGGGTTTGTAGAAGTTTGCATGCCAGTTTTGACAACTACCCAAATCTTGCATGTCAAAATTTATGGGTCATGCTACTTCTAATCATTTGTGTAATGCCCCTCCAAGGGATCCAAAAAATTATACTAAGTTTACCAAACAATTTTTTTTTTTAAACATGAAAGTAAAACCATACACAACACTTGCAGAAGCAATAGTAACATCCAACATAACAAACAGATTACATTCTTTAAAGATCCCTTAACGTTGAATTACTTCTAATCATAACTTATTCATCTAACATCACATCCTTAACAATGAAATAACAATGATGCATCCAATGTACTTAAACAATATACAAGTTTCCTTTTAGTAACTACATTTTAGTTTAGCTCAATCATCCACTGTACATGATACAAGGTATGAAAAGCTTAAAAGAATAAACATCCATGTAAATAAGGTACATCATCATCCAATATTAATCCATGATGCAATATCATAACGAGACCATAAACCATACATGATACATCATCACAAAAGACATAAACATCCATCATCAAAGATAACCATATAACACAAACATAAATAATTAAGTGCACGGTTCCACCCAACCGTTAATAGCATCATTAGACCATCGTGGATCCTAGCCATCCCTCCGTGCGTAACATTCCAAAGCACCGAAGAGATCATTAGTATTATCATAGTAGGAATGTCACTCTTAAAACATCCTACTAACATGAAAATTAAAGCATAAGATATCATCAACTAACGTATGAAAATCATCAATGTAAGGAACATACTAGTAAATACATCCATCATAAGGTATAACATCTATCATAATGATCTAAGAACATAATGAAGATAAATACCAACCAAGAAATACTCCAGCCACGGTGTCTCCGACAGATCTCAAATGATAAGAGTGATAAAACACTACCACCCGACTGCGTGGAACCTAAGTGGTCCACTCCCACCGTGCTGAAGAGATAATCTCAAGTCCCAAACAGGCTATCAATCCACAAAGCATAAATCTCTTTAAGTCCAGGAATTCTAAAAGTATACTAACTCAAAGGTTCCATTCACATAAAACTGACATCTAATTCCCAGAGGCACAACAATGACATGTAGGAAACCTACTCTGTAAGAGGGAAAGTGTCATCACATTTATCTCGTACAAGTTACCTTGGCAGTTAGCTAAACTCCACGGGTCCATACAGATCTCATGCGGCCACTAGTATCCTCTCATACTGACGAGGCATACTATCGAATGCAAGGTCGCAACCATGCATCTCACTACTCCCATCCTAGCCTGTACAAGCGCTCAAGGCATGGGCGAGAACCAAAACAATTATCTTTTTAGGTTCATTTAATCCCCATTTAGTGTGTAAATGTTATCACTTATTAACCAAACTTACAATGAGTTACCCTAGCAGGCACTTAGGGCCCTGACCCCCATTGCAAGCCACTTCCCGACACTACAAGTAGATTACCTACCCTAATGCTCATGGAATCATAAACTCACCACAGTCCTGTACAAGCGACTGTAAAGAAAATCCAAAATATAATCAATAAAAAGAATCATCAAATATCCATGATAAAAGCATCAAATATCCATAATAAGAATAATCAAATCTCCAAGATAAGAATCATCAAAATCTCCATGAGCATCCGAAAAGCATCCATAGAAAATCATGACCACAACAGTTCTCTATTGGCAACTGAAGGCATCACTGATAATCATAAGTATCCATTGGTTCTCAATAACCAAAATAAATCATCTCATCCATTGGTTCTCAACAAGCAACCAAGAATATCTCAAAATCATACTGATCAAAGACTCCAAAATGGTTGAGTCAAAACATGTCACAACATGACATCATCAAGAAATAAATCAACACTTTAGTCCCATCATGGCGACTAGAAAAAAAACCAAAGATAACTGATTGATGACTCAAAAATGATTAGCTCAAGTGTCTCAGATACATATACATCTCAGCTTCACACATGAAGACTGATGAACAATAACAAACATTTCATAGAGCATGCAATCACATTACCATGGTTGGGCTTATAAAGATTGAGACCAAAAAGATCAACATGCCAACACATATCATAACCCCCAAGCCTTTGGTAACAACCTAAGACTGGTCAACACTAGTCAACCCAAAAACCCAAAACAAGAAGCATATAGAATACACGATGCAGACACATGTTTTGGTTTTGTTATATTACATAGTTGAATTAAGTGTAGAGCTTCGATTTTCATTTCAAGTATACTTCAAATGTCATAAGTTTCATCATTTGACCTACAAGTCAACCCATTTGTTCCCCGATAGCATTATCCTTCCATTATTAAGAATTACATTCTAAGAATAACTTAAGTATAAATATTTACTCATTAAACTGATCATCATTGACCTTTAATTAAATTGTTCTCTTTATTTGACCAAGATCCATATTACTAATTGACTACATTTCAACATTATCAAAGGATCATTATTCTTTTATAAAAGAACCAATTATCAATCCTCGAATAAGAAGAATTATAACTTAATTAAAATGATCAACTTGATCAATCAATTAACATAGATACACCATCCATGACCTATTAACATCCTAATAGTCTTCAATTAGAAACTTAATTAAGTGTTACTAAAGTTTGAGTCTTTTAATTTAATCGTTATCATCGTTGACAACCATATAATATCTAAGGTCATAATCCAAGTCATAAAACTTATCAATTTTGATATCAATATTTCTACAATCTCATTAAAAGAATTATATCAATTAAATCTCTATTACATAACTTAATTATTAATTAAATCCAATTAACTCTCATTAATTGATTTAATTAATAATTGCATAACCATAGCAACGTTCTAATTAATATCAGTTGACTAATAACTAACTAGAATTCTGTAAGATAAAAGTCAACTATAATTCAACACTCAAATGATCATATTAATAATTCAATAATAATAATTTGTTAATATTTATTAACAAGCTATATTGAAAATCTCAATAATAATCTTGTAACATCCATGTTCGTCTTACTAATATTTTCTTAACAATTTCGTATTAATGATAATCATTTCAAGTTAAAACTCTATCGCATTTAATTATATTGACAACTCATTAATTGATTAAAATCAATTATAACCCAAATCCAAAAATTATTATCTTTTGCAAAACTTCAATCAATAAATAATCTCCACTAGATTAACTTTAATCAGATTATTTGATATCTATTTAAACTATTTATTATTTATTAATAGTTTGTTAGACCCAACAAATATTAATAAATAAACTAATCACAACTATAAATAGTCGATCTAGAGAATCTTTTCATAAGCTTCATTAGTTAATATTTAACCAACTCTTAATACGATTAAGGTATAACAATAAGATACCTAATAATTCAAACGTATTAACATTAACATAAAATGACCCATTGTCCAATATCAATTAAATTTGAGTCACTTAATTTAAATCATCTCGTAATATAAAATTACCATCTCTAAATTATTTAATATATCTCTTCCATCAGTTCTATCTACAATCGTTCCTATGAAAATCCCCCATTAATTCTTTTAAAACATTCTTATTAGTCTTTTTAGACTAATTAAGTAGTTATTAAATTCTAACTTTATTAATATCTCCCCTTTTATAATAATTAACAATTGTTATAATCCATACTTAACATATTAACATACCAAATAACGCATATCAATAACAACTGAATATTTATTAATTAACATTATATAATTTTTAATATTATATAATAATTAATTAATAATATATAATAGTTAATATTAAAAAGTTATTAACATTTAATAACAATCTAAACTAAATTACACATAATAATATATATATAACAATCAACTTATAAATTTGTAAGTATGAAATATAGCTGTGCTCATAACACTGACGTCCCACCTTTATGGGGCCGTGCGACAGTCTGTCACCCCCTTTATAAGAAGGGACGTAGGGCTAAAACTGTCGTGCATAATGATTATGTGACAGTCTTTAGGTACCCGACCCTCCCCCCATCGTAGCTTCTCTGCGCTTACGAGGAGTAGGGCAAGTACGCCGTCGAGGTAATTAAGGGAATGGGGTGTGGTGGGTATAAACCCCACCCACCCCAGGCATTTATTATATATAAAAAATTTATCATTATAACATTTTTGCTAAAAATGTTTTGCGATTCACATTAGAAATGCAATTTCAAATTTAATAAAAAATCGATTAGACAATTACATATATATATATATATATATATATATATATATATATATGTATATATATGTATACGTATATGTATATATATATATATGTGTGTGTGTGTGTGTGTGTGTGTGTGTGTGTATACAGATTGTAATTCAGCACTACTATTAAATGCATGCAGATGTATATGTATTTACTAGAGAGAACATATTTATAACTTTTAAAGGGTTTCTAATTCTTTTAAATAAGAATTTCTCTTTTAAAATAACGGTCTCTAAATTACTCATAGTAATCGTTTCTCAGATTTACCTATTAATTTGTCTAATAGGTTTGATCATAAAATTAATCTTGCAAACTCTTGTTTAATCCAATCTTTGAATCCAATACGATTCGAACCCAAACCCGATTCAAATCTAAATTTCTCTTTAATTGGATCTAGGGTTTTCTAATGTTTCCTTCTCAACCAAATAAATACATATCTAGATTCCGATTCAAATTGCAAATTCATTCATGGAATATAATCAGACACATATAACAACATTATGAAGACAGGAAGAGAAATGGTGCAAAGAGAATATGCGAATATCACGAGTGCACCTGGACACTGATGCTAATCCGCCATGCCTCAGAAGTCCATAGAAAATCCCTTCCTTCTCTATCATTCACAATTCCTCTAAGATCCGGCCAATCGAATCCTCCAAGTGACTAGAAGTGCTAGATGAAGCATAGAAGCATGTAGAAAATATATGAGCATATGAACTTCTCCAATGCATGTAAGCTTTGAAGCTTCCATTTTAGCTTGAAGCTTGTAACTTGTAGCTTCTATTCAGCTTCTACTTCAGCTTGTCCTAACACACTAGGAGAGCCTCTATTTAAAGGCCTCTAAGATGCATCTAGAGTGTCTCTAGAGACAACTAGAAGATAAGCATGACAACCAAGCATGAGCCTTCTCCAACCTTCTAGATAAGTCTTAAGGTTGTAGACACCATGTGCTCAAATAAAATGCTAACTTCTAAGTGTAGACAACTTGTGCATTCTTAGAGTGCAAACTTCTGTGTTGTCTACATGACAACTTTCGAGAATTTGCCAACTCCTATGTGAGCAAGTATTAAAATAATATTTAATTTACTCTTTCCAATTTAATTTATTTATTTATTAAATCTCATGCACTAACTTTTATAATTCCACTTTTCAATCTTAATATATTTATATTTTAATCACATGAAATCTAGAATCTTTTAATAATTTAAAATATATTTTCCACTTTTAAATTTCATTTCCAAAACTTAATTGCTAAAATATTTATTAGCTTTAATAATATTATTATTTAGTCATTTATTTAAAAATGAATTCCAAATATATTATTATTAAAATAAATATTGTCACATTCCAAATTTAAACTTTTAACTTTTTATTTTCAAATTTAATTATTAATTTTCCAATTAATTAAATAAAATAAATATTAAATATCATATTAATTTTCCATTTAATTAAACCATTAATTAAATATTTTAATTAGGCTTAATTAATAGAAAATACATCAAAGACTCACAAGGTAAAAATACGAAAATCCATCATAGCCAAAATACATACAAAATCAAACCAAGGGTTAATATCATGAATTATGTTATCCAACGTATTCGAAGGGTACTCAACTCAAATACTTGTCCTAATTTTCCAATTAGAAAAAATGGCTTAAAGGGTTGGGATTTGGACTTGAGAATTTATCTCCCCTCTCTTATCATTGAGATAGTGTGATAGGGTACGCTCATCTTGGCAATTCAGAGAAGTTGATACCCGGTACCTGCAACCTGCATAAAAACCACGCATGTACAAGCACAATATATACTAAACTAAACAGGCAATGGTAGGAAGTGGTGCATCGTGTAGATCCCGACTAGCAGGTGACTACGACTCCCTTCCTTAACCACATCAAACACGCCATACAAAAGAAAACACGCACACCATACACATGCAAGTATGGGGTAAGTATCTATAAGAAAACACATATGATAATAAATAACTGAAAGCAATGTAATAATCATCATCAACAATTGTGAACACTAAAAATAACTATCATACATACATGAAATGTAAAGTCTAAGTGATCTCATCACATAATAAACTGAATCTATAGCACAATATCTATTAATCTCAAAAGAATGCTGCTAACCAACAACATAAAACTAACCCTAAAAGAGTTCAATAATGATAACAAAATGCGAACTAGGGGCAGGCACTACAATTTTCATGTTAGTTCTTGGTGAATTTGGTGGTTGCATGTTGCTTCTAATCAGCTACATGTCAAAATCTATGGTTGCATGCTACTTCTAATCATTTGCATGTTAGTTCTTGGTGAATTTGGTGGTTGCATGTTGCTTCTAATCAGCTGCATGTCAAAATCTATGGTTGCATGTTGCTTCTAATCAATTGCATGTTAATTCTTGGTGTTTGAAGAAGTTATAACCTATTGGGGTTACACTCTACTTTATCCAAAATGGACAGGTATAGTACAGAGTCTCAGAGGACACAATCTTGGACAATTGATATCCAGAGTTAGAATAGTAGAAAGGATGGTCATTTAGACATTCGAGATAAACTTAGGAAAATAAACCATGACATGTATAAACAGTTGGTTGAGCACCACCGTATAATGAATGACATATTGTCTGACCCAACTAAGGTGGATAAGTTGACTGGATTTCTATTTGGCAGATTTTCTTACAGGGCAGATGACACAATTACCAAGAACTTGCATGAGGAGTTTGAGAAACTAGCTTATAGCCAGGTTGAGGTCTCAGATTCTACTCTGCCACATGAGGTAGTGAGAAAGGATATTATGCATATTGATAGTAATGGTCAACTTGATACTCAAATTGAGACAATTGTATACAGGTTGTCAAAGGGTGATGTCACAAGTATTCAGGATGGTATAGTTACAATAGGTAGTGACTACAGCGCAGTGGGTTCAGATGATGATTATGAGGATGTTGTTGTGCATGATGGTGAGATACTTGGTAGAGATGAGTAGACATTGAGCATTCATGACTTTGCTGAGAAAGAGTACCAGGCACAGTTAGATGCTTCGACACATGAGGTTGAGGCTGGTAGTACTTCACATGATTTGTCTAGCTGGCTGAAAGTGAACAAATATAGTATTGTGACTTCATTATCTCATCATGACAGGTATGTGGAGTTAGTTGGTATTGGTCATATTACTCAGGTGAGGAGTTTTCTTGAGTTACCAACTAATTCTAGTTTACAGATATGGACTCAAGATTGTTATATTGGCATTTGGGATTCAATTGACTGGAGATCTTTAACACTTTTTGGTAGTAGTGTTTGTTTGGGTGCTATCATGGATTTGATTAGCAGATTGCATAGTGTTGTCTTTTCTTGTGCCAGCAACTTGTCTGATGCTGGTATTAGTTTTTATACACCAGTGTTGGGCTTTGTTCATATATCCAGTCGACCATACTTGCTGGAATGTGTTGATGATCTTTCATATTTGGCAGTGTGTATAGATGAGTCCCAGGATCATATTGGCATTGATGACATCTAGGAGGATGCAGTGGGTAGTTTTGAAGACTTAGTTTCCTTGGCAGTTTCTTTTGGTATAGAGGAGTTAGACATCAGTGCTACAATTTTTGATACTCCATATGTTGATATGAGCTTTGGAGTTGATTCATAGGATATGGATGGTAATACTCTAGAGACTAGTAACTTTGAGGATACTCCTTTAGACAGTGCATTAGAGGAGGTTTGTAGGAGACAATCTAGCTAGTGCCATCATGTGTCTAATTAGTTGAGAGTTAGTGAACGAGACATTGTTATCGCTTGCTAGCATTTTGATGCTGTTCGTCAGTTGTTAGCAGTTTATGGATGGGGTTCTCCTACTAGTGATGTGCAGGGAGGCAATTATCTTTCCTTGATAGAGTTCCACTCTTTATGGGAGGCTATCCAAATTTTGAGATAGGATTATATGTAGTTGGTAGCCGATAGAGATTATCTTATGGAGTGGGGCAGTATAGAATACGATGCATTGTTGGCCAAGGAAGATGAGTTGAGTGAGCTTACTCAGTAGCTTGAGGTGACTTTTGAGATTCTTAAGAGTACATAGTTGGCTTTCAAGGAGTCACAGTTTCATTTGGCTAAGGTGACCATGGGGTTAGAGCAACTACAGTCTTTACCAGATTCTATACAGTCACAAGCTATGGTGTCTGGTGATCCGAGGATGTCCATGGTCGAGATTTTCAAAGATAGTGGAGATGGGGATGCATCCATCCTTGATACTAACATTGGCATATCGGGTTTGTCCCCACTAGAGTCAAGTTCAGTTGAGTTGGCTGCTGCAATAGATTGTTGTGGTATGCCTGACATGGTGGTGACCTCTAGTACTAATGGCACGAAGACTAGAGATGATGTATCAAATACCATGTGTGATGTTGGTGAGCCAACAGTTGGCATGGTTCCTACTAGTAATACTATTCCCTTGGTGATGTCTTCAGAGGTAGTAGTCAGTTCCAACTTGGTTAGTGATCAATTGCAGTTAGTAACATTTGGATTGTAGTCTGAGCCATTGACTGAGATTGGCACATTCTATCGACATGACATTGTGAGGTATGCTCATCAATTCACCTTTGATGACCATGTTGATGAGATGATGATACAGAGATGTACTTTGGTTCCTAGTGCTTATCATCAGTTATGGGATAGTTTGATGCCTCAGGATGAGAGTTGTGATGGCCACGACATGGTGATAGGTCCTACAGTTGACAGCTTGATAATACATGACTTAGAGCAGGAGTTTTGGAGTGATGCTTCAGTGGATGTTGTTATTGATTCTACTCCTTTGGATATCACATCTCCTGACTTAGTTGGTGATCAGTCACAGTGGGTTGTATCATTTGTTCATGGTGAGATGTTGACTGAGGTTGGTTTTTTTTATCAACATTATATTGCAGGGTATGTACATCAGTTAGCATTTGATCCTTGTGCTGAGGAGTTGATGGCAAACAAACTTGGTTTGGGTTCCATTTCTTGCTATTTATCTTGTGATGGCTTTTCACCATCAGGGGTGCATGGGAGTTATGGTTATGAGATAGTGGCCAGTGATCTGCAGAGTTGTGTTGACTACAAGAGTTGTATAGTGTGTGGATTCTCCATACTTGGTACAATTTCATTCAGGAGTGTTCACCATTGTTACAGAGGTGGATTGTACATTCCATATAGGCCAGTGGTATGTGTTGATGGTATTTACTATGTTGGCAATTTGATTTTTCCACTTTACTTGAGTTTTGATGTTCTAACAGTTTGTGTCTCATGGGTTTCTAATTGTGGAAGTTGTGACTTTGGAGTTTGGTTGAGTAGTAGTTGTTAGTTTGATTATGGATTCCTCTTGGTTATATTGCAGAGGACATTGCAGGAGCCTGTGTTAATTGACAATAGTATAGTTCATGACTACATTTGGGATCCAGGTGGATTTATTGGTCTATTGTTCAGCCATTTCTTGAGGACAAGCAATATTTGGAAGGGGAGGTCTTTTCATGTCCCCTTTTCAAATAATTAAAAATAATAATCTTTGCTAAGGCAGGCAGGCCCAAAAAGGTGAAGTTTCAGAAAAAGAGGATAATCTTTGGAAGCTAATGGACTAATAAATGAAAATTATTATTAAAATATTTTTTATTAACCCCTCTTGGACATGAGTTAGGGTTATGCCCTCTTTTAAGGGGTTTGGAGGCATTTTGGGCTCATTCCAGAACTTGATTTTTGTGCATTGCTTTGTTGTTCTTCAGAGGCTACCAAACCTGTGGAGAAGAAGACCCAAGAATGGGAGTTTTAAGGTTTCTAGAAAGGCTAATGATGGGAGTTTGAAGCCATTCCATGTGCATGCTCATGCAAAGTTTTCCTTTGTGCTGAACAGTGCAGATTTGTGGGTTTTCGGGTGTGTTTTTTGTAAGAGTTTGGTGTTTCCAGTTGAGTATTTCATATCAGTTTGGGTTGCTGTTGTATTTCAGACTTTTAGATGTTAAAATAGAGCTGAATATATGTATTTGGTCATGATTATACTTATGTGATAGATTATCAGTGCTTTTGTGGTGTTTCCGGCTATTTTGTGTTATTTTCGGAAGCTTGATGAGCATTGTTTTTGTCCTCCATTTGGGAGCTGTTGTGTAAATGTTATATAGATTTGAAAATCTCATTTTGTAGGCTGTTATGCTTTTGAAATTTCTATAAAAATGTCCACTTTCAAATTTATTAATAATATGTGAAGCTGTGAAGTTTTTGGCACTATTTTCGGCATACCCGATTTGGGGTTTATTGAGAAATTGGTGGATCTTTGAAATATTGGTTGTTTGATCTTAAAGATATGATTAGAGGCTTGAAATATCATATAAAATCAGAGAAAGGGACATTTCAAAGATCTAGTTGAAATTGTAGCAGAAGTGATTGAATCCCTTCCTCGCTCTCCACCAAAAACTGTTACATCCACTATGGAGACAGCTTCTGCAAGTGAGAGTGTGAGCACAATTGCCACATCAATTGCTCAATATTCACTGGCCACCTCCCAACTCCAGGTATCTAAAATAGATGTGCCAAGCACTTCATCTACTGAGTTGACTGTTACTTCTTCAGCTATCGAGCCAGCCTCCTCAGCTCCTTCACCAACAATAAGTGTACCGGTAAGTTCCACAATTTTGATTTTAGAAAGTTCTATAGTTTTTTCAATATTATCTATATCTACTTTAAATCCAATTAGTTTAGATACTGCTATACTGAGTGTATCATCATTTTTGGGAAGTGGTTCAATTTTTGATCTGGTTAGTACTCCTATTGGCATTCAATCCTCAAGTCCTATCCCAGCTTTTACTACTAGCCCTTCCACTCCACTATTGTGTCTATTCCTAAGGTCAAACTAGTCATCACAAAAGTCAAACAAAAGCATCTATTAAAACTTTTGATCACTGGAAAAGAAATTGATGAATACTTTGACCTAGACACCGAGATAGTGATACCTAAGATGGACTATGACACTGCTACCATTGAAGAGATGATGTTAGCTAGTCAACTCATAGAGATGAAAGCTACGCAGAAGTAGTTAAGGACTGAAAGGGATAAGAAATACAAAATAATTGAGAATTCCAAGAATATAATTACAGATGCTATAGGTGTTGAGGTAGATTCTACTCAACACATTTTCATTCAGTTAGAGGAGGCTGTACAGAAATTTAATGAGTATTCTTTCGGACAAGAAAAACTTATTGAGAAAGCTGAAAAGAAATTTGATAATAAGGTGCTAGAGAATATTGCTCAAAAGATACCAATAAAGCAAGTTGAATTGTCAACATTTTTGGGAAATTTTGTAAATTCTTTTAATAATGTAGCATCACTTTTTGCTAAACTTTGTGATGTTTCTAGATTTACCAAAGAAATAAAGGATAAGTTAAATAAGATTGACATTGATATGCAATCAAGTGCCTCCAAGGTAAAGGTGGACTCCTCCTCCACAACCTCCCATCACACCAAGATCAGATATTTGGTAGATGTATAGGCAAAACTATTGAGAGAGGAAGCAAGGATCCGATCTACACTCATAGACATCCAAAACATGATCCTACCTATCATGGACACAATGCATAAACATATTATTCACTACAAAACATTGGTCTAAGATTAGAACTTCTTAATGGTTGATCGCTTGATCCAATTATCAGCAAAAGTTCAAATTGCCCTCTCCACTTGTCAAATTTTGCAGTAGACTTGGGATAGTACTTTTGCAACCATCTTTAAGGTACATCAAAAATTTCTATCTCACTTTGGTGTAGCCATATAAATTGTATATATGTAGCCTTTGGCTTTATTGTCAAAAAGGGGGAGAGATTTAGAGATTCAACATAATAAATAAGGAAAGGTATCAGTATAATTGATAGGGGGAGTTAGCACACAATAAATTTTGCATGTGTACATAAGTATATTTTTATATGCAGCAGTTCTACAAAGATCAATTTAAAAAAAAAAAAAAAAAAACCTAAATTCATTCAATCAGGTTGTGTACATATGTTTTGACTTATAAGTGTTTTGTCACTAATGCCAAAGGGGGAAATTGTTGGCATTAAGTTATTATTTCCATTAGTGACAACACTTATTTGTATCAATATAGCTACCAAGCTCATTACTCAGTCTACAATGTATACCGAGCATTCAGTGGTTACCTTGTACATTCATCACTTAAGCAGTTTACACCGAGCTTCATAGTTCACACTGAGCATTCTAGTGTTAACCGAGCTGAGTATAACTACCGAGTGAATGTACAATCTAGCAGTGTCTACTGATTTTACAGTGTTCACCGAGCTTCACAGTGTTTAGCAAGTGATGGAAGCATAGTGTTTACTGAGTGATGGAAGCACAATGTCAATCGAGTGATGGAAGCGCAGTGTTTACCAAGTGATGGAAGCATAGTGTTTACCGAGTAATGAAAGTATAATGTTTATCAAGTGAAATTAAGGCAAACGAAGGATTTAGTTTTTATCGAGTGATACTATATCCACCAAGTCTCCAATGGTTACTGAGTTCAAAACTATGTCAGGTGATTAGTATGGGCTAAGCCTTCACTTCTACTGAGTGCATGATGATGCCGAGTAATGTAGTGGATACCAAGTATCAGAAGGTCACCGAGTTAGTTTAGTGAACCCGAGTTATTTACTATTTGGCTGGCTCGGTAATATTTTTTTCACTTGTGTTTTAGCCAACTTTGCAATTGTAATTATTGGAATGGTATATATGTAATGTATTATATCATTTGCAAGAGGTATGATATATGGATGAGACTATAAAAAGAGACATGTAATGTTTTGAGAAGTGTAAATGCGAATCAGTAGAAGAGCAGAATATTCAGCAAGGTCTACAAGGAGTAGTAAAGTTTCATCAGTCACAAGAGGTGATCTATACTTCAAGGATCTAATTAGTAAATCAAGTTTGTAAGTAGATCCACTGTTTCATCCTAACAAGTGAATCGGTTTTGTAAATTCTTTAATAGGGTAGACTTAACAATCTTTGTATAAATCTCCTAATAGAGTGCATACTCTATTGTATGTTTGTAAATCCTCTAACAAGGTGGACCTAGCAGTCCTTTATGCTCCTAATAGGGCAGATCACCAGAAGTGGTCAATGTAAGCCTTAACAAGCCAACTTCATACTGCAATAGCGAAGTTTTGTGGGTATCATCCCCACCCTAGTTTTACTTTCTATTTGGAAATTTTTTGGGTACCAAATCACTGTGTACATGTGTTATGCATGTTTGATCTCTCATTTATGTAGTAGATTAGATGAATGAATGGTGAATAGTATATATGGCTAAAGTGCTAAAATGTTCTAAATTTTTAAGGTTACTAATTCACCCCTCCCCTCTCAGTAACCTATCTTATCTTGAATATTTATAACATGAAGTTATATTAACATTGTATATTACTTGTATTTATACAAGTGTATGATGCATAAAAGAACCATGCTCTCTTTATAAGGTAATGAAATAAACAATGTAATTAATTAGTGAATAGAAGAAAAATTAGTTTAAATATATTTCATATATCCTTATTGACAGTTAAGTAGATGCATTTGATTATATGGGCTTGAACATTAGTTCCTAATTTGGAAATGAATATTAGGATGGATAATGTATCAAGTCATAAGTAAATGTAAAACTAATATATGGATTAACTTAAGTAGTAAGGATGAATGTTAGTAAGGAAATTAAGAAAATAATAGATAAAGAATACTTTTTGACTTGATTAGATGCTAAAATCTAAATCTCAAGCTTGGAAACTAATTAATATTGTTTAAGGGAACATGATAAGACTTTACATCTATGATTAAGTGAACTTAGCACACAAATGATGTTAAAAAAATTATTCACCAAACTTTGTAACAATTTTTCTTATTATTTTGGGCTCCCTAGTGGGGCATTACATGGTTTTCTTCAAGTAAGGGGATGACTGCTAACTTGCCTCTTAGATAGGTAGTGCCTTAGTGAATATGTCAACTAACTATTAGTTTATTTTTTCATATTTTGGTCTCTCTTCTTTCTCTTGTACTAGCTCTTTCTAGTAATGATACTTGATATCAACATGCTTAGTCTTTTTATGAATCACAAGGTTCTTTGATACATTTATAGAACTTGTGTTATCACAATAAATCATAACAGGTTTAGTAATCTCTTCCTTCATGTCTTTCAAAAATTACTTAATCCATATGATATTTGAACTATTCACTATTGTAGAAACATATTCAACCTCTGTTGTAGATTGTGAAATATAGTTCCTCTTCTTAATTGTCCATGAAATCAATCTTCTACCCAAGAAGAAAGCTCCTCCACTTGTGCTTTTTTTTGTCATCAACATTTCCTTCCCAATCAGTTTCTGTGTAAACTCTCAGTTCAATTTTGTCACTTATCTTGTACTAAAATCTATAGTCATGTGTTCCTTTTAGGTATCTCAATATCATTATTACTATCATCAAATGATTTTCCCTCAGATTAGCTAAGAATCTAGCAACAATTCCAATGGCTAATGTAATGACAGGTCTTCTATGTACAACATATTGTAATTTTTCTAATAATTGACCTATACAATTTTTGATTCACCTCAGTAGAATCATCATTCTTTGATAATTTGTGTCTAGTCACCATTAGTGTTCCAACTACCATACAAAAAGTCTTCAAAATTTATTTGATATACTTTGATTGAGTGATGAAAATACCTTTGTTCATCAACCAACAAATAATTTAATCTCTCCAAACATTGACATTTCAAAATCCTTCTTCATTTTATCAAAAAATAACTTACTCAATGAATACTTTCCTCCAAATATGATGTCATAAAAAAAAATTCAACTAGCAATACTTTGTTTCCAGCTTCACTTTTTAGATACAAATTTCTATTGTCATTAGTTCTTTCAAAACCAATTTTCACCAAGTAATTGTGTAACCTTTCATACCATACTCTAAGGGATTTCTTTAAACCATATTGTATCATCTCGAAATGGTATCACTTCCATCTTGACAGGTTTAGCACCCTCTTTTAGTATATTTCTCATGATATATTTGCATTTAGGATGCATTCTACACTTGATTCATTCATTTTAGGTGAAATTTAGGTTAGGATATCAAAAATTCTCCTTAATTTTCCTCCTCTATGGCTTATTTTTTGGGTAGGGCTCAGGAATAGGTCCTCATAGATTTTATCATATTTGTTATAGGACTTGGTGTCTATTTCAGGCATTTAATTTTGTTCCAACATCATTTCTAGGTATCTAAGCATCCTCAAAATCTCACTTTTTTTTATTTGCCTAATGATGTTTTGTCGGTTGACCCTAACCTAGGGCAAGGTCAAGGTTGACCCAAACCTAGGTCAAGGTTGAGGCTGTCCTTGACCTCTTTAGGATTTTGATCCCCTTTTTCATTTTTGGTCCTGCAAGGCTCCAAAATCAATGTTGGGCTTTCAGGTTTGAATATAGAAGGGGTTAATTGGAGATTCATTTAATTATTTTCCCTCCTTATTTGGTTATGTTGATTAGACCATAATTCTAGGTAAAATTTGAATTATGGGTCCTCACATTACTTTAGGAGCCTCACCTTGAAGGCTCTATATAAAGACAATCATTTGCATCTTTCTACAACTAGAAGAGAATTAGAATTCGAACATGATTTCTAGAAGGACAACTACAATAAATAGACGATACTATGAAGATGAAATATTGCAAGAGAATGATATAGAAGATCAAGCTATTGTTCTTATCAAGAATTTTTATACCATTGTGGACACCTATTGGAGCAATTGAAATTCAATCTTCCTTGATATGCCATTATTGATATTCAAGCATTTTAAGATGCAATCATGGGGTAGCAGTTATGGATTATGAGTTTGGTACGAGTAATTTAGCCTTGGGGGCTTGGTATGCTTTCTTATCTTATTCAAGTCTATGCATTTATTTCTCATACATATATATTCATGGTAGGGTTTCAATCTAGTAGATTAGATCTTGGCATTAAACATTCAATAGACACACACACATTCTATTATATCCGGCTATTCATTCAGGTGAAAATCACCAAAATAGGGGTTTGAATAAGGAAAAACCCTATATAGCCACTCCATAACCCTATGTTCAGATATATATGTAGGTGTTGTTTTGAAGATTAGAGTGTAGATTTGGATACCCTTTTTGAAAAACTCTTGAGATCCTTAAAAAAAAATTTAATCATAGCTGAAAAGGTAAAGGTCAACTTTTCAGGGTGCAATTGTACCCTACCAATAGGGTCAAGGTTGACCTTCCTTCAAAAAGACAACAAAATTTTGGGTTTTCTCCATTTCACATTTCCAATATAGAATAGAATGAAATGCAATTTTTTTAGAAACTGTGCACAAGCATTAAAAAAAAGGTAGTTTTATATTGGTTTCATTACGAGGTATGTATCCTATCTTGTCAAATTTTAAAGATTTCTATTACTTATTTCATATCAACTCTAAAAAAAATAAATGAATAGTGGTGAATGTCTTATGCATTGTTAAAGATTCATTTTCACCTTATACATTTTGGTGAACCTATGATAGACAACTCTTTTTTTTGGTGTTAGATTTTCATCTTGTGTTAGATCTTGCATGTTAATGAGATTTCCTTTATTTATATGTTTCAAAAATACAAAAATATATACATTTTCATGCTTTTTGTATGTCAATATGTATGATTCTTGTTCGGAATACTTTGATAAAGTTTTTATTATAAACAAGGATAGATTCCCTAATGAGGTACATGAAAGTGAGATTGAAAATGGTCTGGATAAGATTTCCATTGATCCTATTCCTATTTCACTCTCCTCTAAAACCTCTCCAATTGACCTTTACCATAGGGTGTGTGCATGATTACCTTCATGTTCCACTATATACAATATTGATAAACCTAAGATGATATGTCCTACAACTTTGATGATAGTTAAAGGATGTCCTCAAATAATAATTAAGGGTAAACATAGAGATTCTTTGGATTTATTTGATAATATTGATTCCATTTCACATGCTTATTGCACATGGAATAACCCTTAGCTATTGTTCCAGTATATTTACCTCCTTCTCAACCTATTCTTCCTCAAGCTCCTAAGTTTTCTTCTACCTTTAAGGAGTATAACTTAGGGGATCAATTATGTGCTACTCTTGCTAAGATATCTTTATGAGAGTTACTTCAAACTTCTCCAACCTATTATGAGGTATTACAAAAAGCTTTATCTAATCTTCCTTCTTTTCCTCCTAATCAAGATAATATTCATTCTATTTTGGATTGCATGCATGCTATGCTTTTTGTATCTCCTATTGTGTTTTCTGATAATGATTTACCTTCTCTTGAGGTATAGAATCAATATGATTCTCTTATGGTTGTTGTTTCTATTAATTAGACTATCATTCAATGAACATTAATTGATAATGGATTTGAACTTAATGTTTTTAGTATGGAAATTCTTAAAGCAATTAAGGTTGAAATTACTACTATTCAACTTGATAATGTTCCTATACATGGATTTGATAATATTGTGAAGAGAACTTTGGGCATTATTACTTTACCTATTAAAGTTGGTCTAGTTATTCTGAATACACCTATTCATGTTATGCCTAGACCACTCAATTATAATTTTCAGTTAGGAAGACCTTTTTTACATACAATGGATGCGGTTCATTCTACTCTTCATTGTAAGGCTCAGTTTATTTATAACAACTTAATGTATACATTACATGCAGATGATGTGCTGAATACTCGCTTAAATGTTGAATATGTTAAAATCTTTGAGCCTCTTCAACCAAGTAAAGAAATTGAAAAACAACCTAAGATACAACAACCTATGATAAAACAACCTTATATTCAACATCCAAAAACTTCATCTTCTTCTTTAATTGAGGATGATTGGGGGATGTTGGATTTTAATCCTACTTTCATTGGATAATATAAGGTCTCTAATTTAAATTCATGAGTGACAAAAGTGAATTTGAGAAATGAATTAAAAAGTAATTTTTTTGCTACCTCGACTAATGAAATGATTGAAATGATAAAATCTAATTGTTCTATTATTGTGACATATGCCACTCCTTAGACTTTGTCTAAAATGGATGATTGGTATGGTTCTAGTTATCATTTGCTTAAGAAATTAGGATTTAATGGAAAAGGATGTGGTAAATATGAGCAAGGTATACAAGTACCTTTGGATAATGAAATTTATGATCATATGTATGGATTAGGGTTTAATCAATATAAACAACCATCATCTTTTCCTCTTAATGTTAATCATATATGTGGTGGTCAGTTGAAATTGGTTAAACTACTACTTTTTGACATAAATCACTAAAGATAAAAGTTTAAAGAATTTTTTTGGGATATATGATGATTTACCTAAGTTCCATCACAAATGAAGAAAGCCTTATTATTTAAATACATATGCTTATTTTGGAGAACATGATAATTAGGATATGCTTCCTTCACTGATGAATTCTCCAGTATGAAGTGATTTGTTAATAACTAAGATTGTTGATATTCAAATGGATGAGAATAATCCTAAGAAGATAATAAAGATTGGGAAATGTTTGAATCAGGATTAACATGATCGACTGAGTTCCCTTTTACTTGAATTTAAGGTTATTTTTTCTTGGACATATTCAGATATGCCAAGTATTGATTCTAAGATTGCTACTCCTTATATTGTTTTAGAACCAAATATGAAACTTGTAAAGTAGAAAATTTGAAAGATGAATCCAAAGATTGCTTTATTAGTCAAAAGTAAAATTGAAAAATTATTGGATTCTAGATTTATTCATTCTATTGATTACTTTGATTGGATTTCAAACATTGTATCTATTTCAAAAGGAGAAAATATGATAAGGATGTGTATTGATTTTAGAGATTTATACTTAGCAACCTTAAAGGATGATTTCCCATTACCCAATATTGATATGATTGGGTGAGCCCACAATAATGGGTTCCACTTTTTGACCAATTTTGACACTAAAATCAGTATTTTTTTAAACAAATCTCACATTTGGGTGACTATATCTCTAAAAGTATTAAGAATTTGAAGATGATAGAAACTAGTGATTCCTAGTACTTTGTTCCTACTTTGTAACCATATTTAAAAATTAAACATTAAAAATTATTTAAGTAAAAATATTCTTCTCCCCCAAAAAGTGGTACATATGAAAAATCAATATTTTTAAAGAATGAAAGTCATTTTGACAAGCATAACATTTTTTATACAAATGACAATGAGGTAATCCTTTTGATGTTGAATTTTTAACATCTATATCTAGAGGACACATTTGGTTTGATTCAATTTTCGTTGGATAGTGTATAGTAATTCATACATACATTCATTTTGACAAGCATAACTTGAACTCAATATATCATAAATCAAATTTTCTTTTTCCAATAGAAAGATAACATAGCAACCCATTTCCTAGAGATTTTTCAAAAGAAAAAGACCTAATTTACAATTTTTCCTAAAGTGTTGAATTCAGTTGATGTTCAATCTTTAATCAACCTATAATGAGCTAAACTCATATTTGAAAGTCTTAATGAATATAATACCTATTAAAATTATAGTAATTGGAAAGATTTCTCCAAGCAACACAATGTGACATTTTTAGATTTATAGTATGAGATCATTTGATCCCAGTATCTTAGGATCAAAAGGCCATTTTTTTTGAAAAAGAACAAAGGCATTTTTTTTAAACATGTTCGTGTGAACACTCTATTCATGCAAATGAATGCTCTATGTTCATGCAAAAAAACAACCTAAAAAATGTCTATCAGAAAAGATATCATTTCCAGCCCACAAATAATGATTTTAGAAATTTGTGTGAACCCTACGGTTCATGTGAACCCATAAATTATGTTCACATGAACATTATTTATGGGTTCACATGAACCCCCAAAATTTGAGTTTTTTTAGCATTGCTAATTTTGTTTGTGCCACAAAAGTGGCACCCACTATTGTGGGCTCACCCAATTGTGGATTCAACAATAGGTCATGCTTTGTTATCTTTTATGGATTATTTTTCTAGATAATCAAATCTTTATTCCTTCCAAAGATCAATTTAAAATTGCATTTATAACACCTTGGAGAACATTTTGTTGGGTCATGATACCTTTTCGATTAAATACTGCAGGAGCAACTTATCAACATGCTATGATTTTGATTTTTCATGATTACATCCATAAAATTCTTGAAGACTGTGTGGATGATATTTTAGTAAAATATATACAAAGAGAAGATCATGCTACTATTTTACAAAAAATATCCTAAGAAATGTGTTTTTGGAGTTGATTCTGGTAAATTATTAGGGTTTATAATCTCTAAGAAAGGCATCAAGGTATTTTTTAGTTTCTAATAATCGCCACATTTTTATTAAATTTAGTTCTAAAATATTTAAAATCACTTAATAATTTATTTTGTTAAAAAATTTAAACTCAAAGATTCACCACAATATTTGATACATGATTAGATTTGATTCACTTAAATATTATATATTGTCAAAGAAATTAAAATTAATTCACCAATAATTATCACAATTATTAGTTACTTTAGGGATATATCACCAATATTTAGTTTTCACCACTGATCTAACATATAATGTAATTATCCTCAAAATTTCCATGAGATAAAACATGTTCAATTTTGATTTGTAATATTCCATGATGATTAGCGGACTTCCTATTATTATTGAGATTCGAAAATATTTTCTACTCAAAAATTATGATTCCAAAATAATCGCCAATGTAAATAATATTTAAAATAAAAAAACTAAGAGATTCGCTGATTAAAATAATTTGGTTTTTCAAAATAATGAAAGATTTGCCAATATTTTATATCTTTTTCTAGAGGGGGGTTTCTTAAACTTTACCTTGCAAGGCATAGAGGTTGATACTGAAAATATTGATGCTATTGTTAATATACCCCCTCTTAAGAATATATCTCAGCTATGTAGTTTATAAGGAAAGATACAAGCTATTTGTTGCTTTGATTCTAAGTTAGCTAATCAAACAATTCCTTTTACTTCCTTGCTTACAAAGGATACCACTTTCTCTTGGAATGATGAATGTAAATAAAAATTTGAGCAATTTAAGGAGTATCTTTAAAATCCTCCTATCTTGCAACTAGCTAAATTTGATAAGCCATTTCACTTATATACTTCAGTGACTTCATAGGCCATGACAAATTTATAATAATCTTTTTGTGTTTCATTTCATGGGATAGGATATAATAAATTTATAATAATCTTTGTGTGTTTCATTCCATGACAAATTTATAATAAATTTGATAAGCCATTTCATTTCATGTGTATAACCTATGTATTATATTAGTAAAACTTTAGTTGATTATGAAACAATATACACAAATTTGGAAAGACAATGTCTTGCTAGAGTTTATGCATGTAACAAACTTAGGCATTATCTTATAAATGGTAAATTCAATATGATTGTTAAGCTCAATCCTTTGAAACATCTTTTCTCACAAACTGATCTCTCTGGCCATTTGGAAAAATGGGTGATGTTACTTACAGAATTTGATCTTTATTTCATTTCTCAAAAACCTATTAAGGGACAAGCTTTAATGAATTATTTAGCTGAAGCTCCTTGTCCTCATTTGGAAACATGTTCTACTTCAATGAAATTTCTTGACAATAATATTCTCGCTATTCAACAAGATGATATTTGGGAATTGTATTTTGATGGATCTAAATGTAAGACAATATCTGGTGTTGGTATTAACTTAATTCTTCCTATGAAAAAGATAATCCCTTTTTTATAAAAATTAACTTTTCCTTGTACTAATAACATTGTAGAGTATGAAGCTCTTATAGCTGGTTTACGAGAAGCTTCATCCCTTAACATAAAACACTTGCAAATATATGGAGAATCAAAATTGATTGTTGAACAAGTTAAAGGAGGTTATTAGACTAAGAATGATAAAATGACACAATATAAAGATTTTTCTCTTGATGTGCTTTCATAATTATTTTCTTATATGATTCAAATCTTACCTAGAAAAGATAATAGACATGCTAATGCCATGGCACGTGCAACTTCTTTGGTGTGTCTTGAAAATAATGTAAAGAACTTTCAATTTATTATAAAAACTCTTAAAAACCCTATAATTTCTAAAAATATTACCTCTAACTGTTTTAACTTGCATTTGGATAAATGGTATTCTCACACTTTTCATTTTTTGAAAGATGGTACTTTTCCTGAATTGGCAACAAGAAACACATGCAATCATATTAGGAAGCTTGCAGTGCATTATATAATTTTAGGAGATACACTTTACAAATGCTCTTACAAAGGATTGTTATTAAGATGTCTCAACATAACTAAAATTTTGGTAGCTTTGGGGAAAAGCTCATTCTACTTCTTTGGGAGGGCATTTTGGTGGAAAATCCATGGTTTATAAATTACTTAGAATGGGATATTATTGGCAAACAATGGAGAAATACTCTTTTATGTTTGTTAAGAAATGTCCTTAGTGTCAACAACATAGTAATTTGATTCATGCTCCTACTTGTGAGCTTCATAATCAATTTCTCCATGGCCTTTCAGTATTTAGGGTTTTGATCTTATTGGAAAAATCTCACCACCTTCTTCTCAAGGACATACTTACATTCTAACCACTATAGATTATTTTACAAAGTTGGTTGAAGTTGTTCCTCTTCATTCAACAACTATGGATGTTATTTGTGATTTCATCCTAAATAATATCATAACATGATTTGGTATAACTTTAGTGATAGTTTTAGATAATGGTACCTCTTTTAAAAATAAAGAAGTCACAAAATTCTTGGAGAAATATTGAATTCAACATAAATTTTCAACTCCTTATTATCCTTAATCTAATGGTCTAGCTGAAGCATCAAATAAAATCATTGAGTAGATTTTAAGAAAAATTGAGTAGATTTTAAGAAAAACAATCAACAATTATGTGATAGATTGGTATACTCAATTGACATATGCTTTATGGGCTTATAGAAAAAGTGTTCATATTACCATAGGTACTTCTCCTTACAATCTTGTTTATGGTACTATTGCTATTATGCCTTTGGAATTAGAAATACCTTCTTTGTGTGTTTCATTTCATGGGATAATTGACAAAGATTCTTTTTGAGCATAGCATTTACAAGACTTAGAAATGTTGGATGAACAACAAATACATGCATTAGAACATATAAAAGATTATCACAAATCTTTAAATAAGAAACATAATCATAAGGTAATTGAATGGACATTTTTGGTTGGTGATTTAGTTTTATATGAGAATCAATGAAATGTGAATTCTTTACCTAGTGAGAAAGGAAAGTTTATCCCTAATTGGCTTGGACCTTTTGTTGTTTTTGAAGATTTTGGTTCAGGTGCTTATAAACCTGCTGATATGGATGGTGTTTCTTTTGAGGAACCTATAAATATTATGCATCTTAAATGTTTTTATCATTAATTTTATTTCTTTCTTTTCATTTTTTCATATATATGTTCCTTATAGACATTGTTTTATAGGTTATGTAGTTTTCACAAAATTAAACATTTAGTATATTCATGCATCCTCTATTACGTTATATATTAAACATAGAAATAAATAGTAAACAAAGTTTTTTTTATTTTTTAAAAAGTGATTTCAATTCTAATACATATATGTCCAATGGCCCTATCTATCACTACACCTATCATCTCACTTTGATGGCCAATGGCTTCTGGATCTCTCTGGCCTATAATAGGAAGTAATAGATCTATGTGTCTATGTATGACTCCTAGATATGCTCATATCATTTGAGCACTCTTAGGCACTTTGTAGCTCAACTATCAGTTTCTCCTCCCTTTCCCTACACATCCTTAACTTTCATTGGACAACTGCAAAGATATCGACATGCCTATTGGGATCTCTGTAGCTAAGAGAGGAATCTCCCTTTCTCACTGGTAGTTGGTAGGATATGAATCTATCCTTTAGGTCCTCTGATACAAAACTCCTCCACTTCACTATGCTAGCTATAGAATAAAAATTACATTTATTAATTTCATACTTTTTCAAATCAAATTACATATTTCATATTTCATACCTAGATCTCCCTCTTGGATGTCACTGAAAGGTTTGGATGGTGTGGTCATGGAGTGAATACTCTCTCCACGCTCACTGTGTCTAGACCTCACCAATGGTGTCTTTGTGTGGGCACATGGGGGTTGTTAGGATCTCAATGGTGATATGCGATAAATGTGTACATCTACACCAATATCATCAGCTAGGGGCATCTCCTCTACTCTCTTCTCTACTATCCTCTTCTCTCTCCTCTCTCTCCTCCTCCATAGACTCTCCCTTAGAGATGTGCTCTTCCTCATCTTTGATGTCCTCATACTCCTCTACTATACCATCATCCTAGTGTGTTCTCTTTGAAGTACCTAAATTACCTATACGATAATCCTCAGGGAAGATAGGATGAGATCCCTATAGAATCTAGTACCTGATGTAATCTGGGTTCATGCTTGAGTAGATCACATTTGATGTTACCTCTATATCCTCTATATCTATTGTCAATGGTTGGAATATGGCACTAGGTCTCTAATAATACCTCATTAGATGCACATAGTGAGGTACTTTTCTAGGGGCTCCTTGTACTAGCCTAAACTATCTCATCACTTGATCATAGTAGTATGACTCTCTAGTAGTTTTCATCATTATGAGCATCTCATCTGGAATCAAGTATCAGGCCACTCCGTCATCAAGTAGTAGGGTCTTCATATTGCACTTACACAAGGAATGTGCTCTAGAGATACTCTCCAAAATAAGATATCTCCAAACTTCTAGGCATTCTTTAGTGCATAAGCAAAAGCTTTAGCTCTACCTGCATCTACCATCACTGGGATAACCTATGGATGTGTACATGTAAAGTGATTGGACAACCAAATCTCTAGAAGAGTGTATATAGATAGACTCTCTCTCTGATTTCTCACCAAGTGACACAACTCATGGTATAGTTGAGCTAGCATGCTGCGACCTTATGAGAATAGATTCCTCTCACTCTCCATCCTTTGTATAATCTGAGTAAGTGGTGTAAAAAATATGGCACCCTTTGAGTTGGGTAACATGACCAAGGATACTATACCAAGCATCACTCTTCATACTAGAGGAGTAGGGCATGATAATATGGATAATAGAAGGACATGATTTGATCGAGTCTATATCTATGGAACATGTCCCAATAAATAGTCCTTGTTTGCAAGGATCTCCTCATAGACTTGTTGTGCTATCAGTCTGATGGTGTCACCTCAAACTAGAAGCCGCAAGATCCTATAGACATCCTCTAATGTAACTATCACCTTGAACTAGAAGCCACAAGATCCTATAGATATCCTCTAATGTAACTATAATCTCTCCTATGAGAAGATAAAAGGAGCATGCATCCTCATCCCACCTCTATATAAGAGCTGATAACATGGCTTGATGTAATCTGATTTGTGATAGGTTATGCTACCCAGTACAGTCTTATATCTCTCAATAGTTGTATATACTCCCCATCAAGATCAGATAGTCTCTCTAATGGTAACAAGGAACTCTCCAAAGGGATGCTCTCAGAGATGAACCATGTCCTATAAGTAAAGATGAATTTCATATTAGTATTATGTTCCATCAAAGTTGTAAACTAAACTTGACTAGGTCAATGTCGACCTCACCTAGGTCAAGGTTGACCTTATTGGGTCAAGGTCAACCTTACTAGGTCAAGGTTGACCTTTTTGGGTTAGGGTCAACCTTGTTAGGTCAATGATGACCTCATCCTAGAATGAGTGCAAATCTAATAATCTATGTCAACATTTTTGGGACAGGGTCAACCTTTAAGTGTCAAGGTCGACCTTGCATACGAAAATCACATATTTGGAAAGTATAGAATTAAAACAACAACAAACTCACCTCAAGAAGTAGTTGTCTAGTAGCTAGGCACTATCTCAACAACTCCACACATGTCACTCAAAGTTCTTCTCTCCTTGGCATCTTGCTTCCTCTATTTGAATCTACAAAAGGTAAGAATGAATATTTATGACTTCCCTTTTCATTATTTATAAGTAAAATTAGGGTTTCTATTATAATTTAACCATAGACAGAAATAAAAATTACATGCAAATAAAACCAATATCAAAAAATAATATATCACATAGAAAAGAACACAAGGCACAAAGATTTAACATGCTTCACCTAATCCCTGAGCTACACCCACCAAATGACGAGTCCAATATTTTTACAATGTAGTGATTACAACTTGATTACAATCTATAATCCCTTATAGATCAACACTATCGCAAGAACCAATTTTTGCATCACCCATAATGAAGCAATCCCTAACCCTAAGCCCTTTTATACAAGTATTTTTACCACTTTAGGGTTATAATTTATAATTACATGTTAGCCCAAAAAATCTAATAAAATAGGTCGAAGGATTAGCTTTAGGAGGGACAAGACATCTTGAGATGCTTGAAGGAAAACTTACAATAGGTGCAAAATCAACAAAAGATATACACTAATAGACACTGAATAGAGAGAAGTTTTGAAGTGGGAGACATGTTCTATCTCAATATTTTTTATCCATACTAAAAATCATCATTGAAGGAAAAAGGGAAAGAAAAACCAAAGCCACAATTCTATGGCCCTTATTGCATAGCTTGCCACATTAGAGAAGTCGCCTATGAGTTGGAACTTTCAGAGGGAAGCCATATTCATAATGTGTTTCATGTTTTCTACCTAAAGAAAGTCATGGTATATAATTTTATAGTAGCTATAGACCTTACACCACTCAATGAAGAAGGGAAGCTCATATTGGAGCCAACTGAGATCATCAAAGTATGTGAGAAGACCCTGCAGAACCACACAGTGAAGGAATATTTGGTATGTTGGAGACACTTGCCATTGAAAAATGCAACATGGGAGGGTAAGCACATTCTATAGCATCTAGAATTGCAATTTCTTAAGGACAAGAAATTTTTTGGATAGGAGGACTATAATTTTCCTCTCATAAAAGAAATTATTAATCAAACTATTGTTAATGAGCCGATTGGTTTAGTATATCTTGGACCCATTTTTATTTTATTTCTGTAGGTATGTGTAATCATTATCTATCTTTGTACACCCTCAAAAAGGTTTCCCCAATGGGTATTAAAGCATAGCTTGTGGGTAGTCATTAGGTATGCATTCTAAATTATTTCTTTATTCTATGAATTCCTGTTAGGATTCTCCATTGTTCACCATTTTGGAAGTGAAAGACCTTCTCTATCTAGCTATTTGTAGTTTCAATGGGATTCAACCCTCACCCTATTCTATCTCCTATAATAATTTTCTTAGATCTAGAAAATTGGAGCATTGTCTTTTGGCAAATATTAATTGAAGGATATTCTTATTCAAATCTCCATTCTTGTTTGGGATTACTTGATAAATTCAAGATTGATAGTTTATGGTGCATAAATAAACTTATTTTCCATTTGTATGCCATCTTCTAGTCACCACACTCAGTGCAACTTCCACATCACCTACCTGAGTATAGCCTTAGCATTCAACTGTACTGCCCTCAATCCTACCATATGACCTCCATATACATATCGTACAACCTCCATATGCATACTGTATGACGTCCATATATATCATATGGCTTCATTACTACCATACGACCATCACCTTGTCTCCCCCACCTTACTATATAGTTTCATACTTGACTATACACCATCCTCTACTTACCATATGGTCATTGTACTCTTGCCAGTTTCCCCTATGGATGGAATTCTACCTATTGGTGTCTTACCATTAGGTCGTACGACCACTCCCCTTGCTCCTTTCATAGTTATTTCAAAAATTCCATGGAAATACTTAGATAGGAACATCTCAAGTTTGTAGACATAGGGAAAAGGACTAGCTTCAGGAGTGACAAGACATCTTGAGATGCTTGAAGGAAAACTTACAATGGGCGTAGAATCAACAAAAGATGTACATCGATAGACACTGAATAGAGAGAAGTTTTGAAGTGGGAGACTTGGTCTATCTTAGACTTCAACCATACTGACAATTCTCATTGAAGGAAAAAGGGAAATAAGAATTGAAGCCATGATTCTATGGCCCTTAGGGTAATAGTCGCCACATCTATGAAGTCACCTATGAGCTGGAACTTCCAGAAGGAACCCGTATTCATAACATGTTTCATGTTTCCTACCTAAAGAAATTCATGGTATAGAACATCATGGTAGTTATAAAGCTTCTACTACTAAATGAAGAAGGGAAACTCATATTTGAGCCAGTTGAGATCATCAAAGTACATGAGAAGAGCCTACACAACCACACGGTGAAGGAATATTTGGTATGCTGGAGACACTTTTTGTTGGACAATGCAACATGGGACAATTCCCCAAACTGCACTAAGGAATTATGGAATATATACAATACTTTCTTGATCAGTCACCACAATCTAACAATTTCTAGTAAGGTTTCACTCATGGTTAACTCAAATTCCTCTTGTCTCGTGCATTTAGATAGACATTCACTCTTTTCATCATAATTTAGGCTTGGTAACTTTGTTTTTGGTGTCGTTAATGGTGTTATAAACATGATTCAAATACCCAACTCCTTGAATCAATTTAGGAAGATTATAAATTATTATAACTAGTTTAAGATAGATCTTTTCAACAAAATACATATTTAGTGTTTAGAGTTATCCTTATCACCCTAGTTCACCCTTTAGAAATAGAAAGTCAAAACATAGGGTAATAAGGGGCCTTATGCATTTCTCAATTATCATTTAGTAAGCTTTATGTAGTTTATGGAATTTTATTAACCTTGTGTGTTGTAAGTTCTAACAGTTTTTGTAGGATCTCTACATTAAGGACTTGGTTATATCCATTTTATTTACTATGATTTTTTCTTACTTTAGCTTGTATATTCACATAGTGTCATATTGAAGCTAAAGTGGGGGCTAAATGTATCATCTTAAAATGGAATAACTTCCATCTTGGTAGGTTTATCATCCTCTTTTAGTACATTTATCATGATATATTTTCATTTAGGATGCATTATGCACTTGATTCCTTCATTTTAGGTGAAATTAGGTTAAGATCTCAAAGATTCCCCTTATTTTCCCTCCTCAATGGATTTATTTTTTGGGTAGGAATTAGGAATAGGTCCTTCTATATTTGATCATTTTTTTTTATATGACTTGGTGTCTATTCTAGGCATTTAATCCTATTCTGACATCATTTCTAGGTTTCTAGGCATCCTCAAAATCTCCCTTTTCCTACTTTTCTTGATGATGATTCCTAGGTCGACCTTGACCTAGGGAAAGGTCGAGGTCGATCCTAGCCTAGGTTAGGGTCGAGGTTGTCCTTGACCTCTTTAGAAGTTTGATCCCCTTTTTCTTTTTTGGTCTCACAAGTCTCAAAAATTAGTGTCAAGCTTTCAGATTCGAATACAAAAGGGGTTATTTAATTATTTTCCCTCCTTAGTTTTTTATGTTGATTGGACTATAATTCAAGGTGAAATTTGAATTATGGGTCCTTCCATTACTCTAGGAGCCTCACCTTAAAGCCTCTATATAAAGACTCTCATTTGCATCTTTCTGCAACTAGAAGAAGAGAATTAGAATTTGAATGTGATTTCTAGAAGGACAACTATAATCAAGAGATGATACTATGAAGATGAAAGATTGCAAGCGAATGATATAGAAGATCAAGCTATTGTGGATATCAAGTATTTTAATACCATTATGAACACCTATTGGAGCAAGAGAGATCCAATCTTCCTTGATCCACCATTATTGATATTCAAGCATTCAAAGATACAATCATGGGGTAGAAATTATGGATTATGAGTTTGGTAGGAGTACTTTAGCCTTGGGGGCTTGCTATGCTTTCTTATCTTGTTGAAGTCTATGTGTTGTTTTCTCATACATATATATTCATTCTACGGTTTCAATCTAGTAGATTAGATCTTGAAATTACACATTATATACACACACACATTCTATTATACCCAGCTATTCATGGAGCTAGAAATCACCAAAATGGGGGTTTGGCTAAGGAAAAATCCTGTATAGCCACCCCAAAACCCTATTTTTAGATATATACAGGTGAAATTTTGAAGATTGGAGTGCAGATTTGTATACCCTTTTTGGAAAAATTTCAAGATCCATGAACAAAATTTTCATCAAAGTAGAAAAGGTCAACGTCAAATTTTTAGGGCACAATTGTACCCCACCAATAGGGTCAATGTTGAGCTCAATTCAAAAAGACAAAAGATTTATGGGTTTTCTTCATTTTGACATTTCTAATTTGGAATGGGTTGCAGATTTTCTAGAAATTGTACACAAGCATCATAAAATAGGTATTTATATATTGGTTCCATTTTTTAGGTATGTATCCTATCTTGTCAAATTGCAAGCATTTCTATAACTTATTTCATATCAACTCTAAAACAAATAAATGAATAGTGGTGAATGTCTTATGCATTGTTAAAGATCCTTTTTCACCTTATTCACATATAAAGCTTTGTGTAAACTAGATACCATATTCCTTTTGTTTGGATCAATAAATCCTTCATGTTGCTCAATGTAGACTTCTTCCTCTATAATTCTATTAAAAATATAGATTTTCCATCCATTTGGTTCACTTTGAATCCTTTATAAGTAGCATATGAAAGAAAAGTCCTCACTTCTTCCAACCTTGCAACTAGGGAAAATGTTTCTCCATAGTCAACCCCATCCTCTTGTGTATATCCCTTACAAACCAATCTTGTCTTGTTAATTATGACTTCACATGTCTCATTTAGCTTGTTTTTAAACACCCACTTAGTTTCAATCACATTTTTATCTTTTGGTTTGGGTTTCAATGTCCATGTTTTGTTCTTCTCAATTTGTTAAATTTCTTCATTCATTGCCTTGATCCAATCTTTATTCTACAAATCATATTTCACAGATTTAGGTCCAAACTCACATAATAAGAATGTGTCATTCTTCAATCTTCTTATTTTCATAACTCTCAATTCTTTATCTCCATTGATTTGATTTGGTGCATGATGTCTTATCACATAATTTTCTAATATAGGTTCAGGTCTTGGTTCCTCTTTTTGTTGCTCACTAGATTTTGTGTGTCTAACTTCTTCTATTATCTCTAGTTGCAATTCAGCTTTGTTTGTCTATTGTTTGGTAGTCACAGTTTGTGACTCAACTCCTATATCTTGATTCTTTTCAAACTACTGACGCTCAACAAAGATCTTGTTGAAATGAGATTGTTGAAGTAAAGAAGATTGATGAACTATCATGGAACAATCATTATTTTTTCATTAATGTTAAACCTACTACTTGTTGGTGAGACAATTTCTTACTTTGGTCTAAATTCTATCATTTGTTTGATTGATGAAGAGGATTTGAAAAGAAAGTGTAACAAGAGAACCTAAAGAAAGGTTGAGTTATTTGGTGTATAAAAGGAGAACTAAGACCAAGCAAGACATTAATGATATAGTTTAATGTTTCTCTACTTAAGTCTATAATGAAAGTATACTTGAGAAAAGACTAGAAGGAGGCTAAGTAAAGAAAAGTGTTTACCAAGCCTGACTGAGAAAATAGAGCAAGCCAAGAAAACTTAATTCAGGCTAAGTAGAATTCAGCATGTGCCAAGTGTCAGAAATTTAGTAGGTGCTAAGTGTCAGAAAAATATAGTAAGTGTTGAGCATCGAGGAAAATACAATGGTGACCAAGCAAGGAAGACTTAATTAATGTTGCACATCCTAGTGTTGACCGAGCATTAGAAGACTGTTATGGCTGAGTGAACAGTGTGGATGCCAAGTGATAATAAAATGTGTTAGATTAAATATTTGATGAATCCAAGCTAATAAATTTGATTTCTTGAATTGTGTGAAGCATCTAGAAGATTTCTATGATGAGTTCATGGTACAAAATTCAAGATAAACCATTTTTAGGTGAATTCAAAGGGGATTGTAGAAGAAGTTTCTAGAAGGGACTAAAATGGAAAAATGGTTGGATTCATTGAATCTTACCTAACCCTAGAATGGATGATTTTGATTAATAAGAAAAGACCTAAATTATCTATATATAGAGATAGTAGGCCAAAAGCAACAATTGTCATGTGTGAGAACCTAAGGAAGACAAAAGTTTAGGATGTTTCTTCATATCATGGCCAAATAGAAGAGCTTGCAATTGTCATGCAAAGAAAGAAGGCTTAAGAGGTTGAAGGCTTGAAGGGTGAACAAAAAGTTAAAGATGAAAGGTATGAATGCCAAGCAGAATGGAGGACTAAACTAGAGATCTATAATTTACAAGTGATTTGTGTTTTATTATTAGATCCAGTCCCACTACTACTTTCTAATCATTGTATCAGTTTGGATAAATGCTTTGGATTAAGGTTGGCCTAAAAATTATTAGTAAATCCTTTAACAAGGTGAAATTATAATGTAATTTTCTAGAGTCCTCTAACAAGGCTCACTTCTAATAGGGTGATTGAAATACTTTAACTAGGTCACATTTAACAGTGTGCATTGTAGCCTTTAACATGGTTGAATCCTCATAGAGCTTGCTTTAGAAGAGTAAAAATTGGTAGTATGTTACTACTGGTTTTTTCCAAATTGGGTTTCCACATAAAATACTTGTGTTAAAATGTGTGATTGATTTAGTGGTTTTGCATGTTTACATTTTTGCAAACTTATTTTGACATAGGATGACAATATGCATATGTTTAATATATTGAATGGTCAATGCATGCATAAGGATAAGTTCTAGTATTAAAAATTTTTATTTGTACATTTGGACCTTGGATAAATAATTCACCCCACCTCCCCCCTTCTTATTTATTCTAAAGTATTCCAATAGTTGGTATCAGAGTACCAAGTTCTTGTGAAGAGAAAGTTTGAAGGAACTTAAAGCTAAAGATCAAGATGTATAGAAAGGAGGTGCCCAAGTTAAATGAGGAAAACTTTCCTACATGGAAAATTTTGATGAAGTTACATCTAGGATGTCTTGGAGATTATACATAGTCAACTATTACCATTGAGCATGTTGATCCAGCTGGAGCCCCAAGTGTAGATCAATTGAAACAGAAGAAAGAACACAATTAGTCAATGTTAGAGATTGCATTTTCCCTAAGCTATTTAGAGTTTGATGACATCAAAGGATGTGATACTACTAAGAAGATGTGGGATTCCTTACATGTGGTCTATGGAGGAGACAAGAATGTTTTAAGAGCCAAAGCTGAAAGCCTTGGAGGAAAAATTGATGAAATGAGAATGCAAGAGGGTGAGACTATAGTCCAGTATTGTGCAAGGATCAAAGATATTGTTAATGCTATTTGTGAATCTGATGGGAAGATTGAAGATGAGATTGTGATCAAAAAAGTATTGAAAATCCTATTGCCCATCTATGTTATTAGAGTCTTTTCTATACAAATGCTGAGGTGTACCCCTAGTAGTAATCTAACCCTTAAAGGAATAATTGGTAGACTCTTTGCTTTTGAACTTTCAAATTTGGATAATTTCAAATCTAAAAATGTTGAATATTATTTTAAAACTAAGATGACACTAAAAGAGCCTAAATATAAGAAAAAGAAAAAGCCCAAATATTTTGTTAGTGACATTGATATAGATGATGAAGAGCTAGAAGAACCAGAAGCATTGTTGGCTAGGAAGTTTCCTAGAGGCAAATGAAAATACAAAGGTAAGTTACCTATCATATGCCTTAATTTTCATGAGGTTGGTCATATTTCTACAAGATGCCTTGATAAGTAAAACAACAAGAATGAAGACAAAATTTATAGGTAGAAAAGATGAAAGTAACAAAGGCCACAAGGACAAGGGAAAGAAGGCTTATTACATTGTTGAAGAACAATTCAATGATGAATTTGAAGATCATGATGATGAAGTTGTTATATTTCTATGAAGGATGATTCTAATGAAGATGAGGCAACTGCATTGATATCTTATGTGAACAAAAGTGATATATGGATCATTACCAGTGGATGTTCACATCACATGACTGGAAACAAAAGTAAGTTCATTACCTTTGAGTATTACAATAGAAATAGTGTTAGATTTGGTAATGATGCATGTTGTCTGATTAAAGGAAAAGGATAATTAATATTGATAGATTAGATCATGCGTGACAATGCTTACTATGTGGAAGGACTTAAATATAACTTATTGTGTGTCACAATTGAATAGTTTAGGTTGAAAAGTCAAAATTGATAATAGAAAAGCCAAGATTTGTGACATTGAAGGAAAACTAATTGGAAGTGGAGATCAGACTAGAGGTGATCTATTTTATCTTGAATTATACTACTTATCTTGTTGTATAATTTGATGATGTGTGGCTATGGCACAAGAGGTTATGTCATGTAAATTTTGATAATTTGGTCAATATCAATAAGATGGAAAGAGTTAGAGGTTTACCAAAACTGAAAAAACTTGATAATGTAACTTGTAAACAATGTTAGTTAAGAAAGATGACAAAGTCTAGATTTAAAATTAAGACTTATACTTCAAAATAAATTCTTGAATTATTTCATACTAATTTATGTGAACCAAATTGATGTGAAAAGCTACAAAGGTGACAAGTACATTACTCTATTTGTTGATGATTACTTAAGAATGATGATAGTAATGTTCTTAAAAGAAAAATCTGATGGATTTCAAATGTTTAAGTGGTATTTGGCAAGATTTGAAAAGGAAAATGGCAAGAGATTTAAATGCCTAAGATCTAATAGAGATGTAGAGTTTATATCAAATGAGTTTGAAAACTTCTGTGATGACAAAGGAATCAAGAGACAAACTTCAGCACCTAGGACCCCTCCAAAAAATGGGATTCCTCAAAGGAGGAACATATCTATAATAAATTGTGCTAAAGAACTGATGATGGAGAATAATGTTGCTTTGAAATATTGGAGAGAAGCTTTCAATATAGTTATATATACCTTGAACCAAGTACAAATCAAGAAAGGTACAAATTCTACACCTTTTGAATTATGGTATGGATACTCACCCAATGTCAAATATTTTAAGGTATTTGGAAGCAAGTGTTACATTCTTTCGGACAAAAGAAATGGTAAAATTGATGCTAAAAGTGAAGAAAGTATATACCTAGGATATTCCATAAGAAGTAGATCTTATAAGTGTTTAAATACTAACACTAACAAAGTTGTGGAAAGTGAAAATGTTAAACTTGATGGATATATAGAAACGCATGAAAATGAACCAATGAAGTAACTTGAAAACTATAGAACCTTCATGTACTACTATGAAGACATGTCTGGTAATGATGATAATTCTACAAACCAAGTTGCTAATAAAAAAGAATCAGTGACTATTGAGTCACATACAATGGATGCCAAGTTGTATCCAAGTGCAAAGGTGTATTCAAAAGTTGAGGTATATTCTGATATTGAGATCAATATGTAATGACCCCTTTTTAGGGTCATTCATTTTTGTGACTTTTCTTTTCTTTATTTATATCTTTTGCCATGTTTTCTCTGATATAACTTTATTATGTATGCAATTTGCAATGCTTCAAGCCATCACTGATAAAGAGATAAATATGTGCTCAACAATTATGTTGTGTTTGATATATGCTATTGCAATTCTTGCACTTGTAACTGGAAGGTTGTGTCAGCAACCATGCTTTCTCAGTCCACCCCATAAGTCTACAAATGGGAAAAATTGAATATATATTTCATCCCTTTAGTTTCTATTATGTCTTTGCCCTCATATTTGGTCCATGCATCTACATTGTTATTGTTTCAGTAATTTGTCAGAAATGTAATCCATTCCATCTCTTCCTTATTCCCCCCATATAACATTTGATTGGATTTCTTTATATGTGCTGGTTGGTATTGGCCAACAATCACATCCTTAGGTGTTAACTAATTCATAGTTATATTACACACACACACACACACACACACACACACATATATATACATATATTTATTTATATATATATATATATATATATATATTTATATGTTATTTAAATATGATGGTTATCATATATATTTACTTATATTATATGTTATTATAACATATTTGATTGTATTATCATTTATATTAACTCTTGTATCATTAATTTATATAATATTATATTTATTAATCAATTAACATTATATATATTCAAATGTGATAATATCTAGATATATTATTATTTCATTGTTTATAATGTAATTGTAACATTTATTTATTCTTATATCTTAATCTTATTAATATGAATAATAATAATTTATATTATTACTATGAATAATACAAATGATTAAGTAAAATAAATAGATCATAAGTATTTATCAATATTATTTCTTTTGTGAACAATCGATAATAGTGTATGAACTATTATTATATTTTATCCAATTATAGGATTCCCTCTTAAAGTATGATATAAGAATAGGGTAATATATATGTATTAAGGTACATATATACAAAGGCATGATATTAATTCATTTGATATAATTATGTAGTATTGAAGAATCATTCTAATCAATGAAATGCTAACTTGTTTGATTTTGAATATCAACTCATTTAATATTAGAATGGAGGTTGATGAATAATAATCTACAAATGATGTGATAGATATCCTTTCTCTTGGAGACAAGGACATATTAATATGTTAACTTAATGACAAATTATATCATTATTATTAATAATTAATTTATCATTAAATCTTATAAATAAGGGGAAATGACAGTCCGCCTTTCCTCAAATTTCTTGTCCTCAAGCAATGATTGTTTACACTAAACCTTTATTGTGAATTCAATATATAAGTTATACATGGGAATGAAAGAACATATAAAGTATGCATGTAGTTAATGTCATAATGTATGAAGTAAATATCTAAGTGCTTGCAGACACAAAGCATACATGAAGAAGACATATTAATGCATGAAGATACAAAGTATACACAATGCAGACACATGATGCATGAAGGCACAAAGCATACACGATGCAGACACATCATACATTCTTTGTTGATTTTCACAATGAAGTAGAGTAAGGAAATGATGTATAAAATATACTTCCCTAATATGCCTTTTGATCATGGACCTGCAACACAAATAATTATTAGCATATAATAGCTCTAAAGAAAGATGAGTCTTGTGATGATTCCTTCCCTTCTTATTATGATCATCTTGAGATGGTAGATTTACAGTGCAAAGGACACGTGAAACAAGCTACAAGTGGTTCCCTGGAGAATATCTGTCATGTGCTCAAATTTACTCTACCTCTCCCTCCACCCACTCCCTACCTTAGGATATCATAATGTGGTTGAGAAGATTAATCTAATGAACATAATTATTTGACACAAGAATCTTTCTCTCTCCTTATTGCGATCATCTCAAGATGGTAGTTTGACGGTGCAAAGGGTGCATGAAACAAGCTACAAGTGGTTCCCTGGAGGATATCTGTTAGGTGCTCAAATTTACTCTGCCTCTCCCTCCACCCATTCCCTATCTTAAGAGATCATGATGTGGATGAGAAGATAGACCCCTATGTATTATCTAATCACATGGCTTTCTCTTCTATCATAATTGGTAAAATTCTTTCTTTTTCCATTGTTTATTGTTATTAGAATACTAGGATGGTCTTGTTTATGCAAAATCAGCTGCACTCTCTATCCCTTAATTCAATATTATGTTTCATTCTTTATTCTTCATATATATTTTTCATTTCATTTTTCATATGAAGTATTCATTTATATTTCATTTTTCATATATATTTTGGTTTCATTTCATTGTAACTAGAATCATTGATAGACTATTCAATATTCTTCATAATAATGAATGTGTCCGTAATAAGAAAGACACTATCAATTATTCCATAACAAAATATGCACAAAATACATACCTTACCTCATTACCTTTATGAGTTGAAGTGATGATTAAGTAATCTTCATATCCACTTAAGGTCTTCATTTAGTTTAATCCTTTCCCTCAACCCCTAGGGATAGCAGTTTTGCAAACTTGCTAAATCTTCAAGGATTCTTCCCTAAGAGTCTTTAGTGAAATTTGATTCTTATTGCATTATGAAAAATAATTTTTTTTTGTTTTTTGTATTTCATCATTTTCATATAAATAAAATAATCTTAAAATGGAAATATACTTACTTCAAAGATGCATATGTCTTAATAGAATCTTTCCTTTTGTGTATTTCCTTGTGTTATATAAACTTTATTGCAACATTTCATATTAATAACTTTTTTTTTTCAAAATAAAAATATAAAGAAAATATATAACTTACCTCATGTCTTGTGTGATAGGGTGATGATGTGGAATTTCATAATAATTTGCCTCTCATATTTCACATTAACATCCTTAGAAGAATAGATCAAAGCAAATAGCTTTAATAGTGAGTAATGAAATTCAAGTGATGAGTAAATAAATGTAATATTCAATAATGACAAATACTCATCTCATATGTATCAAATCATAATTTTTCCTCCATATAGTCTTTCTTATACCATTTGATATATAATATCAAATTATTAAATAGCATTCTCTTAAAAAAAAAATCCTTCTTGTAAACTACCATATATATATATATATTTGTACGTGTAGATCGTATATTTTATAATAAATTTAAATAGTCTATCATAAAAAAAATATTTCATCATAATGTAAAGAAAATTTTAAACAATACAAAATATATATTTACCTTAAAGGAATCAGTACCACTGTAATGTCCCCGATAGGACATTTGATTATTTTCCCATTTCTTTCTATAAATTTCCATAATACAATCAATTTGTTCATTTGATATATATACGTAAGTTATTTATCCAATTATCAAAAGCATATGTTCACTTTCTTTATTTAGCATATAGTTAGGTTGGTTCCTTATGTATCAATATATATGAAACATTAAGCTTCCTATTAATATTTGTTTTGCATATTTATCGAATTAGGTTTCCTGGTGATTAAATGATACATAGGAAAACCATTATATTATCCTTTTAATATCTTATCAATTTGGTTGTTATCCTTGAATTAATGTAATAACATTTTTATGGAATATTACATTATCCTTTTAATATCTTATCAAATGGCTTTAATAATGTAATAATAATGTTATAGTGTTATACCATATTCACCAAGTTTAGGGTTTGCATATGAGATGTACCTTCCTTTTGTTGCGTGGGAGTGAACTGTGTTTATCGACTGCCGTCTTTTAAATATCCATGTGATTGTATCTTTTCTATAGTTGTTGAACACATGTATAATTGAGTGCACAAACTAAGGCTGCTATTTGGAATGGATTTCAAAAGAAGGAAAGATTGTTATAGCATTGTATATCTACAAAATGCTATTGAAGGCTTTAAATGCTTCATGTGACAAACTTGTAATTCTTGACAAATATGACAAACCATACACATTGCTGGAATGGTATTCTTTTCTTCAAATATTGTGATTGTTTTTGATGTGGATGCATTCTCTTTTCAGTCGTTCTCTTTATAATATAGTATTTCCTTTTTGTTTTATGCAGGCTCTCTCCTTCTGCTCACAGCCCATGGTTCACAACCTACTCATAGCCCACGACAGAAATCGCTTGACCTATACACGGCTCACAATAGAAATCAACTAAAGATAATATTAATATTTAGAAAAGATTTATATTAAGATGACTAGCACTATTTCCATACACAACCCTCAGCACCAACAAAACTAGAGGGGTCTTCAACAACACCCATTTTAAAGCTCTTAACCCAAGTCCATCAACTTGTGATGATTTTCCACTAATTCAATGTCATTACTTGAATCTCTCTACACATCATTTCTTTTATTCCTCCACAAATGTTAATGAAGCCCTGTGCAAGCTATTTAATGGGGGGAGGGCCTAAGTTGTTTTATGTTATTATCTTTTTTTTTCTTTTTTCCATTTTTGGACCTCTAATTAATGTAGACTGTCTGGCATCATGAAGGATAGAGTTGTGAGAAAAGGCCTATAAATTGACCAGAATGTTAGGAGGCACAAACCAATGCTCATCAGGGAAATGTTGGAGGTGGTAGCTCTGGTCTGAATAATTCTCTTCGGCCATGGGATTCCAATTCTAATGACTTCCTATTATTATTCCCTCTCAGTGGATATTAATATTGGTTATAACTCAATTTCTTTTATGCTTTTCTGTCGTAATCAATCTATCACATTCTCTAATATGTGATTGACTGTGTCATTTAGTTGATATTGTACATTATTGCAAATTCAAGTAGCTCTTTAACTTCATTTTGTAACCCTTATCTCTCTGATGGTCATTGAATGTCCTTCCTATCTACGGTGATCAGACTTACTTGTTCCCATCTTATATCTCAACGAAGCAACTGGACATATATAAATCTATTCTACTATCTCATGTAATTTGACTCGATGCTCGATATTTATGGTGAGATATGATGTTAGGATCACACTGACAATATCTAGAGTGCTCATACGCATTGATATATGCCATTTTTTTTATTGATACACATAATTCATATATTGGTATGGCCATGTTGTGACTATTACAGGCTACTTGTGTTGATTGAACATATAAAATGTTTTTTTTTTCTGTTTGGATTGGTCTCTAGTTGTATACCAATTGTAAGGACCCTTCTCTGCCATTAATCTTTTCAATTATATATATATATATATATATATATATATATATTTCCTTTCTTTTCGTGATCTTCTGCAATATCTTGCTTCTTTTCTCAGCTCATTATTCTTGAGTGCTATTGTTGTCAATGCTCACAGTGAAGTTCTCTACTCAAGTTGCAAGATCAAGGCTTTGATACCAATTGTAATGACCTCTTTTTAGGGTCATTCATTTTTGCGACTTTTCTTTTCTTTATTTATATCTTTTTCCATGTTTTCTTTGATATAACTTTATTATGTATGCAATCTACAATGCTTCAAGCCATCACTGATAAAGAGATAAATATGTGCTCAATAATTATGTTGTGTCTAATATATGCTATTGCAATTCCTGCACTTGTAACTGGAAGGTTGTGTCAGCAACCATGCTTTCTTAGTCCACCCCATAAGTCTACAAACGGGAGAAATTGAATATGTATTTCGTCCCTTTAGTTTCTATTATGTCTTTGCCCTCGTATTTGGTCCATGCATCTTCATTTTTATTGTTTTAGTAATTTTTCAGAGATGTAATCCATTCCATCTCTTCCTTATTCCCCCCATATAACATTTGATTGGATTTCTTTATATGTGCTGGTCGGTATTAGCCAACAGTCACATCCTTAGGTGTTAACTAATTCATAGTTATATATATATATATATATATATATATATATATATATATATATATATATATATATATATATATATATATATATATATATGATTGTATTATCATTTATATTAAGTCTTGTATCATTAATTTATATAATATTATATTTATTAATCAATTAACATTATATATATTCAAATGTGATAATATCTAGATATGTTATTATTTCATTGTTTATAATGTAATTGTAACATTTATTTATTCTTATATATATATATATATATATATATATATATATATAGTATAACATATTTGATTGTATTATCATTTATATTAAGTCTTGTATCATTAATTTATATAATATTATATTTATTAATCAATTAACATTATATATATTCAAATGTGATAATATCTAGATATGTTATTATTTCATTTTTTATAACATATCTAGATATTATCACATTTGAATATATATAATGTTAATTGATTAATAAATATAATATTATATAAATTAATGATACAAGACTTAATATAAATGATAATACAATCAAATATGTTATACTATATATATAATATAGTATAACATATTTGATTGTATTATCATTTATATTAAGTCTTGTATCATTAATTTATATAATATTATATTTATTAATCAATTAACATATATATATATTCAAATGTGATAATATCTAGATATGTTATTATTTCATTGTTTATAATGTAATTGTAACATTTATTTATTCTTATATCTTAATCTTATTAATATGAATAATAATAATTTATATTATTACTATGAATAATACAAATGATTAAGTAAAATAAATAGATCATAAGTATTTATCAATATTATTTCTTTTGTGAACAATCGATAATAGTGTATGAACTATTATTATATTTTATCCAATTATAGGATTCCCTCTTAAAGTATGATATAAGAATAGGGTAATATATATGTATTAAGGTACATATATACAAAGGCATGATATTAATACATTTGATATAATTACGTAGTATTGAAGAATCATTCTAATCAATGAAATGTCGACTTATTTGATTTTGAATATCAACTCATTCAATATTAGAATGGAGGTTGATGAATAATAATCTACAAATGATGTGATAGATATCCTTTCTCTTGGAGACAAGGACATATTAATATGTTAACTTAATGAAAAATTATATCGTTCTTATTAATAATTAATTTATCATTAAATCTTATAAATATGGGGACATGACACAATATACATGAAAATAATTCTAAGTTACATAATAAACAAGTGCACAATGATTCTAAAATTGATAGACCCATTGTGGAAAGAAGAGCAGAACCAAGATTGTCAAAGTATGTCAAAAAAAATCACCCTACTAGAAAAAATATTGGAGATAAAGAAGACAGGCCAATGACAAGGAATCTGTTGAGAAATGATGCATGTTTGTTAATCATACATGAGCTTAAGTTAGTGAAATATGCATTAGAAAATGAAGACTAGAGTAAAGCCATGAAAGAAAAGATTGATTAGATTGAGAAAAACAAAACATGAACCCTATTACCCAGACCAGAGAACAAGAATGTGATTGGAACCAAGTGGGTGTATAGAAAAGAATTGGATGAGAATGGTCAAAACACAAGGAATAAGGAAAGATTATTGTGCAAGGGATATGCACAAGAAGAAGGAATTGAATATGGAGAGACATTTTTCCTAGTTGCAAGATTGGAAATAGTAATAACTTTGCTTGCTTACTCTACATACAAAGGTTTTAAAGTTTATCAAATGGATGTGAAGTCAACATTTCTGAATGGTATATTAGAAGAGGAGGTTTACATAGAACAACCAGAAGGATTTGTTGATCCAAACAACAAGAACATGGTATGTAGATTGCACAAATCTTTATATGGTTTGAGGAAAGCTCCAAAGGCATGGTATGATATGATTCACAACTATCTTGTGCATATTGGTTTGGAGAAGAATGATGATAACATCAATCTATACTTGAAGAAAATGGGAGGTAAATGGATTTTATTAGCTGAAATATTTGTTGATTATATCATATTTGGAGGAAAAAATGCATTTTGTAAGACATTTGCAAATGAAATGAAGAAAGAGTTTGAGATGTCTATGTTTGGAGAGATAAAGTTCTTTGTTGAATTGCAAGTATATTAGATGAAATATGGTATTAGTATGTGAAGGAAATATTGAATTTTTTTGGTACAGAGGGTTCAAAACCTATTAGTGCTCCTATGGTGAAAAGACACAAACTATCCAAAACTAATGATTCTGATGAAGTAAATCAAGCACTAGATAAGTCTATGATTGGAAAATTACAATATGTAGTTCATAGAAGACTTGAAATTGCATTAGGTATTAGGATTGTTGAAAGTTTTTCTACAAATCCTAAGGAGGATCATTTAATGGGTGTTAAAAGGATCATGAGATACTTGAAAGGAACATAAGATTGTTCTATACTACAAGAAAAATGACAAGTTTGAATTGAGAGCCTATACTGATGTTGATTGGGATGGAAACATTGATGACAGAAAGAGTACAAGTGGAGGAGCATTTTTCTTAGGGAAGAGATTGTTCACCTAGACTAGTAAGAAACAAAATTGTATATCACAATTTACTACTAAAGCTAAATATGTGGCTTCTAAAGTGAACTACACAAATGTGGTATGGATGAAATAATTACTCAATGGAATGAAGAAGGAAATTACCAAACTTATGGTACTTTATTGTGACAATAAAAGTGCTATAAACATATCAAAGAACCCTGTGATGCACACAAAGACAAAGCACATTGCAATCAAGTATCATTACTTGAGAGAATTGGTTCAAGACAAAGGAGTGAGAATGGAATATGTGAATGCAAAAGAATAGATAGCTGATATATTCAAAAAAGATTTACCTAAGGATGCACATGAATATCTTAGAGGTAAACTAGGGGTGATATCCCTATCAAAAGCTACTTAAGGAGCAAGAGTAGTGCCTTGCATCTATTGAGTTGAATAGCATATTTACAACTTGATGTAATGGATCTTACTTTAGGACCTACCTAAAGTAAGAAAGGAGTTGAAACATAAGATTTATAATCACGTGCAAGGTGACAGAGGGATAACCTAAATTGATTATATTTGCATGTATATATGACAAGTCTTTGGCATTGTTTTCAAAGAGGGAGATATAAGAAATAGGGAGATATAAGATATAAGGCTAAGGGAGGCATAAGAGAAAGAGGGAGAGCTTACTAAGAATATATTGATAGTGATATCAGATAGATCAGAGATCAAATATTAGATGAAGGCACACATATTGATAAAGGGAGAGATTTAAATATAAGGTATAAAGTTTCTCTTTTGTATTGTTGTTGGTATTTTTTTTCCATCAATGCCAAAGAGGAAGATTGTTGAAGTAAAGAAGATTGATGAAACTATCATGGAACAATCATTATTTTGTCACTAATTTCAAACCTACTACTTTTTGGTGAGACAATTTCTTACTTTGTTTTGAATACTACTATTTGTTTGATTGATGAAGAGGATTTGAAAAGAAAGGAAAATAAGAGAACCTAGAAAAAGGTTGACTTATTTGGCATATAAGAGGAGCACTAAGACCAAGCAAGAAATTGATGATATATTGTATTTTTTATCTACTAAATTTTGTAATGAGATTATACCCAAGAAAAGACTAGAAGGAGTCTAAGAAAAGAAAAGTGTCTTCTAATCTTGATCGAGCAAACAAAGTAAGTTGAGAAAACTTAGTTCAAGCTAAGAAGAATTTGATGCAAGAGAATCTAGCTTGGATTTTGGTGGATTTATACTTTTCATGGTTAGGGATTGTTGGAGACACATTAGAGAACCATTCCTCATGATTTCATAGAGATTGGATGGATTGAGTTGAAGTTTGGGCTATTTTTATCTTGCTGCTGGAATTATGTTTTTTCTAGTTTTTGGGTGCATGTTGTAGGCTATGTAACTAATTTTTTATAATGAATGAGAGGATTATCCTTTTTGGGATTCAAAGAGGGCCTAGGATAATTCCTTTTTTCAAAGTTTCAAGTTCTAGTTCCTCATAAGTTAGGAGATATGGAAATTCTCGTAGAGTATGGATTTTTGGCAGTTCTACCCAATAGTTTTCTGTGCTTGACTTTTAAGATGGATGCACACTTATTCTTGGTGAATCATAATTTGAAAATTTAAGGGGTTGTAGAGAACCTAAATTAGTATCCACAATTCAAAGCATGAGTTCTAATTCAATAAAAGCTAGGAGATATCATGATTTTTCTAGGATATCAATTTCTGGACATTTAATTACTAATGTAGGCTGACTTGTGGCTCTTCAAGTATTTAATTTTAGTTTTTAGCATTCTAGGCCAAATTGTGGCTTAGATTAGTATAATTAGGGATCTTGGGTAGAGTCTTAATCATTAATCTTGGTAGAGGAGTCTTAGGTGGAGCACCTTGGAGGTAGAAGTCCGTATTTGAGTCTAGAGATCTATTCTTCTTTGAAAGATGTATTCTTCTTTGTAATGGACATAACCCAAAAGGTCGTATAGCCAGGCATGTTGGATGTAAACTTATTGATTTGAATATATGATATATTGTCTCTCTAGATCTGAATCTCACTCCTCTTGTTCATTTTCTATTGTGTGTTTGTTTGCTAGTTTCTGGATCACCTAATTTTGAGGTACATTTGGATTAGCGCTACATTAATTGGTATCAAAGCTCAGTTGTTCCTTCCTGTGCAAGAAGATCACTAAAGTGTTAGGTATTTTGTACTAAGACCTTGTATGGAAAAATTTTATTAGATAAGGGTTTTGATTTCAAAAGTCCTAGCTAGTTGGTGATTTGGTGTAGGGTGGCAGATCTGTGGATTTGGCCTACACTTGTAGAGGACTCACCATTTAATTGTTGTTTGTATGTGTAAAGATGGTTTGAGGAAGGAGAAATTTTAATCTAGAGTTGTTAGAAATTTTGAGGAATCTTGTAACTAAAGTAGAAGCTATTAAGTTAGCACAAAATTGTGGAATACATCTTGATGAATATGATTCTTTTTGGTTAGATTTACATGAAAGGATTGATGATCTAGAAAAGCCTGATTTGAGTTGGCATCTGAGGATTAGAAAGAAGGTTTGTTGGCTAGTTAAAGTTATTATGCAGAAAAGAATATAGATCATGGAAGTACATGATGATTTTTTTGAAGTGGAGTGTACACAGTGAAAATGCGTATTCATAAAACTTTAGTGTAGAATGAAAATGGACTAATGACAAACTATACTAGACCCAAGATATCATCATTAGAATATCTACAAGTGTCTCATGTTTCCCTAACTACAACTAGTAAAATAGCTCTCAAAAAAACATCTTAGTGATAGTTCTAGAATGGGATTATGCTAAAAATGCAAATCTACAATGAAAACATGCAAGATCTATGAATAAAATATAGATTATATGTGAAATAAAACTCCTAGAAATGCTCTTGAAATGATCATGCCATGAACTAATATGCAATAAATGATGCTAAATGATACAAAATGATACTAACATGCTATGAACTTGCTACAATGAAAATACTAAAATGATGAGTCTAAATATGCTTATAGTGTAGATGCATAAATACTTGGGTCCCTTGCCTTTTAGATTTCCCTCCTATTTATAAGATTTCAGGAGGGGTTGGGGTAAGAATTAGGATTTTTGCTTTTGACTAGGGGTGAAAGTGAAACTGAAAATATCTCATAAGAGGCCAGGAGGAAGAGTCCAACAGACTTGGTTTTGAGGATAATATGAGGATTTTTCAGATCTTTTTAAATATTAAAAGGGAGATTTTCAATCTTGTCAGGATAAATGATTTTATTGATTTAATGCATGATTTATTTTCAACACTTTGTCTTTTTCTTCTTCCCTTTCTAAATTTCATTTTATGAATTTGAATTGTTTTCTTCCTCTTTAAAAGTTGATTTAGGTCTTGTCAATTTGATTGGTGATTAATAACCTGACATGATTTTTGATTTGAAAGTCTATTGTGTTTCTTCTTATTTTCTCTTTAATTTGGACTTGATTGATCAGAATTTTGTGATTTAGGTCTTTGCCAAATTTTGGATGTCTACAAATGCCCCTCTTTGAGCTAAAATGTGAAGCATATTGGTTCAAAGACTGTCTTGATTTTTCTAATTTTAGGTCAAATTTTGATGATTCGATGTTTGTTCATTAATGATTTGATGTTTTGATTGTTGATGATTTGATGTTTTGATTGTCATTTATTTGATGATTTGATTGTGATGTTGACTCGATGATGCAATAATTTTGTTTGGATACTCTGGTTTTGATGGGCTTGATGTTTGAAATTTTTTAGTTGATGTAGGACATTTTTTATGTTTTCTAAATTTTTTGAATTTTGATACCCTAGCTTGGATGCCTCGGTTTAATATCCAATTTTTTTGATGTTCCAGCTTGGATGCCCTAGTTTAATATAGATATACTGCCCCCTTAGAAATGAAATTGGAAGAAAATATGGAAGTGCGAAAGTTGAGTAGGTTCCAATTTTATTTTTGAAATGTTGGGAGGTTGGTGGAAAAAGATAACTAGGTGGGTTTGATACAATACCCATTTTGGTTTTGGGGAGAAAAAAGATGCCAATAGGGAATAAATAATTTGAAAAGGTGATATAAATGCCACTTGGGTGTGGGGCGGGGGGGGGGGGGGGCGAGGGGGGTTAAATAGGTCAAAAAGACCTTTTACCCTTGTCATTTTTGCTTTTACCTTGTGTATTTGGTGATTTGGAGCTCTAATTCAGCGAGGATGGTGGTTCTATTATGCGAGAACAGATTTGAGAGGGGTCATTAGTATGAGCATCTAGTAGGCTATGGTGCTCTGGTAAATCATTGAGATCCTCTATGTTTGAGATTTAGAGTTTTTCCCTATATTTTTGAAGTTTTGCATGGATTTGTAGGGTAAATGTGGTGATTTTAGTAGTTTAGCACATTTGAGTAGTCTTTTAGTGCATTTGCATTATTCAAAGACATTCAAATGATGTTTTAGCACATTCATAGGGCATTTGAGTGCATTCAAAAACCCTAGTTTGCATGTGAATTAGCACATATAGAAAAACTAATAGCGCATAGGAGTACAATAGTGCATACGAGAAATATTATAGCACATAAAGAAATTTTTTGAGTGCATTTGACTAAAATAGCACATTTGATTGATAAAATAATGCATTTGGGTATTATATTAGTGCCTATGTATGTTATAGTGCACATGAGCTATTCTATAGCATTTCTGCACTATATTTCAGTGCATCTAAAAATAATAGTGCTTCCAATTGCTAAAATAGCACATATGCATATTGTGGTAGCACATATATGTATTATAGCACATATGAGATTTTTAATAGTGCTTGCAAATGTTATAAGAGTGCATTATTGGGTTGTGATGCGTTCAAGTTATTTGTTAACGCATATGGTTTAGGAAATGGTGCAAAAGATTATTGGAGGGGAAAAATTGGGTGTAGGTCCTCGAGCGAGTGTAAGATAATGCAAAAGACTAATTTCTCAGTCTATCAGCCGGGGTTGGTCATAACCATGAGGAAACAATTAGGAGTTAGTTATTTGTGAAGTGATGTTGTAGGATCGATCTAATAATAGATAGGTGATGCCCTAATTTAGGATAGAGAGTGGGGAAGACAAGCCAGTCTGACTCAGGATAGAAAAAGATGAGCAATAGGTCCAAGATAGAACTGGTAGCTAGATAGCTAGATGTAGTTATGAGATTGATGTCTAATGATCACTTTGTGATAAAAAACTAATGCATTGTGTTTGTTTGATGGATAATAGGTGCGTGGGAAAAAGCTCATGGTACGAGGACTCTATTAATGGCCGTTAGAGGCAGTGGGCCAATTGTCTAATGTAGATAGGTAGGTGATAGATAGGTGCGGCTTCACATATTTATTACAGATGCCCTAGTTCTAAGTGAACAGGGGATTACTGACAGTTGTGGCCAAGTAGTGGAACTTAGACCACAACACATTTCATTTGTCAATGGGGGAGATGACAGTGATTCCTGGGGATGTAAACAGAATTTTCCAAATCTCGACCATAGGTAATTTGGTTCATTATGATCAAATTGCTGATGGGGCTACATTTTGAGATTTGTTCAGAGATGATAGTATTGGTGATGATAGTGTGTCCTAGTTTTAGATGTTGTAGTATGATGCATTAACAATAGTGTTGGTGGGATTGATAGGAGGGTTTCCATTGCCAGATCATCGAGGGCGATGGTGTCTAGTTGGATGGGGCTGACTAATTTAGGAGATGATCAATGAGCCATAGAGATTTGTATGGGGTAGCTTTATTTTGGCTCATTTGTATCATGATTTACACCAAGTTGTATATTTCAAGGCCTCATCGTTATCAGTAGGGGTCATTTTCTTACAAGTATGGACATGGGAGCATCTACCCAATACACATCTAGTGTATGTATGACAATAGATGCAGGGCATGCCATATATGTATACATATTATATACTAATCATGCAGCCCCATTTGGTCAAGACAAAGTACTGGTGCTAGAATTTGGATGACATTGATGAGGTCATATGGAGACCTTACAAGTTTATAGAGCCATGAGTAGAGGATGATGATGAGATGGTGTATTTCTTCAGCCTGATTTTTTTGCTTGGTCAGATTCCTTCTGTGATACATCAATTTTTCTTCAAGTGAGTGGTGAGGCAGTTTGGTTAGTAGTAGGGCATGCCACAGGAGACTACACATTATGCTCAGGTTCAGTTAGAGATAGTAGTGTGGGGGCTGACTGTAGAATATGAGGCCTTTCTAGAGGCCTTTTTACAGATGATAGACACACCATAGTAGTGGGCCTTGCGAGATGGGGTAGAAAATATAGGGATGGAGGGGGATTATGCACGATGGTTTCGGGATCATCCCTTCCCTAGATACACAAATTTGATTGAGCTGATGCTAGGGATTGATGAGCCATTGAGTGGGAAGAGGATGATGATGATGAGTGTGGGCTAGGGAGAGGAAGAGGGAAACAATGAGCCAGGGTTAGTGTGGGTAGAGCACAGGGGAGATGAAGCTAAGTAGCTATGGTGTTACCATAGAGAGGAGTTTCATGAGGTCTAGTGCAGGGACCGGTGGGTTTAGGGAGAGTTAGAGGTATCCATGACTGGGGTGGTACATGGGTGAGAGGAGGGATGGTTGGTCAGCATGATGGGGTAGAGAAAGTGAGGGTGAGATTTCCAAAGGATGTATAGTTTGTCTACTGACAGAGGCCACGACTGCATGGTCCCATTAGAGATCCACCAACTGCACAGTCGTAGGTGTAGCAATAGGTACCACCAAAGGCACAACCACTACTAGAGAGGCCTAGAGGATCGACTAATTTTGAAGCTTGGATGAGTGCCATAGAGGCTCAGATGGGTGAGGTGTTAAGTACCTTACAAAAATTCATAGTGGTGATGACACCAGGGCTGCCACTACCACCACCTCCATCGAGGAAGGATGGGGCATCATTGAGTCAGATGATTATGATTGGACTAGTTGCACCATTGATAGATGCAACAAAGTAGGCACAACAAGAGGATACAAGTGCCCCCAATGAGCAGGGACCGTTAGATCAGGCACTGCCATAGGGATGAGTGTATATTATTGTACTATGGCCTTATTCTTCATTATGTATGATTATTCATGTGATGTTCACTGGACATTTATGTTGATGTACTTAGTCGATCCTTGATTTATGTATTTTCATGTTATATGATCATGGGATGTGCATGTTGATGCATTTTATTTGATATTCATGTGTTTGTAGCCTTGTGATGGACTATCTAATTGTCATGTTTCTTTATGAGATATATGAGCTTATTGATGTTTTAGATGTGGGCACTTGTTATATCATGGACTTATGCTTGCATGTGATTGTTTGATTTGATGATTATGGAAACAGTGGATGCAGATGTGTATATATATGTGAATGATGAATGTAAATAGATCATGAGTTAGAATAGGCGGTATGTCATTGATGATGTGATAAAAATGTGATGTGGTATTATGAATGTAGGGATAGGAAAGGAAATGTGGTAAAATAGAATGTGATGTAATAAAAGTGGATGAAATGAAATAATAAAATGTGTTATAATGAAATATAACATGAGGTAATGAAAATGACTTGTAATGTAATGGAATGGAATTAAATGGAAAATGTGTGGAAAAGAAATGATATATGATGAAATGCAACATGATTTAATGAGATGAAATAAAATAAAATGAAATAGGGAATGCAATGAAATGAGTAATGAAATGAAATGGAATATGTTAACAAAATGAAATTAAATGAGTAATGGAGTGAAATGAAATGTAATATATAAAGAAATGAAATGAAATGAGTAATGAAGTGAAAGTGAAATGGAATATGTAATGAAATGAACTAAGATAAGTAACAAAATGAAATAAAATGGAATATGTAATGAAACGAAATGAGATAAGTAACAAAATGAAATGAAATGGAATATGTTGAAAATGAAATGTAATATGTCATGAACTGAAATGAGATAAGTAACAAAATGAAATGAAATAGAATATGTAATGAAATGAAATGAGATGGAATATGAAATGAAAATGAGATGGATTATGTTATGAAATGAAATGAGAGAAGTAACAAAATGAAATGAAATAGAATATGTAATGAAATGATACAATATGAAATGAAAATGAAATGGAATATATTATGAAATGAAATAAGATGAGTAATGAAATGAAAATGAAAAGGAATATGTTATGAAACCAAATGAGATAAGTAACAAAATGAAATGAGATGGAATATGTAATGAAATGAAATGGTAAGTGAAAATGTAATGAAATGAAATGATATGATAACAAAATGAAATGAAATGAAATGCGATCAGTAATAGATTGAAATAGTGGGAAGTGATGGATTGAAATAGGGACTGAAATGAAATGTGATAGGTAATAGATTGAAATAGGTAACAGGATGAAAATGAAATGACATGACATGTAATGCAATGAGATGGATAGTGAAAGGGGATGGCATGTCCAAGTGACATAATGATATATGATAAAATGAATGGAAGTAATGAAATGTCAAAGAAATAAAATGACATATGATAGGATGACATGTAATGATGAAATGGAAAGAAATGTCTAAGTGTGGGGGTGGGATGAAAGGGGATGAAAAGATAAATGGAAATGTGGGAAAAAGGGACATGAAAAATGAGGTGTTAGTGAAGGTGAAAAATGGAAGGAAATGAAATTGTTTGAGAATCAAAGGCTCTGAGGTTGAGTGTCAACTTTTGAGATTCAAAAGCCACAAAATGAATGGATGAAATGATGAAATGAAGGAGATGGAAGATGAGAAAAGATAATGCAATGAATAAGATGAAATGGAAAGTGGTTAAATGAGATTGTTTGAGATTCAAAAGCCATGCAAGGCAACAAATGAGGTGGTGTAATCTGATGGTGATGAAAAGTGTTGGAGAGTCAAAGGCTACATAAGCAATGAGGGGAATGAAATGGTGAATTCATGAAGTGTAATGTTGGCATGGCTAGGATGAAGAAATAAAGTCCATGATAGTTGAGTGCTCAGAAGCTCGCTTTGAGGTTGATGTTGATGTTGATGTCCATTTTGTTGTTTTGCAAGGAACCCAAGAAGAAAAATGCAAACTAGATGAATGCAACTAACTATCACTTTTTTTAAAGAGATGCAAACTAATTGTCATCATAGAGCATCTGATAAAAGTGACTAAGTACAACCACCACTAGCTTAGCTATAGTGATATGAATACTATGTCACACCAAGAAGTACTAGCAAAGAGGAACAATGTACAAGAAAACATGACAACCACTAAGAAATAGAAGCTATAGCCATAGGATAATAAAAATAGGCATGCTAACTAGTCACATGTTAGATAAAAGACCTCACCTAAGGTAGTGCACAAAATTGGTTGAGGTGCACATGGCATTCCATTCGAGAGAAGGCTCTTATAAGTGGATACCAATAATGTGTGATACCAAAGGATCATAGGAGTTAAACAGTGAAAAGCCAATAACAATATAATGACTTCATCTTGGTACCTCTAGTCAAACACATCATCGAGGTACTAAAAGTGCATGATAGCATAGAAAACCATTATGTGTGAACTAGGCATGATTCTAGTTTTGTGTAATAGTTTGTTCAGGTCTACCAGGGAGTGACTTGTTTTACCAGGTGGATGGGAAGGCATGGGATGTGTTAGCGATGATTTAGCATCAGAATCTGGTGGTCGGTGTGCATCGGTGAAAATTTGGGTGGCTGAATGTCAAAGCCAAGGGTCAAGTGTATTGGGTAATAGTGTGGTGGGATGTGGAGAGTGGATACATGGAAGACTAGTACAAAATGAGGCTTGGGTAAGAAACTACTATAAGGAGGTGAATAGTATGGTAATGAATTAAGGTGAAGTGAGAAGTAGAATGTGATTATTGAAAAAATTGAGAAGTTGTGGGAATCGTGCAAGTGAAAGTATGTCAGGCTCACTAGACCAGTTGCAGTAGAAGGGTGATGATAGCCACAGAAGGTGAATGAGGCAAGGGTAGAGAGCGAAATGCATTAGGCAAACTTCTAAGGAGTGGGTGGATTAGTTAGAACTCCAAGTGTTAGCTTTGGGTTCGGGTGAGGCAAGCCAATTGAGATAAGGGCCAGGGAAACCTAAAGAGGTGGGGATGGAGGTAGAAGAAATGCCCTTGTTAGCTTTAATGATTTTATCAGGGACTGCAGTGCAACAAACATTGTAGGTGGTAGTAAATGACAAGCCAATGACATAGGTGGAGGATAGTTTGTCTAAGAAGATGAAGGGTATGTCAGGAATGGAGGAGGAAGTGGGGGAAATAAAATCTCCTAAAAATTTTGTGGGAGAAACTTTGAAGGATGTGGGAGGTGTTAGTGGTGGTGAAGTAATGAGTAGGATGCATCAGTGGATTAGCCTTAGGACACCAGAATGAGGTTTGACAGAGGGGGGAACAAGCAGTGTAAATGTGGGGGAGCCACAGCTAGAGATGGGAGATAGAGATCAATCATCATGAGACATGGAGGGATTATGGAAACTGTTAGCTATAGAGAGAGTTCAAGTGGAGAATGTAGAATAGGTCACAATTTTTTTGGAATTGATGGAGAAGGCTCAGGAGGATGGGGCAAAAATGGAGGAAAAATAACTGTAGGTGGTGGTAGATGTAGAGCGAGCATGGGTACAATCACTAGAGATAGAGTTGTGTGTGGAACATGTGCGAGTAGAGGGAAGCGATGCAAGAATGTGGGCCGAATGATCAAGGGCTAAGCAGTTGCAAAAATTAATGAAGATGGTGTAGGTGGGTTTGGAGAGTGCGCAGAATGAGCTAGTGTTATTGTAGTCATAGTCTGAGTCATTTAGGGAAGTGATTACAAAGGTAAACTCCTTGGTATTGAAGTTGCAGAAGCAATTAGCGTTAAGTGAGGGGAAGGTGAGGCAACTATAACAGTGTTTGGGTGAGGCAAAAGTAGACATGGAGCATTGGCAAATGATGATTGGTCAAATGCAATATGAGCATGATGCAGCCCAATGAGCAATCACTACATAGGGGGTAAGCAAGCTAGTGGATAATGTATTCATGGAAATGCACCAGATAGAAAAGGTACACTCAAAAGCTACTTATTGGATGGGACATTATTATTAGGCATTCTTGAATGAGGATCGACGAGAGATGTAGTTTATAGATAGGGAATTTACACAATTGTTGAACATGCAATTATGCAGTGAAAGATTTCCAATTCCTATGGATGTGGTGTGGACATGTAGGGTGTTGACACCAAGGGCTTCTTCATCTAGAGCTAGGCCAAAAGAGACACCATTGATCAGACACCTTGTTGTGCTACCTCCCCCGAGAGGCCAGAATAAATAATCTGCTAGACACTATTGGAATGTAAAGTTGTTATTGCCATCATAGGAGAATAAAAAGTTTGTGCTTGTTGTTGTGGCAACTGATGTTGAATGTAATGCATTGTCATGTGTATTTTTGGTATTTTTGAAATATCTTTGGATGTTTTTGTTGTTTTGTTAAATATTTAAAATGTTTTTAGGATGTTTGGTAAATATTTGAATGTTTTTGTGTTTTTGTGATAAATGTTGCAATGGTTTGACTCTTGTAAAAGTGGGAACAATACAATCTATAAAGTGAGATTAACCATGATTGGTAGGCAAGAATGTTTGTGTGTATATTAAGAACTATTATATACAATAATAAAGCCAATGTGGGGTCGTTTCTTTAGGTGTGTGACAAGACAAACATTCTTGAGGCTTATGAAAAGGTGTTTGGGGCCAAAAAGAGGACACTTGGGTCTCAAGTAGGCGAAATAGGGCCTTGAAAAGGCACTTTAACTTGAGAAAGGCACATTGGGGGGCCTAAAAGACATCGGGGGTCTTGAAAAATGGTGAAACAAGGCCTATAAAAAGGTGTTTGGGCCAAAAAAGTCATTTGAGGGGCCTAAAAAGGTGCTTTAGGCCTAAAAAGACACTGGAGGCATCCAAAAGGACACTTGGGCCTTGAAAAAGGCATTTGAGGGGCTTGAAAAAGGTGCTTTGGGCCTAAAAAGGCACTAGAGGGGTCCAAAAAGGATGCACGGGCCTTGAAAAAGGCATTTAAGGGCCTAAAAAGGTGTTGGAGGGCTTCAAAAAGGATGTGTGGGCCTTGAAAAAGGTGCTAGAGGGGCCTAAAAAGGCACTTTGGGCCTAAAAAGTCACTAGAGGGGTTTGAAAAGGATGTGTGGGCCTTGAAAAAGGCACTAGAGTGGCCTAAAAAGGCACTTTGGGCCTAAAAAGGCACTGGAGGGGTCCAAAAAGGACGTGTGGCCCTTGAAAAAGGCACTAGAGGGGCCTAAAAAAGGTGCTTTGGGCCTAAAAAGGTACTAGAGGGGTCTGAAAAGATGCGTGGGCTTTGAAAAAGGCACTAGAGGGGCCTAAAAAGGTGCTTTGGGTGTAAAAAGGCACTAGAGGGGGGAGCCAAGCTTGCACACTTACACTTATTATGTGCCTTTGGTTGAGTGGGGATGAAAGAGTTTGACAGATATTTGGGCTTTCGAGATAGGATTGATATATTTATTGAAGGGGGCTAGACTAATCCTGACCACTACAACTTAAATAAGACTTAAGATCCATGCAGGAATTATTGCTATTGACAAGAGGAAGGAAATGAGAGCAACTCTTGTGCTATCCACATTGTGCCAAATTTTACAAAGTCCCACAAAATGTTTCAAGACATTACTATGCTACTTCTTAATATCATAGAGGGATGTTGGGTTCAAATATCTGATGTCCTATTGTATAACTTAATTGAGCTAAAGTGAGGCAGGAATTGACAGGAATTTTGGGGTGTTGTTAATGTTTCGAGCTTTCATGACCATGTTTAGGAATTATTGACCCCCTTTTGAATGCTTTGGACTAGTTGTGAATTTTTTTGCTACTTTTTTTTGATAATTTTGGGCAATTTTTGAATTTTTTTAATGATTTTGGGCAATTTTTAATTTTTTTTGATAATTTTTGTCAATTTTTGGATTTTTTTTGGTAATTTTAGATGATTTTTGAATTTTTTTCGTATTTTTGAATGATTTTTGAATTTTTTTTATGTTTTTTTGATTATTTTTGGATTTTTATTTTTATTTTGATAATTTTAGGCAATTTTAGAATTTTTTTGATAATTATTGTCAAATTTTAATTTTTTTTTGGTAATTTTAAATGATTTTTGAATTTTTTTAGTATTTTCGAATGGTTTTTGGGTTTTTTTGATAATTTTTGGATAATTTTTGGATAATTTTTGTGTTTGTGGGGGTGAAACGAAGGATGTTAGTGAGATTTGTTGGAATATGGGGGTAACCAGGACCATGTGAGGTACCTAAAGAGGCAATGAAGGGAGTTTATGACACTAAATGGGTTGAATGAGAGCTAAAATAAACATTGGAGATCATTGGCCAAGGTGGATAGTAGAGATGAGCATTGATTTTCTTGCAATTCATGTTTATGGTATCTCAATACATAATTAGACTCCCTATTTTGCTGGATTTGTTGTGCTCCCCATTGTTGCTATCATACTAGCTATCTCCATTGTAGTGAACTACATTTGATGCCAAAGAACCATGGAATTATGTCTCACAAGTGCTTCTTGAATCCTACTACTCCCACTTCTAGTTTTATCTCAGTCTTTGCTTCATGGTATGGATAGGGGCTGTTGCATGAACATAAAGAGTTGTGGGTGTACATTCAATTAAGGAAAAGGGATTTGATTTTCTCTTGTTATTGTTATTTCTATTATGGGCTCTATTTCCCTCACTCTACTACTACTATCATACTGGCTATTTCTGCTACTATGAACCACATTTGATGCCAAAAGACCTCAAAATTGTAACCCACAAGTGTTTCTCAATTGGGTATGTGTGAAATTAACTTGGCAGTACTTGAAACAAGCGAAATTTGTACAAAGATAGTTTCTTGAGGGTTGTCTTGACTATTTTTCAGCATTGAAGGACTTGTGCTATTTAGGGACATCCAAAAGTGCTATTTCTCACCCCTTTTCAAACCAAAGGTGGCATTCTCACTTCTTTTGTACCATTTTTTTTTGGTATTTTTGATGTTTTTAAATTTTTTTTGTTATTTTTGATGTTTTTCTCAAAGCTTTTAGACATAAAACCATTTGAGATGGATGCTATTGATAGGTTCTACTAATTTTATACCATCACAATCTAAAAGTTGATAAGTACTGGTCCCAAAGGATTAGGTAAGGACCAATCTAGTTAGCCTCCCATTTTCCTTTCTTTTTTCTTGCTACTTGGTTCTTAGGGTTTTCTTTGAGCACGGGTCACCAATCTAAAAGACATAGTGTTTGAATTTTTTGTTGTAATGTCTTGATAATCTATTCTAATATACTTTGACTGTTCATGTGATGTATGCTAATGTTCTTCTAACAACTCTAGGTGTTCTAGATAGGCCACTCTGTAATCCTCATCTGATAGGACATCTTGAAGAGTAATTCTCAAGGATGGGATCTCAACCTCTAAAGGGAGAATAGCTTCACATCTGTAAACCTAGGAGAAGGGTGTCACACCTATAAGCATTCTAACACTTGTCCTATAGGCCCAAAGGGTAGGGTTCAACTGTAAATGACAATCCCTACCAATATCATTGACAATACTTATGAGGATGTTGATAATGGTTTTGTTGGTGAACTCTACTTGGCCATTGCCTTGGGGATAATAAATTGATGAAGAATGATGTATAATGTGAAATTTTTCATATAATTCATCAATTATGTGATTTTTAAAGTACAAGGTATTATTTGTGTGAATTACATGAGGTATGCCAAACCAACAAATGATATGGTTGAGAATAAAAGAGGAGATCTATTTTCTCATAGAGTCAACAAGTGTTTCCATTTTGGACCCACTTGGTGAAGTATTCAGTGGTAGTGATAATCCATTTATGCCCACTGGAGGAGGGTGGATGGATGGCTCTAATCAGATCAAAACCCCACTGATAAAAAGGCCATAGTATGGCCAAAGGGTGGAGCTCTTAGGCTAGTGCATGAACAAGGTTACCATGGATTTGACATTTTTTGTAGGTTTTGACATAGTCAATAGAATCCTTTTCCATGGTCGACCAAAAATAGCCCATCCTAAGAATCTTCTTTGCTAAAGTGAAGCCACTAGAATGTGACCTGCAAATCCCTACATGGACTTCTTGTAGAGCGACTCTAGACTCATCCTTTTTGAGACATCTAAATAAAGTACCATCAAGACCTTTCCTATACAACGTATCAGCCACCAAGGTGTAATAGGAGGTTTTTCGAATGAAATTTTTTTTTTGGTTACGTGAGAGGTCAAACAGAATGGTGTTATCATGGAGGTAAGTGATAATGGGACTATACCAAAGGGAATAAGGAGTGTCAAGGTGGAAAATGATGAGGGAATCAGATTGAGTAAATGCGGGTTGAACCACCTCTTCCACTAGGAACTCATACTGCTCGTGCTACTCTGGAAGCTGAAGTAAGGAGGCTAAGGTGGCCATAGCATCTACTATCCTTTCTTTGGGAATTTTTTCAAAAGTAATGTGAACAAAACATGCCTTGAGTGTATTGACTATATGTTTATAGGGCAATAATTTTTCATCTTTGGTTTGATAAGTGTTAGTAAATTGATTGATGATTAACTAGGAGTTGCCATAAACCTCTAGGGCTATCAATTTCTATTCCAAAGCTAGCTTGAGACCTAGGACCAAAGCTTCATATTTAGCCATGTTGTTGGTGCAAGTGAAGAGTAGTTTGTAAGATTTAGGGATGGTAACACCAAGTGGCATGATGAACAAAATACCGGCACCTAACCCATGGTGTGTGTAGGAACCATCAAAATAAAATTTCCATGATACTGGCTCTATCTAAAGAATGTGCATATCAAGGAAGTGAACTGAGATAGGATTGGAACTCTCTATAGGTACATCTACCAATTGATCAGCAATGGCCTATCCTTTTATCACCTTCCTATCAACATACTCAATGTCAAATTCACTTAGGATCATCACCAATTTAGCTAGTCTACCTATTAATGTTGTCTTGCTGAGAAAGTATTTGAGAGGATCAATTTTGGAGATGAGCTTGACTTTTTGTATTAGGAGATAATGACGATGTTTTTGGGAAGGAAAAACTAAAACTAGGCAAGCCTTTTCAATGAAAGATTAAATAAGCTCATAGTTGACCAAGGTATGACTGATGTAGTAAATTGCTTGTTCTTTTCCTTGGTCATTTTATTACACTAGGAGGGTTCTGATTGATTTATCTATTAAAAAAATATACAATAGTAATGGTTTGTGTGATACCGGTAGTACCAACATAGGTAGATTCATCAAATGGGTTTTAAGTGTTTCACAAGCTTTCTGACACTGATCATCCCACTTGAAATTTATATCTTTATGTAGCAAGTGTGTGAAAGGTATATGCTTTTCTACCAACTGAGAAATGAACCAGTGAACTAATTGAAGCCTACCTTAAAGAGAGCATAACTGATTCAGGTTCTTTGAAGGTTGCATACTAATTATAGCTTGTACATTTTTGGGGTCAACTTCTATCCCATTGGCTAAGACAATGCATCCTAAGAGCTTGCTTGATTTGATGCCAAAATCACATTTCTTGGGATTGAGCCTAACCTTGAGTGCTTCTAGGTGCATGAATATTTTAGCCAGTATGGGAAGATGTTCTTCTCAACTATGGAATTTGGAAAGAATGTCATCCACATAATCTTCCATGAAGATATGCATCATATCATGAAAGATGGTGGTCATGGCCCATTGATAGGTAGCCCCAAAATTCTTTAACCCAAAGGTCATTACATTCCAACAAAACATGCCCCATGCACAGGTAAAAGTTGTTTTCACTTGATCTTCTAGTACTATTCTAATTGTATTATACCCTAAAAACCCATCCATGAGTGAAAACATGGAATGACCTATTGTGAGATCAACAATGGTGTCAATATTAGGGAGGGAAATTCATCTTTAGGACATGCTTTGTTTAAATCCCAAAAGTTGATACATATGCATATGCTACCATTCTTCTTTGATATGGGGACAATGTTAGATATTCATGATGCATACGCCAGGGGCTAGATGAAATTGGTGCTGATTAATTTTTCTAATTCTTCCTTGACTAATAGGGCTATACGGGGATGCATCTTTTTTATTTTTGGTTGTATTGGCTTGACCTCTAGTGAAATGTTAAGATGGTGGAGGATTAAGGTTAGGTCTAAGCCAAGCATGTCTGCATAAGACCATGCAAATTTTCTCTATCTTTCTTTGAAGAATTCAATGAATGCCTTCCTTTCTTCTATGCTCAAGGACTGTGCCAAATAAATGACCTTTGGTTCTTGTTCTATGCCGATGTTGACTAGTTCTGTGGGCTCAATCAAAATAGAAGATCACTCCTTAGAATATTTAGGTAAGGTATCAATTACCCCATCCACGGGTGCCACAATTGGGTTTTCAACTTGGGATGAATCACTTCTATTTGTTTCCATTTTTTTAATCAAGATTAGCCACAACTTGGTCATGATCAATAAGGTTGCGGGATGCTTGCCCTACTCTAGTGTGACTGAGGTGATTGATACCTAACCTAACCATATGCTCTTCTTCTATTCTTCATTGATGAGATGGTTCAATTGTGTTAAGGTAGATGAAAAATTCATGGTCAGTGTCAAAATGAGGGAGGTGATGAGGCTTAGTTGTATCCTAGTTAATGAGTTTGGGATGGACTAGGGAAAGTGATTCATAGTATGGGAAGGGTTTAGTAGGGTTTAAAGACATAATTTCATTGGATGGCTCATATGTTTTATCTATTAGATCTATGACATGGACTTCTTCTAGAGTTTTTGGGAAAGTAGAGCTTGCAAGAGGCTCATAGTAATCATCTTTAACATCTACTGGAGAGAAGTCAAGGAATAAGGTTTGAAATTGAAACCCTTCAATGTGTTCATCATCTTCTAAGCCATCCTAATGTACTCTATTTCTTGGTGAAGTGGATCTTGAACTATGAGTTGCTCTTTGTGTAGCCAAACTATTAGGGGTGGGTATGTGGACAACGTCACATTCTTTATTGTGGAGAGATTCCTTAGATAGTGACTCAAATTCCCATTTAGCAAAATCATCATCTTCTTCATTTTCAGAGGTATTTATAGGTGGTTCTTCCATGGAATGTGAACTTGAGAGGGAAAAATTCACATTTATGATATTAGTTTTTGCTAGGGTATAACTATCCTTTTGTTTGGGTACCCACACCAAGGTAGAAGAAGAAGGATCATTATGCTTTGAGTGAGCTTCGGAAGAGGTTTGCACTTTGTCTTGTCCATCATACCCTACCCCTATTTTAGACTTATTGGACTTAAACTATGCCATTAGTGGTTTTATGATGCTTGTCCCTTTCCCTAAGGGATCATCTCTTGTGTATCCCATCTTTTTCATTAGGTCAAAGCCTTTCTCATGTAGGTGGGAGGAGATGTCAATGTTCTATTGACTGATGTCTTCCATTGAGTTTGGAGGTGTGCCACTTTCTTTGATAAAATGTGCATGATATGGCTTGGTGGATAATGGTTTTCCATGAGACCTTAGAGAAAGGGGGGGATCAAATAGGGAGACCGAGTACATGCCTACCCCTTTATGGTACAACTTACACTTTCTATCATATTATTTCATCAGTTTATCCAGTTCTTCATAGTGTAGTTGTTTAGGATCTTTTGATGATGGTGGTGGCGAAGGAGTGGAATGACCCAAACAAACCACTTTCTCTTTACCCTTAGTTAATGTTGATGTGGTTGCTTATTTGGTTAGTAAAGTGTGAGGCATCTATGGCTATGGAATCATTGATGTTATCTATCAATGTGTCAGCTTCTTCCTTGTTATGAGGGACAAGTGAATCACAATACTAGGCAAAGTGTTGATCTCCAGGTATGGTCACCTCTTGACCCATGCCGGGAAATTTAAGGCACTGGTGGTATGTGGAGGGAATGTCTTGCATGTCATGGATCCATGGTCTTCCCAATAGGATGTTATAAGTTAATTATAGGTCTAAGACCTGGTAGATAGTTTCTTTCAGAACCAATCCTACTCTAATCGGTAATATGACCATGCCTTTGGAGGATCTTTCTTCGTTGTCATAAGCCTTGATGGTAATTTTTTTTCTTGGGTCAATAGGATCCTCTGTGTACCTAAGGGCTTTTACTAAATTGAGACCAGCCCCATCATCGACCAATGCTCTCTTAACTTAGTTCCTATGGATGAATACTTCATAATGAAAAGGAGAATTTTGTGGTTGGATGACAGATATGTCATCTTGAGCTGAAAATGACATGTAGTGAGGGGCAACTAGATTGCTGACCATGTTCTAAAATCTACTCACATCTAGGTCATTTGGCACTAAGGCTTTGGTGAGAATTTCTTTGTGCTCTAGGGAGATTTGCAATAGTTCAAAAATGGAGATGTGGGTTGGAATCTTGAGTAATTGGTTAACTAGGTTGTACTTGGGCATGGAGGAACTTGGAGCTACTCGGTCAGGATTTTTCATAGGTCCTGGTAGGACAATTTTAGAGGCTTGACCTCAGGTAACGGTATTTGAGGACTATTTTTTATTTTTATCTTTGACTATGATGATATTTAGAGTATCATCAAATCCAAAAATCATGCCAATGGTATTATTGTAGTGATGCACACAATTAACCTTGGTTTGAGGAGGTGCATTTTGATTGGCCTTGGAAGAATCCCCCTTTTCATGACTTGTGAAGGGGTTCTTGAAGGCCATATGGTCTTCATTATTGTTGAGATTGTTTACTTCAATGGTTCCATCATTTATTAATTTTTGGATGATCCCCTTAAGGGAAAAACAATTTTTTGTTAAGTGCCCCCAATTTCGATGATAGGCACAAATGTGTTTCTCGTTCCACCATTTTGGCTTGACTTAGGGTTCATATGGTTTGGCCTCAGGTAACACAATGAGGTCATTAGCCAAGAGTGTTTATAAATCACTCTCATAGGACACCCCTGTGGGTGTATATTCCTTAGGTATATTAGAAGACTGATATCTTTGTTGGTGAGGAGCTTGATTGTAAGCAACTCATTCATTAGACGTAGAGAGAATCTTCATGTTACGTCGATAAAATGGTTAGGAATTATTTTTTTGAGGTGCGACAATGGTACCCAATTGATTTAAAGGGGGTTGAGTTTGATTTTTGACATGGTTGGATTTAATTACCCCATCATTTATGGTGTTTTTGTTATTGTTTCTCCACCATGATTTCTATTTGTGAGTGGACTAATCAGAGGAATTGATTGTCTATGTGGAATTTTTGGAGAAACCTCTACCATCTTTGGATAATTCAATTATGTCATTGTTTGCCAAGGTTTCTTCCACCTTACCTACATTTTCTAAGGTGGTTTTAAAATATTTAGGCCCTTGGAGTTGGAGCCAATAATTCATTGGCTTTAAGAGACTATTGATGAAGATATCTATCTTCTCTTTATTCAATATGTCTCTATGATATTTGGAAAACATGTGCCTCCACCATTGTAGGAAGGCCTTGAATGATTCACTTGGGAGTTGTTTTATGTTACATAGATCACTCATTGTAACTTCTCTTTCAATGTTATAAGAATATTGGGTGATAAAAATAGAGGCCAACTAATTGAAGGTTTTAATATTGGAGGGTAATTAGGAGAACCACTCCATGGCTTGCCCCTTGAGGCTCCTAGGATATAGATGCATTAGGTATGTTGTGTTGTGGAAAAACTCCATACTTAGTGTATAGAATTTCCTAAGGTGATCTTGTGGATCTAACATGCCAAAATATTTATCATATTTTGGTATCTACACATTTTGAGGGAAAGGTGTGAAGGTAATGCTTTTATTGAATGGTAGGGGACACACCTTTTCAAGGCTAAACTCTGCATGTTGTGTTTTCCCTCTTTTCATCTTTTCCATTTCTAGTTGTAAGTCTTTCAATTTTTGTGTGACTACATCTAAAGGTGACTCTTCTTCATCTCATTTCAGATTGATCACATCAAAGTAAGATGGAAATTTTGTACCTTGTTGTGCTAATGTGAATATGTAGCATTCTTTGTATTTTTCCAGTATCTTGTCCATGATATCAACAAGTTTGGGATTTTTCTGAAAATATTTGATTTTAGATTCAATACTTCTATCATCCCATGCATGAGATGAACCCATTGTGGCTAGCGATTCTAAATTTCAATCGAATATGGGTGACTCAGGAGTAACTTTTTTTTGCACGCAATCTATTACTGTAGTAGATTTGAGGAGGTTTAGAGGTTCTATGTATTTGATGGCTCTATTTTCTATCCTAGCACTCACTCATATGGGAAACCATTTCAATTTTTTGGTACACCTATTTTGCATGGTGGCATGAAAGATGAGTTGGATTCTTTTAGTTTTTAGGCTTTTTTCAAAAGGTGAAGGTTTTTGTTGACCATGATTTTTTTATAGCAACAAGCTAGATTGGAAAAGGTGTTTGCCAATGTTAATAGGATAAGGTTCACTTTCACGAAGTCAAGTAAAGGGATGAATGTGTGTCTTTGAACATTCCTAGCTTGATGTGTGAAGTGAGGTAATGGTAAATATTGGGTTGATGATGATGTAGTTTTTCTTGTTTCAAAAGATGTCTTTGTTCAAACATGGAAATTCTCAGATTTTATAAAATACTAGCAAGGAAAAGCGTCTCCAAATTTATTGTTTGTTCATGATTATTATGCATGTCAATAGCCTTTATTTTATGTTTTTGTTTAGATGCATCACAGGAATGGTCAGATGTGCTATTTCAATAATCAAATGCATTGTTTCATAGTTCATATACACTATTTAAATGCTCAAATGTGCTATTTTAACTGTCATATGCGCTATTTTTTGAATTAGATTTGTTGTTTTATGTCTTAGATGCACTATTTTATAGGTATATGCATCATAATAGAGATCAAAAGCATTACAGGAATATTTAGAAGCATTTTTTTATGTAGTATATGTGCTACTTTCAGCAATGTCTTTGCCTTAGACTTGGTTTCTTGATATCGGTTTAAGATTTTTCTTTTTGGAAGGTTTGTGATCCACACTGGTGTTCATTATTAAGTTTTAATGCACTTCCAAGCACAATAGTAGTGATATCAAAACAAAAAAATAATTGCACACACCTAGAAAATGGAAGAAAAATGGCTTCCTATCAAGGTTATCTAAGGCTAGTGACTAGTGGGTCTTATGGTTCCAATTGTGTTCAGATTTACCTCTCCTATGATAGAGAGCTTCCCACCAATGCCAGGATCGTTTGGTGCAATCCCTTGCAAGACTACTAGAGGAAGGCTATGTTTCAAATATAGGTGGCTTGCATTTAATTAGGAATACAAGATTGGGGGACAATCCCTCTCACTAGCCCTACTAAGGCAACTCAGGAGGTAGCCCTTCTATGGCTAGATGATCCTACCTAGTAATAAGTGAGAAATGGAAGTCATAAATAGGTCTGGGAATCTGATCACTCGAGAAGAGTGAAAACATATCCCTACTATTTTGGCTCCCCAAACATGATAGACACAAAGGTTTAATTCCCAACCCTTATACTACTAAAGATAGAGGGGATCCTAATTAGACTATGTGTGGGTTCTTTCCTCGTTCAATTGTGACCAATCTTTATAGAAGGTCGGGCATTCTGATCAACTCAAAGGAGTTGAGAGTATAGGCCTACTTCTTTATCATATTAGCAAGATTGAGCATTCTTATTATGCTATGTTTGAAAACTTAGAAATGGCACACTTTTAATTAATGAGAGTTGAGGTCCACCTACCTAATTCAGAGCTAGTAAAGGCTAGGTGCATTTTTGAGGGTCTTCATTCTTGTTGCATGCTATCTACAATCTAAAGGCTTTTTCATTAACATAGAAGGGACCTATAAGAAAAACATAGTTGGATCTAGAAGTTAGATTCAAGAAACTACAATCTTTACCAGATGTGCTACAAAAATGCTCATATGCGATATAGTAAACCTTATATGCATTATTCTATCATGCAAATGCACTATAAGAAAATCAAATGCATTGTAAAATGCTTCCTATGCTCTGTAGAAATGATTAAATGGGTTAAAGAACTATTCAAAAGCACTATAAGAAAATGTAAATGCATTACAAAACTATGCAAATGCATTACAAAATAATGTAATGCACAATAGAAGAATTAAATGCATTAAAATAGAGTTCATAAGCATTTGTATATCTCTTGAAAGTGTTGAAACAGAGCATAGAAGCATCAAAAGATTCAGATCTAACCCTTCTATGCTTGGGAAAGAGTTTGGAATGTTGATCTTGTTGATATGAGGTCTCCTGAACGTAGTAGAACCTATATTTTATCAGATTTACACAAGAGAATAGAAAAAAAACACAAATCTTTACTAGAAATAAAAGATTAGACTAAAAAACTTGAAAATAGAGAGGCTTTTAGTTCAGCCCATGGTGGGCACCATTTTGTACATAGTGAAAATGTGTATTCATGAAACTTTAGTGTAGAATGCAAATGGACTGATGATGAACTATACTAGACCCAAGATATCATCATTAGAAAATAATCTCTATAAGCATCTCATGTTTCCCTAACTACAACTACTAAAATAGCTCTTACACCAGCATCTTAGTGATAGTTCTAGAATGAAATTATGCTAAAAATGCAGATCTACAATGAAAATATGCAAGATCTATGACTAAAATGCAGATTATATGTGAAATAAAACTCTTAGAAATGCTCTTGAAATGATCATGACATGAACTAATATGCAATAAATGATGCTAAATGATACAAAATGATACTAACATGCTATGAACTTGCTACAATGAAAATACTAAAATGATGAGTCTAAATATGCCTATAGTGTAGACGCATAAAAACTTGGGTCCCTTGCCTCTTAGATTTCCCTCGTATTTATAGGATTTTGGAAGGGGTTGGGGTAAGAATATGGATTTTCACTTTTGACTAGGGGTGAAAGTGAAACTGAAAATATCTCAGAAGAGGCCAGGAGGAAGAGTCCAATAGAATTGGTTTTGAGGATAATATGAGAATTTTTCAAATTCTTTTAAATGGTAAAAAGGAGATTTTCGATCTTGTGAGGATAAATGATTTTATTGATTTAATAAATGATTTATTTTCAAAAAAAATTCTTTTTCTTCTTCCTTCATTTTTTGAATTTGAATTATTTTCTTCTACTTTTAAAGTTGATTTAGGTCTTGTCGATTTGATAGGTGATTAATGACCTGACGTGATTTTTGATTTGAAAGTCTATTGTGTTTCTTCTGATTTTCTCTTTAATTTGGACTTGATTGATCAAAATTGCATGATTTAGGTCTTTGCCAATTTTTGGGTGTCTACATGGAGGAAGTATCTTTTGGTTTTCACGAGAAGATGGATAGATCTGACATGGAAATTACAGAGCATCTTGTTGTGCACAATGAGATTGTTGAAGAGGAGAGTTTCAATTTTTTTGGTAAGGAATTGGATGTTATTATAAAGAAGGATGTTAATGTTTGAATGGATGTGATTAAGGACTTACCTATTAATGTCATTGTTGATCTAGAGTTATATGTTCATTCTATTATGAATGATGTTGATCTGCATGTTGCTTGTGGTAGGAAGATGAATTTACTTGCTAGTAATATGGATGAGGGTTTTAAAGGTGTTATGGATACAGATTTATATGATGTTGTTGTTTTTGATATGGATTTAAACTTATATGTTACTACTAAGATGCTGAAGGATATGGAAGTTACTACTAATGTGGATTTTGATGAGGCTATTGATTTACATATTGCTAAAAGAATGAATATATATATTGTTATGAGTATGGATGGCATAGAGTTATTGTTGCATGCTCTTGATATGGTGGAAGGTTATCATGTTATGGATTTATATGCTTTTGGTATGATGGATCTAAGTTTATATATTGTTGATGATCAATTTTATGATTCAGATATTGTTGCTGACCTAGTTTTCATGTATGAGGATGATATTATGGATGATGTTGATTGGTTGAATGAGATTATAATTTTTGAATAGATGAAGCATAGATAATTGATTTTCAGATTTTTCCTATTGACTTTGATGAAGTGGAAGCCTTTGGTAAAGATGAAGTTGGTTGCAAATATTTCTTTGGGCATCAAAGTATGGGACACTCTTTTCTATTTACTTGGGGAGTTTGATGCAGGAGCTTCAAGCTTGGATTATGGTGGAGTTATACTTTTAATGGTTAGGGATGTGTTGGAGGCACATTGGGGAACCTTTCCTCATGATTTCATAGAGATTGGATGGATTGAGTTGAAGTTTGAGCTATTTGTACCTTGCTGCTGGAACTATATTTTTCTGGTTTCTGGGTGCCTATTGCAGGGCATGCAACTAATTTTATGAAATGATTGAGAGGATGTTATTTTTATGTATTTAATAGGGCTTAGATTACTTACTTATATCAAAGGTTCAAGTTCTAATTCCTCATATGTTGGGAGATATGGCGATTTTCCTAGAGTATCAATTTCTTGTAGTTCTATACAAAGTTTTCTGTGCTTGACTTTCGGGATAAATGCATACTTATTCTTGGTGTATCAAAATTTGACCACTTAAATGGTTCTATAGGAGCTAAATTAATATCCACATTTTGAAGCACGAGTTCTAATTAAATCAGAGCAAGGAGATATCATGATTTTTCTTAAATATCAATTTTTGGACATTTAATTGTTGATGCAAACCGACTTGTGGCTCTTCAAGTATTTAATATTACTTTTTAGCATTGTAAGATGACTTGTGGATTAGATTAGTATAAGTAGGGATCTTGGGTAGAGTCTTAATCATTAATCCTGGTAAAGGAGACTTAGGTGGAGCAGCTTAGAGTTAGAAGTTTGCATTTGAGCCTAGAGATCTATTCTTCTTTGTAATGGCCATAACCTGGAAGGCCGTACAGCAAGGCATTTTGGATGTAAACTTCTTGATTTGAATATATGATATAATGTCTCTCTAGATCTGAATCTTTCTCCTCTTTTTCATTTGTTGTTGTGTGTTTGTTTGCTAGTTTCTAGATCACCTCATTTTGAGGTACATCTAGATTAGTGCTACATCAAAATTCAACATATGTTGAGTGCCAAAAAGTTAGTAGGTGCCCAAGCATTAGAAAAATATAGTAAGTGCTGAGCATTAGTGAAATAATAGTGCTGACAACCCAAGGAGGACTTAGTTGATGCCAAGCAACCTAGTATTGGCTAAGCATTAGAAGGTTTCTATTTTAGAGTGAACAATGTGGATGTTGAGTGACATTAAAATGTGTTAGATTGAATATTTGATGAATTTGAGCCAACAAATTTGATTTATTGAATTATGTGAAGTGTGTGGAAGATTTCTATGATGAGCTAGTGGCATAAAATTCAAGATAAATTTTTTTGAGGCAAATTCAAAGAGGATTGCAGAAGAAGTTTCTAGAAGAGAATAAAATGGAAAAGTGGTTAGACTCATTGAATCTTACATAACCCTAGAATGGACGATTGTGGTTAAGAAATAAAAGACCTAAATTATCTATATAGAGAGATAGTAGGCTAGAAGAAACAGTTGTAATGTACAAGAACCTAAAGAAGACAAGAAGTCTAGAATGTTGCTTTATATGGTGACCAAATAGAAGAGTCTATAATTGACACGCAAAGAAAGAAGGCTTAAGAGGTTGAAGGATTGAAGGGTAAACAAGCAATTAGAGATCAAGGGTATGAATGCCAAATAGAATGGAGGACTAAACTAGAGATCTATAATATACAAGTGAGTTGTATTTTATTATTAGATCAAGCCCTACTGCTACGTTATAATCATTGTGTTAGTTTGGATAAATCCTTTGGATTAAGGTTGACCTAATAGTCATTAGTAAAACCTTTAACAGGGTGATATTATAAAATGTTCTAAAGTCATATAACAAGGCTCACTCCTAATAGGATGATTGAAATCCTTTAACTAAGTCACATTTAATAGTGTGAATTAGAACCTTTAATAGGGTTGGCTCCTCACAAAGCTAACTTCAGAAGAGTGAAAATTGGTAGCATGTTACTATTGTTTTTTCCCAAATTTGGTTTCCACATAAAATCCTTGTATAAAAATGTGTGATTGATTTTGTGGTTTTGCATGTTTACATTTCTACAAACTTACTTTGACATAGGAAAACAATATGCATATGTTTAATATCAATGCTATAAGGCCCCTTCCTTAGTACCCTATTATAAATCTTAATAACATGAAAATGATTAGATCTAAGAAGAGTAAGGAGTTGAGATGTCATGTTTTTTCTCTTGTGTATAGAATGTGATTTATATATTGCTACCATACACCTTATGATAGAATGATGGTAAGAAATTTGAGATCTTATTGAGACTGATATGTGTGTTTGTCTGTGTGTGTATTTGAAATTAAATTATCTTGATAAGTTGAGATAGTACAATTCTAAATTGGCTATGCTCCTTACCATGCCAACTATCATGCTCCTTACTACATCGACTATGGAGAAAGTTGTTTGGGTGGGAGGGCCCAAACTCTCATTCCACGACACCGATACTCCCAAGAATGCTCGACCGGTATCCAGGAGGGCCCAAGTTCCATAATGCTTAGCTCTTCGATTATTTTGAAAGCCCTACATGACGTTAGTCAACATGATGCCTATATCTATATGGGGGCCCAAGTGCCTATATCTATATGGGGATAGGGGCGTTGGTCACTCCCCCTTGGCCTCTAGTAAAGACTCAAATAGAGATCTAAAAACTTGGTGACAGAGACAAGAGCAGCGGGGTCTGCTTTATAAGTCATTGCCTATAGAATAGTAGGGCCCATAGAATAGTAGGCAATAGTCGAGGTGTAACCAATTTGTCAATATGTGCCAGTGGGATGGGAGTCATAAGCAGTCTTCTTACGCGTTCTCCAATATAGTAAAGGGCTTTCAATACTAGACATGGTATATTATTGTTGGGCTAGATATTTCCATTCCATCTTGAGAGTTAAGCGAAGTGCACCCTACTATTATAAGGGTGGGCGATAGAACCCGAGAGAGAAGTTTCTAGAGTTTCCCTTTCCTCGCATCCCCTAAAATTTTATGGGCATCCCATCCCCATATAATAGTAGGGCCAGATTCTATACGTAACATGCCCCTATGGAATAGAGGTTTGAGATGTCATAACTTAGAAACTATGTTGATGGGTTCATGATATTTTATGACCTATTAGGATAATTGAATTAGGTGGTTATTATGGAAAGATGAATCAACACCCACTCTTGTGAATATTACTAATAATCATAGATGAAAATTGTTATTAAATTGGATAAGGGTCTACATGGTAGAACTCAGTATGATGTTATGTAATAAGTCAATTTTGTGAAAATAGTATTAGGTGGGTATGTTAATGTTTATGAGGACAGATTTTATGGCCCAATAAAATGTAATGAATTTATTCGATGATTGATTTTAAAACTATGTGACATGACTATGAAAACATCCTAATTACCTACCATATTTGATAAAACTTATGATGTGTTCTCTCAAAATGAAATGGGGATATTTTAGAAAGCTCACCAAGTTTAATTGAATTGAGAAGATTCTACTTATGATGTTTACATTTTGGAAATTTTCACCTATGTTTTGTGATAGGACTTATTTTGTATGCTTTGATGATTTAATAGTTATGGATTAAATATTTCATTTCTATGATAGAAAAGGATTATGATGATATTCATAATGTTATATTGGTTATGATAAGTAGAGATTAAAGTTGATATGAAGATTTTGATATTTCAATGTTCTGAATATTTCATATGAAAATGATTAGAAAGGAAAGTTAATTGTGATAAGTGAATATTCTAGTCAATGAGAATTATGAAAATATATTCATGTATTTTTTTATATGATCTTCATTTGATTACTAATGCTCGAGTTTAGTATGCAAGAAAATCAAACTATGGAATTTAATCGGGGAAACAAGGTCCAAACTTATGTGGACATAGTATGACAAAGGCAAATCTTTGGAAGGATTCAGAGCCTCATTGTGATGTGTTTATTTTTCAACGTAAGTGTACATTTTTGCGTGGTTTTTTAATCTCATAAGTATATTAGGGACATGCCATTGTAATGTGTAATGTGTTTTAATGTATCACTTGACACTTGTAATTGTCCATGTGTTGATGACATGTTAGCTAGGTTTTGATAATGACACTTAATCTTAGTCTAATTTCCATTAAATGTTTAAGTAAATCCACTTGGAGAAAGAATAGGATGGATCACCATCAAGGGAAATTCAAATTCAAACTTGACAATTAGAGGTTCAATATGTGGACCCAAAGTGTCATTTTTGTGAAAATAAGCCACCCATATGTTAGCATAACATGTTAAGGGCCTAAATTTGACCATTTTAGTGCTTAGCTAGGATAGGGAACCCCTTAACCAATGCATTCTTCCACTAATTTGAAATTTTGGGTTTTCCCATGAGTGTACCCTCACACTTCCACTTGGTCAAAGTCTCTTTTTTAGAAGGGACAACAGTGTAAGAAATAGTGGGTTGGATGTTTCTACCAAAAATGGGATAGTAGAGAGTCTTTTTAGAGGATTGGTGGCAAACTAGTGTTCACCCACTCTCTAAGTTTAGAGACGACTAGGGTTTTGGAAGGAGAAGGGAGTTCTTCAGCAACTATCCTTTGCCTTTATCTTGGATCAAGGTTGGTATCCTTTGCATGGCCTTCATTGAACTTTCTTAATGGTGTTTAATTCTTGCTCATATAGTGGTGGAAACATGTAATGTGTGTGGTGTTGAGTGGATTGTTATGTGTTATTATTGTGGGGACTTCTCTTGAAATTTTTATTTGGTTTTCTGAGTATGAATGTTAATGGGTGTGAAGGCTTCAATCACCCTTGGGAGAGAAGAGAGCCTTGGGTGAAGGGGTTAGTTGGGATCAACATTAACCTCTTGGAGAGGGTTTTTTTGTTCATGGAGTATGGGGTCCATTGAAGCCATCTGCCTTTTTTGCTAGTATGGGAGGTATAAGTGTATTGATGTGATGATGAGGATGTATTTTGATATCCTTGAAGAAGTATTTGTATTATGGGAGATATAAGTGTATGATTAGTAGGATTTATTTTTATAGCCTTGAAGAGGTATTATGAAATTGCAGATGTATATGTGTATATGGATATGGAATTCTTCTCTTTGGAGAGCCCACTTTCACCCACTGTTTCGTGATTCCAATGCTGAATCATTGTGTTAAACCTTGGAGGGATTGTATATGTATTGTGATTTTATGTTTTATGCATTATTAGTTGCTTAAGTGTGACCCATTTGAGTCTTGTTCCTCCAGCTAGGTGAGTGGCTTCTTAGAAGCCTAGGATGGGAGGTGAGCATCCATGGTTCTTGGTTTTATATTTTATTTTTCTAGTTTGTGAGAATGGAATCTATGAAGAAGTTAGGGATTTTCCCTTGACATTGTTGAAAAATCAAGTGTTGTGTTGATGTATCATTTAGTTGAAGAACTCCATTCTTCCCATGTCATTTTGTAATGTGTTGTGATGGAAAAATATCCATTGATGTCCTATATAATGTGAGAAGGATTTACATCCTATTATATACTAATGTGAATGTGTAAATTGAGATTTGATGCTATTTATATAGTTGGCATTGTAAGAGAAAGGTTGTATAGGAAGGAAATAAATAATTTTATGTGAAAGAATAACTATTGTTATGCACATAATATATTTCTTATCATATAGACTCATGAATCAAACAATAGATATATTTCATAGATTGCTTGTATGGGAGAGTTTTTTTGTAATAGAAATTCCATTTAAAACTTGAGTGATTGTGTTGTAAATATTTCATGTTATGTAAAATGACACAAGGAAATAAAATTTCATATATTGGATTAGTCAAATGCATGTAAGAGAAATATTTCACTAGGTGTCAAGTTAATAAGTAGTGCCATATAGAGTGTTATCATCATTTGGAAACATATATTTGATCTTGTGAAAACAACATCTTTTGTGCTAAACTTTTGATTTTTGAAAATATTAATTATCATATAGATTAGGTGGATACAATAGAGGAACATAAGATATACCAATTAAAATAATAAGGCATTCAAAATAGACCATCATCAAACCCACATTCATAAATCTCCTAAAATGAGAAGAAAGGAAGAAAGCATAAAACTCATAGTGAAACATGCCTATACATGAACATTTACTCTCTAGGTTTTGTATGGGAGATGCAAATAAATCTCCTCCCAATTATAGATTAATATTTTATTCCTAGGGATATTCCTTGGAATCTTCCCTATAGAGTCCTTATGAAATAAAACCTCTAAAACTAAGTCAAAACAATAAAACAATGATACACTAGAAATATTTTTAAAAATGATGGAGACCCTAACATAAATGTGACACTTCCTTAATTGTTTTATAATTATTTATTCTTAATACCTAGTAAACCTCCCTTTGGAAGTGAAGACCTATGTTGATAAAAGGACAATGTTTATAATAGTACTATACCATCACCAAGATGGTCATCGAAATCCAAAATGAGCCACATACATGTTAGAAAAAGGTAAATAATAATAAATTTTTAAAACTAAAACCTATCCTAGGAAGCAACCACCACACGCAACTCATCACTAAACCCAACATAGGTAATAGATATAATAAATCTTTAAAAAAAAGGGAAAAAAACCAACCAAAAATTCAAGAAACTCTTACCAAAGTTGACCACCTTTTTGTCACATCACCCACCACCCTCATAGAAACATACTAAATTTTATCAAATTTATTTATGTACCAAACCTAGAAGTAAGATTCAAATCTCTACCACACTATGAATTATCAATTTGATTAAATACTTTAAGTCATGTTGCAACCCTATAATCATAATCGATGGGTGTCCTAAACCTTTAGCTTTTTATAATCTAGTATAGCAGTGCTTAGTTCCCTATGTTTCGTCCTCGATGTTAACTTTCAAAAAAATATTGTAGTTGTGTTTTTCCTTGTAATCTTGGGCATGACAAATGCATGCATAAGGATAAGTTTTATTTTTACTTTTTGACCTTGGATAATTGATTCCCCCCTGCCCCTTCTCATTTATTCTATAGTATTCCAACAAATCTTCCATAGTACCTCAATAATGCCTGGCTAAAGATGTTTAGCAACCATCTTTTCTAGTTAAAGTGAGTTTCTAGGTTCACCTTCATTGATATAGAAAAAATTTCTATAATCTTTAGGTTCTCTCTTGCATTCTTCTTCATTTTTCTCTACAAATTCATCAACTCTAACATTTACACTTTACACAATTTTGTTAGTGTTATAATTCAAAGTCTAATAAGCTTTTCTCTTAGTGGAATAACTTAAGAATATACCTTCATCACTTTTTCCATCAAGTTTATCTTTTATAGAATCTTTCAATATATAATATTTTCTTCCAAAGAATTTAAAATAATTCACATTTGGTACGTAGCCGTACTAGAGTTCAAAAGGTGTTTTATTTCCTCCTTTCTTCACTTAAACTCAATTTAGAGTGTAAACTATAGTACTTACAACCTCTCTCTAGTACTTCTATGAAACATCCTTCTCCATTATTAGTGCTCTTATGTATTCCATCGTTGATCTATTCATTCTCTCTACTATATCATTCTACCTTGGTGTCCTTGGTGCACTTATTTTCATTTTGATTCATTTTTCATTGCAAAATATGTTGAAATCATCTAAGAAGAATTCACCACTTATGTCTGATCTCAAACATTTTAGAATCTTACCTATTTCTTTCTCAACTCTAGAAAGATACAACTTAAACATTTAAAATGCATCAAATTTTTCCTTAAGAAAAATCAAAGTCACCATTCTAAAAAAGTTGTCAACAAATATAATAAATTATTTATCACCATAATAGATTTATATTCCAAGAGGAAATCCAGTGTGAACTAGCTCCAAAATATCATTAGAAGAATAGGTCTTTCTCTTGAAACTAGACTTTGTAATTTTTCCCATTTGACATTGTTTTCACATCACTTTATCATGTTTTCTTAGTCTTGGTAACCCTCTAACTCTTTTCATTTTACTAATGCTTACCAAGTTATCAAAGTTCACATGACATAGCCTCTTATGGCATGACCAAACATCTTCACATTGTGCAAATAGATAAGTATCTTCAGAGAGGTCTCAATAGAAAAAGTTACCTCTGGTTTTCTCTCCACTCCTGATTAGTTCACCAATAGCATTATAGATCTTTGCCTTCTTTTTCTAGATATCAACTCTATAATGTAAACTTATCAATTGTGTTGAACTCAACAAGTTATATTTCAAACCATCAACCCAATATGCATTTTCACGCTTGATCTTATCATTTAGCTTAATTGATCCTTTATCTTTCACATAACATGGTGAATCATTATCAAACTTAACACTAGTTGCATTATAATGTTTAAGCTTATCAAGCTTACTTGTATCACTAGTCATATGATGTGAGAAATCACTATTAATTATCCATCTATCATTCTTAGTCACATGTGAGATCAATGCAATTTTCTCATCTTGATCAGAACCATCGTTCATTGCATCATAAACAACTTCTTCATCATGATCATCTAAATTACTATTAGAACCATACTCTTCAAAAATATAGAAAGATTTCTTAACTTTATCTTTGTAGTTTCTTTTGTCTCTATTTCTTCTATCATCTCTTCTTCCCTTTTACTTGAAATCTTTCCTATCCTCTTTGTCATCTCTATCAGGTCATCTAGTTACAATAAGACCAACTTTGTTATATGTAAAATAGATAAAAGGAAATTTATCTTTGTATTTTCCTTTTCCTCTAGAGATTCTTCATACCAACAGTGCTTTAAGTTCATCAAGGTCATCATTAGATCCACTGTCACTTTCTACATACTTTCTTTTCTTCTTTTTCTTAGATCCATCAAGGGTTAGTTGTGCTTTAAATGTAATTTCAACATTAGCAGGGGAGTAATTATCATAATTTGATCATTCAAAAGTAGTAAGTCTAGCAATTAGACTATCCAAGGTCAAATCATTACCAACTGTACATCTCAATTCTTGAATAGAAAATACTTTGATTTCATAGATAGGAAGAAAAGTCCTCAATAACTTATCACAATCTCATTAGTTATATTTCCTTTATCTCCTCTGATAGAATTCAACACTTTTTTGATTTGGCCATAATATTATGCAATATTCTCACCTTCTTGCATTTTCATGTCATAAAAATTTCCTCTCAAGATTTCTACATTAGCTCTTAATAAATTCTTGTCTCCACCATGGATTTTTGCCAACTTGTCCCACATTTTCTTAGTACTAGTGCATTCCTTCACATCATCAAATTCTACATAGCTAAGGGCCACTAAAAGTTCAATCATCATTTGGTTGTGCTTTTGCTTCTCTTTTATTTGTTCAACTATCATAGGTCTAGGCATCTCAGTATAGTCATTATCCAATTAGTAATATGTGGAATCTCTAATTCCAAATAAGTGCAGTCTCAATAGCCTTTGTTGTGTTGGTAAGTTTTCCTTGTTTAGATTAGGTATCTCTCTCTTATACATCTTGATCTTTGAATTGAGCCCCTTCAAACATTCTAGACAAGCACCAATGGTCTAACAACAATTGTTATAATGATTTAAAATGACTTTTGGGGGGCATGAATCAACTATCCTCAAGTCCAAATGTACCAATTCAACTTTTAATTACTGCAAACAACTTAACCAATAAAAAATATCCACTCAATCTATATAGTATATCATCAAAAATTTAACATTTCATGAAATCTCTTAACTCTTTGTCTCTATATGTGTTCAATTCCTAAATTGTTAGAAATAACAATGGGAAAGTAAGTTCTGAGAGGGGTGGGGGGGAGGAGGGGAGTGAGTCAATACTTCAAACTTTTACCACTAGAACATTTCACCATCATCCATATCATAACTTAACATGTAAACTGAAATATGTAAGCATGCATCACATTCATAGCATAAAGTAAATCAACACATAAGAAAAAAGATTTTGGTTAACCAGAAACCCTCCAATGAGAAGTTAAAACTAGGGTGGGCATGACATCCACAAATCTTCACTATTGCAACAATAAAATGTGCCCAATTAAGGCTACAAAGTTTTTATCATAATCTATGATCTACCTTGTGAGAGGCCTAACCTATTAAAGGCTTACAAAGGCTATTTTTTGGTGTAAATAAGTATTTACTATTTACACTTACTTAAGTTTACTTAGGTTAATGCATATTTTATTATTTATTTATTACTCACCTAGGAGTATGTGTATTCTTGTGAGTTGTCATGTTTACAACACAAGAGTTTGCACTCTAATTATGCACATGTTGCCTACACCTAGCACATTATTTGAGCTCATGGTGTCTACAACATTCTCAACACCTCATCATGCTTATCTTCTTATTGTGGAGGATATGTGCTTAGTTGTCATGCTTATCTCCTAGTTCTTTCTAGACACATTCTAGATGTATCTTAGAGGCCTTTATATACAGGTTCTTCTAGTGTGTATGTACATGCTTCTAATAATAGAAAGCATTTTCATATTGATCATACTCTTTGGTCTATTGTGTGCTTATTCTTGTGCTCCTTGATCTTGGGTGAATTTTGACCTAAGCCAAATTCTTACATGGTATCAGAGCTTGGAGAGATTCTCATCACTAGCTGTTCAAGACCATTGTTGCTTTAGCACCTTCGATTTAAAGCTCCAGAGAATTTGTGAAAATTGGGAACATCTAGAGCCAAAGTGGACCTCACCACTATGTATGGTGCATCAATTCAGTGAATTGACTATAAATTCACCTATGTTGGGCAATAGTCAAAATTAGGGCAAATTTTTTTTTTGCAAATCAGAAATCCGAAGGCTCAATTTACAAAAGTGGTATGATCATTTCAGCTCTATACATTTAATTTTTAGATCTACATTTTTTTCATCTACCTCTCTGCAATTTTTTTCAGATTTGCATTATTTTTTTAGGAAAAATTAGCCATTCGGGCTGTAGGAGAGATATTTTGTAGGTGAAGATTGAAGCTTGATGGTGCAAATTAGATATTTGCATCACATTCAAAAGGTCAAAAAACCCCCAAATCAGATTTTGTTTCATCCAAATCAGACATCTAAAGAAAAATCTATAGCCATTTGATTTTTGGAGGCATGGTGGTGATTTAGGAAAAATAATAATAGCAACAATTTTTGAACAACGATATCTTCCTCATACAGACTCCTTTTTTCGAGCAATTTTTTTTTGTTTTGGGGTAGAATTTTGTGATCTACACATTGGTGTAGGTGGTTTGAGATCTCTATTCCTGAATTTTTTTGCAACTCAAAAATCCCAATTTTTGCCACTTCAAATGCTTGGTATGGGCTCATCTGGACTCCAAATTAGGTTTTTTTTTTTTTTTGAAGTGCATATTTTTTTGTCTAATTTCTAGATCTATAATTAGATTATAGGTTCTATGGACAAAAATATTGCTTTCATAAATAGGCCCTAAATTGGCATGTGACTATTGCACTAAGTGGAAAATCATACATTGGGGGGGGGAGTTGATTGATTATTTCTATATTTTGGGGAGTGCATACATTCATTGATCTCATGGAGACTTGTAACATATGTCAGTCTGGTAGAAGACCAAAGTTGACATCGAGGAATTATCAGACATGGAGTACTTTGATGCTTGATCATCTAAGAGAAGATTAGGAAGTGATTCCTTCTCTTTGCTTGAAGATACCACCTTCGTTCAAATATATTTCTAAACTTCTTGGCTTTATGTATAATAGTATGAGTAAGGAATCCTTTGCTCCTCTTCTTATGGCAAGTTTTCCTCATGATGTTTGGATGGCTCTTTGGGAAGCATATGGAGATCCATGTGTTGCTCCATTTCCAGAGGACATTTTACATCTAGTCACTCTAGATGAGATCTCACCCTTGATACTCTTGTTGATTCTACTGGTCTAGTTCTAGCCATAGATGCTTTGAATTCAATGCAGCAGGACTCTTTATGTCTTCCTACTCTACCTTCATGCAATGACTTCCTTCCTGCCCTTGCAACCCTATTCATGGAGTCTCACATTGAAGATGTTGGAGACACTATTGATGATATTTTTCTTCTCTTTGAGGTGAATTCTTAATCTGTTATTGCAGTGACAAATTCATGTACTTCAGCACAACAAGGTACACTATGTCTTCTAGTTCTAGACTCAGGTGATGACTTCTTGACTGACATTTTAGGTTTGTTCATGGAGTCACACACAATAGATTTGGAGGAATTTTTTGATGATATTCAACTCCTTTTTTATGAGGATGATCCTTCTACAATTGTTGTGAGGGCCCACTCTGATCCTCATGTCCATTCTCTACATGATTAGTCCTTACAGGCTAATGTGATTGTGGATACTTATGTGCAATAGTTACAAGAGGTCTATTTATCAACTGAGGAGACAAATAGTTCTTTGAAATATGTTCTACATGTATCCTTTCTTTATGTGCACATGTTCTTTTCAGCAATCTTGGAGGGAGCAACAATTGACATTGACATAGGGACACTTGAACAGGTTTTAGAGATACCTTTCACCATCGAGATTCTTTCTACACATAGGGGAAGCATCTCACCTATACCTTTACCATTGTTTCTTCCAAAGAGGAGGAACATTATATAGTGTTCATGGATCAAATTCTACATTGGAGAATTTCTCAGTAATTGACACACTACCTTTGGGGGGGGACCACCTTGTCTCCTTCTTCTCCTTTTTTGGGGGGTACTTTTTCCTCTTCAAGGTTTTGTCCTTCTCCTAATTCTCTATTGTATGTATGTCTTAATGGGGGGGGTCTTGATTACTCCATCCATCCATACATCATGTGTGTTTTTATCTCTCTTTTGGGGGAGGGTTTTTCTCATGAGGTTTTCCCTCTTTCTCTTCTTTATGAGAGATTGCATATCATTATGTACATGGGTACCTAACATGGCCAAGTAGCTAGGACCCATCATGCATTTCATCCTAGATTTTGTAAGCTTAAGGGAATTCCACTAAGTTGCACTTAAAGGGGGTGTTGGTGTAAATAAATATTTACTATTTACACTTACTTAAGTTTACTTAGGTTAATGCATATTTTATTATTTATTTATTACTCACCTAGGAGTATGTGTATTCTTGTGAGTTATCATGTTCTGATGGGGACACAACCCAAGAACAAAATGGACACAATAGAAAGGGAAAATTATATTAACTGAGAAAATAAGCTATTAAAAATAGTACAGAGAAAATAAATTTCAGAACATGCCCTAAGGGCTTACAATAGCATAAATCTGGAGATAATTTCTCCTTTCAGTACCTCCTCTCAAACTCCACTCCGAACTGCCTTTTACAATGCCAAAAATCTCCTTAAATAGACCTCGGAGCGTTAAGGACTAGGAGTACATTCTAGAAAGTGCTAGTAGGCATCCACTGACAAAATAGAAGGTTCCAGAAGCTGCGTTAGAAGTCGGTGCAAATCTAGAAGAATCCAGAAATGGTAACCAAACTTTTGGGAGGCATAACTTTTGAACCGTACCTCCGATTGACGAACCGTTTACATTTTCAGAAAGCTCTTGAAGCACTCTATAGCCCTATGGACCAGATTCACTCATCCCCCAATTTTTGAACCTTTTCAAGGTCATTTAATGCCCCAAACCTGACTTTGAAGCATTCTTAAGAGGTCTCCAAAACTCAAAAAACTGCAATAACTTTCAAACCGTGGGGCCTTTTGACTTGATTCTTTTTCTGGAATGCTCTAAATCACAATTACATTCATCTGGCCAATTCACACCTTCTAGGTCACCAAAATGATGGCCAAATTGCATGCTCCTATTTTTTCAAGATTTTCTAGCACACTGATAGTTGAACTGTGAGAGTTGGAACCTTTATTTGACCCAAATGGGTATCCAAAAATGTAAAGACATGAAACAGAAACTAATTCTAAGTACATTTTTTTTGGGTGACACAAGATTGCCCTTATACCTCTAGATGCTCTTGCATCATGTTCACAACATAGGAGTTTGCACTCTAATTATGCACATGTTGTCTACACTTAGGAGTTAGCACATTATTTGAGCACATGGTTTCTACAACATTCTTGACACTTCATCATGCTTATCTTCTTATTGGAGAGGATATGTGCTTAGTTGTCATGCTTATCTCCTAGTTCTTTCTAGACACATTCTAGATGCATCTTAGAGGCCTTTATATACAAGCTCTCCTAGTGTGTATGTACATGCTTCTGATAATAGAAAGCATTTTCATATTGATCATACTCTTTGGTCTATTGTGTGCTTGTTCTTGTGCTCCTTGATCTTGGGTGAATTTTAGCCTAATCCAAATTCTTACACTATTAGGTCTCACCTTGAATAAAGGATTTAAACTCATAATTAAGTAAGCGCTCTATTAGGAGATTTACAAAAGTCTATTAGGACTACTCTATTAAGGATTTATCCCGTATCACCTTTCAGAGTGATTTAGTACTTGATCCTTTGGTTATCACCTCTCTGTTAGATGTTAGATCTCCTCTTTATAGTCTATTTCTTAATCGTTCTAATTGAATGTATCTTCTCTGACCTTTCACCACTTGCCTTCACAACTAGTTTTGTTCTCATCAACTGGTTTTGCAATGCTTAACCTTCACTTAAGAATCTTTGTCGTGCCTCTTTCACACATGATACTCTCCTTAGTATCTCTCTTCACATTCTTACTCCTCCTTAGAGTTTACTTATTTTTTAAGGCATCATGGAGATGATCTTAGGTTATAATCAATAGCTCTAGATGATTTCTATTGCCACCTAATGCTTCCCTTTTTGATTGGTTTTATTGGTTCCATAGAGATGTGTAATATGACTTGATCCTTATCTCTTCATATCAATAATTCAAGATTATGATGGTAAAAAATGGTTTACATAGCAGTTTGTGCCATTACAAACACCTATTTAATTGAGTGGCTACTCGACATCAATAGGCTTCTAATAGTCAGCTTGAACTATTCCCTTGTTTTTTTTTCTTGACTCCTAAATCAATTGGCATGCACTAACTATTTGACATACACTGTCTACTCAACACTTGAGTGACTCAACACATATTGACTATTCAACACATATTAGTGCTTAGCACTAGCTATCATATCACTTGCCATGTATCATCTGTAGACTTATGCTTAGCATGCTCTAATCACTCAGCTTGCACTAATCACTCATCTCAATCTATTCACCCAACACACACTATGCACTCAACTTAAATAGTATCTCAGTCATAGTAATGACCAACTAACTATGCAAGATGATGACTATGTTCTTTTTTTACTACAATTTCAAAACCATAATGAGATTAACAATCTTTTGCTTTAATATGAGTGGAAAAAACACTTTTTCATGGCATATATATTCTTTCTTCATGCATAAGTAAGATAATGTGTACATTTTGCTTGGTCTCTATACAAAATTACAATAAAAATCAAAATTTACAAAAAAAAGTTGTTGTTACCTTGTTATGTTACTCCCCCTTAGCAAATACTTTATTTATGTTCTATGACTCCTTTTGAGTAGATATATGCCTTGGCAATATCTTCAAAATCCCCCTTTTTTGACACTAATTTCTATTGGGATTGTACAATCATTGTAAATTCATCCAAGAATGGCTTGTGTACTACCATTATGATTGCCAATGTGGAACCCCAATTCTCTCTTGTTGCATCAAGTGATTGAATTTGTATTTTTATATGTGTTTCCATATCCACTAGTCCTTCTTGTGTAGAAAAATGAGAATCTTTCTTCATCAATGGCTCTGCAAAGACTAGTTCCTTCTATAAAACTTCCATGTATGGAGTCAACATGGATTGTACGATGATAAGATTTGATCTTATATTTGTATCTTTTTCTTGTAACTCAGCAAGCCTTTCCTTTGCCACCATTAGTCTCTCAAAATTTAATTGACTAGTGCCAAGAGATTTCTTTAATGAAGATCTAGTAGACTTAAGATCTCCTTGCAACTTGTCAATTGTTTGTTGAATTTCTTGAGTAACAAAATCAACATTGTATAGTTTACGGTACAAAGAGTAAATGTTCTCCAAAACTTTCTTCACACTATTCCTTTTAGTTGATAAATCAACTTGTCTCAGTTCTATAGCACTAGATATCTTATCCATGACCTTAGTGTGAAATTTATTCTTAAACCATTACAATAAACATTGGTCTCTATATCGTCATCTTTAATCTTATCAACTATATGTACAAGTTCCTCTAAGATAGTCTTATTGGACAATGAGTCTAAAATATCAAAAACATCAGTGAAAATATCTTTCATTTCATGCAAAACCTATTATTTCTTGTGCTTTCTTCTGAGCTTCTCTTGCTTTGATTTCCTTTGTACGGTCTCTTGAAGTATCTCTATTTCTTTGAATGTGATTGTGTTTGGATTTAACTGTGGTAAAAAAATCACCTTATCTAAACTCACATCCTCTAGTGATGTAGTTCCAACACTCTTTGGTGTGCTTGCACTTGACATTGATATTTGTAATGGTGTGGCTTGAGTACTCAGTGCTTGAAGAGTCTAGATACTAGGAGTGGTTGAAATAAATGGAAAAATGACTAGTGTCTGAATAGTTGCTTGCTCCTCAGTCTCAGGAGTCATATTATCCTCTTCTACTTGATCATCATTTTTCTAATTTTCAACATGCTTTGGTGAGGTGGGTACATGACTAGCTTCCTTACCCTTATTCTCTTCATTTCCTTTCTTGTCAATTATAATTGCTAGGATACCTAATCTTTGTATATTAGGCAATGATATAGTTGGTGTATCTTCTTCTTTCTCTTTCATTTCAATTACAAATTTTTGCATTGAAGATGGTGCATTGTTATCTTACCTTTCCTCTCTAAAACCTTATCCTATGACATTATTTGTTTATTTCAATCTTTCTCCTTTACCTCTGCAACAAGTGGGGGTACAATAGATGTGTCTTTTTATTTTTTCTCAGTGGATGTAATCTCATCCTTTTAAGATTCATTAATCCTTACCAATATAGGATTAATGCATGGAATTGTTGTATTGGTGGATTTTTGTTGCAATTTCTTAGTATCATCATCACTGACTAGATTTATATTATGTGTGTTACTAGTGCTATTATCAATGATATCCTCAATAGTCATAGAGTACTATTGACTCTCTTTCTCCCCTTGTGGAGGTCTAATGCTAGGCTCATTAATATTTGTGATTTCTTGTGTGTCATCCCGAGCTATCTCATTCTTCTCTGCCTCTATTCCTTTCTTCTCTTCCACTATTTCCACTATTTTTATGGTCAACCCATAGATTTTTTTCCAAAGTAATTTTCTCTAGGTTACCACCTCCTCAACTTTATTCCTCAAAATATGAAAGGCTTTGTATTTAAGAGAAAATATCCTTTAGTGTTTCTCTACAACCTTTGTGATCATTTTCTTATCAACTTTAGGCATAACTTGAGCTAAAGTAGCGTCCATACTGAACAACCATTTCTACTCAACTCTTTCATATAGAATTTTAGGTAATGAGTTAGCAATCTCTAAAGAAAGTCTTAAAAGTAGTCATCATATAATAAATAAGTTCTTCAACATTTTTCTTATCTCCATTGTCTAATTTATCAAAATTAATATGTGGAAATACAAATAAACATTAATTATTCTTTACATTCTCACATAGATATCAATATCAAATGAAGGATTGTAGCTTACCACTTTGAATTGACTAACGTCATGTGATTCAGTCTTCTCATCATTGAAATCTTCTTGAAGTTTTAGAATCCTCTCCAATCTCTTAGCAGGAACATTTGACTTTGTTGTATCATTCTTCCTTTTTCCTTTTGTAGATTGAACTTCCTTAGCTTGTGCAGTGGTATCCTTGTGCTCAACCTTGACAAAGGTGTAGTTGGATTCTATACTTTCTTCTTAATTATCTTCTTTGGTTTTTGTAATTTATTTTTATGTAATTTCTTGACTTCCTGTTCATCCTCTAAAGCTTGATCTTCACCTTGTCCTTGTGTTATCTATAGAGGTCCTTGACCTTCTTCTTCTACTTCTTCTGCTTCACGTTCTTTTTCACCTTCATCAAACTTCTCTTTTAGTTTCTTCACCATTTTTTTTTTCTTTCTAATGATGGAAGAAATTTTCAAGTTTATAGTAATCCTTGACTTGGTTTCTTCATAATTGTTGAATGATGTAGCATCCTTGTCAATTTATTTTTCCAATAGCACCATGATGGTTGCTGATGCTTCATCAACATTTATCTCATGAGGTAATGGTCTCAACCATCTAACCCTTGGAATAGATTCCTAAAAATATGTATAGTCAAAATCTACTAGGAAAGAAACACCATTATATTGTTGCTCCTCTAGAGATACATGAGTTCTTGATATTTGCATCATAGACTTCTTAAAGTCTTCAAAATATCTACTCATTATTGAATCAAAATTTTCACCTAACTGCTCAAAATACTTGTCTATCTATTGGGTAAATGATCAATTGCTCTTCCAAACTACCTTTCCAAATGTAGGAAATGTTATTTTATCATAGAAGAATATGAAAATAATGAGTGAGCCAAACTTACATCATGAATTCTTTTCCTTTCTGATAGCTTCTAGGTTTTCTAACAATTGTTGAAGTTGTAGCTTGGTTGGGTTGTAGTTGTGATCTTTCTTGACAATTTTGTAACCTAGGTCCATGACATCGCATGGTACACTGTTGAGTCTACTAGATTAATAAAATCTATGTGCCATTACATGCACTACAAATGCAATTATAGGGTCTATAATAGTATCAATTGACATGCCACTCTTATTCCATATTGCTCTAGTATTCTTCTCAATTACTTCCTTGGCATCACTCCTTATGGTCTTGGGGCTATCTAGGCTAGGATACCTTGTAACCCTATGAATAATTATTTTAGAAATTCTAATAGGACCATCCTCTAACCATAGTTGATTATCATGAATTCTTATCAGCATTATCTTTATCCATCTTGTCTTGAACATCTAAGGGAAATCTAGGACATACATCAATCCTCTGTGCTCTATAATCTTGTTTTTCTACTTGAAGATTCTATTTTCACATAACCTCTGGTAGGTCTCTCTAATATCTAGATCTCCAAATTCACCTATTTTTTAGATATAAAAATAATATACATCGTGAATCATCAAAACTTTGGTAGATATAGTTGATAAAGCACTTGATGGGTCAAAATTTGGGAGGTTCACACATGTCATTATGTATCAATAGAACATTCATCACCTCTTTACTTTCCCTTCTCTCTGTTGTCAAAGAGCTCACTACCATTTTTTCTATCTAGGGTTTGCAAACTTGACATAATGTAACTCTACACTAGTGAAATACCTTTTGATTCAATGAAAGATGTCAAGTAGCAATCGAATCTTGTTTGCACTTGCTAAAATCCTCTTCACAATTATCCTTGGTGCTCTCCAATTGTCTGGTAAATAGAAATGGCTCAAAAAATTGATTATATAACCTTGAAAGCCTTGCATTTAATGCTTAGTGCTTACAAAATTGTAAGCATGATCACCATAGGATTTTTAATGTGCTCAGTCAACATAGATAACTCGACAACCACTATGATTCCTCCATTACTTGGTAGTAACTACATTTCTCCAATACTTGGGAACAAAAAATATAGCATATCGATATATTAACTCTTTCTTCTAACCATTTTGTGCACGTCTTAATTCATATTGATAAATCTTTTCATTCCTCAAATCCTTTGAATTGATGCAAAATATATCATTTCAAATATTAGTTCCACACATACCTTTGATTACCTAGTTGGGGGTGATGTGATCACCTCATCCATTGGATAAAGTTACCTCATCTTGGCTTGATGTGTTGCAATCTTCCTTTTTTTCCATGTTTTGTTCATCTACATCTTTGTATTTTCAGCATCTACCTTTGCTTTTCCTTTGTTGAATTCATTGCTTGGTGTTGCTAACTAAGTTGGGAAGTTTATGTTTACATGACCTACCTTAAGATAATTGAAGCATACAATTTCTTCGTTTGACCACCTTTTGTAATTGTCTCTAAAGTGAGTCCTTATGTAATTTACAGTAACAATACCATATTCTCTACAATGGTGACAACTGTACCATGTGTTGTAATCCCAATTGTAAGAATTTCCATGATGATGTACCTTCATTTGCTTATTTTTTGTACACTTAGATTTAGATCTACATTCATAAGCTTTATGTCCATACTTCTGATATTTATAATAGCATCCTTCAAATTTCTAAGTGTTGATGGGCTTGGTCCTACATTCATGTGCCTAGTGTCCTTGCTTCTTGTAGTTATAGCAGTTTCCTCTATTTTTTTTCTTAGGGGTTTGATTGTAGTATTACTCCTACAAACATTTTTTGTATGAACTAATTTTCCACAATGATGACAAGTGGATTTGTTGGTCTTTCCCTCATTATTCCTTTGTTCACCACTTTTAGATGATTCACCTTCCTCAGTAGTAGAATATCCCAATCTAGCAGTATCATCATTTGTTCTTGGTGTATTCATTAGCTTTTGAAAGTACTTTATGGCTTCATTGGGTTTATTAAACCTTTCAATAAATTCCTTTTCTTCTTTCAATGTATTCTATAGTAGGTCATTCTATGATTTTATAGTTGCAATCTCAATGCCTTTTTTGTTTGGTTCTTGATTTGCAATCATTAGGTTATTCATCATGTCTAGTTCCATGTTTCCCAATTTTTTTATATCTAATGTCTTCTCCTCAAGTCTATTTGATATTATTATTTTACCCTCTTCAATCATGACTTTTTCTTCCTCATCTTTCTTTTTTAGTTCAATTATCTCACACAATATTATTGATTGAGTTTCTTGTTCCCTTTTCAGATTCATGGCTTCTTTATTCAAGCAATTATTCTTTTCCGTTAGATCTACAATTTATACATCAAATTCTTTGGAGTTCTTGTCCTCAAACAATTTAGTAGTGTCTTCTTCTTGATATTGAGTGCCACTTTTTTCAATGGCAAATTCCTTTATTCTTTTCAATGAATAATGTAGTTCATCTCTTGCCTCCTCCAATTGATGTAGGGCAAGTTGTATTTCAATCTTTTGGTTCTCAATAGTCTTTCCCAATTTGTAGACTTCCATCTTTAAGATCTTTCCTCTAAAGTTGTCAAAATTTACTTTCTAGAGAACAAGGCTCTAGTACCAATTGTTGGAAATAACAATGGGAAAGTAAGTTCTAAGAGGGCAGGGAGGGGGGGTGAATTAGTTCTTAAAACTTTTACCACTAAAAAATTTCACCATCATCTATCTCATAACTTAACATGTAAACTGGAATATGTAAGCATGCATCACATCCATAGCATAAAGTAAATCAATACATAACACAAAAGATTTTGATTACCTAGAAACCCTCCAAGGAGAAGGTAAAACTGGGGTAGGGATGACACCCACAATTTTTTTATCATAATTTATGATCTACCCTATGAGAGGTCTTCCCCATTAAAGGCTTACAAAGACTATTAGGTCTCACCTTGACTAAAGAATTTAAACTAACAATTATGTAAGAACTCTATTAAGAGATTTACAAAAGTTTGTTATGACTACTCTATTAAGAGATTTACCTTGTATCACCTGTCAAAATGATTCATTGTATGATCCTTCAATTATCACCTCTCTACTAGATGTTAGATCTCCTCTTTATAGTCTATTTCTTGTCCTTGTGATCGAATGTATCTTCTCTGACCTTTCACTTCTTGTCTTCACAATTGGTTCTATTCTCACCAACTAGTTCTACAATGCTTAACCTTCACTTAAGCATCTTCTCCATGCCTCTTTTGCATATGATACTATCCTTAGTGTCTCTCTTTGCATTCTTACTCTCCCTTAGGATTTACCTCTTCATATGAAAAATTCAAGAATATGTTGGCCAAAAATGGTTTACATAGGAGTTTGTGCCATTACAAAAACCTATGTCATTGACTACGTACTTAGCATCAATAGGCTTTCGATGACCAGTCTTAACTATTCTCTTGTGCTATTTACTTAGCTCCTAAATCACTTGACATGCACTAACTATCTGACATACACTATTTGCTTGACACTTGAGTGACTCGACACATATTGACACTCTTGACACATACTAGTGCTCAGCACTAACTATCACATCACTTGTCATGTACTATCTAGAGACTTATGCTCATCATGCTTTGATCACTTGACTCACACTGATCACACATCTTTCTCTAGTCACTCGACACACACTATGCACTTGGCCTAAATGGTAGCTTGGCTACAATGATGACCAACTAACTATGCAAGATGGTGACTAAATGTTTTATCACTAAAATGTCAAAACCATAATGAGAGTAACAATAAACTATTTTAAGAATATATCCTACAAAACAATAACATCCACACATGAAAATAACACTTTGACACTAATATTTAATGGGAAACCCAATTTGGAAAAAATAACCAAGTAACATGCTACCAATGTTGTACTCTTTTGAAGTGATATTGGTTAAGAGCCAACCCTATTAAAAGCTATACAACACACTATTAAATTTGATCATGTTAAAGGATTTAAATACCTTGTTAGGAGTGGCTTTGTTATAGGACTTTAGATCAGTCTATTAGAATGTCACCTTGATTAAAGATTTACAAAATGACTATTAGGTCAACTTTTATTAAAGGATTTTTGGACTGATATAATGGTTAGAATGTAAAAGTAGGTTTGATCTTTAAATTACAACTCACTTTGAAAATTAAGATCTTCATTCACTAATCTATTGGTTCATTAATTTGACTTCATTGACATTTACATCACTAATTTTCTTGGAAACTCCTCATGCAATCACTCTTCACACTTCACCTTTTCTATTCTCCTCTTGACAACTTCTCCTTAAGATCACCAATCAACCACAAGCCAACCTTAAAAATCATTCCCTATGCCTCCTTAAATAGGTAATTTCAATATTTTTCTTCTTAAACATCACTAGTGATCTTAGGGTTAGGTTAGATTCACCAAATCTTTTCACCTCTTTGTTCTCCTTCTTCTTCTATAAAATTCTAATCAAATCTTTGTCTTTAATGAAATAAAAAACTCTCCTCATCCATTAAATATGTCAAATGATCAATACTTATCTTCCACATGCTTTGACTAATTCAAAATTCCAGCTACATTAGCCTCAAAATAAAATCTTTTTCAAACTATAACTTTTGTTGTCACTCGGAAATCATTGTGTTCTTTAGCTCGATAAACATTGTGTAACTTGACACACACATATACTTTCTCACTCAGTATCAACATGTTCACTTGGCCATTAATATGCTCGGTCACAACTACACCTCTTCATACATTTTCTTGATAATAACTAACAATTAGCTTTAACTATTTTTCTCTACTTCTACTAAGTTCCTTAATCTTCTGCTTCAACTCCCTCATTGACAGTGTAATACTAATACTTGATCAATCTTAACCTTTTGACTTGTTTCAACTCTTAGCTTCATCCAATTGACTTCTTCAATTCATGTGTTGATTGAATACCACATTATCTTGTCAAGGACTAATTTATCAAGTGCCCATTATATTTTCATAATACTTAACACATCTTAGATCTCAACCTTTGACTAGGTCATCTTGTAAGAATTTGGCTTAGGCTAGAATTCACCCAAGAACTAAAGAACTCAACACAAGAACAAAGTAGACCAAAATAGAAAGAGTATGATCAGAATGATGATATTCATGCAATAACTAGATTCAAGAGTACACTAGGAGTGCCTGAATATAAAGGCCCCAAGAGAGCTTCTAGAATGCATAGAAGTTAGCATCATGATATGTCATACTACCAGGCACATTTCCACTAGATATGGATTATCCTCCATTAAGCATAGGATTAAGGGCGATGATGTGAGGATAAGCCTACAATAGTGTAGCACACAAATCAATGGTGTAGACAACATGTGCTAAATAAGGAGTGCGGATAACTGTGTTGTCATCATGACAACTTAGTGAATGATGCATGCTCCTCTGTTGTAGATACCATGTGCATAATTAGAGTTGCATAACTCAATGAGAGTACACAAACTCCTAAGTCTCTCACCTAAAATAATAATAAAATAATGCATTAACCTAAGTAAAACTTAAGTAAGTGTAATAAGTAAATACTTATTTACACCAACACCCCCCCTTAAGTGCAACTTAGGGGAATGCCCTTAAGCTTACGAAATCTAAGATGAAATGCAATATGGGTCCCAACTACTAGGCCATGTTAGGTACCCATGTACATAATGATATGCAATCTCCCATAAAGCAGGGAAAGAGGGAAAACCTCATGGGAAAAACCCTCCCCCAAAAAGAGAGATAAATAAGGATGCATGGATGGATGGAGTGATCAAGACCCCCCCATGATGACATACATCTAGTATATACATAAGAGAATGATGATAAGAGGAAGAGAGATAGGATGGGCTCCCCCCCACCAAAGAAGAATGCTAAATAGTGACTGCTTCGATGAAGAAGCTGATCCAGGACTACAGAATGGTGTTCCTCCGCTTAGGAAGAAACAATGCCAAAGGTACAAATGAGATGCTTTTGCTGTGTGTGGAAAGAATCCCATGGATAAGTGATGTCTCTAAATCCTACTCAACTGAGTGAAGAACCTATCCCAAAGAATTGTTTGTCTCTGCAAGTGATGAAGAACCTTGCTGCAACTGATGATCATAAGTATCCACAATCACTTCAACTTGTGAGGATTGATCATGTAGAGAATGAACAAGAGAGTCTGGAACCCTTATGAAAATTGAAGAAGGTAATTTTGCATCAAGAAGAAGAGGCAAATCATGAATACTGTCCCCCAAATCTATCACTGAACCTGTATCTGGAAGATTGGATGTACCCTTCTATTTTGGACCTATCACTATGGCAATGTATGCATGTGGACTGAACTGATGAAGTGACCTCTCACTGTATCTATTGACAAAACTCCATGTGTCTAAAGTTGTTGAAGCACTATCACTAAAATCACTATCAGTTTCCACACTGTATGATGTATGGAGAGGAGTAGAGAACAAGCTTGGTTAACTCTCCTCAAAATGTACATCCTTCTCCACAAATATATGATGTGTCTCAGGATCTAGAAGTCAGTATGCCTTCACACTATCTTCGTAACCAATGAAAGTACAAGGCCAAGATGACTATTCCTTGCATCCCCTAGAGGATGTCTTTGCCCATGAAAGACAACCAAATAATTTGAAGTGTGTCATAATAGGTTTTCTACCTCACCATGCCTCAAAAGGAGTTTTTCCATCTAAGGCTAGATGAGGAGAACGATTAAGAATGTGAGTGGCACTTGAGATTGCTTTGACTTCTAATGATGGATTGAGAGACTTGGCATGAATCATGCAATTTTTCATAGACTTGAGAGTTCTAATCCTCAAGGCTACAACATCTGTCTTATGCAGATTAAATGTTGAAGGAGTTTGAAGATCAATTCCCTCATGTCTGCAAAAGTCCATAAGTCTTCTGTTCACATACATGCTTCCATTGTCCATTCAGATTACTTTGATGGCCTTTCTAGATTTTTGTTCTACATGAGTCTTGAAGTCTAGAAACTTTTCCAACACTTCATTCTTGTTATGCATAAAATAGACCCAAGTGAACCTTGAAAAGTCATCAACAAAGGTGAGTATGTAGCGACCCTGTCTTGATGCAAAAGGACCTGCTAATACCATGTGAACCATTTGAAGAACACTATTTGCTCTTGAAGACTTCTCTCTTTGTAACTTCCCCTCTGGATGCATTTCCATTGAATCTATTGAACATTCACCTTTGGAAAAGTTTATTTGAAGTAAACCTTTCACCATGTGGTATGTGCAAAGTTGCTAAAGATAGCGATAGTCAAGATGACCATACCGCTCATGCCATAATTGCATGTTTGAATTTGATTGAGTTAACAAGGCCTTTGAAGGAGACTTGGGTAAAAAATGAGAGAAAGAGTACAACCTCTTGTGATCATTCACTTTCCCCACTACAACCAAGGAATCATCTTTAAGACTGTGCACTTTTACTAAGTCAGGAAGGAACTCAACTCTATGTCCATCTCCAAGGTGAGTGATTTGGTAGATTGATAGGAGATTTGAACTTAGGTTTGGAGCATAGAGAACTCTTGAAACTCTCCATTTTCCATCTCCACGTTTCCTTTTCCTTCAACTTCCATTTTGCTATCATTCCCCATGAAGATGTGCGGTACCCTCGAATGCTTCAATAAAGAAAAAATCCTCTCTTGAAGAACCCATGTGATATGAGGCACCTAAGTTGAATATCCATTCCTTTGAAGAGTTTGAATTAGCCATGAGTGCTTTCCCTTTGCCCTTAGAATTTGAAGAAAACCCTTTTTCCTTATAAGCATTAGGCAATGGAACATTATGGTTCTTCATGATGTTGGTCAATTCATCAATCTTTTTAAGATAACACTCATGTTCTTCATGACCAATTTTCTTGCAATAAGCACACTTCTTCTTCTCCTTATTATTGTCCCCTTTCTTGTTGGAATTTGAGGACCTGCCTTGTTGATTGGATTGTGGTGTTGTCTTTTCTGCATCCTTAGATTTACCTTTCTTCCATTTCTTCTTACCCTTTCCTTTATTTGAAGATTGTCCAGTTGAATGTTGAGAACCCTCATTTGCCACCAATGCTTTGGACTGAGGTGTTTTGAGAATCCCCATTTATTTCAAATTCTTTTCTTCATCATCCAATAGTTTAGCATATTCATCAAAAGTGACTTTCTTATAGGCAGACCCTAAGGTAGTCTTTAATGTGTTAAAAGAAGATACAAATGTGGAATATTTAGATGGCAGCTTGTTATGAATGAGATAGATCACTTTGTCATCTTTTATAGAACTCCCACAATCAATAAGCTTCGTCCTTAATTCATTCACCTTAATGATGAAGTCCTGTATGGAGTCATACAATTTAGGATCTAAGGATACAACCTCATCTTCAATCTTAAACACATCCTTTTCAGACACTTTACCATAAAGGCTTTCGAGGGTATCCCAAGCTTCCTTGGATGTAGTAGATTCCTTAATTTGATACATGATCTTATCATCTACCCCCAAACATTTATCACCTAGGGCTTTCCTATCCATTACTATCCAATTTGAAATATCACTTGCATAAAAATTATCACCTGCTAGTTTAGAAAGAGTACCATCTACATATTGTGAAACTCCATTATGCATTAGGTGATACAAAATTTTGATTGACCACGAAGAATAGTTATGAGGAGTTAATTTAGGAAACTTAAAGTTGCCCATAATGCAGAAAATGAAAGAAAATTGCAGAAAAGAGAGAACACAACACCAAGAATACCCCCCCTTTTCACTAAATCAAGAAACCCCCCCAAAATAGATGCTTTGGGCACTTTATCAGTAGTGCGATTACAATGGTCCACTTGCCAATTTTGGCCTTCATCAACTTTTGATTTTACTTGTTACAACCTCTTGATGGAGTAAAAATCTGAAAATTTACAATGTGCTACAATTCTAAAGCATTACAAAGCAAAGAAAGGCCCTATTGCTGAAAGTGACAATTTTTTCCACACAACACTACAATCTAATGCTAGATCTGGAAAGTAGACAAAAAAAATGCACTTTCAAAAAAAATGGAACCTATTTTCGACTCCAAATGTGCCCATACAGAGTGTTTGAAGTCACAAAATGCAAGATTATTCAAGTACAGTCACCAAAAAAATGAAATTTCTAAACAATCCATACACCAAAACAAAAAACTAGCTGCACCACTAAAAAATTTAGAAAACTTTACCCAATTTCAAAAAAAAATACACCTAATTTGGAGTACGGATGTGCGAGTTATGGCCTCTTGAAGTCAGACTGCAAAAACCAAAATCAATTTGGTGAGGGGTTGCACCAATAAAAAATGGGGTTAAATTTGACAGTCATACAACTATCACAGTAGTTGTAATTTGGCTAGTTTTGACATCTAGATGAGTGTTAATTTTAGGAATAGGAAAATGATGACATCAGCAAAAATAGGCCCACTAGATGATGTGGTGGTTGACGTGGCTATCCATATTATACTGATTGTACAGATGGTATAAAAAAATCCAGCATGGTAGATGACATGTTCAGGTTGCGTAGGTGGTTAACTAGTGCTGCTGACTGTATCTATGAGTTGCTAGACGTGGTAGATTCTAGTGACAATGCACAGAAAATGTTGTGGAACCACTAGATGGATGCCATGTGTCCCACCTGCGTAGAGGAATAGATCACTGAAAACCACGATGATGACAAATGAGATATTCTGTCATGCCCAAGAGTCTATTAACTTTCCCTAGATATTGACTGCTCCAATAAGTGTCGCAGGTTTTCGAGGGAATCATAATATTCCCATGCCAATTTTTGTGGGAAATAGTCCCACACTGATTCAGATGCAGAGTTTGCTGGTGTTTAAAAACAAGAGTGCACAATTACAATGTCAAAGCATTGACACCGGTTGAGGGGTCTCTCGCTAAAAGTGGCATTGTGTCCGTTGGTGGTGGGTTTGGTGGCCGAGAATTAACCCAAATCTTGCAGTTGTGCACAGTTATAGTAGTACAACCTCTGTCAATACAGTCTACAGAATAATTACACCTGAGATATAATTGACTTGCAAATAAAATATCTTGCCAAATAATAAAAATTCCACCACCAAAATAACAGAGCTGAGCTGGGGTGACACTACCTGGTTCAGCAAAAAAATTTCTCTGCCCCTACTAAATTTGAAAATGAAATTCAAAAAATACCTAGATAGGAAAATAAATTGTAGAGAATTGGATCCAAACAATAATAATCAGATCAAATTGAATGATCATACCCAATTACAAATCGATGCCTTTGGGTGCTGGTTTGCAAAAAATTTTTTTGCCTCACGATCATCTTTCACCTAATATAGGAAAATTTATAGTCAATCTTCACCAAATCGATGCTCTGGACGCAAAAGTAAGGTTAGATCTGGCTCTAGACGCTCCCAATTTCTATGGATCCTCCAGATGCATGTCGAGGTGCTGAAGCATGAATGGTCTCAAATGGCTACATGATGAGAATCCTCCTTGGCTTTGATACCATGTAATAATTTGGCTTAGGCCAGAATTCACCCAAGAACTAAAGAACTCGACACAAGCACATAGTAGACCAAAATAGATAGAGTATGATCAGAATGATGATATTCATTCAATAACTAGATTCAAGAGTACACTAGGAGTGCTTGAATATAAAGGCCTCAAGAGAGCTTCTAGAATGCATAGAAGTTAGCATCATGATATGTCATACAACTAGGCACATGTCCACCAGATATGGATTATCCTCCATTAAGCATGAGATTAAGTGCGATGATGTGAGGATAAGCCTATAATGGTGTAGCACGCAAATCAGTGGTGTAGACAACATGTGCTAAATAAGGAGTGCGAATAACTATGTTGTCATCATGACAACTCATTGAATGATGCATACTCCTATGTTGTAGACACCATGTGCATAATTAGAGTTGCGTAACTCAATGAGAGTACACAAACTCTTAAGTGTCTCACCTAAAATAATAATTAAATAATGTAAAATAATTAAATAATGCATTAACCTAAGTAAAACTTAAGTAAGTGTAATAAGTAAATACTTATTTACACCAACACATCTCATAATCTCTTCTTTTCAGATCCTCTTCATCAATGAAATGATATGGCACTCTAAACTTTTAGTAAAATGTCTCTCTAGTAGGTTTGACACTTTATCTTACCAATAGGTTTAACATTAATGACAACATAACAATTATTCCAATTGTAGTTTCCAACAATATAAAATGTCAAAATAATAAAATTGTTTTGAGGAGGGGAGGGGGTGTTAGATAACTGAGAGGGGGGTGAATCAATTATCTCTAGTTATCATATAGTCCCTTCAAACATTTCAGTACCAATAAAGCATCATAAACTTTATCATAAATCACTCGGTGGAAACATCAATCAACTTTATCAATTACCTTGATCCAAATTTTTAACTCAATGTTCCTTGCATTACCAAGAATCAATAAACTTATTAGTTGTTACTTAGCCCTTACCAAGTTTCATTAAACTATAAAAATATATAAAATAACTTTTAATATAAAGAAAATTCACATAATTGACATCATGATTTTAATGTGGAAACCTTGTGAAGGAAAAAAAACCACCTAGGACTAGCAACCCAAAATTTTCACTCTTCCAAAGTGAGCTCTTTTAGGAACCAGCCTTATTAAAGATTACATGCACATTGTTAATGTGACCTTGTTGGAGGAATTCATCAAAAGATCATCTAGACCTTATCACTCCTAGTGCCTAAATAAAAAGAGTTGCCTGAGTTAAAGGAATTATAAACACCACTAATCAATGTTACCATATAGGATTTCACAGACTTGTTAGTTCCACTCAGTTCTTCCAAGATTTTTTGCTATAATGGTTAAATAGTAATAGTAAAAATGATCTACTAAGAATAAAAATTACCTTTTCTTGTTCAAATCTCTATTATTTATCTTTCTCTATTTGACCTCTCTCTTGGATGTTCTTTCACCCTAACTATTACTTGGTTGATTAACACCTACACTTTCTCCTTTTACTAATCAATTCACCTAACTCAACTCTTTGTTCCTTTTACTATTATGTGTTGAAGAAACATTTTAAATAAAAAAACATTGCAATTTAAGTAGCCAATACTCTTTATGGCAACACATAACATAAGATTTTAAATAAAAAAACATTACATAAGATTATAATATGTATGTATTGACAACAATAAAAAAATTTATATCTTTCCTTCTATTGCAGTAACTCTATAAGTCGGTGGTATCTTCAGTAGCAACAACTTTTCAATATATTCAACATTTATGCCCCCTAAAGTTATGATCTCTTATTTCAGGTTCAGTCATCAATCTCATCTTCTTCTCTATAGAATATTTCATTCTTTAGTATGTTCTCTCCCCCTTTAAGTAATCTTCTCTCTTTACTTTTTCACATTCTTCACTCTTCCTTTGATTATGTTTTTACTAATTTTCTCCTTCAATCATCTCTTTTTTCTCTTTGCCTTTTAACTACTCTTCCTTTGACTAATTTCTCCCCCTTTGACAAAAATTCCAAAGGTCATTATAAATTTCATCATGAAACTTATTAACTCTTGTAGTTATCCTTGTACCTTTCATGTATCAATTACATCAATTCCATCATATCCATTTTCACAAGTTTAGAAATGATCCTAAAGTGTGAACCCTTCTGCATCAACTGCATACATATATTACAATTCAACTATGAGTTGATGCAACATGCCTCTTCACCTAGTGAATTTTGGAAAGGGGATGGACCACCAGTTTACCTCTTAGATAATCAAAAGCATCCTTAGGTAGTGGCTTAGTAAAGATGTCAACAATTTGTTCCTTAGACTTCACATATTCAAGTCTTACTTGTTTCTCTTGCACTTTCTCTATCAAATAATGATATTTGATTGACATGTTCTTTGTTTTTTTTATGCATCACTAGGTTCTTAGAAATATTTATGACACTTGTATTATAATACCAAATAGTAACATCCTAAGTTAACTCTTCTTGCATTCCTTCAAAAAATTTCTTAATCCATGCAATATTTGAACAATTAATTATAATAGAAACATATTCAACTTCAATAGTAGATTGTGAAACACAACTATGTTTCTTTCGTATCCATGTAATCAACCTTTCTCCTAAAAAGAAAAATCCACTCATGCTTTTTTTGTCATCAACATTTCTAGCCCAATTAACATCTATGTAGATTTTAAGATTAAAATCATCCTCTTGCTTATATCATAGGCCATAATCTTTAGTTCCTTTTTGATATCTAAATATCATTTTCACAATAGTCATATGTGTCTCCTTTGGATTAGATGGGAATCTTACAATAATTCCAATTGCTAGTGCAATTTTTGAACTACTATGCACAACATACTATTGCTTACCAATCATAAATTTTTATATTATTTGATCAACCCTATGACTAGTGTCTTCTTTTAATATTTTCACTATAGTCACCATAGGTGTACTAATTGGTTTTGACTCATCCATCCAAAATTATTCAATATTTCATTCACATACTTAGACTGAGTAACATATATACCTTTCATTGTTCAATAAACTTGTAATCCAATGGATTTTTAATCTCACTAAACATAGACATATCAAATTCAATACTCATTTGTTCAAAAAAATTATTGATCAACATGTCATTTCCTCTGAATATTATGTCATCAAAAAACATCTTAGCAATCAACACCATATGCTTAGTCTCATTTTTCAAATATAGATTACTATTTTCACTTTTTCTAGTAGTTCCAATCTTAATCAGATAAGAGTGTAATATTTCATACCATTATCTAGGGGCTTGTGTTAATCCATACAACACTTTGTTCAACTTCCAAACCATGTTCTTCTTTTCAAGTTCAACAAATACTTTATGATGTTTAATATAAACTTCCTCTTAAGTATTTCATTTAGAAAAGATGATTTGACATCCATTTGATATACTTTGAACTTCTTGAATGTAGAATAGGCCATTAGTGTTCTTACTCCTTCCAATCTTTCCACAAGTGAATTTTTTTTACCATAATTAATTCCTTCTTCTTATGCATATCCTTTACAAACCAATCTTGCCTTGTTCCTTACCACTTCTCCTTTTTCATTCATTCTTATTTATGAAAATCCACTTGGTTCCAATTACATTTTTATCAACAAGTATTGGTACTAGTATATATATATCATTCTTCTCAATTTGACCAATCTCCTAATTCATGACATTAACCTAATATTCATTATCTAATCCAAATTTTACTATTCTTGGTTCAAATTTAGCTACTAAACAGGTGCCTTCTCTTATCTTGCTTCTTGTTCATACTTTTGCACTTCTATCTCCAATTATTTATTCTAGTGAGTGGTTCTTCCTCACATATTTTGCTAATATAGGTTTAGTTCTTTTATTTTCAATATTTTCTTCACTTGATGGAGGTTCATCTTCCTACTTAGGCTGTACTTTCTAATGCTTGAGTGTAGCTCTCTATAACTTAGGTGTCCCTATCTAGTTCTCATTACCTCCGAGTTGTAACTCAGGTAGAGTATCAAGTGCCTCTCCATAGATATATAAAAACTTGTTATAGTCTCTAGGTTTTTTCCTTATTTCCATGTCATTCCTCTATGTAAACTTGTCAAATGTTACATTTGCACTTTCAACAATCTTGTTTTTATCTTTGTTCAAATATTTATAATCTTTACTCTTAGATGAATAACTAAGGAATATACCTTCATCTCCTTTAACATCAAGTTTACCATTCCTTTTATCTTTATGCATATAACACCTAATTCCAAAGATTTTTAAATAACTTACATTTTGCATATGATCATACCATAGATCATAGGGAGTTTTGTTTATTCCTTTCTTCAATTAAACTTGGTTGAGAGTATAAAAGTTAGTATTGGTGTCTTCTCTCCATAATATCTAAGAGACCTCTTTCTCAATCATCAAAGTCCTTGCACAATCCATGATAGATCTATTTATTCTTTCAAAAATACCATTCTATTATGGTTTCCTCGGTACAAATAGATATCTTTTGATACCATTTTTAGCATAAAAGTTAGTGAATTCAGAAAACATAAACTCACCACCTCTATCAGATCTTAAACATTTCAAAGACTTACTAGTTTCATTTTCAACTCTATCTCCACTTGAACATATCAAAACAATGTGATATCTCCTTCATAAACATTACAATCATCATCCTTGAATAATCATCCACAAACAATATGAAATATTTATCACCATAGTAACTATCAACACCAATTTGACCACTTAAATCTGTATGCGCTAATTCCATAATATCATTTAAAGTGTGTGTCTTGCTAGAAAAACTAGACTTTGTCATCCTACAAAGTTGATCTTATTTGCACCTATAATTCTATGGTTTTTGAAGATTTGATAAGCCTCTAACTCTTTTCTTTCTACTAATTTTTACAATTTTCTCAAAGCTTACATGACACAACCTTTTATGTCATTACCACACATCCTCAATTCTAGTAAATAAGCATGTCTCAAATGTAGGATCAAGATAGAATAAGTTACCTTTTGTTTTCATCCTTGTCCCAATCATGTTTCCTTCATTATCAAAGATCTTGACCTTTCTTTTCTCAAATTCTAGCTTGTGACCTAAGTTATTCAATTATGCAACACTCAAAAGACTATATTTATGCCCTTGAACCCAATATGCATCATCACATCTAATCTTATCATTCAACATTAGTAATCCTTTACCTTTCCCCAATGTATGGAATATCATTTCCAAACTTAATAGTTCTACCATCATCAATTTATTCAAGTTTATCAAACTTACTTAGATCACAAGTCATGTGATGTGAGAAAGCATTATTAATAACCCATGAGTCATTCTTACTAACATGAAAAGTTACAATAGTTTCAATCTCATACCATTCACCATTTGGATCTTCCTTGATCACAACATAAATAATTTCAACTCTTTCCTTTTCATCATCAGAACTTGACTCACAACACTCATCTTCAGCAATGTAATATGACCTCTTTCCTTTGTTGTGATCCATTTTTTTCCTGTACTTGAAATCATTCTTTTCATTTCTATCAAACTTACTTCTGTTAGGACATTTAATAGAAAAGTGACCAACCTTATTTAATTTTAAATAGATCAAAGGAAGTATGCCTTTGTATTTACCTTTACCTCTTGACAATCTTCTTGCAAACAATGCTTCAATCTCATCCAAATCATTTTCAGCTTCAGACTCACCTTCTTCTTTACTTTTCTTTTCTTTTTGTGAATTTTTGATGGTTACTAAAGACTTAAGTGCATTTCCCATTGTAACCATATTTTTTCATAATTTCTCATCTCAAATGTATTCAACTGACCAACTAAATTATCAAGTGTTATATCATTTCCAAGCATAGCTCTTATTATGATATTGCTATCAGGATTTATCTGTGGTTTTTTTGACTCAAACTCATTGAACTATATTTCATGAGTAGTGATTAAACATGGATCCATCTCTCATGAGAATAAATTTAACACTTAGCACTCATTGGATCTAGGTGATGCTCATAGAGGTGAAGCAACAAAACTTTCCAGGAAGTCACCCATCCTAGTACTACTCCAACTTGAGAACACTTAACTAAAAATATTCCTTTATGGTCTAGAAGCCAATTCTCATGTCTCATTCTATTAGAAATGTTTAAAATAACTGTTGGGGGGTGAATCAGTTACTAAAGGTCTATATGTACATAATAAAAACCCAAACTAATACATAATGTATAAATGTGACAGTTATTGGAAAACTATCACAAACTTAACTTGTATTGCATAATGAAAAACATAAACACATGTAAAAAAATTCATAAGACATTCATCATAGTTTGACACAAGAATTTTACATGTAAACCCAATTTGGGAAAAACCACCAGCAACATGTCACTCTTTTTCACTCTTTCAAAGTGAGCTCTATTAGGAGCCAACCCTATTAAAGTTTTACAGTACACACTACTAAATGTGACCTAATTAAAGGATATAATCACTCTCTTAGGAGTGGCCTTGTAAGAGGGCTTTAATCATTCCATTTAGAATATCACCTAGTTAAATGATTTACACAAACTATTAATTAGTCTTTCAATGACTATTAGGTCAACCTTTGTTAAAAGGATTTTAATACAAACTATTTACAATGATAAGAAAGAAAATAGTAGGTTTTGATTTGTGTGATTAGAACTCATGTTTTCTAGTTCAGATCTCAATTCAGTCTGTATGCTAGTTCACTGATAAGCCTTCCATTGTCATCTCTAATCTTGATCTTCTTAGACACCCTTCAAGCAATTAGTCTATACTTCTTATCAACACTTAAGCCTTCTACTCAAAACAACTTATCAATAACATCACCACATTTGCAACCTTTCTCCTCTAGCTTCACATTCATAGTCTTGTGTGCTTTTGATCAACCTTTCTCTATATATGAACTCACTCATACACATTGGTTGGGCTTAGCTAGGATTGACTATACATGACAACAAAAATTTGATTAAGTCTCCCTTTAAATAGGTAAATTATATTTTATCATTTTATACATCTACAAGAGATCTTAGGGTTTACAATTAGCTTCAACTTAATTTAATGTATTTGTACAAATTCTTGATCATCCTCGAGAAACTTCTCTAAAATCCTTCTATTAGGTCTTTACCTAATCATCACCTTGAATTTAATGATCCAACTCATCAATCTAATCCTCAACACATTTAGCATCTCCCAAGAAATCAACTGAGTCAGCTTGATCTTAAAATTCCTTTGAATTTGATCTTTTACTATCACTTGACAATTATTGAATTCTGATACTCAGTCAGTATTTATTACTTTCTACCTTGGCATCAACTAACTTTCTTGGTCGATGCTAATGCTCCGTCAACACTAGATTTTGTCGACACTAAATGTGGCTTGATTGATACTAGCATTACTCTTAACTCCTTAGTAATTTACTCTTTTACTTGGCTTGGCTTAGCTTCCTTGACATAAACAATTACTTTGTAAAAATCAAAGTCTATCTAATCAAATATCCATTATAAATTTCTTTTCATAACTTCAACATTTCCTCTAGGTGCTATAGTTATGAGTAACTCTCAAATCATCTTCATCAATCAAATAGATATGATATTTAGATTAGGTATAAATATGCCTCATCCATAGATTTGAAATCAATGAAAAAACAACAATTATTCCAACTGTAAGTTTCCAACACATTCTTTACAATAAGATCTAGTTCTTCCTTCATTGTGTGAATCTAATTATCATCCTTGCAAGCTTCATCAACACTTTTAGGTTCAACTTGAGAAATCAAGTAGAATTCTTTATGTACCCTATTTCTTGTCATAAATCCTCTATCTTTTATTTTACAAGTACAGTGGGTTTAACCATGGAGGAAATTTGATAGTTAACAATCGTCAAGCTAGAGTAGTACTAGGATGGGTGACCTCTTGAGAAGTATCATTGCTTCACCTCTGTGAGCATTACATAGATCCAATGTGTGCTAAGTATTCTATTTATTCTCATAAGAGATAGATTCATGTTGAATCACTAGTCATGAAATATGCTTCAATGAGTTTGGCTCAAAAATCTACAAAATTAAATCCTGATAGTAATATCACATTTTGACTTGATGTGGAAATTATCTCCTACTTATCAATAGCTCTTACTTCTTGAATTGCAGAAACTTTAATAACATATATAGGTCGAAGAGTTCTTAACACTTTACTTGCAATTTTAGAATCCATGATAGTTCCTCTAGTAGCTTTTATTGCACTTACAACATCCTTTATTTAGTTTGCATATTGTGCAACATTATCACCTTCTTTCATTCTCATATCATTGTAGTTACCTTTGAGACTTTCAGCTTTGGCTCTCCTTTCATTATCATCTCCTCTGTGTACTAGCTTCAGTTTATCCAATATTTTTTTGGCATTGGCATAGTTCTTGATATAATCAAATTCAACATCATTGAGAGAAAATGTAATCTCAATCATCACACTGATGTGATTTCTCTTTTCATGCATTTGTTCCATAGTCAATGGACTAGCAGGTGTCGTATATTCATTCTCTAACCAATTTGTAATATTATCTCCAATACCAAAAATATGTATCTTCATTCAATCTTTCCATGATGAAACTTTCTTCTTGTTCAACCTTGGAACCTTTCTCTTATACATCTTCAATCTTTAGCTCAAGTTCCTTTAAATTTATTTCTCCAAGTTCTCATCTCTAGTACCAAATTATTAGATAACTAGGGGATGAATCAGCTATGTCCAATTATCATACAACCACTTCAAAAATTTTAGTACCAATAAAACATCATAAACTTTATCATAAATCACTTGGTGTAAACATTAATCAACCCTGTCAATTACTTTCATCCAAACTATTACTTTATTATACCTTGCATTACCAAGTATTAGTAAAATTACTTATTGATTACTTAGATATTATTGAGTTGTAGTAAATTGAAAATCATATAAAATAACTTGCAATACAAATAACATTCACATAATTGACACCATGATTTTAACATGGAAACCATGTGAAGGGAAAAACCACCTGGGATTAGAAACCCAAAATTTTCACTCTTTTGAAGTGAGCTCTACTAGGAGCCAATCTTGTTAGAGGTAACATACACATTTTTAATGTGACCTTATTAGAGGGTTTCACCAAAAGATCATCTAGAACTTATCACTCTTAGTGTCTAACTAAAAAGCATGGCCTGATTTAAAGGACTTACAAACATCACTAATCAATTTTACCATATAGGATTTCATAGACTTGTTAGGTTCACCAATTCTTCTAAGATTTCTTGCTACAATGGTTAGATAGTAGCCATAAAAATGATCTGTTAAGAATAGTAACTAACTTTGATTATTCAAATATCTATTCTTGTTCTTTCTCTATCTAACCTCTCTCTTTGATCTCCTCTCACTCTGCACTTTGACTTGGTTGATTAACACCTTCTCTTTCTCCTTTCATTGCTTGGTTCACCTAACTCAACTCTTTCCTCCTTTTTCTTCAAATTTGCATTCATAAAAACTTTTTTAACAATATGATACACTTCCAAATCAGCAACCAACAACATTAGCTAGTATCTTAAAACCATCTCTATTGTGATGTGAAGCCTAATCCAACTCGAAGGTTGATTTTTCCCCACTTTATTCAGCATGATTTGCCCCTAGATTTTACTACAGGGGTTTAGGGATGGCATCCCCAAGATGGGGTCAAGGGGAGCCCTCGAAAGCTTGACTAACTTTATTATTGTAAAAGGTTTTGGCTACTATTTTTTCAATTGGACAATTTATTCTATCCCTAATTGTGTAAGATGCAAAAAGCTTGTATAAAATGGCTTAGGATTAGGAATTTCATAATGTATGATGAGATTGTATTTTCTTGTGGTGGTATTGAAATATAAGGGGTTATAGATTGTGATCAGGATGTAATCACTGGATAATAAGCATATTGGACTCATTGTTTGGTGGATGTAGCCTAGGGATTGGGTAAACCATGTTAAAATCTTTGTGTCTTGTGTTCTCTTCTTTGCAATTTATTATTCTATGAAATTGGTTATATTTTCATGTAATTGTTATTTTTGTCTCATTAATCCTAATAGTCTTGTTCTCCTCAAATAGTTTTCTTCAAGATTCTAGATCCTTCCATCTTTTTTTGCTTAATCACAATTGTCAATCTTAGGTTCATGAAAAATGTCCTGATTTAAAAACTTTATAAATGACCTTAGACACTCTGAAAATATAAATTGTATAGAAATTTGTACACATCCTTATCCTTCTTCAATCTCCATCATCAAATCCTTCTTGAATTTTCTCAATCATTTATCTTGTAACAAACTTTGACTTGTGTCTTGGACCATCTTGAACTTTCCAAATTTCCATCACAAGTTGGCCTCAAATTCCAATTTTTCAAATGTATTCATCCAATTGTCACTTGGTAAGCATTACATTTACTTGGGCAACATAACACTCAATTAATACTGATTGACTTAGGAAACATTGTGCTTCTCTTTTTCTTTACTAATCACTTAAACAATACTATAGTCACCTGATGAATACAATCTCCCTTCATTAACCTTGTAACTTGATTAAGCTTGTGTGTTTCAATACTTTGCAATAATACACAATTGTAAAAAAATCTAAGCAATATTACACTATCACTTTCCAACTCATTCAAGTACCCATTAGATACCTTATATATCACTTATTTCTTCATCATACTTTCTTCAAATCATATTCATCAATCTAATGTTATGGCACTCTACTAAGTTAGTGTAATATCTAACCAACTAAGACTTTTACATCAATGATAATATAACAACTGATATGAATCTCTTACATAAAGTCATAGTACTATTAGCTAACAATCTCCCACTATAAATAATATTTTTAGTTGGGGCTAACAGGGGAGGGTCTTGTGTGATTGTATCTCTTTTCCTCTTATTCTCTTTATTTCATCATGGGTTCACCTAAATTTCCAAAATTAACTCCACATAATTGTCACATGGAAATTTGATGCATGGAGTAAGCTAATAGAAAAATGACCAATTCATTATATTGATGTAACTATTGTTTCAGCATCTTATCCTAAATATTACCCTAATGATTAATTATAATGGCTCACTAAAAATATGAGGGCCTTTGGAAATTTGAGGGAATATGTATTAAAGGGCCTCACATTTCATATCAAGATTTGTACCCTAGACAAAGAGGTTTGGGATAAACATGGAAAATTTTATGGTTAATTTTATAATGCTAGGGTATAATTTTTCATAAGGAACTCAACCATTTGGATCCAAAGGACTCTGATATAATCCAAGACAATATAAGTAATGTTGTAGAGCTTAGAATTAAAACCAATGATTGTGGAGTGGACAAAAATAATGAATACATGATTCATAATTTATTGTAAAGGTTTCTATTAGAGTTTTCAACATTTAGTTCTAGCTTCCGAACTCATAAGTTGATAGTGGGTTCTTCATACAAATGCCTTAATTTGATTTTATCTTAGAGATGTTGATGCTAGATAAATCAAATTTCATAAACATGGGGATTATCAAGTCTTGAAATTATATGACATTGGTGGCTAATAATCAAGGGAATATAGGAAATGGTTCCTCCATGAAGAATAATGGAATCAAAATTAACAAGGGAAATAAAAATCAACCTCCTCACAACAAGGCAATTCTTTATCACAATCCAACAAGAAGGGAGATACTACTAAGAAGGAGAAAACACCTTGCACATATTGCAAGAAGAATAATCATGATGAGAATCATTTCTACTTGAAAGGGATTAATGAGATAGAAAATGAACTTAAGAAGAACAAAATTAATGTACCAAATATTTCCAAGGATTCATCTCCTTCCAATTCAAATGCAAAATGACAAGTATTTGCTTCAACTACAAGTTCTCCAAAGGAATGATTACTTGACTTGGGTTCAACTCATTATAGGGATTCTCAAAGGAAAAATTGTATTCATTGTACCCATATAAGGTATGTCACATATTATAATGGGATGCTAATCAAGTGGAAGTTGGAGGGAAAGGACAAGATGAGATGAAGAATAAAATATTCAAATATTTTCTCTATGCTCTTAACTTAAGCTCAAATCTCCTTCCAATTTACCAAATAATTCACTATGGTGATGGAATGAGGGTTGAGTAATTTTATTGTGGTGCAAAATCTTAAGGATGATACTTTGGTTTTAATGGGTAAATAAAAGCATATTACAACTCTTTAATCACTCTCCCACTTTGTGCCTAATTCTCCTTCCAAAGCCTTGTTGACACATTCAAATTTAAAAATTAAATCTCAGCATGAATAGTCTAGACATTTTTATTACCACTCACTTTAGAATCTTATCTCACAATGTATGATCAAAGATCCACCTAAAACCAATCTTTCTAAAGGTGAATGTTAAATTTGTTCAATGGATATGTACCTAGAAGAGAAGTTGAAAAAATGGATGTCTTGGAGATAACTAATTATTCTTATTTGGTTTATAATGGTGTAGTATGCCCATTTTTAGTGACATAATTCAACAAGTAACTCTATTTCCTCACCTTCATTGATGAATTTTCTCTCAATGCATGGGTATGTTTTCTTGGTCACACAAATGAAGTTTTTGTCAAGATTATCACCTTCAAAACTCATGCTAAGAAGCAATCAATAAAACCCTTCAAGAGTCTACAAATATTTAATGATAGGTAATATATGAACTTGATACTTGTGTAATTCTATACACTTTAGGGTATTTATCTCCAAAATCTAGTTTCATTTACTATGGAATAATAATGTGTTGCAAAAATGAAGATTAGAGCTCTGAAGAAAATATAAAGTTGCATGATTCAAGCTAACTCTCTTGATCCATAACTTTTTATAGAATCTATGATTTTTTCCAACCACATCCTAAATAGAGCTTCTCATAATTCCTTGCATGGAATAACTTATTTTGAGTCTTGGTGTGAAAAAAACCAAATTTGAAACACTTCATAATCTTTGTTTTCTAAAATGGGCACAAATGCTTTCATATAAATGCAAGGAAAAGACACCTCAAAATAGTCCTCACATGTTTATTGTATATTTTCAAAGTCTTAAGGCATTTATACTTATGGATCCCAAGACACATGAGACTCTCACAAAGAAGAGTATTCACTTAAAGGAAAAATATTATAGATTGACCTCTACTCCTCAACAACTTCAAACAATATGGCTAGTGATAATAGTGACTCAGATGATAACTCTACATCAACCCCTACACCTTTGTTTTGTTTATTTTAAAATTGTGAATATTTCTTCTTCATCTTTTTTTACTAGACCTTGGGTCTTACAAACTCTTTATTCAATAGGTTCACTTGTGAGGGAACTTTTATATAGTCAAAGTAGAAGGTTAGAGTATCAATAATTTACACATGCATACACTGATATAGTGATAGATCCATTAAATTCAATACAATTGGGTACACCTATTTTCTACACACAACATCAGCTATGACTACTTAATATATGTAGCATGGTTTTTTTGGGAGTCCCACATCTCAGATATGGGAGACATCATTGATAGAACACACCTTATCTTTGATGAGGATGATCCTTATCCAATTGCTACAAGGGAACAATCTCACCCTCTTGTCCATTCACCATATGATAAATATTTTAAGGATAATGTGAATATGGACCCTTATGTGCAATAGCTAGAGGAGAAGCTTGGTTCTTTGGAACATGTTCTACACCCATCCTTATTAGATCATGTCTTGTTCTTTCAAGTTCTTAATGTAGAATCCTTCAGTACCAACATTAGGTCAATTGAGTAGATTTTGGATAAACTATACATCTTAAAGTTTCTTCTTATAGACTGGGCAGCAATCTCATATATAGATATGATATTATTTTTTCCTAAAGGGGGAACATTATTTGACATTTATGAAGAAAATTAAACATTCATCTTGGATCATCTATCACTGGTGTGAGTTCTTTAGTGGTGGGGGGGGATATTTTCTCTCTCTTCTTCTTTCTTATGAGGAAGTATTTTACTTGGATGGGGTTTTGTCCTTATCATACTCCTTTTATATTTATCTTATGTATCGATCTCTCTTTAGGGTGCCACACAGGGGGAAATGATAATGTTTTCCATGAGGTTTTCTCCTTTTCTTTTCTTTATGAGTGATTAAATTGTGCTTCTTTTCACTTTCATATATTATACATAAGTACCTTACATAGCCTATAGTTGGGACCCATCTTGAATTATAATCCAGCATTATGATTTTAAGAGCATTTAGTTAAATTAAACTTTGGCATGTGGGGGAGGGGGGAGGTCAGTATAATTAATTAATCATAATTATGCTTTACTATCCACACCTAGAATTTTGAATCTTAATTTAGCACATGGTGTAGGATAATTCCACTTTAGGTGGTGATAGTCATTAACTTTGTTGAATTAGTGTATGAGATTCAATTGTAGTGTTGTTATAAAATTATCATCCTCTCATTATTATACATATTTGTACATAATTCATTGTACAATGGAGGATGATCCATCATTAGTGGATGTGAGAATTTACCTTCTCTAGTTGATAGGTTATCTCTTGCATATCTCCTAGTTATCATGAATTGCCTATGTATTTAGGAATATATAAATTGTACACATCCATTATCATTTATTATTGAATATGGTATATTAAGGATTTTTTCTTTTTCTTTTTTTTTTTGTGCTATTCATTGATCTTCTAGATGTTGGAATTTTCATTCATTTCCTTAGAAAAAGTATTATAGGATTCCTACTTATAGTTGGATAAAAGGAAGAGACATAGAGATGAATTTATAAGAATTTTTTGTGAATTTAGAAAAATTGTTGAAACAAAACTTGACTATATGTAGAAGGTACATGAAAATACCAAACATTCTGAAATAAGATTTAAAAATATAACAAATTGTGATCACTATATAAACAAGTTGATTAAAATTTAATGTCATAGCAAGTTGATGGATTCTTTTAGGGATGATTGGAAGTTTTCCATGGAAATTGTAAAAAGGAGTTTCAATGAAAATTGGCCTAATTGTGGTTCTATAAAAGAAGAAGAAGAGAAACATTGCAAGTTATATAAATAATTAAAATGTATATAGGAATCTTTTGGCTATTTAGTTAGGGGGAATCAAATGTGGTTAATATCTTAATGAAATATTTCTTTTGGTTGTCTACCACTAATAATAGGGGGGATTGTTGAAAATATATGTTTGGATGTTATTGGTTGACTTTCATTAATGTCAAAAACTATAGTTCAAAGGTTTTTTTGGTCTAGATGTATTTTGTGAAGACATTTTCTAGTATATCTGGTGGTTTAGAAGAAGGAATTTGGTCCTAAAGAAGCTAGGTTATGTGTTGGACATATTAGTACTAAAAAATAGTGGAGATATTTATTTATTATGGATAACATGTGAGAATGGTGTTTTTCAATATTTTAATATTATATTCTTAGTTCAAAAATTTTGTGATGTCTAGAAGTTAGTGGTTTAGTGACAAAGATATATAGTTAAATAGATGTTTGTTCATACAATTATGTTTTCTAAAAGGATTTTTCTTTAGAAATAAAGGCTAAAGCTATAGATATTTGATTTTTATTGTATCTAGGTTTAGTCTTAGTTGTGGTATTTTCTAGTAACCCAAAAATAGTTCTCAGTGATTTCAAAATAGTTCTTGATGATATGAAAATAGTCTTACCAAGTGATGCAATTGTGTAATTTGTGACAAGTTTGTGTTCTAGTATAGAAATGTGTTGTGATGGATTTAGATGTGGATTTTGATAACACCATTACATGTGGAGATCCAGATACAACTGGAAAGTAGTGTTATATGTTTGAGATTATTGTATAATTTAATCTAGTATTTGTGGTCTAGTATTGGGAAATGTTTAACATATTCATGGTTGAGATTTGCTATCTGGATTTGATTGTGTGACCAATTTTTTACATCAAAATTTTGGATCACACTCCATGATCCTCTTTTATCCTTCTCTTCTATTGTATGCATCCTGATGATGGATCACGGAGTGTGATCCGAAACGTTGATGTAAAAAATTGGTCACACAATCAAATCTAGATAGCAAATCTCAGCATTGATGGATTGTGGAAATTTGATAGCTCTTATATTCATGGTTCCTAGACCAAGGTTCATGCTTTTGGTCCATATATTGTATTTTATGTTAATCTCTTATACATATTTTTCATGTTATGTATGACCTATGTATTTCATGCCTATCTCTTATTACAATGGATCTATGTTATGTTTCAATCTAGTTTCTGTTAGTTTGTGGTGATTGATAAGGAAAGTATTGTACATACTTCATAAATTCTTTGGGGCCCTATTTTATCAGGATTTTGGGTTGACATGTAATTATTAATTATGACCCTAAAGTGGTTTAATACTTGTATAAAAAGGGCTTAGGGTTAGGGACTATTTGATAAGGTGATGCAGAAATTGGTTCTTGTAGCAGTATTGAGTTGTAAGGGATTACAGATTGTAATCAGGTTGTAATCACTAGATCGTAAAATATTGGACTTTCTATTTGGTGGACATAATCTAGGGTTTGGGTTAGCCACATTAAATCTTGGCGTCTTATTTTTTTCATTTTTCTTGATCCATTATTTTCTAATATTGTTTAAATTTGCATGTAATTGTTATTTATGTCCATGGTTTAATCGTAACAAGTTGTATTAGAGTGAGGTTGTTTTTTAGTTATCCTCTGTAGGAAAGTTTCATGGTTGAGTGGGAGTGATGGTAGATGAGGGTAAGCTAAGGGTTGACAGGTTTAATGGATAGAACTTTTAGTTATGGAAAATACAAATGGAGGACTATCTTTATCAAAAGGATTTATGGAAGTCATTGGAAGGAAAAACCAAGAATTAGGGATCTATGTCAAATGATGAATGGGATCTTTTAAACAGAAAGGCACTTGGAAGCATTCGATTATGCCTAGTACCATTAGTGGCATTTAATATTATAAAATTGAAGACAATAGAAGAGTTGATGAAAACCCTAGTGACACTGTATGAAAAGCCCTTTTCTTCAAACAAGGTATTTCTCATGAAGCATTTATTTAATATGAAAATGGAAGATAGTGGATCTATCACAGATCATTTAAATGTGTTTAATACTATTACTAGTTAGTTATCTTCTATGGGTATCAATTTTGATGAAGAAATTAGGGCTCTCTTGATTTTGTATTCTTTTCCTGAAATGAGAATGGCTTGGTAATGGCTATGATTAGTTATGTTCCTAGATCTAGTACCCTAAAATATGATGATGTGATCGGTGTTGTTTTGAGTGAGGAAACTTATAGCAAAACCTCAAGTGGATCTACATAAGGAAGTGCTTTGGATTCACAAAGTCAAGGTGGAACAAGCAAGAGAGGAAGTAATTTTGGAAATCATGGTAAATCAAGAGGAAAGTAAAAGTGGAGGAGGTCTCAATTGAGAGGACTAAATGACAGTTGGTACTGTGGGAAACTAGGGCATGAAAAGAAAGATTGTTGGAATCAAAAGAAAAATGAAGGAGACAAACCAGATGGAGACAAGGAGGCAAATGTGGTAAGTAACAAATTTGAAGAGGATGCTTTGCTTCTATCTTTAGAAAGTGTTGATGATTCCTGGGTTTTAGATTCTGGTGCTTCATTTCATGCTACACCTCATAGAGGTTATTTCATTGATTATGTCCAAGGGGATTTTTGGCTTGTTTATTTTGGGGATAATGAACCCTATTAGATTGTTGGAAAGGGAAAAGTTAAGATTAAGTTGTAAAATGGAAATCATTGGCTACTACATGAGGTAAGACATGTTTCAAGGCTGAGTAGGAATTTAATTTCAACAGGGCAACTCGGTGATGAGGGTTGTGTAGTTACTTTTAATGATAAAAATTGGAAGGTTTCAAAAGGTTCCTTGTAGTAGAAAAAGGTGTGAAAGGAGGCACCTTATATCTTTGTACAAGTCATATTGTTCCTTCTACTTTAATTATCTCAGAGAAAAATGAATGTTAAGGAATAGTTGCTGCAGTTGAGCAGGGAGAACAAATAGCTACTATAAATTTTGATACAGTGCTATGGCACAATAGACTTGGGCACATGAGTGAGAAATGTATGAAAGTAATTCATTCAAAGAATGTTTTACCAGGTATGAAATTTGTTAATATAGATTTCTATGAAAGTTGTGTGTATGGAAAACAAAAAAGAGTGAATTTTGTAAAGACTAGGAAGGAAAACAAAAAGGAGAAATTAGAGCTTGTGCATAAAAATTTATGGGGACTAGCTCAGGTATCTTCCCTTGGTAGATCTCATTATTATGTTACATTTATTGATGATGCAACTAGAAAAGTATGGTTTTGTTTCCTTAGATAGAAATCTGATCTATTTCAAACTTTTAAGAAATGGAAATGCTTAGTTGAAAATGAGACTGGTAAGAAATTAAAATGTCTCAGATCTGATAATGGTGGTGAGTATTGAAGTTATGAATTTGAAGATTATTGCTTCACTAATGGTATTTGTAGACAAAAAACTATTCCAAGGACTCCACAAGAAAATGGAGTGGCTGAACACGTGAACATGACTATAATGGAGCGGGCAAGGAGCATGAGGTTACATGTTGGGTTGCCTTTACACATGTGGGCAAAGGCTATCAATATTATTGCATATTTGATTAATAGAGGTCCCTCTACTCCTTTGGGTTGTGGTATTCTAGAGGAAGCATGGATTAGTAAGAAGGTGAGTTATTCTTTTCTCAAAAACTTTAGTTATGAAGTATTTGCTCACATAGATTCTAAAAATAGAACCAAGCTAGAAGCCAAGTCAAAAAAATGTGTATTTTTTGGATATGGCATTAATGAATTTGGTTATAGGCTTTGGGATTTTGAAAATCATAAAATTTTAAGAAGTGGGGATGTCATATTCAATGAGAAAGTGTTGTATAAAGATTTGTTGTAGCAACATGAGAAGAAAGAAGATGATTATGTAGTGTTGGATGATACTCCAAAAGATGATGTTCTAGCCATTCCTCATGATGTACAAAAAAAGTTTAAAAAAATACCACACATAGAAGTGAGTGTTAGATGGTTGACAAGGAAAATTAGACCTCTAGAAAGATTCTCTCCCTCTTTGTATTCAATTTTACTTACCAATACTAGTGAACTTGAATGTTATGATGAAGCTGTGTAGGTGGATACTATGATTTAGTTAGAGTCTGCAATGAAAGAAGAAATAGACTCTTTGTTGAAAAACAAGACTTGGTATTTATGCAAGTTGCCTGTAGGTAAAAAGGCTTTACAAAATAAGTGGGTTTATAGGTTTAAAGAAGAGGAAGGAGGTAAGAAAATATTTAAAGCCAGGTTAGTTGTAAAAGGATTTGCACTAAAAAAAGGGCATTGATTCTGATGAGATATTTTCTCCTGTTGATAAGATGACTTCTATCCATATTATTTTAAGTATTATGGCTATTGAAGATTTGCAGTTAGAGCAGCTTGATGCTAAAACAACCTTCCTTCATGGTAATTTGGATGAAGAGATATATATGGCCTAGCCACAGGGATTTGAGGTCAAAGGTAAGGAGAACTTAGTGTACAAATTGAAGAAAAGTTTATATGGCTTGAAACAAGCACCTTGGCAATTGTATCTAAAATTTGACAATTTTATGCATGAGCATGGATACAATAGTTGTCATTCGTATCATTGTGTTTATTTTAAGAGGTTGAATGATGATAACTACATTATTCTATGTTTATATGTTGATGATATGCTTGTAGCTAGGTCTAACATGGATCATATTAAGGGGCTGAAATACCAATTAACACATGTATTTGCTATGAAGGATTTGCGGGTAGCAAAACAAATCGGTATGAAGATTTGTAGAGATATGAAGAATATAAAATTGACACTATCTCAGGTTGATTATGTTGAGAAGGTGTTGCAATGTTTCTCTATGGAGAATGCTAAGTTGTTAGCACACCTTTACTTGGTCATTTAAAGTTGACTAAGGGGATGTGTCCCAAGACACAAAGAGAGGAGGGTAAGATGTCTAAGGTACCCTATGCTTCAGCTTTAGGAAGCTTGATGTATGCTATGGTATGTACCAAGCCATATATTGCACATGTGTTGGGAGTTGTTAGTAGGTATATGAGTCATCTAGGAATTGAGCATTGGAATGTGGTCAAATGGATTCTTAGATATTTGAGAGGAACATCTAATAAGTGTTTACACTTTGGAGGCTCTACTACTGATTTACAGGGCTATGTTGACTCAGATTTGGTAGGGGATATTGATACCAAGTGGAGTACTATAGGTTATGTCTTTACTGTTGGTGGGGCAGCTAGGAGCTAGTTTTCTAGGTTACAAAAGGTTAATTCATTATCCACCATAGAGGTAGAGTATGTTGCTGCTACAGAGGTAGCAAAGGAGATGATATGGCTTCAACTCTTCTCTAAAGAATTGGGACATCCTCAAAAGGATAATTATTTTTAGAGTGTCATTCATCTTGTAAAGAATTTTTCTTTGCATTCAAAGACCAAACACATACAGTTGTGGTACCATTTCATTTGGTTAGTTTTGGAGAATGGACAGTTAAAGCTAGACAAGATATATATAGATGAAAATCTAATGGATATTTTTACCACGGTAGTGACAAGGGAGAAGCTGAACTCCTCTTTAGCTTCGATTGGTCTTCTAGACTGAACATGAATAACAGAACAATAAGGTCCAGGGTGGTTTGATCCAATGGGTGCCTCATGGAGTAGAAACATAGCTATAGGATCAGTCTCTAAGTGGAGATTGTTGTTTAGAGTGGAGCCTAATCAGTCCCCAAGTGGGAGATTGTTACTTTTTGGTGATTGATCAGGAAAGTATTGCACATACTTCAGAAATTCTTTGGGGCTCAAGGCATTGCCCCAAAAAAAATTTTGAGCCCTATTTTATCAAGATTTTGGGCCAACATGTAACTATTAATTATAACCCTAAAGTAGTTTAATACTTGTATAAAAAGGGCTTAGGGTTAGGGAATATTTGATAAGGTGATGCAAAAATTGGTTCTCGCTGCAGTATTGAGTTGTAAGGGATTATGGATTGTAATCACTAGATCGTAAAATATTGGACTTGCTATTTGGTGGATGTAGCCCAGGGTTTGGGTGAACCACATTAAATCTAGGTGTCTTGTGTTTTTTTTTCTGTGTGATCTATTATTTTCTAATATTGGTTCTATTTGCATATAATTGTTATTTATGTCTGTGGTTTAATCCTAATAGATTCTCTTGGAATATAACCTTAATGTTAGAATGATTTAGAATAACTAAGAGGGGGTGAATTATTTATCCATTGGTTATTATGAACCAATTCAAATTTTAAACACTTCAAATGATTCAAATCTAAACATTCAATTACTAGGTCTCTATAATAAACAATGAACAACATAAACTTGCAATCCACCGTCCTAATAATTGTCAAACTTGCAGAGTGTTAAATATTAATAGTAAAACAGCTCAAATGACATTCATACAAATACGAAACCAAGATTTAACATGGAAACCCAATTTAAATAAAAACACCAGTAATACATCACCAAATTTTCACTCTTTTATAATGAACTCTATTAGGAGCCAACCCTATTAAAGGTTACAAAAAATGCTATTAAATGTGACCTTGTTAAAGGAATTAATCACCCTATTAGGAGTAACCTTCTTAGAGGGATTAAGAAAATTCCATTAGAAGTCACCTTGATTAAATGATTTACATATGTCTATTAGGTCAACTATGATTAAAGGATTACAAAACTAATACAATGGTTAGAAAGTAACAATAGGTTTGATCTGACAAGTATAACTCACTTTGAAAATACAAATCACAATTTGGGTCATATCTTGATTAACTAACTAGCCTCCATTGTCATCCCTATCTCTGATGTTCTTAGCAACCCTTCAAGCAATCAACTTCACCTCTTCACAACTCTTCTCAGCCTTCTACTCAAGTTTTCCAATTAATAGCATCAACAACTGCTCCAACCTTATTAGGTCTTCACCAATTCTACTAATCTCTTTAATATTTTCCCTTGTACCTTTGTAAATAGGTAATTCTAATCTTTTTCTACTTAAAAACCACCATAGATCTTAGGGTTTGGTCAGATTTACCAAATCTTTCCAAAATCTCATCTCCTTTGTTCTCTTCTAGGAACCTCTCCAAAATTTGCCTTGCATTCTTGCATAAAAACAATCAAACATGGTTTCTCTTAAATTAAATGATCCATCTCATCCATCTTTATCTTTCACATGCTTTAAATATTCCAAGAAATTAACTGTGTCATCTAGAAATCATAATTTCCTTGTAATATATCAAATGTTATCCCTTGGCCAACACTATATTCTAACACTCGATCATCACTGGATCACTTGGTTGCTAATAACTTTTCTATTTAGTACATATACTGAAACTTGGTCCATATTGATGCTCGATTGACAATATATTTTCTCATCTTATACTACCACTTGGTGAACACTAGCATCACTCGACATAAACTTCAAGTTCCTTAATCTTCTACTCTTTTTCTCAGTCAAGCTTATGCATTTGGTCATTCTTTGATCACTTCCTTTAGGCTCTAATAAAACTATCTTCTTCACTTAGGTTATGATTAAAAAATCACTTTATCTTGTCACAGTCCAACTAATCAAGTGCCCATTGTAGTTCCACATAACTCAACCTTTCCTCTAGGTCCTTTAGTTATGTCCAGCTTCTCAAATCATCTTAATATGGAACTCAAATCAAATAATAATTATCTTAACGATAAGGTTTGACATCAATGACAACATAACAATTGTCTTAATTGTAGTTTCCAATAATCTCCCTCTTTGGCATTGATGACAACACCTCTAGTTACCATGCAATCCAAAGCATGTATTGCTTCGAGCATCTCCCTCTATGTTTAGTATAAGATATTCATTAATATCCTTAGTTTCATTTTGATTCTCATCTCAATGTCCAAAAACCTTTGTCTTTCATTTTCACTCTACTTCTCATCCATGTAGCTCTCATACGTAACACATAATCTCCCTCTATCATATCAGATCATGAAATCAATCAACTTCCTTTGTATTGTTTGTAACACCTTACACACATTCTCCCTCTTTAAAACACTTATTTCTGAATAACTCCTTCTTCATATAGTAATTGTATATTATCTCCCTCAATTATATTTTCTCCTTCTTCCATGGTAACTAACATACTCTCCCTCTTTCCCTTTACTCCATGGTAACTGTATATTATCTCCCTCTTTGACAACAATTTCAAAGACACTTCATCTTTCTCATACATCTTTACCATGTAGATATCTTCATGTTAGCACATATAAATCTTACTCACCATCTAACATCTAATCTTATGATTGATACAACATATTGTTATTCTTTCTTCACTACTTTAGGCAACTCCTAAAGTATGACTTTCTAAATCAACTTTTAAGATATGTTGATCAACTCATTTGATGTAGAGAACCATCTCATCTCAGGTAGCCTCAGCTAGGGAAGTCACCCCTAATTTACCTCTTAGATATTCATAAGCATCTTTAGGTAAAGCCTTAGTGAAAATATCTATCATTTTCTCCTTAGTTTTGACATGCTCCAATCTCACTTCTTTATCTTGAACTAGCTCTCTCAATAAATGATAGTTGACAGCAATATGATTCATCTTTGTGTGTCTTAGACGGTTCTTTGATATATTTATAGCACTTGTGTTATCACAATAGATAAAAATAGGATCAATGATCTTTTCCTTCATATCTTTCAACAATTTTTTGATCTATATAATATTTGAGCAATTAACTATTATTGCCACATACAATTTTTCTTCTTTCTTGTACATGAGATTATTCTCTTTCTTAGAAAGAAACTTCCACCACCTATACTCTATTTATCACCAAAATTGCTTACCCAATCAGAATGAGTAAACACTTTTAGTTTAAACTTGTCATTCTTCTTGTAATACAAATCATATCCTTCTGTTCTTTTTAGATATCTCATTATCCTTTTCACTTCCATCATGTGATTCTCCTTAGGTTTTGCATAAAATCTTGCAACAATCCCAACTTCTAGGGAAATATTAGGTCTACTATGAACAACATATTATAGTTTCTCAATCATTGATCTATTTAATGTTTGGTTCAAATAAGTAGTGATGAGGCATATTAATGTCTCAAATTTGATATAGTTTTTATATAGTTTGAACTTACTCTAAACTTTGTGAAAAATATTCCCAACACATTTTTTTAAAATATGTTATGAACTTATGCTAGATGTGGCTATAACTTATTAAACTTATGGATAGTGGATATGACATATCTTGCTCAATATTATACATAACGTGTAGTATTTCATACAAATATTTTAAGCTATGTTCTAATATTTGAATGAGAGTAGAAATGGTGTTGTGCATATGTTCTAAATATTTCTAATTTCCAGGAAATGGAGAAATGGCATAAAGAGTGGTGATTATTGTATTAAAGGAGGAAGTAATGAAGATTGTTCATGGCAAAAGAAGTACAGATTAGTTCCAGATGATAAGCCACATCTGTAAGGAGAGTTATTGAGAAAAATTAGAAAGACCTGACTTGCTATATTTCCTGTGAGCTATTATTTTATTGCTTAATCAATATTTTATGTCATGTTTGACATTCTACCTTCTTTTCTGGTGATATTTGTTCACATCTTTTATGTTATGTTTGTAATAAGTATCCAATCCTCTATATAATGAAGAAGGGATCATCTAGGAGAGAGGAGAGAAAAACTTAATGAAACATTACTAGTATGAGATTCAAAAGTTTCTCTTTTATGTTCTTCATGAATTATTTAGTCATGTAATCACAGACAAATTCTAATGATAGAGTGATTTTGGAATACCTATTGTGTTCTTAGTTAGTTGAATCCAACCAAGGGGACCCACTTGGGAGGTGGAATAGATTTAGGTAGATTAGATTCATTTCTTGCAATCTCATATTTAAGATAGATTTACTGTATTGGTCCTACAACATAGTTATTGTGAAAGTTCTTGCACCACTTGTGGAAAATGATCATAGTGGATGTTTGAATTGTTAACTAGTTTAGAATTCCTTTTCCAAGGTTTTTACAATTATCTGTTGTTAGTATAAGTGTGTTTATTGTTTTGAATTAGTAGTATAGATCCCTTTCATGCATTTTACTTTCCTATAGCATAGGTTTTGAGACTCTTTAAGGAACTTAGTGCACATATAATGCTGACCCATTTCAAGTCCTACATCCCTAGGTTGACAATTTAAGTGAATTTTTCATGGTGGAATAGATAACTCTCAAAAGTGGACATAGTATCCTTGAGAGAGGAATAATGGTGTGATTATCTTGATCTATTATGGAATCATGCATTTTTGGCACCATTACCAAGGATGGTGTCAAACTAGGAACCTTTATGAGTCCTTTATTTTTAGATTAGTTTGTTAGTTAGAAACCACAAAACTGTGGGCTTGATTAACAAGCCACCAATTCAATTGCATGCATCAAAGAGGGATACAATGAGATGAATATGGGAGATTTCTTCCATGGGAATCTATTAATCTAAATGAAGAAATTGAAGAAGAAGCTGAGTTTCCTTTTTCGGACAAAAGCCCTATTTTTCCTACGGAATCATCATCAAGAGCAAAACCTCTACATATAAGTGGTCTTCAACCTTTTGTTGAAATTTTGTCCAGTTTCATCAATAGTACTACTACAACTCCACCAGTTATTAACAATCTAGTACCCAATGCTCCTTTTCAGCAGCAACCCCATAATCAAATACCTCAAGTAATGACACAACCTACTTTTCCATTTCCTCTCCTAACCCTTGTAACTAATCATAATCTCAAAAATATACCTCCAAATGCTCTTCCAAATTTTTATGGCCTTACAACTAAAGATCCTACTACTTTCTTGTTTGAGTTTGACATACTCTATCATGTCTTTGACTAAAACAATGATGCCCATAAGCTCAAGTTGTTTCTAGCAGCACTAAAAAAATTAGCTTTATGATGGTTCATGGGCTTAGAAGCCAATGTAGTAGGTACTTGGGATGAAATGAAAACTCTATTTCTAGACAAATACAAAGATTATTGCAAAGAAAATGATTCAAGAGGAGATGATATCTTTAGAAGATCACAAAAGGAGGATGAAACATTGGAAGACTATGTTTCATGTTTCTTGTATACACTGTAGAAGAACCCTCAGCATGTACTATTAAAGGATTCACAAAAGCTAGTCTTCTTGAGAGGGATGAATGATAATTTTCTAGAGGCAATAGACCTAATGGCTAGTGGTGATTTATATCAATCTTCTTGGGATGACCTTAAGAAAATCTATCTTAACTACTCAAGGTCAACTATGAAGAAAGGAAGGGGACACTAGACTGCAACTACTAAAGGAATCATTTAGGGTATTTCAAAGCTCAAGATATCTAATCTACTCTCAAATTTTAAGCAAGATATCATAAATAATGTCACTACACATCTCTACACAATGACTACAAAGAAGAACCATGCAAAAGCTGAGGCATAATTAGCTAAGTATTACCCACATTGCTAGAAGCAGAAGAAAGATTTCCAATGCAAATTGGTTGATAATGTGGAAAACTAGCATCTTCCAACTGAGTACATCAAGATAGATGGAGAGGATGAGAATGTATTCTTCATTGCTCAATGCTAGCCATGGGCCCAATGCCAAGGTATGCATCAGGACACTTTACAAAATTCAAATCTATATGGTAATCAATGGAAAAATTGTAGTACCTAAGGTTGTCCACAATATAGTCAACCTAATTGGAATAATGCTTGGTAAAATAATCCACAACCGCCTCGATGGCCCTAATATTTGTAACCTCTCTAGCTAACCCAACAAAATAATCAATGGTAGAACTAGAAGAACCAATGGAAACCACCCCAAGGGAATTGGTAGTCTATAAACCAATGGAGAGGACCTCATCAATGGCCTAACTAAAATACTGGTAATCCATAATTACCACAACTAACACCTATATTCTAACAACCCACATTAATGCCACCACCTACAAGTCCTAGACCTTAAAAGAAAACCCAGTTGCCTACGCAACCTCATTCAAATCCAAATTGCCATCAACCACAACAACCCATGTATTTTGTTGATGCTCAAAAATTACCCTACTTATGCTCTAAATGTTGCAAATATACATTTGAGATTTGGTACAACCCTACCAGTGCCTAAACTGCCTCTTATAACTAAAATACTAGATACTCCTATAGCATAAGAACTCACAACTTCTAAGCCACAAGTGTTTAACTCAACCAATATAACTAGCTCAACTCAAACTCAAATAGTAGTTGAACCTAATTTTTTAGAAAAGCTCATATAAAGTAAACCTACACAAATAGAGGAAAAATCCTTTGACATCATTAATCAGTTAAAGAATATGCATGTCCAAATACCCTTATTCCAAGCTATTAAAGATGTTCCTATTTATGGAAAAGTCATTAGAGAAGTGTGTCTGAAAAGGCCTGGGATGAAGAGAAAGGACCCAACTATAGTCCATCTGACATCATGTTAGGAAAATTGATCATTCCTAAATATTTTAATCTAGGAAGTCCAATTGTGAATGTGATTATAAATGGACAATCTATTAAAAATGCTTTAATAAATCTTGGTGTTGCTATAAATATAATGAATAAGGATACTATGAAAAACCTGAATATAGAAGGATTGAGGGCTACCCCAACAATTTTTCAACTTGTAGATAGTTCTACTGTCACTCCTGATGGGATGATAGAAGGCATAGTAGTAAACCTAGACTCTCTAGAGTACCTTGCAGATTTCATGATCCTGTCTCCAAAAGTCAATTTATCTAGTTACCCTATCATTTTAGGACAACCATGGTTAGCTACAATTAATGCAAATATGAGTTTTAAATCAAGGATTATGACCATATCCAATGGATAGGTAACAAAGAAATTTGATCTATATCTTCTAGCACAACTACAACTAGATTTAAGTACATCTATATGGCCAGATTTAGGAGATGGAGAAGAAGAATTAAACTCCATACCTCAACTTATGATGTTACATAGATAGTATTTTCTAAAGTTGTAGGAAGAAGATTTAGTAATTTAGAGTATTCTTAATAATATTTTTGTGGTAGAAAAAGATGTATATGACAGTTCTATCTTAGAATTGACTACATATGAGAAGTGTAATGAGAGTTGTTTTTTGCTTAAGAAGCCAGACATTATCCATTAGCTCTTACCATGTGAACTAGATACAAGTCCAATATTTGAAGCTACTATAGTTGATCTTACAAATACTACTAAGTTGTCAAAAGGTCATAATATCCATGTCAATTCCAATTTATCTTCCACACAAATGAAACAATTAATAGAGCTTCTTCAAAAATATGAAAAGGCTTTTGCATGGGACTATGGGGATATGAAAGGGTTGTGTCCTGCATTATGCACTCATAGAATATACATCAATGAAGGTCGTCTGTCACTCCATCAACCCCAAAGAAGGATTAATCCAACCCTCAAAGAAATAGTTAAAACTTAATTACAAAAATTGTTTAATGCTAGTTTTATATGTCCTATATCTGATAGTAGATGGGTTTCACCTTTGGTTATTGTACCTAAAAAGGGAGGAAAATGGAAAATTTGTGTATATTATAGAGAATTGAATAAAGAAACTACAAAGGATCACTTTCCTTTACCATTCATTGATCAAGTTCTAGACACTCTAGCTGGTAAAAAATACTTTTCCTTTCTCGATGGCTACAATGGTTATAATCATATAAGTATAGCTCCTGAAGATCAAGATAAAATCACATTTACATGCCCATGGGGTACTTTTGTATATTATGTCTTGCCATTTTCCATGTGTAATGCCCCTACAACATTTCAATGAGTCGTGATCAACATTTTTGTTGATATATTGCATGATTGCATAGAAATATATGTTACCTATTTTTGCCTCTTGCCAAAAATTTGAATTCAAATACTTGAACCCACCCAATGGTCTCTCCCCATCTTTTATATTATTTTAATGCCCAGGGAACACAAAAAAATAAAATGATTAGACTTTTTATTTTCTTGCATCTTTCTGTGCTGTTAGATCTTTGGCGATCTATGGTGGGTGCTTTCCTGCATTTTCAAAACAAATGACCATTAAACATTGCGGGGAAGCCCCTTCATGATGCATGGTAGGTAGGTCCATGTTCTTCTTGTGGGCCATAGGTTGGGAATTTTTTGACTAAGCTAGCATTTTTATTGGTGCCCACTTTCTCACATTCTATCATTTTTTAGACTTTCTAACACTGCAGGAAAGTGCCCTGGTGACACCTATCCCATGATGTCAAATGTTCCTAGTTGTACCTTCCACCATCAAATATTCAAGGGTTAATGGTTGGCACATGCCCATAATAAGGAGTTGTGAGGAAATTAAACAATGTGGGTATGTACCCTTGTGATGCATGACATAGTATGATGTCATGGGCCCGCTCTTCTCAAAACAAATAAATAAATTCTATCATGGCACTAGTCAGAACACGTGGGTTTCAAAAGGTGATATTCTATTGAGTAGCAAGATCCACCGTTCAATGCAAATAGATCAAGGGCTGGCACTTTCCTGCATTATGAAGATGTAGGGATGTTGAGGAATGTGGGCAAGAACCTCATTACCATGTGTCTTGTGGGGTTAGGTTGATTTCATAAGTGCAGGGTGATGCCAGGTGGTGCCAATTGGATGCCAAGTTGTGTTGAGTGGTTCATGGGCCCGAAAATTTTAGTGGGCAAGTGCAATATATGGAGGATCTTTCATGATCATCGATTTCATGGAGATCAATGATTGGCACTTTCCCACAATATGAAGATGCAAGAAAATTAAACATTGTGGGGAAGTGCCTAAAGGACACATGTCCTTGCAGGCTCAAGGAGAAAACATTGCAGTTAGCATTGAGAGTTAAAGCTAGTAGTTGGGAGACTGCCATGACCAAGGTTTGGAGGAGGTGGTGCAATTAGTTATGAGGATGTGGTCAAACTTGGGAAGACCTTGCATGGTAGTGGAAAAATAAAAGGCTATTAGCCCATGTGGCTCATCTTGGTGGTAGAGTTCGATTGACTTGCTGACTATGTTGATTCATGAGCTAGAAATGAAGGAGATCAAGTTTTGTTACTCAATTTGATCCTCATGATCAATGCCAACCACTCCCGAATGATTGTTGAGTCTAGTAAATAGTGAGAGAACACTCCACCACCTCAGTTCATCCATCTACTTGGTTAGAATGGTTTAATGGTGTCATTTCTGTTAGAGCCCTGTTTCAACAAAATATCAGGTTCATTGTATCTCAATATGTACCTAGATTAGATTTTCTCCAGATCCTTATCAAGACTTAATGGTAGTGGTTATGGAATAAAAAAAATAATATATCTCAGTTACGCTTGAGCTATAAAAGTAATTTTTGTAGATTTTGTTTCGGTTGACTCTTCTCTAACTTCTCTGATATTGCTCTATAATTTCACTGTAAATTCCCTTTGCCTCTAAACTATATGACATTCTTATCTCCTTCAGCCATTTTTGTGAAGTGCAAGAACTATTCGGCTCTCATTGGTGTATTGTAGAGATCTGCAATATTGCATGACTATATCTCTTTTGGCCTATGAATGGTATATAAGTGAATCCTCTCTTTCCTTGTGTCATTCATTTCAATTTTTTGATTTGCATGTGATTGTTAGATTAAAGCAAGTCTGAATGTGTATATCTCTTGGTGTCATGATGGATCAATAGTGCATGTATGGGTAGAGATTGGTTTGAACACTCTATTTTGGTGCATCATCCCTTTAGGTTAGAGTAGGTAGATTTTCTTTCATGCATTCCTTCTCTCTTTTCCTCTCCAAGAGTAGTTAGGTGCACCTTGATAGTAAAGGAAGCCAGCCTTCTTCGAAGACTCAACCCCACAATTCAAGTCCCATAGATTGGAGGTTGTTTCCATGTTTCACAAGGTTTTCCTTAGGTAAAAACTTTGGACAAGGGTGCAAACCTTTGTGACAACAATATACATGAATGATTTCTCAACATTTGGAGCCACCTTTGAAGAAGCCTTGACGAATCTTGAAAAGGTTCTTGTCTAATGCAAAGAAGATAATCTATCACTCAACATTGAGAAATGTTTCATGCTCATGTAGGAAGGAGTGGTGCTTGGTCATTTTATATCAGCTATAGGAATACAAGTGGATCCAGCTAAGATAGAGGTAATTCTAACACTGCCCATAGCCACAAAACCAAAAGATGTAAGATCTTTTTTAGGCCATGCTAGATATTATAGGTATTTCATAAAAGATTTTAGTAAAATAACTAGTCCTTTGTATACATATTAACTAAGGAATTTGAATTCATTTGGACACCCAAATGTAATGAAGCCTTCTTGTAGCTTAAGAAACTCCTCACTACAACACTAGTTTTAAAGGGACCTGATTGGTCAATTCCATTCCATATCCATATGGATGCATTAGACTATGTCATAGGAGCCATATTAGGACAAAAGCCTACTAATCTTGAAAATACCATCTACTATATTAGTAAAATCCTTCATGGACCTAAAATGAATTACACATTAACTAAAGAAGAACTTTTAGCTATAGTTTATGCATTGAACAAATTCAGACATTATGTAACTGGATATCCTATTTTTGATCATACTGATCACTTAGCTATAAGGTACTTAATGAACAAACTAGATGTAACTAGTAGACTGGCAAGATGTCTCTTGTTGTTACAAGAGTTTGATATTACTATTATTGATAAGCTAGGAAAATCCAACATAGTTGCAAATTATTTATCTAGATTGAACATTACTGATGAAGATCAAACTCCAATTGAAGATACTTTTCCAAATGAGCACTTATTCCATATAGAAACTCATACACCATGGTATGTAGATATAGTAAATTATCTTGTTGCAAATAGAATGCCCCCACACTTCTCTCACAAAGAAAGGAGGAAGTTAGTAGAGAAAATTTTTCAGTATTCTTGGATAGATAACAATCTCTTCTATGTTGGACCAAATTAGGTCATGAGGAGATGTGTCAAGGAACATGAGATATATGATATACTGCATGCTTCTCATGACAAACCATGTGGAGGCCATTTTATAGGAAAAAGAACCGCACTAAAGGTACTTACAACTGAATAGTATTGGCCAACCTTACATAAGGATGCAGTAACTTATACAACCAACAGTGACAAATGACAGAGGATGGGCCAACCAACCAAAACTAATGAAATGCCACTCAATCCATAGATTATAGTAACACCTTTTGAAAAGTGGGGTATGGACTTCATAGGTCCAATTGACCCACCATCAAGTGGAAAATCCCACATCTTAGTATATATAGATTATATAACCAAATGGGTGGAAGTTAGAGCAATGAAAAGTGCAAGAGATGAGAAAGTAGCCAAATTCCTATGTGAAGAAATATTCACATGTTATTGAGTCCCTAGAGAACTTGTTACATGTCAAGGAGCCTGTTGTCACTTAGGTCTGCACCCTTGTCCAAAGCCTATGCATGAGGACAACCTAGTGAAACATGGAAACGACCTCCAAGTTGTGGGACTTGAACTATGAGGTTGAGTCTTCAGAGAAGGTCAGCTTCCTTTTACTATCAGGATGCACCTAACTACTCTTGGAGAGGAAAATGGAGAAGAAGAGAATGAAAGAAAATCTACCTAATCTAATCTAAAGAGGTGATGCACCAAAATAGAGTGTTCAGACCAATCTCTACCCATATATGCACTTTTGAACTAGAATGAAATAAAGGATATACACATTCAGGTTTTTCTTTAATCTAATAATCACATGTAGATTAGAAGACCAAGATGAATGACACAAGGAAAGAGAGATTCACTTATATTATTATTCATAAGCCAAGGAGATATAGTCATGCAGATCATAGATCTCTAAAAAACACTAGTAAGAGGCAAAGAGTTCTTGCACTTGCATACCAATGGCTAAAAGAGATAAGGAAAAAAATCATGTAGTTCAAAGGCACAGGGGAATTTACACTGAGAATTTGCAGAGCAATAATAGAGGAAACAGAGAAAGGTCGACCCTTACAAAACTTACAAAATTTTCCTTTATAGTGCAAGCATAACTGAGATATCCTCTAACTGTAGTTACTTCGCAACTACCTGCCATTAAGTCCTGCAAAGAACAATCATGGAGAAAATCTAATCTGGGTACAGATCCAGATGCAATGATATCTGATCTTGGTTTGAATAGGGCCCCAAGAAGATGGAAACAGCACCATAACTATGCTCTAACTAGGTAGATAGTTAGATCAAGGTGGTAGAGTTCTTCCTTGTCTCATATTCATTCTGGGTTGGTTGGGATTGATTACAAAGATTAAATCACATAAAAAATCCTGTCTCTCTTCATTCCTGAGCACCTAAATCAGCAGGGTCAACAAGTCAACTAAACTTTGCATCCAAAATGGGCTACATGGGCCAATAACCTCCTTTTATCTTGCCACCTCGCAAGAGTCCAATGTGGTTGCCCATTTCTTTTCATTACTAACTACGCCAACCCTGCAAACCCTGACCATGACAGTTACATTAACTGCCAGTCGCTAACTATTACTGCCTCCACCAGACCCACTAGGACATGTGTCACTGAGAAGCTATGTCACTATGTGTATCCTCCAAGCACTTTCCCATAGAGAGATAGAACCCACCATATATTTGAACTGATCTGACGATCGTGAAGACTTACCATAATACTGTGCTATTTCCTTAAAACCTCTAGGCCCATGAAACACTTGACAACCACCTGGCACAACCTGGCATCCTCACTTGGTGAGACCTAGCCCCATTGATCCATGTGGCACAATGGCACTATGTCACTATGGGTAACATCATTGCAGCTTCCCATAGTGAGATAGTGCCTACTGTCAATTTTCTTAAGATCTATGGTGATTAACAAATTTTTACAATTGCACACTGAGTTGGCTAAATGGACCAATAAAATATCACCACCGTACTATGACCCACCTGACAACTGCCATCGAGGACAAGCCATAACACCAATTTGGAGAAGGGTGGGCCCATTACATCATCTATGCCATGCGTTGCCGAGGTGCTATGTCATTGTGGTTAATATCCTCCCAGCTTTTCATAGCGAGATAACGCCTACCATCGATTTTCTAAGATCTAATGGTGAGAAAGATGGATCTAACTTCTCAGTATACCAACCAATCAAAACTGGCCACATGCCAACCTATTTGACAAGTCCTCATAGGGCCCACATTCTACATAGTCATACCTCAGCCAATGAAAAAATTAACCACTGCCAACGTGTGCCAAAATTCATCACTAATATTTGATGGGGTGTACTTGGGACCCACCTGATAATTGATGTCACTGCAGTAACACTTTCTGTCTAGGTGCTATGTCACTAACGATGAGGAAAATAGATATTTTGATAGTGCCATAGCACCCACCATTGATCGATCAAAACCTGGCACTAGAGAAACTATTTGGGAAAAGGAGGACCCACTGAACATGCAGCCAAAAGGTGTTATGTTGCTAATGCAAAATAACATGCAACTTTCCATTGCGACATAGCACCAACCATTGATTTATCTTGATCCAACGATGGAGACTTGTGGGCCCGTAGAAACATTAAAATTCATAGGGAAGAAATATCGTAAAGTTATCATGAAGTATTTTGTGTCCCTTTTGAATATTTGGATATTTAAACCTATGAACATTGCTTCATTGAATTCAAATGTGGTGGTTTTGGCAGGAAGGCAAAAATGACCAACAAATCTGGTGACTCACAGGGGATGCTAGCCTGCTATCCATAAGACTAGTGGCCCAAAGCATCCATTAGATTATAGAGTCAAAAGATGTGGATTCTGAGCACTGTGAAACCCTAACCCTACCTTTGAGAGGAGAACCCTAAAATCCCTGTCTCTACAACTGGAACCAAAGACCAAAACCACCTTCTGCAACCAAAAAACTTTGAAGAAATTGGCTATCTCACGGAGACAATCCTGTGCTCATGCACTTCTTGGAAAAGCAAGGAAAAAACTAGAAATGAAACTAAGCTAACTATGTACATGGAATCTCAAACCCTTAGAAACATGGCTTGAGATAGATCCCATTGAATGGGATGGGCAAAATTTTGCCACTAGGCTTGCTTAACTAAAAAGCATTGACCTGTTTGCAACTGATAATCAGATAGGGGCCACTCAACAATGCATCAAACTTTGAGTGTCTTCCTAGTTTTTCCCTATCTACATCCCATTTCAGAACCAAATCTCCCTCCCTGAAGATTTTGACCCTAGCCTTCCTGTCAAAACTCTTTTTTACTTGTTGCTGGTGTGTCTCTAGGGTCTGCATAGCTTTATTTCTCTTCTCTTCCAACTCCATCATCTCTGTCATTCTTACTGTCATGGCATCATCTTCAATCAAATCTAGCTAGCTCCTCTTCCACAAACCAACATAAATGGTGAATTCCCTATTGACCTTTTAGATGTTATTCTATCAGCCCATAGTGCTATCTTCAGTTTCTTATGCCAACACCTCTAGTTATCTTCTATTGTCCTTTTCATGATCCTGATTAGGTTCTTGTTGGAGGACTCAACCAAACCATTACCCTTGGGGTAATAATTTGAGGATGTGCTCAAATAGATATTATGGTCCACTGCCCATGCACAAATTTGAGCTCCAACAAAAGACTTTGCATTATCTGAAATAATGGTTGAAGGGGCACCAAACCTGGTCACAATTCCATCAAGGAACTCAAAAACTAAAGATTTAGTGGCATCCTTCAATGCAACTACCTCTGTCCATCTAGTGAAGTAATCTATAGCAGCTAAAATCTGTTTGTGACCTAAATTAGAAGGAGGATTGATAGGGCCTATGAAATCCAATCCCTATTAAGCAAAAGGTTGATCCACCTGGATAGAATGAAGGGGAATAGCTGCAAGTATTTATTTTCTAGAGAAGAAGGCTCAATTTTCCCACTTCCTCACATACTTATGACAATCATGAAACAAAGATTGCCAATAATAACCAGCCCTCATGATCTTCATTGTAGTTGTCCTTACTGAGAAATGACCACCATCAGGACCATCATGAAGTTCTTTGATCATTCTTTTAGCCTGGTCTATATCAAGGCATTTTAATAGGGCTCCATTAAAATATTTTCTAAAGAGGATAGCATCAACTATGACATAAGGAATTGACTTAATCTATACTGTCTCCTTTTAGTTCTATCTAATCCTTGAGGGTATCCATTGCCTAATTAGAAATTCTTCATGTCATCCATCCAACTCCTTGGGTCACTATTTCTTACCTCTTGTTGCTCTGTCAGTATCATAGCAGCTTCCTCATTAGGTTCTTGAGATGATAGCATCTGTTTACACAATCCTTTCCCTCTTACCAGCTTGGTAATCTGAACGTCAATATCATATTCCATCACTCTTGTAATCCAACCAGCTCTTTTCTCACTAATATCTTTGCTCAAAAGGAACTCCTTCACACTGGCATGAGTTACTAACAAATAAATCTTATTATGAGATAGGAGGTGTCTAAATTTCTTTAAAGCTTTGATGACTGCAAGGGCTTGCTTCTCTACATAGCTATATTTGTCTTCATATTCTTTAAGCCCTTCACTAAAGAAATCTATGGGCTACTCGTCACCTTTATCATTTCTCTAAGTCAGGACAACAAAAATGCTTGACTCACCACCTAGGGTATAAAGGATGAAATCTTTCTCAAAATTTGGATTCATGAGAGTAGGGGCTGAGGCTACGGTTGTCTTGATCTCTTCAAAACTTTCCTTCCCTTCCTTGGTCCATGCAAAGACCATACCTTTCTTGAGCATATCTATAAGAGGTTTCACCATGGTAGCAAGATTTGGGATAAATCTTCTCACAAAATTTATCCTACCTAGGAAACTTTGCAACCCTTTCTTATGTTTAGGGAGAGGGAGGGCAAGTATTGCTTTTTTTCTCTCTGGATCAATGGTTAAGCCATCCTCAAATACAATATGTCCTAATAATTTTCCTTGGTTAGTAGAAAAGACACACTTTCTTGGGTTAAGGGAAACCCCAAACTCTCTGCATCTTAGGAACACCAATCTTAGATGATCAAATATTCTACATCCTTTGAATACACAATAATATCATCAAGGTAAACTAAGACAAACTTGTCAATCAATCTTTTGAAGGCCATCTCCATTGCCTTCTGAAATGTAGCACCTACATTGGTTAGCCCAAATGGATTCTTACAATAAGCATAGGTACCCCATTTAGTGGTAAATGTGGTCTTGTATTTATCAGACTCTTTAACCAGCACTTCATTGTAGCCAGAAAATCCATCAAGAAATGAAAATCTCTTTGAACCATTGACCTTGGACAAAATCTACTCCATAGAAGGGAGAGGACGGTGATCTTTAAGGAAAGCTTGGTTAAGGTCCCTAAAGTCCACACATAATCTAATTTCTCTATTCTTCTTCCTAACATGGACAAGGTTTGCTACCCATGATGAGTGTTTGATGGGAAAAATTATATTGGCCTCAATCAACTTGGATAGCTCCTTTCTCATTAAGGGTTCAATTTTAGGATTCACTAGCCTCTATTTTTGTCTTACTGGTTTTATATCATTAATTAGATCTATGGTATGTTGAAACAACCTTGGGTCAAAGCCCTTTAAGTCATCATATGTCCAAGAAAATACATCATTAAATTCTTGACATAGATGAATAAAATTTTCTTGTTCAATTTCAGAACATACCTTCCCCATGTTTAAGGACTTTCCATCAGCAATCATGACTGGAGTGTAGTCATCTTCATCAACAGCTAGGTTCATGGCCCTACCTCTTGCTTGATCATCAGAATTAAAAACACTCTCTAAGGTAATGAGACCCTTAGGCAATTTTTTAAACTGAGATTGATGATCTGACCACCATACTGATCTTGTAGTCTTGACTGATTTCTTTCTAAAAATTTTGCCTCATTCTACAAGAAGCTGACAATTTTCTCATCAGACTCAAACATCTACCAATGGGTGTTGTTATTAGGGATAGCAGGCCTTACTACCACTCTGATTTATTGCTTCTTCTTCTCCTCCTTAATATTCCCTGGCACATCATAAGATGCACCTATTGCTACAAGTCTATTAGCATGTTTTTTTTCCTTTCTAGGGATGCTTTGAAAATTGAATGCATTGAAACCCTCAAGAAAATTCCATACCCTATTTTTATAAGACTTGAGCAAGCCATTCTTGGTGGTATTCTGATTTTTCACTTGATTAACCACCAACTCACTGTCTCCATACACCTTTAAGGCTTGAATTCCTCTCTTTTGAGCAAGTAGGAGACCTTGAATCAAGGATTCATACTCAGCCACATTATTAGTGCAACTAAATTGGAGCCTAAAGGAGAAATAGTACCTTACTTGTGCAAGAGAAACCAACATCACACTAGCCCCTGACCCAATCTTATTCCTTGATTCATCAAAGTACATACTCTATATCCCACTCATATCTTCTTTAGTCTCCACAAGATTGGGAACTAGAGAATCTTTCTCCAATATACAATATGTATTGAGACTTATCTCAAGGATTTCTAACATAGGGCCAAATTGATACACATTAGCCCATTCATCCAAGAAAAAATTAGGTATCTCTGCTAGGGGAGTGGCGGGCTCATTCACTATGTCATTCTCATCCATCTCTAGAATAGGGCAATTCATGTTGATGGGGTTGGGGGTGTAAGATTCAGTATGATGGAGGGCTTGAGGCTCTACTCTAATTGAAGAATTGGCTCCATATCTCATCTTAAAAGACATATATGACCAATCAGAAGATATGAAACCACCTATTTGGGTAGTGAAGTCTCTTGATAGATAGATGGAAAAGTATGGCTTGACCTCAGGAACAGAGATGTCTTGGGTTACAGTACAACTAGGACATGCATGTAAGGCCATCTCCACATTTCTAAGGATCCCTATAGTCTTGACAATACTACCATCCAACCATAATACATCCCTAACAATGGGATCATGTTTCATTCCCAAAGCATCAGCAACACACCTAGGCATCAGTGAACTACTAGCCCCTGAATCAATCATGCAATTATGGACTAGTTTGCCCCCTATAATTAGAGAAACATAGAATGGAGGAGGTCTAACCTTTTTACTTGTTTCCATCTCCCTTGATGGTTGTACTAGGCTTGTGGCACTTTCCATGTTGAGTGGTTGATCCTTTGGTTCAATTCTTTCCAATTGTTGTTGCAACAACCTCTTTTGCATGGGTATAGTAGCAACAGCATCCCACATAGAGATATTCACATTTGTCTTCTTCATTTGCTTTACCACACTAAATGGCATAGTAGGTGTTTTGGTAGAAGCTTTGGGAGCTGCAATTGTATGAGGTTGAGATGGAATAACCTGAGGATCACTTGTATCCTTTCTACCCTGATTTTGCCTTTGCTGCTGAAAGGTACTTGATTGATTATTTGTTGCTTTCTCATGAGATATCACATTTGAAGTTGAGGCTCGATTGGGAGGAGGAGGGACAACATCTTCCATAGCTCTTCTTTTGCTTTGAGTTTTATGAGAAATGGAATCCTAGTTTACATTACAATTCTCCTCCATCTGATGATTCATAAAAGAGCAATCACCCTGTCTTTGCATATCTGAGGCATCTTTAAATTGGTCCTCCTTGTATGATTGTTTTACTGCAGGTTCTTGGACTATCAAAGTCATAAAAGATTTAGCCTTTTAACAACTACAATAGGCATAGGAGTAGTTATAGGAGGGACAAAAATCTTGATCTTGAGCCATATTTTTTTGAGGGACTATGGCCTTACTTTGTTTTACATTTGAGGTTGAAGCATGGCCATCCTGCCTACTCTGATCAAAAGAATTGTTCCAATGATTAGGATTTGGAGGCCTACCACTATTTGGAGTTTGATATTGCAATTGATGAGGCTTACTACCTTGAGCTTGTTGTCTTTCTAAAGTCACCACCTTGTTGCTTACTTTCTGCATCATAGAGAAATTATCCTCTAGCCTCTTTCCTTGATCTTCTAACTTCTTCCCTTGATCTTGCAATCTTCTATCAAGGTTCTTCTCTCCTTTTTCCATGTTCTAAATTAGATATTGCATCATCTCCTTAATTTATAATCTATTCCATTTGAATATGTGGAAGCTTGAGGGACTAGAGTAAGGGATTGTGATGTAGAAGTTGTGGGAAGGGGAGCCATTACTGGTTGATGATTTGGAACATCAAGAAAGAAAGGCATAGGATGCCTTGGAGCTAGCTTACCTCCTTGTATTAGGATGTTCTCTAATTTTATTACTACGTCATAAGCATTAGGCAAGGTATCTCCTCCCATAGTTTGGATTGTAGTGGCAATATCACTATTAAAACCTCTAAGGTAATGCAAGAAGGCATTACCAAGGGTAGGCTTCACTAAAGTAGGTATTCTATGCCATGTCTTTTGAAATCTATAGTTAAAATCAGTCATACATTCATGGGGGGCTCTTTTTATAGTAGTCAACTGCTCTAAAAGTGACAAATAGTCACTTTTATCCTCAAAATGTTTGCACAATCTTGCTCCTAATCCATCCCAATCTATTATAGAACCATGAGCTAAACCTCTATACCAATGTAGTGCTTTTCCTTTCAAGGATGAGGCTAGGAGCCTAAGTGCAACATCATCCTTTGTAATACCATGGATATTGCAGACATTTGCAACCTCTTGAATGTGTTCTGAGGGGGAGATAGAAGTTTCACCAGTAAACTCTGGTATACTTTTGAGGGCAGCTACTCGTATGTCATGTCTTTGAGCTAATAAGAGAGGGCTCCCACCATTGAAGGTGGAAAAAGTATGAGCTCTAGGAAATTCCATATAGACAAGTGATCTATTGATATGTATTGATGGCAGTCTAGGATGAGATCTAACAGCAAAAGGAGTAGAGATAGATCTTGTAGGGTTATTTATTACTATTGCACTCCTAACTAGTGATAAAGATATTCTAGTCCTCCTTCTTCTAGTGTTTGAAAATAAAAGCTCTCGATACTGAAACTTACCTCTAGAAGATGCCCTTGTTTCAGCTCTGGGCATAAATCACTACAACTTTGGTCTGGAACTAGATATGTATTTGAAGCTCAAAGTCACCAAGTACTTTGAAGAATGAGCCTCTTAAAGGCTTAAACACCAAAGCCAGTACTATCTCCTTGGTAACAATCTTCAAATCTTCCCTTTTGACACCAGTAGACTCGAAGCTTTCTGAGATGTAGTCCCATCGGGCATGCCAAAAACTATTGTCACTTAGGATTGCACCCTTGTCCAAAGCCTAAGCATGAGGAAAACCTAGTGAAACATGGAAACAACCTCCAAGTTGTGGGACTTGAACTATGAGGTTGAGTCTACAAAGAAAGCTAGCTTCCTCTTACTATCATGATGCACCTAACTACTCTTGGAGAGGAAAAGGGAGAAGGAGAGCATGAAATAAAATCTACCTAATCTAATCTAAAGAGGTGATGCACCAAAATAGAGTGTTCAGACCAATCTCTGCCCATATATGCACTTTTGAACCAGAATGAAACTAAGCATATACACATTTAGATTTTGATTTAATCTAATAATCACATGCAGATCAAAAGACCAAGATGAATGGCACAAGGAAAGAGAGATTTGCTTATATTATCATTCATAGGCCAAGGAGATATAGTCATGCAGATCATAGATCTCTACAAAACACCAGTAAGAGGCAAAGAGTTCTTGCACTTGCATACCAATGGCTGAAAGAGATAAGGCAGAAAATCATGTAGTTCAGAGGCACAGGGGAATTTACACTGAGAATCTGTAGAGCAATAATAGAGGAAATAGAGAAAGGTCGACTCTTACAAAATTTACAAAATTTTCCTTTATAGTGTAGACACCTGAAAACCTTTAGAAAATAAAGTATTTTTATTTTCTGAAAAATTTCTGATGACATCATCATTTATTAATTAATTAATTATTTAATTTATTTATTTATTTTTATGCCATTAAATCCCTTTATCTTAATTAAAAACATTTAATTAAGGAATCCCTCCCAAAAATGTTTAAATCTTATTTAAACATTATTTCCTTATTTATTAATTATTTAATTAATTAATTGACCAAAAAATCCAAAATAAATAAAAAATTTATTTTTTGCCCAAAACTTGGCCAATTTCCTTAAGACCACTAACCTCTTCCAAAATCTTCTAATCCTTCTTTAATTTTGATTAAAGGCTAATCCCATCATTTCCTACCCCTAATCCCAACTCAAAATATTTAATTAAGATTAAATATTAATCCTCATGTTTATTAAAAAAGTTTTAATAAATATCTCCTCAACCCAAACCATTGAAATAAATAAAACTTTATTTATTTCCTAAAAATCTAATTTATCCTCATCCTAAGAAGTTCTAGACTCTTCTAGAAAGTCTTCATCCTCATCCTAGGAAATTCTAGACTATTCTAGAAAGTCTTTATCCTCATCCAAAGTCTAGACTCTTCTAGAAGATGTCTTTAAACCTAATCCTAATCCCCTCCTAACCTTGTCACATTCTCTAAATATGGGTTAAGACTTACTAACCCAAGCCAAAGTTAACAAATATCTCCTCCTTCACCCACCCTCATTAAATGCCATCCACTTGCGTATCCCTAAGCTAATCCTAAACCATCCTAATCCATCTTCTAATCATTTGCACAATCCTAAGAAAGCTTAAAGCCTTCCTAATCAAGCCCAAGTCGAAATTCCTCTCATCTTCTTCAAAATATCTCAACCATAAAACTTTATGAAGCCCACTAGGCCATAAATGACTCTTCCAAGCCCTTTTATTGCTCTTACAAGCCATTATGAGGGTCTTTATGAAGATTTTATCCCTTGAGCCTCCTTTGTTGACTCATCCTTCCCCTTTCCTCCATCCTCTCACCCTATGACATGTGTCACTCCCTGATTGGCTGTAAGGAAGCACAATCCATGTGCTCTCTTCTCATGCAATCTGAGCCCTCCATGAGCTTTTTCCCATCCTTGCATCTTAGCCCTCAATCCCTCAAGCCTCTTGCCTATAAATTAGATCCTTCCCCTTTTCAAAACAACACAATCCATGAACTAAATTCATAATGCCATTTTAAGAAGCCATTTTACATCAAAACCATACACTCACACCCAAATTCCAACTCCATTTGAAGCCATTTTTGAAGCATAAGCTTGAGCATACATCCTATCTATTTAGACAAAGCCACTCAACAAGAGAGCTTCTCATTGAGAGAGTCCATTAATGGCTCATATTCTCAATTGAGAGCTCATCTTAGTCTATCTTGAAGTTTATGAATTTTGTTTAGTTTGTAGAAGCTTTATTTAAATGTGGTTTCTATTAGCATACTAACATTGCTCATATACACTTTGGCATACTCGGTGGGACTCTGCATGGGTCATCTTCATTAGCTTTTTTAGTCAAGTTTTGTATGTCATTTGCTAATTTTGGCTAATTTTGTTTGTTTTTGTGATTGGTAGGATTGTATAAATTGGTTTTGTAGGTCCACATGAGCATGAAAAAGACAAAGGAACTCATAATCTATCTCATAGTGTTTGCAGATTTTTCAAGCTTATAGGTGGACAAAGCACTTGGAATTCTTCTTCCTCTTCTTGTCTATATTCTTCTTATTCCATCTAGTTCTTCTTCTTCTTCTTGTGGGAGATCTTGGCCATTTTTTTTAAGGAAGAAAATAATACACACTTCTTTTTAAGTGCTTAAAATGAACCCCCGAATCATACTTAAATCCATTAAAAAATTAAAAAATTGCAAAAAAGAAAAAATCTTTTAACAAATGAAACTAAACCAATCCAATCATTTGCATCCTTGCAACATCAAGGTTTTAGACGCATTCATGCAAAGTTAGGAACACTTCATTTTTGGAAATTTAAAAAGAACTTCAAGTTTCCATTTCAAAAGGTTCAAAATCAACACTAAGTGCACACTAAAATCTAAATCAAACTCAAAGCATCAATCAAGGATAAAATGAACCTCATTTGCAAATATTTTAAAGTTCTTTTAAAAATCTCATGAAAACTAAGAGTCCTAAATGGTTGCCAAAAATTGTCCTAAAAGCTTTGTTATTTGTTCCAAACAAATGTCTTGTTGCAAAATCTTGAATGTTTCTTAGGTTTTTCATGCATCAAAACAATCTAGGAATATCATTTTTGGGCTTAAAATATGCAAACTAGAACACAAAATCTTGAATGAAAACCAAAGTCCAAAGAGTCATTTTCACTTTTGAGTCCAAAACAATCTTGAATGATCTAAGGTTAAAACAAAGCACTTCAAAGTTCTTAAAACAACACACAAAATCTCAATCTTGAATGCCATAGATCAAATAATCATCTTTTGGGGCATAAAAAGAATCCACATTTTTGAAATCTTCTAAGTTATAAAAACTAATAAAGATGCTTTGAGTAAGTTTGTAGTTGGACTCACCCTCTTTAATCACCCATCAATTTAACCATTGGTTGCAATCTCAGCACCATCTATGGGGATGGGTCTACCTAAGAGAGTGTTAAGTGCTCCACAAAGATCAAACTCCACTCACTTGGGTCTTTAGTGGTTTTTCTAAGTTAGAAAATTCCTTGAATGTACATTAATCTCACTCACACTTCATTTGGGCATAAAAATTGGACAAATCTTGACGTGGAGGTCCTCTGGGCGTGCGCTTGGAAATCGAGTTTCACACATCTTTGTTTTGGGCTTAAAACAAACTCACACTCAATCTTGAATGCCTAACAATCAATGAACATTACATGGTTTTGACACATTTTCAATGACGCTCGCATTTCTTATGTTGACGATCTCTTAACTTCCATTATGCTAACGATGCCATCAAATTGGAATGAACATTGTATGCCATAATCACAAGTGTCTTCAATCATAGCTTACAAAATCTAAATCATCAATTAGAATGAACGTGTGTCTTTTAAAGCCCAAGATCATGTATGTGGTCTTGTTTTACACTTTTGAGGAGGCCTCCTTGGGGATTTCATCACCCCTTGGGACGACCTCAACTCCAGCATTTCGGCAGAGTATAAAAATTGGGAGGTGAATCCAAAGACACCTCTCTTGGAATCAAGATTTTGTTACTCAGGCTAAGCCTCAAGGAACTTTATACCCTTGAGAAGTGAAAGAGGAGAAGTGGGTTACCACTCCTCTCAGCTGTGTGACATTTTTTTGGTTTCATCTACAGATTTGGGCCTCACGTACCTTGCATATATCGAGGACTCCCTAGCTATAACAAATTTCATCCTTGTAAAAAGCTTCCTAGGATGTTGGTGTGTTTGACGTGCTTGCTCCAAAATTTTGTTTGCTTGTTTGTTCATAGCTTTTGAATGAATGTTTGCCAACTTTGGTCAAAATCCCAAAAAAGAAAAAATCTCCCAGCTCAAGGCATACTTAGTGTAGTCATTGCCTCATTAGAAAATCATCCCCCCTAGCTAGCTAGCAACCCAATCCAAAATCACACCCAAGCCTTTAGAGAGTTGTTGTCATTCTACTAGAATTTGCTATCCAATCAATCCAACCAATCCACCAGCCTCATCGAGGTTATCCCTTTGACAGAGCTTTGTCTAGGGTAATCTAGCTTTGTCATTTGTTATCCCTCATCACCTTGAGCTAAATGTTGGGATCCACAAGTGGTCAATCTCGTTTCATGCCCATAGGATCATTAGTCTATCCTTAAGTTGACACAATCTCCACCAATCCTGCACATAGGAAAGCAAAACTCTCACCTTTTGACAACATACCCTTGAAAGTCTTCCATCCACACGAAAGCCAAAAATCTCCAGCCAATCCTCCTTAGGTCTATCATACAGCTTTGACTCTCCCTAAGAAATCTTTCATCAGCCAATCCAAAATCTGAGCTTAATCCAAATCCGACCATGAGCTTTCGTGTTCATCCATATGCAAGACCCCATCCCCATCAAACTCATCATCAAAGCATGAAGTACCAATCCTATCATGATGTGTTCGGTCATATTGTCCTTGCTCCTGCCACCTCCTATTCCAATGATGATGAAAATCTTGTTGACTATGAAGGGTATCTTGAGAGCCTTAGAAACATTCCACCAACCATCCCCCAAAATCCAAGAGTTATTCCAAACTATCTAGTCATGCCATCTGATATCCTAGCTTCTCCTCCATCACCCAATCAACCAAGCTTCCAATCTTCCACCCCCATCACACTAGCTATTCCTTTCAATCCACCTCCACCTCTGACACACGAGTCTCCAAGGAATCTCCTAGAGGAAATACAAGAAAATTTGCCTCTAGCAGTCGATAAGCCATGTCATCTAATCCAACCATGTGAAGTAGTCAGTAATGAAGCTTCCCCATCTATAATATCACCTCCATCTCCCATAGCTATCATCCCCATACCATCCATCAAATTGCTTAAAATCCTTCCACTTCTTGCAAGCATCAAAATCCCACCATCTATCAAAACCCTCCAAATCCTATCCACATCACCTCCAAGCATTTCCCAAATCTCCCATAATGACCCTTATGCATCCATCTTCTACTCACCCATCTCCACTACTGAATCTCCCATCTATCCATCCGCTGCCCTTGAAGAGTCCATCTCTTCACCTCCTATCACACCATCCACTCCAAACTAATCCTATCAAGATCCTTCCCAAAAGCATGTTGACATCCCCCAAATCATAAACGAAGATATCATCGTACCATGTCTTCCATCCATAGTGCAGTCACTATCCCCTCCATCTCCGAAACCTCAAGCCATACCTCCTCTACTGTAGGATATCTTTTCATCCCATCAGCTAAATCAAGATCCTATCCTACCATCTCCCCCACTCCATGCTTCCATCTTACTACCTATCCAAGCTATTTCACCATCTATAATATACCCTCTTGGTTCACTTACATTCATCCATAGTGGCCTCCTCTTAGCAGAAGAATTAAGAATAGTATCTCCCTATTGTAGTACATCTGATAAAGCACTTCCACCATTTTCTGCAAGAAAAAAGTATCCTTAGCTAGTTCAAATGCTCAATCGATGGCATTATCAAGGTCAAGGTTTAGGACCACAAGATCAAGGAATCAGAAAGCCTATTATTGCACAAAAAAATCTAGGATTTCATGGTCTTGGATATGTATCCAAAGGCTCACCATCTAAAGGTGTTGGTACACCACACCCCCAAACCAAGCCTATCTCCAAATCCCCCATGCCAGCCTCCCATCACTCCTTCAAGAAATCTTATGTCATCCCTCCTCCACCATCTCTGCAACCTAAAACAACCTACCATATCCCCCCTTCATCCACTAAATCTATTTTGGGTCCCTATGTCCCAAAATCTACCATCCTCCATCCTCCTATCAGCCATCATTCAAATCGTATTCCCTCCATTCCTATGCAAGATCAGCAAAGACACATATCGAGGCACATCATCCATCATCATCCTCCCACTATAAGCTCCTACATATCCTCTCCATCTCACAAAGCTTCTCATAACCATCTTCCCAAAGCTTACCACAAAAATGTGAACGCCAACTTCAAAATGCATAAAGCTAAAAATCCACATCCTAGGCAATCATATGTCTATTCTAAAAAACATACTCCAAAAAGGAAAAATCCAATCAAAGAATGCAAAACAATGCAAAAGCCTATGAAAAGAAAATCCAGAAACATGTGGATCCCAAAGAAAAAAGTTGAAACCCAATGCATAATGGCATCCACCATCGCTAATCCCCCATCCAGTGACTCATGTCCCCCATCTCCTAACTCCATCTTGGGTGCCTATATCCCCAAGCGCACTTCCACAAATCCTCCATCAAGCCCCCATCTACCATCTATTCCCCATCTGCTCTTTTCACACCCATCCCAACACGTGCCAATGTTGATCCTACAAGCATCTCCATCTCATGCTCCTTTCTAGCCTTTTCATCCCTCCATCTCCTACCATCAATCCCATCTAATCCGATCTATTGCATAAATCACACATTCGGTGTACCAACAGCTAGCAACAAAATTAAACATTCCAACAGCCAATGAAAAATCCCAAAAAAGTCAAAAATAGTTGAAGAAAGCCAAAATCATTCTAGCTAAGTCCAAAGTCAAAAAGTCAAAAAAAAAAAAGAAAAAGAAAAATAAAGCATCCACTGGTGAAAACTTGGCAATTCAAGCACCTTGGACAAGTACCATGATGAAAACTTGGCAAACAAGCGTCATGCGTAATCCCGCCATCCCTAGCTTAGCCTATCAACCTCATGCTTTTGATCATCTCTTGACATCCAACTCCATCTTCCAATCTATCCACCTATCCTCCACCCTCCATCTTCCATCTCACACCATCCACTTATCTCCTACAGCTTCAGCCAACCATCCCAGCTATCATCCATCTCCCTAGCCCCTTCAGCTTTTTCCATCCTAGCTCCAATCCTATCACATCCATCATAAGACCTCCTTCTACATGTTATCTTCTGATTGGGGGCACTATATTCCTTGGAGATCTTGTCTTGTCCATCCTCCCTTGTCATTGGTATCTAGCTCTAGGCTATCCTCATGCAAATCCAATGTCATCTCTTTATATCCATCATAATCCTATCTATCCACCATCCTATCCAGCCATCTTATCCTACTCCTCTAGCTATCCTTGGTCACAAAATCTCTCATCATCATTGGATGCATCCTGCTAAATCCATATCTTTCGCTATCACCCCACCCTTAGCTTTCGCATCTTGCACAACATCAAACCATCCCGCTATCCTATCATCCTGAGCTTTTGCCTGCTTGTAACTATCTGGGTCAGCTTCAACTTGTAAATATCTTAGTTTTTTAGCTTGTACATCCTCTTTAGCTTAGTACCATTGTATCTATCCAGCTTTTGTGTCAGTTCCTCCTTGATCATCATCTTGCACACATTGCACATCTTGGTTAGCTATTCCAATGCATCCTTTAGCTAGATCTCTTGTCACCAAAGTGTTATCCTTCTTAGTTCAGCTTGCCAAATGTATCACTCATCCAAATCCACCAACTTAGGTGCTCTTCAATAGATCCTTGTAGGATATAGCTTTCCTCATGTCTGATGTTGGTCTGTTAGTACCTCGTCCTACCCATCTCATTGGCAAACGGTTCTCTTTTGGATTTTTGCTTTCTTTTGATTTGGAATCTTCCCTTTTGGGTCTTGAAGTATCTTTTCCAAGCAATCTTTTTGTTCCCTCCTCAAAGTTGCCATGATCTTCCATATCATGGTATGCTACGAATGGGGCAATCTAAGCGTAAGGTCTTGATCAAGTCTTTTGTTTTTTTTTCTTTTCTGCTTGTGGGTTACCCAGTGTCGGTTCCACTCTGATTCTTTCAAGATTCATGTGTGATGCTGGGGCAATCCTTGTGTGTTTGTTTCGAGTCAGTCTATCAGTCCTCTGGATGGTTAGTGAAAAGGCCTTGATGTTCTTGGTAACCTTGGCAATTAACCAACAGTCCTATAGCAAATCTAGTGCTCAACTACATGGTGGTACTTTTCTTTGAAGTATCCCCCCGCTCAAAAATCTTCAATGGTTTTCCTTCATCTCCATTATCCCCCATCCATATCTAGCATCTGTCTCTCCTACCCCAGCTTATGCATCAGTATCTCTTTGAATCACTCCTCACCTTTAGCTTTAGGGATCCATAATCCTAGTCTTAGGGATCCACCAATCCAAATCAATCCACCAAGCCTCATCTTTTGAGATCCACAATCCTAGTCCTAGGGATCTTTGAAACCCATCTTCTGCCAATCTGACTCTTTGAAATCTTGTTGCATCAGCTTTATAATCCCCTCATCCATCTCCCTATCCTAGATTCCTTTTTATAGCGCTCTACTCCTTCATCCTCCACCTTCCCTAAATTCTTAAGCTTGCTTCCTCTCGTGCATCTAATTCTCCTTTATCATTCTCCCATACTGAGAGTTTGAGCTAATTCAACCCCTTCTCTTTGCCAATCTGAGTTTCCTTGCTCATCCGAGATTCTTGTACTTTTCAAGAAGCCATCGAGCCTCGCTTTCTCTCCTCGTCGCCTTCTTGAGGGGGCATCTCACAGTCCATTCTCTCCTCTTCTGCTCTAGCCTTGGGCATCTTATTTTCTTATCTTTGATTCCATGCCACTTGTGGCATCACATCAAAGAGGGGCAAAATGTAGACACCTAAAAACCTTTAGAAAATAAAGTATTTTTATTTTCTAAAAAATTTCTAATGACATCATCATTTATTAATTAATTAATTATTTAATTAATTTATTTATTTTTATGCCATTAAATCCCTTTATCTTAATTAAAAAAATTTAATTAAGGAATCCCTCCCAAAAATGTTTAAATCTTATTTAAACATTGTTTCCTTATTTATTAATTATTTAATTAATAAATTGACCAAAAAACCCAAAATAAATAAAAAATTTATTTTTTGCCCAAAACTTGGCCAATTTCCTTAAGACCACTAACCTCTTCCAAAATCTTCTAATCCTTCTTTAATTTTGATTAAAGGCTAATCCCATCATTTCCTACCCCTAATCCCAACTCAAAATATTTAATTAAGATTAAATATTAATCCTCATGTTTATTAAAAAAGTTTTAATAAATATCTCCTCAACCCAAACCCTTGAAATAAATAAAACTTTATTTATTTCCTAAAAATCTAATTTATCCTCATCCTAAGAAGTTCTAGACTCTTCTAGAAAGTCTTCATCCTCATCCTAGGAAATTCTAGACTATTCTAGAAAGTCTTTATCCTCATCCAAAGTCTAGACTCTTCTAGAAGATGTCTTTAAACCTAATCCTAATCCCCTCCTAACCTTGTCACATTCTCTAAACATGGGTTAAGACTTACTAACCCAAGCCAAAGTTAACAAATATCTCCTCCTTCACCCACCCTCATTAAATGCCATCCACTTGCGTATCCCTAAGCTAATCCTAAACCATCCTAATCCATCCTCTAATCATTTGCACAATCCTAAGAAAGCTTAAAGCCTTCCTAATCAAGCCCAAGTCGAAATTTCTCTCATCTCTTTCAAAATATCTCAACCATAAAACTTTATGAAGCCCACTAGGCCATAAATGACTCTTCCAAGCCCTTTTATTGCTCTTACAAGCCATTATGAGGGTCTTTATAAAGATTTTATCCCTTAAGCCTCCTTTGTTGACTCATCCTTCCCCTTTCCTCCATCCTCTCACCTTATGACATGTGTCACTCCCTGATTGGCTATAAGGAAGCACAATCCATGTTCTCTCCTCTCATGCAATCTGAGCCCTCCATGAGCTTTTTCCCATCCTTGCATCTTAGCCCTCAATCCCTCAAGCCTCTTGCCTATAAATTGGATCCTTCCCCTTTAAAAAACAACACAATCCATGAAGTAAAGTCATAATTCCATTTTAAGAAGCCATTTTACATCAAAACCATACACTCACACCCAAATTCCAACTCCATTTGAAGCCCTTTTTGAAGCATAAGCTTGAGCATATATCCTATCTATTTAGAAAAAGCCACTCAACAAGAGAGCTTCTCATTGAGAGAGTCCATTAATGGCTCATATTCTCAATTGAGAGCTCATCTTAGTCTATCTTGAAGTTTATGAATTTTGTTTAGTTTGTACAAGCTTTATTTAAATTTGGTTTTTCTATTAGCATACTAACATTGCTCATATACATATAGTACAGGCATAACTGAGATATCCTCTAACTGTAGTTACTTTGCAACTACCTACCATTAAGTCCTACAAAGAACAATCATGGAGAAAATCTAATCTAGGTATAGATCCAGATGCAATGATATCTGATCTTGGTTGGAATAGGGCCCAAAGAAGACAGAAACGGTGCCATAACTGTGCTTTGACCAGGCAGATAGATAGATCAATGTGGTAGAGTTCTTCCTTGTCTCGTATTCATTCTTGGTTGGTTGGGATTGATTATAAAGATTAAATCGCATAAAAAATCTTGACTCTCTTCATTCTTGAGCACTTGAATCAATAGGGTCAGCAAGTCAACTAAACTCTGCATCCAAAATGGGCTAGGTGGGCCAATAACATCATTTTATCTTGCCACCTTGCAAGAGTCCAATGTGGTTGACCATTTCTTTTCATTACTAACTATGTCAAACCTGCAAACCCTGACCGCGACAGTTACATTAACTGCCAGATGCTAACTGTTAGTGCCTCCACTAGACCCACTAGGACACATGTCACCGAGGTGCTATGTCACTATGCATATCCTCTGAGCTCTTTCCCATAGTGAAATAGTACCCACCATAGATTTTAATTAATCTAACGATCATGAAGACTCACCATAATACTATGCTATCTCCTTAAAACCTATGAGCCCATGAAACACTTGGCAACCGCCTGGCATAACCTGGCATCCTCACTTGGCGAGACCTGGCCCCACTGATCCATGTGGCACAATGGCACTATGTCGCTATGGTTAACATCCTCACAGCTTCCCATAGTGAGATAGCACCTATCATCAATTTTCTTGAGATCTATGGTGATTAACAAATTTGTACAATTGCACACTAAGTTGGCTGAATGGACCAATCAAATATTGCCACCGTACTATGACCCACCTAACAACTACCACCGAGGATGAGCTATAACCCCACTTTGGTGAAGGGTGGGCCCATTATGTCATTTGTGCCACATGTCACCGAGGTGCTAGGTCACTATGGTTAACATCTTGGTAGCTTTCCATAGCGAGATAGTGCTTACCATTGATTTTCTGAGATCTGACTATGAGCAAGATGGATCTGACTTCTCTGTATACCAACCAATAGAAACTGGCCACGTGCCAACCTGTCTGAAAAGTCCTTGAAGGGCCCACATTCTACACAGTCATACCTCAGCCAACGACAAAATTGACCACTGCCAACATGTGCCAAAATTTATCACTGATATCTGACGGGGTGTACTTGGGACCCACCTGAAAACTGATGTCATTGCAGTAACACTTTCTATCTGGGTGCTATGTTGCTAATGGCAAGGAACACAGATTTTTTGATAGCGCCATAGCACCCACCATTGATTGATCAAAACCCAGTGCCAGAGAAACAATCAAGGAAAAGGAGGACCCATCGAACATGCGGCCAAAAGGTGCTATGTTGCTAATGCAAAACAACGTGCAACTTTCTATAGCGATATAGCACCAACTGTTGATTTATCTTGATCCAACGATGGAGACTTGCAGACCCGTAGAAACATTAAAATGCACAAGGAAGAAATATCATAAAGTTATCATAAATTATTTCATGTCCCTTTTGAATATATGTCCCTTTTGAATATTGTGATATTTAAACCTATGAACATTGTTTCATTGAATTCAAATGTGGTGGTTTTGGCGGGAAGGCAAAAATCACCAATAGAGCCCAATTCACATCAAACTTGATCACTAAAGTTATGAAAGAATTCACTATAAGGAACCATAAATCCAATCCCTATCACCCTCAAGAAAATGGGAAAGTAGAGGTCACCAATGGAGAAATTAAAACCATTCTGACTAAGATAGTGCACACACACAAGAAGGATTGGGCCAATAGATTAACTAAAGCTATTTGAGCATACAGGACCACATGAAAGACAATAAATGGATTCACTTCATTTGAGCTTGTCTATGGTAAAGCAACCATGTTTCCTATTAAATTTGAGCATAAAAAATTGCACACTTCTTTGGAGTTGAAAATTAGTCTTCCTATAGCACAAGAAGAGAGACTTCTCCACTTGAAGTCACTGGATGAAATAAGAAAGATAGCTTTGGTAAGAACATAACTTATTCAACAATAGTGAAATAAATGACATGATGTAAATATCCATAATAAAAAATTCAAATTAGGAGATTAGGCTCTCTTATATGAGTCTCACTTCAAAGAGAATCCAGGGAAGTTGCAGATTTGATGGTTAGGGCCATATGCAATTCAATATGTATTCAACAATGGAGCAATGCAACTGACAACCACTGATCCTATCTAGTTCAAGTTACTTGTAAATGGCCATAGTCTACACCTCTATCATAAACCACAAACCAAAAATGAGTTCCTAGAGTAGTTCTAACCAACCAGTTTACTAGTTCCTACAACATAGTTCCTGCAATAGAAGGTGATAACCTTCTTCCTGCAACCATTCTATGAAAAACTTTCATGAAACCCTCATAATAAAACCTCAATTAATATGAGGTCCATTCTTTCATTCACTTTACTCTTTCTTCATATCAAGCCATTGTTGGCATTATGATTATTTTTGTTATTAGTGACAACACTTACTCAATTTTGAATGCTTACCAAGCATTAGGTGGTTACCTTGTAAAGCTTAGCAGTTTAGTAGTTTACACCAAGTAGACAGTGGCTATTGAGAAAATACAAACAATGTGAAGTCTAGCAATGTCTATCGAGCTTCTCAGTATCTACCATGCTTTACAGTGTCTACCAAGTAGATAGTTTGTGTCAAGAAGATTTAGTGCAAACCGAGCATTGAAAGATTCAACGTTTACTGAGTGAAGCAAGGTAAACTTAGTATATAGTATCTACCGAGTGACACTACATCTGCTGAGTAACCAGTGGTTACTGAGTTTAGAACTACATCGAGTGATTAGTATGGACTGAGCCTTCACTTCTATCAAGTGCATGACAATACTGAGTAATGCAGTGGACACCGAGTATCAGAAGGTCATTGAGTCAGTTTAGTGAACCTTAGTTATTTACTATTGGGCTGACTCTGTAATGTATTTGTTTACTTGTATTTTGGCTAAACTTGTAATTTTGTAAGTTTGAAAGGTATATATGTAAGATGTATTGTAAGATATCAAGTATGTATGTATGAATGAATGTATGATGAATGGAATGAGAAGGAATTGTGAAGTATTATGAAGTATATGTGAAAGATCATCAACAACAGTTCAAGGTACACAACAAGGTCAATTTAGAGACTAAAAATTTATATCCATCACATGAGGTGATCAGTGTATAAAGGATTGTATCAACAATCAGTTGCAAGAAGATCCACTACTTCATCCTAATAGGTGAATCAAATTTTCAAATCCTCTAACAAGGTAGACTTAACAGTCTTTGTACAAATCTCCTAACAGAGTGCATACTTCATTGTATGTTTGCAAATCCTCTAACAAGGTGGACCTAGCAGTTCTTTGTGCTCCTAATAGGGCAAATCACTAGAAGTGGTCAATGTAAGCCTTAACAGGCCAACTTTATACTGTAGTATTGAAGTTTTTTGGTTATCATCCCCACCTTAGTTTTACTTTCTATTTGGAAGGTTTCTGGGTCACAAAATATTGTGTTCACTTGTGTAATGATTGTTTTATGTTTCAGAATTTATGCATGTAGTAGCATAGATGGATGTGTGGTAAATTAATAAAAAGGTTTAAGGTTACTAATTCACCCCTCCCCTCTCAGTAACTTGTCATATCCTAAATATTTCAAACAATTGGTATCAGAGCTTTGTGGTTCTCAAGATAAAATTTTAGCAACTTGAGCAAAGATCTAAGGAAAAATGGAGATATTCAGACTTAACAAGGCAATTGAAAATGAAAAACTAGATCTGGAAATGGCCATGACTCAACTCAAAGAGGTAAAGGAGCATCTTTCCCAATCCCTTAAAAGAAGGAAGGAACTTGCAAGACAAATGAATGACCATTAGTATGTTGAAGAAAATATTGAAGACCTTTTACCATCAAGCAGCTCAAATGAAGCTAATGAGGCAATCAAGGAACTCCTAGCAAAGAATGACTCTCTGCAAGAAGAAGTAGGAAAACTTAAAAGAGAACAAGAAATCCAATCAATTAGGCTATGTGAAGTTTTGGAACAAAGAAACAAGGAAAATAAAGACTTGGAGGCAAGAAGTAATCAATCCAATCAGCATGAAGACCTCATTGATCAAATCTTTAGAGAAAATGAAGAAATTAGGATCCTCAAAGCACAGAACGAAAGAATAAGAAGTGATCTAAATAGTGAAAGGGAAGTTAATGAAAGAATATTGCAAGAACTAAGATGTGAAAAGAAAATTGTTGAAAAATTAAAGAGTGACCTAAATACTAAAAAAAAAATCAATAAAAGAATGATGAAGTCACAAGAAGACATGAATCAACTGATTCAGCAAAATGAGCAGAATCTTCATAAGCAAAAAGATAAAGTAGGACTTGGATACAATGAAGAACAAGGTGAATCTTCCAAGAAAGGTGCAAAAAGGAATCTAAAACCCTCATGCAATCATTGTGGAAAAATTGGTCATACATCAAACAACTGCTGGAGCAATGGAAAAGAAAAATTCAATGGAAAGTGCTATAACTATAATCAGCATGGTCACAAAGCCAATGAATGCAAAAAGAAACCAAAATTTGAAGGTAATTGTCACAAATACAAAAAGCATGGTCACAAAGCATCTCAATGCAGATCCAAAACATTCAATCCAACTAAACAACTTGTAAAGGCAATATTTGGATGGGACTACAATAACTGGTGTAAATGTCATTATTCTGGAGAATATAGACACATTGGTATAAACTATGCAAGGCATCACCTAAGGAAGAAGGACACTACTATAAGGTGCTACACGTGCACTAAACTCAGTCATATAGCTAAAAATTGCATGAATATAGGTAGAATTGAAGATGAAAAGAAAGCAAGGTCTGACAACATAAGGAAACAAATGAGGCAAAAATGGATTCCTAAATCCACTGAAGATGCAAGCTCAAATCATGGAAGTGAAATCACTCAAGAAGTGGGTGACTCCATCCCCTCAAACTAAATTTTTAAGAATGTGTTGGAGCTATACTTAGCAAGGAAATTATAAGTAGTTCCAAGAAATGTGAGGAATGTAAATGATCCAATCAGTATTGTAGATACACCAGGATCACAGAAGTTATCTTTCACTGAGCTACATCAGACTCTACTAAGTAAAGTGGTTAAAGACCTTGCTGAGCGAGGTCAGGAGTAAAAGAGAATTTTGTTCATCTATCGATTAGATACTCTTGCCAAGTTAGGTTAGTGGATGACAATCTGTCATGCACTATGACAACATGGTACCTAGCATTAATGGAAAAATTTTCATCAAAATGGGTGGAATTCAACTTTAGTTTCATTGTATCCTCAGAGCTAAGAGATTTCTAGGTGCATTCAAGTGACTTCAAAGTGATTTCGAGGGAATTTGCAGTTAAAGAAGTTTGTTCAAAGATTTCCATCACTTACTGAGCAACAATGGCTTTCGCAAGCACAAGCAACAACAAGGTGAAACATGGATCAAAAATGTTGGTCAAGGGCATAGAATGGAAAGCATTGAACTTCAAGTTGGTTCCCGCAGTGGTAGAGGCACTTGACCTTAATGGCACATAACCATGAATTCCACCAAAGGTACTTTTGATCAATGATATTTGAACTCATTTCAAATGTTCAATTCAAGAAATAGGAACCCTAGAAATGGATAGCACATTAGAAGAAACATGTGTTGATGGCTCACTAAAACTCGAGCATAAACATTTAGAAACTAAAGGGTTGACCCACATATCTCATATGCCAAGAAGCTTCCAAATAAAATGGATTAGATATATTCTCAGCCATGTTCACAATGGTCAGCTATGGTTGGAACAACCTGTATTAATCACTAAGAAGATGATTCACAAGATTACTGGCCTTCCCATACTCAGCAAAGCCAAATCTACAAAAACCCTAGGTTGGGATGAACTATAGAAGAAAACCCTAGCCAAGTGGGACAACAGAGGCTTAAAGGTTAGCATAGCTACCAACATTGAACTTAGATATGGAATTCATGTGATAGCTCACAAGATCTACAATTCAACCTGATTAAACAGTGTGTCGTGTGAGGCCATAGACCTAGAATTCAAAGTTGTGAAGAAGAATTTGGAATATGACTTGTTTGACCTATTGCTAAGGCAACTGAACAAGAACATGGATAGCATCAGATCATCTAAGAATAATCCCTACAAATTTGATTCTTTGTTGACATGTTTATTCTTCTATGTGCAAAAATTCTTTCCCTCTAAAGGTTCTATCGTATGGAGAAAGAATGTTCCCATTCTATATCAAATTAATGAGTTTATAGCAAAAATGGGTGTAAATTTTGACAGTATAATGGATAACTATTTTGAAGACTTCAAGGAGAGGATGAACAACAGGCTTAGGATTCCTCCTAAACTTGTTGAGGATTATAAAGATGATGTATGTTTCATTATAGACTACAATACAGTATACATTCAGGCAATCAGGCCTCGAGTTGTATGGGTAAAACCTCTACCTTATGAGGTAAACATTGATGAAACCAAAGATATTAGTGAAGCACTAGTAAATGAGCTAGTAGATCCCAAGCAACCAATTTTTGGAACTTATGATGAGGCAAAATCCAGAATAGAATTGGAGATCAAACTTCCCCAAGAAATCAACAAAGTTAAAAGGAAGGTTGCTAAGTTGAAAACTGCTATCAAGCCTTTAATGATTATCGAGGGAAAAGGTGAGGATGAAGAAGAGGAGCAAGAACCAAAAAATGAAGAGGAAGAATTAGAGAAAGAGGTAGAGCTAGCCAAGAAGAAAGGAAGGGTTATCATCACAAAACCCCCAAAGGCCTCCACAGCTATTTTCACAAGAAGAGGTAAAGGTAAGAATAAGAATGAAATAGTATTCAGCAAGCCCCAACTAACCTTCCAAAAAAGATTGAAATAGATGGAAGAGGGAGCTAGCATCACAAATTTTAAAGCTCTAAAGTTTGAAACAAGGACTAATGCAGAAAAGATGCAGAATGAGGAACTGGTACTTAATGAGATGGGAAAATGGAAATACTTCCCAGACCAGCTTGCCCCTCAAATCTCCAAAGAGCTATTGGTAAGATTGCAACCAAGGTGGGAGTCAGCCACCCAGACAACCAAGGACATATATGAGCAATCCTTGAAGAATCTTCTACCGAATCTTACTAAGGCAGAAATAAAGGCAGCCATGAAGAACAATGAAGGTAAAATTATGATTAGATTTCACACATGTTTGATTCTAATTAAGGATATTGAGCATGTTATAAGAGATGAAAAAAACATGTGGAAGAACATCTATCATCTACAAAAGCCTAGTAATGATCCAGTTGTGATCAAGGATGATGGTGGTACCAGTAGTGATGAAGGAGATGATAGTGCTCCAAGTGGTAGTGATGATTAGGCACTAATGTCTGATGATGAAGAAAAAGGGGAAGAAGCTGAAGAGGAAGACAAGGAGGAAGAGGATGAAGAAGATGATCCAATGAAGATTTTAGCACAAGTCATTGCTTCCCTTCCTCACTCTCCACCTAAGACAGCCACATCATCAGGGTTGGAGATAGCTTCAATAGGATTGACCGCATCAAAAACATCATCTACTCCTGCTACCCCATAGCTCCAAGCATCCTCTATGGAAGTAACAATTACTTCATCTATCGAGCTGCAACCTTCTTCATCAGCACCCAAGCAATCAATCACTACAGCATCAACTATGTCAACCTCCTTTGATCAATGTACAGTAAGTTCTACAGTTCTTTCTACAATTTTGTCTACAACTCCAATTGTGAATATTCTAGTTTGTACATCATTTTTGGGAAGCACACCAATTTTGGATTTAGCCGATACTTCTCTCGGTTTTCCTCTAGTTGCATCTATTCAAGTTTTCTCTGCTAGTCCATCTATGTCAACTATCATTTCTGATTCTAAATCCAAGGAAGTAAGCACAAAAGTAAAATTGAAAACTCCTCTAAAACTTCTTCTTACTAGAAAAAAAATTGATGAAGATATAGATTTGGATATAGAAATTGTTATTCCTAAGATAGAGTTGGACAATGCCTCAGCTAGTGAAATGAGAATGGTTAGTCAGCTTCTAGAACAGAAGGTAAGACAGAAGCAACTCATAGAAGAAAGAGATAGAGAATACACCATAATTGAAAATGCTAAAAACATAATTACTAAAGCCATTCATGTTGACGTTGATTCATATCAACACATTTTGTTGCAATTAGAAGAGGCTATAGATAAGTTCAATGAGGACACCTCTGGGCAAGAGAAACTCATTGAAAAGGTAGAAAAGAAATTTGACAATAAAGTGCTTGAGCACATTGCTCAGCACATTGCAATAAAGCAAGTTGAATTATCTTCAATTTTGAGCAACCTTGAGCAAGCATTTACAAATGTAACATCACTTTTTTGCAAACTCTATGATGTTACCGAGTACACCAAAGAGATCTAAGAAAAATTAAATAAGTTAGATGTAGAAATGAAGGCTAGCGCTCAAAAGTTGCAACTTGACCATAGTTCAAGCTCATCACACCACATGAAGGTGAAATTTTTGTCTAAAATGCAAGCAAAGTTACTTAGAGAAGAAGCCAGAATAAGGTCTACACTGATTGATATCCAGAATATGATTCTTCTAGTCATGGATCAAATGTAGAGACACATTGCCTATTCAAAAGCATTGATTCATGACAACAATTTTTCAATAGCAGATCATATGATTGAACTTTCTGTAGAAGTTCAAGTGGCTCTCTCCACCTACAAAATTTTGCAAGATAATTAGGATAAGACATTGTCTCTTATTCTAAAGGTACACTTCAAATTTCTCTCACATTTTAGTGTCTTAATTAAAACTAATTGTATATATTCTTTGGCATTATTGTCAAAAAGAGGGAGATAAGACTGTTGATAGGGGGAGATAAGATTGAGTATGAGTTGTATAGGAAAAGGAAGCAAAATAAGTAAGAAAGGTATTGTGCAGATAAAAGCTATGCATGCCATATGTATGGGGGTGATATGTGAGATATGTAAGATATGTATATAGTAGAATAAATTAGAATGTTAGTTTTGGTTCATAAGTGTTTTTGTCACTAATGCCAAAGGGGGAGATTGTTGGCATTATAATTATTTTTGTCGTTAAGGACAACACTTACTCAATTTTGAATGTTTACCGAGCATCCAATGGTTACCTTGTAAAGCTTAGCAATTCAACAGTTTACACTGAGTAGATAGTGGCTACCAAGCAAATACATACAATGTGAAGTCCAGTAGTGTCTATCGAGCTTCTCAATATCTACCATGCTTCATAGTGTCTACCAAGCAGATAGTTTGTGTCATGAAGATTCAGTGCAAACTGAGATTGAAAGATTCAGTTTTTACTAAGTGAAGCAAGGTAAACTCAGTATACAGTATCTACCAAATGACACTACATCTACCAACTCATCTGTGGTTACCTAGTTCAGAACTACATTGAGTGATTAGTATGGACCGAGCCTTCACTTCTATCAAGTGCATGACAATGCCGAGTAATGTAGTGGATACCGAGTATCAGAAGGTCACCGAGTCAGTTTAGTGAACCTGAGTTATTTACTATTGGGCTGACTCTTTAATGCATTTTTTTACTTGTATTTTGGCCAACCTTGTAATTTTGTATGTTTGAAAAGGTATATATGTAAGATGTATTGTAAGATATCAAGTATGTATGAATGAATGAATGTATGATGCATGGAATGAGAAGGAATTGCAAAGTAATATGAAGCATATGTGAAAGATCATCAACATAGCAAGGTCAATTCAAAGACTAAAAATTTATATCCATCACATGAGGTGATTAGTGCATAAAGGATCATATCAACAATTAGTTGCAAGAAGATCCACTGCTTCATCCTAACAGGTGAATCAGATTTTCAAATCCTCTAACAAGGTAGAGTTAACAATATTTGTACAAATCTCCTAACAAAGTGCATACTTCATTGTATGTTTGTAAATCCTCTTACAAGGTGGACCTAGTAGTCCTTTGTGCTCCTAATAGGGCAGATCACTAGAAGTGGTCAATGTAAGCCTTAACAGGCCAACTTTATACTATAGTATTGAAGTTTTGTGGGTATCATCCCAACCCCAATTTTACTTTCTATTTGGAAGGTTTCTAGGTCACCAAATATTGTGTTCACTTGTGTAATGATTGTTTTATGTTTCAAAATTTATGCATTCAGTAGTATAGATGGATGTGTGGTAAATTAATAAAAAGTTTTAAGGTTACTGATTCACTCCTCCCCTCTTAGTAACCTATCATATCCTAAATATTTCCAACATCCATATCATTTCTCTATCTACCATCCACTCACACTCCACATCACCTACAAATTCTATTTTTACTATTTTCAATAAACTATACCATCAGCACCTTTTCTGCAATCATCAGACTTCGTCACCTCATCAATCTACATGTGAACATACACTCTCAAATTTTCAAGTATAAGAATTTATTTACTCTTTATTCATTTTAGTATATAGGTTTTGATATTTATATCTGATACTGCATTATAAGTCTTAAGCTATTTTCTCATTCCTATACCAAAATTTTTAAAGTGTGGACACTTGTCAAATCTTAGTGGGGGGCTAAGAAAGTGTATTAATTTCCATATGTCATCTCCATATTATCCTAAGTCATGTCCACATTATAGGCTATATTTTGGTGGTAGTTTGATATTTCTCATTAATTTTTAAAATCTTTATGTATCTATTGTACCTTTTCATTGCAATTTTGGGGAAGATCATCTATCTTTGGCATGATTGAAAGGACTAAGAGTTATTACAAATACACATTCAATTAAACCTTGATGTCCTTCATAATTAATGCATCATTATTTTACATGCCAAACACAATGGAGTCTTGTTAAGAGAAGTGGTAACAAATTTTTTCATAAAGATCAGTTTCAAATTCAAAGAATAGGGAATTTATAGAGGTGAAAATTAGAAAAACTTATCAGAGTGGTGAGAGTAGAGGAAATCAAAGCTAGACATTTTGAGATGGGGGGATAGTTAAAGAGGTATGAGCTAGTCATTCATAATATTTTACTCATGGACATTGAAGTAGTCTGGTGATTTCATGCTTGTGGATGGCTTGGCTATTTCTTACAATTAACCGAGTACAATGAAGAAGTGGCAATAGAATTTAGGACTACATTTGATGAAGGGGAAGCCATAGTATGGGGACTAAGAGTGATTACTATAGAGAAGAGGATAGAAAAAGTCACAAGACTACCAGCAGTTGGGGAGCATTATCCAAATGAACATGATGTCAGGTCCTCATGGGCATAGTTCACTTAGCCAGGTGACCCTTAGCTAGATGTTACAAAGCAAGGGTGTAAAAGACTTTCTCTTCCAGCTCCATATCCATAATTGGAAACCCACATTATCAGGTATTTGACCTATGAAGGTAAGTTCTCAAACTTGCATGCTCATCATTTTAAATTGTTGAGTTGCATAAGACATAACATGCAAGTTAATGTCCCCAATTTTCTTTATGACATGTTGTGTATTAGTGTTGAAGAAACTAAGAAAGGAAAGGAAAATTTTGTTTCCAATCATGTCCTAATTAAACTTCTAGTTGGAAAATCTCTTAGGTATTCTTCCCCTATTTCATACATAGAATTTGTTGAATTCAAGACCTTATAGCCATAAGTTAGCCCTGTTCCTCAAAATTTTGGAAATGAGGAAGAAATCACAAAGCTGAGTCAAAATTCAGCTAAAATGGAAAAAGAACCCTCTTGATAAGCCTATTGAACCTATTTTAGAGGATGTTATACCTAGTTCTTCTAGAAATAAGTGCAAGTGTAAGATTGGTAAAGAAAACCCTAATCTTGAAAAGGAAGCCCAAAACCCCTCATTTAAAGTAACAAACAGAAAAAGGTTTGTTCCTACAACAACCATTCCAATAGCATCTACTCCAGTCACACCTAAACCAAAGTAGACCCACAAAATAGTCAAAGCTAAAGAGATTCCTGTGTGTAGAAGCCCTCGTATGTGAGGTTGAGCATCCCCAGTTTCCATTGAAAATCCAAATGCCCCAATTTCAAAGTCTCACACAGAATCAGTAGTTGAAAATATCCTAGATGATTCTCCTATGCAATTAGAACCCCAAAATGTGGAAACACATGAAAATGAGCCTATTAATGAGATACCACAAGAGAATCAGGGAATTTGTAAATCAAATCCTATTTTTGTTCCTAGAAAAGGCCCTAGCAATGATCAACCTGCCATACTACTAGTCCCTAAATATTCCAATGTTTCTATTATACCCTATAAATCTTCTTGGTACACTCAATATTTCCAACATGTTGCCAAAGAACAAAAGGTGAAATCTAAGGCTCAAGAATTTCCATCATCTACAATTTAGTTGATACTATTTGGTCTATACACTCATTTTATTTTTCAAAAGGCCTTGTGGAGGCAAGAAAGAAACCAAATGTATAAGGCAATATTTGATAGAGATGAGGAAATTGAATCATTAAAGAAACAACTAGAGAAACAAAAATAATAGATGAATAAATCTTTAAAGCTAGCTAATCAGGTAATGGTCTGTAGACCACTCCCAAGGGTGTATGCTATTTTTTTGAAGGAATAGTTTTTGTTATTCTAGTTGATGATGAAAATGAGAGATATTGATTGTGAATTTAAAAATGCTCAAAATTTTTATAATGTGTATCATACTTTTCCTTCATGGAAAAAGAATTTGTTGTGTGAGCTCTATTTGCATAATTTCATAATTTCACATGAGATGGAGTGGAATCCTCTACTTTATATAGGGGATGTTCACCTAAGAGCTCTAATATCATGGATGTACAATGAAATAAATTATGATAATTAGTTCAATACTTATAGAGATCTTGAAAATTTTGAATCGTTACCACTTTGGACTAAATCCCATAACCCTTATGACCATTTGAGAGTTTGGTTCAGATTAACTTGTGGGAGACCAAAACCAAAAATCAAAGAGAAAGTGTTTGAAGAAAGGAAATTTTTTACAGAGAATACCAAACACTTCCAAATTTCACACAACAAAGAGCAATTGTAGGGCTTAGAAATTGATGGATTTGACTACCTAAACCTTTCAAAAAGGATGAACCACACAGCCCTATCAATTTTGAGGCAATAGTTAATAGAGTGGCTAAATATATGCAACTAGGAAGACAAATCAAAAAAGAGCTATGGATGCCACTAACCTTTCAGCCTCCTACCCTTCTCTAGCCTCTGTATGAAAATAATGCTACCAAATTAGACCCATTGGTTGAAGAACATTTGGGTGAGCATTGGAGACAAACTAGAGGTTATTTCTACACCTTCAGAAGTGGGAAATAGAGGAAAACAACAATAGGAGATTTCAGAGCCATGGCAAAGAATTAAAATGCTTGAGGACAAGCATTTGCATAGTGGGGGCTAGATGATGAGGCATATTAATGTCTCAAATTTGATATAGTTTTTATATAGTTTGAACTTACTCTTTGATCCTTTTGAAAAACATTCCCAACAAATTTTTTTTAAATATCTTGTGAACTTATGCCGGATGTGGCTAGAACTTATTAAACTTATGGATAGTGGATATAACATACCTTGCTTAATATTATACATAACCTGCAGTAATCCATAAAAATATTTTAAGCTATGTTCTAATATTTGAATAAGAGTAGAAATGTTGTTGTGCATATGTTTTGAATGTTTCTAAGTTTTAGGAAATGGAGAAGTGGTGGAAAGAGTGGTGACTGTTGTATTAAAGGAGGAAGTAATGAAGGTCATTCATGGAAAAAGAAGCACATATTAGTTTTGAATGATAAGAAACATCTACGAGGAGAGTTATTGAGAAAAACTAGGAAAACTTGACTTGCTATATTTCCTACAAGCTATTATTTTGTTGCTTAATCAATGTTTTATGTCATGGTTGACATTCTGCCTTCTTTTTTGGCAATGTTTGTTTGCATCTTTTATGTTATGTTTGTAGTAAGTATCCAATCCTCTATATAATGAAGAAGTGATTGTCTAGGAGAGAGGAGAGAAAAAATTAATGAAACATTACTAGTTTGAGATTTGGAAGTTGCTCTTTTCTATTCTTCATGAATTATTTAGTCATGTAATCAAAGAAGAATTCTAATGAGAGAATGATTTTAGAATACTTGTTGTGTTCTTAGTTATTTGAAGCCAACCAAGGGGGGCCACTTGGAAGGTGGAATAGATTTAGGTAGAGTAGATTCATTTCTTGCAATCTCTTGTTTAAGATAGATTTACTATATTGGTCCTATAGCATAGTTACTATGAAAGTTTCGACATCACTTGTGGAAAATGATCATAGTGGATGTTTGAATTATTAACTAGTTCAAAATTCCTTTTCCAAAGTTTTTATAGTTATCTATTGTTGGTCTAAGTGTATTTACTATTCTGTATCAGTAGTATAGATCCCTTTCATGCATTTTACTTTCCTACAACATAGGTGTTGAGACTCTTTAAGGAACTTAGTGCACATATTGTGCTAACCCATTTCAAGTCCTACATCCTTGGGTTGACAATTCAAGTGTATTTTTCATGATGGAATAGATAGTTCTCAAAAATGGACATAGTATCCTTGAGAGAGGAATAATGGTTTGATTATCTTGATCTATTATGGAATTGTGCAAGTGGAATCATCATTCTTAGATAGCTTATGTATTGTAGCCATATGTGTGTTGACTGGTCTTGAGTCTTCCATTCCAAAAGTTTTCAGTATCTCTTTATTGTATTTTGATTAATGTAGATACCTTACTTCATTTGATATATTTGTAAACCAACAAAGAATTTGATCTCGCCAAACATAAACATTTCAAATTATTTCTTCATCTCATTTGCAAATGATTTGCATAATGCATCCTTTCCTCCAAATATGATATCATCAACAAAAATTTTAGATAAAAATATCTCATTGTTACCTCCAATCTTCAAGTACAAATTATCATTATCATTAGTTAATCTTCACCAAATAGTTATACAGTCATTTATACAATGCTCTAGGGGCTTTCTTCAATCATTATAGTGCTTTGTTTAGTTTACATACCAGGTTCTTCTTGATGGGATTCAAAAATCCTTCTAATTGTTCTATGTAAACCTCTTCTTCAAGTATTCTATTCAAAAATTTAGATTTGACATCCATTTAGTAAACTTTAAATCTTTTATAAGAAGAATATGCAAGTAGTGTTCTAACTCCTTCCAATCTTGCAACTAGGGAAAATGTTTCCCCATAGTCAATACCTTCTTCTTGTGCATATCCTTTGCATACCAATCTGGCCTTGTTATTTATGACTTCTCCATTTTCATTTAGCTTGTTCTTGAATAGCCACTTTGTTCCAATAACATTCTTATCTTTTGGTCTAGGTACCAATATCTAGATTTTGTTCTTCTCTATTTGTTCAATTTCTTCATTCATTGCTTGAATCCAATCTTCATTCTCCAAAAAAAAATTTACTAATTTGGGTTTGACCTCAAAAAGTAAACATTTATCACTTCTAAGTATTTTCCTTGTCATAACTCTAGAGTATTTTTTTATGATGATTTATTCAAGTGCATGTTGTCTTCTCACATACTTTTTTAGTGTAGGTTCTTTCCTTCTTTCTTATTGCACAAGTTCATCTCAAAAATTGATCTCAAGTTCATTTTGTATCTCTTCTTCTAGTTTAGGTTCTTCTTAATTGACTTTTTCTTCCTAATGTTCAACATCTAATACATGTATCTCAACATCATTATGTTGACACTCAACACTTATAATCTATTTCTCAGTAGCCTGATGTTGTTGCTCTACATTCACAGTTCACTATTGCTCGATAGCTTTATTCTCATGCTCAGGTAAGGTGTAGGGAAAACCTTCATCCACATAAATGAATGTGTTGTAATCTTTAGGTTTTCTCTTGCATTTAGTTTCATTCTTTTCTGCATATTCATCAACTTACACATTTGCATTTTCCACAACTTTATTAGTGTTAGAGTTCAAACACTTGTAAGCTTTTCTCTTAGTGGAATATCCTAGGAATATTCCTTCATCACTTTTAGCATCAATTTTTCCATTTCTATTGTCTTTTAGTATATAAATTTTTCTTCCAAAAATTTTAAAACACTTCACATTAGGTACATAACCATACCATAATTCAAAGGGTGTAACATTTGTACCTTTCTTGACTTGCACTCAGTTCAGAGTATAAATTGTTGTACTTACAACTTCTCTCTTGTATTTCTATGATACATTCTTTTCCATCATTAGTTTTCTAGGATAGTCCATGATTGATCTATTTCTCCTTTTAGCTCTTCCATTTTGGGGAGGGTCCCTATGTGTCGACATCTACCTTTTGATTCCTCTATTATTGCTAAATATGTTAAATTCATTAGAGATAAACTCTCCTCCTCTATCAGATTTCAAACACTTTAGACTCTTACCTATTTCCTTTTTAACTCTGGCCAAGTAATTAAAAAGCGCAATATTTTTCTTTAAGAAGCATTGCAATCATCATTCTAGAGTATTCAACAAATACAATGAAATAATTGTCTCCATAGTAGCTTTCCCTTTTCTCATCTTTGTCTTCTCTATCAAGACACCTTGCAGCAATATGACCAATTTTGTTACATGAAAAACATATTATAGGAAGTTTACCTTTGTATTTTCCTTTACTTCTTGAAAGTCTCCTTTCTACCAATGCTTCAAGCTCATCAAGTTCATCATCAAAAGCATCACTGTCACTATTCACACACTTTCCTTTTCCTTTCTTACTAAAAACAAATTGTGATTTAAAAGTAGATTCAATATAAGTAGGAGTGAAATTATCAAAAATTGACATTTCAAAAGTAGAAATCCTACGAATTACATTACAAAGTTAGTTTATTATTAGGGGTACATCTTAGTTCCATTATTGAAGAAGCTCTAATAGCATAAATAGGAAGTAGAGCTCTCAATACGTTGTTGATCACAGTGTCATCATCAATCTTTCCATTTACTCCTCTTAGAATTTATTGATAGCCATTTTTCCCCTCCCACCAAAATTTGAAATTTTGGGTGGCAGTCATGTCCATTGGTTAGATATTTGAAATTTCAAATATTGGATGTGTGAAAAAGATATATATAAAACTTTGGTCATATGCATTATATCCTAAGTCTTCAAGTTGTTTCATGTTTTAAATACAAAGGACGGCCTACATCTTCTCAACCATCTGATTTAAAGAGATCAATAAACATTGCTTTGTTTCTATTGAAAGTTGCATGATGAATATTCATAGCAACATAATGATAATGTGACACATATCTAGGTAGGGCCTCTTTCTTCAAGTATTGCATAGTAGTCAATGAAACATTGAGAATTACAGATTGAAGATAGATCTACGGTTTTAACTTTGTTGCTATAGAAAAATGCATGATCTTTAGTCATAGTGACATAATGATAGTGTTCCATGCGACCTAGTGGGCCACTTCATTTCATGGTTGATAGATATGTCAAAATGAGATGAAAAATATCCAAGTTTTATTTGTACTTTACCAAAGTGGGCCAATTTCTTAATGTACCTTCATCCCCCATTAATCTCAAAGTAGATCTACAATTGTCAATTTGTCACCATAAAAAGTTGCTAGATCTTTAGCCATGGTGACATAACAATAGCTTGACACATTGAGGTGGTGGGACCATCCCATGTAGGGAATTTTTGAAGGGTTTTTGCCATAAATTAAGCTCCAACTATCAGGTTCCTATTCTCTGTAGATATAAACGCAGAGAGAAATGGTATTTTGTCATGGTTGTCTAATCTTCCAAGATCAACTAATCTCTCTTGTCACTATGGAAAGTTGTATGATGAATATACATAGTGAGATAGTGATAATGCAACATGTGTCCCAACAATCCCATCATAGTTCATAAGGTGTTGTATTTTCTCCACTGTTAGATTGAAGATAGATCAGGGGTTGTCATTGTGTCGCTATAAAAAATTGCTAGATCTATAGTCATAGCCACATAATGATAGGTTGACATGTGTCCTTGTGGGCCCAAGTGGTGAAGCCAAAATAGAGGAAAGAAAATCAAATTTTTTCATGTGGCATGCTCTAGGAAGGTTGAAAAGTCAATAGGAAATGGTAAGTGAGTTAAGCTTAACTCAAAGGAAAAAGGTGCTGAAGTCACAAATAGTGGGTGGTGAAACAACCAATATAAAATGGGCAGACTAGCAATGTGGTAGAATGTTTTGATATCATTGGGCCACATTGTAAAGGCAAAGATAGAGTTTATTTGAATTGCTATATATTTGATTTGGCACATCAAAAACATGGAGGAAAGTATCTCTTTAATGGTGAATCAATCTTTTGATCATATGTAACCACTTTCATCATTCTCAATAATGTAAAGGACATTCAATTGCTAATCTATGGTTATTCATTTATCTAGTTATGCATTAATGGCTTCTATTTATGTCTTCTCAAGGCTCTATTTGGTGAGATACATGGATTTCCTACATCTGAATGTGTACCAAAATTGAACATTCTTTAGATTTGTAGTGATTATTCTCTGCAACCTTTAATGGAATTATTGAGCTTTACCTTAGGGTAGAAGTTATTTGGGTTATGCCTGTACCCTATAAAGGAAAGAAAGTTTTGTTGTTGTTCAAATGGTTCTCTCCTTTCCAATATTTTAGAGATACTCTTTGTGATCATTTTTCCTCTTGCTCAATAGAAATCTCCTCTGTCATATCCATTTGATGTTAGTTAAGTTGTACACTCTTGTGGCCTCACTTATTGAATGTATTTTGACAATTGTAATATCATATGATCATGTTCATCTTTGATAACTGATTTAATTAAGTGAATTTTTGGTATTCCTTCTCTAGTTATGTTATCTTCTTGGCTTATCTAGGATATTGGGACTGAAAAGGTGTAGATAATGGTATATCTTGAGAAATCTGTTGAATTCTAGTGCATGTTATTGGAAAGGAAGTAGACCCATATAATATTTGGTGTATCACCTCCTCTAGAATAGGTTAGGTAGTTTTCTTTCATGCATTCCTTCTCCCTTTTCCTCTCAAGAAGTAGTTAGGTACACCCCTAATAGTAAGGAAGTTGACCTTCTCTAGAGATTCAATCTCAACTCACAAAGTCCCACATTTTTTAGATTGTTTCCATGTTATACAAGGCTACCTCTAGGTTAAATTTTAGGCAAGTGTGAAATCATGTCAACATTTACCACCACTTTGATTCTTCCACAATACAGAATAATATTCTCAACTTCCATGTTTCTCATTTTGATTTAGAATAACTAAGAGAGCGGGGGGGGGGGGGGTGAATTATTTATCATCAGATCCTAATATACCAATTGAACTTTTAAACTTCAAATACTTTAGATCTAAACATTTAATAGATCAATCTCTATAGTAAATAATCAACAACATAAACTTGTAGTCCACTTTTGTAATAATTGTCAAACTTGTAGAGTATAAAATATTTAACAATAAAACATCTCAAATAACATCCACACAAGTATGACACTAGGATTTAATGTGGAAACCCAATTTCAAAAAAACTACCAGTAATATGTCACCACTTTTTCACTCTTCTTAAGTGAACTCCATTAGAAACCAACCCTGTTAAAGGTTATAAAATAGACTATTAAATATGACCTTGTTAAAGGATTTAATCACTCTATTAGGAGTGGCCTTGTTAGATGGCTTAAGAAAATTTCATTAGAATGTCATCTTGATTAAAGGATTTATATATGATTGTTAGGTTAACCTTTATTAAAGGATTTCAAAATTGATACAATGGTTAGAAATTAACAACAAGTTTGATCTGACAAATACAAATCACTTTGCAAATAAAAACCACAATTTGGTTCACATGTTGATCCACTGACTAGCCTCCATTTTCATCTCTAACTTAGATCTTCTTGGAAACCCTTCAAGCAATCAACTTCACCTCTTCACAACTCTTCTCAACCTTTAGCTCAAGTTTCCCAATAAAAAGCATCAAGAACTTCTCCAAATTTATTAGATCTTCACTAGTTCTACTAACCTCTTTAAGCTTAGCCCTTGTACCTCATTAAATATGTAATTCTAATCTTTTGCCTCTTAAATACCACCATAGATCTTATGGTTTGGTCAGATTCATCAAATCCTTCCAACATTTTATCTCCTTTCTTCTCTTCTAGGAACTTCTCCAAAAATTTCCTTATATTATTGCATAGTAACACTCAAACATGGTTTTCCTTAAATTAAATGATTCAACTCATCCATCCTTATCTTTCACACACTTTACATATTCCAAGAAATCATGATCTCTTCATAGTGTGTCAAATTTTGTCTCCCAGGCAATACTATATTCTAACACTTAGTAATGATTGGATTACTTGGTCACTACTAACTTTTTTATTCAACACATATAGTGATATTCAGTCAATACTAATGCTCGGTTAGCACTATATTTACTAAGGTTATACTAGCACTCGATCAACACTTGCATCACTCGATATAAGCTTCAAGTTCCTTAATCTTCTTCTCTTTTTCTTGGTCAAGCCTATGCAATTGGTCATTCTTTGATCACTTCTTCTAGGCTTCAGTACAATTGTCTTCTTCACTTAGGTTATGATTAAATAATCAATTTATCTTATCAAAGTCCAACTAATCAAGTGCCCATTGTAGTTCCTCATAACTCAACCTTTCCTCTAGGTCCTTTTGTTATGTTCATCTTCTCAGATACTCTTCATCATTCATCTTGATATGGCACTCAAATCAAATAAAAATTGTCTTACTAATAAAATTTGACATCAATGACAACATAACAATTGTCTCAATTGTAGTTTACAACACTTATTATATTGTTTCTTTGAAATGCCTAACTTGTAATTTGATTTGGAATGGCCCACATTGTTGTAATTTTTATCATATTTATTGTATATAAGTATATTGTGTTCTTTGGAAAAATTAAAATGTGTTGTGAGTGAGAAATAAGAGAGTAAAATTTAGTTTATAAGGTTGTTATTTTGTGATTGTGGTGGAGAAGTAAAGGCAAAGAGAATTTTGAAACTTTTGTATCAGTCAACTGCATTATTAGGAGAATTCATCTTTATCCATTGTGAATATTTGTATATACATTTTCCTTAGTATAATCAATCTTGGATGCACAAGCTCTTTTTGTATCTTGCTACTTTGGCAATGAGCCCCTATTGTAATTCTAAAGTAGTTAGCTCCTATGTATCGGCATTGAGCCTTTGGTTACAAGGTTGGAGTAGTGAGTAGAGATTTTCTATTATCTTTTTAATTAGATTATATATTTTGTTATTTATATCTATGAGTAATTACTCACCATGGTTTCTCCTAGTTTAGGTTTTCAATATGTAAAATCCTTGGTATTGATGTCTTATTATTTTAGTTTATTATTTTCTTAATAATTTGTGTGGTGGATAACATTAGTGGTTGACTACATAAGTAGTATTTTTGGTTTACGTCAATTCATCCCCCTATCAACATCTAGTGTATTTTGAGCAATAATATGATAGATGACATGAGACCTTTGTATTTTTTTCTAGGGCTTAAGAGAGATGTTATAGCATATGTTTCCTAGTGTTTAGAATTCTAGAGAATAAAGGTTGAGTATATTCACCTAGAATTTTTTTTATATACATATTACCAAAGTGTAAGTAACAGGTTGGGGATTTTATTTAAGGTTCTCATATGACTAATAATTGAATGGTTTTACCTTGGTATTTTTTTATAAGCTATCTAAGGTAGCACATTTTTACTAGGAAAATTTAGAGATGGACCCTTGAATTTAGCAAAGAAGTTTTCACGTGGGAGATATATAAGTTATGTGGAGTGCTTTAAATCATAAATTTAGAGAGTTACATGAGGACGTCTTTAAGTTTTTGGATAATCTTGAATGCTAATTTGGAAAAAAATGCATTTTAGTAAAACTTATTTTCTATAGATAGATGGACATACTGAGTGAATGAATAAGGTTGTGAAGGATTTTCATATAATGTAATACATATACCAATAGTACAAGAGGGAATAATATCTTCCTCCTACTAGAGTTTGCATACAATAATCCCCATCATGCATCAATGAGAATGAAATCTTTTGAAACACTTTATGGGGGGAAGTGCCTCACTCAAATAAGTTGGGAGAGAGTGGAGAACACAGTCATGATAGGATCATATATTCTCAAGAAGATGAAGGATCAAATGGAGTTGATTAATGTTAAATTGAAATAAGTATCATATATACATAAGATTTATGTCAAAAAGAGTAGGTATTTTTAGGAAGTTCTTAGAAAGGTACAAGGTCTTCTCAAGGGTCAAACCTTATAATATTTTGATTTCTTTTAAGAAATTCTTCAAAACTTGCACCTAGATACATGGAAAAATTTGATGCGCTCAAAGTGATCAACTAGTTCCTTAAAGACTAGCTCTATCACTATCTCTCACCCTATATCAACAATATTTTTCATGTCTTTGCTTAAGTTGTAAACTCTAATGCTCCTCACATACTTTCTTACAATGTATTCTATGTTGAAGTTCCAAGGGTGGTGATAGTGGAGCCCACTTGAGTTATTGATAGACATATGATTAGGTTTTGTAATAGAGGAATCAATACTTAGTAGACAATACTACATGGGATAATGCCTAGGATATTGTGGTATTTCTAGCATTTGATTTCATAGACTCTTATATATTTTATACTACATATATTTTTGTATAGTTGTATGTCTAATAATATATTGGGAAGATGTCTCTTACAAGTGGAAAAGGATGTCACACCTTACCCTTGTGTGTCCTAGTTTTCAAGAGACTTTATATCTATATTGTTGAATATGTTTGACTTGATGAAATATTTTGATTGATGATTAGACTAGTTTGATATTGATTATCATTCCATGTGGATAGTGTGACATTGTTTCACTTCCTTATGATTATTATGTATTATGATTAAATATAATGAATGATTACAAATTAAATGAATTATTATTATGAAATTTGCATCTTTGATTTTTTATTTGAGCATTATGATCATGTACTAGTTTATTGATAAAAACTGAGTATTATGAGTGGTTGAGTGCATGTATGAGTGCACGAGTATGAACTAGGTAAAGGTGGCTAGCATATTGGTAGTTGTAGGTTTGCTGGAATATATGACACATGCACCTAGTTTTAGTTTCATGAATGAATATATAGATTTCTATTGCTAGTTATGAAAATACTTTTAAATTATGTATTTGTGTGTGTGTTTGAATTGTTAGAATATTTATTATGTTTAGGATTCCTTCTCACTTCAAATAAATAATTTTATATGCATTCGTTGATAGATTTTATATTTTGTAAAAATATTTTGGTTCTTATGAGAATAGATATAAAAAAATTTAAAACAAATCACATTGATCTTCGATTTATTGGAATATATAAAAGAAAAAATAATGTGTATGCCTAATTGCTTTGATGAAGTGACTTCATGAAAGAATATCCTTATTATAGAATTTTAAAAGCAAGTAATATAATAATTAATAAAGATATTAATGTTAAGTAAATACATGTCAATTTAATTTTAGATTAGAACTAATTTATTAGTGATGCAACATGATCTAGGGTGTAAGAGTAATATTGAATCACTAAAAAATATTGCTTGGTTTTTTAATTAGAGATAGTTTGGAAAGGTTTTTTTTTCAAGTTTACTATTTCTAGTAAGTTTTGTATGTTCATATTGGAACCTATCATCTATCTCCAAGGTGAAGAATGGGAAAATATTGTGTTTGGATTAAGAATTGTGTTAAATTCCTATTTGTTTGGTAGATATTAATGTATTAAGATTTGAAAATGTTTTAAAATGTTTAGCTTGACTTTTGGACCTTCAAATAATCAAATTGAATTTGCACCACTCTAGGAAGAAAAATATATAAATAACAAAATAATCTGGTGAACATCAAAACCCATTTCTGCATATTTTTGACATATTCTTAGGCAAGAAAAAGGAGAAAAATGAGCTCAGCCACAAATCAAAGAGGTGACACCTTCTAGAAGATTCTATGGTGGTTTTTCTTCCTAGAATAAAAAGGGCTAAGAGGGGTTACTTGTGACAACTTTGATCATGCATATGGTGGCTCTAACTTGCATATTATTGTAACTAGAATTTCCATGTGATTATAACATGTTATTTTTTGAAACGTTGTAATTTTGTTTAGTTGGGATAACAGAAAGCATGTTTTTGTTTCTTCCATTTTATTTTGGCTTGTCTATTTTTTTATTTGTTTGGGTGTATAAGGAGAGTAACCTTCATTAGTCAAATTCAAGAGAAACTGTACAAAATAAAACAATAAATATATTGACATGGTTATGATAGAGGAAAATAAAATTGTGACATGCAATCTTTTCAATCATGAGTGTGTCAATATTTTCAAAATTCAAGGGAGTAGGAAAGTTAATAACAAGGAAGAAGTCAATTGATCATAACTAAAACAAGAGTTGTGTGAAGACAGAAGCCTTTCCTAAGATATGAGAGGAGAAGAAAATGTTTCTATTATTGAGTGATTCCCAATAGGTTTCTCCTTGTTGGGAAGTTGGACTACCTACCTAAGTAAGGAAAGTAGAAGAAAATGTGTGTATTGTTGAGTGATGCCTATTATATTTCCCAATAGTTTTCTCCTTGTTGTATAGTTTGTAATTGTTGACTTCTCACTATTGAGAAGTGTGTCAAACTTGCAACACCATTGGCAACATAAAGTAGTGTGGGAGACACTTTAGCACATGAGTTAATAAAATTGCCCAATCCATAGGGGATTAATTCACTCGGTGGCTCATAAATTTTTGAAATGATCTCAGTGACTCCCTTAGTTAATATTGAAGAGAAACAAAATGCCACACCATCAATGCACTCGAGACTCAACAATGCAAGGAATGAACTATTTTGGTTCAATGAGCCATTGAAAGTAGTCTCTACCTTAATTTTTTTGCACATGATGAAGCTAGACTTTACAATAATGTCTCAAATGTGAAATGTAGTGGCTTTAGAGATTGGATTGATTGAAATGTTTTATAAATTGCATAGAAAATGCACTATGCAAAGTAAGATTTAAAACAAAATTCCACTAGTGTTTATTAAAATGTTTATAATAACTGAGAGGGGGGAGGGGGGTGAATCAATTACTCAAGGTCCATACATGCCATTTGAAAAATCAAACATTAAACATTATCTATTGTACGTATCTTGTTGTAGCTTAGCCTCTACTGAATATTGATAAACAAAATTAGCTAAAGTAGTCCACTATCCTACTATAACAAACTTGTTGAATGTAAATATGTAAATTTAAAACACCATAAAACATTCAACACAATTTTGACACTAGGATTTAATATGGAAACCCAATTTGGGAAAAACCAACAGCAACATGTCACCACTTTTTCACTCTTTTGAAGTGAGATCTATTAGGAGCCAACACTATTAAAGGTTACAATGCACACTATTAAATGTGACCTAGTTAGAGGATTTAATCACCCTATTAGGAGTGGCCTTGTTAGAGGACTTTGATTAGTCATGTACATAATGTATTCATGTATTCATGAGACTTTAATGTAGAGTACAAATAAAGTGACAATGAGCTAGACTAAACCCAAGAAATCATTGTCAAAATGTAAACTCTACGAACATCCCATGTTTCCCTAACTACAACCACTAAGAGACCTCTCAGACCAGCATCTCTATGATAGTTCTAGAATGGGAGTATGCTTAAAATGCAGATCTACAAGAATGCATGCAAGATCTATGACAAAAATGCATATTATATGTGAGTAACAACCTTAGAGTGTTATTAAATGATTATGAAATGAGATAAACATGTGCTAAAATGATATTAAATAATATGAAAAGAGTGCTAAAATGCTATCAAAATGACATGAAATTGCTAAGATAACAATGCTAGCAAGATAACTCTAAATGTGGCTATAGTACAGATGCCTAAAACTTGGTCCCTTTAGCTCTTGAATTTCCCTCCTATTTATAGGATTTTGGAAGGGGTTGGGGTAAGAATCCAAATTTTTACCTTTGACTAGTGGATGGAGGTGAAATCAAAAATATCTCACAAGAGACCAGGAGGAAGAGTCCAATAGACTTAGTTTTGAGGATAAATGAGGATTTTTCCAATTCTTTTAAATGTAAAAAGGGAATTTTCACTTTTTTGAGGATAACTAATTTTATTGATTTAATAAATGTTCTATTTATTTTTAAAATTTTGTCTTTTTCTTTCTCCCTTTTTGAATTTCAGTTTATGATTTTGAATTGTTTTTCCTCCTCTTTTTAAACTTGATTTCGGTCTTGTTGATTTGATAGATGATTAATGACCTAATGTGATCCTTGATTTGAAAGTCTTTTGTCTTCCTTTGATTTCCTCTTTAATTTGTGTTGATTGATCAAAATTGCGTAGTTTAGGTCTTTGCCAATTTTTGGGTGTCTACAAATGCCCCTCTTTGAGCTTTTATGTGAAGCATATTAGTTCAAAGACTATCTTGATTTTCTAATTTTAGGTCAAATGTTGATGATTGAATGTCTAATCGATGATGTTTTGATGTTTTGAGGTTGATATGATGGTTGATTGTTGATGACTTCATGTTTGATCATCAATGATTTGATGTCTAATTACTAACAATTTGATGTTTTAAAATTCTTCCTTTATGATTCCTTGATTGGATGCCCCAGTTTGATTTGATGCTAAAATGTTGGCTAGGGTAGAATGTTTTTTATATTTGAAAAAATTTTATGCCCCAGTTTATGTTTTTGATAGTTTAGAAAATTTAGATGACCCAATTTGATATGGATATGCTGCCCCCTCAAAAATGAAATTGGAAAAATGAATGTGTGAAATAGGAATATTCCAAATTTATGTCTAAAAATTTTGATGAGAATAGTTGATAGTACTGTGAGGTAGAATTAATCTGATGATATTGGAGAGATAGAAAAAGTGCCCCATCTTAGGATACAGAGTAGGGAAAATTAAAATGTCTAGCTCTAGACACAAAGCAAAACAAATAATAGGTTCAACAATGTCTTTCAACAAAGTGATGTGTAAAATCAATTTGGCAATATTGGATAGATGGAAAATAGTGCCGCACTCAAGATAAAAAGTAGGGAAAACTAACATATCCATCTCAGGATATAAAGTAGGACAAATAATTGGTTCAAGATAGAACCATTAGCTGAATAGCTAGATGTTGAGATTTAATTGATGTAGGATAATCACTTGTGATGAAAAACTAATGTTGTTTGGTGTTTAATTGTTCAAGATAAGATGAGTGCCCCTAGTGAGTAGGACCTTTAGATTAGACATAGATAGATGATGTAGGTGGTGCAACACATGGTGGATTTATGGAGCTTTTGTGTTCATTTGATTGGCTTATCATGTATGATATTTATGATGAGGACCCTTTTATGTTGATGCTGATATGATGACCTTTTGATGTTGATGATTCGATCCTTTTGATGTATGAGATATTCAAACTTTTGAATGTTCAAACTTGTACACTTGTTATAGCATATAGAGGAAGAAAGACCTTTACTTGTATGTGGGGAACTAAATGTCTATTTAGGCTCTTAATGAAAGATGAGTACAAATTTGTGTAACATTTGGAGAGCCATGGCATTTAAGGTGAAAAAAGAAGGAAGTGCTAAACCACAAATTATGAGGCACAATTTTGTATACATTGATAGCCTTTATAGACAAGCTTAAGACCAAGGTTGGGATGTTTCTCTCTAGGTGTGTGTTGAGATGGACACTCATGAGGCTTGTGTCAAAAAGGTGTTAGGGCCAATTAGAGGCATTGATGGAAAAAAGAGGCTAAGTGGGACCTTGAAAAGGGCACTTGAGGGTCCAAGAAGGACATTGGGTCTTGAAAAAGGCACCCAAGGTCTAAAAAGGCATTCTAAGGGCCTAAGAAGTCACTGTGGGAGCTTGAAAAGACAAACTAGGCCTTCAAAAATATGTTTGGTCTTAAAAAGGTGCTTCGACGGCCTAAGAAGGTGCTCGAGGGGCCTAAAAAGATAAAACAAGGCCTTGAAAAAGGCGGGTTGCCCTAAAAAAGCATTTTAAGGGCCTAAAAAGGTGCTACAGGGCCTTTGAAGAAGGTGCTTTGGCCTAAAAAGGTGTTTGAGGGCCTTGAAAGAGGCATCTAAGGGCCAAAAAAGATGCTTGAGGGCTTAAAAAGGTGCCTCAGGGGCCTAGAAGGAGAGGAGATCACAATGAGCTATCAAACTTATGCTTATCTATTATGTGCCCCATGTTAGGTGATGGTGAAAGAGTCTAATGAATATTAGGGCCTTCTAGGATAGCATTGATATATTTGTTGGAGGGGTCTAAATCAATCATGGCCACTAAAACATAAATAATACTAATAATCCATTAGGAATTGTTATTCTTGACAAGAGGAAAGAAGTGGGGATTGCACTAGAGCCCCTTGTGCTATTCGTGTTGTGCTAGATTTTCCAAAGCCTTGTGAGATGTTTCAGGACATAACTATGCCACTTCTTAATGTTGTTGAGACATTCTTTATTATTTTTCTAGAGGTAATGGAGCCATAAAACATGCTACAAAATATTTAAATATTTTTTAATATAGTGGGCCTCACCATTGATTTCATATAAAATTGGTTAAGGTATGCAAACTTGTCCCGAAGGAGCAACAGCTATAGACAAATACCAATTCAACATGAAATCAATGGATCATAAGTTTGATAACTAAATCAATAATATATGCATAGTTAAATAGCCTATTTGAGTTGAAGTGATTCATGTTTGACCAGAAATTTGGGGTGTTGTTAATATTTTTTAAAGCTATTTTTGGCAATTATTACTCCCTTTTGAATGTTTTTTATTATTTTTTAACAATTTTTGAATATTTTTTATAACTTTTGATCATTTTTGAATGTTTTTGATAATTTTTGAATGTTTTTTATCATTTTTGATGATTGTTCAATTGGTGGGGGTGAAATGAGGGTGTAAGTGAGATTTTTTGGACTGTGGAGATAACTAGGACCATATGGAGGCACCTAAAGGGTAAGGGAGACCAAATTGGGCCAAAAGGGCTAGGAATGGGCTCAGGGAGCTATATTGGAGATGATGGAGACAAAAATAATTTTTTGAACATCAAATGGATTGAATAAAAGCTAAAATTAGATATTGGGAATTATTGGTCATGGCAGATAGCTGAGATGTGCACTGATTTTCCTGCAATTCATGTCTATGATATCTCAATACATAATTTGACTCCATATTTTTCCCATTTTTTTGTGATTCCCTTTGGTGCTGGTATGTAGACTACCTCTACTACTATGAATTGTGTCAAATACCAAGAAACCACTAAACTATAACCCACAAGTGTTTCTCAATTGGGTATGTGTGAAATTAACTCAACTGTGCTAGGTAAGCCACAAACAAGAAAAATTTGTCTTTGAGGAAGTTGCTTGAGTGTTGTCTTGATTGTCTTTCTACATTGCAGGACTTGTGTTGTTTAGGGAAGTCCAAAGGTGTTATCTCTCACTCTTTTTGAAACAAAAGGTGGCATTTCTCATCTCTATTTTACCAGGTTTTTTTTTTTGTACTTTCTGGTGTTTTTTTATTTTTTTGGTATTTTCAATGATGAGGTGTGTCTCAAAGCTATAGACATAAAACCTTTTGAGATGGATGTTATTGATTGGCTCTGCTAGTTCTATGCCATTACAATCTAAAAGTCTATAAGTACTAATCCCAAAAGGTTTTGTGATAATGTAGGGACTCCCAATTTCCTTTTTTTTCCTTAGCAGCTTGGTTCTTACAGTTTTCTTGGAGCACTAGGTCACCAATTTGAAAGACATGAGGTTCAACCTTTTCTTGTAGTGTCTTGATAGCCTATTCTAATACACTTTTAGGTGTTCATGTGTTGTACGCTGATATTCTTCTAATAATTCTAGTTGCTCTAGATGGGCCACTTTATAGTCCTCATCTAATAGGATCTCACAAATAGTAACTCTTAAGGATGGGATCTTAACTGCTAAAGGAAGAATGGCTTCACAACCATAAACCAAGGAGAAGGGTGTTGCACCTATAGGTGTCCAAACACTCATTCGGTAGGCCTAGAGGGTGGGGTTAAGCTTTAAATTTTAATCTCTACAAATGTTATTGACAGTTCTTTTGAGAATGTTGATAATGGTTTTGTTAGTGACCTCTGCTTGGCCATTGCCTTGGGGATAATAAATTGATGAGGAGTGGTGTTGTATGCACCCTAAAATGGTTGCCTAGACTATGGGCTCCCATTATTCAATTTATCAATTTATCATATTTTCTAAATCAATAGTTTGCAATATTTTATTAAATCAATTTAAATCAATTTTCTTGATCAAATTTGATTATTTATTTTTCTAAGGTTGATCATTTTATCCTAAGTTTTGTTTAATTAAAATAAAATCTCCATTTTAATTAAATAAAATAAGTCCCCATTTAATTAAAAGAAAACCTCTCTTTTAATTAAATTCATCCACATTTAATTAATTAAGAGAAAAACCCCTCTTTTAATTTAATTAAATATTTTTATTTAATCAAAAGAACTTGCTCCCTTTTAATTAAATAAATCTCACGTGAAAAAGGAAATGAAATAAATAAAAATTAAATAAATACCTTTTTCCTTCCCTCATTTAATTCTTCTCCTCTTTTCCCATTAGTGGAATTTTGTCTCACATGGATCAAACTCTATTAGCTCATATTGGTTGTGAGAAGCTTCCCACTTGCACATTTTACTTTATAAGGGAGAGCCCTCTCCTCATTTTTGACATCCTTTATTATGTTATTGTTATGTTGCAGTTTTGGAGAGCAATTTTTGAAAGAATTTGAACACTAAAGCTTTTTGTGGAGAACTTCTATCTTGTTGTATTTTTCTCTCATGCATCCATGGATTCCATCATGAGGTTTCATCCTTGCATTTGCACATTAGCTTAAATCCATATTTGTTTTCATAGATTAGAATTACATTGTTATTACATTTCCTTTCTTGTATTGTTTTGCATTGGTAGCATATAGATTAGTTTTCATCTCTGTTTGCATGCATTTTGGATCCTTGAATCTCTTGTTTCATGGTGTACTTGCATGAGCACAAACTAGGTCAAATTAAGGGCCTCCATTACAAACCCTTGCACTCTATGAATTGAGAGCAATGAGCCACCATTTGAGACCTCATTTTTGAGTAATCTTGGATCTAATGACTCATAGAACTGTGCCCACATTTTAGGAATACATTTTTGGCACCCACTGTGGGGCAACCCACCTTTACTTGTTAGTTTTGGACATTTTTACATCTAACCCCCTTGTACGGATTTGTTTGGAGACAAAAAACTCTAGATTTGAAAGATTTGATCATATCTCTGAAATGGCTAGGTATTTTAATGTGATTTTTTTTGCAAGGTGGTGACATATCAAACAAGATTTCATCCAATTTTTAGATTTTTCTAAGGTAATTTTAATTTTTTATAATTTTTCTTTATTTTTAATAAAAAATCATTTTAAGAAGAAAATTAGCAATTTTTTTGGAAAAGTCTACTTTTTTGGAAAGATCTCTAAATTCTAAATAGAATTGTTTCTTTATGTTTTGATTTTAGAGATCATATTAGGGCTCAATAATTCAATTTTCAAAAACTAGTATGTTTTGACAAAATGGCTCCCTAGGGCACAAATGAAAATATATTTTCAAAAGTCTAACATTTTTAGAAAGCTCTCTGATTTTTATAGGGGTCACTTTTTTGCATTTAGGGTTTTGGATTAGAATTCATATCATATAGGTCCAATCTTGATGACTAGGTCAAAAATCATTAGAAAAAAGACATTAAATGAATAGCTTGCATTTAATTTTTACAATGGATCAATGCATGATGTGAGCTTTTATTTGGGTTATTTGTTGATTATTATCTCTCTTAAAAATCTGATTTTTAGATCTAACCCTAGTTTTACATAAGTTGAATATATATTGCATATATGTGTTTGCTTATTTTGCTTGTTGCTTTCTTCGTTGCGAGTGAGCATTCAAGCATAAATGAAAGGTACAATAGAGATAAGATGCATTACAAGGATTATCAGGTATTTTGTTTGATCTCTATAACATTTAGATTTAGAAGTAAAATGAACCCTCTCATGTGTTTGGCTTGAGTGCTTTTATATGCTTTCATAGATTCACACTTCATTTGATGCTCTAAAATTGGATCTAGATTTTCTTTCATGCATCTATGTTTTACATAGTAATTAGGCTCTATGAACACTATTTGGGAGATCTTGAGAGACTAAGCTTCATTCACTTGCTTTACATGTGAAGCTCCTCTTGACTATGGATCCCCTTGTATGTAGGGAAGGATATTTGTTACTATCTCACTATTCCACTTGGATTTGTTCTCAACATCTATTAGTCCTTTCTCTTTTGAGATTGGTGATGCTTGTTGTTAGAATTTTCAAGTAGTTGGTGAGGTGATTTCAAGTTAACATGTGTCAAAAAATATTGTTTGCTATGTTTGGGTAAGGTGAAGAGGCTAGAGGAGTATGCTCTGTTCTCTTTTGGGCACATCAAAAACTTGGAACCTTTGAATCCAAACCAAGTCCCTATGTGGTACAACTTTGTGAGTCTTCTTTGATTAGAGATAGTTAAATTATAGTGGACATTCCCTTTATTGGGTCAACCATGTGGATGGAACCTCAAGCAGTAATAGCCATTTTTGACATGGTAGTAGCAAACACTATATATTTGTCCTTATGGGAGAAATCCTCACGAGTGTAGTCTTTTGTTGGGCTATCAGATCTCCTTAATATCTATGATTGATTAAATTCTTAGAATATGTCAAAACCTTGGTGTACTAGAATTGGATTTTTCTCACTCTAGATTGCAAAAGTTGTAGAGTTGAACATTACTAAGAACCATAGTGTGGCCAAAAAAAAAATTTCTAGGACTATGCATGTGATTGGAAAATATTTTGAGAACATACACAATAGTGGTTCTAGGGATTAGATTAATATTATGACTCTATTCTTTTTCATGTGCAAGGTTGCTTTATCCCTTATTCATTGTTTGAATACATTTTCTTGAAATCCATAATTGATGTCTTGTGTGTCTAGTTCATGATTAAAAATCTATTGATACACCTATTTAGACATTTTAAACAAACAAAATCTGAGTTCTTGAGTCAAGACTTTATGATCAAACTAATTTTTTGTCACATTATTTCCAATATCCCTAGGTTGATCCACTTCAGATTAAGCTATTAACCCAATTGTTAGAAGCTTGTTTGCACCTTGCGTTATTGTGATTTGACCTCTTAAATTATTAATCATTGGTTTCACAAGTGACCTTGTTTGAAGTCAGTGAGTTAGAGACCATCCTTGTTGAGAAAGATATACCTTGGATTCTTTGATATTACACTTGGAGAGTCTTAGTAATATCTTGTCCATCCACTTTCATCAAAATCCAATTTTAATTAATTAAACTTTGGGTAAATCATCCTCCTAGTCCATATGTACTAGGGTATTCACCCAAAGTTTTGGGTACCTCTGTGGCAGTGTTGGTTTACACCTATTGCAAAATTTTATCTTATCATTTCTCTTTTGGACAAGTGAGTACTTTTACTACCCTAGTTTGGTACCAATGTTTCTTAAGGTTATCCTATCAACTAGTACCTTTTCTTTCATGTCAGTTACAAGTGCTATTACATGTTGCTCAACATTCAAATGAACTCAAATGGTATCAAATTTCACAAAATGACTCTTGGTCTTCTTTCTTCTTCCTCTTCCATGTCTTTCTAGTCTCCCATTTCCATTCTTCCTCTTCTTCATGTCTTCTTGATTCTTTTCCTCCTATTATCATATACTCTACCTTCTTCTATTCATCCTTTCTCTTTTTCCATTCTTGATTCTTCTTCTTTTAGAACCATGGATCCTGAATATCTTCTTAGGGACTATCATTTAAGCATAGATGAACTCAACCTCCTTATTGAATTTTAAATGTTCTGTTACTCCAATGGATATATGGATGCCAATCTTGTGACAAAAATGATAGAAAAGGGGAAAAATCAAACATTCTTGTTAGGATCATACGTAATATCATATAACAATATCCCTCTTCCAAATATTCCTTATTTTCCAAGTCTTATCATGATTCTTCTAAATATCATTTAGATTCTTCATTGTCTAAGTCTTATCATGATTCTTATAAATATCATTCAGATTCTTCATCTTCTAAGTCTTGTCATGATTCTTATAAATATCGTTCACATTCGTCATCTTCTAAGTCTTATCATGATTCTTCTAAATATCATTCACATTCTTCATCTTCCAAGTCTTATCATGATTCTTCTAAATATCATTCACATTCTTCATCTTCTAAGTCTTATCATGATTCTTATAAATATCATTCAGATTCTTCACCTTCTAAGTTTTATCATGATTGTTCTAAATATCGTTCAGATTCTTCATCTTCTAAGTCTTATCATGATTCTTCCAAATATTGTTCAGATTCTCCATCTTCTAAGTCTTATCATGATTCTTCTAAATATCATTCACCTTCTTCATCTTCTAATTCTTATCATGATTCTTCTAAATATCATTCACATTCTTCATATTCCAAGTCTTACCATGATTCTTCTAAATACCATTTGTGTAGGTCTTCACCTACCTCTTCTTCATGATATCATTCTTCTTCTACTTCTACCAAGAGTCTTATTCCTCTTATTGAGACATACCATAATGAACAACATGAAAAGTCTTGTGATTTGCCTATCTATAATACCTATAGTAACAATGATTATGATGACTATGACTATTATATTCCTACAAGTCCTAGAACTCCTCCTAGTCCTATGTTTGTGCTTAAAGGGGATGAGTCATGGATAGATATTGATGATAATCCATATGACTTGAATTTTGAAAACAACATTCATAAATTTTGTGAACAATACCTAAATGGTAAATCTACATTTTTTGAGGAAGAGAAAGCATTTTTTTGCACTAAAATAAAACATCAATGGCATAAGAGTTCCTCTTCTAAGAACCCTCATGCTGAAAATAAATATTACACTCTTGAGCAAGATCATGTTAATGCTGAACCTTTGTCTTCTAATGCTCCCCGTCCATCTTCTACTTCCTCCACTATCCATACATCCCCTAAAGATTTTGAGTCTCTCAAATATTCTACCAATCCTTCTTCCAACAAAGATCCTAATGCTTTTCATGTGGTTCCCTATAGTTATCCTCAAAGGCTACCTCTTAAAGAAACTTAAGCTAACCTTCACTTGGCTACAAATACTTTTGATAATGCTAAACCTAAAGAGCATAAGCCTTCAAGTGCTATAATGCTTACTTCAGCTAGTCCCTCGTCATCTATTCCAAAGTATTCCATACAATTCCAACATGCTTCTTTCTCCTTAGGAGTGGCTTCATGTCGAGAGGACTCTAAAAATGATAAAGAAAAGAATATAAAGAAAGATTAAGATCAAGAACCCTCCATGTCATCCAATTATTTTCACAATGTCTTTGATCCATTTTATGGCTCTTTTGATCCTTTTTTCCCTTACTTATTCATTCTACCATGTCTTAAGTCTTCTCCTAAGAAAGATAAAGCTACTACTTACACCGCTAAGCTTTTTGACAATCAAAATGACCTTAATATAGTTGTGCCTTCCAAAGATGATACTTCCATTAAGGTTATTAAAGATAGTGTTGTTACTTCTAATGTTGAGCCTATTGAAAATCAAGAGAAAAACTCTACACTCATGTTATCCAAAGATCCTTGTCAAGATCAAAGTCTTCCATCTTCTTGTTCTATCACTCCATGTTCCCTTCCACTTTTTACTCTTCCTAAGTATTCTCAAGCTTCAAGTACTCCTATCAAAGAAGTTGCTCCTATTCAAGATGTTCATTATCCTATTGAAAATCCTAATGCTCCCTCTAAATATGTTGATGTCCTTGATTGTCATATAGATTTTGATGAACTTATTGATTACCCTTTTGCATCTTCCAAATCCATCCTTGGACCTCCCCCACCAATCCTAAATGCTTCATGTCTTCCTTCCATCTTGGGTCCTTATGTCCCTTCACTTTCCCCTCCCAACTCTCCTTATTCTTCATCCATCTTGGTTCCTTACATCCCTCCCTCTCCTATCTTTCCTCAAGATCAACATGGATGCATATCCTTGAATCCTTTTCATCCACCCACTTACCTAAACCAGTCATATCATCCTTCTTCTTCTATAAGTCCTGAGGCTTTTGGAAGTAACTTGAATGTTCAATATAAGAAAAAGAAGAAATTCAAAAATCCATATAAAAAAGAAGACTACCATGTCTCCTCTAATCAACATGGGGGCATAAAGTCAAAAGAGATATCTAAGAAAAAAATAATAAGACAAGTATAGGTTCCAAAATCTATCATTGAAGATATTATCTCTACGTCATCAAAAATAAATGAAAAGAGGCCTATGACTATATAGATTCCAAAGTCCCTCTTGAGAGAGTCTAATGTTGAACAATAATTGAAGTTGACATTCAAGCTTCCAAAGGATTCGACTTCATCTTCTTCCAAAAACATTCTTCCATTCCATGCACCTAAACTGCAACCTCTTCTATCCACTCACCACATTCCTTCACGTGGTCCTTCATTCACATTTTATCCATCCTCTCACCAGCCTTCAAGATGTGTGTTGACATTGATCTTGCCTTCATTTCCATCTTCTAATCTCCCTCACTTTGCATAAAGCCATATCCTCCATTTTTGTCTTCCATCTTCCTTTCCCTATCAACATCTTTGAGCATATCATTTTAACTCCTTTGCATGTCATGGTTTAAAATTTCAAGGAGAATTGTCTAAAAATCTTGACTTCTTCCAAAAAATTCAAAAAAATTGAAATTTTTTGAAAAAAGAAAGAAAGAAAAAAATGGAAAATTTGAAAATGTGCCTTCGTGAAAACTTGGTAATTAGGCACCTTGGTAGCAAAATTAAAGAGAAATAAATTCATCCTATGGTGAAAACCACTCCCTTGTGGAACCTTGGATAAGTTCCATGATGAAAACCTAACAATCAAGCATCATGCATAGTTCTTTTACTTCTTTCATTCATTTCATCTTATGTCTTTGATCTTGACAATGTTGACCTATACACAAATATTTGGCTATTTTGTGAGCTATCTTATGATGATCCTATTTTCATTCCTTTCATGTTTAGCCTTAACATCTATTTTCCTCCATTCATTCTAGTATTTTTCTACCCTTTTCCCATTTACCCCTTTGGTCTTGATCTAATAAAAAAGAGTAAAATATGATGCTATGAAGCCTCTTGACATGTCTACTCCTTCGGATTGCATCTTTCCCACTTTTACATTATGATTTCATGAATTATCCTATGCTAGCCTTTCATTTCTTGTCCAAATGTTCTTTACATGACAATTTTTCCCTAGCTTGGGTACTATTGAGGAGTTTTCCCTTGGGAATTTCTTCCCTTTATTCTCCTTCATTATTTTGTCTTTCATTTCATCCACCAGCTTGCTAATCACTCTTGTCCTCCACCATGCTAGACATTCGGACTGCACGAGGTAATCTTGCTTGAGAATTTGGTCTTTGTTTTTATTTGGAAGCATTGTATATCTTTGTACATATTTATTGATCTTCAAAAATACAAAAAAATGGTCTATTTCAAAAATCCAAAAAAAAAATGATATATTGTGAAAATTCTAAAAATTGGAAAATGTCCTAAAAATAATGATCATCTTAGTGAAAACCTAGCAATAGGCATTTTGATGTATCTCCAAAATAAATTATATATTCCAAAAAATCAAAATCAAAATCAAAAAATTCAAAAAAAATAGAAAAAGTGCCTTGGTGAAAACCTAGAAATAGGTGCCTTGGTAGCAAAAAATACAAAAAAATTTATAAAAAGTCTTGAATTTTTTTTTAAAAAATCTAAGTGGTGAAAACTTGGAAATGGGTGCTACTTGAGGCCTTTTCACCCCTATTTCTTAGTGTGTTTCCTCGACACTTAGCCTTTCTCCATCATGCCTTGTCCTTGTTGCCTTGATTTGGAATTGGTCTTTGTTTAAGGGGCATAACTATGTTAGTTTTGGTCTCTTGGATGTGGTAGTCTTGAGGACACCTAGCAAACAGTGTTTTTCAACACCATCCCAATTGTATTTTTCAATACAACCCCTAACATCGATTATTTTTCAACACTTATCAATTTGGTCTTACCTAGTTTTGTCATGTGATCTTCCCTACTTGCAATCATTTGATCCCTATCCTCAAAACTCAATAGTAGTTAACACACTTAAAATTTAAACACAACACTTAATGCTTGACTTATGTCATGATCTTTTCTTTGTGTGCTACTTGTTATTGATTTTTGTTGAGTGTCCTTGTTTGATAAGTCTCTCCAGGATGCATAGCTATAGGACTTGGGGCATGGGGCATGTTTTTATTTGTTTTCTACTTGTGGGTGTGATCTTGAAACTCTAGAGTGTCTCTTGTTGTCCCCTTGAAACACTTAGGAGATTTGAGGCATCATCCTTGATTGTTTTTGCACAAGCATTCTTCTAGTCATCTTGGCATTTACGCCTTGATGCGAGCATGGTTTTGCTACATTAAATTGGGTAAGCTAACATCACAGTCATCTTGACCTTTATGTCTTTGATGCTTATGTTAGAATCTTTCCACATTCTAATCTGATATAAATCACATTCATATCTTCATAGTTGCATTTGTGACTAGTGATGATTGTGTAATTTTTTGATGTCTGTTAATAATGGCCCAGTGATAAAAATAAGTTCTTTTACATTCTCTAATGAATGATGAACACAAATTCCTATGTTACGGTTGTTCTTTTGCAAGTACACCTTTGCATTTTCATGTAGCTTGCTTTATTAGACTTCAAGTTAGTTTGCATTTTATGGCTACATTATGAGTTTGAGAGGCTTCTCCCTTCATCTTTCTTGTGGACTTTTAATCAACTATGGTCACATTTTGATCTTCATTTCCTTATCTTCTTTCATGATCTCAATCAAAATTTCTATCTTAAATAGTTGATTGATTTTGGAGCATTCTATTTCTTATGAAAAAAATTCTTTTCTTCTTTCTATTTCTTTTCATCTCTTCCAAACTTCTATCTTCCATTTTCTTGTACCCCACTTATTTTCTTCTAATCCAACTTTGGGACATCATATTTCATGCTTGATGATCTACCTTGGTTCTGTGATTCTTATATCTTTCATCTTACATCAAGAACTTTATCTTCTATTCGATTTGATCAAATTTATCAATTTTTTGTTTCTCCTCTATCTCATTTCAATTTCAATCATGAGGGGATAGTACCTATCAACTTCAATCCTTGATTTGGTTTTATCAATTTTATCCTCAATTTTTTTAAGTCAAAATCTATTTGTATTCTTTGTCTTGATGTGTTCCCAAATTGACCACGCATCTAGGTTGTTTTGTGATCCCAAATCAATCTCACACTTCAATTTCTTTCTTTGACTACATGTGTTCCCGAATCAATCACACATTAGTCAAAGAGGGGAAAATGTATGAACCCTAAAATGGTTGCCTAGACTATGGGCCCCCATTATTCAATTTATCAATTTATCAAATTTCCTAGATCAATGGTTTGCAATATTTTATTAAATCAATTTCCTTGATAAAATTGGATTATTTATTTTTCTAAGGTTGATCATTTTATCCTATGTCTTTTTTAATTAAAAAAAACTCCCTTTTAATTAAATAGAATAAGTCCCCATTTAATTAATTAAGAGAAAAACCCCTCTTTTAATTTAATTAAATGTTTCCTATTTAATTAAAAGAACTTGCTCCCTTTTAATTAAATAAATACCATGTGAAAAGGAAATTAAATAAATAAAAATTAAATAAATTCCATTTTCCTTCCCTCATTTAATTCTTCTCCTCTTTTCTCATGGTAGAATTTTGTCTCACATGGATCAGACTCTATTATCCCATATTGGTTGTGAGAAGCTTCCCACTTCCACATTTTTCTTTATAAGGGAGAGCCCTCTCCTCATTTTTGACATCCATTATTATTTTATTGATATGTTGTAGGTTTGGAGAGCAATTTTTGAAGGAGTTTGAATACTAAAGCTTTTTGTGGAGAACTTCTATCTTCTTGTCTTCTTCTCTGATGCATCCATGGTTACCATTATGAGGTTTCATCCTGGAATTTTCACATTAGCTTAGATACATATTTGTTTTCATAGATTATAATTGCATTATTATTACATTTCCTTTCTTGCATTGCTTTGTATTGTTATCATATAGATTAGTTTTCATCTTCATTTGCATGCATTCTGGATCCTTGAATCTCTTGTTTCATGGTGTACTTGCATGGGCACAAGCTAGGTCAAACTAAGGGCCTCCATTACAAACCCTTGCACTCCATGAATAGAGAGCTATGAGCTGCCATTCGAGACCTCATTTTTGAGCAATCTTGGATATAATGACTCATAGAAGTGTTCCCACATTTTAGGCATATAGGTGGATAATATGAAATTTCTCACATAATTCATCAATTATTTGATTCTTAAAGTAAAAGGAATTGTTAATAAGAATGGCATGAGGTATTCCAAACCAACAAATGATATGGTTTAGAATTAAGAGATTTTTTTTCCCATAGAGTTGGCAAGTGGTGTCACTTCAACCCACTTGGTAAAGTATTCTATTATAGTAATAATCCATTTGTGACCACCAAAAGAAGATGGGTGGATGGCTCGAATCAAATCAAAGCCCCACTAATAAAAAGGAAATGGTGTTGAAAAAGGGTTGAGCTCTTGGGCTAGCTAATGAACAAGGTTACCATGGATTTGACATTTTTTGCAAGTCTTAACATAATCGATAGAATCCTTTTCTATGGTTGGCCAAAAATAACCCATCCTAAGAATCTTCTTTGCTAGTGTATACCCACTGGAGTGTGACCCAAAAATCCTTGCATGGACTTCTTGTTGAGTGACTCTCGACTCATCCTTTTCAAGACGTCTAAACAAAGTACCATCAAGACCCTTCCTATACAATGTATCAGCCACCAAAGTGTAGTGCAAGGTTTATCGAATGAAATTATGTCTTTGGTTGCATGAGAGATTGGAGGGGATGGTTTTATCACAAAGGTAAGTGATGATGGTGTTATACTAGAGGGAATCAAGAGCATCTAAATGACAAATAATAAGGGAATCAGGTTGAGTAAATGTGAGTTGAACCACCTCTTCTACTAAGAACTCATATTGCTCATGTTGCTCCAGTAATCAAAGCAAGGAGGCCAAGGTGGCTATGGTGTCTGCTACTCTATTCTTATCTCTAGGAATTTGTTCAAAATTAATATGAACAAAGCATGCCTTAATTGTGTCAACCATCTATTTGTAAGGCAATAACTTTTCATCTGTGGTTTGATATGTGTCGATGACTTGATTGATGATTAGTTAGGAATCTCCATAAACTTCTAGTATTGTTAGTTTCCATTCTAAAGCTAGTTTGAGGCCTAAGACCAAGGCTTCATATTCTTCCATGTTATTGGTCCAGGGGAAAAGTAGTTTTTAGGATTTGGGGATGGTAACACCTAGTGGTGTGATGAATAAAATACTAGTGCCTGAACCATAATGCGTGTAAGAATCATCAAAATAGAACTTCCAAGTTATTGGCTCTATTTGAAGAATGTGCATATCTAGAAAATCAACTAGGAGAGGATTTGAGCTCTCTATAGGTGCATTTGCCAATTGATTGGCAATGATATGCCCTTTTATTTCTTTCCTATTGGCATACTCAATATCAAACTCACTTAGGATCATCACCCACTTGGCTAATCTTGTTAAAGTTATTTTGCTAAGAAGATATTTGAGGGGATCAATCTTAGAGATGAGCTTGACCTTATGTGTCAAAAGATAATGGCATAGTTTTGGAAAGAAAAAACCATGGCTAAACAAACCTTTTCAATAAAGGTGTAATTAAGCTCATAGTTGATAGGGTATGACTAATTTAATAAATGGACCTTTCTTTTCCTTGGTCATTTTCTTGTGCTAAGAGGGCTCTGATTGATTTATCTATTAGGGAAATGTATAACATGGGAGAATTCATGATACTAGAGGTACCAACATGGGAGAATTCATCAATTTTTTTTGAGTAAATCAAAAGCCTTTTGACACTGATCATCCCATTTAAAAATTATGTCCTTGTGTAGTAAGTGGGTGAAAGGCACACATTTTTCTACTAACTAGGAAATGAAACAATAGACTGATTGAAGTCTGCCTTGAGGAGAGTTTAGTTGACTTAGGTTCTTCAAAGGTTGCATGTTGACTATTGCCTATACCTTTTTAGGATCAACTTATATCCCTTTGGCCAAGACAATGTATCCTAGAAGCTTGTCAGATATGATGCCAAAAGCACATTTCTTCAGATTTAGCCTAACTTTGAATGCTTCTAAATAGATAAATATCTTGTCTAAGATAGGGATATGTTCTTCTTGAGTATGGGATTTGGCAAGGATATCATCTACATAGTCTTCCATAAAGATGTGCATCATGTCATGAAATATAGTGGTCATGGCCCACTAATAGGCAACCCCTGTGTTCTTTAGCTCAAAGGACATCGTATTCCAAAAAAATGTGCCCCATGCATAGGTAAAGGCTATTTTCTCTTGGTTCTCTAATGTTATCCTAATCTAATTATACCTTGAAAATCCAACTATGACATCTACAATGATGTCAATGTTGAGAAGGGGAAATCATCTTTAGGACATGCTTTATTTACATCCCAAAAATCAATGTAGATGTGTATGCTACTATCTTTCTTTGATATAGGCACAATGTTTGATATCCATCATACATACACTAAGGACCGAATGAAGTTGGTGCTAATCAATTTCTTTAATTTTGCTTTGACTAGTAGAGCTATGTGGGGATGCATTTTCCTAAGCTTTTTCTTAACTAGCTTGACCTCTGGAGAAATGTTGAGTTGATGGAGGATTAAAGTTGGGTCTAATCTTGGCATGTTTGTGTAAGACTATGCATAGTTTATTTTCCTCTCTTTGAAGAAGCGAATGAATGTGCCTCTTTCTTCTATGCTTAAAGATTGTGCTAAATAGATGATCCTTGGTTTATTCTTTCTACCAATGTTGACTTTCTCAGTTGGTTCAATTAAGATGGATGATCTTTCCTTGGAGTGCTCAGGTAAGGTATCAATCATCTCATCTATGGGTGCCACAGTTGGGTTTTCACCTTTGGATGTGTCACTTTTATTTTTTTCTATTTTTTCTCAAGATCAGCTACAACTGATCATCAATGTTATGAAATGCTTGACCTATTCTACTATGACTGAGATGATTGATATCAGACTTGGATGTGTGCATTTTTTCTATTCTTTATGGACAAGATGGTTCAACCATGTTAAGGTAGATGAAGACATTGTGGTCAATGTCAAAATGGAGAATATGGCAAGTTTCAGTTGTATCTCAGCTAATGAGTTCAAGATGGACTAAGGAGAGTGATTCATAGTATGGAAAGAGTTATACAAGGTTTAAAGACATGATCTCATTAGATGGCTCATACATTGTATCAGTTAGGTCTATGACATGTGTTTCCTCTAAAGTGTTGAGAAAAGTGGAGCTTGCAAGCGACTCATAGTAGTCATCTTTGACTTTTTCTAGAAAGAAGTCAAGAAATAGGGTTTGAAACTAAAACCCTTCAATATGTTTATCATCCTTATATGATGTGATGTGACACATTTTTTTGTATTTGTTCTATTATACTCTAAATCTTGGTGAAGTAAAACCCAGACAAGAGGTTGATCCTTGTGCAGTGATACCATTAGATGTAAGAATTTGAACAACATCACATTCTTTGTCATGAAGGGATTCTTTGGAGAATGATTTAAATTCCCACTTGGTAGAATCATCATCATCTTCATTATTACAGGTGTCTATGAGTCATTCTCTTGTGTGATGTGAACTTGGGAGTGATAGATTTACATTTATGATGTTAGTTATTTTTTGGTTACTATCATCCCTTTCTTTAGGCATCCACACCAAGGTGGAAGAGGAGGAATCAATGTTCTTGGGACAAGACTCAGGAATGATCTATGCATTGTATTGTTCATTTTACCCCACCCCTGTTTTGGATCTGTTGGACCTGAACTGTGCTACTAGGGGTTCGGTGATTCCTTTCCCTTTCCCTAAGGGACCATCTCCCGTATATCCCATATTTTTCATCAAATCAAAACCTTTTCCATGTAGGTGAGGGGAGATGTCAATATTTTGTTCATTGATTTCTTCTACCAAGCTTGGAGGTGCTCCACTTGCTTTGACAAAATGTGTGTGGTAAGGTCTAGTGGTGGATGATGGTTTTCCATTAGATCTTGGAGAAAGTGGGAGATCAAATCAAAGAGACTAAGTACTCACCTACACTTTTGCATTACAGTTTACACTTCCTATCAAACTCCTTCATTAACCTATTCATTTCTTCATAATGTGACTATTTAGGGTCCTTTGATGATGATGGTGAAGGAAGGGAAGAACTTGAACAACCAAATTTCTCTTTACCCTTAGTCGATGTAGATGACTGGTCATTATTTTTTCTAGTAGAACATGAAGTGTTTGTTGATGTGGGCCAGTTGATGTCATCTATTAGAGTATCAATTTCTTCCCTGTTATGAGGAACAAGGGAGTTACAATATTGGGCAAATTTTTGATCCCTGAGTATGGTCACCTCTTGACCCATGTATGGAAATTTAAGAAATTGATGGTAAATGGAGGGAATGGGTTGCATGTCATAAATCCATGGTCTCCCCAATAGGATATTTTAAGTTAATTGTAGGTCCAAGACTTGACAAATAGTTTCTTTCACAACTGGACCTACCTTGATCAATAGAATAACCATGCCTTTGGAGGATCTCTCCTTGTTGTCATAAATTTTAATGGTGATTTTCTTCCTTGGATCAACAAAATCTTCTATGTATCCTAGGGATTTTACTAAATTTAGTGTGCAAATGTTGAGACCTACCTCACCATCAACCAATGCTCTCTTAACTCTATTTCTATGGATAAAGACTTCAATATGTAGAGGGGAATTTTGTGGCTAAATGATGGACATGTCATCTTGGGCTGAAAAAGATACACAATGAGGAGCAACAAGATTGTTGACCATGTTTTGAGACCCACTCACATCTAGGTCATTTGACACTAGGGCTTTGGTGAGGATTTCTTTATGCTCTGACGAGATTTGCAACAACTCAAAAATGGAGATGTGAGCGAGAGTCTTAATTAATTGGTTGACCAAGTTGTATTTATGCAAGGAGGAAATCATAGTTGCATGATTAGAGTTTTTCATGGGTCCTAGTAAAATGACTTTAGAGGCTTGGCCTTGGGTAACAATATTTGATGATTGTTTCTTTTTTTTATCCTTAATTATGATGACATTTATGGTATCATCAAATCTAGAGATCATGTGGATGGTGTTATCATAGTGATGTGCATAATTAACCTTATCATGAGGGGTTTCCTTCTAATTAGCTCTAGAGGATTCATCCTTTTCATGACTCATGAAAGGGTTCTTGAAGTTTGCATGGTCTTTATTGTTGCTAAGGTTATTCACTTCGATAGTTCCATCACTAACTAATTTTTGTATAGCCCCCTTAAGCTGAAACAATCATTTGTTAAGTGGCCCCTATTTTAGTGGTAGGCACAAAGATGTTTTTCATTCCACCACTTTGATTTGACCTGAGGTTCATAGGGTTTGGCCTCAGTTAGTACAATGAGTTCATCCACCAAGAGGGTTTGTAAAGAACTCTCATAAGATACCCCAATAGGTGTATACTCCTTGGGTATATTAGAAGACTGATATCTTCATAGAGGAGGAGCTTGATTATAAGAAACTTGTTGATTAGATGTTAAGGGAGTTGTTTTGTTACATCAGTAAAATGAACAGCCATTATCTTTTCAAGGTGTGTTTAGATTGGTATTGTTGATGATAGGATATAGCTGATTTGGATGGGGTTGAGTTTGAGGTTTGACATGGTTAGCTTCAACCACCCCATCATTGGCGGTGTTTTTGTTGTTGTTTCTCCACCATGATTTTTTTTTATCAGTGGACCAATAAGAGGAATAATGAGTCTATGTGGAATTGTTTGAAAAACCTTTACCATATTTCAATAATTTGCTAATGTCATTACCTATCAAGGTCTCTTCTACCTTAGCAACATTCTCTAAGGTAGTCTTAAGGTCTTTAGGCCCTTGGAGTTGGAGCTAGTAATTCTTGGGTTTTGAGAGAATATTGATGAAGATGTTTTTCTTCCATTCTTTTTCCAATATGTCTCTATGATACTTGGAAAACATGTGTCTCCACTATTATAGGAAGACCTTGAATGATTCGTTGGAAAGTTCTTTAGTGTTACACAAATCAGTCATCGTAACTTCCCTTTTGATATTATAGAATTATTGGGTGATGAAAACACAAGCCAATTTATCAAAGGTTTTAATGTTGGAGGGTAGCTTGGAGAACCACTTCAGGGCTTGCTCTGTGAGGCTCTTGGGAAATAGACACATTTGGTAAGTCATGTCATGGAAAAACTTCATACTTAGGGTGTAGAATTGTCTAAGGTGATCTTATGGATCTAATGTACCAAAATATTTATCATATTTTGGTATCTACACATTTTGACGGAAAGGTGTGAAGGTAATTCTTTTATCAAATGGAAGAGGGCACACCTTTTCGAGGCTAAACTTTACGAGTTGTATTTTTTCTCACTTCATCCTTTCCATTTCCAATTTTAGGTCTTGTAATTTTTGTGTGACAATATCTAAGGGTGGCTCTTCTTCATCTTGTTTTAGATTGGTCACATCAAAGTCGAACGATAATTTCACACCTTGCTATGCTAATGCTAGTATATATCATTCTTTGTGTTTTTCAAGTATCTTGTCCATGATATCAACAAGTTCAAGATTTTGCTAAAAATCTTCAATTTTAGTTTTGATGCTTTTTTGACCCACATGTTAGATGAACCCATTTTGGTGAAGGGCTCTGAACTTTGGTTGAACAAGGGTGACTCATGGATAATTGTGTTTGATGAACAATTTGTTGGTGTGATAGGTTCAATAAGATCCAGAGGTTTCATGTGTTTGATGGTTATGTTGGCTATTCTAGCACTCACCTGTATAGGTAATTATTTTGGCTTCGTGGCTACACTAGTTTTATGTAGTGGCATGAGATGTGAATAGGATTCCTCTAACTCTTATGCATTTTTCAATATGAGGGTTTCCATTGACCATGATTTGTTTGGAGTAACAAGCTAGGTTGGACAAGGTGTTTGGCAATGTTGATAGGGTAAGTTCACTTTGGCAAAGTCAGGAAGGGAATAGATGTGTCTCTGAACATTTCTAGCTTGATATATGAAGTGAAGCAATAACGATTGTTGGATTAATAATGATGTTTGTAGCTTTTCTTATTACAAAAATGGTTTTGGTCAATGTCAGGATCTCTCATTCTTGGAAAATATCAATGAGTAAAAAGGATACCTAAATCTATTTTTTTTTGCAAGTGTCATGTATGCAGATAGCCTCTATATTAGGCTTTTTCTTAGATGCATCACAAGATTGATCAAATGCACTATTTTACTGATTATATACGCCATTTAAATGTTCAAATGTATTATTTTATCTATCATATGCATTGTTTTAGGCTTTAAATGAATTATTATGCAAGGAAAATGTGTTATTTAATGCTTTAGATGCACTGTTTTGTAGTTAGATGCACTATAACAGAGTTCAAATGCATCACAGAATGGGCCAAATGTGTTGTTTTGAGTAGAAATTGTGCTATTTTAGGGTCTTTCAATAGTGTTCTTGTTTTGAACTTGGTTTCTCATATCAATTTATAGTTACCTCTTTTGGAAGGCTATGACCCAAACTATAGTTTGTTGTTAAGATTTAAAACATAGCCAAGCACAGTAGTAGCAGAAATAATAATAAAATATAAAACTACACACACCTAAAAAATGGAAGAAAAGGGCTTCCTGGCAAGATTATCTAGAGCTGGTGACTAGAGGGTTTTAGTTTTTAACCATCAATATTTAGATTTACCTCTCTTGTGATAGAGAGATTTTCACCAAAAATGAGGAGGTTTGGCACAATCCCTTATGGGACTACTAGAGGAAGGCTATGTTCTAAAAATAGGTGACTTGCATTCATTTGGTATGCTAAGGAAACTCAGGAGGTAGCATTTCTATGGCTAAGTAATCCTACCTAGTAGAAAGCAAGAAAATAGAAATCACAAAAAAGTTTGGAAATTTGATCACTCTAGGATATTGAGAGCATATCCCTACTATCCTAACCTTCCAAACACGATAAACACAATTGTTCAATTTCAAGCCCTTATACTACAAAAGACAAAGGGCTCCTAGTTAAGCTATGTGTGGGTTCTTTCCTCATTCAATTGTAACTGATCTTTATAGAAGGTTGGGCATTCTAATCAACTCAAAAGAGTTGAGAGCATAGGCCTACTCCCATTTAGGTCAATGAGATCAAACACTTCTATTAAACTAGGTTTTGAACTTAGAAATGTCATACTTTGAATTAAAAAGGGTTGAGGTCCACTTACTTGATTTGGTGCTAGCAAAGGCTAGGTGCATTTTTGAGGGTCTTCATTCTTGTCACATGTTGTCTATAGTCTGGGAGTTCCCATTAGCTTGGAAGAGACCTATAAGAAATCGATAATCATATCTGGAAGTCAAATTCAAGAAATTATAACTTTTATCCAATGCGCTATAGGAATAAGCATTTTCATTACAAAATGTATCATATGCACTATTTAATCTAGTAAATACGCTATATTAAGTGGAAAATGTGATGTGAAAAACTTTAAATGTGCTACATAAATGTTCAAGATTGCTTGGAAGTGTTAAAATAGAATTTAGAAGCATTGTAGTATTAGAAGATTGTAGATTCGACCTTTGTGCATTTAGGAAGGTCTTTGAGAGTTTTCTATTGTTGTTATGAAGGTTCCTAGATATTGTAGAACCTGCAACCAATCAGACCTGCACAAAAAATCAACATAAAATATAGATGTACAATAAAAATGAAATATTAGACAGAAAGATTGAAAAATAGAGAGGCTTTGAGTCCAAGCACCACGGTGGGTACCAATTTGTACACGGTATATTTGCATGTATTCATGAGACTTTAATGTATAGAGTGTAGATAAAAAGACAACGAACTAGACTAAACCCAAGAAATCATTGTCAAAATGTAAACTCTACGAACTTCCCATGTTTCCCTAACTACAACTGCTAAGAAAGCTCTCAAACAAGCATCTCACTAACAATTCTAGAATGAGATTATGCTTTAAATGGAGATCTACAAGAATGCATGCAAGATCTATGACTAAAATGCAGATTATATGTGAGTAACAACTCTAGAGTGCTCTTAAATGAGTAATCAATGAGCTAAAAATGTGCTAAAATGATACTAAATAACATGAAAAGAGTGTTAAAATGCTATCAAAATTATATGAAATTGCTAAGATAACAATGCTAGCAAGATAACTCTAAATGTGCCTATAGTGCAAATGCCTAAACCTTGGGTCCTTTAGTTCTTGAATTTCCCTCCTATTTATAGGATTTCAAAAGGGATTGGGATAAGAATTGGGATTTTTACCTTTGACTGGTGGATGGAGGTGAAATTGAAAATATCTCACAAGAGACTAGGAGGAAGAGTCCAAGAAACTTAGTTTTGAGGATAAATGAGAATTTTTCCAATTCTCTTAAGTGTAAAGGGGGGATTTTCACTTTTGTGAGGATAAATGACTTTATTGATTTAATAAATGTTATATTTATTTTTAAAAGTTTGTCTTTTTCTTTCTCCCTTTTTGAATTTCATTTTATGATTTTGAATTTTTTTCCTCCTCTTTTTAAAGTAGATTTAGGTCTTATTAATTTGATAGATGATTAATGACTTGACGTGATCCTTGATTTGAAAGTCTATTATGTTCCTTTGATTTCCTCCTTAATTTGCATTGATTGATCAAAATTGCATAGTATAGGTCTTTCCCAATTTTTGGGCGTCTACAATTCCATTAGAATGTCACGTTGCTAAAGGATTTACATAGTCTATTAAGTCCTTCAATGACTGTTAGATCAACCTTTGACTAAAAGGATTTCAATACAAACTGTTTACAATGATTAGAAATAAAACAACAGGGTTTGATCTATATGATTACAACTCCATTTTAAAATTTTAGATCTCTGTTCAATTCATGTGTTGATTCTCTGATAAGCCTTCCTTGTCACCTTTGTCTCTACTTTTCTTAGAAACCTTCAAGCAATCATCCTTCTCTTCACATCAAATTTGAGCTTTCTATTTAGATTCTCTTATAAAGTTCAAAAACTTTTTTTCCTCTTACTAGAAACACACACAGACTCTCTATTTCATCTCTTTGTGTCTTACACTTCATGCTTAGATCACCTTCTTCATGTGCTTTCTCACCCTCTTCTCTCCTTTATTTAAATTTTGTCTCTACACCTCTTTAAATATATAATTCTAATCTTTTTCCAATTTCATGATCATCATAGTCTTAGGGTTTACAATTTGATTCATCAGGTTCATTGTATCTATTCATCTTTCTTCTTTTCTAGAAATTTCTTATCAAATTTGGTCATTAGATATGATACCTAATCCTCTCCTTGAATTAAATGATCCAACTCATCAATCTTATCTTCAACACTACATTTTTCATATCCCAAGAAATAAATGGATGATTTGAAATCATGATTCCTCATAAGTATTAAAAATATTGTCACTTGACCATCACTAAGTTCTAACACACAGTCATCATTGAATTGCTCAATTATTATATAGCTTGGCATCAATTATCATTTGGTTGATATTGATGCTCGGTCAACACTAAAACTACTTGGCTTTTATTGGAGCTTGGTTGACATTAGAATCACTCAGCATGAACATCAAAATTCCTTAATCTTTACTCTCTTTCTTGGTCAAGCTTTACATAAGTGATATATCTTGACTTGTATTGTGAAAAATTGAACATTAACATTATTTAAATAATCACTTTTTATTTCCATATTCTGACTAATCAAATATCCATTGTAGCTTTGATATGACATTTAGATCAAATAAAAACATGTCTCATCAATAGATACAATACAAATTTTTTTCCAATTGTAGTTCCAACAATCTCCCTCCTTGGCGTTGATGGCAATGCCTTACAATATATAATCTCCCTCTTTGTTACCATGTAATCCAATAGATCTTAGTTTCATTCAGTGAACAATATCCTTAGTTTCATTATTATTCTCATCTCTACAATTTCATAAACTCCCTCTAAGGTCTTATACAAATCTCTCCCTCTTTTGTTATGTATCTCTTCCCCTTTAGTAATTTTCTCCTTCTTATAGTATATCTTCCTCTATGGTAATTCTCTCCCTCTAAGGTTTATCTCTTCCTCTTTGACAACAATGCCAAAGACACTATCTTGATACTTGATACATCTTGATTATGTATACATTTGTATGTCAAGATGAATTATGTGATCTATCTATGACTAATCTCCTACATATTCTTTACTTGACTTGAATACCTTAGGTATCTCCTAAAGTAGAACTATTTGCATCAATGTGTAAGGTATTTTGATTAGCACATTTGATGCAATGCACCATTTCTCTTTAAGTTTCTTTTCTTAGGGGAATCAACCCTAGTTTACCTCTAAGATATTCATCAGCATCTTTAGGTAAGGCTTTGGTGAATATGTCTATAATTTGTTCTTTGGTGTGCACATATTCTAACTTCACTTCTTTGTTTAGAACTAGTTCTCTCAAGTAGTGATATTGGATAGCAATGTGCTTTGTTTTAGTGTGCATAACTATATTCTTTGATATGTTAATAGCACTTGGGTTATCACAATAGACAATCATAGGATCTATAATTTCTTCCTTCATTCCTTTCAACAATTGTTTGATCCAGATAATGTTTGAACAATTCACAGTAGCTACCACATACTTAGCCTCATCTATTGATTGAGAAATACAGTTTTGTTTCTTGCTTTTTCATGATACCAATCTCTTTCCTAGAAAGAATGCACCTCCACCTCCACTAGTGATTTTTCTATCATCAATATTTCCTACCCAATTAGAGTTAATGAATAAATTTAATTCAAATCTATCACTTCTCTTGTAATACAATCCATGGTCTTTTGTATCTTTCAAATATCACAATATCCTTTTCACTACCATCATATGATTGTCCTTAGGATTTTCTGAAAATATAGAAACTATCCCAACTATTAATGTAATATCAAGTCTACTATGAACAACATATTGCAATTTTCCAATCATTGATCTGTTTAGTGTTTGATTCACATCAACAAATCCATCACTTTTAGATAAATTACATCATGTAGACATAGGTGTGCTCATTGGTCTTGATTCTTCCATTCCAATAGTTTTTTGTATCTCCTTGATATATTTAGATCCAATAATGAAAACACCAAACTTCATTTGGAAAACTTGCAATCCCACAAAAAAATTATTTCACAAAACATTGACATTTCAAATTCCTTCTTCATTTCATCAACAAATGATTTTCATAATGCTTCTTTTCCTCCAAATATAATGTCATCAACAAAAATTTTAGATAGTAGCACTTCATTGTTCTTACCAGTCTTTAAGTATAGATTAGTGTTATCATTTGTCCTATCCAAACCAATCTTCACTAAGTAATTATGAATTTTTTCATACAATGCTCTTGGGGTTTGTTTCAATCTATATAGAGATTTTTTCAATTTACAAACCCTATTCTTCTTTTATGGGTACATAAATCCTCCAAGTTGTTCTATGTACACTTCTTCCTCAAGTATACCATTTAAAAATGTAGACTTCACATCCATCTGATATACCTTGAAATTCTTGTAGGCTAAATATGCGAGCAGATTTCTAACTCCTTCCAGTCTTGAAATAGGAAAAAATATTTCTCCATAGTCAACTCCTTGCTCTTGAGCATATCCTTTTCATACTAATCTCACCTTGTTCCTTGTAACTTCACCATTTCATTCAGCTTGTTCCTGAAATTCCATTTTGTTCCAACTACATTTTTTTCTTTTGATCTTGGTACTAGGGTCCAAGTGTTATCCTTCTCAATTTTTTTAGTTTCTTCATTCATTTCCTTGATCCAATCTTCGTCTTCTAGAGCATTCTTCATTGGTTTGGGTTCAACTTCACAAAGTAAGCATGTGTCATCTTTGAGTTTTTTTCTTGTCATAACACTAGTTTATGCATCCACAATAATTTGTTTAGTTTTATGATGTTTTCTTACATATTTGGCTAGCATAGGTGGTCTCCTTCTTTGTTCTTTGATTGGTTCATCTTGAAAAAAAATCTCAAGCTCATTAATACTCTCTTGTTCAGGGTCTAGTTCAGATTTTGCATGCTCGGCATTGTGTGTCTGTAACTTAGAAACTTCTGACTATTGCTTGGCACCCACTATTTTTTGCTTGACAATCTATTGTTGCACTTCATCATTTCTTTTCTGCTAAGAAATTGTAGCTTGGTCTACTTGTTCAGTATGAGTGTTGGGGGCACCATTATCCACATAGATGAATGTACTATAATCATCAGGTTCTTCCTTGCAATTGACATCATTTCTTTTTTCAAATTCATCAACTTTTACATTTGCACTTTCCACAACTTTTTTAATGTTAGGTTTAAATACTTGTAAGCTTTACTCTTCGTGGAATATCCTAGGAATATAGCTTTGTCACTCTTTGCATCAAGTTTTCCATTCCTATTATCTTTTAATATATAACATTTGCTTCCAAATATTTTTAAATATTTCACATTAGGAGCATATCCATACCATAGTTTGAAAGGTGTAGCATTTTACCTTTCTTGACTTGTACTCTATTTAAGGTATAGATAGTAGTACTCATAGGTTCTCTCCAATATTTTTGAGATACATTATTCTCCATCATCAATGTTCTTGCATAGTCCATTATTGATCTATTTCTCTTTTCATCTATTCCATTTTGAGGAGGGGTTCTTGGTTTTGACATGTATCTTTTAATTCCTCCATCATTGTAGAATGTGTTGAACTCATTGGAAAAAAATTCACCACCTCTGTCAAATCTCAAACACTTCAGACTCTTCCCTATTTCTTTTTCAACTCCGCTCGAAAATACCACTTATATAACTGAAAAACATCATATTTATCTTTAAGAAAGATCATAGACATCATCCTAGAATATTCATTAACAAAAAAAATGAAATACTTATCTCCAAAATAGCTTTCAACATCAATAGGTCCATAAAGATTAGTATGAGCCAATTCCAAAATATCATTAGATGCATATGTTATGCTCGTGAAACTAGAATTTTTTATTTTTTCCAATTGACATTTTTTACACATAGCATTGTCAGGCTTCTTTAGTTTAGGCAACCCTCTCACTTTCTTCATCTTACTAATTTTTATCAAATTATCAAAATTCACATGAGATAACCTTGTGTGCTATAACCAAGCTTCTTCTTATTGTGCAAACAAACATGTCTCATTAGATAAATCTAGATAGAACAAGTTACCTCTTGTCTGATCATCACTTCCAATCAGCTTACCATCAGCATCATATGTCTTGGCCTTTTTGTGATGGAATTCAACTATATATCCTAATTTTTTTAGCTATGAGATACTGAACAAATTATAGTTAAGTCCTTCCACCCAGTAAAAATTGTCACATTTGATTTTGTCAGATAATTGAATAGTTCCTTTACCTTTCACAACACATGGAATATCATTACCAAATTTAACACATCAACATTTGTATGGTCCAATATCATCAAATTTGTTTTTATCACCAACCATCTAATTAGAGAAACCACTATCAATCATCTATCTATCACTTATGTTCTCATATAAAATTAGACAAATTTTCTTATCTTCATCAGAATGTTCTTCCATAGCAATATAGACAACTTCATCATCGTTACTTTTAGATTCAATGTCACTTTATCCTTCAGCAATACAACAAGGTTTCTTACCTTTGCCATCCTTGTTCTACTTGTAGTCTTGGTCATCTCTTCTTCCTTTGTACTTGCTTTCCTTTCTCTCATCCTTGTCTTCTCTGTCAGGACATCTCGTAGCTATATGACCAACCTTGTTGCATGAGAAACAAATAATGGATAATTTACCTTTGTATTTACTTATGCCTCTTCCAAATATTATTTCAATAAGTACTTCAAGTTCATCAAGATCATCATCAAAAGTGTTACTATCACTCTTCACATGTTTACCTTTTCTTTTTCTAAGAACCAATTGTGACTTAAAAGAAGATTCAATAGTAGCAAGTGTGTAGTTATCAAAATTAGACATCTCAAAAGTAGTAAGTCTACCAATTACACCTTCCAAAGTCAAAGTGTTACCTAGAGTGCATCTTAACCCTTGTATTGCAGAAACCCTAATGACATATATAGGAAGCAGAGTTCCTAATACCTTGCTTATCACCATTTCATCTTTGATTTCTCCATTTGACCTTGAGTAGCATTGAAAACTTCCTTGAATCTTGTACAATATTGTACTATGTTCTCACCTTCAATCATACTCATTTCATCAAATGTACCTCTTAGGCTCTTTGATTTGGCTCTCAAGACATTTTCATCTCCTCCATATATGGTTTTCATTTTGTCCCACATCTTCTTTGCACTATCACATTCTTTTATATCATCAAACTTGGCATATCTTAGGGATGAAGCAATCTTCAACATTGCTTGATTGTGTTCTTGCTTTTTCTTTCAATTGTTGGGCAGCCAGAGGAACAATAATTATCTTCACATACTCATTGTCCACAAAGTTTATAGTAGCAGCATCGATACTGAATACATACAATCTCATCAATGTTCACCATGAAGGAAAGTTCTCCTTGTTAAACTTTGGTATTTCTCTTTTGTGAGTCACGATCTTTAGCTTTAAGTACTAGTAAAATTCTCTTTATAAGAACTGGGCTTGCATACCAATTGTTAGAATGTTTAGAATAACTGAGAGGGGGGTTGAATCAATTACTCAATGTCCATAAGTACCATTTGAACAATCAAACATTAAACATTATCTATTCTTCTTACCCTGTTGTAGCTCGGTCTCTATTGAATATTGATAAACAAAATTAACTAGTAGTCCACTGTCCCAATATAACAGACTTTCTAAATGTAAACATGTAAATGTAAAACACCACAAAATATTCAACACAAGTTTGACACTAGGATTTAATGTGGAAACTCAATTTGGGAAAAACCATCAGCAACATGTCACCACTTTTTCACTCTTTTGAAGTGAGCTCTATTAGGAGCCAACCCTGTTAAAGGTTACAATACACATTGTTAATGTGACCTGGTTAGATAATTTAATCACCCTATTAAGAGTGGCCTTGTCAAAGAAATTTGATCATTCCATTATAATGTCACCTTGCTAAAGGATTTAGATAAATTGTTAAGTCCTTCAATGACTATTAGGTCAACCTTTGATTAAAAGGATTTCAATACAAACTATTTACAATGATTAGAAAGAAAATAGTATGGTTTGATTTGTATGATTCCAACTCACTTTTGCAGTTTCAGATATCTGTTTGGTTCATGTGTTGATTCTCTAATAAGCCTTCCTTGTCACCTCTATTTCTGCTTTGCTTGACAACCCTTCAAGTAATCATCCTTCTCTTCACATCAAACTTGTCAGCTTTGTTTCCTCTTACTAGAAACAAACACATACTCTATGTTCTATTTCTTCGCATCCCACACTTCACGCTTATATCACCTTCTTCATGTGCCTACTCACTCTCTTCTCTCATTTCTTTAAAGTCTTCCTTTGCACCCCTTAAATAGATAATTTTGGTCTTTTTTGTTTTCATTGATCATAGTAAATCTTAGGGTTTGCGATTTGATTCATCGAGTTCATTGTATCTATTCATCTTTCTTCTTTTCTAGAAACTTCTCATCAAATTCAGTCATTAGATATGATATCTAATCCTCTCATTCAATTAAATGATCTGACTCATCAATCTTATCTTCAACACATTTTCCATATCCCAATAAAACAACTGAGTCAGTTGGAAATCATGATTTCTCATACATATTTAAAATATTGTCACTCGACTATCACTAAGTTCTAACAGTCGGTCATCACTAAATTTCTCGATCGCTGTAGAGCTTGGTATCAACTATCACTTAGTCAATATTGATGCTCAATCAACACTAAAATTACTCTGTTTGTACTGGAGCTTGGTCAACACTAGCATCACTCAGCATGAACATTAAAATTCCTTGATCTTTTACTCTCTTACTTGATCAAGCTTTACATAAGTGCTATATCTTGACTTGTACTGTAAAGACTTTAAAATCAACATGATTTAAACAATCACTTTTTCTTGCTATAGTCTAACTAATCAAATGTCCATTGTAGCTTCGATATGATATTTATATCAGATAGCAACATGTCTCATCAGTAGATTTGACATAAATGACAATACAACAATTAATACAATTGTAGTTCCAACAAGGTTCTCCTTGTATGAATGATGAATACAAAAAAATTTTTAAAATGATTTTGTGAAATTATTAAACAAAAATACAATTGGCAGGTGTAAAGGCCTAATTGAAAACATTTGCCATCATTTCTATCACATAGATCCAATGCTTTACCAATGTCCTTTGTGCTTGCATCCTTCATGTGTGTGCTAATATGGATATTTTGACATAGAGATGGACAATCATCAAAGAAAAAAGGATAGTGATTTTGCATTTTAAATTCCTCACAATTATGTATGCAAAGTGGGAATCATAGATCAGGCACGTGAACACATAGACAAGGAGTTTAATCTATTTGAAAAATATGTCAAAGAATGTAATCTTATAGGATATCCTATTTGTAAATTATATAGAAAATGGATTTGTTGAATTGGTTTTAGAAAGTATCAAGCAATTGAAACAATGTGCATTAAATGAAATTCTACAAACTACATTAACACCCTCATGTTTATGGTAGCAATGAGATCTTTGCAAATAGGGTATAGACAAGGAAGTAGAAGTCATGATTGAACAACATTTTCCATTATTTTTTGTCCTTGTGATGCAATGGATGTACATAATTTTCAATTACTAATTAATAATTATTTTTGCATGTTATCATATTACTGATTACTATTTAACAATTATTTTAGTATGTTGTCATATTGTAGATTATTTTAGGATTTTGTAATATTGTGAATACTAAAATAACATTTTCAAGTCAATGGGTCCTTGGTCTACTAGTCAAGTTGAATGGATCGCAAAGAGCCCACTAGGAAATTTTAAAAAAGAATACTTTTTAGTCGTAAATTTTATCATGATTTTCACATTTAATCTTTCATTGTCAAACAATACTTCAAGCTAGAGGACAAAATGTTTTAAACCATATGCCATTGCCATCAATTTGACAAATTTTTAAGAGGGGAAGCAAGACAAAAATAAAATAAATAAGTAGTAAACAATATAGATTACTACGAATCAAAACTTTTTTTAATTGTTAAATATTACCAAGAAAAGCCCACTAAAAGTCATATTACTTGTTAAAAATTGACCTTTTCCTCAACTGGGTTGCCTTATTATTAGGATTTTGAATTCAAACTTGAAAGAAGATAAATCTAAACCTAAGGTAGATGCCTCCATCTTGAACAATAAATCTCAACAGTCACCTGGTAAAATAAAGTCAAGCATTACAAATTATAGGAGATCATAAAAATCAAACAATAAATGTGTAATTGTGGTACTTATTTCTAGTTATTGTAGTCAAATATGATGAATAGCCACTTCCAACTCTAATGGGTGCTTACCAAGAAAAATTGCAGTTTCTTGTGTAGAGTTTCATCACGTTGACAACTCTACTTCTAATATTCTAGGGTTTTAGTCAGTCCACAACAAGTTTTAAACAACATGAAAAACCTTGATAAGAATACAAAACATTTGGAAGCACTTCACTGTGATGTCATCTACCTCCAAAGAGGTACATATAGAGATATGTGGAGTTAGAGAGGTACATGCAGAGATACCTAGAGTATTCATCTCCCACAAGCATTGCAAGCTACCACAAACACTAGTCCTTTTTCCCTAATTCTTCTCACAAATAAATGAAAAAGACTACTAAGAAAAATCACCATAGCCAATGGCAAATGAGAAGTAAAAGAATTAAAAATCTAGTTAAATCAAAAATTTCGTATGGACCATATGATAAATAATATTTTAAAGAATTTGTATGTTTCCAAAGAACAGATTAGTCCTTGCCAATAAGGCAGTGACTAATAATTCCACTTGTTGCATACCTAGTCCAATGATAGTATGAATAGCTATTACTTAATAGTCACACGTCCAAGAAAAAATTGAAATTAAGCTTAGTAAACTAAAAAGAAGGAAACATGAGGCCAAATTAAAGAGAATAATAAAGACTTGGTGGTGGGATAACTAAATATAAATCCTAGTTTAAGGGGGAAAAAAATTTGGATCAAAGAATTTAGATAATAAATTGGAGCATCAAAAACAAGAAATTTGTTAAGGTACATTGTTGGTAAATAGATTTGTCACAGAAGGATTTGCCCAATGGAGTGTATGTGGCAAATCGTTCACAATAGTTGGATAGGCCCTTGATATCCGGCCTTCCTCTGCATTTGGAGGGGCAACTCCCTCGTAAGATATAATTTTTAAAAGGTTTTTCAATTAAAGAATCTAAAACTTCAAAATTCAAGAGAAAGTTGTGGAAGGTGAATGCACCACACGCTCTCACAACCTTCGGTGATTAACAAGATCGATAACAGAGGTACCCAAGAACTACGCTTGAAAGCAATCTGTATTATTAAGCACATTCATTATCATCCGTAAACACTCGCATAGCACCATGAGAATGTCCACTACAACGTATAACAATTTGGATTTTAAAATAAGAAACCCAAAGTAGATCTCATTTCATTTCCTTGCACCAAGAAAAGCAATAGAGATTTTTCAATTCAAAGATAAAAAGTGTACATACTTTCCAAAATTTATCCCTAGATCAAAATTTCAGCATAGTGTTCCCTTATTTTGTCAACCAAAAAGTCCCTTTACAAAGCCAAAAGGTGTCCTTATATAGACATAGAGGTTAATAACTACCTCTCTGAGGTTAATAACCACCTCCAAAATACAAAATTTTGGAAGGTTAATTAACCTTAAGAAAATTAACCTATTGGAGAGGTTAGGAAAAACGTATTTTTAGTGGTTAGTATTAACCTTTTACTTGGAGGTTAAGAAAAACACGTTTTTGGTGGTTAACATCAACCTTTTATTTGGAGGTTAAGAAAAACACATTTTTGATGGTTAACATTAACCTTTTAAGAAGTTAAAGGTTAATAAATACGTGTTTTTGGCGGAAATCATTAACCTTTTATAACTTGAGGCTCAGAAGCTGGATTTCAATGATCTCAAGCACTGTACGGAGCTAGGGAACAAGCTGGGGACATGGAAGTTTGGAAACTCACAAAAATTCAGCGATAAAATGGCCAATTAAAAGCTTAAAATTGGACAATTTAATAAAAATTAACCAAGGTGTTGGGTGATGCGACGCACTCCCCTGCCCACAAGTGGTTAATTATGTGGTGTTCCATGTTCACTAACAGTCATGGCTTTTGGTGCAACGGCAAGTGGGCCCAACATTTTCATAAAATTTGATATATAATATGCCCTAGTTTGGCCATGTTTAGAGGAAATGAAAGAGTTTTTTAGTTTCAGCCCATGATGGCCGTCAAATTTAATCCCGTCGGAATTTTCGTCACTGAAAAAAATAAATAAATAAATAAAAATAAAAATGAAAATGAAAAATCGTACTGAAAATGGTAAAAAGACTGTCTCAGTAAAATGGCCACAACTTTCTCTCAGAATATCGAATTTCAGAGTTCTTATAGGCGTTGGAAAGCTAATTCAGAGCACTACAACATGGTGTAGGTTTGGTTCTGTGATTTTAAAATTTTGTCAGGTTTTCAAAGCCCTAAAGTCAGATGTTATTTATTTTGAGCACAGATTAGGGCATAACTTGGGCATACGGAGTCCGATTTTGGACTTCAAGTAGTCAACGGAAAGCTCTTGGAGAGCTCTACACAATTGGTATCAGAGCCTAGTTTTGGCTTGGTCATGGGTTCAAATCTCCCCGGTGCCTTCCCGACCCGCGTAAGCACCTGGTATGCGCGTCGAGGGGGAGATTGTTGGGTGATGCGACGCGCTCCCCTGCCCACAGGTGGTTAATTATGTGGTGTTCCATGTTCACTAACAGTCATGGCTTTTGGTGCAACGGCAAGTGGGCCCAACACAAGGCTTATAAAATTGAAAGAATTTTATAGCCGGGCAACAGCTGGCTCTAACTGGGGACAAGGACTGACAAGGACGAAGCTCGAATCCAGAATGAATAAAGTAGTGCCTTATCCATTGGGCTATAAAATAGAGTCATCTAAGGGACCATTTTACAAAAGAGGGAACAAACACCAAAAACGGGACAGCAGAAAGAAAAACCAAGCAACAAAACAACACAACAAAAACTCCTATTTAGACTATATACAAGGCAGGTTTCCCTACCTCTCGTGACTCAAGGTATAATCATGCAAATCCATTCACTGGCTGGGGAAAATAGATACCATAACGTGCTAACATGTGGCCACTTTCAGGTTCCTGTGGACTCAAGTGAAAGTTCTCTTTTTGAATCCCAATTTTGAGACTCTTAGCATGCTTCACATCACTTGATAAAAGAATGTATCCAAATAATCATGTCTCATCAAAAATTTCTGATTTTAGAATCAACTTAGCTTCATGTTGCATGTTGTTGATGACTTCATTTCGAAAGGATTGAAGGATAAGGCTCTCAAGTTCCTGGATGAATTTATGATCTTTTTCTCTATTTGACAAGCCTTGTACTTGAAATTCTAGTGATTGGTGATCATGGATTCCTGAACTTATTTTTGACACCAGACACTTTTTCTTTTCCATAGGAATGTTTTCGTTTGTATTCTCTATGAAATTACTCCAATATGAACACACATCCTTGTCACATTGAATCTTCCCATGATGTATTTCTTCCTTTTCTCCCATTAGATTGCTCAAAGGAGAAATAATCATCTTTTCCATTTTGGTGCACATATCCTCTAATGAATCTATCCGGTCAAGAGAATTGATTATCAGTTGATATTGATGTAAGGGAAATTCTTTTAAAAGAACATCATCATATATGCCTTCATCTTCACATTTTTCAATCATTAGATCACAACACATTTCTTCAAGGCCAATTACTTCTCTAGTGCAAGGTACCATCATAATGTTTTCTTCAATATGGTTTCCACTTGTGAATTGGAATGCTTCAAATTCAGGCTTCATGCATGAGGAAGAATAAGAACTTGATGTGTCATCTTCTCTTACTTGAAACTTATCTTTCATTTCCATGTCTATTGTACTTGTCATTAGATATTCATCAATGTTTAAACCAGCTTTGTGCATTAATTTTTCTTGATGACCATCTTCACAAAATGGGAAAACTTCATATTCCACTTGCATGTAACTTGGAAGGGGATCTCTTGACAACTCATCATCTTTCTCTTGAAAATGATCTTCTACTCTTGTGATGATCATTCCACTTTCTAAAAACTCCTCAACATCCGCAAAAGTAAAGACTTCAATCTCAGGAGTTAATGGAGATGTCTGCAAGATTTCACTTGAGGTTATTTCTTCACCAGTGGTGGTAGAAGATTGTGAAAAATATTCTAAAGAGTTGACTTCATCAATAGAGTCCTCATCATTAATGATTAGGGGCGAATTAATAGGAAGGTCTTCTCCACAGAGAAAGTCATCATCTGAAGCATTTAGGCACCAAGTAGGAATAAAAGTAGTATGAAATTCATCTTGATCTGCATTTCTCCCATCTTTAACCATATCTTCTATAATTCCTTGAGAAATACTAGATATTTCTTTTCCCTTCTCATTAGGATCGAGATGGTTGAATATGTTCTCTTGTTTTACATTACTAGACCCTTCTCCTATAGACATCATTTCTTGACCATTTCCTTGACTAGACATAGAATCCTCATCTTTTTTCACGCATGAAGATTTAGATGAGTCATTTCTAACATTTGGATCAAGAGATATTTTGTTATCAAGGAAATAATTCTTGGATGAGTCTTCTTTCTCAAGTTCTCGCAATGTTTGTAGTAAAGAAGGATGTACATTGCCAGGATCCAGGTGTGCATTACCATAGAATCTTTTTAAAAATTCAACTTGATTAGGATCAATGGGAGCATGATTTTGATGAGCAATAGAGGCAGGTTTTGGGCTATTCTTCTGACCACCATTATCCATTCTCGATTCGCATGAATTATTTTTCTGATCAAGTTCTTCATTATGCTCACATGTGGAACTTCTCTCCAAAGATGAATTTGTCTTGTGAGAGAAAAACTGATAATCTTTACCATCTTCTTCTTCTATCTTTTGCAAAGATTGGAACAAAGATGGATGGATCTTTTCTGGATCTAGTTTTCTGCCACCATAAAAATTCTTCAAGAAGCTAGCCTGCTTAGGATCAATGAAAATCTGATTTTGTTGGGAGACAGGTGAATGAGAGACATTCCCATTATTTTTCATTACCGATTTAGATGAAGCACATTTTTCAGCAAGGCCTTCTTTATCTTTATACACTGAATCTCTTTCCAAGAAGGATTCTTGATAATGAGAAAGAAACCCATATTCTTTTCTATCATCTTCTTCGATCTTTTGAAAAATTTGCACCAAGTAAGGATGAACCATTCTTGGATCTAGCTTTCTGCCACCATAAAAATTCTTCAAGAAATCTACCTGTAAATGCTCATTAGGAATTGGTTTTTTCGGATAGGAAAAATATTCCTCATCAGATTCACTGTCACTATCACTTTCCACTTTCCCTTTGTACCAAACCATGCTTTAAATTCAAACCTCAGATAGAGTCGCCAATATTCAATCTTCTAAATAGAGTTGCCAATATTCAATCTTCTAAATAGAGTCGCCAATATTCATTCAAGGGAAGGTACCTTCATCAGCTGAGTTACTGATTGTTATTTACTTGACCATGGATGTGACCAAGATTTTGTCTATTCCTTCTTGGAATGACCACTATCCTTTCAACAACCACAATGTTCTAACCAATAGGAGCCCTTCACAAGATTTCCCCAAACTCTTCTTCTTCAAGAACTTGGTTTACTTGGTGATATTGTTGTGCACTTCGTCTACACCTCTAGGCTAGAGTGTTCAAGTCTGAGATGATATCCTCCTGGGTGTCTTGAAAGTCGAGATTTGGTTGGAAAACAAGAAAAAAAAAATGTTCTCATGCGGAAGCACCATTGTGCTTCATTACAGGCGACTATCAATCTTTCTTGTTCAGTCATCCCCAGCAAAGTCGCCAAAAATCTGTTGGTAAACAGATTTGTCACAGAAGGATTTGCCCAATGGAGTGTATGTGGCAAATTGTTCACAACAGTTGGATAGGCCCTTGATATCCGGCCTTCCTCTGCGTTTGGAGGGGCAGCTCCCTCGTAAGATATAATTTTTAAAAGGTTTTTCAATTAAAGAATCTAAAACTTCAAAATTCAAGAGAAAGTTGTGGAAGGTGAATGCACCACACGCTCTCACAACCTTCGGTGATTAACAAGATCGATAACAGAGGTACCCAAGAACTACGCTTGAAAGCAATCTGTATTATTAAGCACATTCATTATCATCCGTAAACACTCGCATAGCACCATGAGAATGTCCACTACAACGTATAACAATTTGGATTTTAAAATAAGAAACCCAAAGTAGATCTCATTTCATTTCCTTGCACCAAGAAAAGCAATAGAGATTTTTCAATTCAGAGATAAAAAGTGTACATACTTTCCAAAATTTATCCCTAGATCAAAATTTCAGCATAGTGTTCCCTTATTTTTTCAACCAAAAAGTCCCTTTACAAAGCCAAAAGGTGTCCTTATATAGACATAGAGGTTAATAACTACCTCTCTGAGGTTAATAACCACCTCCGAAATACAAAATTTTGGAAGGTTAATTAACCTTAAGAAAATTAACCTATTGGAGAGGTTAGGAAAAACGTATTTTTAGTGGTTAGTATTAACCTTTTACTTGGAGGTTAAGAAAAACACGTTTTTGGTGGTTAACATCAACCTTTTATTTGGAGGTTAAGAAAAACACATTTTTGATGGTTAACATTAACCTTTTAAGAAGTTAAAGGTTAATAAATACGTGTTTTTGGCAGCAATCATTAACCTTTTATAACTTGAGGCTCAGAAGCTGGATTTCAATGATCTCAAGCGCTGTACGGAGCTGGGGAACAAGCTGGGGACATGGAAGTTTGGAGACTCACAAAAATTCAATGATAAAATGGCCAATTAAAAGCTTAAAATTGGACAATTTAATAAAAATTAACCAAGACTTATAAAATTGAAAGAATTTTATAGCCGGGCAACATACATTAAGAATTGTGATCTTTTTACATAGCAACAAATAACAAAGATACTATATATAATAGCTACATAATATAATTTTCTTAGTACATTGATTTTAAAAGAAATAGATATTTCAACTAAGTATGTTTTCTACTATTATATGTGAAACAATACATTATTGAATTTGTTTATTATAAAGATTTTATTACATATTTTTCAAGTTCTCCCACATGTTTTGGAACTATGATCAATATTTTATTTCTTATTAGATAGTGCTAGAGTCCAAAATAGACCATAACCATTTCACTATACACTTTCTTCCCTCCATCATTCTAAATTATATGAATTTTTTTTTCAAATAATTAAAAAAAACTAACCTGAACTAAACTTTTAAAGAAATTTAAGATTCCCTTATAATAATGAGCTTCAGTAAGGCAACCATTATCTCTTGTTTATAACGTGCTTAAATTAAGATAACTATTTTTCTTGTTTGTAATGTGCTTAAATAAAGATAACAATTATCTCTTGTTTTCAGTTGCTCAAATTAAACAATGTTCTATAAAAATGGCACGAGGCATGCGATCACTTCGGGATATTGAAAACAAGGTGTGCGGCTCCTTGAGAAAATAATAAATAAGTACTAAACTTTGTAAGGACTTTAACACGTGGGAAGCGGTAAAATAACACCTAGTTTGTTTATTTTTATCCATGAGTTTAGTTAACTCCTTCCATATTGCTTGTTCATTAATCATTATTGTTTGCCTTAGTTCTTGGAATATTGAAGAATTTGTTTATAAATGTTTTTAAACTAATCCATTACAATATTGTCTTCCGAAAAATTAGCTAAATTATTTTGTTATATTTTACATTCATATAATCGTATGCTTAGATTGTATTGTATAGTGTGGGAGTTAATGTTGGAATTTATAAAATCATATTTGATAGAAATTCATTATGTTATAACTGATATAAGTAAAATGAATTTAAAATAGAAATTTAACAAATTTATTAAATCTTCTATTTCAAATATTTGGTCCAAAAAATAACTTTATAAAAATTTGGATATATGATTGTACTAATTCATATAGTTAATAATAGTGTATATATAGTTTTAATTTATTTTTATTGGTGTTATACTATCCGTTTATCATTATTGAAAATCTTAAGTTTTTAAAACTAATATAAATATTATTGCAATCATTTAAAAAACAAATACACTTTCACATGTTGCAAAAAAATCTTAATGACTAATGTGTGCTAATTTATGTAAAGAGTTCTATTTGGTTAAAAAATACTTTTTAATTATATTTATTTAAAAATAAATTAATAATATTCACAACTAGTGAAAGATTTTTAACATATTTGATTTATTTATTTTTTCCTAATTGTAAGCATAAAAAAGCTCAATGAATTTAATTATTTATTATATTTATTAATAGGTAAATTTTACTTTATAATTTATTTATTTTTAAATTTTTTGGAAAAAATGGCTTTGCCGCAAAAAGCAAGAGGCACATTTCTCGAAAACCAAATATGCTTCAAAAATTAGGTATATCATAATCTAAATCCCAACCAGATATGACTCTTAACACAGACTGGCATAATTGTGACAAGCGTTGTAATACACAAGCTGAGTTTTTTATCTGCACCAAATACACTCGTCCTAGCTCCTCCTTGAATCCATCATCGTCCTACTCATCCACAGGTGATCATAGTTTCAAAACTAGTCTGATCAAACCTCTGATTATCTCTATAGCAAACAATGTTCCTGTTGGCTCTAAAAAACCCTACCCACTTCCTAGCTCGAACTTAAGCCATATGATCTCTCTTTCTCCTTCCAAATGCCCTAAAGCGTACATTCTACCCCATAGAAAATCTAATTATAAATTCTCCTCCCACAAAGATCCTAGATCCACCCTGTCACATCCTAGTTGGAATTCAAACTTAATTTTTCCCAAATCTGAGCAAAGCAACTATAAAGATTTATTTATTATTAGCAATGAAGACATTGAAGAGAGATGGAAAGAATGCCAAAATTAAGGATTTTTTGCAATATGGAATGGTCCTCATGACAAATCCTAGAATCTCATTAAATGGTTAAGGAATTTCTGCAGAGAATCGGTAAGTATCTTTATCCATTCCAATTATTTACTGTATCTGCATTGTCAAAATATAGAAATTAGAAATGAGTTAATTACAACCTCTTATTTACTTTACAAAGGATATTCTATAAAAGTTTTAGCTTGGGAACCTAACTTCAGTGAACAAGATCTAGGTAAAATTGTAATCCCCTCATAGTTTGAATGCAAAAATATCCCACTTGAATTAGATCATAATCAGATCTTGTATAAAATTGGCTTATATCTAGGTAATCTATTAGGCATAGGAAATAACCTTACTCTATCCCACAAGGTTAGTTTCCTCATTACCATAGAATTTGGACAATGGGAACCTAAAATCAAAAAGATCATCATCAACAAATCCATTTATAATCTTGCCTTCAATAAGTCTAGAGGTAAAATTAAAACCACTAATGATTTTACATCCAATAGGAAACTAGTTCAAAAAGAAAGAACTTCCAAACTAAATAACATTTTAAAGAAATTAATCACTTTCAATAAGAGCAGGGATGATAATATAACTAAGATAAAGGAGATTATGAAGGAGGACTCCAAAACTACATATAGCAATCAGAATCCAAACCATGTAATAGAAGAGTTATAGGAGTTAAATCCAACAAAAAATCATCCCAAATCAATATAACAAAACATGAAGAATTGGAGACTTGGACTAAAAGTATGTTCATCAAAAGATACAAGAAGCTAAGCAATGATGCAAGCACCTTTAATCAATGTAATATGTGTTAGAGCAACAAGGACTTTATTAACAATCTAAATGATAGCTTGAGAAACTACCACAAATTAACATATGATCTACTCTTAATCCAAAATGATATTTATGATCAACTATCACTAGGGAATGAGGAACACAAGATACATATTTTCCCCTTTCAAAGTTCAACATTTAAAGATAATCATATAAGAAGAATCAAAGTTCATAAATTTTAGAAGAAAGACATAAGACAAGTGGGAAACATATTTTAGATCAACTTGATGGTTCCATAGAAATCCATAACAAGATAGATAACATAGATATAAACATAATCATCAACAATGCACATCTAACACCAAAGGAAGATTTAAGACATGACAATAGGGAGAAGATTATAGACAGGGATGGAGAACAGTTGGAAAATCAAAATTGTGCATTTGAGAATTTGGATACTCTAGGAAATGTCCTACAAATAGATTATAACAATTCTAGTCCATATCCCTCTCCAAATAGCCCCCCAGTAGCATCAAAGTAGTGGGCCAACATTACAATCCGCAAAAAAGCTAAGAAGAGGTCACTAAATTTTTGGAAAACACTAGAGAATAGCAAGAATCCCCTTGAAGATTTAGATTTAGAGAAGGCATAGGAAGGGGTTTGTAAGGGATATTCCAAAAATCTTAACATCCAAGTATAAGTGGAATCCATATTAAATAAGATAAACTCAAAAGAAACTAAAGATCAAGAAGATATCAATGTATCAAAGTTAGAAGAAAAAATGAATTAGAAAATATACAATCTTGGGAAGACTTTGGTATACTAGAAAATACTAAACAAGATACAGAGGACAATGGAACTAATGAAGCTACATACCTTAGTTTGGAAGGAATTATATCAAAGTTCATTGAAACAGAGGTAGGAGAACAAATTATCCAAGAATTGGAAGATGGAGAAGAAGGAATAGGAATAAAACTACCTCCTCCTATCAACAAAAATATTTGTGAAAATACAAATAAAATGTGTATTTCTATGAATTGGGATGGTCTAAAAGTCCCAAGCTATGGCAAGCCTAAAATAAAGAGGGGAAAAAATCTCTAAAAGAACTTAGAGATACAACAGGACAAGCTAGAAATCAGAAAAAGATGAACGAATTGTTAAATGTGGGGAAGGGGAAGACCCTTCCCACAGAGCAATGAAGACCACTTCATGGAACTCTAGGGGTCTCAATGCCCCTAGTAAGAAGTGCTTACTAAAGTATAATCTGATATAATTTGAATTAGACTTAATACTAATCCTAGAAACCAAAATAAATAAAGAAGAAGGGGTTAAAATAGAAATGAAACTAAGAAAATGGAAAATAGATTTCAATGAGTCAAACAGGGCTTTAGGAGGAATCAAGATTATATCCATGGAATCCAAGGAAAATTGAATTTGGTAAGTTAATCACAAGTAAAAATTGGATGGGAGGTACAATAAAACACTTTAGACATGATATTCAATTAACTCTTATCAAAGTCTATGGACCCACACACACTACAAATAAAAAAGAAGTGTGGGTGGAAATCAATAGGTTTATAGAAGATAACCCAGATAGGAACTTTCCAATTGGAGGATATTTTAATGCAATTACAAGTCTAGAGGAAATATATGGGGGAGTTCCGAATATCTCTCAAGAAACTATAGAATTCAAAGTGTGGATTGAAAATAATAATCTTATAAACATCCCTACAAGCAATAATATATTTACATGGAACAACAGAAGAGTAGATTTCTACAACATAGCTGAAAGACTAGACAGATTCTTAATTAAAGGTAATCTTAGTACACTAGGCCTAACCTTTGACACTCACATTCTCCCTCTTCCTAGATCAGACCATTACCTGATCAAACTAGAATTTTGAGACTCGATTAAACCCTCAAGAAATCCTTCAAATGTGAAAAGATATAATTTTTAGATGAAAAATTAATGGAGAATATAAAAAATGGTGGATAGAAAGCTCATTCAAAGGATCCAAAATGTTATGCTTCATGTCAAAACTGAAAAGGATTAAAGAAAATATATTAAAATGGATCAAAACACATTTTAACAATATCTTTAAAGAAAAACTAGATAACGACAAAGAGCTTAAAAAACTAAACGAAACAATTATTAAACATGGTATGGGCAATGAAAACTATTTAAAAGAAAAGGAATTATTAGGAAAACAAGAAACTCTTTTAGCAAAAGAGGAGATTTTTTGGAAACAAAAATCAAGATAGACATGGCTAACGGAAGGAGATCATAACACCAAGTATTTTCACAATAGTACATTAAACAACCATAATACTAATAGAATAACTATAATTAGAAACACTGAAGGAGAAATGGAAGAAGATCCCAAAAGAATAGTAGATATTTTGGTAAAATATTATTTTCCAAAGGGATGGCACAAAGCAAAATGCTTAGTGTTATTCCCAAAATCATTATGAACAGAGATAATAAAATTCTTAACAAACTTTTCCCAATGGATGAAATTAAAACAACCCTATTTAAAATGAACCCAGACAAATCACTAGGCCCAAATTTCAAGCCTTCTTTTTTCAAAAATGTTGGGATATACTCAAAGAGGATCTATGGAAAGCAATAGAAGCAACAAGAAATGAAAGTTCATTATTAACATAAATTAACCATACATTCTTGGCTCTCATCCCCCCAAAAATGGATGCTATTGATCCAGGCCATTTCAAATCCATAGCTATATATAACAACATCTATAAAATATTATAAAAATTCCTAGCTCTCAGGCTAAAAACTATCCCCCCCAAACTTATATCAGAAGAACAAACTATTGGAAATATTCAAGACTAAACTAAGAACTGAGAGGGGAGGGGTGAATCAGTAACTTCTAAAACTTCAACAATTTCAGCTCTTAATTCAACAATCCAATTAGCATTTAATTCATCACATATAATTTGATCTAACTGCATCCATAAGAAACTAAAAACATGAAAGCATTCATAACACTGTGACACAAAGATTTGGTGACCCAAAAACCTCCCAAACAGAAAGTAAAACTGAGGTGGGGATGATACCCACAAACTTTAGTACTGCAGTATAAAGTTAGCCTGTTAAAGCTTACATTGATCACTTCTAATGATCTGCCCTATTAAGAGCAATAAGGACTACTAAGTCCACCTTGTGAAAGGATTTACAAACATACAATTAAGTATGCACTTGGTAAAGAGATTTACAAAAGAGTGTTAGGTCTACCTTTTGAAAGGATTTGACTGATCCCCCTGTTAGGATGAAAGAGTACATGATCTCTTATCTGCAACTTGGCTTGCTGAATGAGATTCCTTTAAGTACTAATCACCTTGCTATGATAGATATGTCTTTGCTGCTCCTTATACTATTGTAGCCTTTTCAATTTGCTCTTTCTTCTCTTTCTCTAATTATATTCGCTTGAATTGTATTCAAATTCACATTCCTTACACACTTGGATATGATACAATTTCTTACATATATATCAATCCAATCATACAAATTACAAAGTCAACCACAATATAAGTTACCACAAATATTACAAAGTCAGCCCACATGAAGACATTCAAGTTCTGAAGACTGACTCGGTGGCATTCTAATACTTAGCATCCACTATCAATGCTTAGCATCGTCATGCACTTGGTAGATGTAGAAGCTCGGTCCATACTGATCACTTCCAAGTAGTCTTGAACTTGGTCTACACTGGTGACTTAGTAGATACTATGAAACTCGTCATATAAACTAAGTCTCTTGATTTACATTATATGACTCAGTAAACACTATCACTTCAAGCTCAGAATAAATTGAGTCACTTGGTTAACACCGAGTAGCTTGGTTAATAGTGGACTCACATGACATACACTACGAACTTGGTGAACACTGCATAGCTTAGCTTGTACTGGTAAACTCGACATACACTGAGATGCATGGTTCACACTGTTGATCTTCATTGTAACTGTGACTACTCGATAACCATTGAGATTTGTCCAAAGGACTCAGTAGCAACTGTAGCACTTGGTGACAATTGAAATACTTGGCAAACATTGATAGTTGTACAAAGAGCTCAATAGTTGTTTACTATATGAATAAGTGTGTGTCACTAATAAAAAACTTGGCTAATATGTCAACAATCTCCCCCTTTGGCATTAGTGACAAAAACACTTATTAGCCAAAACTAAATTCAAAAAGATTCCTGAATACCTTTTATCCATCACCTTTTGATATTGGCTTGATAGACTATACTATTTTTGAGATTTTTCAAAATTGATTTTGTAAGGGATATGTATGTACATGGTAAGGTTCTACTATATAGTATACTATACATCTTCTTGCAATATACAACATATCTTACTCCCCCATTGATTTTTCATGTTCTTCCCCACAACATATGTGTCTTCCTCCATACATGTATCTTTTCTCCCCCTTTTTGGCATTAATGCCAAAGATGTATTCTATTTATTCACATAGTAACAACAAAATGAGAATTCTATTTATTTACATAGTAACACCAAAATGAGATTAAAAAAATTTGAATGTACCTTGAGAATGATCGCCAAGGTGTTATCCCAATTGTCTTGCAGGACCTTGCATGTGTGAAGTGCAATTTGGACCTTTGTTGATAATTCTATCATATGATCCGCAATGGAGAAATTATTGTCATGGATGAGAGTTTTTGAATGCACAAAATGTTTCTATAGTGTATCCATGATGGGAAGAATTATATTTTGTATATCTATCAATGTGGATCTTATCCTTGCTTCTTCTCTAAGCAATTCTGCTTGCATATTTGACAAAAATCTCATCCTTTGAAAATGTGTGGAGCTTGAACTAGGGTCAAGTTGCAGCTATTGAGCACTAGCCTTCAAATCTTCATCTATTTTGGACAATTTGTCCTTTATTTCTTTAGTAAACTTAGAAACATCACAAAGCTTTCCAAAAAGTGATGATACATTTGTACAAGATTCTTCTAAATTGTACAAAATTGTAGAAATTTCTACTTGATAAATGGCTATCTGCTAAGAAATGTGCTCCAACACTTTATTATCAAACTTCTTCTCTGCTTTTTGCACTAACTTATCTCATCCCTCAGTATCTTCATTAAATTTATGTACTGCCTCTACTAGCTGATACAAAATTGGTTGAGAAGAGTCAACCTCAATAGCTATGGCCTTTGCCAAAATGTTCTTTGCATCTTCAATTATTTTAAATTCCTTATCTCTCTCCTCTCTTAGTTTTTTTTTGTTTAGCCTTCTTCTAGAGGAGTTCACCAAATAACTGCATTTGGTCTAAAGTAAGCTTGGAAGTGTCCCAATTTGGGATAACAATTTCCTCATCTAAATCAATTTCTTCCTCTAGCTCTTTACCTCTACTCAAAAAATTTGTGCTTGGTTGAACCTTGGGCTCAACTGTCCTTACACTTATTGCTTCTGTACCCAAAATATAAACAATTTTAGATATGCTAGGACTAGATGTAAAAATTGATACTATGCTTATTGAAGGAATATTTATAGAAATACTTGAAGAACCCAAAATTGGTGTGCTCAAAACTGACATGGTCAAAATTGAAGTACTCAACTCGGTTGATGAAGGAAGAGTCTACAACTCGATAGATGAAGTAGAGGTCACTTATTCCAGTGATGTGTTGAGCTAAGTGGGAGCAAAGAGTGATTGGACAATTGGATTGGCACTAGTGGTCACAATAAAACTTGCTAGGGCTATCTCCACACTTGATGTGGTCACTAGTTTTCTTGGAGAGTGAGGAAGTGAGGCAATGACTGTTGCAGCTATCTTAACTAGATCAATCTCCTCATCATCTGGCTTTGCTTCCTCAGTAGCCTCTTTTCCTTGATCCTCTTTATCTTCGTCATTTTCAAAATGAGTTACTTCTTCAACATTCTCTTCTTCATCTTTCTCCTTATCTTCGTCATCATCATCATCTTTGACATCAACTAAAAAATCACTTGGTTTATGTAACAAATAAATATTCTTCCAAGTGTTTGTTGCATTCCTTAAAACATGCTCAATGTCTTTAATCAAAACCTAACAAGTATTAAACTTCAGAGTCAAATTTTCCTCATTTTTCTTCAATGACTCTTTTACCTCAACATCTGATATGCTCGATAATAGTTGCCTCAATGTTTTCCCATATATGTCTTTGATAGTTTACATGGAAAAATCCCATCTTGGCTTTATCTTTTCCAACAAATCATTAGGAATTTTAGAAGCAAGCTAGTCTAGTGAGTAGTTCCATTTACCTATCTTATCCATAATTAGGTCTTCAATCTACTTCTACTTCTCTACTATCCTAATTTCATTTTTTAATGATTTAAAAAAAATTATTCATGCTCCTGATTCTAGAACTTTTAATCTATCTTGGAAGGTGGGTGGAGGTTTTCTGAATACAATGTCTCCTCCTTCCTTGTCAAATTTCTTCCTTGAAGATCTCCTAGTGAAAACTGTAGTGGATGACTTTTGGGGCTTGGTGATAATCACCTTGCCTTTTTACTTAGTGGTTCTTCTTCCTTAGATTCCACCTCATCCTCTACTTGCACATCCTCTACTTCCTCATCTTCACCTTTTCCTTTAGTTAACAAAAGGGTTGAACTAGATTTCAGTTTTTCAATTCTCTTCTTCCCTTTGTTAACCACCTGAGGAAGCTTTATTTAAAGTTCAATAATATCCTTTGCTTCATCATATGTTCCAAAATAAGTAGCCTTAAGATCAACTGGCTTATTGACAAGAGCTTCAATGATGTCTTTGGTTTCATCAATATTAACCTCATAACCAAGAGTTTTTACCCACGCAATTCTAGGTTTATTGTCATGCACTTGGTAGATGTAGAAGCTCAGTCCATACTAATCACTTTCAAGTAGTCTTAAACTTGGTCTGCACTGGTGACTTGGTAGATACTGTGAAACTCATCATGTATATTGTATCTCTTGATTTACATTGTATGACTCGATAAAAACTATCACTTCGAGATCAGTATAAACTGAGTCACTTGGTTAACATTGAGTAGCTCAATTAACACTAGAATCGCATGACATACACTATGAACTTGGTGAACACTACATAGCTTAGCTTGCACTAGTAAACTCAACATACAATGTGATACATGGTTTACATTGTTGATCTTCACTATAACTGTGACTACATGGTAACCACTGAGATTTGTCCAAAGGACTTGGTAGCAATTGTAGAACTCAGTGATAATTGAAATACTTGGCAAACACTAATAGTTGTACAAAGAGATTGGTAGCTATTTACAATCTGAATAAGTGCATGTCACTAATAAAAAACTTGACTGATATGTCAACACAAATAGGTTTTGTAATCAGAAGATCAATTCTACATGGTATAATTACAATATAATAAACTATTCACTCTGCCCAAAGTAATAAAGAATCATGCATATTTATGAAATTAGACATTCAGAAAGTTTATGATATGGTACATTGGAGATTCCTTTGTAAACCTTTATAAGCATTTAAATTCTCTCATCAATGGATAAACCTCATATTTAACTATATATCTTCTCCCGAGGTTTCTATTCTCATTAACGATACTCCCAAATGATTGTTTAATATCTCAAGAGGTATTTGATAAGGAGATCTTACCTCTTCCTTATTATTTATTATTATGGCAGAAGCATTCAGAAGAACCACAAAAAATCTTAGGAAGAAGGGAAAATTAAAGGTGTTAAAGTGACAGAAAATATTCCCAATATAACCCACCAACAATTCACAGATGACACTATCTTACAAGGTACCAACTCCTTAATGGAAGTTTAGAACTTCTAACTAATCATACAAAACTATTTCAAAGCCTCAGGGGAAAAGATAAACACTAAAAAATTTGAAATCTTTTTTATCAACACATCACCCACACTAGAAATTGATATTTTCAATGTAATGGGATGTTGGAAAGGTATATTCCCATGAAAATATCTAGGCATCCATTTAGAAAAACATAACAAGAATCCCAAATCCCAGGACTCAATTTTAGAAAAAGATGACAATCAAATATCCATTTGGAAAGGGAAATAGTTAACCAAAGCAGGTAGAGAAACTAAAATCAAATTTTCTCTCTCGGTCATCCCCTCTTACCAACTCTCATGTTTCCCTCTCCCCATAGGCTTTAACAAAAAACTTGAGAGAAAACTAAAACATTTTTTTTGGAAAAGTATGGACGGAAATAAAAAATTATCTTTAATTGAATGGGAAAATGTTTTTAGGTCCAAAAGAACAAGGAGGAATAGAAACAAAAAATCTAAGTTGGCAAAATGAAACATTTGGAGAAAATTTCATCTGGCCTATGTATCAGGAAAAGGAAAGCAAATGGGAAAGGATCCTTTTTTAGAAATACAGGAGAAGAAGATCATATTTCTCTATTTCGAGTCAATAACCCACCTCATGGTTCCAACACTTGGAACTTGTAAACTTGTCGATCTCTTATAAGTAAAAACCTTACTTGGGACATAGGAAGGGGTGAGGAGGCTCTATTTTGGGAAGATTCTTGGGACGGTCTCCCTACCTCAGACAATTAACGCCTAACTAATAGCATCAAAAATACTCTAACACAACTCTGGGGGACCCAAGTTGCTAATTATAGATGTTCCTCAGTTGTGAATGGAGAGACTATATGGGAATGGAGACCCTTGGAAGAAACTAGTTTATCGCATGTTACATTAGAGGAAATCTCAATTTTTTTGAACTAAAGACCATTATCTTTTAAAAATAGGCAGGACAAGCTAATATGGGTACCATCTAAAGATGGTACATATAGAGTTAAAAAGGCTATGAGATCCTTAATAACACCTACTATGGGGAGGAGACCTATATTCCCCTTAATCTGTGTTGGGATCTCGCTTACCTTCCCAAAGCAAGCATTTTCTTACTGGTAGTGATACAAAAGAGAATATTAACTATTAATAATTTCATCAAACTTGGCTTCGAAGGACCTTCAAGATGTACCTTTTGAAAATCTCATTTAGAAGACTTAGAACATCTAATATATCAATGCTCTTATTATATACAATGTTGCGAGTGGCTTAGGTAGAAACTAAATTGGTTTGCGCCTCTCCCTTTAAAATATAGAAAATCTTCTAAAAAGTTGGCCTAATCAAAACAAGAAAAAAGTATATAGCAAATTATGGAACATCTCACCATCCATTCTAATATGGGAATTATGGATAGAAAGAAACAAAAGAATTATCAATAATTCATTCTTGGACATCCCCTCACTCCTCAACAAAGTGGAGGCAAGTATTCAAGAAGTTGTGAACAAATTTCTAAGGAGATCAACTCAAGAAGAAGGAGCATTTTTAGATTGGGATGCAGAGATGAAGAAATATTGGTCTAACCTAGTCAACCCTCCACTACTATACACTAAAAAAAACCTCCAACCATACAAGTATTGAATATGTAAATTACCCCCAATAGGGTGAACAAAACTCAATTTTGATGGAGCATCAAAAGGAAATATGGGCACAGTAGGAATAGGTTATATCTTACATACAAATACTAGAAATTGGATGGTTAAACATTTGAAACCTATTGGAAAAGCGTCAAATAAAAACATGGTCAAACTAGAAGCTCTTAAAGAAGGGATAAAACTAAATTTGGAACATGGCATTCAAAAGCTTATTATCAAAGATGATTCCCAAATTATTCTCAATTCTTTGAGAAAGCGATCTATCCCAAATTGGTGTATCAACTCCAAATTGGAAATGATTTTGCCTCTATTAGATTTGTTTGAAGAAATCAGATACCAACACATTTGTAGAGAAGGAAACAAAGAAGCTGATATATTAGCCAATTTTAGTGTGAATGGAATAGATACCATGATCAAACCTTGACCCCTTAGCATCTTATCTTATTTTACTGGCTCTACACATTTTTTAGGTTTCTACCCCTCTTTGTTCCTCTTTTTAGATAGGATTATTTTTTCCTAACCCCTAACCTTTTTATTTTCCTTTCTCTCTTCTTTTATTTTGACCTTCCTTGAAGCCTCTGTCATCCTATACATCTCTATAAAACTTGTATAGTGGAACCAAAATTATTCTTACTCTCACTAATAGTCCTTTATTACCCCTTAGATCTTTTTTCTTCTTTCTAAAGTATGATTCCCACTTTAATCGTTAAAGGAAGATATTAAGCTAGTTTCCATCATTATTAGTTTCCCTTTCATTCACTCTTTTCTCAGAGTCTAATAGGACTTACTTTAATGATGCATATTTTACTTAGCCTATGACATTAGTGAATTCTAGATAGTTCTAAGACTATCTAGGATACAAATAAAGTAAGTTGGGTAGTCACTTCTTCTTTCACTCTCCGCTCCCAACACTTGGTATTTCATATTTAATCAACAACAAGTGTCTTTAGACTTAGTACTATTAGTTAGGATGGAGTCTACAATTAGTCTATTTCACACATTTGATGTGTGTACTCCCACCAAAAGTTGAGGTTTCCTATCAAGCATGGCCAACAATCATATATTTTCAAATTTTCAAATTTTCAAACATTCTAATGTTAGAAGGATACATATAAAACCTTGGATTATCTTATATCCTAAGTCTTCAAGTTGTTTCACGTCATAAATGCATTGGCGAGCTTGCATCTTCTCATCCATTTGATTTAAAGAGATTGATGTGTTGGTGTTTTAAAATGTACTAAAACTACTAAGCGACAAAATGCTTAATACCAGAATGACAGTACATACACAATCTAAAGACTAGCTAATTATTATTAACAATTGTATATGCAAAGTATTTGAACCCAACTTCAACAAAACCACAGATGGTTTTCTACTCTTTTGGCTCTACAAAACCAAGGTGGGTATACCTAGGGATGATTCAAAACTAGAACAACTATATGAGGATTATTCTTAGTTTCATTCTGATTCTCATTTCAAGATCCTCAAACATATACATAATTCTTACTAACTTGATAAACACATCCCATAAAACAGATATGGCCAAGAACTCTTCTATAGATCTGCAGATGTTTTTAACAATAGTGGCTAACTGAAGCTAAAACATTCCATGTAGACAAGTGCTGGCCAGCTTTGAAGATTCTATAGGAAATAAAAATAAAAATTGATTTGATGCTGCATTTTGCTAATCATTTATGATATATTTCTCCTTCAACCGTATCAACTTGATCAGTGCCTAATCCATTGGGGTTCAGAGTCTATAGCAAGTTCTCAGATCTAGTTTATTATCTTACAACAAATTCTATCAGCAATTCTTATCAGAATTCATCATTCAAAACCCTTTCTACTACTAAAGAAACCTTATCACATTCATCAAAGCTTTTATTTAATCCATTGAATTAACATCAATGATAAATAGATATACAACCTAACTAGATTGCATTCAATTGCACAAACCTTTACTTATACAATATCAAGACAACCAAGTAATTGAAAGGAGATAAGATTCAAAAAGAACTGATATGGGGACAGTTCACAATTTGTATTCATTTTCTTTGAAAATGGTATATCCTTTACAATAGACTCGGAATGACCTTCAGAAAGAAACACAGCTCATTCTATATTCATGTATTCTCAAAAAATTGACAGAAAAAATACATTATAAACTTGCTTTCAAAATTTGGACCAAAAACAGACTAAGCATAGTACTTAGAAAAATAGAATTCGGACCATTCTTTAGCCTTGGGATCTCACTTAAATAGTGTGAGATGCAACAAGCTTCAAGCTAAAGACAAATGACAGGTGTCCTTTAAAAGACACTTACATATACTTGTAACAAGATGACAAAAACATGAGTAACAACAAAAGTTTTACATCAGACATTCCTTTTGTGGGCCCTTCTGTTACATGCTCCTGTGTTGCTAAGTTGGTTGCTATTCTAATCCTTCCTTGTATGCAGCAGCCAAATTAACCAACGATGAAGTTTGTTCTGATGATGGCACGTCAACCTCCACCTATGGGCTTTCACCATCTTTATCCTGTATGGGGAAAATAAATTATACCTTTTCCCCTTCTTTAGTTGTATCAGCATCTTGTGGTCCTAGGTCTATAACTAAAGGTAACAGATTATCCTTGTCTTCTTTCGGTTGGGTTTGAGTAGTGACAGGGTCAGTGATTTGGATCTCCTCACCTTGCATTTCATCACTATCATCTTCATCTTCATTAAACTGCTCAACGGGAGCCATATCTGCCATCCATTTGTCAAATAATGTATCATCTGGCCAATTGAACTGTAAAATATCCCTCTGTCTTTTTACCACATATTTAGCATCCTTGTTAATGGTAACAAATTCTTGCTTTAAAGAATCAAAGAATATTTGGGCCTTCACCATCTCTTCTATTGTGGTGGCCCACCATGCATGCCCTGATTCATTAATGACTTGATTCATTCTTACACAGAATAAATCATCAACTTCCCTTGCCCATTCATCTTTGCTTTTCAAATTATTCTCTTTATCTAAGGCATGAGGAAACAAATTGAATTTTTGGCTTTTGTACTTTTCAAAGTAGCCTACTACTACTTTTTGCAAATGAACCCTTTTATTATTAAAATCAGTGAGATCATAAACAATATCAAATGTCTTTTCAATTTGATCAAAAGAATTATCTATGACAGAGAAACAAAAAAGTGTTATTTCTTTCTCCCTTGTCACCCATTTATTCAAAATAGGCATTAGAGCCTCATCATTAGATTTCAAATCCTCCCAGATACTAATCACCCTGGCTAATTGATCATAAATTAGCGGCCATTCAATCTTGTCCCCCAAATATGTGAGAGCTTTTCTCAATTTATCTTCATATCTGGATTCCAATTCTACATGTAAAGCCCACAGTTTGCCTTTTTCTTCTTCAAAGTCCTCAGCAGTGTAGAATTGTGGCCTTTGGGGTGTATCTGGTATTTCTATGAGAGGGGTGGATTTAAAAGGTTCAACTGGGGGGTGAGGGTATGTTACTTTTGGCCTAGTGGTTTTTTCCAATAGCTTGTTCTCAAGCTCAATTCTCTTTTTTACTTCTTTATTGTAGGCATCCACCATTGTTTCATACTTGCTCTACAGATCAGTCATTTCCTTTTCTTCTTTTTTTTGTAGTGGCCAAGGAAAATTTAGAATAGTCCACATTCATGTGGGCTGCCTATACATGTGAAGTATCAGCAACCCTCCTCACAATGATACTCCCAGTTAGTCTTGAATCTTCAGGCTGTGATGGAGTAGTCCTAGATCATCTTCTTAATAACCACATAATAAGAGTAGCTTGGTCATTACTAAATGTTCTTCCCAAGAATTCCTCTTTATCTGGATCTTGTAATCCTAAATTATTTGACACAGAATTAAAAGTTAAGGCATTAGCAATATCCCAATTGGGCAATAATAAAATATTTGCATCTTTCACCATCTGTCTACCCTCTTCAGGGGTTATATTCTAGAACTCTTGTATCATTTGTTCTTTTATTTGATTCTGAATAGAGGCTTCATCCATTTTTGGATGCTCTATTTTCATATTCCTACACCTTTTCTCAAAAATGTGCATGTTTTCCCTCCACGCGAATTGATGGAAAGCCCTAGATTTTACAAAATTTTTATCAGACAAAAAATGCTGACTGGCTTGTTCTAAAATAGGGTCTAATTCCCTTCCCCTGAAATCTACCATAGTTAATTCAAAACTCGGCATAGGAGGCTCCTGGGGGTTCGCTTCATCAATTTCTGCTTGAGTAACAAAAACTCCTCCTTGTGATCCCATTTGTTCAATTTGCTCATTGGTGAGCTGCTCCTCCTCAATTCTCATTGGAGTTTGGGAAGGTGAGTAACCTTCATCATGTGATTCCTCTTCCCTAATTATTTTTCTTCTTTTGGGAGAGGGTTTAGGGGGTCTTTCTTCAAAAATAGTACTAGTAGATTCAATTATCTGCTTTCCTTTGTTTACAGTGGGCATCTGATCCCGAATGACAGTATATCCTATCCTCTTTCGCACAACCAATAGACCTGCCCCTATGTTAGGGGTGAAACCCAATTTCCTCATTACTTCCCTGGCTTTATCTAGAAAAGAATCAATAAAATGTTGTTTCTTCTCATTCATTACCTCCATTATTTTGGGGAATGTACTCATGAGCTTATTTATTCTATCTGTATTAGTTGCAGCATTACTAAGAGGACTGTAATCCTTTTCAAAACAATTAATTAACTCCAAAACTTTTGAATAGACTCTCCATTTCTCTTTCTTTGTTTCTTGCTCCTACAGAGAAAATTCATTCCTTATTACATCTTCAGGGAAATAGAATTCATGTTGACTTGGATGAAGCTTGATCCTATGTCTAAGAGCAGAATTAAAGAAATCTTCTGCATCACAAAAATGAGAGTGAGATACTGCCATCTTATACTGATCCAAAAATTTGTAGAGGAAGATCCACCCCTCTTTAGTTATTACAAACTGGTGAGCTACAATGCAAGTAGGAAAAAATGATCCAGTTCCCCTTTTGTGCAAAAAGGTCTCCTCCACTCCTCCCAACTGCCATAAAAATTCAGCTACTCCTACCTTTAAAGGCACCTGATAGGGTAGTACATGGGGTGTCCCTTTGAATCCATAAACTCTAATGACAGTTGAGACTGGATATGGGATGATATCCCCCCAATTATGTGAAACTTTTAGACTATGGGGTCTGTCCATAGGCCTAACAAGGTGCATTAGTGCCTTAGGAATTCTGGGATTGTCACTCAATATGAGGCACCTTAGTTTAGAAGCAAAGTGCCTATCAAATCTAACAAAACTAGCATTTTTTGCTTCCCCAGTCATGTCTGCACTCCATAATTGAACTGGTAGTGCTTCCCCCTCTTGTTCCCTATTTAAAACCATTTATTTACCGAAATATGTAACCTCTTTAAATAGAAACATATGCATCAATAGGGAGTACTGACCCCAAACCTTCTCCACCTTGCCCTTTGTAATCCCCACCAATCCTCTGTGAATCTCATTAGCCAGGTAAGATGCAAAATCAAAAATTATTTCTACACCAAAAGAGGAGATTTGGGTGATCATATACATGAAGCTCACAGGAATAAAATCTTTTTCACCCTCTCCGAAGACTCTGCACAGGGTCCTGTATATCTCTACTGCCCTGGCATTAAAGCATGATTTCTTGAAAGGTTCTTTAGAAGATGATGTTATTGCTGGTAGGTTTCCAATTCTACCTATGTGGGCCTTCAATGCACCTTGTCTAACTACATCCCTTTTTGACATATATTCTTTTTCTAATTCTATCAAATCAATAGGCACATGATACCTAGTGAGAGGTGCCAAACTGAAAACTTCTCTAATCTCTTCTGGACTGATGGTAATTAAAACTTGACCATCCATTCTTCTCACTACCCTAGTGGCTTGATCATAACTCCTCACCATAGCCTCAAGAAGGTCATAATCCATAAACACACTGGGAACAACTAGCTTTCCCAGATCAAAATTCCATATACTGGAATGTAGGGCATATAATTTCCTTTCTGCAAACCATTTTTTGAACAAACTCAAACCAGTTTGAGAAGTTTGAGCATCCTAGACCCAGTTACCCTTATCATACAATCCATCAGCTATCCTTAGCCTAGGGTTCAATGAGGTTAACCTTTTAACTTGCACTGTCTCTACAGTAGACTCAGGGAGCAACTCAAGCAAGTCATCATGCACATTTCTATCCAAATAGTTTATTTGACCTGACAATCCCTTCTTCGGAGGCATCTTGGATTATTTTTTATAGAACTGAAAAGCCTACAAAGATTATGGTAGTACTACTTACTTGAATTCTGTCTTTTTTTTCCTTTGTATTTCTGCAAACTTTCTGCGAACAGACAATTTCACAAATTCTGCCAGACTTTAGCATGCTTTCCTTCAGTAATTGCTTCTACACAAGAATGGCTCAGAATCTTTGCTCATGTAAGATGAAACTGATGAAATCTTCTGTGTTATACTCTATTTTTTTTATGCGCGATGCTTTCATGTCTAATTGATATAGAGAGTGGCACCACATTCTGTGTTTAACGTTGTGCTGTCGATCTTCAAAAATCCTACGATCATGTGATACGAAGAAAACAACTAGGTGTTGCACTTGACATGTTGGTCAATTTATCCAATGAAAATTTACCACATACATAACTCTTTCCTTGATGGCGCTTATGTCCAGACCCACTGGCAACTGAGGACACGTGTCAGCAGGTCGCTACTTTGTTATGCATAAAGAACGAGCACCTTGCCATAGCAAAGCAGCGACAACCATTGATCTGATCTAAATCCAGCAGATGATATGTTACTGGGCTTGCTCAGAAAGACGGTGGTGGGCCCTTATTTGCTATTTCACTATACATATCTCCCTAGCAACTCTTCATAATGAGAAGATGACGGTCATTGATAAGAGACCTAATCAAAGGTGGGGAAACTGCATGCAATTTTTTGACTTATACTCGCCATGTCGCATAGCTTAAATAACATGCAACTTTTCAACAAGAGATAGTGAGGACTGTTGATTCTGTTCTAATCTGACGCTCAAGATCTCTTGCACATTTGATCAGAAGGGCATTGATGATGTATGGAACTCTGCACACTTGGCACCCTTTAAGATCTTACTTTAGTCCTAGTCATCATTCCATGTTACTAAAGGTCCCACCGGCTCTTGATTTCACGGGGCCTCTCTACTTCGCTAACAGCGAGATGTCAAATTTTTCTGATAGCGAGGTAGCGAGCTCCAAAAACTTTAATAAATTTTGGCATCGTGAAATGCAAGGGTCCATCAGATTACTATTGCTACTATTAACTGCTTCTGACAACATCAATTATTACTTATCACACCACCTGGATTAGTCATGATACTGATGGATTTCATGTTACTGATTCTTCAATTTCACAGGCCCTCGCTACTTCGCTAACGGTGAGATGTCAAATTTTTCCGATAGCAAGGTAGCAAAACATCAAAAAAATCATCATTCCAATGCTGAATTCAAACTGCTTCTGCTGGGTCCCCTTTCCTATTTGATGGTGATTGCAATGTGTACTTGACTAATAAATCAGCTAGAAAACAAAGCTCCGACCACTGTATCTTCATTTTGTGGTCTTGTTTTATAAACTTTTCAGCACTCGCTACCTCACCATACATAAAAAGTTCCCATGTTTGCATAGCGAGGTAACGACAATAGTGGATCTACTTAGATCGGACAGTTGGGGACTATGAGACGAAAGGTATCTCGAGGGCACAGAAGATAAAAAGATAACAGAATATTCACCTTATTTGAAAATTCAAATATTTTGCACCTGATAATTTACGAATAGAAAGAAATGCAGGGTTTTCACAAAAGTTTTTTAAAGGCTAGCAAATAGATGTATTATCTAGAAACCCTATTATCCACTAGAATGAAAAATCTGACTTTTCTACAATTGGACAAAAGAATTCTATCAAACAAGAAGTCAGACCAACACGACGAATGTTGCTTTATCACTATAGAAAAATGTATGATCAATATTTGTAGTGACATAGTGACAATGTGACACACATTCAAGTGGGGCCTCTTGCTTTAGGTCATGCACAGTAGTCAACAAAACATTGGGAACTATAGATTGAAGATAGATCTATGGCTATCATTTTGTCTCTATAAAAAGTTGCTAGACCTTTAGCCATAGCGACATAATGACAGTGTATCACATATCTCGAGTGGGACTTTCTTCTTTGTGGCTAATGGAGTTATTAGACAAGGTAACAACTATCAATTTTTATTTACTACCTTTTGAAGTGGGCCAATTTCTTGACATACCCTTGTCCACCGTTGATTTGGATAAGATCAATGATCATCATTTTGTTGCTATGAAAAGGTTACAAGATCTTTAATCATAGTGACATAATGACAATTTGACACATGGAGGTGGCAGGACCATCCCATATAGGGAGTTGCTAAGGATTTTTTGCCATAAATGAAGCTCTAGCTGTCAAGTTCATATTCACTGCAGATATAAACATGTAGAGAAAGGATATTTTGTAATGGTTGTTCGATCTTCCAAGATCAACGATTGTCACTTTGTCACTATGGAAAATCATATGATGAAAATACATAGCAAGATAGTGATGATGCAACACGTGTCCCAGCAAGCCCATCATAGTTCATAAGGTGTTGTATTTTCTCCACCATCAGATTGAAAAGAGATCGACAAATGTCACTTTGTCACTATGAAAAAATGTATGACCAATTTTTATAGTGACATAACGACAGGTTGACATGTGTCCTCATAGGCCCAGTGATAAAAATTAGAATAGAGGAAAGTAAATCAAATGTCACCACGTGGCATGGTTAGGAAGGTTGAAAAATCAGAAAGAAATAGTAAGATTAACTTGAAGAAAAAAGGTGGTGAAGTCATGGACAATGGGCAGTCAACCTAGTCTATATAAGTTTGAATGTTGGGATGAGGTGCCAAAATGTTTTAATATGGTTGGACCACATGGCAAAGCCTAAGGGTTGACTCTAGTTGACTAATGACATGGCTAACTTGGTGTGGCGAGAACAAAGAAAGACAACTCTTTAATGGAAAATCTAATCTTCTTGATTGTCTACAACCACTTACAAATGCTCTCTATGCCAATCAATGTAAAGGGACACTCCATCACCACCTGGTTATCCATCTACTCATTTAAAACATTAATGGTGTCATTTTTTCTTCTCATGGCTATTTTTTGGTGAGTGATATGATTTTCCTCCATTTGGATGTGTACCATGATTACATCTTTCCTAGATTTGTAGTGATTGTTCTCTGCAACCTTAAATGCAGTTGTTATGCTTTGCCTTAGGGTAGAAGCTATCTGAGTTATGATTGAACTATAAAATAAAATTTTGTAACCCTTCTTAGTGTCGGCCTTTTTCTGATTCATTGGTATTGCATTCTATGGTCTGTTACTATAATTTTCCTTTTGTCTATGCATGAATGCATTCTCTATCTTACCTCATTCTCCCATTAATATAAGTTCAGGAATTCCTTGCCTTTGTTGATGTTTTGTCTTCTATCCTTCAATTTTTATAATAATATCTATTTTGTCTCAAATGTTATAGAGTGAGGTTTCTTCCTTGTAGCATTTTATTTGGTTTTTGATCGGTTTGTGGCTGTTGGATTAAAACAAAGGTTGAATCAATGTATCTTGCAAATATGGTAATGAACAGTGCATTGTTAGGAAAAATAAGGTTGAACAAACTATTTTGGTGTATAACCTCCTTTAGATTAGATTAGATAGTTTTCTTCCATGCCTCCCTTCTCCCTTTTCCTATCAAAGAATAATTAAGTGCACCCTGATAGTAAGGAAGTCAACCTTCTCTAGAGACTCAATCTCACAATGCAAGTCCCAGAGCTTGGAGATTATTTCCATGTTTCACAATGTTGTTTTTACATATAAACTTTAGGCAAGGGTACAAGATTTTGTGACAATAGTTTTTTGGCACACTCAGTGGGACCCTTATATTAAAGCATTCTAAGTTCATTGGTGTCAAGCAAAGAACTTCAAATACATGCTAATAAGATAATGTAGATCTTAGCATTTTTAGGCCTTCAAGAGGCTCATTTTCAAGTACTTGGCGACTCCAACTCTATGTTCTAGTTTCTATAACAAAGCTACTATGATTCATGCCCAAGGCTCATACAAGAGCATCTTCTAGAGGTAATTTTCAATACATTGAGTTTTCATTTTCAAACCCTAGGAGAAAGAGAAATAGATTATCTCTATCACTAGTTAGGAGTGTAGCAATAGCACATACACCTACAAGATCTCTCTTCACTCCTCTTGTTGATAGATCATAGCCTAGCTTGGAATATTTTCATTTAAACATGTCATTATTCTACATGGCCCAACCTAGAGCACATGTATTTTCCACCTTTAATGGTGGCAGTCCTCTCCTATTGGCTCAAAGACATGATATCCTAGTATCAACCCTCAAAAGCATACCTGATTTCATTGGTGAAACTTCCATCTCCCCTATAGAATGTATTCAAGAAATTTTAAATGTTTGTAATATACATGGTATTATAGAGGATGATTTTGTTATTAGGCTTCTAGCTTCATCCTTAAATGGAAAATCATTACAATGGTATAAAGGTTTGCCTCATAACTCTATTATTGATTGGGATGGGTTAGGTGCAGGGCTTTATAAACACTTTGAAGATAAAAGTGATCAATTATCACTTTTGGAGCAGCTAACAACTATCAAAAGAGAGCCCCATGAATATATGATTGATTTTAATTACATATTTAAGTAGACATGGGATAAAATACCTATTGTAGTGAAGCCCACCCCTCATAATGATTTCTTGTATTACCTCAGAGCTTTTAATCGTGATATTGCCACCACTCTACAATCTATGGGAGGGGATATCTTACCATATGCTTATGAGATTGCCATAAAGGCAAAAAATATATTGAAACGAGGAGGAAAGTTAGCTCCAAGACCTCCAATGCCTTTCTTTCCTGACATGCCTAATCAACAACCTACAATAGCCCCTATCCTTACCACATCTACAAGTCAGCCCCTTGCTATTCTACCTTTAGCCTCTACATATTCTAATGGAATAGATGAATTTAAATATATGATGTAATCCATGATGCAAAATATAAACAAGAAGTTGTAGGGTTAGGAGAAGAAGCTAGAGGATAGCTTCTTGGTGATACAAAAAATGAGTAACAAGGTGGTGATCTTAGAAATGCAATAATCTCAAAAAAAAACCCGTCCTTAGTATCAGGGTCCCCTACATAATAGGCCTCTAAATCTAAATCAAATTCATGTCCCCTACAATTAGAATAGGCCTACTAGTAACATCCCTACTGCAAATGCAAATACAAACCTAAATAGGGCATTAGTCCTTGAGAATAATATTGCTCAAGATCAAAATTTCTTCCCTTTTTGTAACTATTCCTATGGATATTTTATGTGTTAGAAGGCATAATCATTCCTAACACTAACTACACAAGATCAAGTAACAAGATAGCAATATAATGTTAGTCGGCCTATTGATGGTTCTCATATACAACAATAGAGTGATTGTTCTTTCATGAACCATCATCCAAAGGAGCATTGTCATACTAAATATGATGCCATAGCTCATAATACTAAAAGTAAAATAAGAGTTTTTGGAGATGTTATCCCCCCACCAACTCAAGCTTCAACTTTAAATGTTTCTCCTCATGTGCTAGAGCCAAGATATGAGCAACAAGAAGTCTACTAAACCTCAGACTTCTCAAATTCAGCTACCTATCCATGCAACTCCCAAGGCTTCAGTAAAAGTAGCTAATACTCCTTTCAATGTGGTAGATCAAATGAAAAAGACTAATGTTAATATCTTAATATGGGATGTTGTTGCTACTATACCATCACAAAAGAAGCTACTGCATCAAGAATTAGAAAGCATGGAGGTGAAAGATCAACCACTTAGAGAAAATAATACATCAATCCTAGTGCAGCCAATCAAAGAGGGAGAATGAAGTAGGAAAAGTAAACCTCCCCCTTTTATTTCTCTTGATCATAGGAGATAAACTAGCTCATAATTGCATGATTGATTCTAGTGCTAGTAGCTCTATAATGCCTAGAAGTGTAGATGATCTCCTTAGCATTAAGTATGAACCAATGGTGAGGTATGTCCTTTAGTTAGATGGTAGCTCTGTCAAGACTGTAGGGATCCTTAAAAATGTGGAAATTGCCTTGCATGCATGCCCTAGTTGTCTATAACCCAAGACATATCACCAACTAAGGTAGAACCTTATTTTGTCATTTTTCTTGATAAAGACTTCATTGCACAAATAGGAGGTCACATTGTAGCAGATTGATCCTATATGTTCTTTAGGAGAATATATGGGGCAAAGGATTCCATACGGGTAGAGCCTCTGGCCCTTAATCACATAGAAACTTATACTTCAAGTCCTATAAACATGAATTGTACAATTAGGGATGAGGATGAAGGATACACATCTCATGAGCCTGTGACTTCTTTGGCAGAGGTGCCCGACTATATTTTGGATGAGTGGACCACTGCTTATCAATTTAATGGCTCTAGAGATAGGCCTTGGCACATATTGTATATTAGAAAAGGGGGCCACAATTAATAGTCTCATGAAGAAACAAGAAGACACTAATGGATTATGGAGCATGTTATTTGATGGCTCAAGAAATAGGAATAGTTCAAGGGTTGGTGTCATGCTCATCTCTCCTGAATTGGGGAAGTATTATATTTCTTATCAACTCTAATTCAGCTACACCAATAATGTAGCAGAGTATGAAGCTCTAATCCAAGGTCTCCAACTTGTACAAAAGAGAGGAATCAAGGCTCTAAGGGTATTTGGGGATAGTGAATTGGTTGTTAATCAAGTAAGAAGCCAGAATATTACCAACAACAATCTTCTCGAAACATATAAACATAGAGTTTAGGATTTGCTTGAGGGTTTTTAGGCATTCAATATTCAAGGTATTCATAGAAGAGAAAATAAACATGTTGATAGATTAGTAGAAATAGGTTCTCATTATGATGTACCCGAGCATGTTAAGGATAAAAAAGAACAACATATCAAATTAGTTTTAAGACCCAAAGTCCCTGAAAAATATACAAATTGGCAAGTCTTTGATTCTAATGTACAAATGTCAATTTTCTTCAAAGTGAAGTAGAATTTTCTGAGAGGAACCAATCTAGGTTACAAGTCCAGTATGGTGATCAAATCATGAACCTTAATTCAAACAAGTTACCCAAAGGCCTAATCACTTTGGAGAGTATCTTCAATCTTAATGATCAAGCAAGTAGTAGAGGTTAAAACTTGGCTACAAGTAAAGATGATCACATACTAGTTGCCATTGCTAATAGAAAGACTCTTAGTTTGGGAAAGGTGTGCTCTGAAGCTAAACAAGAAATTTTTGTTCATTTATGTCAAGAATTTAATGATGTGTTTGCATGGACATATGATGATTTAGAGGGTTTTCACCCAAGTTTGTTTCAACATACCATAGATTTAAATAGTGATGCAAAGCCTATTAGGCAAAAGCAAAGACTACTCAACCCTAAGATTGAGCCTATGATGAGAAAGAAGTTATCCAAGCTAATAGAGGCTAATATTATCTTTCCTATTAAGAATTATTCTTAGGTAGCCAACCTTGTTCCTGTTAGGAAGAGAATGGGGAAATTAGATTGTGTGTAGATTGTAAAGACCTTAATATAACTTCTCTTAAATATCACCATCCTCTCCCTCCCATGGAACAAATCTTGTCCAAGGTCAGTGGTTCTACAAGATTTTCCATCCTAGATGGGTTTTTAGGATATAATCATGTGTTAGTCCAAGAATCTGATAGATACAAGACTGCATTCACCAACAAATGGGGCACCTATGCCTATATATAGCAAGATGCCTTTTGGACTAACTAATGCAGGTGCTACTTTTCAAAAGGCAATGGAGATGGCCTTCAAGAATGTGATTGAGAAGTTTGTTCTAGTTTACCTTGATAAGATAATAGTCTACTCCAATAATATGGTAGATCATTTGGTCATCTGAGGCAAGTATTCATTAAATGTAGGGAATATGGTGTATACTTGAATCCAAGAAAGTGTGTGTTTGCCACTAGTCAAGGAAAGTTACTTGGACATATTTTGTCTAGGGAGGGCTTGACTATTGATCCATATAGAACAAAGGAAATTCTTTCTCTCCCACTTCCTACTCATAAGAAAGGGTTGCAAAGCTTCCTTGGTAGAATCCACTTTGTAAGAAGATTTATCCCTAATCTTGCTACCATGGTTAAGCCCCTTATAACTATGCTAAAAATAATATGGTCTTCACCTAGACAAAAGAGGGGAGGGCTAGTTTTGAAGAGATCAAGAAATCAATAGCATCAACTCCTACCCTTACCAATCCCAACTTTGATAAGGATTTCATTAGCTATAATCTTGGAGGTGAGTCATACATCTCAGCTATCTTGACACAGCTAAATGATAAAAATGAAGAACAACCTATAGCCTTTTTCATTGAAGGGCTAAATGATTATGAAGATAAATATAGTTATGTGGAGAAGCAAGTTCTCTCTATTGTAAGAGGCTTGAAGAAATTTAGACATCTTATGTCTCACAACAAGATCCAACTCATGGTTCCTCATGCAAGTGTGAAGGAATTTCTTTTAAATAAGGATGTCAATGAGAAGAGAGTTGGATGGATCACTAAGGCCATGGAGTATGACATAGAAATTAAGATCACCAAGTTGGTTAGAGGTAAAGGGTTATGTGAATAGATGATTTCAGCCCAAGAGCCAACTATGGAGGTTGCTCTAGTATTGAGAGATGAGTAGCCAGTAGGAGATGATAATTTGAACAATTGGATGCATGACATGATAGCCTTCTTGTTGGGAGAAGGATATCCACAAGGGTTAAGCAAAGCCAAAAGAAGACAATTTAGATTACAGTCTATCCCTTTTTCCCTAGTAGATGGGATTCTTTTTAGGAAGGATCTAAATTGAGCCTTATTAAGATGCATTAAACCTTATCAGATAGATAGGATAATTAAAGAGGTTCATGATGGTCCTAATGGTGGCTACTTCTTAGCTAGAAGAACTATGAAGATCATGAGAGTTGGTTATTATTGGCCAACTCTATTTCATGACTATCATAATCATGTAAGAAAATGTGAGAAGTGTGCTTTCTTTTTAGGAAAACAAAGATTAGCAGCTCTTCCTCTCCATCCTATTCAAGTTGATCAACCATTTGCCTAATGGGAGTTAGATTTTATTAGTCCAATAAATCAACCTTCCAACTCCAGTCACAAGTGGATCTTGGATGCAAAAAATTATTTTACAAGGTGGACAAAGGCAGTAGCTCTGAAGGATGCCATAGAAGCCTCAGTGGTTTAATTTTTTAATGGAATTGTAACTAGATTTGGTGTTCCTTCAACAATAATATCTGATAATGCAAAATCTTTTGTTGGAGCTCATATATTCTCTTGGATGGTTGATCATGGAATATATTTGAGTACATCCTCCAATTACTATCCCCAAGGTAATTTCTTGGATGAGTCCTACAATAAGAACCTGATCAGAATCATGAAGAGGACCATTGAGGACAACCAGAGGTGTTGGCATTCAAAATTAAGGACAAGCCTTTGGACTGATATAATTACACCTAAGAGAACAATAGTGAATTCACCTTTCATGTTGGTATATGGAAGGGATGCTAGGTTTCCTATTTCATTGAAGTTCCCCTCTCTTGAATTATCTCATCAGTTGGAGCTAATTGAGGATGATATCATGATAGTTAGGATGACAAAATTGATGGAGTTAGAAGAAAAGAGACAACGAGTTGTGCAAAGACTTGAAATTCATCAACAATAGGTCAAAAAGAGCTTTGAAAAGAAGGCCAAAGCTAGGGTTTTCAGAGAGGGAGATCTTGTTCTCAAGTGGCATGTAGACAAAAGCAAACTAACAAGCTCTCCAAATTATATACTATTTGGAGTGGACCTCATGTTATCACTAGTTGCAAGTAGGCCAATGCTTTCCATCTATCTAGGCCCAATGGTGATGCCCTACCAATTCTAGTCAATGGAATTTACCTCAAACCCTACTTCTAAAGAGGGGGTTAGAGTTTTCTATATATATTAGAATAGTTTTTCAAGCTTTCCAAGAAGTGTTGAGCACAAGTTATCTCTTTGTAAGATTGCCAAGTTTTGAATTTTTGTAGTTGCAAAGAAGACAAAGGTAGAGTTATGGTTTCACAAAGCACAGGTTTATTTTATGACTCCATAGCCCAATGGATGCTTAAGGTCATTGGTCATACACTTAGTAGGCTAGTATCCCCTTTGAGTTGCCAAGATTGTTAGCCATTTTTGCCCTCCCACCAAAATTTGAGTTTTGCTTGTCAAGAATGGCCAACATCATATCTTTTCAAATTTTCAAACATTCTAATGTTATAAGGATACATATAAAAACTTGGGTTATCTCATATCCTAAGTCTTCAAGTTGTTTCATGTCATAAGCATCTCAGTGGGCTCGCATCTTCTCAGCCATCCAATTTAAAGAGATCAATGAACGTCATTTTGTCACTATAGAAAAATGTACGATCAATAGTCATAGTGACATATTGACAATGTGAAACACATTCAGGTGGGGCCTCTTTCTTTGAGTCATGCACAGTAGTCAGTGAAACATTGGAAACCAAAAATTGAAGATAGATTTATAGCTATCATTTTGTCACTATCAAAAGTTGCTAGACCTTTAGCTATAGCGATATAATGATAGCATGCCATGTATCTCGAGTGAGCCTTTCTTCTTTGTAGTTGGTGGAGTTGTCAGAAAAGCTAACAGCTATCAAAATTCCATTCACTACCTTTTGAATTGGGCCTATTTCTTGGTGTACCCTTGTCCACCATTGATTTGGAGATGATCAATGATTATCATTTTGTCTCTTTAGTCACAGTGACATAATGATAGTTTGACACATGGTGGTGGCAGGACCAGCCCATGTGGGATGTTGCTGAGGGTTTTCTAGCACAAATGAAGCTCCAGCTATCAGGTTTGTATTCATTGCAGATATAAACACAGAGAGAAAGGGTATTTTGTAATGGTCATTCGATGATGGGGACACAACCCAACAAAAAAATAGACACAATAGAAAGGGGGAATTATATTAACTGAAAAAATAAGCTGGTACAAATAGTATAGAGAAAATAAACTTCAAAATATGCCCTACGGGCTTACAATAGCATAAATCTGGAGAATATTTCTCCTTTTAGCACCTCCTCTCAAGCTCCAATCTGAACTGCCTTTTACAATGCCAAAAATCTCCTTAAATAGACCGCAAAGGGTTAAGGACTAGGAGTACATTCTAGAAAGTGCTAGTAGGCATCCACCGACAAAATAGAAGGTTCCAAAAGTTGCGTTAGAAGTCGGTGCAAATCTAGAAGAATCCAAAAACGGTAGCCGAACTTTCGGGAGGCATAACTTTTGAACCGTAGCTTCGATTGACGAACCGTTTACATTTTTGGAAAGCTCTCGAAGCGCTCTATAGCCCTATGGACAAACTTCGCTTGTCCCCCATTTTTTGACCCTTTTCGAGGTCATTTAATGCCCCAAACCTGACTTTGAAGCATTCTTAGGAGGTCTCCAAAACTTGAAAAACTGCAATAACTTTCAAACCGTGGGGCCTTTTGACCTGATTCTTTTTTTGGAATGCTCTAAATCTCAATTACATTCATCTGGCCAAGTCACACCTTCTAGGTCACCAAAAAGGTGGCCAAATTGCATGCTCCTATTCTTTCGAGATTTTCAAAAGCACTGATAGTTGAACTATGAGAGTTGGAACCTTTATTTGAGCCAAATGGGTATCCAAAAATGTAAAGACATGAAATAGAAACTAAGTCTAAGTACATTTTTTTGGGTGACACAGGATTGCCCTTATACCTCTGGACGCTCCTGCATCAGACACCCAGGGTAGATTGAAAAGTGACCCTGTCACTTTATGGATGGTAGAGGAAATCCCAAATGGGAAACCTCAGCTGCTGAAATCCAAGTTGAGTCCTCGATCGGTCGTCCTTTCCATTTGACCAAATACTCTTCATACTGCCTGTTTCTGGTACTCCTACCCACACGATGATCTAGAATGTCTTCTATCTCCTCCTTCTTAGAAGGAGGAATTGGACATGGCTCTAAAACCAGCTCTTCATTTGCACCATCATCATGATACTCTATTAAATCTGCAATGTTGAAAATGGGAGAAATGTGAATACCATCTGGCAGCTCCACCTCATATGCATTTCCTGAGTTATGTTTCTTCAAAATTTTGCAGGGGCCAAATAATCTTTCTTTTCGTAAGTGCACCATGACTAGATCCCCTACTTGGAATTCCTTATGTCTTCTCCTTTGATCAGCCCTAGCTTTATACTCTTGATTCATCTTGATAATGTGTGCTTGAACCTCCTCATGTAGACGCTTGATGTGTTCAGCAAATTCCTCAGCTTCAGCACTTGTCCTCTCCCCTTGTTCTATCTTCCTCAATTCTGGTGCAGTCCTTGGGCTATTTCCATATACAATTTGAAATGGTGATTTTCCAGTACTCCTATTTACAGAGTTATTATAAGCAAACTCTGCCTGTGGTAGAATCAAATCCCATCCCTTGGGCTTATCTCCAACTAAACATCTCAACAAATTGCCCAAACTTCTATTTACCACTTCTGTTTAGCCATCAGTCTGTGGGTGATGCGTGGAACTGAATTTCAAGTCTATCCTCAACTTCTTCCACAATGTCCTCCAGAAATACCCCACAAATTTTGTATCTCTATCAGAAACTATACTCCTTGGAAGACCATGTAGTCTTACCACCTCTTTGAAAAACAAGTCTGCAATATGGACAACATCATGAGTTTTGTGGCATGGAATGAAATGTGCCATTTTGGAGAACCTATCAACCACCAAGAATACTGAGTCATTACCCCTTTGTGTCCTTGGCAATCCAAGAACAAAATCCATACTTATGTCCTCCCATGGCCTTGATGGAACAGGCAATGGCTGATATAGGCCAGTATTGTGACTAAACCCCTTGGCAACTTGACAAACCTGGCAACTCTGTACAAACTTCTTCACATCCTGTGTAATTTGAGGCCAAAAATAATGTTGTCTAAGAATGGCAATGGTCTTATCCCGACCAAAATGTCCTGCCATCCCTCCACGGTGTTTCTCCTTAATCAGATTTTCCCTCATGGAACTCCTTGGAATGCACAATTGACTACCTTTGAACAACATGCCATCCTGAATCAAATAGTCTAACCACTTGGTTCTATCTACAGCAACAGGTTCTTTACAAGCTTTCCATGCTTCAGCAAAATCAGGATCCTCGGGGTACAAATTCTTGAGTTCTTCAAACCCAACTACTTCAACCTGCATTGTTGTAAGCAACAACTATCTCCTACTTAATGCATCTGCAACCTTGTTAGATTTTCCACTTCTATGCTTCAACACAAATGTATAACTTTGCAAGAATTCTACCCACTTCATATGCCTCTGATTCAATTTACCTTGGCTATTTAGGTACTGTAATGCCTGATGATCAGTATACAAAACAAATTCCTTTGGCAATAAATAATGCCTCCATTTCTTTAAGGCCTGAACTATTGCATAGAACTCTTGATCATAAATAGAATACTTCTTCTTTGCATCATTCAATTTTTCACTAAAATATGCAATAGGCTTACCTTCTTGGCTTAATACAGCCCCAATAGCGCTACCGCTAGCATCACAATCCACCTGGAATACTTTTCTAAAATTTGGAAGTGCCAACACAGGCTGTTCAGTCACCTTCTTCTTCAGCAATTCAAAACTTCTCGCAGCTGCTGCAGTCCATTTGAACTCTTTTCTATCCCCTCTTATTGTATCAGTTAGAGGGGCAGATATGCCACTGAAATTCTTAATAAACTTCTTGTAAAAACTAACCAGACCATGAAATGATCTTACCTCAGTAGCAGACCTTGGAGTAGGCCATTCCAAGATGGCTTTTACCTTCTCTGGATCCATTTTGAGACCTTCAGGTGATATAACAAATCCCAAATAGACTAACTCCCTTTTTGCAAAGACACACTTCTTTAGATTAATTAACAATTTCTCTTCCCTTAGCCTTTCAAGGACACTACGAATATGCAGTAAATGTTCTTCCAAAGTCTTGCTGAAAATTAAAATATCATCCAAATCGACAATAACAAATTTTCCCAAGAACTTCTTAAGTACCTCATTCATGAGCCGCATGAAGGTGCTTGGAGCATTCGTCAATCCAAAGGGCATGACTAACCACTCATAAAGACCCTCCTTGGTCTTGAAGGCTATTTTCCACTCATCTCCTTCACGAATCCGTATTTGATGATAGCCACTCTTCAGATCTATCTTTGTGAAGTACTGAGCTCCACTCAAGCAGTCCATAAGATCATCCATCCTTGGTAAAGGAAATCGGTACTTGATGGTTATCCTATTTATAGCTCGAGAATCTGTACACATCCTCCACTCTCCATCCTTCTTTGGTGCAAGTACTACAGGTACTGCACATGGACTCAGGCTCTCTCGAATCAAGCCCTTCCTCAATAGCTCTTGAACCTGTCTATTTAGCTCCTCTGTTTCAGTAAGAGTCATCCTGTGAGTAGCCTTGTTAGGCAAACTAGCTCCTGGAATCAGATCTATCTGATGACTGATTTGCCTTACTGGTGGCAATCCATCTGGAACATTATCAGAGATAATATCTCCAAATTCCCCTAGTAAATCTGAAACTTCACATGGTATTTCACTACTACCTTCTTTATCTTTCCTAGGAATCAAAGCATAGCACATACGCTGATGTTTCATGCCATCTAAAAACTTCCTTCCTTCAACAAGACAAATCCTAGCACTGCTACATACCTTTTCACCTTCCTTTTTCATGGGCTTCAATTTGTGGCGAACTCCATCCTTTGTCAGAGAGTATGTGTTTGCATGTCCATCATGTATTGCATGTCTATCAAATTGCCATGGTCTGTCCAACAATAGATGGCAAACATCTATCGAAATAACATCACAAAGAACTTCATCATGGTAACTCCCAATTTTGAATTTTACTAAACATTGTTCACTTACTAGGACCTTATGATCATATTTTACCCAAGAAATCCGATAGGGCTGGGGATGTTTCTCCCTCTTGAGCTTCAGCTTAGAGACCATCTCTTCTGATACCAAGTTATCAGTGCTACCACCATCAATGATCACATCACAACATTTATCCTCACACTTGCATCTGGTTCAGAACAAACTCCTCCGTTGTCCTGGTTCATTCTCACCACTTAGTAGGACTCTTTCATTTACCAAGGTCTCTCCTCTTTCTGCATCCTCTGAATGTGATGATTGTGCATCCTCATCCACATGAGCAACCCTAGCTTGGCCCTCAGCTCTCCTATCTGTCCTTCCTTGTCTTTGAGGGCATTCAAAGGCATGATGACCTTCTTCATTGCAATGGAAATAGGTACCACAGAAGCCTCCTCTTCCTTGTCCACGTCCTCTACCTCTTCCTCTTTGATTTCCAAAATCTTGATCACGGGAGCGGTTGAAACCCTCATTCCTCTGGTTCTTGCTAGTACCCTCATCTTCATTTTTCTTTTGAGTTTCATTTTGGCCTCTAGATGATCTACCACTTCCCCTTCCTCCTTGACTGTGCCCTCTTTGTCTTCCTTCAAACCTTTTACTCAGCTTCTCTTCAACTCGTAGGGCAAACTGGTATGCTTCTTCAACGCTGGTCATTCTTACTAGACTTAATTCCTCCTGGATGCTAGGTCGTAACCAACTGATATAACGAGCAACCTTCTCCTTATTTGCTTCTGCATGCCTCGCTCTAATCAGGAGTCGGTAAAACTCCTCTGTATATTCTTGGACTGATCTTTCTGCTTGCTTTAACCCATGTATCTTCTTAAATAGATCAAGCTCATAGTCCACAAGAATGAACTGCTTCTTCAATTTGTCCACCATGCGATCCCATCTTGTGATCTTCTCCTTTCCTCTTCTAAGTCTTTCCAGTTGAACCTCTTGCCACCAGATTTTGGCATGGCCTTTTAGTTTGGCCTTTGCAAACTTAACCCTATCTGGGTCCCTTATATCCTCATACTCAAAGTATTCTTCCAGTTCATTGATCCAATCGATCAACTCATCTGGTTTCAAATTTCTCGAAAATATACCCACTTCAATTGTAGGTCTTTTCCCAAACCTAGTAATGGCCCTAAAAAGCCTTTCCTCTACAGGATTCAGAACTTCCCCGTCAACTTCCATTACTTCCTCTTCATTGTCATCCTCACTATTGTCATCTACGACAATATTTTCTCCTCTACGAAGCTCCTCTTGCAATGCTTGTACCTGTCTCTGGAGGGCTCTAACCTCCTCAGGATCAATAGCTCTGGCCCTTCTACCATGCTCTCTTCATGGAGGCATCTTCTAACTCGAACCCACAACCACACAGTCCTGGTGCAAACTGCCTCACAGTCAGCGCTCTATCTACACACTCAGGAAAACCCGCTCTGATACCACTTGATGGGGACACAACCCAACAACAGAATAGACACAATAGAAAGGGAGAATTATATTAACTAAAAAAATAAGCTGGTACAAATAGTACAGAGAAAATAAACTTCAAAATATGCCCTACGGGCTTACAATAGCATAAATCTGGAGAATATTTCTCCTTTTAGCACCTCCTCTCAAGCTCCAATCCGAACTGCCTTTTACAATGCCAAAAATCTCCTTAAATAGACCCCGAAGGGTTAAGGACTAGGAGTACATTCTAGAAAGTGCTAGTAGGCATCCACCAAAAAAATAGAAGGTTCCAGAAGTTGCGTTAGAAGTTGGTGCAAATCTAGAAGAATCCAGAAACGGTAGCCGAACTTCCGGGAGGCATAACTTTTGAACCGTAGCTCCGATTGACGAACCGTTTACATTTTCAGAAAGCTCTCGAAGCGCTCTATAGCTCTATGGAAAAACTTTGCTCATCCCCCATTTTTAAACCCTTTTCAAGGTCATTTAATGCACCAAACCTGACTTTGAAGCATTCTTAGGAGGTCTCCAAAACCCAAAAAACTGCAATAACTTTCAAACCGTGGGGCCTTTTGACCTGATTCTTTTTTTGGAATGCTCTAAATCTCAATTACATTCATCTGGCCAAGTCACACCTTCTAGGTCACCAAAAAGGTGGCCAAATTGCATGCTCCTATTTTTTTGGGATTTTCAAATGCACTGATAGTTGAACTATGAGAGTTGGAACCTTTATTTGAGCCAAATGGGTATCCAAAAATGTAAAGACATGAAATAGAAACTAAGTCTAAGTACATTTTTTTGGGTGACACAGGATTGCCTTATACCTCTAGATGCTCCTGCATCATTCGATCTTCCAAGATCAATTATTTTCACTTTGTCACTATGGAAAGTTGTACAATGAAAATACATAACGAGATAGTGGTGATGCAACACATTTCCTAGTGGGCCCATCATAGTTCATAAGGTGTTGTATTTTCTCCATTGTTAAATTGAAAAGAGATCGACAAACATTGCTTTGTCACTATGAAAAATGTACAATCAATTTTCATACTGACATAATGATAGGTTGACATGTATCCTTGCAGGCTCGAGTGGTAAAGCCAAAATAGAGGAAAGAAAATCAAATGTCACCATGTGGCTTGCTCTAGGAAGGTTGAAAAGTCAATAAGAAATGGTAAGCTTTACTCGAAGAAAAAAGGTGGTGAAGTCATGGATAGTGGGCAGTCAACCAAGTCAACATAAGCTTGAATGCTAGGATGAGGTCGAAAAATATTTTAATATGGTTGGACCATGTGGCGAAGCTTAAGGATTGACTCTAGTTGACTGATGACATGGGTGAATTGGCATATTAAGAACAAAGAAAGACAACTCTTTAATAGAAAATCTAATCTTTTGGATCATCTACAACCACTTACAAATGTTTAATATGTCAATAAATGTAAAGGGACACTCCTCGCCATCTGTTCATCCATCTACTCAGTTAAAACATTAATGGCCACCATTATGTCTTCTTATGGCTATTTTTTGGTGAATGATACGATTTTCCTACATCTGGATGTGTACCATGATTAGATCTCTCCTAGATTTTTAGTGATTGTTCTTTGCAATCTTAAATTTAGTTGTTGTGCTTTGCCTTAGGGTAGAAGCTATCTGAGTTATGCTTGAACTATAAAATAAAATTGTGTAACCCTTATTGTCAAATTTTTTCTAATTTATTGGTGTTGCATTTTATACTCTATTGCTGTAATTTTTCTTTTGTCTATGCATGAATGTATTCTCTATCTTACCTCATTCTCCTAATAATATAAGTGCAGAAGATCCTTGCCTTTGTTTATGTTTTTTCTTCTATCCTTCAATTTGTATAACAATATCTATTTTTCCTCGGATGTTATAGAGTGAAGTTCCTTTCTTGTAGCATTTTATTTGGTTTTTGATATGTTTGTGGCTATTGGATTGAAATAAAGGCTGAATCAGTGTATCTTGGGAATACATTGATGACTAGTGTATTGTTAGGCAAAAATAAGGTTGAAAAAACTATTTTGGTGTATCATCCCCTTTAGATTAGATTAGGTAGTTTTCTTCCATGCATTCCTTCTCCCTTTTCCTCTCAAAGAGTAATTAGGTGCACCTTGATAGTAAGGAAGTTGGCCTTCTCTAGAGGCTCAATCTCATAGTTCAAGTTCCATAGCTTGGAGATTGTTTCCATGTTTCATAAGGTTTCCTTTAGGTAAAAACTTTAGGCAAGGTTGCAAGCTTTTGTGACAATATGTACCATGGTTTTTAGAGGCTCGGTGAAGCCAAAGAGATGGAATAAGTTACTTAATCTAGTGGACAATATGACAAAGGTTTCCATTATTAGAGTTATAGGAGAAAGTTCCTTTTACTGTGACTTTACTTGGAAAACTAAAAAATTCATTTTAGGCTCCTTTATTTCTTGTTTAGTGAAAGCCCAAATAGTGCATTGGGATGTCATTCAACTTTGCTACAATCTGTTTGGCCCTACATGGTTAGAAGGTCTAGAAGAGGCAGTTCTTAGTATAGATGAGAACATGAAGATCCCTTTTGGTGAGAACTATATGTCTCACCCTTCAGGTATTTTTTCTCATGAAATCATTCCTAGATGTCATATTTCATGTATTAGAGACTAGACTCTATTCAATAAAGAATGACCAAAGATGCAAGCAAGCACTGCATTTTTGCTAAAGTGGACAGGTGATGTGGAGGACAAGAGTAGAGAATGGCTTCTCAATTATCTCATAATCTTCAACTCCTACATTGAACTAGGGATTGACTTCTCAACCCTTGTCAAGTTGGATTTCTCTATGCCAAATTTCAACAAGTCCAACTAAGTGAAAACAACCTTCATCTTATCTCCTAAAGCTTAGCCTACCGAAGTTGATGAGCTTGATGACCTCATCATGGTTTACTGGAAACTTGAAGATCAAACTTGTTAGGTTTGGGTCACTCTTGATCATCTTTTTGTATCTGGGCTTTTTTTTGTCTCTCCTATGCAACTATTCCTTTTGTTTTCAGTTTTGTTAAGGTTAGGTTAGTCTTTTTCTCTTCTAGGATGGAATTCCCTTTGGCTCTAGGCCCTCAGGTAGATTTTGGCTCCTTTTTTTCTCAGTATAGTTTCTTCCCAATCCTTCTTTTCCTTATTATGTTATTTTCTTTAGGGCTCCTCTATGGTTTTTAGACTCATGTGGATTAGGTCTCTAGTATAGATTTAAATATATGTAAATCTTTCATAGGAAATATATATAATTATGATGATTCAAGTTATAGCACCCTTTGTGTAATTCCTAATATGCAATTTAGTTGATGTAATTTTAGAATTTCTAGGTACTTCACCACTGACGTAATATTGGTAGCATTTATAATTTTGGAGAAGATTTTATCTTTACTTTAAAATGATACATTAACCCTAACATTTTAGCATATATGATCATCTGATGTTAAATTCATAATTCAACAATATATGTTGTTAATTTTTTTTATCATAATTTTCTTCGTAATTTATTATTTGCTGCACTTTATTCACATAACCATCACTTATAGCCTTTATTATTGTCATCTATACACTTGATTCACTAAAATTATCAAACTATAATTAATATTATCAAAATTCTAATATGAATATAAAAACTTAATCGATCTTCTCCTTTGCCATGGATTAGTGGTTCTCTGAGACCTTCATGTAAATTTGCATTTCTCCAGTTGCCTCTGGCATTAGGAAAGGGGATTGAGAAGCCTCTCTTTCTAAAGACTGCTCGAGCTCCTCTATGGGAAACTCCAGTAAATCAAGCATTATCAACTAATTAGTCTCCTAGTCATTCAATTGCTCATCTCTCAAGTATTCCTCCATCCAATTTTCCCTAGATGTCAGTCAACTATGAAAATAAAATAGCAAGAAAGAAAAAATTCTCTTCACAATCGGTTGCCAATTGATAATATGAATAGAGTCAAATGTTGAAATCAATGGATAGAGGGGAATGAGTTGGTGACTATCTAAGGGAAGATCATAGTGACATGCTCGACATATGAACATTCCTCTCCATATATTGGCAAATTTTTTTATCTATATCCCCTAGATACTCTAGCTTGAAGAGTCTTTTGTAGAGAAGATTTATATTTAGTATATTGAACTCAGCAAGCACTCTCATAGCAATAAACATAGAAGGTATATGTACCAATATGTGTTATTGATCAACTCCTTCCCCAATACTCGGTACATTTCCCACTATATAAGATAATGATTATTTAAAAGAACTATAGTAAGATGAGTACTAAAAACATGATCATCAAAGGCCACTGAAGGAACCAAGCCTTTTAGCTTTATTACAATATTCATAATTCTTAAGTTACACAATTCTCAATAGGATCCTCACATGAATTTTGAACATAATTAATTTTTATAATCACTCTTAGGAATGCAAACAAATGAGTCTATTCAGTCCCTCAAATTATTGAGTCTCTTCATTTGCCTCTCTCCCATAATGTTTCATGTCTTTTCTCTTACACTAATTAGAAATTAATAACCAAAGCTAATTAACAGTCTTATTTAAATTATAAATCTAAAAGAAATGGTAGATTTTGGCAATAATCCCAATACATAGGTGCAATAATATCTTCTAAAGCTTATTATTCTATACTTTTCTGGATCAAGTTATATGTATAGTTATCTTTTTTCACTTTGCAAGCTTTGACAACCAATGCAATGGAGCCTAGTGGGTTAGATGAAATGATGATCAACTAGTCCTAAGACCCTCTTCACTGATGATGACATGTAGAAATAGAAGTCTTATTAGCCCTTTTTGAGAACATTTGTCTATAACATACCGAACTTTATCATCTTTTAGTATAAATGTTTTTTAACTTTTGATGTATAAAGTATGGACATAGGGCATAAAAATGAAAATCGAAATTATATCTAAAAAGGGGATCATTTTATGGTAAAAATATTTCTTCATGAATGTTTGATATGGGTAGATCTTCCTACAGCTGAAGAGATTGCAAAAACTATTAGTTGAATAATTAATGCCTTTTCTTTATAAACTAATAAATGAAAATAAATTTTTATAGGAAGTCTTGTGTGTATTAAACATTGATCATAGGGATACAAGCTGAGTGGGAGTTAAACAAACTACGAAGGAATCACGCTAAGGAATTGATGATATTAAGGAGAAGCGTTATGACACTGTTATAGCTAGAAGACTTGGCGGCAAAGTCAGAAGGGACCTGTTTTAATGAATAACAAAGTGGGACCTGATAAAGTGGCTAAGAAAGGAAGCAAGCATCAAAGAAATTAGTTAAACATACAATGCATGATACCTAGATTCCTAGAAGTTGTTTGAAATTAGATAAAAGAGAAAATCTAGCATTTGCTATGATCTCTATATTTGTGGGGAATTTAAGGGATAATTAATGTCTTTCCAATTGCATGTTTGCAGTCTTAAGTTATAACTGACTTTCCTTCATGAGAAAATCATAGTTTTAGGAGTTTTTTGTTCTTCCTTCCTTTTAAATAAGACCTCATCTGTATCTATGAGGTTAAGTAGTGAGTAGACAGACAGAGTTGATAGACATCTTATTGTTTTTCCCAAGTTATTATAATACTGCATATTTGATGAATACATGTCTTTACTGAGTTTCTACACTTTTTTCTGAGCTTATCTTTCCTTCATTCTTCCATGGGGGCCCACGCAAAAGGTGGAGTTTACTTTAGTAAGTAGGAGTTAGACTCAGTTTTCTAAGTTAAGATAGAACTATTATTCCTACAGCCACTGGAAACATAACCAATTACTGTTCCTGCAGCAGTAGGTGCATAGATTTATGGCTAAATAATTAGAATTTCTTTCCAAGCATTTTATAGTTGTCTTTCCTTTGGATAAACTAGATTTCTTTAATGGTTATTGAATTCAAGGTAGTAATGACTTTTAGTGAAAACTAGAGCATATACTTTGCAGACATCATCTCAAGTTCACGCTCCCGAATTGACATTTAATGAAAATCAACATAGTACTTTGGTTGTAAGGGATGTCCAATCTTGTAACTAAAAAGGTGTTATATTGATTAGACATATTTTTGGCATCGTTTCCAGGGATGGTGTCAGTCTAGTATTCACTATTGAGTCATTTAGTTTCATTTTTAGCATTCTTGCATGCATAGAAGAAGAGATCACCTTGGAAGATTTCTTCCCAACTTCAATTAGGAAGATCCTTTTTATCCTAAGCCTGAAGAAAGAGAAGAGAGAGAAGAAATAGAAAAAGAATGTATTTGTAGAAGTACCAAAGCAAGTACAATCACCAACCACATCTGAAGAATCCTTCCATTTGAATAATCTTTTTGTTGAGCCAGAATATCAAGATAATCCATTAGCTCTAGTCATTTATCAGCCACCACTAGGACATCTCAAATGGTAGCAGCTCAGCCTACCTTTCCCTTTCCAATTCTTCCTCAGCAGGGTAATCAAAATCTAAAAAAATATACCCTCAACTACCTTGCCTAAATTCTATGGCCTTATTACAGAAGATCCAAAAACTTTTCTCTTTGAGTTCAACATCCTTTGTCAAAGTTATGACTACAAAAATGATGCTCATAAGCTGAAATTGTTTCCATCAACTCTCAAAGAAGCTGGTTTAAGATGGTTCATGAGTCTAGGTGCCAATGCTATGAAAAATTGGCCAACTATGGGTAACCTATTCCTTAATAAATATAAGGAATATTGCAGAGGCCATGATTTGAAAGGAGATGAAATTTTTAAAATGTCACAAAAGGAGGATGAGACTTTGGAGGACTATGTTGCCCAGTTCATGTTTAACCTACAATGCAACACACAACATTAGTTGAATGAGGAGTCTCAAAAGCATCTCTTTCTGAAAGGAGTACATGATAGGAGTATGGAAGCTTTAGACTTAATGGCTGGAGGTGATATTACACAGAAGACATGGGCTGAAATCTAAAATATTTATTTGAACTATTCTAGAGCAACAACAAAAAAAGGACAAGGTTTGAGGGAATTGCTCCAAAAAACTCCTGGGGTAGGAGTATCTAAGACAGAACTGTCAAACCTCTTGTCGGATTTCAAGCAATACATCATTAATAATGTTGCTACACAATTGGATACCATGCAAGCAGGAAGGAAGAAAGAGGATGATTATAGTATGTTGGCAGAATATTCCTCCATTGCAGAGAAAAGAAATGCAACTGTCGATGTAAGCATATTGCTAGCTTGGAATCACAACATGTGCCTATTGAGTTCAAGGCATTTGATGAAGATGGGGAAGTCCTCTATGTTTCTCAACGAAGGTTGTGGGCTCCAAGATCAAGTATTCCTCAAGACCCACTCCATAATTATGGTGGTAATAGTCAATGGCAACAACAACATGGTAACTATAATCATTGGTAGAAACCTAACCAAGGTTGGTAACAACCTAACCAAGGATGGCAGTAGCCTAACCAAGGTTGGTACCAACCTTAACAGGGTTGGCGACAACCTCAGCAGGGTTGGCAACAAACCAAGAATTAGCAGCAGCACCAGCATCAATTGGCCTTGACTCAACCTCCTCAATAGCAAGCCTTAATGCCTCCTACAGCCAATACAACCCCTCCAAAAAAACCACAATTACCTACACAACCTGCACCTAATCCTAATAGTGCAAAACCTTCAGCCTAGCAACAAAGTTATTCCATTACCCTGAATCATATCCATCTAAGATCTGGAACAACACTTGCCTCACCTCAATAGCCCATTATAACAAAAATTGATGATACAAATGCTGAGTCAGTTCAAGAACCTGCCACCACTATTTCTCCTATAGCCAAGATATCACCATTTCCTAGCATGTTAACAGAGGAAACCCTCGCAAAAATCAAGTTGCACTAGACTTACTTGAGCAACTCAAGAAAATAACGGTAAAAATTGCCTTTCTTGATGCAATAAAGGAATTACCTATATATTCAAAAGTTATTAGAGAAGCCTGTGTTAAAAAACTAGGAAGGAAAAAGAAAGACCCAAAGACTATCCATGTCCTTGGGCAACTTTCTGATCTTATGCTTGATAACTGAAAAATGCCTAAGTATGCAAACCTTGGAAGCTAAGTAGTGACCCTCACCATTCAAGGAGTGCAAGTGCAAAACTCTTAATAGACCTAGGAGCATTCATCAATGTAATGACCAAGGAAGTAGTGTCCAAATTAAGCATCATTGGTCTTAGGAAAACACCAACAATCTTGCAACTAGTAGATAGTTCTACCATCATTCCTGATGGTATGCTAGAAGATGTCATTGTCACATTACATTCATGGAGTATCCAGTTGATTTTCTCATACTCTCTCGAAAGACTAGTACTATGGGATACCCTATCATTTTAGGATGACCATGGTTAGCCATAGCAGATGCTTATATTGCATGTCGATTAGGGAAAATGATTATTTCAAATAGAACGAATACTAAAAATTTAACCTTGTATTCGCCTGCTCAGCCTTTGCTACAGGATGATCAAGTTGTCTGGCCAAATATGGATAACTCTGATATGGACATAGATTCTATTCAACAATTGATGATGATCTCATGGGACTCATTTGTAAACATTAAAGAGGAAGATGATGTCATTTCTTCTATCATACTGAATGAGTATGGAACACAACCTGAGACATCTTCTAAGCAAAAGTGTGTTTTAGAAAGCATTCTGCCTTTATCTATTGAACTACATTATTCTGAGTCTGCATAGCCTATGCATTCACTCCTGCCACATGAGATAGATTCACAATCAATTGTGCAAATTTCAATGGCTGAAAAAGTAGTCAAAACAACAATCATTCCAAGAAGAGAATTAAATATAAGCAAGTCCTTATCTCAGGCACAACATCATGATACCCTGCAGCTGTTACAAAAGCACCAGGATGCTTTTTCTTGGGAGTATACAGATATGAAAGGTTTGGATCCTGCACTCTATACCCATAGAATTTATCTTAGTCTGGATTATAAACCTGTGAGACAACCTTAGCATAGGATAAATCCAACATTAAGGGATATTGTCAAAAATGAATTGCAAAAGCTACTCAATGTTGGCTTCATATATCCTATTTCAGATAGCCAATGGGTGTCACCATTGGTTATTGTTCCCAAAAAGGGGGGAAAATGACAAGTCTGCATAGATTATAGAGAACTTAACTTTGCTACCAAGAAGGATCATTTTTCATTGCCTTTTGTCGATCAAGTTCTTGACAATCTTGTAGGAAAAAAATATTTTTCATTCTTGGATGGATTCAGTGGCTACAATCAAATCCAGATAGCACCAAAGGATCAGGACAAGACTACATTCACATGTCCATGGGGAACATTTGCTTATGTTGTCCTACCATTTGGTTTGTGTAATGCACCTGCAACTTTCCAAAGAGTTGTCATTAGCATTTTTTCTGACATATCTATAGATTGTTTGGAAGTATATATGGATGACTTCACCACATATGGACAAACATTTAAAGAAGCCAAGGAAAACTTGGACAAGGTTATACAAAGATGCAAAGACTACAATTTGTCTTTAAATAGTGAAAAGTGCTTTATGATGATGTAAGGAGTGGTGTTGGGACACTTTATTTCTCCTAAAGGAATTGAAGTAGATCCAGCAAAAATAGAAGTCATACATACATTGGCTGTACCAGCTAAATTGAAAGAAGTCAGGAGTTTTCTAGGACATGCAGGATATTATTGACATTTTATCAAAGATTTTAGTCAAATTGCAACACCTTTATATAAATTGCTTTGAAAAGATGCAGAATTTGTATGGGATTCAGAGTGTACAAAAGCTTTCCTACAGCTTAAGGAAGCCCTCTCAATAGCACCAGTGCTCCGAGGACCAAATTGGGAGTTACTTTTTTACATACACACAGATGCTTCAGATCATGCCATTGGAGTGGTACTTGGCCAAAAGATAGATTTAGTAGAACATGCAATTTACTATATCAGCAAAAATCTTCAAGGAGCCGAGTATAACTACACTGTGACAAAAAAAGAACTGCTTGCTATAATTTATGCTCTAAATAAATTTAGACATTACATTAAAGGATACCAAATATTTGTACATATAGATCACTTTGCTATCAAATATTTGATGAACAAGCTAGCAATCTCTGGACGATTGGCTCGATGGTTGTTACTAATGCAAGAATTTGACATCACCATTATTGACAAGCCAGGAAAAGCAAATGTTGTAGCTGATTTCTTTTCTCGACTTCAAACACCTGATGATCCTGCAGCCATAGAAGATAGCTTTCTTGATGAGCATCTCTTCCTTTTGTCAACATAAAACCCTTGGTATGCTGACATTGCCAACTATATAACTACTGGCAAAACTCCTCCACATTTTTCTGCAAAAGAAAAATGATTGCTAGCAGAAAAGAGTTTTAATTTCTCATGGATCTCAGGATTCATGTTTTATACTAAACCAGACCAAGTAACACGAAGATGTCTCAGAGAGGATGAAACATATGATGTTCTTCATGCTTTTCATGATGAGCCCTGTGATGGTCACTTTGCTAACAAACGGACTGCATTAAAAATTCTGAATACAAGTTATTATTGGCCTACACTTCACAAAGACACAACTCAATATACAAAAAAAAGTGATAAATGTCAAAGAATGGGTAGACCGACAAAAATAGGTGAAATGCCTCTGCAGCCACAGATAGTAGTAGAACCATTTGATAAAAGGGGAATTGATTTTGTTGGCCCTATTGAACCACCATCAGAAGGGAAAAGTTACATATTGGTTTGCATTAATTATGTTACTAAGTGGGCTGAAGCAAAACCCATGAAGCATCCTCGTGACAGTAATGTTGCCAAGTTTCTGTATGAATGTATCTTTACCAAATTTTGTGTTCCAAGAGAATTACAATCAGATCAGGGGCCTTAGTTCACATCTAATCTCATAGCAACACTCATGGAGGAGTATAAAATTTGGCATGGCAAATCATCTTTGTATCATCCACAAGCCAATGGATAGGTAGAAGTGACAAATAGAGAGCTCAAACATATTCTCACTAAAATAGTGTCTTTGCATCAAAAAGATTGGGTAGCTAGACTTCTTGAAGCCTTATGAGCATACAGAACAACATGGAAATCCACTAATGGGTTTACACCTTTTCAACTCCTATATGGGAAGATGACTATTATGCCCATTGAATTTGAAAATAAAACTCTGCGGATATCTTTGGAACTTGATATTACCCTTCATGCAGCACAACAGGATCACATTTTGCATCTCAATGAGCTAGATGAATGGAAAAAATCAACTCTTCATAACACGTAATTAATTCAGAGTCAAAGAAAGCAATAGCATGACAAATTCATTAAAGACAAAGAATTTTCTGTTGGTGATTGGGCGCTCCTGTATGATTCACGATATCAGCATCACCAAGGAAAATTTTAGGCTCGATGGCTTGGTCCTTATGAAATCATTACAATTTTTAACAATGGAGCAATTCAACTGTCAACAGTTGATCCGGTCAAATTCAAACTCCTGGTTAATCGGCATCGCCTGAAGTTATATCATAAACCAACAAGCAGGGAAGAATTTCTTCAACAGTTCACCACAATAGAAACATCTCTTCCTACAGCCACTTCATCTGAGTCTCCCACTCAGATGCCTGCAGCCTCTTGAATTTATTTTTAAGGCCTTCATAATAAATTTTTTTCACTCATGTGAAAATTCATTCCTTTTCCACCTCATTCCATCGCATCTTCTTGTCTTTCCATCATCATGCCATCTCACTTTCTCTCATACGGCAATATTCGGACCATCCTTCCTATTGCACCTCAGGTTAGTCACATTCAACCCCTTTGCATTTATTTAATTTATTATTTATTTAGAAAAGCATGTTATTTCAATTTTTGAAATTTATAATCTTTACGGTCTGGTGGGACCCAGTCTCTGCTAGGTTGGGGGGAGGGAAAATTGAAATCATGAATGCAAAATCAAGAAAATCTTAAGTTGGCATGTAGGATGTATGGGGAAGGGTCACTTTAGTAATGAGCTGGCACCCCTTTGTACTTCTAAAATGTGTGAAATAATGTAAAGAAAGCTAACTATTAAATCATGATTTCACATAAGCCCTCATTAATATGGCGTATGTTTTTGAGCACGATCTTTATCCTCATTATGGTCTAGTGATTAAAATGTCGTCATGAAGTACTGAAGGATGTGATGTTTGCAAAGTATTGCAGTATTTCAATTTTCCTTTGTTGAAACCCTTGTAGCTATCACTGCCCATACTTTCAAAATGACTTGCAGTGAATTTGCTTGTGCTAGCATTTTTTTTTCGAAAACATGGGTGAAGAATCTCAACGGCATGAACCAAAAGACCATAGAGTCTTATTGGCAGACCCAACAACATGTAGTTTGTTTCAACAACAAGGTTGGCTGGCTTATTGTCTTAGTTTGAAGTAGTTTGATCAGGAAATTGCGCTCCAATTTCATAATACATTGAAGAATGGATATGCAATTGTTAAGGGCATTTGGATAGAATTCACCAAAGAAGTGGTGGCAAAAGTTTTTGGTTTGCCCACAAATGGAGGATGTTGGACAAAAGACATGGACGCGCGACAAGAAAAAGAGAAATTCTTAGTACCTAGAGATCCTCAGCTAGAGGAAAACAAAAAGCAAGGTACATTACGATTATCTCTCCCTCTGCAATTCATCCACCCTGCTGAATTTATCATAAGATATTTTACCTCTGAAGGAAGATATTCCTATTTGCATGTTGTTCATTTCAAAATTTTGAGTGGTTTGCAGCATGGGGATTGTCCTGTAAATCTTTTGAGTTTCCTTTATAATATTATCAAAAGGCAAGCTACCTATGTACAGCAAGGAAAAACCTAGTCGGTATCCCACCATTGCTTGATTAGGGCTATAATTGAAAAGGAATTGACTAGGCAGCACTTGGGAACATGAGAGGATTTTGTAAAACTAAGGACAGAGGGACCTAAAAGGGGTGGACCTAAAGGGCAAGGAGTAGGGACACGAGAGAAAACTATTGTAGGAGTTAGGAAAGTAGCATATAGAACGGCTCAAGAAGCTTCTGCTTCTTCTTGTGTACCTAAAACTACAAAAAGGAAAATTTTGGCTACTGAAGCCTCAACTTCTAGGAAGAGAAAATCATGCACAGTTGCTACAGAAGAAGTATCTCTAGTATCACAAGAACCTGCACTTAACCCAAATAAGGGGAAATCCATCGATAAGGGTAAGAAACCATTTTCTACTCAACGACAAGTCACCCAAATGTCTAGGGTAAATTTGAGAACTGAACCTCTTGCACCACTTGCTGAGCCTCCTATACCACCTATTGATGTTGAAACTCCAATACCTACACTTGTATGGTCACCAAAGCATGCAACACCTACTCCTAAACATGAAAATGATCTTGAAGAAATTCTCGCAAAACCAAAGGGCCCTATTAATGTTGATAGTAACATGGAGTCCTCAAAGGAAATAGTGTCCGGGGTTGGATAGCCAGTGAAGGAAATTGATAATCTGCCACCAGAGGAATATCCATCTGTTGCACAAGAAATGGTTCAGGAAATTGTTGAAAAATTTCAAGTTAAAATGACTATTGCACCCTATCCTGTGGCTATTGCCCCTTCAGAAAAAGTTGATAACACTGTTGCTTGTTAAAATAACAGCTTTGTTGAATGTCAGCATTCTCAGGATGACAGCACTGATGACTACCATCATCCTGAGCACCGCCTTGAAGATTATAGACTTTTTGTCCATCATCATACACCACCGGACATTTCTACACCATTAACAACCAGCTTTAGTTTGTACCAATAGTTTCAATGGGAAAAAGAAAACTGGGATCTAGAAAGGAAGCAATTGCTCAGAACTATCAAGGAACAAGCACAACAAATTGAAGAGAAGGATAGTGAAATTATGGTCTTGCAGCAACGTGTCATGAAGATTACAGAGCTCATTCTAGAGCTTGTAAATTGCAAGTCCCCATCTCCAATTTACACACTGTTCCTAAAAGAGAAAATGATTAATTTTCAATTGTCTCGAATTACTTAGGGGTTGCACCCTTCCTTACACACTCCCCAGGAATTTTATGCAACATTCAAATAAGTTCTAATGACTCTACAGAATCTCCTCTGTGAGTTATATGTTGTAGTGCCTACCCTCGTTCACATCTTTTTCTGGACATACTATTGTTATTATTATTAGACTATGTTAGACTAGTTTTATGTTGATGGATTAGTGGTATTTTTTTGAGATTATCAAACATTATGTTATGGATTCAATGGTATATGATGAGATCATTTAGACTTTACATTTCATGTATGCATGATGATCATTACTTTGCTTTGTTTTCAGTTGCTGTTGATGATTAGTTAGATGGTTTATTATCTCATGTGTTTTATTATGGACACTTACCCCATACTTGCATGTGTATGGTGTGTGTGTTTTCATATTGTATGGCATTTCTGATATGGTTAAGGAAGCGAGTCATAGTCACCTACTTAGTCAAGATCTACACGATGCACCACTTCCTACCATTATCTATTTAGCTTAGCATTATATATATTGTATGTACATGCATGGTTTTTCTATAGGTTGCAGGTACCGGGTATCAACTTCCCTGAATTGCCAGGATGAGCGTACCCTATTATACTATCCCAATGATAAGAGAAGGGAGATAAATTCTCAAGTCCAAATCCCAAACCCTTAAACCAATTTTCCTAGTAAGGTAGGACAAGTATCTAGATATTCTACCCACCGAATTTGTCGGATGACATAATTCGTGATTTTTAACCCTTTAGACTGATTTTTGTGTGAATTGCTCTATGATGGGTTTTCATATTTTATCTTGGAGGTCTATGGTGAATTTTCTATTAATTAAGTCTTAATAAATAGATTTAATTAATTAATTAATTATTTGAGGAAATTAATATAAAAATATCATAATCTTTGATATTTTGATTATAATTAATTAAATGAGAATTAATTGAGGAAAAAGGTTTAAATAAAAGAAAATTAGAAATTAAAATTAATAATAATAAAATAATAATAAATAAATAATAATAATAAAAGTTATAAAAATTAAAATGAAAGTTATAAATATTTAAATAGAAATTATATAAAAAGTAAATTGGAGTTATAAGCTTGCATGGGAGTTAACGCACCTTTTCATTTCTCATATGTCAACAACACGGGGGTTAGTGCATCAATTAAGCACATAGTGTCTACAACCCTATGGCTCATCTAGAAGGTTGGAAAAGACCCATGCTTAGTTGGTGACACCTTCTAGCTGTTTCTAGAAGCATTCTAGATGTTTCCTGAGAGCTCTTTATATTCAGGCATTCCTAGAAGCTTAGACATAGCGTTTGGAGAGCAATTGGAGCATTGGAGGATTCGAGAACTCTGAAGAAGGGAGCTTGCTCTGCGAGTTTTCTGAGGAAGAGCGAATTAGCATCAGAATCTAGGTAGATTCTTGTGATTTTACTTATGCTATTTTTGCATCTTGCATTCCCTGTCTTCTTCGTGTCTTCCATATGTCTTCTAAGGATTTTTCCTATTTTTCTTGTATGCATTCTCAATATGGGTAGTTAATTTATTTGAGAATTTTATATGCATAGATTTGAAAAAAACACAGGGCTAGGGTTTAGATTCATAAGCAAACCCATTAGATCAATTATTGGAAAAATTTTGAGATCAAAGGTTTATAGGAAAATTATGAGGATTGGAATTTATATATATATATCTTGTGTATATATATGTTTATATTTTTAATTTGCATACACATATACACATATATATATATATGCAATTATATATATATATACATGTTTATATGATGTGATGTTTTTAATTTTGAATGTATATATATATATATATATACATATACCTTCATATATATATACATACATATGTATATATAATATATATTTATTAAAAAACCGAATATTATACCATTAATCAAAAACATTTTGAAAAACGTTAAACTTTATTAAGAACCAAATCGCATAAGCGATTTTAAGGAAAGTAATATGCATAAGTGGGGGGGGGGATGAGACCCGCACCCCCGTGCCATTGCAGTCGCAGTGTACCGACCATCGCAGGTACTGCGACGACAGGGGTACACAATACCCGCTGATGTCGCAGGCCCTGTGACTGCAGGGTCCTACATACCACCAACAATTTATATGTTATATGTATGTTATAATACTTGCCACATATGAAGTTGGTTTTTTTTTATTGTTATTAATATGTTAAATGGTATTAATCAAATTTATTAATTCGACTTTGTAAAATGTAATAATAATTTATATATTTATATGTATGTATATATATATATTTAAATATAAATAAATATATATATATATGTATATATATAATATGTAAATATGTTAATAATAATTTGAATTATAATTATATAACTGATAAATGATTTATACCAAAGGTTCATTTCTTTTATAATGGTGAACTCTTGTTTAATTTTTAAGATTTAATTAATTGTTTTATAAAGTATATGAAAATTAATTGTTAGCTTGGTGGGGGACGTTTTCAAACAAAGATTATAACTAGAAGATGGAATTTAAGAAAAAACTTTTATTCATCCAAACATACAAAATGTTCCTCCAATTCATTCTCTAAACTTGGAAACATATACCGAGATCTCTACATGTAAATTCAAGTTTGTAAATTTAGCAAAACCAAAACATGTGTTTGCATTGTGTATTCTCTATGCTATTGTTTTGGGTTTTGGGTTGACTAGTGTTGACCAGTTATAGGATGTCTACCAAAGGCTTAGGGGTTATGTGATTGTGATGTCATGATGATGTTTTAATCTCGATCTTTATAAACCCAACCATGGTTATGTGATGAAATGCTCTATGTATTGGTTGTAATTACTGATTGTTATAGTTGAGATTCTTATGTATGAGACACTTGACTTAACCATTTTTGGTCATCGATCATTTATCCTTGGTTATTTTCTAGTTGCCATGATGGGACTGTAATGTGGATTTATTCTTGATGATGTCGTGTTGTGACATGCTTGACTCAACCATTTTTGGAGTCTTTGATTAGTATGATTGAGATATATTTTGGTTATTGAGAACCATTGGATACTTTTGATTATTAGTGATACTTCAGTTGCCAATTGAGAGCTGTTGTGGTCATGATTTTCTATGGATGCTTGCTCATGGAGTTTTGATGCTTTTATGCATATTTGATGATTTTATTATGGATTATCTTTTTTGATTTTGAGATTTATGATTCCATGAGCTTAGGGTAGGTTATCTGTGTGTAGTGTCGGGAAGTGACTTGCAATGGGGGTCGGGGCCCAAAGAGGCTGCCAGGGTAACTCATTGTAAGTTGGATTAATAAGTGATAACATTCACACCTAATACTAACTAAATGAACCTAAAAAGATAAGTGTTTTGGTTCTCGCCCATGCCTTGAGTGCTTGTACAGGCTAGGATGGGAGTAGTGAGAATGCATGGTTGCGACCTTGCATTCCATAGTATGCCTCGTCGATATAAGAGGATAATAGTGGCCGCATGAGATCAGTATGGACTCGTGGAGTTTAGCTAACTGCCAGGGTAACTTGTACGTGATAAATGCAATGACACTTTCTCGCTTGCATAGTAGGTTCCTACATGTCATTGTGTGCCTCTGGGGATTAGATGTCGATTTTGTGTTTGGAATCTTTGAGTTAGTATACTTTTAGGATTCCTGGACTTATAGAAATTTGTGTTATGTGATTTTGATAGACTGTTTGGGACTTGAGATTATCTCCTTAACACGGTGGGAGTGGACCACTTGGGTACCATGCGGTTGGGTGGTAGTGTATTTTCACTCTTATCATTTGAGATTCATTGAGACATCATGACTGATGCGTGCTTCGTGATGGTGGATATGTATCCTTTCATTGATGATTAGCATATGTCAGATGATGTTATCTTATGCTTATATTTGCATGTTAGATTACTTTATGCATATGATATAGTATATGTTAGGAGTGACATTCCTACTATGTTAATATCGATGATCTCTTTGGTGATTTGGGAATGTTACGCACGGAGGGATGGCTAGGATCCACGATGGTCTAATGATGCTATTAACGGTTGGGAGGAACCGTGCACTTAGTTTATTATGTTTGATCTTCTATGAGGATGTATCATGTATATCATGTGATTATCTTTACTTTGATGTATCATGGATTAAAATAGGATGATGTACCATTATTCTACATATGTATATTCTTTTGAGCTTTTCATACCCTGTGACATGTACAGTGGATGATTGAACATTTGGAAATGTAATGTATAAACATTGGACTTATCATTATTATTTCATGTGGATGTTGTACTAGATGGATTCATGTATGTTAAGTGTTTTAGATGTAATTCAGCGTTAAGGGATTCTTAAAGAATGTAATCTGTTAAGTATGTTATGTTCACTTTCAGATGGATTTTACTATTGCTTCCATTATTGTGCGTAAGTTATATGTGGTATTTACTTTCATGTTAGAAAAAAAAATTAAAAATGCTACCAAACTTAGCAAAATTCTAGGTTAATTCTTTGGATCCCTTGGTGGGGCATTACATATGTTCATAATCCTGTTATTCTAGATGATAAAGATTGGAATTCATTGTTATATGTAGGAGATGTATAGTTTAGGGCCGTTATGTCATGGATGCAGAATGAGATTAGTTGAGAGAACTAGGTTGCTCCTTATAGGGAAAAGGAAATGTTTGAACCATTGTACATTCGGCTAGAGGTACAAAACACTTATAGAGTATTCTTCGATTGGCTTTCTGTTAACAATAATCAAAGTGTTGCTGCCAAAATCCACCCTGTCCGCAAATAGGCATTTCTAGATTGGGAGCAGCATTGTTTTGCAAATGCCCCTAATCCTATACAAGCCTCTCTTGAAAGATGGATCCAATTGCTAGAAGATCTAAAAACAAAGGATTTGCACTCTCCCCAAAATATGGAGTTGGCCATCAGCAGGATGCCCAGGTATATGATGTTAGGTAGAAGTCAAAAAAATTATTGGGTACCTCTTCATTTCCAACTGCCAATACTCTTACATCCTATGCTTGGAAAGTATGATTCATTTGCTGAATATAACATGATTTCTAAAGAACAGAAATGGGAAAGGTTGAAACAAAATCATGGATATTTTAATTACAAAGCTCATGAATTAGAGGAGAAAATTTCCAATGATCTCAGGTTGCGGATGAGGATCAAAATCCTATAGATGTTGAAGGGACTAGCCTCAGGACAGTTGGGGGGAAAAATGATGACATGTAGAAATAGAAGTCTTATTAGCCCTTTTTTAGAACATTTGTCTATAACATACTAAAATTTATCATCTTTTAATATAAATTTTTTTGAACTTTTGATGTATAAAGTATGGACATAGGGCATAAAAATGACAATCAAAATTATATCTAAAAAGGGGATCATTTTGTGGTAAAAATCTTTCTTCATGAATGTTTGACACCTGAAGAGATTGCAAAAATTGTTAGTTGAATAATTAATGCCTTCTCTTTATAAACTAATAAATGAAAATAAATTTTTGTGAGAAGTCTTGTGTGTATTAAACATTGATCATAGGGATACAAGCTGAGCAGGAGTTAAACAAACTATGAAGGAATAGCGTTAAGGCATTGATGATATTAAGGAGAAGCATTATGACACTGTTACAACTAGAAGACTTGGTGGCAAAGTTAGAAGGGACCTATTCTAATGAATAACAAAGTGGGACCTGATAAAGTGGCTGAGCAAGGAAGCAAGCATCAAAGCAATTAGTTAAACATGCAATGCATGATACCTAGATTCCTAGAAGCTGTTTGAAATTAGATAAAAGAGCAGATCTAGCATTTGTTGTGATCTGATCTATATTTGTGGGGAATTTAAGGGATAATTAATGTCTTTCCAATTGCATGTTTGCAGTCTTAAGTTGTAAGTGACTTTCCTTCATGATAAAGTCATAGTTTTAGGAGTTTTTGTTCTTCCTTCCTTTTAAATAAGACCTCGTCTGTATCTATGAGGTTAAGTAGTGAGTAGACAGACAGAGTTGATAGACATCTTATTATTTTTTCCAAGTTATTGTAATACTACATATTTGATGAATACATGCCTTTATTGAGTTTCTACACTTTTTTCTGAGCTTATCTTTCCTTCATTCTTTCGTGGGGGCCCATGCGAAAGGTGGAGTTTACTTTAGTAAGTAGGAGTTAGACTCAGTTTTCTAAGTTAAGATAGAACTGTTGTTCATGTAGCCACTAGAAACAGAACCAGTCACTGTTCCTACAGTAGTAGGTGCATAGATGTATGTCTAAATAATTAGAATTTTCTTCCAAGCATTTGATAGCTGTCTTTCCTTTGGATGAACTAGATTTCCTTAATGGTTATTGCATTCAAGGTAGTAATGAATTTTAGTGAAAACTAGATCATATACTTTGCAGACATCATCTCAAGTTCATGCTCTTGGATTGACATTTAATGAAAATTAGCATAGTAGTTTGGTAGTAAGGGATGTCCAATCATGTAACTAAAAAGGTGTTATATTGATTAGAAAACTGAAGTTATTTCAACCAAATGACTTGGTATGATGATCAAAAGTTCAAGAACCAATCAAAAGTGCTTCAAGGATGAAGTTAGGTTATCACAACCACTCACCCAAATAAGGAAAACCCCAATCACAAGGGAACCCTACAAACAAACCAACTTATCACAAGTTGCTCAAAATGCACTATTTGACCAATTTTAGTAAAGACCCAAAAAAATCATGAAATAACCAGGGGAGACTCACACACAAGGGAATGATCTATTTAGTTCTTAAACAAAGTGGTTTAATGGTTAAAACTAGACTATGCAACTTTTAGCACATAGTTGCTTTACCAAACCACTCAAAAGGCTAGTAGGCCTTTTTGATGAAAAAATGACTTAGTTGAAAATAAATCCACACAACCTAGGCAAAAAATCATAGATTAGGATACCCTTTTGGGATTCACCAAATCCACTAAAGCATCAAGGATTGATGAAACAAACAAATAGGGTTTTGTGCAAAATCTCACCTAGGCAATTAGGCCTATTAGGTCTCCATTAACGAAGGAAGTATGATTTTTGGACATCCACCCTAAAAACCAAGGATTGGAACATGACAGGGTAGACATAAAAAAGTCACAAACCCAAATTCAAGCCTTGATGCTAACTCTGGAGTGAGTTGTGGGAGTTGTTGCATTCATTTGTTAGCATGCACATGGGTCTTGCATGCCTAGGGCATCAAATATCTAATGAGTCCTTGAAAGTTCAAGTCTAAAACCAAAAAAATCTTATAGTACATTTCAAACACTATTATTTCAGAAATGGTCATTAGATTTCCATGGTGAAATCCCTGGCTAAGCTACAAAATCCTTCAAAACCCTAGTTTTGCAACCAATTCAAACCTACTTGTGCAAAAATATGAATATCTTGAGTAAGATGATAGGTATAAATTTTTTTAAAAATGGATTAGAAATATAATTCATTCACCTATCTAGAAATGTGGGTCTCAACCCCTAGAGTGTCCATATAGATCCGTACAACATGTTTTATTAGCCAATTTGCAGGAAAATAGAGTTATTTGAATGATTGAAAAAGTAAAATTACATCTCATTTCCTATCACCACCCTAAACTAGCTTCTTATAGGCCTTCCAATAGTTACAACACAATTTCAAACTTTTTTATAGCTGTTGGGATTGGTTTTGCATTAGTTTGCAAAAAGTTGCTTGACAAATTTTGAGCAATTTTGCATTTTTTGCAAAATTTGCAAACTAAATACAAAATGTTATGAAAACTAGTTTAACTGATCCAAATAGGACCAAAACATGTCAAAACATGAAAAAATATGCAAAATCCTAAGTTTCTAGGTCCTTTGACCATCTTTGACCATAGTTGACCAAGGGCTTATAATGTGCCAATCTTGGAACTAGGTCTTACAATTTGGTCTAGATGCCTAAATGATAGTTCTAATCTATTCTAGATGTTCTTAGGACTTTGATGAGTCATTATTTATTGTGGGTGCTCTTGCACCAACAATAGTCTTGGCCAAGAATAATCTATTTTGCAGATTTAATGATCACTCAAAGACAACAACCTGGAGGATCTACAAGAGGAGAAGAAAAGATTAGTTCCTCATATTCAAAATGGTCAAGGGCTCTTCTAAAAAAATCCAGTAAAGTTATACATATTAAAAAAAAGTGTAAATGTAATTTTGACATGCACAGAAGGTTCTACCCTTCATAATAGATTAGGAAATAGGGGAATGCACCTTTAAATTGTGTAATATATAGGACCTTGGTCCTGAGCTAGACTAGAGGTTTTATTTCTCCATTCTTTCCTACCAATGCCTGTTTGAACGGAGACAATGTATTCCCTTTATTTTATTTAATAAAATTTTATAAGGCCATGATCTTTTACCGATCAAATCTTTAAAAAAAAATAAAAAATTATAATTTATAATTAGTACATAATTTTTATGATGGACAAAACTAAAGAACATTTAAAAAATAGCAATTATGCATCATAAAATATTGTAATTTTTCTAAGAAATAATTCTTACTTATTTTATTTATTTATTAATTCTCTTTAAAAAAATTAAGGAAAAATATTTTTTAGATATCACTTTTTATTCATATTATTTTATTTTTCATCTCTTTTATTAAAATCTTGTTAATCCATATAGGTATAATTTAGAGATTAAATTTATATATAAACATTCAATATTAATTGTGTTCTAAATATACTAAATTGGCTAATAAATATATTTATATTGCAAATAAAAATATTACTAACAAATTATTTAATACTTTTACATGCAAATCAATTGTAATATTTTGAGTATTTTGACATACCGTAATTTATAAAAGAAGTCACATCTACTCATATAATTTAATTGTATATTTTTTTGACAAAGTTTACCAATCCTCCAAAATTTTGTAACGTATGCACTCTTAGTCTAGTTGATATAAGCAACTAATTTTTAGTTTGTAGATTTTGAGTGTATTAGGATGAAGTTTCTCCTACCAATTTAGAATTTGTTTTTATACTTTTTAGATTTAACTTATGTGATCTATGTTTTTAATCAATGTTTCAAATCATGCTTCATTATCTATTATGAAGATGAGTAAGCTTAAAAAGAGAAATGAGAAATAATAGTAGATTAGAGATTGGTGAATGTGGATAAATAATACTTACACATTTATGGTAAAAGGGAAAAAAATTAGTATAATATTAATGAATTTATAATTTTACATTGCACTTATATTAATAACTATAATTGCAATAGTCCAACAATTCCTTGTATTTGGCAATCTTTACAATAGTTATGCCTTACATTTTATAAGGGGACTGAAGAACCTTAACAACAATTTTTTTAAACAATGGTTATGATACTTATAGTTATGATTATGATTATTTGAATGCATACTTAAAAACAAGCTTTTTATAATTTTGATTATAAAACAATCTATAATTCTATTATAATATCCAATAGTATTCAAAAGAAACAATTTATTCAATCTATTGTAATTTATTAAAATATTTTTCATTGTTATAAATATTTTTAATTTTATAATTTATAGTTATAATTATGAAAGTTGGTAAATGTTACTATTAGAATTCCTAATATAGATAGTTGGTAGATTAAAAATAACATAGAATTCATTGAAAGCATACTTTTAGAGTGATTTTTATTTTAGTTTCCTTAGAATATAAATTAGGTTATCAAGTATACTAATAGAAAAAATGTGTGTTTTATATGCTATAATTTAGGCTCCAAAAATCTTGTCTCAAAAAATCAATAGGGAGGAAGCCTTTGCAAAATGGGTCCTAACACCAAATCAATTCAACCAATCACAACTAAGGTAAGTAATTTTATAATATGCGAAATTAATAAATAAATATCTTAACTTTATAAATATTAGAATTATAAAAAAAAAATGTTAATTATGATTGATTGATTGGTGCAAAACTTCACTAATTAGACAAAGGTATTTTGGCCTTAATTAATTCAAATATAATTTTGATTTTATTTTAATATATTTATTATGTTTTATTTATATAATATAGTTTACTTTATAAATTTAAATTTTAAATAAAAATTACTATTAGAATAAAGAACTTGATGAAAATCTTAATTAGACTTTAAAATAGAAGTTGTTTCCAATTTTCAAAAAGATTCAAATCTTTATCAGACTTTAAATAGTTTACCCAATCAAATTATCAATAAATAATTTTTAAATATTATAAACTTAAAAATATTTATTTTTATTATATAGAATATAAAGTATATAAAAAATAATTATAATTATAATTTGTTATTGGATCATAAGTATGATTTTAATTACTAGTATAGTGAAGGGATTCAAAAAATGATGTAACGGTACTTAGCCTACTAACAAGTACTAATAAAGAAAATAAGAGGGTTATGAACATATAAAGAAATATAAAGAAATAAACATTGAAGAAAACAAACTTAAAATTATAATGTAAAAATAAGTGAAAAAGAAAGTAAAAATGCAATAGAGAAACAAGAAAATTTAAAACAAAGCAAGTAAAAATAAAATCCAAAAAGAGTTTTATATATGTATGTACCTATGTACAAAAATAAAGAAAAATTAAAAGAAATTTTAAAACAACACACAATATATAAACAAAGGAATAGAGAACAAACTTATAACTAAACACAAAACCAAATATATACACACATCTATATAAACTTGCACTAATACAAACACAAACAAAAAAAAATACAAAAGAATACAAACTATCTACACAAACAAACATCTCTAGAAATAAATGAAGCATTTTGTATAATGGTTATATTCTTATGCATATCCATATGCATGTGCCAAAACACATGCATGTATAGAAATAAAATGAAGAATATATGAGAAAATGGAAGAGACTTCGGTGGTTGATATGGCTATACTGGACTTTTTTGAACAAGTAGTTCAACATGTTCTTCTTGGACTATCTCTTCTAAGGGTACATCTATAATAATAGGGGTGAATGGTGCATGAAGAGGAGTGCCTAACCTTAGATTAATATCATTGGCATTTATGGAATATGTAGGTTATTGGTTTAGGTCAAATAACTAGACTTGTTGCTAAGGCTTGTTATTGGGAATAGGATTTGGTTGAGCTAGCAAGTGTTTAGGTTTTATTGGAAGTGCAATGGTTGTAGGAGGCAAGTTTGATTTCATTAATGCTTATTTTTAAGGTGTAAAGGAGACTAAATGGTTGATTATGCCATTTTTGTCCACCCATCCAATAAGGTTGTTGTTTCCAATTACCTTGTGTGGTTGCCACTGATTTTGGGATTGTTGCTAATTGGTTTAAGATTGTTTCCAATTAGCTTGAGACTCCTACCAATTCCCTTGAAGGGATTTCCATTGAGGTGCATGAGTTTTGTATTTTGGAAATTGAGATTGTGGATTATTCCAGGCTTGGGTTTGATAATTTTCAATATTAAGATAAAATTGGGGTTGCCCCTAATTATTAAAAGAATTAAAAAATGGACCCAAACAAGTCAAGGGATCTTGCAACATACCTTGTTTTGGAGCCCATGGTCACCTTTGAGAAATGTAAAATACTTAGTCATCTTCTCCTATGACTTGGTTGATATTAGTAGCTATTTTCTTATCGTCCAAATCAGCCATTGCTTTGCATCTACAATCATCCTTCTTATGTTTGTAATGGAGACAATATTAAACCAACAAAGCTTTAGCCTCCAAATGTTTCTTCTTTTCTTGCATAGTGTCCATCTATATTGTTATATTGTTGATAATATCTTTCTTGAAATATGAAAATGCATGAGTTATCTCCATCCTTGAGAGTATACCACCATTGTATTTCCCAATAACAGGCCTAAATCCTCTTTCTTTCTTGATAGAAGACCTAGAAATGTTTAAGCAGATCTTCTTTACATCATCCCAAGATGAGTGAGTTATGTCTTCTCATGTTATTAGGTCCAAAGATTCAATACATCTTTTATTCACTCCTCTAGTAAATATAAACTCTTGTGACTCCTCATCAAGCTCATGTTGAGTATCCTTCTACATCCTGAACAAGAACCTTGATATGTAGTCCTCCAAACTTTCATTCTCTTATTGTGTCATCTTGAAAGTATCATCTCCCCTTAAATCATTTCCTCTACAAAACTCTTTGTACTTACTACAAAATTTAGCTTTCATTTCATCCCAATCATGTACATTGCCTCTCCTCAAGCCTATAAACCATCTCAAATATGACTCCTTAAGAGTTGCAAAAAATAATTTAAGCCTATCGACATCACTAGTATAGTCATAGCTTATGAAAAGGATGTCAAATCAAAGAGAAAAGTATCAAGATCATCTGTTACTAAGTCATATTTTAAATTGGAAATACATAAAGATGGACTATTCTTGAGGTTTTTATTGTCACATTGATCAATAATAGGAAATGGGAAAGTAGAAGGAGGAGTTACCATCCTTGGTAGAACCTTTTGTAGACCTCTTGGTTGATAAATTACTAAGGATTTTTTATTATCAACTTGATCTTGATTGAATGGTGCATCCAAAGGATTAATATTCAATGTGGCCAATATTTCAACAAAAGGATTTAGGTCAATAAGTTCTTCAAAGATGTTTGGACCAAAAGGCTCTTCATCTAAGGAGGATGAAAAATTTGGTAAGTCTTGAGCAGCATCAAAAAAGGGTTTTTATTCTTCTTCTTCTTCTTGGACAAGGATTTATACTAACTAATTATTGTGTTCATTGAGAAGGAATCTTCCTATCTCATTGTATTGTCTTAAATTGGAAGCACTCAAATTTTATGAAGGTTTGGCACCCATTTGTTGGAAAAAATTCTTCAAATTGTATGTTATCATTGATTTTACACAAATTTTGGTATTAATCTAGAAAATATCAATATTAATCGAGCAATGTTAGCATAAACCATGCAGGACAGTGTTAACTGAGTGGTTAATCCTAGTATTAACCAAGTATCAATAGATTATACTTGTTAATTAATTGACTAATTAAGGCCAACTAGTTAGATATTTAATGATTATTTGAAAAGGTATTCAATATGACTTGAAAAATCTTATGATATATAAGAAAGTTAAAGAAGTGTAATGAAGTATGCAAGTGAAACAAGATGGATATGTGATCGAAGAAAAAAAGGAAGAGTAGGCAAGTGTGGAAGATAAGAAAAAAAGAATATTCTAATCATCAAGGATCCATAGGTCAAGCCAAACAAAGGTTTGAATATGCAAAAGAAGTTACTTGATAAATTAGGTCAAGTTATTCTTACCTTCTAACCATTGTGGTAGTGAAGAAATCTCCTAACATAGTTGACTGGACAATCAGATTGTAAATCCTCTAACAAGGTGACACTTCAAGATTGAAGTGTTTGAAGACCTCTAACCAAACCACTCCTAATAGGGTAAACTAAATCCTCTAACAAGTTCATACTTAACAATATGTATTGTAGCATTTAACAAGATTAGCTCCAAACATGGCTCACTTTAGAAGAGTGAAAATATTGTAACTAGTTGCATGGTGGTTTTCCCATATTGGATTTCCATTTTAAATCTTGGTAGCATCTGCGTTCATGTTATTTTCTTTATGCTTTATGTTTCTACAAATAAGTTACTAAAGGTTAAAACAGATTAATAATCATAAGACTGAGCTTTATTATCTGAGTTACAAAAAGAACTTAGTTTTAATCGAGTTGGATAAATAATTGTATTATTAGTGAAAAGTTTGATTTGACATCTAGGGACAAGGATTTCTTTGTGGTAACTAATTCACCCCTCCCCTCTCAGTTACTCTCTTCATTTCTAATAATTGGTATTAGAGAATTTGGTGCTTGCAAGAAAGGTTTTAAAGACCTAATAAGTTAATGATGTCATACAGAAGGGAGATTCCCAATCTTAACATAGAAAAAATTTCAGCATGGTAGGAATTGATGAAGCTAAACCTATCAAGAATTGGAGATAGTGATCTATTCTAATTGGAATATAGATATATGCCACCACCTAAAACTATGACTATGAACTAGATGAAGGAGGAAAAAGATCACAATATAATGATGATTGATATAGCTTCCTTTCTCAACTATTATGAATTTGATGAAGTTAAAGATTTTCCAACTATGTTTGAAATGTGTGAAAAACCTCACAAGGTCTATGGAGGTGAGAAAAATTTGTAAAGAGCCAAGGTAGAAAGTTTAAGAGGCAAGTTTGATTAAAAGAAAATGAAAGAAGGTGAAAATATTGTCCAATACAATGACAAAATCAAAGAAAGTGTGAGTGCAATCAAAGTTGTAAGAGAAAAATTAACTAATGAAATAGTAGTTAGCAAGGTATTAAGAACTCTTCTTCCTATTTATGCAATTAGAGTGTCATATATTAAAGAGATTAGATGCAATCCAAAAAATGATATAACCTTGGATGCACTTGTGGGAAGATTGTCTTCTTTTGAATTGGACAACTTTGATAACTATGCTCCTAATTCTAGCAATATTGAATTTGCATTCAAAGCCAAATTAACTCTTGGTAGAAAAGGAGAAAACTCAAAAGGTAAATAGGTTGATATTGAAGAAGAAGATGATATTGATGATGAACTTGAATTCATTGAAGCCTTTCTTACAAAAAGATTACCAAAAGGGAAAGGTAAGTATAAAGGTAAAGTTCCATTGATTTGTTTCTCATGTAAAGAGGTTGGTCATATTGATGCAAGATGTCCAAATAAAGAAGATAAAGATGAGAGAAGAAATAATAGGTTCAAAGGAAATAAAGACTTCAACAACTACAAGTACTACAAAGACAAAGGTAACAAAACTTGTTACATTGCCAAAGATTGTGATAGTGATGATAATGAAGAAGAAGTAGTCTATATTGTTGTTAAGGATGAAACTAATAATGAGGAAAATAAAAAGATGGCACTTATTTCTCATGTTAGAAGAAATGATACATGGATCATAGATAGTGGTTGTTCTCATCACATGGTTGGTGAAAAAACTAAGTTTGAACATTTAGAATGCTATGATGGTGGAACTGTTAGGTTTGGAAATAGTGAACCATGTTATGTAAAAGGAAAAGGATTCATAGCATTAACTGAAGGAATCAAATGTTACAATGCCTATTGGGTTGAAGGACCAAGGCACAATATACTTAGTGTGGTACAACTAAACAATATAGGATATAAGATAGAATTCATGAATGGAAAAGATAATCTATTGGATGGTAAAAGAAACCTACTTGGGACTAGCAATCAAACAAAAGGTAACTTATTTTGCCTAGATCTTACTGAAAATATATGTTTATTGGCACAAATAGAGGAAAGTTGGCTATGGCATAAAAGGATGTGACATGTTAACTTTAATAACCTGGTTACCATAAGCAAGAACAAAAGAGTAAGAGACATACCAAATCTGAAGAAACTTGAGATGGCCATGTGTAAACAATGTCAAATTTGAAAGATAAGTAAAAGAATTTTTAGAAGTAAAACTTTCAATTCTGAAAAATATTTGGAGCTAGTTCATAGAGACCTTTATAAACCAATATGTATAGAAAGTTATGATGGAGACATATACTTCATTCTATTTTTTGATGACTATTCTAGGATGATGATTGTAATGTTCTTAAAAGATAAATTTGATGCTTTTCAAAAGTTCAAATGGTATCTAGAGTTGAGAAGGACACATGAAAGAATCTAAAATGTTCAAAGATCAAATAAAGGAGGTGAATTCATCTCAAATGAATTAAATTAGTTCTACAATGAAAGAGGAATCAAAAGGCATGTATCAACACCTAGAACACTTGAGAAGAATGGTATATCATAAATAAGGAATAGATCTATCATGGAGTGTGCAAGAGCACTATTGATTGAGAAGAATGATATACCAAAATACTAGAGAAAAGAAATTGTTACCTATTTTTGCCTTCTACCAAAATTTGAATTCAAATACCTAAGCCCACCCAATGGCCACTTAACATCTTTTATAATATTTTAGTGCCCTAGAAATACAAAAAAGATAAAACAATTAAACCTTATGTATTTCCTTATTTCTAAGTGACTATGCACTTTAATGTTTCTACAGGCCTGCACTTTCTATGCTATTAGATCTTTCGTGATCTATGATGGTTGCTTTCCCACATTCTCAAAATGCAATACCTTTACATGATGCAGGGAAGCCCTTTTGTGATGCATGGTAGGTGGGTTCGTCTTCTTTTGTGAGCTGCAAGGTTGGCAAGCTATTGGTGAGCTGGCAGTTTGATTGGCGCCTGCTTTCTCGCATTCTATCTTTTGTCAAACTTCCTGACAATGTGGGCAAGTTCCCTAGTGACACATGTCATAATGACATCACAGAGGATATTTACGTGGGTTCAAAGAGCACACGTTATGTACACTATCCGATGTAATGAGATCGAGGGTTGGCACTTCCCCGCAATATAAAGATACAGGGATGTTAAGGAATGTGGGCAAGTGCCTCATTGTTGCATGTCCTTGTGGGGTTAGGTTTGTTCCATATGCCATGGGGTGATGCCAGTTGGATGCTAGGTTTTTCTGAGTGGATTCATGGGCCCAAAAATTATATGGGGCAGGCGCAGTATAAGGAGGATCATTCACGATCGTTGATCTTATGGAGATCAATGATCAATGCTTTCCCACAATATGAAGATGCAAGGGAATTAAACATTGCGAGGAAGCACCTGAAGGACAAGTGTCCTTGCAGGCCTGGAAAGATATGTTATAGCTAGGGCATTGGCAGTGAAGGCTGGTAGTTATGTGATCGCCATGGTCAGGGTCTTGAGGAGGTGGCACAGTTAGTTATGAAGATGTGGTCAAACTCGAGAAGACTTTGCGGAGTGGTAGAAAATTGAAAGACTATTGGCCCACATGGCTCATCCTAGTGGAAGAGTTTGTTTGACTTTTGACTTTGCTGACTGATGAGCTAGAAACAAGGGTAATCAAGCTTTCTCACACGATTTGATCCTCATGATCGATTCCAACCACTCTCGAGTGAATGTTGTGCCGAGTAAATGAAGGAGAACACTCCACCACCTCTTCTCTTACTCATCTACTCGGTCAGAATGGTTTAATGGAACTTTTTCTATCAGGGCCCTATTTCAACAAAATATTAGGTTTCATTGTATCTGAATCTATACCTAGATTAGATTTTCTCAAGATCTTTATCAAGACTTAATGGCAGTAGTTGTGGAGTAACTTTAGTTAGAAAATATCCCAGTTATGATTGAGCTATAAAGGAAATTTTTGTAGATTATGTGTTGGTCGACTCTTCTCTAATTTCTCTAATATTGCTATGCAATTTCACTATAAATTCCCTTTGCCTCTGAATTGTATGACATTCTACCTTATCTCCTTCAGCCATTGATGTAAAGTGCAAGAACTATTTACCTCTCATTGGTGTATTGTAGAGATCTACAATCTTGCATGATTGTATCTCTTTTGGCCTATGAATGGTATATAAGTGAATCCTCTTTTTCCTTGTGTCATTCATTTGGGTTTTCTAATCTGCATGTGATTGTTAGATTAAAGCAAGTTTAGATGTGTATCTTTTGGTGTCATGATGGTTCAATAGTGCATGTATGGGTAGAGATTGGTTTGAACACTCTATTTTAGTGCATCATCCCCTTAGGTTAGAGTAGGTAGATTTTCTTCCATGCGTTCCTTCTCCCTTTTCCTCTCCAAGAGTAGTTAGGTACACCCTGATAGTAAAGGAAGTTGGCCTTCTTTGGAGACTAAACCTCATAGTTCAAGTCCCACATCTTGGAGGTTGTTTTCATGTTTCACAAGGTTGTCCTTAGGTAAAAACTCTGGACAAGGGTACAAACCTTTGTGACAATAGTTTTTGGCACACCCGATGGGACTATATTCAAAAAAATTCAAGTCTATTGGTGTCAAAAAGGAAGATTTCAAGATTAATACCATGGAGATAGTATTGGCTTCAGTATTCAAGCCTTCAAGAGACTCATTCTTCAAGTACTTGGAAATTTTGAACTTCAAATATATCTGGTTCCAGACCAAAGTTGCAGTAATTCATGCCGAAAGCTGAAACAAGGGCATCTTCTAGAGGTAAATTTTAGTACCAAGAGCTTTCATTTTCAAATGCTAGAAGAAGGAAGGCTAGAGTAACTTTATCACTAGTTAGGAGTGCAATAGTAACAAATACACTTGCAAGATCCATCTCTACTCCTCTTGTTGTTAGATCTCAGTCTAGATTGCCATCAACACATATCAATAGATCACTGGTCTATATGGCACATCCTAGGGCTCATACTTTTGCCACCTTTAATGGTGGACATCCTCTTTTATTGGCCCAAAGATATAAAATGCCAATAGTTGCACTCAAAAGTATACCAAAATTTACTAGTGAAACTTCTATCTCTCCATTAGAACACATTCAAAAGGTTGCAAATGTCTGCAATATCCATGGTATTGTGGAAGACGATGTTGTAGTTAGGCTTCTAGCCTCATCCTTGAAAGGAAAAGCACTACAATGGTATAGAGGTTTGGCTCATGGTTCTATAGAAGATTGGGATGGATTAGGAGGACGACTGTGCAAACACTTTGAGGACAAAAGTGACCATTTGTCACTTTTAGAATAGTTGACTACTATAAAAAGAGCCCCCCATGAATGTATGACTGATTTCAACAATAGATTTCAAAAGACATGGGATAGAATACCTACTTCAGTAAAACCTACCCCTAGTAATGCCTTCTTGCATTACCTCAGAGCTTTTAATAGTGACATTGCCACTACAATCCAAACTATGGGAGGAGATACCTTGCCTAATGCTTATGAAATAGCAATAAAGTTAGAAAAAATCCTAATACAAAGAGGTAAGCAATGGCTCCTCTTCCCACAACTTCCACATCACAATCCCTTGCTCTAGTCCCTCAAGCTCCACATCTTCAAATGGAATTGATGAAATCAAGGAGATGATGTAATCTATGATGCTAAACATAGATAAAAGATTGTAGGGCCAAGACAAGAAGCTAAAGGATATCTTCTCTGTGATGCAGAAAGTGAGCAACAAGGTGGTGACTTTAGAGAGATAGCAAGCTCAAGGTAGTAAGGCTCATCAATTGCAACATCAAACTCTGAAAAGTGGTAGGCCTCCAGATCATAATTATGGGAACAATTCTTTTGATTAGAATAGGTAGAATAGCCAGGCTTCAACCTCAAATGTAAACCAAAGTAGGGCCATAGTTCCTCAAAACAACATGGCCCTAGATTAGGATTTTTGTCCCTCCTTTAATTACTCTTATGCCCATTGCATGTGTCAAAAGGCTGAATCTTATTTGGCTTTGACCATCCAAGAGCTTGCAACAAGATAATCATACAAGGAGGACCAATTTAAAGATGCCTCGTATATGCAAGGACAAGGTGATTGTTCCTTTATGAATCATCAAGTGGAGGAGCATTGTAATGTAAACCAAGATTCCATTGCTCACAACACTAGGAGCAGAAGAAGAGCTATTGAATATGCTACCCCTCCTCCTCCCAATCATGCCTCAACTTCAAATGCAGTACCTCATGAACAAGTAGTAAATGATCAATCAAATACCTTTCAACAACAAAGGTGAAATAAGGGTAGAAAGGATGTAAGTGATCCTCAGGTTGTTCCATCTCAACCTCCTACAAATGCAGCTCCCAAGGCTTCTACCAAGGTACCTACTATGTCATTTAGTGTGGTAGAACAAATGAAGAAGACAAATTTGATTATTTCCATGTGGGATGTTGTTGCTACTATACCCATGCAAAAGAGGTTGTTGTAGCAAGAATTGGAAAGTATTGAACCAAAGGATCAGCCACCCAGCATGGAAAGTGCCACAAGCCTATTATAGACATCAAAGGAGGTAGAAAAAATTAAAAACATTAGACCCCCTCCATTTTATGTTTCTCTAATTATAGGGGGTAAACTAGTCCACAATTGCATGATTGATTCAGGGGCTAGCAGTTCAGTGATGCCTAGGTGTGTTGTTGATGCCTTAGAAATGAAATATGAGCCCATTGTTAAGGATGTATTATAGTTGGATGGTAGTATTTTCAAGACTGTAGGGATCCTTAGGAATGTGGAAATGGCCCTACATGCATGCCCTAGTTGTACTGTAACTCAAGATATATCTGTTGCTAAAATCAAGCCACATTTTATCATCTGTCTGTCAAGAGACTTCACTACCCAAATAGGTGGTTACATATCTTCTGATTGGTCATATATGTCTTTTAGAACAAGATATGGGACCAAACATTCAATCAAAGTAGAGCCTTTAGCCCTCCATCATTCTGAACCCTACACCCCTAATCTCATCAACATGAATTGCACTATCCTAGAAATGGATGAGAATGACATAATGAATGATCCTACCACTTACCTAGTAGAGATACCTAATTTTCTCTTAGATGAATGGGCTAACACATATCAATTTGATCCTATGTCAAAAACCCTTGAGACAAGTCTTAGTACATATTGTATATTAGAGCAGGATGCTCTAGTTCCCAATCTTGTGGAGACTAAAGAAGATGTGAGTGGGATATGGAGTATGTACTTTGATGGCTTAAGGAATAAGAATGGATTAGGGACTAGTGTGATGTTGATTTCTCCTACACAAGTAAAGTACTACTTCTCCTTTAGGTTCTAGTTTAGTTGCACTAATGATGTGGCCAAGTATGAATCATTGATTCAAGGTCTCCTACTTGCTCAAAAAGAGGAATTCAAGCCTTAAGTGTATATGGAGATAGTGATTTGGTGGTTAATCAAGTGAGAAATCAAAATACCACCAAGAATAGTTTGCTAAAGTATTATAAACATAGGGTATGGGATTTTCTTGAGGGTTTTGATGCATTTAATATTCAAAGCACACCTAGAAAAGAAAATAGATATGCTGATAGACTTGCAGCAATAGGTGCATCTCATGATGTGCTAGGGAATCTTGAGGAGAAGAAGAAGCAACAAATGAAAATGGTAGTAAGGCTTGCCATCCCTAACAATAACATCTATTGCCAAGTGTTTGAATCTAATGAAAAAATTGTAACCTTCTTACAGAATGAAGTAGAATTTTCAGATAGAAACCAGTTGAGACTATAGGATCAGTATGGTGATCAAATCATTAATTTCAGTTCCAAAAAATTGCCTAAGGGTCTCATTACCCTAGAGAGTGTTTTCAATCCTAATGACCAAGCGAGAGGTAGAGTCATGAACCTAGTTGCTGACGAAGATGATCACATCCTAGTCACAGTTGCTAATGGACAATCCTTAAACATGAGGAAGGTATGTTCTGAGATTGAGCAAGAAATTTTTATTCATCTATGTCAAGAATTTAATGATGTATTTTCCTAGATGTATGATGATTTAAATGGTTTTGACCCAAGGTTGTTTCAGCATACCATAGATTTAATTGATAATGTCAAACCAATAAGACAAAAACAGAGGCCAGTGAATCCTAAAATTGAACCCTTAATGAGAAAGGAGCTATCCAAATTGATTGAGGCCAATATAATTTTCCCATCAAGCACTCATCATGGGTAGCAAACCTTGTCCTTGTTAGGAAGAAGGATGGAGAAATTAGATTATGTGTGGACTTTAGGGACTTTAACCAAGCTTCCCTTAAAGATCACCATCATCTCCCTTCCATGGAGTAGATTTTGTCCAATGTCAGTGGCTCAAAGAGGTTTTCATTTCTTGATGGATTTTTTTGGCTATAATCAAGTGTTCATCAAAGAGTCTGATAGGTACAAGACTACATTTACTACCAAATGGGGTACCTATGCTTATTGTAAGATGTCGTTTGGGCTAACCAATGCAGGTGCTACATTTCAGAAGGCAATGGAGATGGCCTTCAAAAATATGATTGAAAAGTTTGTATTAGTTTACCTTGATGATATCACAATGTATTCAAAGAGTGTAGAAGATCATTCTGATCATTTGAGATAGGTGTTCTTAAGGTGTAGAGAGTTTGGGGTATCCCTTAACCCAAACAAGTGTGTCTTTGCTACCAATCAAGGAAAATTATTAGGACACATTGTATTTGAGGATGGTTTAACCATTGATCCAGAAAGAACAAAATCAATACTTGCTCTCCCTCTTCCTAAACATAAGAAAGGGCTGCAAAGTTTCCTTGGTAAGATTATTTTTTTGAGAAGATTTATGCCTAATCTTGCTACCATGGTAAAATCCCTTATGACTATGCTCAAGAAAAGTATGGTCCTTGCATGGAACAAGGAAGGGAAGGAAAGTTTTGAAGAGATCAAGGTAGCCATAGTCTCAGACCCTACTCTCATTAATCAAAATTTTGAAAAGGATTTCATCCTTTATACCCTTGGTGGCCAGTCAAGCATTTTCGATGTCTTGACTCAAACAAATGATAAAGATGAAGAGTAGCCCATAGCCTTCTTTAGTGAAGGTCTTAAAGAGTATGAAGACAAATACAACTATGTAGAGAAGCAAACCCTTGCAATCATCCGAGCTTTAAAGAAGTTTAGACACCTCCTATCTCATAATAAAATTCATTTGTTAGTACCCCATGTGAGTGTGAAGGATTTCCTTGTGAGCAAAGATATTAGTGAGAAGAGAGTTGGTTGGATTACTAAAGTAATAGAATATGATGTTGAAATCTAGACCACCAAGCTGGTAAGAGGGAAGGGGTTGTGTAAACAGATGATATCATATCAGGAATTGGATGAGGAAGTTTCTATGATACTAATAGAACAACAAGAGACAAGAAATGATGACCCAAGGGATTGGATGGATGATATGAAGAATTTCTTATTAGGAAATGAATATCCTCAAGGATTAGATAAAACTAAAAGGAGACTATAGATTATAGTCAATTCTTTATATCATAGTTGATGGTATCCTTTTCAGGAAAGATTTTAATGGAGCCCTATTAAGATGCACTGACATAGACCAAGCTGAAAGAATGATCAAAGAGCTTCATGATGGTCCTAATGGTGGTCACTTCTTAGCAAGGACAATTGCAATGAAGATTATGAGGGCTAGTTACTACTGGCCATCCCTATTCTATGATTGTCATAGGTATGTGAGGAAGTGTGAAAAATGTGCCTTCTTCTCTGGTAATCAAAAGCTTGCAGCTCTTCCTCTTCATCCCATTCAGGTGGACCAACATTTTTCTCAATAGGGATTGGATTTCATAGGCCCTATCAATCCTTCTTCCAGGTTTGGTCACAAATGGATTTTAGCTTCTACAGATTACTTCACTAGATGGACAGAGGTAGTTGCATTAAAGGATGCCACAGATTCTTCAGTTGTTGAGTTCCTTGATGGAATTGTGACCAGGTTTGGTGCCCCTTCAACCATTATTTTAGATAATTCAAAATCTTTTGTAGGAGCTCATATTTGTGAATGGGTAGTTGACCATAATATCTACTTGAGCACATCATAAAACTAGTATCCTCAAGGCAATGGTTTGGCTGAGTCATCCAAAAAAAACCTGATTAGGATTATGAAAAGAACTATAGAGGATAACCCAAGGTGTTGGCATCAAAAGTTGAGGACTGCACTGTGGGCTGACAGAATAACACCTAAGAGGTCAATAGGAAATTCACCATTTATGTTGGTATATGGCAGACAAGCAAGGCTTTCAATTTCATTAGAATTCTCATCCCTAGAGCTAGCTCATCAGCTCAAGCTAATTGAAGATGATGCCATGACAGTGAAAATGGCAGAGCTAATGGAGCTGGAAGAGAAGAGAAGTCAGGCCATGTAGACCCTAGAAACACATCAACAATAGGTGAAAGGGAGCTTTGACAAGAAGGCTAGGGTTAGAATCTTTAGAGAGGGTGATTTGGTTTTGAAATGGGATGCAGACAGGGAAAAACTAGGGAGACACTCAAAATTTGATGCACTATGGAGTGGTCCCTATGTGATTATCAGTAGCAAGTAGGCCAATTCTTTTCAATTAAGAAGGCCTAGTGAAATTTTTCCTATCCCAGTTAATGAGATCCATCTCAAACCATATTCCTGACAGGGATTGAGGTTTCATGTACATGGGTAGCTTAGTTTTCTTCCTATTGTTTTCTAGATTTCTAAGAAGTGCACGAGCACATGTGTTTTGCTGAGGTTGCAAAGTTGCAAAGATAGAGTTTTTAGTGTTTTGCTACTATAGAGGTAGGGTTAGGGTTTCATAATGCACTGATCCAAATCTTGTATGACTCTATAGCCCAATGGATGCATATGGCCACTGGTCATATGCATAGTTGACTTGCATCCCCTCTGAGTTGCCAGAAATGTTACCTATTTTTACCTCCCACCAAAATTTGAATTCAAATACCTAAGCCCACCCAACAGCCACTTACCATATTTTATATTATTTTAGTGCCTTGGAAATATAGAAAAATAAAAATGATTAAACCTTATGTATTTCCTTATTTCTAAGTGACTGTGCACTTTAATGTTTTTGTTGGCCTGCACTTTTCGCACTATCAGATCTTTTGTGATCTACAGTGGGCACTTTCTCGCATTCTCAAAATGCACTACCTTTACATGATGTGGGGAAGCCCCTTTGTGATGCATGGTAGGTGGGTCTATCTTCTTTTTTGGGCCACAAGGTTGGCAAGCTACTGGTGAGTTGGCAGTTTGATTGGTGCCCACTTTCTCGCATTCTTTCTTTTTTTAGACTTCCTAACAATGCGGGCAAGTGCCCTAGTGACACATCTCCTAATAACATCATAGAGAATATTTACGTGGGTTCAAAGAGAACAAGTTATGTACATCATCCAATGCAATGAGATCGAGGGCTGGCACTCCCCCACAATATGAAGATGTAGGGATGTTAAGGAATGTGGGCAAGCGCCTCACTGTTGCGTGTCCTTGTGGGGTCAAATTTGTTCCATATGCTAGTTGGATGCCAGGTTGTGCTGAGTGGATTTGTGGGCCCAAAAATTGTATGGGATAGGCACAGTATAAGGAATATCTTTCATGATCATTGATCTTATGGAGATCAATGATTGGGACTTTCCCGTAATATGAAGATATGAGGGAATGAAACATTGTGAGGAAGCACTTGAAGGACACGTGTCCTTGCAGCCCCGAGGACATACGTTACGGCTAGGGCATTGGTGGTGAAGGATGCTAGTTATGTGACTGCCATAGTCAAGGTCTTGAGGAGGTGGTGCAGTTAGTTATGAAGATGTGGTCAAACTCAGGAAGACTTTGCAGGGTGGCAAAAAATTGAAAGACTATTGGCCCATGTGGCTCATCTTGGTGGCAGAGTTTGTTTGACTTTTGACTTTGCTGACTGATTAGCCAAAAACAAGGGGAATCGAGATTTCTTGCACAATTTTATCCTCATGATCGATTCCAACCACTCTTGAGTGAATTTTGTGCTAGGTAAATGAAGGAGAAAACTCCACCACCTTTGCTCCTACCCATCTACTCGGTCAAAATGGTTTAATGGTGCCATTTCTGTCAGGGCCCTATTTCAACAAAATATTAGGTTTCATTGTATCTGAATCTGTACCCAGATCAAATTTTCTCTAGATCTTTATCAAGACTTAATGGAAATGGTTGTGTAGTAACTTCAGTTAGAAAATATCTCAGTTATGCCTGAGCTATAAAGGCAATTTTTGTAGATTTTGTGTTGATCGACTCTTCTTTGATTTCTCTGATATTGCTCTACAATTTCAATGTAAATTCCCTTTGCCTCTGAACTGTATGAAATTATACCTTATCTCCTTTAGCCATTGATGTAAAGTGCAAGAACTATTTTCCTCTCAGTGGTATATTGTAGAGATCTGCAATCCTTCATGATTGTATCTCTTTTGGCCTATGAATGGTATATAAGTGAATCCTCTTTTTCCTTGTGTCATTCATTTGGGTTTTCTGATCTACATGTGATTGTTAGATTAAAGAAAGTTTGGATGTGTATATCTTTTGGTGTCATGATGGTTCAATAGTGTATGTATGGGCAAAGATTGGTTCGAACACTCTATTTTGGTGCATCACCCCTTTAGATTAGAGTAGGTAGATTTGCTTCTATGCATTCCTTCTCCCTTTTCCTCTCTAAGAGTAGTTAGGTGCACCCTGATAGTAAAGGAAGCCAACCTTCTCTGGAGACTCAACCTCATAGCTCAAGTCCCATAGCTTGGAGGTTGTTTCCATGTTTCACAAGGTTTTCCTTAGGTAAAAACTTTGGACAAGGGTACAAACCTTTGTGACAACAACAATCAACACAACAATTCATATACTAAACTAAGTTCAACTGAAGAAATGTATAGATAAACACCTTACGAATTATGGTATGGGTATAAGCCTAATGTTTTTTATGTCAAAATATTTGGAAGCAAATGTTATATCTTGAAAGATGTAAGGAAAGGAAATCTTAATGAAAAAATTGATGAAGGTATATTCCTAGGTAATTCCAATAAGAGTAAGGCATACAAATGTATGCACTTTTCTACTCACAAAGTTATAGAAAGTGCACATGTGAAGATTGATGAGTTTTCAGAAAGAAGTGAATAATAAAGAAAAAAGGAACCTGAAGACTATAGAAAGTTAGTTTACTATGAGGAGGAACCTAAGACTCTACCCAACTGATATATAGTTGAAGTCATACAACAACAAAATGAACCTATCGAGTCACAGACCATGCAACCTGAGTTGTAACTAGTTCAGGTAGAGGAACCCAACTCACACACAAAGGCATGTAAGTCACAGAAAAAGGAACCTGAGTCACAACCAGAGGATCCTAAGATAAAGGCAGAAGATCACAAGCATGGGGAACCAAGTGAACCTAGTTCAAAAACAAGAAGGAAATTGCCTAAATTTACAAAATATGTCAAAATACATCATGCACTTGAACAAATAATTGGAGGAGAGACTAATGGCATGCTGACAAGGAACTTGAACCTAGATTTGTAAAATATGCTTTAGAAAATGAAGATTAGATAGAGGAAATGAATGAAGAAATTGAGTAAATAGAAAAGAACAATACCTAGTCGCTTGTACCTAGACCTAAGGATAAGAATATGATTGGTACAAAATGGATATTTAGAAATAAATTAAATGAGAAAGGTGAAGTAACAAGGAAAAAGGAAAGGCTAGTATGCAAAGGATATGCACAAGAAGAAGTTATTGACTATGGAGAAACATTTTCCCCCATTGCCAAACCTAAAGGATTCAAAATAATACTAGCATATGCTACAATTAAGGATTCAAAGTATATTAGATGGATGTAAAATTAGCTTTCTTAAATAGAACCTAGAAGAATAAGTCTACATTGAACAACCTAAAGGTTTCATTGATCCAAGAAAAAGAGACATGGTATGCAAACTACACAAAGCACTATATGGATTGAAACAAGCTCCAAGAGCATGGTATGAAAGGTTGCATGGATATATGGTAAGAAATGGTTTTGAAATAATAAATGATAATATAAATTTGTATATAAAGGAAGGATCATAGGAAGATATTGCTAGCAAAAATATTTTTGGATGATATCATATTTGGAGGACATCTTGATGTTATACAAATAATTTGTTGAAAAAATGAGGAAAGAATTTGAAATGTCTATGTTTGGAGAGATAAAATTAATTGTTGGCCTACAAGTTCATCAAATGAGTGATGATATATACATCACTTAGTCAAAGTACAACAAGGAAATATTGAAAGCATTTGGAATGGAAGATTCCAAACTAGTTGGAACACCTATGTCTACTAGACATAAACTATCAAAGAATGATGATTCAAAGGAGGAAAATCAGACTACCTATAGATCAATGATTGGAAAACTTTAGTATGTGGTACACACCAGACCTGATATTACATTGGCAATTGACATAGTTGCAAGGTTTTCTACAAATCCTAAAGAAAATCACATGATGGTAGTACAAAGGATACAGAGGTACCTAAAAGGAACTGAAGAATATGGTTTTTGGTATAAGAAAGGAGAAAACATTGAGTAAAGAACCTTTACTAATGTAGATTTGGCAAGAAGCATTGATGACAGAAAGAGCACCAATAGAGGAGCATTCTTTCTTACAAAGAGATTGGTATCTTGGAAAAGCAAGAAGGAGAATTGTATTTCTCAATCAACAATAGAAGTAGAGCATATTGTTATAGTAGTTAATTATTCTAACATAATATAGATCAAGCAATTATTATCAAGAATTGAGGAAATCAAGGAACCAATGGTTATCTATTGTAATAATAGAATTGAAATCAATATATCCAAAAACCCAGTGATGCACACAAAGACAAAACATAGTGCAATCAAGTATGAATACCTAAGGGAATTGGTTGAAGACAAAGAGGTGATATTGGAATATGTGAAGACCATGGAGCAGATAGAAAACATATTCACTAAGGCATTACCTAAGGATGCATTTATGTATCTAAGAGGTAAACTTATAAGGGTTATTCCCCTATCTGATGCTCACTAAAGCACAAGATAGTGATGCATCAACCAAGTTTCATTGAAGATCTACCAAGTTGATGCAGATTATCATAATTTAAGAGAGAAATTTAGAACATATTGCATATGAATCAGTACAAAAGGTACATAGTAAATTCAAATTATGTATTCTTTGGCACTTGATGCCAAAGAGGGAGAGTTTAGTATCTCAAGAGGGAATGTATACAAATGATGAGAATATATAGCAAAGAGGGAGAATAATGACAAAAGTACAAGGCAAAGTGATGACAGATGTAAGAGGGAGAATTCATTTGAAGCTATTGAGATAAATCTAGGTAGAATCATAGAGGGAGTTGGTATGGATGAGAATCATAATCAAACTAAGGATATTATCTAATTTATCATACTTTTATCATTGTATGTTGACATGTTGTGTTTCCATCAATGCCAAAGAAGGAGATTATTGGAAATAATTCTTCAAATCATATGTTGTCATTGATGTTGTAACACAAATGTCAATATTAACCTATCAAATATCAGTATTAACCAAGCAATGTTAGTATTAACTATGCACGAAAATGTTGACTAAGTGGTTGGGCATCAAAGGAATTATAGTATTAATTGAGTGGTTAGACATCAAAGGAATCAAAGTGTTAACCGAGTGGATAGTCCCAATATTAACTAAGTATCAACATATTATACTTATTAATTAATTAACTAATTAAGTTGAGTAGTTGGATTTTTAATAATTATTTGAAAGGGTATTCAATATGAATTGGAAAAGATTATGCTATATAAGAAAGGTTAAAAAGTGTAATGAAGTATGCAAGTGAAACAGTATGGATATGTGATTGAAGAAAAAAGGAAGAGTAGGCAAGTGTGGAAAATAAGCAAAAAAGAATATTATGATCATCAAGGATCCAAAGGTCAAGCCAAACAGAGATTTGAATCTACAAAATAAGTTGCTTCATAAATTAGGTCAAATTAATATTACCTTCTAACCATTGTAGAAGTGAAGAAATCTCCTAAAAGAGTTGAATTAACAATCAGATTGTAAATCCTCTAACAATGTGATATTTCAAGATTGAAGTTTTTGAAGATCTCTAACTAGGCCACTCTTAACAAGATGAATGAAATCCTCTAATAAGGTCATACTTAACAATATGTATTGTAACCTTTAACAAGGTTGGCTCCTAATAGGGATCACTTCAGAAGAGTGAAACTATTGTAACTATTGGTTTTCCCAAATTGGGTTTCCACGTTAAATATTGGTATTGTATGTGTTCATGTTATTTTATTTATTCTTTATGTTTTTGCAACTAAGTTAATAAAGGTTAAAATAGATTAATAATCATAAGACTGAGCTTTGTTAACTAAGTTACAACAAGAACTTAGTTTTAACCATGCTAGATAAAGAACTGCATTATTAATGAAAATCTAGAGACATGAAATTATTTTTGTGGTAACTGATTAACCCCTCCCCACTCAGTTACTCTCTTCATTTCCAATGGCATTTACTAGGATTCTATAATTTATTTGCATTTATCTTCTATTTTTCCTCCATTTAAATATTTGATTTCATCTCATTGGACTTTTTATTAATTTAGAATTAATATAAATGAGTTGGACCTTTATTTTTCTTAAATATTATTTCATCGTTCATTAATTATTTTAAGTTAATATTTAAATTTGATCATATCTTAGATACTATTTTATCTCCTCTATAAATTAAAATTATGTGTCTCCTCTTATTTTGTAAATTAGGGCAGACATTTATTAATTTAAATTAATAATCATTTATGTATTCCCCTAAGAAATCTCAGTTATTCCTCCACTTTAAGATGGGTCTTGCCTCATTATAAAGTTTGAGGCATTGGCCACTTTGAGATCTCTATTAAAGAGATCCTTCTCATTTCATCTTATCATCACACACACATCACATCAAGAAATCAAATCTTCATGCATCCATGAACCCAAGCTCTCAAGTGTTCTTGCATTCATTCAAGAATTCACCCAGATCAATGATTCAAGCATCAATCCATTGAAGGGATTTACCTAAAAAGATCTTCTTCAAAATCATTTTTTGCATCTTCCACATTCATTCATTTTCATCTTCTTGATCCAAATCAATTGGTGAAGTGAGCACACTACATTTGATTCAAGAGATCCTACTATAGTAAGGTGAATTCATACATTTTCTTTTCATTTTTGCAATTCAATCATTTCAATTCAAAGTTAATTCCTAAACTATGGTTTGACCAAGGCAAACCTGCCATCAACAAAAAAACCATTTTTTTTGTAGGTTATTGATCTTGAATTGATGAACAACTTATAGACTAGAGTACCCTTTTCATCTTTTTAAAAAACTACAAATTCAGAATCGGTGTTGCATGCATTCGATCAAGGTTACAATGTGCCCCTAATGGGCTAATTAGGGTTGTAGTGTTCCCCTAATTTACCCAATTTGCCCCTGATATCTTACTGAATGATTTTTGGGTTTTATCCATGACACAATTTCCAGTCCAACTAGAGAGAATCAACCCTTTTGGAGGTCATTTGGTAGCCTATTTTTCACATTTTTCACAAGGTATATCTTTTCTGCTGTTTCATTTCAATACACATTATCATTTCTTTATATATCTTAGCTCTATGTTGTACATCTACTTAGTGGCTCTTTGTAGCTCTTGTTACATTAGGGTTTCAAGGACTTGTGTATCCTTTCTCCAACCCTATCACCATTAGATCTTTTTTTGCATTAGTGCTCCTTTATCACTCAGTTGAAACTACTCTTCTTCTTCTTCTTCTTCTTCTTCTTCTTCTTCTTCTTCTTCTTCTTCTTCTTCTTCTCCTCCTCCTCCTCCTCCTTCTTCACAATATAAGCACTAAGGTTCCATTGTAATCATGCTAACTATTGCTTATAAAGGAAATGTTAAGTGTTATTTTTTAGCAATGTTGAGTGTTATTTTTTAGCAATGACATTGGAAAAAATATGACACAGATTTTTCTCTTGAAAGGGTGATGAGAATCAACCCAAGATTCCTCTAGGTTGTTTGTCAACCACCTAGATAGCTCAATTAAAGAGTGATGTAATTTTTCACAAGGAGCTCTTTGTTGTTTCTGTGAAAGTATTAGTAAGATAACATAAAAGAACAAGATTATTCCATTTTTAAATTTTTTTAATTTTTTAATCCATACAAATTTATCGATGTAACTATAATGAATTTCCTAACTTAACCAATGCCAAAAATAAATTGAAAAAGATATTGAGGGTAACAAGATGTAAGAAAATTGTAGAAAATATAACCTAAAAGGACATAAATCATCATTTAATCACCTTGCAAATTAAATCATCAACAAGATAAGGAATCCCACATAGCTAAAAGCAATGCAACTAAAACTTCAAAAATGCAATCATTAAGGAAAATTTTATAAGATGTTTCATCTATCAAAACTCATCAAATCGCAAAGCCACCTCCAATTTTCTCACACACAAGACAAATTTATCTCAATAAACTAGTGGAAAATCTTCTCTCAAATTTATCAAAATGGGAATAAACTCCATTAATGCTAATGAACATAGACATTAATCATAATAAAGTAATTCACTCTTTCAAAATCATAAATTAGCATCACATAACTCATAAAAATGCACATACAAGAAGGAATAAACACACCGTGTATTGAAGCACCAATCATATAAAATTTATTGCAAAAATTGTTGACCTTAATTACATTTTACAATTGTGATTTTGTAATATAGCAACTCCTAAAAGAAGAATGATTGTGCTAATTCCTATTTAAGGTCATTTATATATTGTGTATTAGTCCTACAAAAAATCTAATATCATCAACATATAATAGGTTAATATAGATACTATTGTCTAATCTCTTAAAATGAATTTAATGATAAGAATGGTGTTTATTGTAACCTTGTTTAGGCATAAAGCTATCAAAATTCAAATACCAATGGCAAGGTTCCTTTTTCAAATAGTTCATCCTCTTCCGTAATCTACACACTAAGCCCTCCTTACCTTTGAATTTGTAACCCTGTGGTTTTTGCATATGAGTATCTTCCTACAATCCTCCATGGAGAAAAGTTGTCTTGAAATTTAATTAGTCCATATGCAATTATTCTATGACCACAAAACTTATAATGTTTTGAATTAAATTCAATTTGACAATAGGAGAAAATATTTCATCAATACCTTTTATTTTTGTGCAAAACCTTTTTCCCCATGCATAGCCTTTTATATTTTCTAGCTCGCATGATCTTCCTTTAATTTGTAAGCTTATTCATTAGGAAATACTCTTCTACCTTAAGGAAATTCAACAAACTCTCAAGTTTTATTTTGTAATAAATTTATCTCCTCTTTCATTCCTTGCTCCCACTTCTTTTTTGTTTTAATTTTCATTGCTTCTTCATAACTTTCTAGTTCACTTGAATCAATAATAACTCATAAGATAATGACTAAGAATATCATTCAAGAGGTCTACTTACTTTGGAAGATATTATTACTGGATTTTGAGGAAGCTATTATGGATATATCATTCAATATTTTCTAGCATTGTTGGTACCACATTTATTAGGATTTCATCAAGAACTATGCATTTTTTTAATTTTCTTGTTCTTGCTTCTTTCCTTGTAGTTGATCCTCTTACATGAAATTTTCATTGAATATGAAATATATACTCCTAATGATATTTTTATTCTTAAAATCTCACAAACAATAACCAAAATAATTAATTATGTATCCAATGAAACTATACTTCTTAGATTTTGCCTCAAACTTTGATTAAAATTTAATATCAATATGGACAAAAAAATAAAAAATAGTAGTTTATATTTTTGTCTACCCATGTCTCCTTTGGAATACTACCATCTAATAAAATTTAAAAGAGTCTATTTATTAAGTAAACAATAATATCTACAACTTCTTTCCAAAATTATAAGGAAAATCTTGCATGCAATCCCTTGCTCCCTGCATGCTCCATGATTATTTTGTCTATCCTTTCAAAAATACCATTTTTATGTGGCTTTATCAGAATGGTTTTTTGTCTACAAATCTCATGGTATGAACAATAAAAATTAAAATCTATACTATAGTACTCACCTCTATTACTTGATCTAAGCCACTTCAACTTGTTTGCTATCATGTTCTTAACCAAAGATTTTTATTTCTTAAATGCTTTAAATACATTAGATCTCTTGGCAATGAAATAAAAACCTAGTTTTTCTAGTTACGTCATCAATGAATGTAACATAATAATAAGATCCACCATGAGATGAGTCTTGTGTTGGTCCCCATACATCTGAGTCTATAATATCTAATTATTCATTCTTCCTTTCCTTTCCAACTTTGAGAAATTTGAATCTATTTTGTTTCCCATAAAAAAAATTTTCACAAATAACCAAATCAACTTGTTTCAACCCTGACAATAAAATATTTCAATGGAGAAGCTTTTTCCCCTTCTCACCATGTGACCAATTTGATTGTGCCATAAAGTTTTATCCATTCCTGTGGAAGCTCGAAAATAGAATGATTAGTATTATTAGTACATAAATTAAATGTACCCATCTTTTCCCCTTTTTCTACTACCAATGGTGCTTTAGTAGCCTTCCACAATTTTTTTGTGAATATTATTTGTACAACCTTCACTTCCAAGTTATCCCATTAATATTAAATTTCTTCTCAAATAGGGAACATGTCTCACCTCTTTCAGATACCATTAAATTTTCTATTTTTTAATTTTATCTATTTTTTTTTTCTTTTGAAAAAATCTACTTAGTACATCATCACCTAAATAAACCCATCCAAAAACATGTTGAACATAGTCTAGAAAATATTTTCTATTTGCATGAAAATATGGCCCTAACACCCAAGAATCAATAATATTATCCAAAGAATGAACCAAATCATCTTGTAACACATCACCCACTACATTTTATTCTTTTTTTTTTTTGTTGTTGTCCATACCCTTGTTTACCTTTTCAAGACTAACAATATTTCTTCATATTTTCTTTCTTTCCATATTGTCAACACTCCAAGATTACACTAGATTTAGATCTTTCCTTTTTGGATTTATCACAATCACCTAGTCACTTTCCTCATTCCCTATGTCATGCCCCATTCTCAACATCCAAACCATTATCTAGCATATCACCTATGTTTATCAACTGCATTTCCTTGTTAAGGATAACATCAACAACATCATCAAAGTATTTGAACCTAAGATATAGTTACTTAAAACCATGATCGAGTCATTCCAACTTTCAAAGAATCAACATAGAATCAAGAGAGCCCTAACCTCATCATCAAAATTTACTTTTACAAAATTATCTAACTAGTAACCATGAAATTTATTTTTAAATGATCACTAAAATATCAACCTTCTTCCATGTTCATATTAAATAAATGTTTCATAAAAAATACCTTATTTAAGGTTGAGGGTTTTGAGATACTTTTTCTAATGCATTCATTAGACTCTCAATTATTTTATCTTTTTTTGTATTGAAAGCTTTCAATGATTCTAGGCACAAGTGTGTTTTTCCTAGTGTCTTTCTATCAAGAACTTCCTATTGTTCATTTGACATAGCCATCAACTTCTTTATTTTTCTACCTAACAAAAAGTAAAGATCCCTTTAGTATATAAAATCTTCTATTTACATCTTCCATATCTAATAGTTTTGGTTGTTTCAAGCTTATCAACCTTAATACTTCATTCCTTTGTCATTGCTCCCACTCAAATCTAAGATAGACTACTCTAATACTAGCTCTTAGGGTTTTGGTAGATATAAGAATTAAATTATATTAAGATAATATAAAAATAAAATAAGATGTAAATGAAATAACTTAGAGATTTCACATGGCTCTCCCAATATGGACTTTGTCCACAAGAGAAACATTTATCCACTTATTCTATTATCTAGCGAAGATAGAATTATAATCTAATCATTTTTCACTGTACTTTGCCACTAATTTATAAATATTTTTTAATTGATCATTCACCACATACCAACACTATGATGTTGTTTTATTTTTAGTGAGGTAATTTTATTTTCCAGTGAAGCACTTTTATTTTTCAGTAAGGCATATTCATTTTTTTGCGAGATATATTAGCTAGCAAGGCTCTATACATAATGAATCTTTTAATTAAGTCAATGATGCATTTTATAAGTGGGTTTCATACCTATGAGGGATTTTTCCACTCTTTAAAAATATGGTAATATGATAATTCTATAAGCTTTTGATTTTTTGAGATTATCATAACAATTTTAATTATCTATTTCATTTCATTTGAAGATATCTATGGATAGCCAAATTTTAGTTAAATTGAACATTCAATTATTGTTAGAAATATATTTATTTAAAATTGAATGCTAGAAAAATGATTTTTCACCCCTCTCCCCATCATTCTTAGTACTTCAACAACCAAAACCTATCACTTTTTATTCATATTATTCTTGAAAAAAAGTTGTTCTCTGAGGCTCACTTCAATTCATAGTTAGCATGATCTTCTAACCCTATATGTTTCTTTAGAGACTCCTTAAATGTAATATACTTGCTAGAATTTTTTGTATTTATTTCCTTTAGCCTCTCCATTTTCATTACTAGAGTTTAGGTATTCCTCATAACCCATTAAAGCTTCATCCTATTGTAATTTTTATAGCCACCCACCTTTCTCCTCTTCCTCCAAAACCAACATAAGTTTCTAGAAAGAAGCACTATACATATTATTGTTGACATTTAAATTCAAATTGTCTATTGGTGACTCAACATTTAGTCAAATGGTTACATTGCTACCAAGCTCTACAGTTGCTACCGAGCCTATCATTCATCCACCCTTCTCCTCTTCCTCCAAAACCAACATAAGTTTCAAGAAAGAAGCACTATACATATTATTGTTGACATTTAAAGTCAAAATGTCTATCAGTGACTCAACACTTAGTCAAATGGTTACATTGCTACCAAGCTCTATAGTTGCCACCAAGCCTATCATTCATCTAGTAGTGTTAACCAAGTGTCTCAATTTCTCCCAAGCTATGTAGATAGAATGCAGTTCATGCCAAGTTCCACAATATTTACTAAGCTTTAGAGGCAATGCACAATGTAAACCAACCGTAGCAGTGGCTACCGATCTATCCAACAGAAGTGATGAAGACTCTAGTGTTAACCGAGCTTTGTAGTGTTAACCAATTTCTATAGTGTCTACTAAGCTTGCAGTGTTAATGATATGAATCTAGTGTTGATCGAGTCATGTAGTGTCAACCAAGTGATTCAGTTGTTACCAAGTTTCTCAAAGTTCACCAAGTCACATAGTGTTGACTGAGTCTGAGATACTTTAAGAGTGATTAGTATGGACCAAGCTTCAACTTCAACCGAGTGCTAGAGTTTTCCAAGCAGTAACAATGTTTGTTGTTGATGGGGACACAACCCAAGCACAAAATGGACACCACAGGAAAGGGAAAATTTTATTAACTATGAAAATATGCTAGTACACTTAGTGCAGAGAAAAAAACTCCAAAACATGCCCTATGGGCTTACAATAGCATAAATTTGGACATAATTTCTTCTCCCAATACCCTCTCTCAAACTCCACTCCAAACTACCTTTTACAATGCCAAAAATGTCCTTAAATAGACCCCAAAGGGTTAAGGATTAGGAATACATTCTAGAAAGTGCTAGTTGGCATCCACCGACCAAATAGAAGACTCCAGAAGCTGCATTAGAAGTTGGCACAAAATTAGAAAAATCTAGAAATAGTAACCAAACTTCTGAGAGGCATAACTTTTGAACCATAGCTCCGATTGATGAACTGTTTACATTTTTGAAAATCTCTCGAAGCCCTCTATAGCCCTATGGATTAGCTCTACTTGTTCCAAATTTTTTGGCCCTATATGAGGTCATTTAATGCCCCTAACCTAACTTTGAAGCATTCTTAGGAGGTCTTTAGAAACTAAAAAATTGCAATAACTTTCAAACTATGGGGCCTTTTGACCTGGTTATTTTTTTGGAATGCTCTAAATTATAATTACATGCATCTAGCCAATTTACACCCTCTAATTCACCAAAATTATGGCTTAATTACATACTCCTATTTTTTTGATATTTACACATATCCCAAGGTGCTCAAATACTCTATCCTAGAACACTGATAATGGAACTGTGAGAGTTGGAACCTTTATTTGACCCAAATGGGTATCCAGAAATGAAAACACATGAAACATAAACTAGGTCTAAGTACATTTTTTTTGGGTGACATAGGATTGCCCTTATACCTCTAGATGCTCCTGCATCAGACACCCAAGGTAGATTGAAAAGTGACCCTGTCACTTTATGGATGGTAGAGGAAATCCCAAATGGAAAACCTCAACTGCTGATATCCAAGTTGAGTCCTCGATTGGTCGGCCTTTTTACTTGACCAAATACTCTTCATACTGCCTATTTTCGGTACTCCTACCCACATGACTATCCAAAATCTCCTCTATCTCCTCCTTCTTAGAAGTAGGAATTAGACATGGCTCTAACATTAGGTCCTCATCTACACCATCATCATGATACTCTGTTAAGTCTGCAATGTTGAAGATAGGAGAAATGTGAATTCCATTTGTCAACTCTACTTCATATTCATTTCCTAAGTCATGTTTCTTCAGAATTTTGCAGGGCCCAAATTTCTTCATTTTCAACTTGTTGTAAGTACCGGCTAGAAATCTTTCTTTTCTTAAGTGTATCATGACTAGATCCCCTAATTGAAATTCCTTATGTCTTCTCCTTTGATCAGCCCTAACTTTATATTGTTGGTTCATCTTGGTAATGTGTGCCTGGACCTCCTCATGTAGATGCTTGATATGTTCAACAAATTCTTTTGCTTCAACACGTTCCTCTCCCCTTTCTCTATCTTCCTCAATTCTGGTGCAGTCCTTGGGCTACTTCCATATACAATTTGGAATGGTGATCTACTAGTACTCCTGTTTATAGAGTTATTATAAGCAAATTCTGCTTGTGGTAGAATCAAATCCCACCCCTTGGGCTTATCCCCAACTAAACATCTCAGTAAATTACCCAGACTTCTATTTACCACTTCAGTCTGTCCATCAATCTGTGGGTGATGTGTAGAACTGAACTTCAAGTCTATTCTCAACTTCTTCCACAATGTTCTCCAGAAATACCCCACAAATTTAGTATCTCTGTTAGAAACTATACTCCTTGGGAGACCATGTAGTCTTACCACCTCTCTGAAAAACAAGTCTGCAATATGGACAACATCATGAGTTTTGTGGCATGGAATAAAATGTGCCATTTTGGAGAACCTATCCACCACCACAAATACTAAGTCATTACCCCTTTGTGTCCTTGGCAATGCAAGAACAAAATCCATATTTATGTCCTCCCATGGCTTTGATGTAATAGGCAATGGCTGATAAAGTCTAGTATTGTGACTAAATCCCTTGGCCACTTGACAAATCTGATAATTTTGTACAAACTTCTTCACATCTTGTGAAATCTAAGGCCAAAAATAATGTTCTCTAAGAATGGAAATGGTCTTATCTTGACCAAAATGTCCTACCATCCCTCAACTATGTTTCTCCTTAATCAAATTTTCCCTCATGAAACTCCTTGGAATACACAACTGACTGCACTTGAACAACATACCATCCTGAATCAGATAGTCTAACCACTTAGTTCTGTCCACAGCAACAGGTTCTTTAAGAGCTTTCTATGCTTCAGCAAAATCAAGATCCTTAGGCTATAGATTCTTGAGTTCAGAAAACTCAACTACTTCAACTTGCATTACTGTAAGCAACAACTGCCTCCTGCTTAATGCATCTGCAACCATGTTAGATTTTCCACTTCTATGCTTCAACACAAATGCATAGCTTTGCAAGAACTCTACCCACTTCATATGCCTCTGGTTCAATTTACCTTGGCTATTTAGGTACTATAATGCTTGATGATCAGTACACAAAAAAAATTCCTTTGGCAATAAATAATGCCTCCATTTCTTTAAGGCTTGAACTATTGCATAGAACTCTTCATCATAAACAAAATACTTCTTCTTCGCATCATTCATTTTTTCACTAAAATATGTAATAGGCTTACCTTCTTGGCTCAATACAGCTCCAATAGCACTGCCACTAGCATCACAATCCACCTAGAACACCTTTCTAAAATTTGGAAGTGCCAACATAGGTCGTTCTGTCACCTTCTTCTTCAGCAATTCAAAACTTCTCGTAGCTGCCACAATCCATTTGAACTCTTTTCTATCCCCTCTTATTGTGTCAGTCAGGGGTGCACATATGCCATTGAAATTCTTAATGAACTTCCTATAAAACCTAACCAGACCATGAAATGATCTTACCTCAGTAGAAAACCTTGGAGTAGACCATTCCAAGATGGCTTTTACCTTCTCTAGATCCATTTTGAGACCTTCAGGTGATATAACAAACCCTAAGTAGACTAACTCCCTTTTTGCAAAGATACACTTTTTTAGATTAATTAATAGTTTCTCTTCCCTCAACCTCTCAAGAAAACTACGAATATGCAATAAATGTTCTTCCAAAGTCTTGCTGAAAATTAAAATATCATCCAAATAAACAATAACAAATTTTTCCAAGAACTTCTTAAGTACCTCATTCATAAGCCACATGAAGGTGCTTGGGGTGTTCATCAATCCAAAGGGCATGACTAACCACTCATAAAGACCCTCCTTGGTCTTGAAGGTAGTTTCCCACTCATCTCCTTCTCGTATCTATATCTGGTGATAGCCACTCTTGAGATCTATCTTTGTGAAGTACTGAGCTCCACTCAAACAATCCATAAGATCATCCATTCTTGGCAAAGGAAACCAATACTTGATGGTTATCATGTTTATAGCTCAAGAGTCTGTACACATCCTCCACTCTCCATCCTTCTTTGGTGCCAGTACTACAGGTACTACACATGGACTCAAGCTCTCTCGAATCAACCCCTTCCTCAATAGCTCTTGAATCTGTCTATTTAGCTCCTCAATTTCAGTAGGAGTCATCCTGTGAGCAGCCTTGTTAGGCAAACTAGCTCCTGGGATTAAATCTATCTAATGATTGATTTTCCTTACTAGTGGCAATCCTTCTGGAACATTATCAGAGATGATATCTCCAAACTCACCTAATAAATCTGAAACTTCAAGTGGTATTTCACTATTACCTTCTTTATCTCTCCTAGGAATCAAAGCATGACACATATGCTGATATTTCATGCCATCTAAAAACTTCCTTCCATCAACAAGAAAAATCTTAGCACTGCTACATACCTTTTAACCTTCCCTTTTCATGGGCTTCAGTTTGTGGCGAACTCCATCCTTTGTTAGAGAGTATGTGTTTGCATGACCATCATGTACTACATGCCTATCAAATTGCCACGGTCTACCCAACAATAGATGACAAACATCCATTGGAATAGCATCACAGAGAACTTCATCATGGTAACTCCCAATTTTGAACTTCACTAAACATTGTTCACTTACCAAGACCTTATGATCATCCTTCACCCAAGCGATCCGATAGGGCTATGGGTGTTTCTCCCTCTTGAGCTTCAGCTTAGAGACCATCTCCTTTGATACCAAATTATCAGTGCTACCACCATCAATGACCATATCACAACATTTATCCTCACACTTGCACTTGGTACAGAATAAACTCCTCCTTTGTCCTAGTTCAATCTCACCACTTAGTAGGACCCTTTCATTTACTAAAGTCTCTCCTCTTTCTGCATCCTCTAAATGTGATGATTGTGCATCCTCATCCAAATGAGCAACCCTAGCTGGACCCTCAGCTCTCCTATCTGTCCTTCCTTATCATTGAGGGCATTCAAAGGCACAATGACCTTCTTCATTGCAATGGAAATAGGTACCACAGAAGCCTCCTCTTCCTTGTCCACATCCTCTACCTCTTCCTCTTTGATTTCCAAAGTCTTGATCATGGGAGCGATTGAAACCCTCATTCCTCTGGTTCCTGCTAGTACCCACATCTTCATTTTTCCTTTGGGTCTCATTTTGACCTCCAAATGACTTACCACTGCCCCTTCCTCCTTGACCACACCCTCATTGTCTCCCTTCAAAAATTTTATTTAGCTTCTCTTCAACTCATGGGGAAAACTAGTATGCCTCTTCAACGCTGATCATTCTTACCAGACTTAATTCTTCCTAGATGCTAGGTCATAACCCACTGATATAACAAGAAACCTTCTCCTTATTTGCTTTTGCATGCTCTTCTCTAATCATAAGTCGATAAAACTCCTTCATATATCTTGGACTGATTTTCCTACTTGCTTTAACCCATGCATCTTCTTAAACAAATCAAACTCATAGTCAATAGGAATGAATTGCTTCTTTAGTTTGTCCACCATGCGATCCCACCTTGTGATCTTCTTCTTTCCTCTTCTATTTCTCTCCAATTGAACCTCTTGCCACTAGATTTTGGCATGTCCTTTTAGTTTGGCCTTTGCAAACTTAACCCTATCTAGATCCCTGATATCCTCATACTCAAAGTACTCTTCTAGTTCATTAATCCAGTCGATCAACTCATCTGGTTTCAGATTTCCTGAAAATACACCCACATCAATTGTAGGTCTTTTCCCAATCTTAGTAATGGCCCTAAAAATCCTCTCCTCTTCCTGATTCAGAACTTCCTTGTCAACTTCCCCTTCTGGTCCAATTTCTTCTTCTTCATTTTTGTCCTCATTTTTGTCACCTGCAGTAACATTTGTTCCTCTATGGAGCTCCTCCTGCAATGCTTGTACGTACCTTTGGAGGGCTCTAACCTCCTTAGGATTAATAGCTTTAGCCCTTCCACCACACTCTCTTCATGGAGGCATCTTCTTAATTCAAACCCACAACCACACAGTCCTGGTGCAAACTACCTCACAGTCGGCACTCTGTCTACACACTTAAGAAAATCCGCTCTGATACCACTTGATGGGGACACAACCCAAGCACAAAATGGACACCATAGGAAAGGGAAAATTTTATTAACTATGAAAATATGCTAGTACACTTAGTGCAGAGAAACAAACTCTAGAACATGCCCTATGGGCTTACAATAGCATAAATCTGGAGATAATTTCTTCTCCCAATACCCTCTCTCAAACTCCACTCCGAACTACCTTTTACAATGCCAAAAATGTCCTTAAATAGACCCCAAAGGATTAAGGATTAGGAATACATTCTAGAAAGTGCTAGTTGGCATCCACTGACCAAATAGAAGACTCCAGAAGCCACGTTAGAAGTCGACGCAAAATTAGAAGAATCCATAAACGGTAATCGAACTTTCGGGAGGCATAACTTTTGAACCGTAGCTCTTATTGACAAACTATTTACATTTTCAAAAATCTCTCAAAGCGCTCTATAGCCTTATGGACTAGCTTCACTCATCCCCCATTTTTCAGCCCTGTATGAGGTCATTTAATGCCCCTAACCTAACTTTGAAGCATTCTTAAGAGGTCTCCAAAAATTGAAAAGTTGTAATAACTTTCAAACCGTGGGGCCTTTTGACCTAGTTCTTTTTCTAGAATGCTCTAAATTACAATTACATTCATTCAACCAATTTACACCCTCTAATTCACCAAAATTATGGCTCAATTACATACTCTTTTTTTTTTGGCATTTATACGTATCCCAAGGTGCTCAAATACGCTATCCTAGAACACTAATAGTGGAACTATGAAATTTGGAACCTTTATTTGACCCAAATGGGTATCCAGAAATGAAAAAACATGAAATAGAAACTAAGTCTAAGTACATTTTTTTTGGGTGACACAGGATTGCCCTTATACCTTTGGATGCTCCTGCTTCAATTGTGTATTAGAACATCACTAAGTTTATCTTTAGAACTTGAGTTACAATAGTTGGGTTGACTTTGTGAATAATGATGAATTTGGTATTATAGTTGACTCTAGAAGGTAATAAATTGGATTGGTGTATATGAAATTATACATTGTATCATATCTAAATATGAGTGTGTATCTATGAGAAGTGGATAAGTGTGAATTAAAGAAGGCTACAAGTAGCATATGGTACATCAAAGATTTATCTTTGTTGGTAATTACTTCTAGATTAGATTGTGTTGGAATTTTTACCATCAACATTTCGAATCACACTACATGATTCATCATCAAGATGAGAGAGAAAGAGCTACAAAACAAATTCATCACTTTGTTTTGTAGTTTTATTTTGTAGCTTTTTCTCTCTCATCTTGATGATGAATCATGTAGTGTGATTCAAAATGTTGATGGTAAAAATTCCAACACAATTTAATCTAGAAGAAAATACCAACAATTTTAATGGATTGTGGAAATTTGATCTCTATAAAAGATTTATCTATCACAACAAGGTGATCATTGAAATATAAGATATCTCAACCAACAAATTATAGTTGTAGATCAGAGATTAGCCACTAATTCATGCTAACAAGTGCATCAGTCAAATCTTTTAATAGGGTGGACTTAACAATCTTTTGTTAAATCTCTTAACTGGGTGCATACTTTATTGTATGTTTGTAAATCCTTTAACAAGGTGGACCTCACAGTCCTTATTGCTCATAATAGGGAAAATCACCATAAGTGGTCAATTGTAAGCCTTAACAGGTTAACTTTATATTGTAGAACTATAGCTTGTGGGTATCATCCTTGCCCTAGTTGTACTTTATAATTAGAAGGTTTCTGGGTCACCATATCTTGTGTCAAAGTGTTATGAATATTTTATTGCTTTGATTCTTTCATGCATGCAATTAGATCAAAACAATATATGAAGGATTAATTGGTGAAGTAAGATAAAGTTTTATTGGTTTCTAATTCACCCCTCCCCTCTTAGTAACCTAACCTACCTTATATTTTCAATAATTACCAAATACTAACTATGAGGGATCACCAACACATAAAATTTATGGATAACATATTATTTTTCCATCTCATTCCCAAGTATTTATAGAATAAAAGCCCTTTGAAAGAGGGATTCCTAAATCACTATCCATATTTTCTAGCACATTATCCAACTCAACCAAAACAATTTATCTAATCGATTTCTTGCACCTTATCTTAACCATATCCTTCAACTACCTTGTATTTAGCATGGATGATAGGAACATAAATAACACATCTGAATTTACCTAATGTTATGATCAACCTGGATCCAACCATACAAGAAGACCATTTGTCTCCTTTATCTTAACATTCTCACTAGTGCATCCATTGTTGGAAATATAATTCTCTTTTCATCCTTTCATCTCTTCCACATACAAAAATGACAGGTGGAAAAATAAGATATGGCACATAATCCTTTGGGTTTGCATCGTGCACATTCGATCATTCACCTATTGAATTGTATCATGGAATTCTCCCACAATGATGAAAAAGCACATCTTCCAACTCAGTTATTAATAGCCTTTCCCATTAGTTGTCCATAATAAATGAAAAGTAATCTCTATCCTCATTAAATATTCATTCAATTGTGTCATGCATGATTATTCACCTTTATAAAATTGACTTTATTGTCACTTTGGCTAACTCATCAACTACCTCATTTTCCTCCCTATACACAAGGGAAATTTTAAAGTCCAAGAATTTCCCAATTAATTACCAAATTGAATCAATAAATTTTGAAGTTTCTAATTGGGGTTGGATCTTTTTCTAATCACATTAGCCATTTAAAGGTAATCATCTTCTAGATGTAATTGCTTGACATTTAGTTTCATTCCCTTTTTGTTCTAATGTGGTCTTCTCTAAGTCTTGTGTCATTAATTCTTTTTTACTCTCAAAGGGATTTACTTCATTCCCATCTACATATGTGTGATCCCAAGTGACAACCAAATCCACTCATTCCTAAATTTCATTTTGAGGCCCCATCAAAGTTTATCTTGACTTGGACTAATTTTGAGACCTCCAATTTCACCTAACTTATTTTGCAAAATATTGATCTTTCAAGCTCCATTAATGGAGGAAATGCATATCCCATCAAATTTATTACTCAATTCAATATCCAACATTTAGAGAAAATATTCTTGTTTGGATTTTCATTTAAAGTACCAACATTGGTTTATTCTATCATCATCATTTAATTTTCTTAAACAACATCTTCTAATCCATATCTACATCTTGGAATATTCTTCAATTTATTTTATTCCAAATCTCCCAAACTAAACATGATGAAAGAACAAACTAAAGGTTGGAAAAGATTACCCTCTTCTTCATTAAATGTCATGTTGAAAATCATAACTTTACATTTTGTGGCATTGGGGTGGGTCAACCGAGCTTACCTATGAAAATTTTCTAGCATGTCTATGCATCTTGACAATTTAGACACCTAAATCTCAAACACCTTCAACCTATCTTCTATGAGGGTGTGGTCCCATAATACAATGTCTCACTTTTTTTTTCAATCCAATAAGATGAACATTATGAAAAATAGCTTTGTTATATATATATATATATATATATATATATATATATACATATATATATATATATATATATATATATATATATATATATATATGTATATATATATATATATATGTATATATATATATATATATATATATGTATATATATATATATATGTATATATATGTATATATATATATATATATATGTCTGTGTGTGTGTGTGCGTGCGCGTGCGCATGCGTGTGTGTGTAATGTAATCAATTTTCATCTCTTCTTCCTTCTCATTCATATAATAGTAAGTATTAAAAAAATCAACATTTCTAAGGAGTGACATTCACTTTTTCACACATAATTTTTTAAATAAAAATGTAATTCTTTTGAGGTTAGGTTTGTAATATGATATCTTGGGAATTCAATTGGTTTTATTCAATTTGGTTGAATATTTTATATTTTATTTATAAAGTGACATTAATTGTGCACTCTAGCTTAATTTGTATATATCAAAATTCATTTTTCCCTTTCTTTTTTAGAAAGATAACATAAAAACCTAATTCACATTTTATTTTTCTTAATTTGCTATTTTTCTAGAAGCATCAAAACACAAGTTGCTAATGATCAAACAACCTATGTCTAGTAAAACTAAAAATACAAAATCATAATAAGATCAATATATAAAAATATCATAAACATCGAACAAGATTTCTCTAAATACTATCATTTGTAATCACTTAAAAATGGTCATCTAGACTATTAGCCCCCTTCTCAACATTTTGGCTAAATTAATTTAATCATTTACCTAGACCAAATTGCTAATAATCAATTTATTTGATTATAACCTATAGTTTGACTATGCTATCCTAATTTCATTATTTGATTAAAAGAACATGTCCCCTTTTAATTAAATAAAAGACCCCATTCTTCTAACTCACTTAAAGTGCACACATAAAGTCCTTTTTCTATTTTGCAATTAAAAGAAAAGGCTTTGTGACTTTTGTCTTATATGACAAGTCAACTTATATTCTATTGGTTAATTTGTGTATGCACATGGATCACTCCTCTTTTTGAATTCCACCATTGATCATCCACCATATTCATCTTGATCTCCACTATCTGTACAACTTTAAAAGAGAGAGCTCTCTCCTTCCCAAAAAAATCCATCTTTTGAGTATTTTTATGCTGCAGGTTTCTTTAGAGCTTTGTGGAGTATTAGCTTAAAGAATAAATTTGACAACTGAGTGTCAATACACTTAACCAAGATCAAGAATAGGTGCTGAGTGCAATAGATGCCGAGTAATCTTCAGGTGCCGAGTAAAGTGTAGGTGCCAAGTAAAGTGTAAATGCCGAGTAAAGTGTAGGTATCGAGTAAAGTGTAAATGCCGAGTGAAGATCAGGTGCCGAGTAAAGTTTAGATGTCGAGTAACATAGTTTTGTGTAAGTGTCGAGTAACTCAGTAGAACAGCATGTGCCGAGCAACAGAAATATTTCAGGAGCCGACTAATCCAGGATATCAGCATAAGAGTTTGGAATCGCACAAACTATGATGAAAACAGTCTTTACAGCCGACATAAGGAAATCTCGAAGGATTTAATGATCAGATCGAATCTTTTATATTTCCTATTTAATTTGCATGCAGCCAATAAGAAAAATGATAAAGGCATGCAACCAATCAGCAAAAGATAAGTATTAAGAAAAAATGAAGATTGAATATGGATCGTAGATCCAGACCTAACCCTAAATCCTTGAATTTCTTTATAAGGAAGACGATATCTCATAGAGAAGACATGATAGAGAAGGAGATGATGAAGATGATGATATATAGGAGAAGATATAGAGTGGTTGATATACTATTTTCAGAAGCGAAAGATATCAGATCACAAAGGATCAAGATCAGACGAAGCAGAATAGAGCCAGCATTCAGCAATCAAGGATTGTAAACTATCAGGTTCATTTTACCTAATACTTTCTAGTCATTGTATTAGCATGGAAATCCTATGGTGATAGGTTAGCTTAATAGCTATTTCATTGATCCTAGAGATAGGTGATTAAATCCTTTAACAGGGTGACACTTCATGTTAAGTGTTTGTAAATCCTCTAACCAGGTCACTATTGACACAGTGTAAAGCCTTTAACAGGGCAGGCCTTTAACAGGGCAAACCATCAGAAGTGGTTAAACAATATTGCTGCAGTAATTTTTGTGGGTATCATCCCCACCCCAGTTTTACCTTCTTATTCCTGGAGGGTTTCTGGGTTACCAATTTCAAGTGTTATGTGTTATTGATGCATGTGTTAGTTTCATGTTTACTTAATGTATTTACATGCATGCAATTTATTTCCACATAAAAGTTTTATAGGAAAAATTTTAGTACTTCTGATTCAAACCCTCCCCCCCCCCTCTCATAAGTACTCTTTCCACATTTGAATATTCCAACAATTGGTATCAGAGCGTTACCAGGTTCTCATAAGGAAAAGTTTAACAGCTTGGAGGAAAAGATCTAGAGATGGAAGCTTTCAAACTTGGAAAGATCATTGAAAATTAGGTGATAGATGTGCAACTTGCTCTGCATAGCTTGGAGGAATTTAGAATCAATTTGAGAAACTCATTAAAAAAAAAGAAAGATCTGGCCATAGCTGAGAATGATATACACTACAAGGAAATTGATACCACCAACATATTTTCCAACGAAGATACCAAAGAGTTTGATGCAGCAATAGCAGAACTGATGGAGAAAAACAAAATTCAAGCAGAAGAGATTAGATCTCTCAAGATGGAACATGAATCACAGGCCATAATGATATGTGAAATTACAGAACAAAAGAAAAGAGAAGTTGATGATAAGGTCATGATGGAAAATGACAAAAGGAATCTTGCAAACAGACTTGAAGAAAAATGTACTGAACTGACAAGGATCTCAAACATGCAGATGGATACACCTGCTCAAATGATGAACCTTCATCATGAACTCAATGTGAAGGACATTGAGATCTCTACTCTGAAGATGCAGAATGAACAAATGCAGAATGAATTGAACAGAGAAAAAGAGGTAGCAGAAAATCTCAACAAGTCAAGTGAAGCCATCAAGTATTTTGAACAGTTGCTGAAAACTCCAAGATTTGCCCATGATACATCAGGACTTGGTTACAATAGCACTGAAGTTGGAGAATCATCAAAAAGTGTTGAACAAAGAAGTGACAAAGGTAAGAATACTAAACCCACTTGTCATTATTGTAATAAGAAGGGACATACTGCTAATGTGTGCAGGAGCAGAAGATTCAATCAACCAAACACACCCAAGAGTAAGAGTTTCTGTCACAAGTGCAACATGCAAGGACATATGACACAAGATTGTAGATCCAATTTCACAAGGACTCGAAGATTTGATGGACATTGTTATAATTGCAATAAGTATGGACATAGGGCATTTGAATGCAAATCAAAACCTATGTGGACATCAAATCAACCAGCAAAAATAGAAGGAAAAGAAAGTCATCATCATTGGGATTACAATACCAGGTATAGTTGTCATTATTATCAAGAATATGGACATACACCATAGAACTGCATAAGAACACATTTCAGAGGGAACTATAAAAGATAGTTGAACCAAACCACATGTTTTAGTTGTCTGAAAACTGGTCATATCAGCAAAAACTGTTCTACAAGATCAAAGCCACCCAAGTCTGAAGAGAATAAAGGCAAAGAAAAGATTGATATTGAAAAGATAAGGGGGCAAATGAGAAAGACTTGGAAAAAGAGAGATGAGTGCAATACATCAAGTGAAGGGATCACTTCACCCAATGGGTCAAGTGATCACACTTCATCAAACTAAGCATGAGAAGTGTATGGGACTGATATACAAAGTTATATCAGACATCAGTCCCAAGACAAAGAAGCAATTCAAAGTATAAATCTACATGAAACAAGATGTCAAGATGAAAACTAAATGTTGATGCCGAGCTACCTTTGGATATCGAGTCAAAACTCAAAACAGATGCTGAGCTCCCAACAGCGATCGAGCTAATAACTGATGCCGAGGTAAAAAAACTCCAATGGAAGCCAAGTAGAAAGGAAATTTAGTAGACGCTGAGTTAGGTTGAAATTTCTTCAAAAGATGAGTTGGCAGTTGAGCATTTAATGCGATGAAATCAAGGTATATTATCGCGATTTCAATCAGTTTTTTGCATCGTAATCAAGAAGCAAAGCCAAAAAAGGAGCGGAGAAGATCAAGAAAAGTTTAGAAGCAATTCGTGAAAGATTCCAACAACGATCTCATCGATTCAAGGTATTTCTCTTAAGTGTCGAGCTACGTAGGTCCACAAACTTGTTTGAATGATAAAACCCTAGTTTGGAAAACAATGGCATCCGGGTCAGGAACCACCAAGGGTTTAGAAAGCCATGAAGTTTAGTTGGTCAACAACGAAGTAAAACAACCTGAATTTAAGCCCATACTTGAAGTAGCATACAAGAATGATCCTGCAGGTGCATTATCAGTTATTCCAGATAAAGTTGTTATGGTAGAAGATGTTCGCAAATGCTACAATTGTAAAATTGGTGCCATAGGAGACTTAGAAATTCATAATGCATATGATAAATTATGTGAAAACAAAGTACTGAAAAGTGAGTTTTCCATTGTAGAAAGAAAAGGATTAACCAAAACCCTAGCATTTCTGACTGTCTTCAAAACAGAATGGGTACGGATAGTTTTGAGCCGAATACATAACGGAGCTTTTTGGTTAGAGTCAGGGCTAGTAAAATTCACCAAGAAAATCATTCATAGGGTTACTGGTATTCCAACCCTAGATTGGCCAAAGACCCTGCGAAGTGACAAAAGGGAAGTAATTGAGAGAAATACAGGTGCAAAATGGAACAATAGAGGGATGACTATCGACACAGTCATTGATCCTCTACTAGACTTTGCTGTAAGAATTATTTCACACAAATTCTATCAATCAAGCAGATTAAATAGTGTACCTTGTATAGCAGTTGATGTTGCATACAAGATAATAAAAAGGGATCACACTTATGATCTGGCAGAGCTCATGTTTCAACAGATTAATGAAAATTTGGGAGCTATAAGGAAGAGCAAAGGAGCTCAATGTAAATTTGGATCAGTTTTGATATGTATGTTTTTCTATCTAATGAAAGAATTTCCTTCTATAGGGAAAGTTAAATGGAATCCAGACAAAACAATTGTTGAACAAATTAATGGATACATTGAACAGATGGGTGAAAATTTTGATGCCCAAATGACTGGTTATTTTGAGGACTTCAAAAAGTCCATGAAACAAAGAATGAGAATTCCAGTTTCAATGACTGAGAAATATGAAAAAGATATTTTCTTTCTTGTAGATATAGATTATACTTATGGACAAGCAGTTATACCTAGAATAAGATGGCTTAGGCCACTAGGATATGAACTTGATGCTGATCAAGCCTCTGCAGCAATAACAGCCTTACTTGCAGAAGAAGTAGACAAAAATGCATAAATCTTTGGAACTTATGATGTTGTCAAATCAAAGATAATAACAGAGTTGAAGACTTCTTCAGCGGTAAAGAAGAAAGAGAAAATGGTAAGACAAATCAAAAGAAAGTTTGGTGTAGAAGAAGAAGGGACAGCAGAAGAAGAAGGAGATGACATTAAAAAAAGAAGAAGAAGTCATTGAAGAAGAAGAAGACAAACTTCAGGATCAGACTCAAGGGTCAGAAGGAGACAAAGAGGAAAGTGTTGAGGTTGAAGTAGCCAAGGAAGCACCAGTCAAGAAAAAGACCACAACTCCATCTGCTCCTAAATCGAAGAGGAGGAAAGTAGCTGCCCCAGCACCAAAAAGACCAACCACAAGGGCCACAACTCAAAAAGAAAAAGAAGAGGCTAAAGGGAAGAAGAAAGACTCAAAGAAGACTATTGCTGAGTCAAAGAAGAGGAAGTTCATTCCCCAGCCTGAAACAGATGAGGAGGAAACAAAGTCAGAAGACAACAGTCAATCTCAAGAGGTAAGACAAATACTCTAGATTGATGTTGATAAATTATGTACAAAAATTTGAAAGGATTAAAGAATTTGAATTTTTCTAAGCTCACCAAAGGAGAGCAAAATAAATTAGAGGAGTTTGTGTATGCTATGATGGCTGAATATAAGCACACACCTCTAGAATTAGATGACTCTATGCCGAGAGAACTGTATACAATCATAGAGGATAAATGGCATTTTTGTTTACAAATGGAAAAAGAAATAAGGGAGTCAACATTGGCAAGATTGTTGCTTGATTTGACTAGAGATCAAATAATAAATGCCACAAAAAGGCATAATAATAGATTCACTCCCAAGTATAGAGCATTCAGTATTCTACAGAATAAAATTGAAGAGGTAGTTACCAAATCCACAAGATTGTGGAAAATAGTTTACAAGAAGATTGAAGATGTATATAATGAGGAATATAAGGCAGAAGCAATTGCCAAGATAAAAGAAAAGGGAGCATCAGAAATAAAAGAGAAGAAACTAGTGGAGAAGGAGAGTAAAGGAGAAAAGGAAAGAGAGGCACTCAATGAGGAGAAAGAGGAAGAGAAAGATACAGCTGAGCCACAAGATCAAAGTATGCAAGACATACAGGTATCTCCTCCTAGTCCTCCTCATGCCACCATCACACCTGCAAATTTCATAAAAATAAAGGATGTTACAGAAATTTTAGTTCAAAAAATCAATCCATTAACTGCAGAGGATTTGGAAATCCTTGACCAATCATTTTTAGTAGCAAAATTAAGTTCAAATCCTATATTGGTCAGTGTTGATGAATTACAGAATCCAGAAGTCAAAGCAAAAGCAAGGGTAAAAGCACAAATGCCACCTTTGATCACACAAACTACTAGTATTCTATTCCTTCCACCACCACCTTCACCAAGTATAAGTACTAATACACTCCAAGTGCCAAGTACAGTAGCAAGGGAAACAAAAGAAAAATCTAAACAGCCACCAAATTCAACCCCATCTAGCATTCAAAAAGGGGATACTCAAGCTGAAGAAAAAGAGACACAGAAAAAGGAGGAGACTGTAATACAAACACTAGTTGCATTACCCAAATCTAGGACTCCAACACAAACTCTTCAATAGCCGAGCACAGATGGATTACAGCTGAAAATCAGAACATCAGGCTCGAGTTCATCAAAAGCAGTCAGGAGACTTCACTATGGAGTTCCTGAGCTTGATGAAGAAATTAAAATCCCATATTATGAATCTAGCACTCTTACAGAAGAAAAGATTAATGAAATTCAGAGTGCACTAGACAAAAGAAGGAGACAAGAAGCACTAAGAAAGGAATACAAGCATAAGCGTACATTGAATGAAATTAAGGACATATTCATGGAAGCTTTTTGCTTACAATCTCCAGATGAGTCAAGACCAATCATGGAACAACTTTCTGATATAGTTGACTAGGTGACTAATGAAGACCAGGAAACAAATGTAAAATTACTTGAATGGTCAGAAAAGAAGTTCCAAGGAAAAGTAAACAGTAAAATATCCAGTGATATAGCACTAGCACAAGAAGAACTGGCAAAGAAAGTTACAATAGTTAAAATTGTACTAGGAAACATCGTTTCCCTGTACAACAAGTTGTGTGATTTTTTAACATTCACACAAGACACTAGCCAGAAAATACTGAGTTTGGAAAGTAATCTGAAAACTTCTAGTATGCAACTCCCTACAGATCTAGCTCAGAGTGAGAAGCATTTTGTCCAATTGCTTCACACACAAAGAGAGCTAGCTGTTTTGGCAGCAGAGGAGGTGACTACAAAAGCCAAATTGATACAAATGCAATCATCAATTACTCCTCATTTGGGATTACTTCATAAGGAGCAAATAAATGCAGAGACAGTCCTCAGGAAAGACCCCAATCTTTCTTCATTTGATGGACTTGTACACCTAGCAGCAGAGATTGCCATCTAGCATAAGACATTAGATGTCGCATTAGCAAATTGGGATGCAGCTCTGAAGATACTCCTTGAAGTAAATAGCACTTTTTTGGCCAAATATGGCATTTCATTGTAAAGACCCTTGACATAAGTTTCAAAAAAGTGGGAGAATAAGTAATTAAAGAAAGAAGTTGAGTACAGGAATGAAATGATAAGTATAATAAAAGGGGGAGTAAGTATAATAAAAGGGGGAGATAGCAGAGATAGCCAATTTTGAAATTTTGACAGGGAGATAGTAGAGATAAGAAAATTTTGGAATTTTGGGGGAGAAAGCAAATTTTGGGAAGCAAAGTTTGAATGAAGGATTAATTACTGAGTCACATGGGTTAAGTGTTTTTGCCACTCATGTCAAAGGGGGAGATTGTTAGCTTAAAGAATAAATTTGACAACTGAGTGTCAATACACTTAACCAAGATCAAGAATAGGTGCCGAGTCCAATAGATGCTGAGTAATCTTCAGGTGCCGAGTAAAGTGTAGGTGCCGAGTAAAGTGTAAATGCTGAGTAAAGTGTAGGTGCCGAGTAAATTGTAAATGCCAAGTGAAGATTAGGTGCCGAGTAAAGTTTAGATGCCGAGTAACACAGTTTTGTGTAAATGCCGAGTAACTCAGTAGAACAGCATGTGCCGAGCAACAGAAATATTTTAGGAGCCGACTAATCCAAGATATCAGCATAAGAGTTTGGAATCGCACAAACTATGATGAAAACAGTCTTTACAGACGACATAAGGAAATCTCGAAGGATTTAATGATCAGATCAAATCTTTTATATTTCCTATGTAATTTTCATGCAGCCAATAAGAAAAATGATAAAGGCATGCAACCAATCAGAAAAAGATAAGTATTAAGTGGAAATGAAGATTGAATATGGATCGTAGATCCAGACCTAACCCTAAATCCTCGAATGTCTTTATAAGGAAGACGATATCTCATAGAGAAGATATGATAGAGAAGGAGATGATGAAGATGATGATATAGAGGAGAAGATATAGAGTGGTTGATATACTATTTTCGGAAGCGAAAGATATCAGATCACAAAGGATCAAGATCAGACGAAGCAGAACAGAGCTAGCATTCAACAATCAAGGATTGTAAACTATCAGGTTCATTTTACCTAATACTTTCTAGCCATTGTATTAGCATGGAAATCCTATGGTGATAGGTTAGCTTAACAGCTATTTCATTGATCCTAGAGATAGGTGATTAAATCCTTTAACAGGGTGACACTTCATGTTAAGTGTTTGTAAATCCTCTAACTAGGTCACTATTGACACAGTGTAAAGCCTTTAACAGGGCAGGCCTTTAACAGGGCAAACCATCAGAAGTGGTTAAACAATATTGCTACAGTAATTTTTGTGGGTATCATCCCCACCCCAGTTTTACCTTCTTATTCCTGGAGGGTTTTTGGGTTACCAATTTCAGGTGTTATGTGTTATTGATGCATGTGTTAGTTTCATGTTTACTTAATGTATTTACATGCATGCAATTTATTTCCACATAAAAGTTTTATAGGACAAATTTTAGTACTTCTGATTCACCACCCCCCCCCCCCCCTCTCATAAGTACTCTTTCCACATTTGAATATTCCAACATGGAGAACTTCTATTTCTTGTCTGCATTCTCTCATACCATACCATTTTAGCTTAGATTCATGTTGCATGTTAGTTTAGCTTTTATTTTGCAATAATCTATCTCACATAACTTAATATTTGGATTGTAACACTCTCATACATGTTTTAGCATAGCTGCATTTTGTATTCTCATCTTAGCTTAGTTTCCATACTTGCATTGCATTCTTGAGGAACTCCTTGAGACATTTGCATTCTTGCATCTTGTCTTTGGAACATCCCATTGCATGGTTTACTAGCAAGAAGAGTATTTCTAAGGCTTAGCTAAGAGCCCTTGAACTTGAAATATACTCTCTTGCACTCCGTGGATAGGGAGCTCTAAGCCAGCATCCAAGCATTCCAAACTTATGGAATCATTTGAATAGAAGGGCTTAGAGTGGGATACTTTTGATTGTACATTTTTGGCGCCCACCATGGGGCTTGAATCAAGTTTCTAGCTCCATTTTCTTTCATTTCTTATCTCTAGTTTTTTACAGTAGCATATTGGGTCTAATCAAGTGGTTTTGTAGAATTCTCACTTTGGTTTTAAGGCTAACCCATATGTAGATTTGTTTGAAGGCCAAAACCTAATTGTTTTAAAGATTTGATCATATCTTTTAAACCACTTGGATTTTGGTTTTGAAAAAAAATTTCAGGTTTAGTATGTGTCCAACATGTCTTAGTCCAATTTTCAAATCATTTTGACATGATTTGTGTGAGTTATGATATTTTCTTTTTTTTTCATAAAAAGTTGTTTCTAGTTGCAAATCAGAATCTTTTTTAGAAAAACTTACATTTTCAAAAAAAAAATTGGATTATAAGGGTGGTACTTTCTTTGTATTTTGACTTTTAAGGTCGTATTAGGGATCAAAAACTTGATTTGATAAATCTGACCTGTTTTGACAAAATGGGTCCCTAGAGCACAAATGAAGAGAATTTTTTGAATTTCTTGCATTTTTGGAAAGCTCTCTAATTTTTAGTAGAGGTCTCTTCTTTCCATTTCTATTTTTGGATCCAAAATCATAGCAAAAAAATAATCATGTTGACTAGGTTAAAAGCAAAGAGTAAAAATGAGAGCATTTGTGATTAGTTTGCACTTTCTTTGCATACACTTGGTTGGAAGATAACTTGGATATTTGAGGCAACTAACTAGTTTTTATTCCAATTTTTTATATTATTTCACACTAACTTGTGGTGCTAACAAGTTGTGATTGCAGGTTGCCATCCTTGTGAAAAAATTGAAACATTGCATAAAAACAATGCATGTCAAAGCTTCAAATGCACAAGGGCTACTACCGATTTTTTGCAGGGCTGCCCAACACATAAAAACCTATTTTTTCTTGTTCTTTACTTTTACATGTGTGGCATATACTAGTTTTTTTTTTTTAGGCACATTAAAACTTACAATTGGGATCTTTTGGTGATAGGAGAGTATGCTCTTCACCCTTGTGGTGAATCAAAAATCTTGACTTCCAAAAGTTGATCTACTCCATGTTTAGTTAGGATCCTTTAGTAGGCCTACTCTTGGACAACCTAAGAGGAATGATCCAAGTGGGGACAAGAAAATTACCCGGCTCTTCCAACCCACTATAAACTCAAGGCTATCAAGGACACAAAACCTTGGTAGATGTAGTGTTTGTCTTCACCTAGTGTGATCGCTTATGGGATTTCGACCATAGGGAGATCACTAGGCAAGAATGCTTAAGGTACTCTTGTGGTCGCGAGAGTGGTTACTCATTGCAAGGTGAGGTGTCTTGTAATTGGGAGCAAGAGGAACACTATGAACGGAAGCCCTATATAAACACCCTAAGTTAGTAACTACCCTTTTTAGCTGCTCAACTTCTTGGTGCAAGGATCGATCCTAGTGGACTACTCGGATCACCCCAAGATTTTATACTCACCATATGTGTTCCCTTGGTTGTGCTTATGGCACTTCCATGACAAAGCCAATATCTCTTGTGGGCAACCACTTGGTGTGAGGCGAAGGAGCATCAAGCGTGGGCCAAGTTGTTGAGTAATGAACTGTGACTTTAAGGTAGATTGCTTGGCTACTATTTTCGATGTGTTGACCTGTGTTAACGTTCTTACAACATAAACATTTCAGTAAAATTGCTAAGAAAGTTTTTCTAATATCACAAATGTGTGTTGACAAGGCTGTTTTTACCCTTGATCAATTATTTCAAGACATGTTGAAACACCTACTATTTGCAAACGTTGTTGATAACTAATACAAACTAGAAAAAAACACTTTCTGACTTGAAAAGCCGTTTGATTGATGAATTGAAACAAACACTTTAAGTCAAAAATTGATCTTTTTTGCACAAAACTAGCACTTTGTCACTTGCTTCTTGAGAAAGTATCGCTTGAGGTCTTTTTTTTTGCCAAAATAGTGTCTATAATTAGATTTTTTTGGTCTACGGTATGTCACATCAATCTCCCTTGATTCTAGTTGTGTATCAGTGTGTTAGGAATTTTTCCTAAGTAAAAAAGATGGGTTTAGTTCGTCGAATGTAAGTCTTGAAATATCCTTGATGAATCACTTGTCAAAATCCAGTTATTATTCTATTCTAGCTATTTGCTATGGAGCTTCTTGCTCACTGACTCGGCTTGAGTCACCAGTGTTGTAAGCTCTTGAGCACTGTTGGACAAGCCATCTTTTACACTTTGACAAGTGACTACTCCTAGTTGTAAAAGCTTCAAATCTGACATACTTCTCTTGTCCTATTAAACAAATATGAATCTTTACATGCCAGTCACAACTAGACATCAAGTTGGTAATAGTGACCATACACCTTTCATTTTCAAGCAGTTGGAAACACCACCCAAACATCCTCACAAGCAACCTTGTGATAAGAATCTCAAATTTTCTCAAACACAAATGGCCAATGTTCGGCACAACCCACTTTATAGTTTTGAAAATCCATTTGGTACACCTTCTGAGACACCCAAGGATACAAGCAATATAGTCACTATGGTGCACCCTGATGAAATTAAACGTCACTTAGAAGAAAAAGCACATGAAAGCCAAAAGACTTTGGATGCTATATATGCTATGGAAAGAGGAAACAAACAAGTTGAAACTGACAATTAGGCATACTATGAAGGACATAAAGGAACTTGTCCTTAAAATCCTTTTGAGAACAATGATGGCAATCACATGCCACCAACGACTCCTAGAGATGTCGCTCGCACATGTCCTTCACCACCTAAACCATCCCATCATGATAGTGATGAAGAAGTAACTAGCAAAAATGTGATCAAATTTCAACAAGATGGATTCACCCAAAAACTAATGCTTAGATCTTTAAAGGAAAACAGAGACCAATACTTCCGATACATGGCAACTAGGGGATGGAAACTCCCTCAAGGTTTTGATGTTGAGCATATAATTCCAAAATGAGAGCCCACCAAGGCTGAAATCTTAAGGGAAGAAATACAGGAACTAAGGAAACAATTTGCACAACTGCAAACTTCAAAAGAGTTTCCTAAAACATCATTTGTTGAATCAATTTGCACTCTCCCATTTGATAGGAGTTTATCCATGCAGCCATTTCCTAGGGATACAGAGGTTCCAAAGTATGACAAATACGATGGAAATGGCGATCCTCACGATCGTGTGAGGCTTTTCTATGCTCTTAACATGGACTTTATGCATGAAGACACCATTCTTATGCATCTATTCCCTAGAAGTTTAAGAGGACAAGCCATGGAATGGTTTAATAAATTGAGTCCCCCTCTTAAGACATTTGATGAAATTGCACAACATTTTATCCAACAATATTCATACAACATCCAACATCCTATGATTGTGTTGGACTTATGCCAAATCAAGAAAAAATTAGGGGAACCTTTTGCCATCTACCTCCAATGATGGAGATCTCTATACTCACAATACCCTCGGCAAGTTCTTGAGGCTAAAAAAATTGACATTTTTGTCAATACACTTGTACCTGAGCTATACTTTGATTTAAGAAAACAATTATTCACATCCTTCAATTCCATGGTCGAGAGTGCATATCGCATTAAGGATGTTGCTATCAGAAAAGGTGATATTGTTATAAACAAAGACAAAAATAACAATGGAAATGGTAAAGAGAAAGGAAAACCTTAGAATAAGAACAAGTATGTTGTCGACAATGGAGTACTGGACACTCCTAAGACCAAGGAACCTACATTTAACTTTTCTAATGCCATCTATGTTGCAAAAAAACAAGAAAGTTTGAAACCACAAATGTTTGACAAGAGCTCTAAGTTTACCAAGAAATGACATGTTTACACACCTATGGTTGAGCCTTATGAAGTGGTTCTAAAAAATTTGATTGCAAAAAAGTTGGTTACTTTACCAGAAAACTCTCATCCTTATGATCCACCTATCAGACCTCCATGGTAAAGAGAGGATCACACTTGCAGTTATCACCGAAGCAAGTGTCATAAAACTGAAAACTATTTTAAGCTTAATAATGTAATTCAAGATCTCATTGAGGAAGGAAAAGTTATCCCAGATGGCCTCGTTAAAAATGCTGACCACAAAGCTTTTAAATAACCCTTGCTAGAATATGAGAAAGATGAAACCTCCAAAGTTACCAAAAAGAATCATGATGCCAAAATCAGCTATGCTTACGCTGACACAGATAATATTATAGGCATGCTTTAGCCCGTTGAATATTTATGCATGGCAAGTCCCAAACGTGACAAACAACCCAATTATGATGCTGAGGATGAACAACCAAAAGTGGTTTTAAAGACACGATCTATTCCTCAATGTCATGCTGACACTAGACCTAAGGTGGTGCTCCGAGTGGCCAAATCTTCCTCTTCACAGAGTGAACCACTTAACACCATCACTAGGGGGCAATCTAAGGTTGTCCTTAAAGTTTCTCATGATCCTAAGAATGCTTCATCTTCTAAATAACCAACTACCTCCAGGATCTCCAACTATGACCTTGTCAGTCAACTGCAACATACCTTAGCTAAAATTTCTATTTTTGAGTTGTTAGAATTGTCCCCCTTGCACAAGGATATCCTCGAAAAAGCTTTATGTTTTGCCAATGTTCCCACCGACATTGATGCAGAACAATTCCAAGCCATGGTGAACCATATCTCTTCACCTCATTATCTCACATTTTCTGAAGAAGATGATCGAGCTCTTAGTCATCCCCACAACCTTGCTCTCCATGTCAAAGTTCAAATCTTTCATACTCGCATCCGTCGAGTCTTGATAGATAATGGTGCAGGGCTAAATATCATTTCATTCAATGTAATCCAACAGTTGGGCATGCTTGAATTTTCCATCGATCCTAAGTGCAAGATCACTATAAAGGCCTATGATGAGGTCGAAAGGCCTTCTAAAGGTCTAATTGTGCTTCCAATCAGAGTTGGTCTAGTTGAGAAGAATGTCATTTTCCAAGTCTTAGACATACCACTTGCATACAGCTTGTTGTTGGGATGACCATGGATCCATGACATGCAAGCAGTGCCCTCTATGTACCATCGGTGCATCAAGTTCCCTTTTAATGGTACTGAAGTAGTTGTCCCCAGTGACAACTCCATGTCTATCAACAAATTATCTTCTACTGAAACACTGGTTCCACATAATCGCTCTTCTCACGAGCTAACACCGTCTTTCAAGGAGTGTGAACAGAAAATGAAGATGATGAGGCTTGGCATGGGAAAATATACTCTAGACTCTATTGCTACCCTACCTGTTTCCCCTCAATCTTATGGGAAACTGTCTACCAAATGGAAGCCCTCTGCTTCCACCATGACTCTTTTTGGTACTTTTGTATAGTCCTCAGTTCCCCTAGAAGCAAAGAAAGAAGAACAAGCTATTAGAGATTAGATCTATAGGGGAGAGGAAGATGAGGATGAAGTCACAGTCACCACTCCCATCTCTCCTAAACGTTATGGAAAAGGCTATAAATTTCTAGCAAGCATGGGCTATCAAGGTCATAGGTCTCTAACTGGTAACAAAAAAGCTCTAGTTGAACCTATAAGTCATACTCAAGGTCGTAATGCTCAGGACACTATTGGCCTAGGTTTTGGGCTAGAAAATGATATACCAACATTTGATCAAAGAATACCTCTGTCTAGTGAATCAAAGAATGATGACCCTCCTCTTGATGCTACTACTTCATAGGACGAAGATTTTGTACCTACCACTTCTCTTCTTTGGAGAGAAGACACTCTAAATACTACTAATAATGTCAAAGCTTCCACTTCTCGACAACTAGAAAAGGATGAATCTAACCATGAAGATATGAATAGAGGCCAGATTAGACAAAATATTGCTCATCTAATTGCTAGAAATCAAAGTACAGACTCTCATGAGTATGAATGGGAATGCCTGTCAGATGCATCTTGTGAACTAGGAGTGGATGTTATTCACGCCTATGCAACCCAACCAAATGTGGTTGATGAGTCTAGAGTAGGGTTAGATGAGTTTGGCTCACAATATGCTTTAATGGATCATGTTGGTCCCTCTATCTCTATTCCTAATTTGGACTCCTTTGCGACATTCACTATAAACTCAACTTCACCTATCACCAGAGATGACTCTTTCTCCGTTAACAATCTTGAAGCTTCCACCTCACTCTCATTGATTCATCCTAATCTAATAGATTGGTCACTTCAAAATCAAAGACTTGAAATACAGTCTTTTCAGAATGACTATGAAATTGCTTGTTACCTAAATGCCATTGAACCTATCAGTTCTTCCACTAGCGAACCCATGGTTAACATGACAGAATCACATATCAAGTACCTTAGTCATAAAATTAAAAGAAAAAGAAATGATCAGATGGTGAAAACCACATTGTGGCGGTGTCTGATCCTCAAAAAAGTAAAAATAAAGGTGTATCTAATGGTGAAAACCTCCCTAAGGCACCTACGGATGAGGTACTTGGTAGTCTGCCAAGCTATTTCTAGGATAGATCTTTAGTTCTCATTGAACCTATGTAGCCTATCAACTTGGATACAGAAGAATGTCCTAAGATTATTCATGTAGCTCAGTCCTTGTCAAATGAAGAAAAGACATAGTTTGCTCAATTCTTTCAAGACAAGAAGGTCAACTTTGCATGGACATACTCTGATATGCTAGGGCTTGATATAGATCTCATCATGCATCACTTATCAATCTCACTAGGTGTCAAGCCTGTCAAATAGAAGTTGAGAAAAATGCATCCACATGTGGCCCTGCCAATCAAGGCAGAGTTGGAAAAACTCTTAAGTGCAAACTTCATTAGCGCCATTGATTATGCGGAGTGGATTTCCAACATTGTACTTGTCTCTAAGCATGACAAATCCATACAAGTTTGTACTAATTTCAAAGATCTCAACAAAGCATGCCCCAAGGATGACTTTCCACTACCAAACATTGATATGATAGTGGACATGACTGTGGGTTATGAGATGTACTCACTCATGGATGGATATTCTGGGTATAACCAAATCAAGATAGCTCCAATAGACCTAGAAAAGACAACTTTTACATGTGCATGGGGTACCTTTTGATGGAATGTCATGCCTTTTGAACTTAAAAATGCTGGTGCTACATATCAAAGAGAATTGACAACCATCTTTCATGATATGATGCATAAAAACATGGAAGACTATGTTGATGACACATTGGCTAAATCTAAAAAATGAGACACGCATCTCAGACACCTTAGTCTAATATTGGACCGTATGGAACAATTTCAACTTAGGCTAAATCCAAAAAAATGTGCCTTTGGTGTCACTTTTGAGAAATTGCTAGGGTATATCATTTTAGCAAAAGGCATTGAGGTTGATCCTAAAAAAGTCCAAGCTATCATGGATATGCCTCCACCAAAGAATATCAGTCAGCTTAGAAGTCTGCAAGGATGTATACAATCCATAAGAAGATTTATCTCTTAATTAGCTAATAAGGCTCAAGCTTTCAATAAAAATTTGCATAAAGGATCTACCCATTTTTGGAACAATGACTGTCAATAAAGTTTAGATCAAATCAAAGGCTACTTGGCAAAACCTCCAATTTTGATGCCACCCATTCTGGTAAAACCTTTGATTCTGTATATTTCAGCTACGAATTCTTCTCTAGGAGCACTCTTAGCCCAAAGTGATGAGATAGGTAAAGAAAGAGCCATATACTATATCAGTCAAACTTTGGTAGCTTATGAAATAAACTATACAAGTATAGAGAAGGCATGCCTTGCTATAGTATTTGCCTCTCAAAATCTCTAACATTATATGTTGGTGCATACAGTTCACTTGATTGCTAAGATAGATCCTTTGAAATATTTGTTAAGTAAAGTTGTACTTACTGGTCGTCTTGCTAAATGGATGATGATTTTTTCTGAATTTGACATTCAATATGTCGAACGTAAGGCAATCAAAGGATAGGTCATAGCTAACCAGTTGGCTAACTTTCCACTTGAAGATACAACACCTATGCAAATTGAGTTTCCATATGCCTCAATCATGTATATTACTGAGAGGACATGGAAGATATTTTTTGATGGTTCTCATACTTAGAATGGAGCTGGAGTAGGTATTTTGTTTGTTTCCCCTCACAATTATATGATCCCAAAGTCCTACAAACTCTTGTTCCCATGTACAAAAAACATTGTAGAATATGAAGCATTAACAAATAGGATCAAAATGGCTCTTGAATGATGGATAACTGAACTACACATCTATGGCGATTCTCAACTTGTTGTGAACCAAGTAAATAATGAATACCAAATGAAGGATGACAAGTTGATCCCTTATAAGAAGTTGATAGATGCTCTAAGGAATTATTTTACCTTTGTAACCTTCCAATAGATTCCTAGAGTAGAAAACAAGGCTGCTGATGCTATGGCCACCTTAGCATCTATTCTCCAACTACAAGAACATGAATCGCGATTTGAGTTCTTGGTGGAAGAACTACATCACCCCACCTATGATTCCTCAGATAACCAGGTGATCTGCAATGTTGTGGGTCATGATTCCTCCTGCTACGCGGCTATCTTCTCCTACCTGCGTGATTAGGTTATACTTGAAACCCTCATGCGCAACAAAAAATGCCAACTCCTTCGTAATGCTTCACATTACACTTTGGTCTCTGGTAAATTGTATAGGAGGGGTCTAGATGGAATGCTACTTAGGTGTTTAGAGCTAGAAGAGTCTGAGAAGGCACTTGCCAAAGTCCACGATGGCATTTGTGGGGCACATTCTAATGGTCTTGCACTTGCTTGAAAATTACTTAGGACGGGTTATTACTGGCCCACCATGCAAGCTGATGATGTGCGCTATGCGAAGTCTTGTTAGAAATGTCCGCTCCATGGCAACTTGATACATGCTCCCAGGTGAGAGTTAATCCCTTCTATGACATATTGGCCATTTTAGCAATGGGCCTTTGACTTGGTAGGAAAGATTCATCCAAGCTCATCTAGCGGTCATAAACTCATCATCATAGCAACGGAGTATTTCACTAAATGGGTTGAAGCTGTACCATTATTTGCTACTATAGGAAAACATGTTGCCCTGTTTATACTAAATCACATCATTTTCCGATATGGTATCCCATCCTCTATTGTTCTGGATAATGGAAGGTAGCTCAAGAATAAGGACTTAAAGTAGCTGTGCAAAAAGTTTTGAATTAAGCAACACTAGTCCTCTATTTACTATCCCCAAGAGAGTAGCCAAGCTGAGGCCTCTAATAAAATACTACTAAAAATCCTACGTCTCACAATTCACAAGCCTAGGAAAGATTGGAACTTGCAAATAAATCTGGCACTTTGGGCCTATAGAGCCTCTATTCATACTCCTATACGGGCTATGCCCTTTTCTCTAGTCTATGGATCTGAGGCTATTCTCCCGTTAGAAGTTGAGATACCTCCCTTGTGCATCTCCTTGCATGGGTTAATAACTGATGAGGACCATAGAGCTATGCGAGTACAAGAACTGGAAACTCTTGATGAATGTCGCAAAGCTGCTTTTAATCACATGAGGGCTTATCAAAAGTGCATTTCTACCCAATATAACAAGAAGGTTCACCCTCATGAATTTCAAGTTGGTGAACTTGTGTTTAGAGAAAATCCCAAAAATTAGTAGCATCGAGAATAGAAAGGAAAGTTTAGGCCCGTACATTATCACAGCAGTATTTGGGTCTGGTGCTTATCAGTTGTCTACTTCAAAGGGTGAAGAACTTGCAGAACCTATCAACATCCTACATTTGAAGAAGTTCTATGCTTAGAGGCTTGTTGCTTTGCTATCTTGTATATATTTATGATTCTAAAAAAATACTAAAAAATCAAAAAAAGTCCTGAAAAAAGATCATCTTAGTGAAAACCTAGCAATAGGCGCTTTGATGTATCACCAAAAAAATAAAAAAATACAAAAACACAAAAAAATTGAAAAAGTCCTAAAAAAATCTGTCAAGTGGTGAAAACCTAGAAACGGGTGCCACTTGAGACCCTTGCAGCTATGTCTATCAATCTCAATCATCCATTTCCCTACACATTTCCTAACTTGGAATTGTTTCTTGTCCTCATCTCGGGGGCATAGCTACTTAGCCTATTGAGGTATTCTTGTGCATTAGGGTTTCTTTGACAACTCACAAAACAGTGTTTCTCAACACTTCCCCCACCTTGACATCAAGTGTTTTTCAAAACTTTTCAAATAGTTTACCTATGGTCTTCGATGTCACAATATTTCGCACTATCAAAATCAAGTCTTGAAGAAATGGCCAAGTGACTTACACACCTGCACTTTAACACTTAAATGACTAAGCTATGCTAATCTTTATCTACTTTGTGTGATGTCTATGATGATTTCGTTACTATGTGTTCCCTCCCTAATAGTCTTTCAAGGATGTCACTGACTAGAAGACTGGGGGCATGGGACATGCTTTCTTGATTTCTGCTTGTGGGTATACTTTGTTTTTCTATAGTGTTGTAAGCATTTATGCTTGTCATATTCAAAAATTTGACTTAAAAATGCATCATCCTTGACTATTTCGCAAGATTGCACTCGAGGTTTATCTTGGCGCTTATGCCTTGATACAGGTGTAATCTTGCTAAATTAAACTTAGGGAATCTAATCATGTAGTTATCTTGACTTACATGTCTTTGATGCTTAGATTGGATTTCCACATACCTATCTGATATCGATCATATTCATATCCTCATAGTTATACTAGTGATGGTTGTATGATCTCATGATGTCCCTAATAAATGCTCAATGATGAAATTAAGAGTCTAAATGTTATGTGCTTCTTGCTGGTAAACAACTTTTCATATTAGCTTGCATTTTAGGTTCATTTTCTAGCTTAATCTTGTATTCTTGCATATGGGGAGAGCTCTCTCTTCATCTTTTTGTGGACATATGGCTAACTCCTTTCATATATTTCTTTACTTTCTTCTTGTTCATGTCTTTTCACCTACTTAATCTTTTGCTTCATCTCTTTTCTATCCTATCATCATGTTATATAAAATTTTGACCTCTTACATAATTTTGTTTTCTTGGATTCATTTTCGGGATCAAAAGTGAAATCTAAGTTCATCTTGGTAGTCAAAATCACATTTTAAAATTCTACCTCTTTGGTCTAATCTCTGAATCATCATTGGGGTATCTTCATGTCTTCATCATTTCTATGCTTTATATCTACTCAAATTCAACCTTTTCATGTCTAAAATCATCTTTCTACTAGATTTGACCTAATTTTTACACTGTATCCTTCATGGTCAATTCTAGTAAAATTGGGGCATTTTACTAGTCTCTTTAATATTCATTCTTGGGTTCTAATCATCTATCTATCATCTTGGACATTTCTATATTCTGATTTTCTCATATCTAGCTTGTTTCTATGTCCCCTTACCTCATTTCGATTTCAATCCTGATGGGGCATAAATACTCTATAACTGCTTAGGAGCATTTGTTTGATCTTCTCACTTGCTCTCACTCTATCCGCTTTTCTAGGTGTTAACATTCTTCTTGAATTCTAACATTGTTCTCTTCCTAGTGTTCAGTACTACCACTATCAGGCTGTACATTCAAGACTTGCTATCTTTTTCTACATTTCGTTCTTCAAAATCAGATATCTATATCTATCACCGCCTACTTGGCTTTCTATTTTCTTTCACATAATGTGTTCCCAGATCGATCACGCATTAGTCAAAGAGGGGAAAATGTAATCACCTAAAAATGGTCATCTAGACTATTAGACCCCTTCTCAACATTTTGGCTAAATTAATTTAATCATTTACCTAGACCAAATTGCTAATAATCAATTTATTTGATTATAACCTATAGTTTGACTATGCTATCCTAAGTTCATTATTTGATTAAAAGAACATGTCTCCTTTTAATTAAATAAAAGACCCCATTCTTCTAACCCACTTAAAGTGCACACATAAAGTCCTTTTTCTATTTTGCAATTAAAAGAAAAGGCTTTGTGACTTTTTTCTTATATGACAAGTCAACTTATATTCTATTGGTTAATTTGTGTGCGCACATGGATCACTCCTCTTTTTTAATTCCACCGTTGATCATCCACCATCTTCATCTTGATCTCCATTGTCTGTATGACTTTAAAAGAGAGAGCTCTCTCCTTCCCAAAAAAATCCATCTTTTGAGTATTGTTATGCTGTAGGTTTTCTAACAGGTTTCTTTGGAGCTTTTTGGAGAACTTCTATTTCTTGTCTACATTCTCTCATACCATAGCATTTTATCTTAAATTCATGTTGCATGTTAGTTTAGCTTCTATTTTGCAATAATCTATCTCACATAGCTTAATATTTGGATTGTAACACTCTCATACATGTTTTAGCATAGCTGCATTTTGTATTCTCATCTTAGCTTAGTTTCCATACTTGCATTGCATTCTTGAGGAACTCCTTGAGACATTTTCATTCTTGCATCTTGTCTTTGGAACCTCCCATTACATGGTTTACTAGCAAGAATAGTATTCCTAAGGCTCAACTAAGAGCCCTTGAACTTGAAATACACTCTCTTGTACTCCATGGATAGGGAGCTCTAAGTCGGCATCCAAGCATTCCAAACTCATGGAATCATTTGGATAGAAGGGCTTAGAGTGGGACACTTTCGAGTGTACATCATCTACCTAGGTTTGTCAAATGGATTTATTTGATCCTCCGAAAAGCTATTATCAAAATGAATTTTTGTTATCATTTTGATGGGTTCAAAGTAGACTCAATTGCAAGTGTGACTGAGGAGTAGAGAAAATATATCAAAGGGAGTTTGATCTAAGAGGTTATTATCTAACCATTTTCACTTTACTCCTTCAAATGTGACCTCTCAATGCTTAAATCATCATTTTTTCTCAAGAATGTGTAATGTCAAAAAAAAAAGCAAGATGTTCAAAAAAGTGGGACACAATATTTTGGACCACCTGAGGATATTTTTCTACAATGATAACCATGTAAAAATAACTCTTGCTCTAGGCAAAAATTTATTATAAAATAGATGGGTTGGCTAACTTACCACTCTAATTGTCATCTCCATGACTTTGTAGTCCATTTTTACTTTACGGTCCCCTATCTTTGAGCCATACTACTTAATAAAATCTTTCCCCAACCTGTCTATCACCTAGAATTTTGTTTGACTAAGATTTCTAACTAATTGGGGTATTTAAGCTCTCTAAAGAATTTAATTTCCACTCTAGTGCACCATTAGTTTTAATTCCCCCCAAGTAAAGTCTAACTCTTATATCCCAAAACCTCAATGGTTCTATCCTAATATCATATGAATTTGGATTAGTGTTAAGTTTAGTATGTCCTCCTCAAGAATATGAATAAAATGTAGCTCTCCTCCCTTTTTTGATATCCCAAGTAAGATATTTTGTGATGATATCTCTATAATTTTGAATGAAATTCTAAATTGTAGATCACTTGGGTGGGTGTCTAACAGTAAATATCCTCCTGGGCTTGTCACTGCCAATATACTTCTTCTTAAGAATCTTAAACCACTTGTGTTCCCCATATATATACATAAAATCTTGACACCCATCAACAAGTTCATGATGATAATATTACAAATTCTTGTCCTCCTAATATCCTTCAAAGAACACACCTTATCCTATGTAATTAGTGAAAACCTCTCTTGCTCATTTGTGTTGTTGTAAAAGAATCTATGAATTACCTTATTGGGTGTATCTTAGATTGCTTTTGGAAGCTTCATACATGACATGAATAGATTGAGATGGTCAATAGAAATACTTTCACCATCAACAAAATTCCTTCTTGATGAGAGTCTTTTCCCTTTATAGGATTCAGGTTTCTTCTTGTAACTTTCAACTAATTGATCCTAATGCTTTTTTGTTAATTTGATTTGCTACCTAAAGTTCTAAAACTCTTGTAAAGTCTCTTTATAGACTCCACTAAGTGTTAATGAAGAACACTTCAAAATTTCTTTAACTTATACTTTGTCCTAAGACTCGACAATAGCATAGTCTCATCTACTCTCTACTGGTGAGTCATCTAGGCTCAACATCTAGAGTAACAATCAAGCCTTTCCAATTTCCATTTATTCTTTCCAATTAAACACTTCATTTTACCAATCTCAAGAATATAGGAGGAGAATATGGTCATCTGATTCATGTATAATTACTAATACCTTTCACTTCTCCATCCAATGGTGCTTAAGTAACCTAAATAGCCATGAATTTGATTATAGATCTTGGTGGTATGTGAAGTGATTAGTACCATAATGGTAATGGAAATTGATTTCTACATCACAATAAAGTTAACTCCTTGAGACGTAATAGTTTAGAAGGTAGGGTGGGAAGATCTAAATATGTATCCTTATATTTAGAAAATAAAAGTTGTATATGTCAACAGCATAAATGTCATGTCAGTGGGGACTAAATAATATAGTTTATGTGCATATTCAAGAAAAAACTAACACATGAAAGAAGTTATCTAGAGGCAAGACTATAACATCAAAATCTACAATTTATTGATCAATATCTCTTATTTTTGCTGACATTGATAACTAGGATTTAAAATATCTCCAATCAATTCTTAAACATTGTTGAATACTTTTTAAAGTTGTTATTTGTAATAAATATTAAATATCTTTCATAAATATCTTCCATCACTTGAATATAATTTGTTAGTGTTAATAATTCTAACATTACGTTGACCTTTTGTTTGGTGCATTATTTATGGATGTTAAGTGGTGATTTGCATGAATCATGCATTAAATCCAGCCGCAATAACTTTTTTTAGCATTATATCTTATATCCACCATAATTAATGATTTCAACGATGGTTATCATCTTGATAAGTTCATGCATTGATTTGTTATAAAAAAAATTATTGATTACTTTGTGCTCTCACGATGATTATTATAATACATCATGACTTATATAACAAATCAATGCATGAACTTAGCAAGATGATAACCATTATTGAAAATGTTAATTATGGTGGAAATAAAATCTAATACTAAACAAAGTTATCATAGCTAGATTTAACACATGATTCATGCAAATCACCACTTAACATTCATAAATCATGCACCAAATAGAATGCCAATGTAATGTTAGAATCATTAACACTAACACCCCCCCTTAAGTCTTACATGGTATTGGAGCTCAATTGCTAGGAAAGAAAGCATTTTTTAAAGGATTTGATGATTAGAGCTTTCAAGAATGGAATTTTCAGCCTTTGTCTTTATCATGTCATTCAGTTATCTCAAAAAGAAGCCACCAATTCTTCTTAGGCCCACAAGTAGAGGCTTACATCGAAATGTTACAACATCAAAGGTTAGACCCAATTCTACATTAGAAATAGGTCAAGATCATGCTCTCTTGCATGGATCTTGCCTTTATTTTATCTCTAGTGACGTGCTTTTTGTGTCATGCCTCTTAGTTTGAATGCTTCCTTTTTCTTCCATAGTTCATCAAATTAATAGAGGATTGACACATGTATTTTCAATCAACATCTTATTCTTGCATGATTGAGTAGTATCGTAAGGATCAATCATACAAGATCATGTGCCAACTACATCCTTCAATGATAGATGTTTTGCCTCTGTTTGTCATCTATACTTTGTTTGAGAAAGCTATGCAGATTATTGTCTAATGTATCTTCGATTTGATTGATAGATATTTTGCCTTTGTTTTGCATCTATTCATTGTTCTAGTAGTATCATTGGGGGCACTCATGTAGATTGATCCTAATCATCATCATAGTTTCAAAGAGAATTCTTCATTCAACACCTTGGTGGTTATGATTTGACAGATGACCACAATATTTTTTATGTCTTAGAAGAATTTCTCTCTGTAGATTTTGACTAAGTTTTCCCTCTTTCCTTTCCTCATTAGCTTCTATTGTCCTTAGTTACAATTAAAGGGGGTGTTAGTGTTAATAATTCCAACATTACATTGACCTTCTATTTGGTGTGTGATTTATAGATGTTAAGTGGTGATTTGCATGAATCATGCATTAAATCTAGCTGCAATAAATTTGTTTAGTATTATATTTTATTTCCACCATAATTAACGATTTCAACGATGGTTATTATCTTCCTAAGTTCATGCATTAATTTGTTATTTAAGTCATGATGTATTGTAATAATCAACATGAGAGCAAAATGTAATCAATATATTTTTAATTCAGAGCAGTTCTGATACCATGTTGAAGTTGATGAAAGATCAAACCCACAGCTCCCAAGAATCACCTACATGCAAACACCTATCACAGAAAGAGAGGAGCAAAAGCTATGGAGGTTGGAATTCCCAGATCCACAGATGAGACATTCATTCACTTTTGATTATAAAAATTTCTCTCTTTGCTCATTAAGAATGTATCATCTGTGGATCTGGGAAATCTAGCCTCCATAGCTTCTGCTCCTCTCTTTCTGTGATAGGTGTTTACATGCAGGTGATTCTTGAGAGCTATGGGGTCGATCTTTCATCAACTTCAAAATAATTTAATTTAATGATTTTAGTAGTAAAATTCTTTATACAACTTTTATCTAATTTTTAAGAAGTACACAACCATTCAAATCAAAATCAATAATACATAATAGTTAAAGTATGAATAAATAACCCAAAAAAAACTCAAAATTTATCTTTATATACATTTATTTTAAAATATTTGTAAAAATAAATGAAAATGGAAGACACTTATATTCAAACACGTAGAGAAAAAATACTAACACTCCTAATTTATCAATAAACAAATAAAAGCTCAAAATAAATATCAAGTCAACAATTACTGGTGAAGTTAAATGGTTGTAAATGAGCCCACTAAAAATCAAGCCTTTTTAAGTGCAAAAATTTTACACCATAAGGGATAGAGTTGAGTTTGTGCTTTCTTCTTAGAAATATCTCCTAGATTAGATAGCTAAAACAATTAGATATTTTGTTATGGAGAATATTTCATCCACAAAGAAATTTTAGCTAGCTCATAAAACACCACAACCTAGTTATTCAATAAATTATTTTACATTTGATAAATGAATTTTCATCTTAAAAGTCAATTTAACTTATCTTCTTCAACTAAGAATCAAAAATTAAAACAAAACTATTACACCAAATTTAATTAAATTCAACAAAATTAAAAATCTAACAAAATCTTAAAATCGTAATAAACAAGGATAAACATAACATTAAAAATAATTTAATAAATTAAAATTAGAATCCTTTTAAATAAATCAAACAAAATCTTAACATGATAAATAACAACATTAAAACTAACACTAAAAACAATCTCCATTGCTATTTGTGGAGAAAGTCCTACCTTAATTTCCTTTAATCAACTACCATATAACAAACACAACTTTTTTATGCCTCATCCTTTGGGGGGAATATTTCCTCTCACATACAGCCAAAATTTACAGAGCAAGGTACTCCTCATTTAGCCACATTTGAAAAAAGAAAAACAAGGGTAATCAGAGGTTCATCTCATTGGAATGCATTGACTAAGCTTTCAGCAAGTCCTCGGTCAAATCTCGTTATAGACAAACGTGGAATAATTTTGATGATTTCTTTTGCATGTAACGAAGCAAATTATTTAAAACTGATGGGTTTTGTCAAAACATATCATATCAGCAAGCAAGATTGACGAAAGATTATGTATCAAATTTGACTGTGAGTCGACCATTTTGTCTCTATGAAAAACGCGAGATACCTTCACTACAATCCAAATAACGGAATCTAAGGCCAAAGTTGGAAGAACTCCCTTAAATACATTCCCTGGCCTTCACTGTTGTACATCCAATTGAAAAACGAAGCCCAATCAGTTTTGAAGCTTAAACTGCTCCAGATTCGCCCACCCAAATGCAAAAACACCATTAATCTTATAGATTGGATGCTCTGTTAATTCATCTGTCGACAATACATCTTGGGTATAACTTGTTGGGCGTTGGGTGTTTGTTCAAATTGCAGTTAAGTTTCAATTCCAAGATTTCGGTTTTGTTTAGGCTGCATGAACTGAAGCTTGGGCCGCTAAAATTGTTCATAGCCAAGTGCTTGTTCTTGTAGAAGTTCTTTGGATTTCAATTGGATTGTTGTTGGCCAAGTACAAGAGTGAGAGTTAAAGATGGCTGCGGCAATGGGAATAGCTTCTTTAGCAGGATCTGCAACTTCTTCGATGGTCATTAATGGCGGCAGTACTAAGTTAGAGTCAGGAGCTTCAGGATTCATGGTTTGTCAGAAGAAAAAGTATTCATCCCTTAGAAGATCTGGCGCATCCAAACGAAAGGTATGCAATTACAGACTGCCTTTTCCTTGATGCTTTTTAGTAAAGGCGTGATCTTTTTCGGTTGTAAAATTATTGGAGCTAGCTTTGTGTTGTTTTCTATGAAATTCAGTGGATCTTGTGTTGTTTTATGTGAAATTGATGGAATTTTTTTTTCCTGGTTATAGAGTGGGATAGTGTCTGCAAAAGCCGGAAATGCCGATGGAGATAATATCATTAAGGATCTTGTCAAGAGGGACGATAGTCCTATGAAGATTGATTACTCTGGCGAGAAGCCTCCTACGCCATTGTTGGACACAATTAACTATCCAAAGCATATGAAGAATCTCGATGTACAGGTAATGTGTTCAATTTAGCTGGTTTTTTATATCGTTCTTGAGCCCTCTTTTAGATTCTTTTTCTGTACTTAAGAGCAGGGGAATTCCATGTGAATGAGTTTAATATCCTTTTGGTCCAGGTTGTTTCTTCTCCACAATTTGAAAGTTAATTATGGGCCTTTTTGTTCTTCCCTGTGTCAAGATTCTGGAACCCAGCTGTCTCTAGCTTTGCCATTCTCTGGGAGAATTACTTGTGTTTTGTTATGTTCATTTTGAAGAATTTTTACGTTCAGATTCTACGAATCTGGGGACTTTGATGATCTATATGTTGTCTGGACTGAATTTTATTTTTCGTTCTAATCGAACCCAACCTTTATTCATGGGATTGTGGTTGAGTTTCTGTGGGAGAAACAGAGAGTATTGAATTGGGAAATTTTAAATTTAATTGCGTGTGCGATGTGCAAACTTTTTCATATACAGATTGTTTGCCTCTTAGATCCTATGAGTTTGATCTTTATGATTTATATCTTTATGAACTGATAAGTGTTTTCTTCCAAACGAGCCTTTTCGATTCACAGGGTTTTGGGTGAATTTGTGTGTGAGAAACAAAGTGAAATTGAAGTGTGAGATTTTTAATCTAATTGTGAATCGGGCAAACTTTTTTCTGTATATTGATTGTCATTTTGATCGTACTGCAGGATTTGAGGCAGCTTGCAAAGGAGCTCAGAGAAGAAATTATATTTGGTGTTTCCAAGACAGGAGGCCATCTGAGTGCAAGCCTTGGTGTTGTGGATCTCACGGTTGCACTTCATTATGTATTTGACACTCCCTTAGATAAAATTGTGTGGGACGTAGGCCACCAGTCATATCCTCACAAGATATTGACGGGAAGGAGGGGAAACATGTCCTCCATTAGACAAACCTCTGGTATAGCTGGTTTCCCCAAGCGCGCCGAGAGCGAGCATGATGCATTTGGTGCTGGACATAGCTCTACCAGTATTTCTGCCGCCCTTGGTATGTCATCACGCCTACTTATTGTGAATCAAATCTGTAATTTTCTGTTGAGGTAGCAAAGAACAGAGAAGCGATTAAATTCTCTATTTCTGGATTCGATTGTGTGATTAATTTTGTATCAACGTTAGTGTGATCTATCATCAGGATAAGAGAGAGCTGTGATACAAAACGTTGACGCAAAATAATCATACAGTTGAATCCAGAAGCATAAAATTTGATAGTTTCGTATGGAGTGTGAAAATCTTCTTGTTCTTAAAGAAGTGATTTCTATGATTTTTCCAGCTTAATTTATCTTGCTGTTATAGGGCGAATATGTTTTGAATCATGTCAAGGCTGGTTTTGACTTGAGGGTTATCATGCAAAGAATCTATTGTTTAGGGATTCATTCTAATTATTCATCGGGACTCATCTTGGGCTTTTCGGACAGATTCTTTTTTCCTCGCATTTTGAATATTTGATTGATGCTTGGGTAGAATTTTGGTCTATTCGGCTTTTTGCTTTGTTTTAACTGATGATGAGCGTCACTGTTGAATTCTTGATACTTACTGGTGAAGATGTTTCTAATTGACTGCTTTGGTTCATTCTGATAGATTTTTACATTTATTGAACGATTATGCAGGTATGGCAGCGGGTAGAGATCTTCAGGGGCGTCCTAACAATGTTATAGCTGTTATTGGGGATGGTGCAATGACTGCTGGACAAGCTTATGAAGCCATGAATAACGCAGGATTTCTTGATTCAAACCTGATTATCATCTTGAATGACAATAAGCAGGTTTCCTTACCTACTGCCACTGTTGATGGCCCTGCTCCCCCAGTTGGTGCTCTCAGCAAAGCTCTTTCTAAGATTCAGGCCAGCAAAAAATTCCGACAATTGAGAGAAGCAGCCAAGGTTGGGACCTAATCCCCTTAAAATTCTTAGTGTTTAAGTTCAAGTAGACTCAAATTCAAGACACTTCAGATAAGAGGCTCACAATTTACCATTGTGTTGTAGGGTCTTGCCTGTTTTATTGACTTTTTTTTATTTCTAATGTCAAATCTGCAAAGTTTCTGAAAGGTGTTTTATGTGCAGGATATAACACATCAAATTGGAGGTCCGACACAGGAAATTGCTGCAAAAGTGGATGAATATGCCAGAGGAATGATAAGTCCTAACCGTTCTACACTCTTTGAAGAACTTGGACTCTACTATATTGGCCCTGTAGATGGGCACAGCATCCAAGATTTGGTATCCATTCTTGAGAATGTTAAGGCAATGCCTGCTCCAGGGCCTGTGTTGATTCATGTTGTCACAGAAAAGGGAAAGGGCTATCCACCTGCAGAAAAAGCAGCTGATAAACTACATGGTAAGATTCCAAGCTTGAGTTGATCTCATTCATATATTATGCAAAATTAAATTGCTTACATATTCTAATTTGAATACAATGCCCCATAATTTGGTTTCAACTATCTCATCCTCAATTCCATTCCCAAACTGCAAGACATCTCTGTTTATCATGTGATTTCCTTGGAATAGCTGGAACTAAGAACAAATGGACTTCCACTCGAGATTCTAAAAATTTTTGCATAACTTTTCAGATCACACTCTGTGATCCATCATCAAGATAAACATGAAAGGGAACGTTGATGCAAAAACTTTTACACAGTCGATTCCAGAAACAAGCAGCTGCAAACAGCTGGAACTAGTTATCCAGTTTTGATATTTTCAATAGTTATAATATGATTTGTATCTTCCTAACTATTAGAGATTAATGTTCCGCTGCAGGTGTGGTGAAATTTGATCCATCTACTGGCAAGCAATTCAAGGCAAAGAGCCCAACACTGAGCTACACCCAATACTTTGCAGAAGGATTGATTGCAGAAGCAGAGAAGGATGACAAAATTGTAGGCATCCACGCTGCTATGGGTGGAGGCACTGGCCTCAATTTCTTCCAGAAGAGGTTCCCAGAACGCTGCTTTGACGTTGGCATCGCAGAACAACATGCAGTCACCTTTGCAGCAGGACTTGCCACAGAAGGAATGAAACCATTTTGTGCAATCTATTCATCATTCTTACAAAGAGGTTATGACCAGGTAATGTATTTCCATAGAAATGGAGAAAAGCTGAAATATAGAATCTCTCTAGGTCAATCATTTGGGCTATCAGACAATCATGTCATGAGATTTTTTGTTTCTGCATTCTCTCATCCTGATGATGGATCACAGAGTGTGATCCGAAACGTTGATGCTAGAAAAACACACGCAATCAAATCCAGAAACAAAAAATCTCTTGCCAAATCGATTGTGTAAATCTGATAATGTTAATCAATCATGTCATGTTCATGAGAATTTTATGAAAATGTGAATACTAAAGCTCATTGTTGGTGGGACAATCCTCAGGTGGTTCATGATGTTGATCTGCAAAAGCTTCCTGTGAGATTTGCCATGGACAGAGCAGGGCTTGTTGGGGCAGATGGTCCAACACATTGTGGTGCTTTTGATATCACTTATATGGCTTGTTTGCCTAACATGGTTGTCATGGCTCCTTGTGATGAGGCTGAGCTCATTCACATGGTCGCAACTGCTGCTGTTATTGACGATAGACCAAGTTGTTTCAGATTCCCCAGAGGAAATGGAATTGGTGTTCCTCTACCTCCTAATTTCAAAGGAACTCCTCTAGAGGTCATTGCAAATGAAGTTTTTAGATTCCTTTGGCATTTTTATGTATCTATAAATTAATAGCGGATAGCTTAAATATCACACACTAAGGCTTGATTTATAGACTAAATGAGTTAAATAGTCAAAATTGACTTACATTTTAAAGCTGAAACTGACTATTCATCAAAAAAACAATGCAGGTGGGCAAAGGGAGGATTCTTGTAGAAGGGACTCGGGTCGCCATTCTTGGATTTGGTTCCATAATTCAAAACTGCCTTGCAGCTGGAGAGATCCTAGGCAAACAGGGCATATCAGTTACTATTGCAGATGCTCGTTTTTGCAAGCCTCTAGATGGGGACTTGCTAAAGAGATTGGTGAAGGAACATGAAATCCTTGTAACAGTGGAAGAAGGCTCCGTTGGAGGATTTGGGTCTCATGTTTCACACTTCCTTGCATTGAATGGACTTTTGGATGGAAAGCTCAAGGTTGGTATTCTTTCTCACTCTTTGTTTCCCTTTTTAAGCCTCTTTGATTTTTGGGGTTACAGACTCTGGATTAGATTAGATCATGTGGTAGTTCTGAAACATCGATGCAAAAGTTATCACAGTATCTACTCAATCATACTGATGATGGATCATGGAGTATTATAAAAAATATTAATGATAAAACTACCAATCAATCTAATTGAGAAACAGCTCTTTCAGATCTAATGGATTGTTATTATTCTTTGATCTTTTCTTTGTAGAAGTGGCTTCGAATTTATCATATTGATTATTTCATTTCTTTTGAACTTTTACAGTGGAGACCAATGGTGCTCCCAGATAGATATATAGAGCATGGAGCTCCTAAAGATCAAATGGAAGAAGCAGGATTATCATCAAAACATATTGCAGCTACCGTCCTGTCACTAGTAGGGAAGCCTCAGGCTGCTTTTGATCTCCATTAATGAGTTGCTCAAGACTACGACTATTATATATTGCGAAAGAAAAGGCAGAGAGCTCAAAGCTTTTGTCTTGCCCTTCAAAATAGCGATGGTAATTTTAAATTATTTTTGCCACCGTCTTCCTTGGAGATAAAAAGCTTTATCCATAAAGCTCTCCATGTAAGGAAGGGGTTTTAGATCAGTTTTATCCGTAGGATACAATAAGTTGTGAAGTACAGAAACTTGCATTCTTCGGTCTAAGATCAAAGTAATTGCTTTGATAATTATGTTTGTAAATTTTCTTATAAGTTCTTTACTTCAAATAAATGGATTCTTAATTCGAAGTAGGATTATTATTATCATAAAATGTGTTTACAATATTATTATTAAATAATAGATTTAAATTTATTTACAATATTATTGAATAATAATTAGAATTAGAATTATTTAAATATGTAATTAATATAGCAATATCTATTGGTATGTGATGTAATTTAGAGTTCTATTAAATGATAATGGTTATTTTTTGTTGTTTATATTATATTTGATTAAGATTTTTGTTTAATTTATTGGTATGGTTCTTAATTATTATCAATAATTTTTCATAAATTATGAATAATAATTAAATTGGACTAAATAAATCATGTCAAATGAGCTATCTTTGAGAATTCAAATCAAGTACATAATTAAATTGCATCAATGTTATTAATATCTTTTGACTCCATGGAGATATGCCAAATTCCTTCCTTGTTGCTCTTTCTACACATGGGCAATGTTGATGGGTCAAAAGACACACTCAACTCAGAACCAGTAAGCTAATATAATCTCTTTAAAAGACATAGAATAAGATACCCTAACCTTCTAAGGTCTCATTTGTTGGATTACAACAATGTGTGATAGATAGTTGTATGAGGATATAGCTCAATCAAGCGCCGGATGGCTCCAAACTTAATTATACAGCTTCCAAGTTTTTTACTTTTATTTGTAATATTATTTTAATAACTTATAAAAGAAATAACAAAAGATGAATCATGGATGCAAGAGATCAAATGATTAGCATTGCTTTGGTATCCTCAAGTATTAACAAGATCTAGAAATATCATCCACTTTAATTTATATTGCATGCTACAATCATCAATTACAACATGTTAACAAAGCTAGGTTTGTGGATAACTACTCTATTGTATATTATATTTACCATTTACAATCAATCACCACAATGAGCATAGAAATGATGACAAACAACAAGATATTTTCTTAAGATATATTCTATATCAAGGGAATTCAACAACATAGTGCAAAATTAGTCACTCATAGAAGACATTCAAGGCAATAGTGGGTGGAAATGAATTTTCACTAACTTCAAAGACACCAACAAGCAGTGGGATTCAATCAATTATCTTCAACAATATGTCTTCTTAAAAGTAAAGAGAATATTGAAAGAAAAAGTGAATAATGAAAGCAAAATACTAAAAATGAAATCTAAGTATCTAAGCTCAAATCATCAATTTACAAACTCTTCTAATGATCCCTTTCATTAGATTTATAGAAAATTGTATTTCTAAATAAATGCCTAAGATTGAAGTCCCTAATGAAGGTGCAACCAACATGTACACATTTGATCTTAGAACTGATAGTACAAAATAACACATGCCTTGGCATAGTGGGAAAGGGTTGTTGCATGTTTTTGTCAATTTTGAGTTAACTTGAGAAAAACTTAAGTGTTTAACAAAGAGGAGGAAGCTTTGTCAAGAGAACATCAAAGAACTCAAGTGCTTAGATTATCTTCTATTATAGAACAATTCACCTTTATTAACTAGAAGCATTAACAGTTAACCTCTTTATATCACTGAATTATGTGGAGAGAGTATGTGATCAATTGAAGAAGCAATGAATGAAAAAATATTCAAAATAATTAAATAATATTTCAAAAAAATGGATTCATCCTTCCTACCCCCAACCTATTATTGTACTCTTCATATCTTTCAAACACGTGGGCGATGGGATCCAGGTTCACTATGTCCACCCACTCAACTCTGGTTTTGGAAAAATGTATAGATTCCTCAAATTTGACTATGGCCTCCTCTAATGCTCGAACTTCTTCCATTCAAAAAGTACTTAATCTTGACTAGACCTTAGCTTAACACTCCCACCTTTGTACATATGAGGCCCCAAAAATTCTTCACAAAATTCTTGAACTCTGCATATTCCTCAAATACATGAGTATAATCATGAGATATATTTTCCTTGTATTGATGGATGGTATCCTTCTTGAACTCTAAAGTGCTTATGCCTCATTGGATAAACTCATAATTTTCATCCTTTAGGATATTTACTTCTATTATCTATTTCTCATCCAACTCTATTATTTCTTTGAGAAGCTTTATTTGTTTCTTATATGTGGGAATGCTCCTATTCCATTCCTTGGCCCATAATTTCTTATCTACTTTGTCCTTGAAGACCTCATCATAAACCCCAAATGTATTCACTAGAAATTAATTTATTTTCCCCAATTGTTGGGAAGTATGTGAATCCAAAAATATGGTATTTCCCCTCATTACATATAGAGAATCTATCTTACCCTAGGAATGAGAGTAGAAATTACCATGCATGTATCTTGAATAGCTACATGACTAATCAATTCCTCAAAGATTTGTTTATATTGATCCAAATGGCCCTTTAGTTGTTGCTTGGATTGATGATGTTTTAGAATCCTTGATTTGATGACCTTACTTGCAATAGACAAGCTTACTATTTATCCCATCTATTTTATCTTCCCAAGTTAACCTAGGTTATTTGATAGTTTGGGAAGAGAGGTATATATCATCCTAGTTTATAGTTGCTTCTATTGTGTTGGCCACAAATTCTGTTGGCAATATGGTTAGATAGATGCCTTAATGGTTTTCATTTATGGCAACATACATTCAACATTTCATTTATGCATTTAGATATGGGAAATTGTCTAAGTGTTTGACAGCTTGTAGCAACATAGTGAACTAATGTTTAAGTGTATGGATGACTCATTGAGAGTTAGTTCATGCATAGTTAAGGACAACTTCATGATAGTATCATGATGATGTATGCTAGTGCATAGATATGTACAAATAGTACGACGTGAGTTATGATTTAAATACTAGTGCAGGTATTTAGCAGTGCAAAACAAAACATAGTAGTGAATTGGATTATACGGCCTTAGGAATTATTCTAGTTATGAAATAATTACTAAGTTATGATGAGCTAACTATGTGGACATTATTATGTCAAGTGTGTCAACACATGAAGGCTGACTGAGCATAGATCTTATCTTGTGAAGATAAGTGTGCTATTTATGATAGACAAACAATTGTTAAGTGATATGAGAACTATTTTGTGAATGATCTGAAAGATATGGGAGCCTTATGTGATGCAAATTCTGATGTATGATCAGAACAAGTGTGAACTATAGTAGACAACAAGTATTGTATATATATTTATTCTTGTAAAGAACTAAATTGTATTATTGCATTTTAGGATAGTGGGCTCTTCTTGCATACCTTGTATTTGTTCTTCCAACTCCTAATAGGGTTGAGGCTTCTAACAAGGCCTAGTCTCATAACAGGGACTCAAGAAACTATATGTACTTCATAGATTCCTAACATGATCCTATTGTTTAGTGAATCATCTAGTGGGTATCATCCCCATTGGGGTTTTCCTTTGGCCAAGGTTTCCCTATTTAACAATTAATGGTGCTATGAGTTATCTATGTGCATGGTTATATTTATTGTTCAACATTTTTGGTTTACTTTCATATGCAAGTTATAAAGTAATTAACAATATTTAGTCATGGGCAAATGATTGTAGAATACTAATTCTCCCCCCCCCCCCCCCCCCCCCCCGCCCTCTCAGAATTATCTATTTTTAACAACTGGTATCAGAGCACAGCTAGTTTGAAGAGGTTTAACAACTTAAGCAAGATCCTAGTGAATATGGAACAATTGAAGAAAAACCTTGAAGAAGCCCTTGAGCAGGTTGACCTTCTTACTAAAGAAAGAGATAACCTGAAAGATAGATACGAAGATGCAAAATTTTTCATTGGCAAGTTAAAAGACAAGATTGATAATTTAGAATCTGGCAAGGAATCTATTTCGTATACTAATGATGAAGTAGGACATCTTCAGAAAGAAAATGAGATCTTGAACTAAAAATTGTTGAACTTAAGCCAAGTCTTAAGAGAAATGGTAGTAAGAATGAACCATAACTAAAAACTAAGAATGCAGATATTAGATCCCAATTAAGTCAAGTTGCGTATGAATTAGATACTATTAGATACTATCAAAATTGAACATGTTGATTTAGAGAAGTACACCATTATCATGAAAGGAGAATTGACACAAGCTAAACAATATTTAGAGAAACTTTATTCTAGTAGTGAAAAGATGGTTCAACTGATATTTCATCAAAGACCTTCTTATGACAAGACAAGACTTGGATATCTGATTGGAGAAAAATCAGCCAAGAAAGTTGAAATCAAAAGAGAACTAGATCTACTTATTGAATACCCTAAGGAATCAGATCTGAGTAAGGTAGAATCAAGTACATCTATTGAAGTATCAAAGGAAGTGGAGTTAATTGATTTGTTGGCTAAACCTGATGAACTTGAGAAAATATAACAAGTTGATAAACCTAAGCAAGATGATCCACCCAAGGAAGTAAAACACGAGTTTAGAGGTAGATGCTTCTTTTGTAATGAAGTTGGACACATGAAAAGAGATTGCATAGGTAAGTCTTTTAAACCCATTACAAATTTCTATTGTTATAATTGTCATGGTTATGTACATAATGTAGTAGAATGTAAGAAACCTAAGTTTGATGGTAATAATGCAAATAGTAGAATTTCTAGGAATACTAACCCTGCAAGTAATGAAAGAGGAAGACCACAAAAAAAATCTAATGATGGAGAGACATCTAATGGTGAGAAGAACCAGTTCATTTGTTACAAGTGTAACAACCCTAGACACATTGTAAGGAATTGCAGAGCACCCGAAATCAAAATGGAATGAATCAGAGGAGAAATGCACTTGTATGTCAGTTATGTAATAACTTTAGACACACAACAAAATATTTTAGAATGGATAGAAGATACTTTAACAAGAATTAGAATAAAAAAAGGAACAAAAACAAAAATGATAAAAGGAATGATAATGGCAGTAACAATAACCAAAAGGAAGCAATGAAGGAACATGTTGATGAATTCAAGGAAGAATTTGTGATAGCTAAAGATCCAGAAAGCTCTTATATAGTTTTGGAGGAACAATTTTTCGATGCACCTAATAGGACATTGAAGTTAGAGATTGTTTGTGACTCATCCTACCTAAATTAGGCAGCTCTAGCAGTAGCAGGGCATTAGTTGGTCAAAATTGATGTTAGAGAGAGAGAGAGAGAGAGAGAGAGAGAGAGAGTTGAAAGTTGCACAGTTAACAAGAAGTTAAGGACATAAAGAGAAGGCTATAGTCAAGTGTGCAAATCTTGATATGATCGTAGTGAGCAGGAATTGAGAAATCAAGCTTATTGGTATACAAAGATAGTATTTGAATCTGTGGTAGGATAGCATATAATGCACTATGTGATTTATGTTAGAATTTGAAAAGATTAATAACCCAAAAAACTAGTGCAAAGAATAGATATCAAATCTTTGAATGTAAATGATATAGAATCAAAATAGCAACATAGAGTTAGTCTCCAAGAGAGTAATGCAAATGCTAGAAGAAAAATAGCATTAAGAGGGTGCAAAAGCAAGAGCTTGTAAATACAAGCCATATAACATGCTTATATAGACTAGGAAGAGGGAGGCGGTGGCCACACCAACCAATGGGGACCAACCATCTATCAGACTAAAGAGATAAATTTATCTTTCCAAGATAGCTAATGGATGCTCACATGCAGGAAGGTGACACCTCACAACCACTCACCTAATAAGACATGCTTTATTAACCTAAGTGAGATTATTAAAAATGTAGAAAATACCTAGCAATATAGGAAAAAATAAATAACCCACTAGGAAATAATAAAACTACACTAACACCCCCCCATAAGTGAAGCTTAGGTGGATGTAGAAATGGGTCCTGACAAGTCAAGCCTGATTAGGTACCCATGTACATAAAATTCCCCCAAAAATAGAGAGAAAAGAGACTCCCCAAAAAGTCAAGACTTTGAGTGAGAGGAAGAGGCCCCACCAAAAGATGAAACATCTCACACCCCCAACAAAGCTCACAAATGAAGGAACTTTCTCTAAGTGAAGGGTTTGGTGAAGATATCAATAACCTGCTTGGAAGTTAGACAATAGTGAAGGTCAATAACGTGACCATGGATGAGCTTCTAGATGTAGTGCATGTGGATCTCTATGTGTTTGTTTCGTTGATGATGGACTAGATTCTGTGAGATCTGAATGGCACTTTGGTTGTCACAAAATATGACTAATGGCCATCTAATCTGGATACCAAACTTAGTGAGAAGATGTTGAAGCTAAATGGCCTCAATAGTGGCATTCACAACCCCCAGATACTTAGCCTTAGTAGAAGATAGAGAAATAGTTGATTTCTTTTTGCTTGACCAATAAATAGGACCTGAACCAAGTGAGAAGGTGTAACCTGAAGTAGACTTGTGATCTTGAGAATCACCCGCCCAATTTGGATCTGTGTAGCCCACCAAATCAAGCTCAATACCTACTACATAGTGAATCCAATAACTATGAGAACCCTTAGTATAGTGAAGGATCCACTTGGATACTTTCTAGTGTAGCTCATGAGGCTCCTGCATGAATCAAGAGACCATGCCTACAACATATGAGATGTCAGGTCTCATATGAGTCAGATAAATGAGACTCCCAACAATTTTTTGGTACAAAGTGTCATCAAAAAGTGGAGAACATTGAGCCTCAAGTTTGACTCCAGAAAGGAAGGGAGTCAAATCAGGCTTACAATTAGCCATATGAAACCTCAAGAGTAAATCTAGAGCATAGTTGGACTGCGTGATGGTGATCCCAGAAGGAGACTGAAAGATCTCAATCCTGAGAAAGTAATGCATCAAGCCCAAGTTAGTCATCAAGAAAATACCCTGAAGGGAAACTTTGATAGCCTTGATGGTGGGAGAAGAACTTCCTGTAATAAGCAAGTCATCAACATACAAAACCAAAAATAGGAGTGAATCACCCTATTGCAAAATGTAGACATTAGGATTATAATGACATTGAGTGAACCCAAAAGATAGAAGGAAGGAGTCCATCTTGGCATACCAGGCTTGAGGAACCTATTTGAGGCTATAGAGAGAATTTCAAAGATGGTACACAAGTGAATAATCTTGAAAGAAGTCCTGTGGTTACTCCATGTAGATCTCCTCATTAAGGTCTCCATGAAGAAAAACACTCTTCACATCCATCTGATGTACTTTCCAACAACTAGTTGCAACAATGGAAAGAACAAGTCGAATGGAATTCATTTGGGAAACTGGCACAAGAGTCTTAGAATAGTCAATCCAAAGAACTTGGGAGAATCTTTTGGTGACCAAGCAAGCCTTATGCTTGTCAACTAACCATCTGCTGCAAATTTTGTCCGATAGATACATTTACATTGAATAAGTTTTCTTCCCTTAGGAAGAGGGAGAAGATCCCAAGTGTGATTCCTCATCAAGGAACTATACTCTTCCTATATAGTTGTATCCCACTCAGGAATACCAAAAGCCTCATGAAAGGACTATGGATCTGAGGTAGTAGCAATGAAGACATGTGGAGCATCTTGGAATTGTGAATGGGTCTGCTTAGTGTTTGATGGATCCCCAACCCAATCACCTGCAAACTACAAGGTCTATCTAGCCTAAAGTGGTTTGGAAGATGGAGAGTCTGAGGGGAATCATCAACCTTTGAATGATGAATAGGAGAGGAAGGAGGTGAGTCTTATGAATCACTCTCTGCATTAGAAGTGGAGGTAGAAGACTACTTAGGTGAATCTAACTCATTAGAAGATCTGTCATGTATTCCAAGTGACTCCAATGTCAAAGTAAAAGGAGTTGGAGAAGTGATAGAGAGTGAGTTTGAAGATCCCTCCTCAAACTAAGAACTCTTGTCAATGAACAAATCATGTGTAGTAGGGTGGAACAACCGATAACCCTTCATACCATCAGGATAACCTACAAATATGCAAGGTCTGCTTTATGGATCTAAGGCCTTACGTTTCTCTGTAGGAATGTGGGCCCATGCATGAGAGCCAAAAACTTGAAATGTCTTAACTAATGGTTTTTGACTACTCCAAGCTTCAAAAGGAGTAACTCCCTTCAAGGCTTGGTGAGGAACACGATTCTGGATATAACAAGCATAATTAATGGCCTCTGCCCAATATTGTGGTGCAAGAGATCTAGAGTAAATCATATAGTTTTCCATTTTGTTCAAGAATCTATTCTTTTGTTCTGCAACACTATTTTGCTAAGGATTGTATGGAATTGAATGCTACAAATCAATCCTCTCTTAAGTGGAAAATCTTTCAAATCGATGGTTGACATACTCACCACCATTGTTTGTGCGCAAAACTTTGATGACTTTCCTAGATTGCTTCTCTACAAAAATTTTGAAGTCCTAAAAATGATCAAATACCTCTAACTTCTATTTGAGAAAGTACACCCAAGTATATCAAGAAAAGTCATCAATAAATGTGAGGACATATCGAGCCTTGCTGAAAGAAGGATGCTGAAATGGACTAGCCAAATCATTGTGAACTAACTCTAGTATCTATGAAGCTCTCCATGCCTTACTTTTGTGAAACTTTTCCTTAGGATGATTACCAAGAATGCAACCTTAGAAAATATCACCTAAGAACTAAATTGAAGAAAACCCTGTGACCATGCTCTGCTAGTTAAGTTGATGCAAGTAGCAGAAGTTAAGATGGCCAAATTGTTCATGCCATTATTTACTCACATCATTAGAGTGAGTGAGCAAAAAAATCGAAGGAGGATCAGAAACAAAGTGAGAAAATAGATACAGTGATGACTGATGATCTACTCTCCCAACTACAATAGTAGAATCACTATACAAGGTGATCCCACAATAATGAGTTCCACTTTTTGACCAATTTTGATACTAAAATCAATATTTTTGAAAGAAAGCTCATGTTCGAGTGACTATATCTCTAAAACTATAAATAATTTCGAGATGACATAAACTAGTGATTTTTAGTACTCTTTCCCTACTTTGTAACCATATTTTTCAATCTAAAAAAAAAAATTATTTGTGTCAATTTTTTCTTCTCCTCTGAAAAATGGTACATAATAAAATTCAATATTTTTAAAGAGTGATAGTCTTCTTGACACACATAACTTTTTTTCTAGAAAAGATAATGAGGTAATTCTTTCAGCATTGGATTTGTAACATCAATATCTAGAGGAAGCATTTGGTTTGATTCAATTTGGTTGAATATTGTATAGTTTATGAAGTTTTGAAATGACACCAATTGTAATTCATACATACATTCATTTTGACACAGATAACTTGAAGTCACTTTATCATAAATCTTTTTTTTTTTAATAGAAAGCTATCTCAATAAGCTATTTCCTAGATATTTTTCAAAATTTTTTGAACTAATTTACTAATTTTCTTGAAGTGTCGAAGTCAGTTGATGTTCAATCGGTAATGAACTTATGATGAGTTAAACTCATATTTGAATGTCTTAATGAATAAAATATGTATTACAATTATAGTCATTGGAAAGTTTTCTTTGAGCAGCACAAATTGGCATTTTTAATTTTACAGTAGGAGATCATTCATCTGCAATTATGGGTCTCAAAAGAGGCAAAAAAAATTTTTTTTTTTTTAAAAGGCCAAAAAATTGTTAATTTTCTATGTTTGCATGAACATATGGCTGAAAAGTTTCTAATCACTCAAAATTCAACAAAACCTGTTCACTCGAACATGTCTAATTTATAACATTCACGCGAACATGTAAAAAACAAAAATGCTGATGTCACCTTCAGATAGGTTAGTTTAAAAATAGTGAAACCATATTGAAAATTTGTATAGTGACATTTTTATATAGTTATTGTGTGAAATTTATCTTGAGGCAAGGGGTAGTTTTTTTTAATAATGATTTTATAATGGGAAACAAGAAAGGAAGGCAAAACAAATATGCAAGGAAGAGATCTGATGAAGCAGAACAAAGAAATCTTGAAAAGATTGTGGCATGTTATCATCAAATTAAACAAGGCATGCAATTATATATATTAATTTTTTTTATGGTTTCGACTTTAATTATGTTTTAATCTTTTTTTTTTTATCTAATTTGATTTATTTATAAATTTGTTGTAGACAATCAAAAAGGTGAAGGAAATATTGAAGAAGGCTCAACAAAAGTAGAAGAAGTACATATGGGAGAGAGGTCAGGAATACTCCTTGCGAAATCTCAAACAATGATTTTTGAAGAAGGTTCAAGATCACTCCCTATAGAGGTTCAAATAATAGAAGTCAGAGAAGGGTCAGAATCTTTCCCTGTAGAATCTCAAATAATGAATGTTGGAGAAGGCTCAAGAAAGCTCCTTGTAGAAATTCTGGTAACAGAAGTTAGAGAAGGGTTAGGATCATGTGCAAGAATTAGTATGGATGAACTCCTAAATATTGCCCAATTTGTAAAGAATGGTATTTCTCATAAAAATTTAGATCATTTACTTAAAATGGATGTGGATAAATTGATAATATTTGTAGCTACTATTCAACCATTAGGTTTGTCTAAGAAAAGGTTAATGAATAAGAAGATAAGAGAAATTATGACTCAATTTGATAACACTAAAACACTTGAACAAGCTTAGTTTCTTTCACTTTTTCTTACACAAAACAAGTTGCAAGAGGCATTGAAATTGTTAGGTGTAGACACAACATCAAAGAAGAGAATATTTTCTAGCATGCAAACTAATATGATTGAAAATGTTAAACAAGGTTTGAGAAACATAGGAAAACACTCTCGAACTAAAGATAAGTCTGCAACAAGAAAAATGATGTTGATGTCTGTTGTAAATAAGAATATGACCCAAAATAAAAAAATATCTTCAATTTCATTTGAAATGGGTTTTATTAGGAAAAAAATGAGAGAATATGTTAAGAGAAGATTAATTGTGGATGACAGTACTATGGAGGGCAATTGGGCAATCGTGTGAAGGGCACCTCATTCTGATAGTTATTAAAAAAATTAGTCATATCATTTTGGATTGATAACACTCGTCCTTCATCAAATAGTAGAGATGTTATCAGGCATAAGAACATCACACAAAATATTGGTTGGACACAACACATCATGAGTTATATGTGTCATTTTGTAGTGAACATTCTAATGTAAAAGTTGGGCAAACATTGTTTGAAAAATTGAAGCCATACTTTGTGAGGTCAAAAAAAGTGTTTGAAACATGTTGCTATCATCATATTGAGTTTGATCTCCACTATTAGGTATATTGAAAGTTTGTAGAAGACACATATGGTTTTCATGTTGCTCCTCCTAGTAGGAGAAGTGAGTTTATATCATCCATTCTATGTGACAAAATAGATGATCCAGTTGGTCAAATAAATTGCATCAAAGGATTATGTGAAACATGTGGTGCATTGTTTCTATTTCCTTTGAAAATTGAAAATATTGATGTAACAAAAAAATTGAATTGCAAAAGTTACAAGTATGTCAAGAATGAAACAAAGTTGGGGAATGAGACAAAAAGGTTGGAATATGTTGAAGAGGAGTTACCTATTCTAACATTTATGGACAAATTTAAGAATTTGATTCAACTTTTTATTTGTCATGCATTTTTTACAAAGTGGCAAGCACAATAGTTTCAAACTTTGAGGGATAATTTCCAACTTGGAATCATTGTATCAGTTGTTGATTTTGTAGAGAACTATTCCTTTGTTCATTAGAAAGCAACTCAAACAGATTATTTCTTTTCTAAGTAGGTCACTATTATGGTATATGTTTTTTATAGACATGCACAGTTAGATTTGGATGGTGTTCAAAGTACAGTTCAAGCACGAGTAATTAAAAAGGAATATCATTTGTATATAAGTGATGATAAAGAACATGACATTCACTATGTAGAACATTGCTTCAATATGTTCTTTTCTTATTTGAAAGAAAGACACATAAATGTTGATAAACATTATGTTTGGTCTGATGGATGTGCTGCACAGTTCAAATCATCTAGACCATTTTATGCATTATGTAGATATCATCGCAATGAGAATATAAAATACATATGGAAATTTTTTTGAGAGTGGCCATGGGAAAGGTGAACATGATGTGCTAGAGCTGCATCAAACATGCTATGTGAAGTATCAAATGAATTATTTAGGAGTTTGTATAAATGATGCACATGATGTTGTTGAATGGTGTAAGACACATTTTGCATTAGATGAGGTCGAGACATCATCAACAATGAGTCCACAAGTACCATATAGAGTCTTTTGGAAGATAACAGGTATGGATGTGTGCATCTATTTAAATTTTATGCAATTAAGTTGTAAAATTTTATTGTTAAGTTTTATCTTTCAATTAGATGAAGTTTAAATTTAATTTGTCTATATTTTCAACTTAATGAACTTTCAAGTGTTAATAGAAAAAACACGCATGGTTGCAAGAGGATAGAAAAGACACATTCCTTACATTAAGTCACGAGTATAGATAATTGCAATTGGACATTGAAGACAAGAGAATACTTATGTTTTTGTGATAGTTGCATTGATGAAAACTATCAAGAATGCATCAATAAAAAATGTGGATATAAAGGTGCATGGATTTTGGTACCACTTGATGTTACTGATACATTTAATAAAGATGATGAAAATTTTGATGATATTCCATTGATTTCTGATGATTATAATCATATCTCTGGATTGGTAAAAGTGGGTAAGTATCATAAAAATTAATCAAGCAACTTGTTATTTAATTATCAATTTGAATTGTTTTATATATACTATACACATGTATGTATACTTTTTATGTAGGAGATGTCTTTGCAATGATTACTGAGCCTGGAAATCATGAAGGTGTTAGTTATTATTTATTGCGATGTACTGCAGAGAGGACAAAGTTATATGAACCTAAAAAAAGTGATGGAATGTTGTTCCCCATATGTAAACTATACATAAATGTGTGCGCGCGCGCACATACACACACACACACAGATATATATATATATATATATATATATATATATATATATATATATATATATATATATATATATATAGGTAACTTTATATCTATCAAATTTTAAAATACTTAAATTTGTGGTGCAAGTTCTGTTGTGATAGAGAGAATATATTTGAAGCAAGAGAAAATAGTCCAACATGGAATACACTTTGTTGATTATCAACTTGACAATAAGGTTTTACAATAAAGCCACCTGGTCATTGCTACCAGGCTTTGTCTACATCCAGTCAAACTGAAGCATGTAAGTCGCAAGTGGAGACTAGACAGTGAAATCATGAGAAGATATTACATGTTATAAGTGTACATCATGGTTGAACTGACCTTTGAGATTTATTTTATAATAATTTGAATATCAACTTCTTTTCAAACTATTGAATTTCATCTTGAATTAAATGTGTTTTTAATTGTACGACCATACTCTTAGTTATCATTAGTTTATTAAAAAGCTATATAAATTAATAATATTAATTGTACCATGGATGAATTTAATAAAAACAACTTGATATAAATAGACAATACAAGTTAGTTCCAACTTACACAATCATTAGATAGATATGTATCAAAGATAATTTAATATGTTAGAATTCTTAAATATCAACTTCTTTTCAAACTATTGAATTTCATCTTGAATTAAATGTGAAGTTTTAATTGTATGATTATACTCTTAGTTATCATTAGTTTATTAAAAAATTATATAAATTAATAATATTAATTGTACCATGGATGAATTTAATAATTTAACAACTTGATATAAATAGGCAATATAAGTTAGTTCGAACTTACACAATCATTAGATAGATATGTATCAAAGATAATTTAATATGTTAGAATTCTTAAATATCAATTTCTTTTCAAACTATTGAATTTCATTTTGAATTAAATGTGTTTTTAATTGTACGATCATACTCTTAGTTATCATTAGTTTATTAAAAAACTATATAAATTAATAATATTAATTGTACAATGGATGAATTTAATAATTTAACAACTTGATATAAACAAGCAATACAAGTTAGTTGGAACTTACACAATGAGTAGATAGATATGTATCAACTTCTTTTCAAAGTATTGAATTTCATCTTGAATTAAATATGTTTTTAAAATTGTATGATTATAAGGTCATAGTTATCATTAGTCTATTAAAAAAACTATATATTAATGTTAGTTTATTGTCTAGGGTCATACTCTTAGTTTAAATTAGTTTATTAATGCGTTTTTAAATATTATATTTTGTAAAAGTTTTCTAAAATAATGTATTGGCTTACCTAGTTAGCATATTTTTATCTACATAAAACTAATATTTATCTTTAGCAGGTTACTAATTGAATATTTAAGAAATATGTATCTTTCTAACTTCCTACTAATTGATTTAACAAATTTGTATATTTATTCCTACTAATTGTTTATTTCATATAATGATTACAAATAAATATAATGTTTTAAATTTGTAATCTAAATCATTTGGGTTAATTTAGTAGTTTTAAGCACCTATATTAATTCAATTCAATCACCCTATAAATTATTATTATTTTTCAAAATTTTAAATTAGGTTCATAGATCAATTTGGAACTTCTTTGAATATTTAACTATTGAAGTAGGTATTTAGAGAAGTTAATTTGATTATTTTATAATGATCACAATAAAATCTAAAGTTTAAAAGCTATAATCTAATTGGGTAAAAGCATAGATCTGTGTCACCGTTTGTGATACAAAAACCTATTTTGGTCAAATCTCATTTCTCTATCAAAACTCAATTTAAAAAAAAAACTAAAAATACCCTTTTATAGATTTCAGATTCAATATCATCATTAAATAAATTTTTGAGTGTTTTGATTAGTTATAATATGTTATAATCTAAAAATATTATAAGTCGATATTTCAACATTTCAGAAGATGCTCTCTCAAAAAATGAAAAAAAATAGTAAATCATATCAAAAAAATAAAAAAAAATATATTTATCACTAGAGGAGAGAATCCTCTTCATGAATATGTAATTTTTTTTCAAGAAGGTATAGATTTGATAGGGAAGTTTTGACGGGAGGAAAAAACTGTTGGATTCTGACAAGGTCGAACTTGAGTACTTATAACAAAGAAAATATACATCAAAAATAATTATTTCTTTTTTTGTGCACTAGCTATACATGTCATCTATAAAATATTTTCAAATCATAACAAAAAAGGATGATTTGCACATACTTTTTTGATGGGAACTACATCCTATATTTTTTACAGTTAAAAAAGGGACTTCAAAATAAAATAAAATGAATAAATTTTTAGTCAAAAAAATAATAAAAATTATAGGCATCAAATTCATACAATTCTACACATTTCATTAGTTTACATTATTTTCATATTTTAAACACAAATACTATTTTTTTTGTCATTAATGTTGAACTGTCACATTCTGATATCACTTTTCTTTATAAAAAGGTGACACAGGTTTGTGCTTTTACCCAATTTGAATGAAGAATGGTCTACTATAATACCAAAAAATAACACATGTATATACATGTACACATCTCAAGAACATGTTCTAGCTATAATACAAAAAAAATACACATACACATGTACATATCTCAAGAATAAACATCTACATCTAGTATATCTCTACAACTAAAATGCATACATATGCAAAGTGTAAATCTTGAATAAATACATGTACATGTAGCAAAATATAAAAAGTCATATATACATGTGACCATCTAACTACTGAAGTACTAAATAGTCAAATAAATAGTGAAACATATGTATACATGTCATCAAGGTACTAAAATACACATATGTGTACGTAAGTCTCCAATATATAAATGCATAAAAAATATATAAACTAGACACATATATATACATGTGTGTACATTCAAATTAAATACGAGTGCATATATATCTAGTTTGAAACATAAATAACTTTAAACAAACTATTTAAAACTTGTACCTGAGCACTACTGGGTGCCTCAATAGAATCATCTCTCTCACGTGCATGCCTTGACCCAACACTAGATGTAATCATGTGCTCAGTGACCTGTGCCTGCATGATTCATTATAGTTAGATTAAATTAAATATCTATCTGAACTAAAATTTTAAATAAATTCATATTTTTTAATTTCATATATTTAAATTTAAAAATAAATTATATATATATATATATATATATATATATATATATATATATATATATATATATATATATATATATATATATATATATATATATATATATATATATATATATATATATATGTACCTAGGTCTCTGGAGGTGGAGGATGATCAATAGACTCCATCGTATCATCTATCGATGCACCTCCTAAAACTTCGACACCTACTGAACCACCCTCAACATCATGTCCAACTGCTAGTAATGATGAGTGAAGTGGACAATGTAATTAGATGGGTAATAGTGTAGAATCAGTGCTATCAGGTCGGAATAAAATGCCCATGTATGATGAAATACCCATGCTTAAACTAATATCAATCTCAGACAACCCTTGTAATTGCTCACCAAAATCATCAAGACGCTCAACTGTGATCCTAACATCTCCAACTCATATGCTTGAGTCATCTGTAGAGTATCGTGAGCCTGGTGCTGAATGTTGTGAGCTACGCATAGGTGTATCGTCTATCACTGGTGTGGCAGCCTATGCCTGTGGAACTACAGGGCTTTGATGGTGTCTAATGGAATCCATTACTAAGTGAATTGGCATCCCCTATGTATCAAAAATATAACTGATAGTCTACAATAGATCCTCCAAAAAATATAGTGCTAAATAAATATGCATGTGTTGTCCTGAAAGAGCACGAACATCACCTAGTACTGGTAGTCTAGCAGCTCTATATGCCTTATCAGAGGAGGTGCCTAAAGTGCTACTAGATACCTTTGAAGATGGTCGACTAGGTGTATGACTCTGTCTACTATGAATATAATGACCAAGAGAATTAGATGTGATACTAGTAGTTGCAGATGCAATGTGTCCAATAGTGTCAGTTGCTCCCCTCTGGAAAGCAATGACAACTCTATCTGCAATAGGTGCCAGTGTTGGAGTCACTAGAGGTAGTCTCTATCCAACGAATTGTCTAACATCTGGAGGTGGCAAACATTGTGCATTGTGATACTAGTCACGATCTACGATCCGACCATGCCCCTATCTGTAATAATCTGGAATGTCTAAGTAGTTGACATTGAGCCCTATGCGAAACTCAACGTACAACTATTGTGCAAAATAAAGAGGTATCTGGTCGTTATTAGGATAACGACCATATGTGGCTAAAAAATGAGGATAGATCATGCTAGCAATAATAGGATCTCTGCATCGTGTGACTCGGTAGCCTCTCACCCTACCCTATGCACCCTCATATGATGGAAATATATCTCATTTGATGACATCTTTGGGGGCTACCCTCTTGAAGTCATCAAAAGATGCATCTCCTAAAATCTCAACCCTAAGCTCCCTAGATATGGAAGCTAATATGTCAGGAGTAAATGAATGGTGAGCTCTAAATCTAGCAGTCAAATCCTATAAACTCCTACATATAGTAGCACATATGTCTCTGTATAGACCATCATCGAAGGACAATATAGACTGTTGTAATCTAGCAACCTCCTACTTTGAAAATGAAAATAATGCATCGATATCAATATGTGGAGGTGGTGTAGTAGGACCTCTAGTAGGAGCTACAGGTGTAGCCTGACCTCCGACAAGAGCCACACCAGGAGCCACACCAAGACCTACACCACCTGGAGCCACACCAAGAGCCAAAACATAAGCCCCATGATGAGCCCTGCAACGAGGCACAACATGAGCCCCACCATGAGCAACATGATGAAATGTACAAGGATCTAGAATAGGAACTACATCAGGTGCCACAATAGGAACCACATCAAGTGCCACAACAAGAGCCATAGCAGGAACTGCAGTAGGAGCCACAATAGGAGCCGCAACAGGATGATGAGCAAGCTGATTGTGTGAAGTCATATCTGTACAAATGTCTCAAGAGCTAAGTCTACTACACATAATTTTTTATTTAAATTAAAAATTATATGTAATTGAATGTACATCACATGTCTAGATAATCTGTAACATGTACATATCAATAAAAATTAAATATGATCACATATACACACATGAGAGTTAGAGTTATTTAGGGAGGTATTGAGTTTTCAAAACTTTAGGAATTAAAGATTAGTACCTACATTTGACTTAAAAGGTTCAATGAGTTAGATTAAGGAGGGACATTACTGTGTTAATTATTGAGAAATATTGTATTTATACATTTTGCAAAATATTTTTAATCATGTGGTAGCTTAATTATTTTCAACCTGTAAAATAATAATGAAAATAATTCATAGAATGATTTTTTATATTAAATAATATTTATTTTATTATTCTATGCTTCATAGGCCTAATAAATATGATATGACACATTTGATCCTCGACATTGGAATTCATTTCTTAGCTTCTTCATATATCTTCTTAATTCTTACAAGTTAATCTTTTGGAAGTCTAACATGTTCAAGTTTGTTCCTATTGTTGATGTCAATTCCACCTTTCTAGTAGTTGTTTTGATGTTCTTCATGTGATTAACATGATCACAATTCATTTCATTGAATTTTCAAAAGAAATTGTACAATCGTATGCTATATTTGGTTAACCCTTTGTTTGAACTGATACCAAGGAAGACATCAAATCCTTCATGCTAGATATTGTAGTTGTGACATCTTTGACAAAGATCCCTTCATATGCTCCAAATAAGGCTATTTTAAGTGTTGTTGGAGGTATGGTTGGTTACGATAATGATGTTAGTAATGTGATTGTTGATGACAATATTATTCATGATAGTGAAAGTGATTTTTCTCTACAATACTATTGTGTTGTAGATGTAGTGTATGAAGATTATGATATATTCTACTTATTATCGACAATGAATATAAAATTGCTTTTTGTTAATTACCTCCATAAATAGAATGTTGATATTTTCCTCTTTCATCTCTCATTTAGGGGAGAATCTTTTGTATATGTTGGATTGAAGTGGAGACACTTTCCAATTATTGTGGTGGTTACATTTCAATGTATTGAAAATTAGAACCCATTAAAGCAACAAAATCACCATCATAATTTGAGACTCATAAAATTAATAGGCTTAGTTATAAGAGTTTGAATTTTGTCAAAGTATTTGCATTTTAACAAATTTTAGGACTTGTTATAGTAATAAATTCTAAAGAAGATTTTGATTAATTAGCAAATTTAAGAACAATTATATATTTTGTGAACAATTTTTAGTTATGCATGACAACTTTATTATTTTTCTAGTTTATGAAATAATAATGTAAACAATTCATAGAATTACTTTGTTTTTATATGTAACAAAATTCATTTTATTATTTCATTTTTCCCACATGCCTAATAAATATGATATATAACATCTTTGGTTTTTTGAAATGGATTTCATTTCTTAGTTGTTGAGCTTAGTGATTGTGGCGTTGGGAAACAAATTTGTCACTACAAATGCATTTTTTTAGAATGACCTTGTTTGTCCTATGAATAGTGACGATTGTGCCAACAATGGTGAGCCTATTAAATGACATATTTATATTCATTTTTAAATATCACTTTAACCCATCTAAGTTCTAAGTCATTTCCAAACATCTACAATGGCTACTCTCAAAGCCTGGATCCACCATGACTACTCGTGACCTTTGAGTTAAGGTTTGGTTAGGGTTTGATTTCTAGCCCATTACCTTCTAGATTAGGGTTTGAGTTAGATTCTAGGGTTTGATTTAGATATATATAGGGAACCTTTATTTAAAGATTAAAGGGTTTGAGTTAGATTAGATTTTAGTTACATGGTTTGATTTTGAGACAAGTAGAATCTTAGATTAGGGTTTAATTTAGATTAGGGTTTGAGTTAGAGATCTAAGGGTTTTGATTAAATTTAGTTTATATTAGATTAGGGTTACGGTTAAAGATACCTAGGGTTGTACAAATGTTACCTTGTTTTAGTTACGAAACTATAACAGGCTTTAAAGATTACAGTTAAAGAGTTTTCAAATTAGGGTTAGAGTTTGAATTAGGATTAGGGTTATGGTTAGTGTTATCTTTTAGGGTTATAATTAGTTTTAGGGTTATGGAGACATTGTTTATGTTTTCTTATGATTGTTAATGTTGTTATGTATTTATGTATATAATCTTTATGTTCTTACGTACATGTATATGTTATATTCTTACCTTTACATTAATCTACATACTTATATATATATATATATATATATATATATATATATATATATATATATATATATATATATATATATATATATATATATATATATATATATATATATATATATATATATATATATATATATATATATATATATATATATATATATATATATATATATATATATATATATATAAAATTTAGGATCTCCCCTTAAGACATGTCATTAAATATAGTTAATTATACTTAGATTAAGGCATTAAAATAATAACATATACATAAACATGAATATTGAAAACATACATGTCTACATTTAACATGAACATATTTATATACATTTATGAAATAAAATATACATTAATCTACATTCTTATGTATAATTTAGGATCTCCCCTTAAGACATGTCATTAAATATAGTTAATTACACTTAGATAAAGACTTTAAGATCAATAACATATACATAAAAATGTGAATATTGAAAACATACATGTCTACTTTTAACATGAACAAATATACATACATCTATGAAATTAAAAATACATTTTAATCTACATTCTTATGTATAATTTAGGATCTCCCCTTAAGACATGTCATTTAATTACACTTAGATTAAGGAATTAAGATGAATAACATATACATAAACATGAATATTGAAAACATACATGTCTACATTTAACATGAACATATATACATATATCTATGAAATAAAATATGTACATTTTAATCTACATTCTTATGTATAATTTAGGATCTCCCTTTAAGACATGTCATTAAATATAGTTAATTACACTTAGATTAAGGCATTAAGATGAATAACATATACAGAAGCATGAATAACACATACATAAACATAAAAGATTAAGATATTAAAAGATCAATAACATGTACATAAACATTAATAAAAATATGAATATTGAAAACATGCATGCACATGCAACATGAACATATGTACATATACATCTATGAAATAACATTTGAGAGATGTGTGTGTGTGTGTGTGTGTGTACCTCGTTCTAATATTTTTTAATTTTCTAGACTATTTTTTTTTTTTTTTTCCTAACATTTTTCTAATAATTCAAATTTAATATTTTTTCTAATATTTTGTAATGATTTTTTTCAAATATTTTATAATTTTTTTCTAATATTTTCTAATGTTATATATACTAATTTATTTTCTTTAATGTTAAATACTAATATTTCCTAATGTTTAATTTACTAATTTATTTTTCTAATATTGTACAAGAAATTAATTTTTTTTTAAAAAATATTTCACTTAATAGTTTGTTTTCCTAATAATTCTACACTGTTATAATGTTTTTCTAATATTTTCTAATTTTCAAGACTAATATTTTTAAAAATATTTTCCAATATTTGCTAATATGTTTCTAATATTTTCTAATGTTTTTCTAATAAAACTAATATTTTTCTAAATTTGTTTTTTCTAATCTTTCTATAAATAAAACTAACATTTTTCTAAAAAAATTGTTTCTAATTAAACTAATGTTTTTCTAATAAAACTAATATTTTTCTAAATTTTATTTTCTAATATTCTATACTATTATTTTTTTAATATTTTAAAAATATTTTTCTAATACTTTCTAATTTTCAAGACTAACATTTAAAAAATATTTTCTAATGTTTTTCTAATATTTAAATGTAATTTTTTTTCTAATGTGTTCTAATAAAAACTAATATTTGAATTTAATGTTTTTTCTAATATTTTTTATGTAATGTTTTTTCTAATGTTGTCATATTCTAGATTATCGTTTTAAAATATTTTCTAATGTTTTTCTAATATTCTAAACTATTGTTTTTCTAATATTTAACTAATTTAACACTAATCTTTTTCTAAATTTGTTTTCTAATGTTATATTATTATTTATCTAATATATAAACTAACATATACAAAAAAATATAAACATTAAATTAATACAATTAAGTTTAACATAAATAAATAGTAAAACTATTAAATTAACATCAAAATATGCTTTGAAAACATAAAAACATAAAAAACGTTCAAATAATAATATATAGACATACCTGAAATAGTGCGAAGACAAGAATCTGAAGGAGAATGATGGGGGATGCTAACTAATAGGAGACGTTCGCTCCAACCTCTGACTCAAATATCCAATGTCATTAAAATGAATGATATTTTAAAGCTAGAATTTGACGTTTGGCATGTTTGCACAAACATATTAATTAGAAATGTTCACACGAACATTCTAATTAATGGTGAGTATGTTCACGTGAACACATTTGTAAAATATGTTTGTGCGAACATATTTACTATGTTCGCACGAACATATGGTGTATGCAATTTTTTGCATTTTGCAAAAAAAAAATTCTTCATCCCACTAAAGTAGAACCCATTATTGTGGGTTCACCCTACAACTCACATATCTTGACTAAATTAGGAGTGAACTCAACTCATTTGCCTAAACCTGTGTGAGTGATCTAGTATACTGACAAGAGATTAGTTGATAACGGGGATACACAAAGAACATCATGGAAAGTGTCATCCCCCACATCAACATACCCTCTCCCACACACCTCAATAGGAGTGTCATCATCCATCAAAATAGAAAGCATAGTACATGGCTCCAAGGATGCAAGTTCTTCCTTAGATGAAGCCATGTGGTGTGAAGCACCAAAATTAAGAACCCAAGTGGATGGTGGAGAAGCAACTGCAACAAGGGCCTTGCCCTTTCCTTTCCCCTTGCTATTTTCTTTTGCCTTGTTAGACCCTTCATTAGAACTTTGTTTGATAGACTCAAGAAAATTGATATTATTCTTCTCAAGAATGTGTGTCAAGTGATCAATTCATTTCTTCAAACATTTATGTTCATCATGACCGGTTCTTTTGCAATAGGCACATTGGAACCTTTCTTTCTTTGGCTTACCACCCTTGGAAGATGGGATATCAATAGTTTCTTTTGAAGCAACTAGTATGTTATCCTTCTTCTCCTTGCTATTCTTTTGTTTCTTATCATTACTATTGTTGTTACTACTTTATCCTTTTTGTTTTTTTGTGCCTTGGTTGGCAACCAAGGCATGTGACTTAGAGGACTTAAGAGTGCCCATTTGGATTAGCTTGTCATGTTCTCGAGTGAGATTGACAACAAAATCATCTAAAGATGGCATGGTGAATTAAGTACCAAGTGCACCCTTAGTAGCATAGAAGGTAGAGACAAACACATAATATTATAAACTTAGCTCAGAGAGAATACTAATAATCAATTGTTCATTGTTCTTTTCAATTCCACATTGTTTTAACTACAAGCTTAGTGATTTCAATTTAGTGAAGAAATAATAGATTCTGCTGAAATTGCTTGGACTTAAACTAATTAGTTCATTTTCCAACATATGACCCCTTATTGAATCTTGTGTGCCAAATAGTGTTTTTAGCTTTGTCCATATTTCACGTGGTGTATCCAAAGACTCAATGTGAAATACAAAATCAGGAGAAACAGACAAACACAATGTTTCATATGCCTCATCACATTTGTTAAACTATGTAGGCTTATCTTCATCTTTATGAGGTTCAATTTCAAGTCTCATAGTTATCCTATTTAATCCAACTTTTCTTAAGTGAATTGTCATGTGTGATTTCCACTCAAAGTAATTTTATGGAGTTAGGATGGGCATATTTGTTTGATCCACGATGAAGAAATGCAAAGAAGAAATGCTAAAAAGAAGAGAACCCAACCATGACAATGCCTCCCCCCTTTTTACTCAATCAAAGAATCCCCCAAAGAAATATGATTTGGTATTTTATATTAGTGTGTTTACAACTACCACTAGCAAGAAATACTAAGTGGTCTTGATTTCAATGCATTACAAAACCCTCATAAAGAGCATATGCTGAAAATGAAATTTTGGCACAATACTTAGAGAAATAAATAGCACCACTACGATCTACTCAAAAAAATGCACTTTCAAAAAAAGAATCACCTCGATACGAGGTTGTATGAGAAAGTTATGATCCTCTGAAGTTCCCAAAATGAGAACTATGCAAAGTCACGACTGAGAATCTACAATTTTTGAAAACTATATGCATGAAAATTAAAAAATGACTGCACTAGTAGATAGACAACAAAAAAATAGCCAAGATCATAACAAGAATCATTAGAATCGGAGTCTGTATGAGAAAGAACAAGGAATTTGAAAACTGCATTCAAATCTGCTACTGTTAATGGAGAGGGGTATGGTTGTAGCTTTTCACACTCAATTTTGATAAATACACATATTGCATGCAAAAACTAAAAGATACCTAGATGGTTTTTTGGTGCTATGAACAAAACCCAAAAAGCATTTTTCTTGCTGATGTACAACAAATGTAGCTCTAGTTCAAATCAGATGCTTTTAGTAATAAAAAATGACCCCAACAACTAAAAGACAACATAAAAAGGTTGAATCAGCTACCTAAGTCAATCAATGACATGCTAGAACCTGTAATATTGATTAAAAACACCAAAAATATTGTTGGTTGTCAAATTTGAGATTGAAACTCCAGTTTTGCAACTTGTATGATGATCTCTGATATCAGTGAAATGAAAGTCAAATCTAACTTTCTCAAGCCTCTTGGATGCATTGGAACAACCATAAATGTTGCTAGTATAACTAGAAATGCTGCAATCATCCAAATTTCACAAAACACATGTGTAAACCCCAGAGATAAAAAATGTTTTTGTCAAACTATTCTGATTCTCAAGATCATTTGAAGATGCAAGAGAAGAGCATACTGAAATTTTCAAAAACCTACAATAAGATTTATTAGCTGCCCACCCCCCCTCCCCAAATAAGGAAACTAAAATCTAGTCATGCACATAGAATAACTTTGATACCATGTTAGAATCTGAAAAGATTAATAACCCAAAAAACTAGTGCAAAGAATAGATATCTAAACTATGAATGCAAATGATAAAAAATAAAAATAGCAACATAGAGTTAGTCTCTAAGAGAGAATGAAAATTATAAAAGAAAAATAGCATTAAGAGGATGCAAAAGCAAGAACTTGCAAATATAAGCTAGGTAGCATGCTTATATAGACTAGGAAGAGGGAGGAGGTGGCAACACCAACCAATGAGGAGCAACCATCTATTAGACTAAAGATAGCAAAGTATCTTCCCAAGATAGCTAATGGATGCTCACATGTAGGAAGGTGACACCTCGCAACCACCCACCTAATAAGACATGCTTTATTAAGCTAAGCGAGATTATTAAAAGTGTAGGAAAAACCTTGCAATATAGGAAAAAATAAATAACCCACTAGGAAATTTAAAAACTACACTAACAATTTGAATTGATTTAAGGATCGCAAGCAAGATTGTATGTACCATTTGTTCATGCGAAGTGTCTTGAGAAAATTGAAGAGCAATTTGATAGTGAGCAAAGTGAAGTCTGTGAACCAAAAAGTTGTAGAAGCCCTAAATTGTAGTTTTAAGGTATTTTGTGAAGCTTGAATTCAATTTATAGTAATTATAGTTAAAATGGCAAGTCAAAAAGTGCATGATATAAGTAATAGACTGAGGTATGTTTTTAAGAAGCATCCATTTTTTGGAAATATAAGAGGAGTAATTGAGAGGGGAGGGGTGAATCAATTACTACTAAAATAAATTCCAGATCCCTTAGATGTTAGTACAAATTACAATCTGAAAAATAGAATATTGTTGATGCTCGGTAAACACATACAAAATGTTGTAACTTGGTGAATGTTGAATGTGTTAACTTTAGTAGATCTTAAGATATTATTAGTGATTACTTAATCTTAATTGCAAGCATGAAAGTAATAACATGAACACATATGACACCAGGATTTAATGTGGAAACCCAATTTGGAAAAAATCACCAATTGTAACTAGTTACTATTTTTCACCCTTCTAAAGTGAGCCCTGTTAGGAGCCAACCCTATTAAAGTTTACAAAACACATTGTTAGTTGTGACCTTGTTAAAGGATTTAATCACCCTATTAGGAGTGGCCTTGTTAAAGGTCTTGAAACAATTCAATAGAATTTCCATCTTGTAAGAGGATTTACAAATGGATGTTAAACCAACTCTTTTAAGAGATTTAAATCACTACTACAATGGTTAGAGAGTAACAATGAAATGACCTGAATGAGATGCAATTGAATTGCTGATTATAGATCTCTGTTCTGGCTTGTACTAAATCCTTCTTGATTGAATATAGCTTTTCTGCTCCACAAGGTTATTAAGCTTAACCTTCAAATTCACTTCCTCTCTTCATCCTTTGCAATTCATTCAATACTTCTTACACACTTTGAAGTCACAACTTGACCTTTTACTTATACCTCTCATATTGTTAAGTTAGCTTAAATACAATTTAGAATAACTAACATTCATTATCATGGTCAGCTAGAACTAATGGACAAAACAATTAAGATTCATATGTCAAAACAAGAAAATCCTTCATTAGTTGAACTAGCTCGAAAGAAACTAACTCAAAAGTGATTTCCTATGTTAACCAACAGAAGCTCGGTTAACACTGCAAAATTACAAAAATCCTTTGGTAACTGAGTGAATTTGGTCACCACTAATACCATCCAACTTTCCTTCATTAACTGAGTGAGCTTGGTTAACACTCTTTCTCTACATGAATTCCTTTGATGCCCAAGTGAACTCAGTAGAAATTGTCTTCTGCATAGGAATGCTCGGTAGACATGGAAAATAGTCTTCATTGCCTAAGTGAGCTCGGCATGCATTGAGACACAACTGATATGAAATTTTTGTAACATCAAAGACAAAACACAATTAATCAATTGTATCCAACAATCTCCCTCTTTGACATTGATTGAAGGATTTGAGCAAAAATGCACAACAAATCCACGAAGCCCAAGAAAACTTGCATGCAAAAAACCTATCATGGAGAAGAAAAAGACAAGAAGAGGCAAGGGTTTGATTTGAAAAACTCGGACAAAGAAAATATTATTCAAGGGATCTTCATAAGGAAAAATACAAAGAGATCAATCCTTATAAAAGGAGATCGAAACCCAAAAAGAGTAACCTAAAGCCTAAAAAAGTTAGGTTGCACAATATAACTAATAAAATATTAATTATATGCACCTAGAAGATAGCTTAAGCAAACTAGAGTAATAGGCAACTTAATTAATTAAATCAAAGTGATTTAATTAATAAGTGCAAACAAATAATTAATATAACACCACCCCTTAAGCAAAGCTTAGGAGGTAAGCTAACCTAGCACAACTATGAAAGCAAAAAATTGGGTCCTGGCAACAAGGCCTGATCAGGTACCCAATCACAAAAAAATCTCTATAAAGAGGAGAAATAGAGAAAACCACATGGGAAAAACCCTACTCCAAAAAGAGATAGCAAAGAATGTTCCAGAAAAAGGAACAAAGAAAGATCATGAAGAGAACCACTGAGGCATGAAAAGCTGCAAAAATCTATCGAAAATGCTGATTTGTAGAACCTCTATGGAAATAAAAAGAACGAACCAAGTGTGTCTATATGTTAGATGATCTATCTCACCAAAATGCATAGGTATCTAGCCATTGAAATCACCCAGTATGTAGGATTAGGTACTAAATACATAGCTCACACCAATGAACCATCAAACAAAGAAGCATAGAACAACAATATAACCCCCCCTTAAGGTAGGTGAGGTGACAGGCAGCTGAAAAGGTGGGCCAAAAAATTTTTTACAACAAAAGAACTAGACACATCGAGAGTGAGGTAAAAACACCTATAAAGACATGTGTCACCGACATTGCATGAGGTAAAAGAGGAAGAGGGCACAAAATTGGCAAATAACTACTCCCCCATGGCACTTTATAAAATAATGCAAGTACAATGAATCACAATGATGAAAAAGATCCTGAAATGCAAGAGTGTCACTTTATCTCAGTGTGTTTTCATAAAGATGCTTACAATGAATATCAACAATGATTAGAAAGAGAAAAAAAGATAATACAAAAGATAGTACAAACCAAAACAAAAGATCCTATGCCAAGAAAATGATCCTCGGACTTGAAACACCCAAGATATCCATCATAGAGGAAAAAATGCCAAAAACATGATAGAAAGAACATGGGGTAGAATCTAGAAGAAATTACATCATTTTTGAAAAGTAGACAGAACCATCTTTCCAAAAATATCACATTTTCAAAAAATGGAGATGGGACGCACAAGAAACGCTCATTGGAGTCAAAAATAGAACTTTAGACTTTAACAAAAAAAAAAGAAACTAAACTACATCAAAACCAAAAAAATCCTACACCACTCTCTCCATCTCGTAACCAAATTTTTGGCACTTCTTTCGGATCAGAAAAATACTTCTGTATGCTCAAGATATGGCCAAAAAAGTGCAAGTAGGTCAAAAAGGGACCCGTGAGAGTTTGCAGGTGTGCTGATGCGGTGCTAACGTCATGTTGATGTCAACATTTTATGACAAAAAATTTGATGGCTAGGGGGTTGTCACAAAAAAAAGGGACTGCCATGTGGTAGTGCGGGCCCAAAATGGTGATGTGGCTGGCAGACGTGGCAAGGGCCATGTGGCAAGTGCTAACATGGCACCCATGACACATGTCACCCGTTGAATGGTGCTAACTGGCTGGAGAAAGCCACATGGGCTGCTGAATAGGTAGGGCTGCAAGAGGGTGACGATCATAGGGGCTGAAGACACCAGTGGCACCATGGTGGATGAGGAGGATGGGTAGCGTTGAGGTGGCCGCGAAGTGGCGGAGGCTGGTGGGTGGAGCGGTAGCGGCTCCGTAGTGCTGCTGCTAGTGGTGGTGGTGCATAGGCCATGTGGTGGCGGCACGGTGGTGGCCATTAGGTGGCAATGCCAGTGGCCACTTTTTTATACTTTTAAAATAAAAATTCTCAAAAATCATGTCCGTATGACCTCCCAGGGGGCCAAAAAAATTTGCCTGACGCTACGGAAGCCAAAAAACAAAATTTTTATATGAATCTTGACTGTAAACAGCCTTCTGGATCTAATGGCATCATCCATTTAGTCTCAAACTACTCCAAAAATTAGTGACCCCCCTATTTTCTTAGAAAAACCTGAAAGAACATCAGATCTGATCTGCCAAACCCTTGTTCTCCCTTTTTCTTGAAACATCAAACAAGCTATAGTAGATTTGACTTTGATACCATGAAGGATTTGAGCAAAAGTGCACAACAAATCCACGAAGCCCAAGAAAACCTACATGCAAAAAACTTGTCATAGAGAAGAAAAAGACAAGAAGAGGCAAGGGTTTGATCTGAAAAAATCAGACAAAGAAAATATTATTCAATGGATATTCATAATGAAAAATATAAAGAGATCAATCCTTATAAAAGGAGATCAAAACCCAAAAAGGGTAACCTAAAGCTTAAAAAAGCTAGGTTTCATAATATAATTAATAAAATATTAATTATATGCACCTACAAGATAGCTTAAGCAAACTAGAGTAATAGGAAACTTAATTAATTAAATCAAAGTGATTTAATTAATAAGTGCAAACAAATAATTACTCTAACATTGATGGCAACACAACATGTCACAGCACAATGAAATTTTGAGAACAAGACTCCCTCTGTCAGTAAGCTTCAATTTACAATAATCTTCTACCAAGTTCAATCTCTTTTGATGTTTCTTTATAGAACTTCTCTCTCTTTCAGAATTCTCCTCTTAGACTAACTTCTCCCTCTATGAAATGACAAAAATTTCAGAGAGATATTGTTGGTATTAAAGATAGAGTAACTGAGAGGGGGGTGAATCAGTTATTAACAAAAATTAATCCATAGATCCCTTAGATGTCTTAAAGATCTAGTTATTGCTGATACTTGGTAAAAAAATGTTGTAACTCGGTACATTAAATTATTACTTATCTTCAAGCATGTAACTAAAAATAAAGTGAACACACGGGACACCAGATTTAATATGGAAACCCAATATGGGAAAAACCATCAAGTAACTAGTCACCAATTTTTCACTCTTCTGAAGCGAGCCTTGTTAGGAGCCAACCATGTTAAAGGTTACAATACACAGTGTTAGGCGTGACCTTGTTAGAGGATTTGATCACCCTATTAGGAGTGGCCTTGTTAGAGGTCTTTAGAACAATTCAACTAAATTTTTACCTTGTTAGAGGATTTAAAAAATAGTTGTTAAACCAACTCTGTTAAGAGATTTGGAATCACTACTACAATGGTAAGAAAGCAACAATGAATTAACCTGAACAAGATGCAACTGAAATTGCTAATTACAGGTCTTTGTTTTGCTTCATTTGATCCTTCTTGATCACATATGGATCTGCTGCTCCTTAATGGTCTCTAATCATCCTTCAAATTTGCTTCCACAATAATCAGTCCTCATATCTCATTAATTCCACACTTCCATCTTACACAATCTTAGAATTTGCAACTTGACCTCTTACTTATACCATTTAGATTGTTAGGTCAGCTCATTCACATGTTACATTTACCAATAAACCATACATCAGTCGGCTATAGATATTACTCTAAACAAATAAATGTTATTTCATAAAACAATGAAATCTTTTACTGGCCAACCCTGCTCGATAAATACTGCTTCTAGAAATTTCTTGAGTTAACCTTCTTGACTCGGTTAACATTGCAATATCCTTAAAATCCTTTGGCTGCCAAGTTTACTCGGTAAGAACTGAATCCCTTGGTAAGAACTACCTCTTCCAAATTTCCTTTGATGATCGAGTGAGCTCGGTAAGAACTACTTCTTCCAAATTACCTTTGATGACTGAGTGAGCTCGGTAAGAACTGCTTCTTCCAAATTACCTTTGATGACCGAATGAGCTTAGTAAGAACTACTTCTTTTCTTTGCTGACCTTTTGAGATTGGTAGACTCTGTCCTTTGTCTAGCTAACCTTCTGAGCTTAGTAGACACTATCCTTTGTCTAGCTGACATTTTGAGCTCGGTAGACACTATCCTTTGTCTAGTTGACCTTCTAAGCTTGGTAGACACTATCTGATGACTGATATGATATTTGTGTGACATCAAAGACAAAACATAATTGAAAAATTGTATCCAACAGATATGACAGTACACTTCTCCCTCTTTGAAAACACATTTCAAAGACAATATATTTGATTAGTAACAATGCACCTTGAGTATTGATTCATCTGCAATATGCTCTTGATAATGTTGCATCAACTGATTGATCTTCAACTTAGTTCCTGTTGATGCATCACTAAACTTTATTTAGTGAGCTTTAGATAGGGGAATGACCCCTAGCTTACCTCTTAGATACAAGAATGCATCCTTAGGTAAAGTTTGGTGAATATGTGTACAATTTGTTCTTTTGTATTCACATATTCCAATCTAACTTCTTTGTCCTATCCTAATTCTCTTACAAAGTGATATTTTCTAGCAATGTGCTTTGTTTTGGAATGCATCACTGGAATCTTTGATATGTTGATTGCACAAGTGTTATCACAATATATGACTACTGGCTCTTTGATTTCAACCTTCATTCCTTCCAAAAATTGTTTGAACCAAACAATGTTAGAATAGTTTATTGTTGTTGCCACATACTCTACTTCTATTGTGGATTGGGATGTGCAATTATGTTTCTTGCTTGTCCAAGATACCAGTCTTTTACCAAGAATGTTCCATAACTAATACTTTTTTTTTTTTTTTATCATCAAGACTTCTTGCCTAATCAGCATCAGTAAACACCTTTAGGTCCATATTGGCTCCAAGTTTGTACCATAAGCCATAATCTTTAGTACCTTTTAGATATCTCATGATTCTTTTGGTTGCCATCATGTGGTTTTCTCTGGGTATTGTTGAGAATCTTGCCACTATCCCAACTACTAAGGCAATGTTAGACCTTGTATGTACTACATACTATAATTTTCCAATCATTGATCTATATAAGGTCTAATCTACTTCTTTGGAGTCATCATATTTGGTGAGCTTATGTCTAGTACACATGGGAGTTCCAATTGGTCTTGAATCTTCCATTCCAAACTTCTTTAGCATTTCCTTGATATACTTAGATTGAGTGATATAGATACCATTCTTGCTCTACTAAATCTACAATCCAACAAAGAATTATATCTCACCAAACATGGACATTTCAAATTCTTTACCCATTTATTCTACAAATTCTTTACTCATTTATTCTAAAAATGCTTTGCATAAGTCATCGTTTCTTGTAAATAGAGTATTGTCAGCAAATGTTCTTGCCAGCACAATCTTCTTATCTGGTCCTTCTTTAATATACATACTACTGTTATCATTTGTTCTTTGAAAACCAATCTGTATCAAATAGTTGTGTAGTCTTTCATACTAGGCTCTAGGAACTTGTTTTAGACCATATAGTGATTTGTGTAATTTGTAGACCATGTCCCTTTTGATAGGATCAAAAAAACCTTTTGGCTATTCAATGTAGACTTCCTCATCAAGAATTTCATTCAAGAATGTAAATTTAACATCTATCTGATATAATTTGAATCCTCTGTGAGCTGCATATGCAAGTAGAGTCCTAACACCTTCTAATCTTGCGATAGGGGCAAAGGTTTCACTATAATCAATACCTTCTTCTTGAGAATAGCCTTTGCATATCAGTCTTGCTTTATTTCTAGAGACCTTTCCATCTTCATTTAGCTTATTTCTAAATACCTATTTTGTGCCAATTACATTTTTATTCTTAGGCCTAGGAACAAGAGTCCAAGTATTGTTCTTTTTTGTCTATTCTATCTCTTCATTTATAGCCTCAATCTGAATTTCATTTTCTAGAGCATCTTTAACATTTCTAGGCTCAAATTTAGCAAGTAAACATGTACCTTTTAGTTTTCTTCTTGTCATTTTCCATCTAATTTATCTCTTATGATTTAACCAGGTGCATGATGTCTTCTAGCATATTTTTCCAATACAAGTTCTTTGGTTTTTGAATGAATTTCACTCTCTTTAGTCTGAACCTCATCTTCAAGCTCAGGTCCTTCTATCTATGGCTCAGGCACTTTTGACTTAGTTTTAATTAGCTTGGTAGCCTCTGAATGTGACTCGAGTCCCTATGACTCAGTTTTCACTTCTTGCAACTCGATAACCGTAGGAGATTTGGGGAGCTCTAGAGATGAAGTCTCCTTTCTCAAAAATAGATTTGGCAATGTATTAGGTTCATAGTAGACAAACCTTTTGTAATCCTTTGGTTCCTTTTTGCTTTCTTCTTCACTCCTTTTTGCAAACTCATCAATTTTTATATGTGCACTTTCTATTATCTTATAAGTGGACAAATTCAAACATTTGTATGCTTTACTTTTGTACGAGTATCCTAGAAATATACCTTGATCAACTGTTACGTCAAATTTTCCTTTTCTAGATTCCTTCAAGATGTAACACTTGATACCAAATACTTTTAAATAACTTACATTGGGTTTGTAGCCATACCATAGTTCATAGGGAGTTTGATTAGAGTCTTTCTTCAACTAAACTTGGTTCAAAGTATGAACTAAAGTAGTGATAGCTTCCTTCCAGTATTTGCTAACAACATTTTTCTTAATCATTAGTGTTTTGGTATAATCCATGATGGATCTATTTCTTCTTTTAGCTATTCCATTATGCTCAAGTGTGCCAGGGGCTAATACTTGTCTTTTGGTTCTTCTTTCGATGCAAAAATTATTGAATTCATTGGAGATGAATTCACCACCTCTGTTTGATCTTAAACACTTCAATTTCTTTCTAGTTTCTTTTTCAACTCTTGCCAGATACCATTTGAATTTATTTTCATCCTTTCTTTCTTTGTTTGGAGACCTGGTAGCAATATGACCAATTACTTCACAAGAAAAATAGATTAGAGGGATTTTACCTTTATATTTTCTTCTACCTTTGGAGTATTTCTTTGCAAGTAGGGCTTCAACAAGTTCAAGATCACTGTCAGAACTTTCTTCAGTTTCTTCCTCACTTCCTAACTGATTGGATTTTGATTTCTTGACCTTTTCTTTGAGTGAGAGCTTGGATTCAAATGCAAATTCAATATTCTTTGAAGAAGGAACATAGTTGTCAAGTTTGTCTAGTTCAAAACCTGTCAATCTTCCTACTAGGGCATCTAAGCCTAATTTGTTATTTGAATCACATCTCTTTTCTTGAATAGTAGACACTATAATTACATAGATATGTATAAGAGTTTTGAGTATCTTACTTATAATAGTTTCTCTTTGATGTCACCTCCAGATGCTTTGATTGGACTTACACTGGCCTTGATTCTTTCCACATATTTTGCAACATTTTCATCTTCTCTCATTCTCATTTGGTCAAATTGTCCTCTAAAACTTTTTTCTTATGCTCTTCTTACATTGTCATTTCCTCCTTAGATATCTTATAGTTTGGTCCACATTTCATGAGCAATTTGACAATCTTTTACCTCATCAAATTCAACATAATTGAGAGCAGATGCAATATCAATCATCATGATGTTATGATTCTTCTTCTCTACAATGTCTTCACTTGATAATGTTCTAGTGGGAGTTTTATAGTCAATATCAAGACACTTGCAACTTTAGTCACTAATTGTAGCTAGATGTAACCTCATAGTCCTTGCCATGGTACAAGATTGGCTCTATTGAGATTTGGAATTTCTCTTTTGTAAGACATCCCAATCTTTAGCTTAGGTCCTTGAAACCTTCTCTACAAGCACCAAAAGCTATAATACCAATTTTTGGAAATATAAGAGGAGTAACTTAGAGGGGAGGGGTGAATCAGTTACTAATAAAATAAATCCCAGATCCCTTAGATGTCAGTAAAAATTACAATTTGAAAAATAAAATACTGCTGATGCTTGGTAAACACATACAAAATGTTGCAAGTCAGTAAATGCAGATTGTGTTAACTTTAATAGATCTTAAGATATTGTTATTTATTTCTTAATCTTAATTACAAGCATGAAAGCAATAACATGAACACATATGACACCAAGATTTAATGTGGAAACCTAATTTGGGAAAAACCACCAATTGCAACTACTTACTATTTTTCACTCTTCTAAAGTGAGCCCTGTTAGGAGCCAACCCTGTTAAAGGTTACAAAACACAGTTCAGGTGTGACCCTATTAAAGGATTTAATTACCCTATTAGGAGTGACCTTGTTAAAGGTCTTGAAAAAATTTAATAGAATTCCCAGCTTGTAAGAGGATTTACAAATGGTTGTTAGACTAGCTCTATTAAGAGATTTGGATCACTGCTACCATGGTTAGAGAGTAACAATGAAATGACCTGAATGAGATGCAACTAAATTTTTGATTAAAAATCTCTATTCTGGCTTTTACTAAATCCTTCTTGATCGAATGTAGCTTTTCTGCTCCACAAGGTTATTCAACTTAACCTTCAAATTCGCTTCCTCTCTTCATCCATTGCAATTCATTCAATACTTCTTGCACATTTTGAAGTCACAAATTGACCTTTTACTTATACCTTTCATATTGTCAAGTCAGCTCAAATACAATTTAGAATAACTAATATTCATTATCATAGTCGGCTAGAAGCAATGGACATAATAATTAACCTTCATATGTCAAAAGAAAAAAATCCTTCGTTAGCCAACCCAACTCGGTAGAAACTAACTCAGAAGAAATTCTTGTGTTAACCAATAGAAGTTTGGTTAACACTACAAACTTGTGAAAATCCTTTGGTAGCTGAGTGAACTTGGTCACCACTAATACCATCCAACTTTCCTTCATTAATCAAGTGAGCTCAGTTAACACTCTTTCTCTGCACAAATTCCTTCGACGCCTGAGTGAACTCGGTAGACACTATCTTATGCATAGGAATGCTCGGTAGACATGAAAAATAGTATTCACTGCTTGAGTGAGCTCAACATGCACTGAATAACAACTGATATGCCATTTTTATAATATCAAAAACAACACACAATTAATCAATTGTATCCAACACCATTTGTATCTTTATTGGATGATTTGATGGGTGCATCTTCGCAAGTTCTGGAAAATGTGTTGCATATCAAATATATAAGAATCTACATTCACTATAATATTGAGAGCATATGTAATGATGAAATTCATGAGGACTTGGGAAAGATGTGTAACAGTGACCTATCCCTAAAGTTTGAGTATGTACACCTAGAGAATTTGAATTTGGTGAAGTATATGTTTTACATGGAATTTGATAATCATGACTGGACCTAAATTATTTTGAGTAGGGTACATGATGATATGTTTTGGCTAGGAGATGAGAAGATTTTCATTGATAATGACCTAATTGTTAGAAACAATAGTCCACCAAGATAACTAAGTGGGCATTGCGGGGGGGGGGGGGTAGGGGGGGTGAATCAATTATCCAATAATTAATAAAATTATCAACTTTAAATAATCTTAACCAATCAACAAAAGTAAAAAAAAACCATAACAAGATGCACATACACAATCACACCAGATATGTTAAATAGGGAAACCCTTGATAAGAGGGAAAACTCAGTAGGAATGATGCCCACAAGATGATATACTAATATAAATATTCCTTGTTAGAGGATTGACCCTGTTAGGAGTCTATTACAACATTTAGTACATATGAGTCCCTGTTAGGATATTTTGAATCCCTATTAGGAGTTGTGGAAGATAGAATGACCCATTGTCCAAAAAATGTCTGGGGAAAGACCACTGAACTCACTGTTCAACTAATCTCTCAACTATTTCTTGTAGAATAATTGTCTATACTATACTTTAACTTCTTTCCTTTGTCTTGTCAACCAAACCAATCACTGTCAGACCTTGTAGATTAGGTCACAAAGCTTGGATCCAAATATCAAATTTTGAATTAGACAATAAAACCTTGGCAATAAAGCTTTCTCCAACTTTGCTCTGCTCTACTTATCTTTGCATTCCACTCTTTGTGATTCTTACAATCATTCACTTACATCCTTTGATAAAGGAAAATATCCTTCCTTTATACCAAATCCATAAAAAAATTCCATGAGTTGGCTATTACACCTTCTCAATTAATTATTAAAGGACCTCATTAAGAACACATTACACTTGGCAATAACATTAATCTTTCTCCTTGTTACTTGAATAAATTTTTGTACATGTAATATTATGATAAGCGAGATTAGCTATGTCATCTCCAAAATGTCTTCTTGAAATCTCTAACTTTAACTTCTTAGAATAACAACTCTACTAAGAGATATAACAAGTTTACCAGAACATGCTTCCATAAACTATATCTCAGAATAATCTTTACCGAAACTTGCATAACTTCTTCCAAAATTAATATCTTATGCTTCTACTTGGTTAGCTGCATATACTAGACACTTAGTAGTATCTCCCTTTAACCTTAGTGAAAATGCTTGTAAGGAAACTTGGCAATAAAGAATATAACCATTTCCACATAACCCATAATAGATCTGAAAATAAATACAAAATTAAAATCCACATGTAAGAGAATAGACAACATACCCACAAAATTGTGACACAAGATATACCTTGGGAAACCCTCATTGAGGGGAAAAACCCAGCCTCCAAAAGCATCCATCACCATGTATTATTCAGAAAAAATACCATTTCTATACAACCATGGAAGCCTTCATGGTCATAGCCACAACTGAGAAAACTATGTGAACAAGCACAAATCCACACATCCAATGCCATGCTTCCAACCTTCACAAATGCTCCTTTGGCTAATTTGTCAAGCCTTGTCCCACTCGACTCTTGCCTTTCTCACTCTTACTCTACAACAACTACCCTTGTGGCTGCTTATATAGTAGCAAGTCCCACAAAACCACTAAGTGGTATTACATAAATCATGTGCTAAAAACATGTGCTACCTAACCCACTAACCCCACATTTAATATTGGGCATTTGATTCTTTTCTCCAATATTAAATAATTACATGAAATATTTTAACAATGTTACAATACAACTCATCAAGAATATTTCATGAAAATATTCACATGTTGCACATCCATCTAGGCACAACATTACATAATAAAATAAAATAATAAAATATAACAATATTATGCAATGTGTGCAACACCCATTATCTCAACAATGCTCAACAACAACTCCCATTATTGTGATAGGACCTTTAGAAGAAGCAATAGTGGCAAAACCTTGTTTGCAAGCTCCCATTGCACCTTATGTAGTAGTTGTGCAAGTACAACCAGTGTGAGCAAGATATGAACCAACTAGGAGCAAGCCAGAGGTGGAAGCACCTACTATGTAGAGGAAATCAAGAAGATTGGTAAAGGTTAAGCAAGAACTTGCACTATAAAGAGTCAAGCAAATTGTCAACGGACCAAGAAAGAGGACGAAAACTATGCAGATAAGTAGTTCAAAAAGCTTTGAAGATGAAGATGAAGATAAACCTATTAAAAAAGATGCACAAGAAGAAAGGAAAATAGTAGGAAAGAAAGCTTGGAATCCCAAGGTAGAAATATGAATATGTAGATGATAAATGATGATAATTTTGTATAGTTAAGTAAACATTACAATACGTATAGTAATATGAATAGAAGGCAATTAGAACATGCTATTATAAGAAATATGATATTGAAGAAGAATAAATTTGAGAATATACAAAATAGGTTTCTTGAAGACCTATACAATAGGTTGATTGATAGGAAGAAGAGAGTGTTGGAAGAGGATAAGAATATCAGGATCACTACGATAAATAAATTATGTGACGTTGGATCCAAAGAGGAATTAGAAATAGTTTTGAAGGGTATTGAACCCTTGTTGAGGAACAGAATAAGAGAAATTCTTTTGATGGGAGGCAATTATGAGGAAGTTGGACAAGAAATAGAGGAGGCTATAGTAAAATATATGTCCTCAATACCTAAGGTGAATGTGCAGACAAAGGTTGATAGCCTAGTGTATGTACAAGAAGATACACCTTCCAGTGAAAAAGAAGAAGAAGAGGAGACACAATAAGCACTTTCACCACCTCAAATTTTTATGGGTACTGATTCCATGCAATTAGATAGTATGTCCATAACTATGGATACTAAGGAGAATCCTGTTATAGCATGTGGCCAATCCATTGTTGGCAATAGTACTGCTTATTCTACCTTTGATAATGATGAAGTAAAGAAGAAAGAGGTAGAGGCAATGAGTAGGGAAAGGATATAAAGAGAATAGACAGAGAAGAAATAAGAAGAAAAAGAGAAAAAAAAAAGAGGTAGAAGAAAAGAAAAGAATAGAAGAAGAGGAAAAGAAAAGAAAGAAGAAGAAAAGAGAAGAAGAGAAGAAGAAGAAAGCTAAAGAGGATGTAAAGAAGGATGCTAAAGAAAATAAGAGAGAAGAGGAAGATAAAAAAAAGGAAGTTACACTTATTCCTACTATAGCTTCAGTAGTAATAGTAGCCAGAACATTAGTAGTAGTATCTATTCTATCTGATGACAAAGATCAGAAAGGACTAATGAGCACTTTGAGTAAGTTATTTGAGAAAAATAAATCTATAAAGTCTTTGGAGAAGACATTAACTAAAGTCTTGGAGAGGATGTAGAGGAAAATTACTACAACTATTCCAGACTTGCACTCAAAGGCCATGGAGTTGGTGGAAACCTTTGATAAGGAATTCACAACCCTAGTAGAAGTAGTTTTAGTGCAAGCTCAAGTTACTCATGAAGTAGCTCTATTCAACATAGTTTGTACCAATGTGTACAATGAAATAAATGAACTTTATGGAAGCATCAAGGGACTAGGAAAGCATGTTGATGAGAGAAAAATATTTCGTGGAAAATGTGCTCAGTCATACAAGTACCTTGCCAACTATGATAGTTGGATTGAAGGTAAGACAAGTGAGCTTGAAACACTCATTGTCAAGTTACAACTCTCAGAATCTAGAATTGAAGAGTATGGAGCAAAAGTGGAGAAGATACATGGCATGATCAAAGACTTGGAATCTAAGAAAGAGAATGCAGGAAGGAGATTCTCTAATAGTAGAGAAAAAAAATCGTCGAAGATCAACATTTTGTAGAGACAACTTGAGGGATGTCGTAGAGCTAAGGCTTCCTATGACAAGTTTGTCTAGACTGATTTGAGTGTAGTTGAAGTGGCATCCTATGCACTTTACACACTAATTAGTATCTCAGAGATAGTTAAGGGGAACTATAACAAAGAGATAGAAAAACTAAAGGTTGTATATGTAGATTGTTTTTCCAGATTTACAGGTTGATCAACAATAGATCAAAGTTTTGTGGATACAATTTTTGACACCTTTTCCATTGATGTCAGAGGAGAGTATTATGTAAAGGGAAAATTCTATATATATATATGTATGTATGTATGTATGTATGTATGTATGATGGGGAGCTTATGCATTTATCAATGTAAGGAGTGATAAGGAATATAATGATCCATCAAAACATGAATAAAATGTTTTGAAGGCAATTTTGTAGTTATTTTATTTTTTGATTTTGATATGTATGACATCATTTTGGGACTTAGCTAATTTTCCAAAATGTTTCCATCAATTCCAAAGGGGGAGATTCTTTGCAATATGGTTAGACAGATTTCTTAATGGTTGTCATTTATGGAAACATACATTCATCATGTCATTTATGTATTTAGATATAGAAAATTGTCTAAGTGTTAAACAGTTTGCAACAACACAATGAACTGATGTTAAGTATATGGATGAATCATTGAGAGTTAGCTAATGTAAAATTCATGGTAGTATCATGATGATGTATGCTAGAGCACAGATATGTATGGATGGTACGACACGACTTATTATTTAAATACTAGTTTGGGTATTTAGCAATGTAGAATAAAGCATACCAGTGAATTAGATTGTACACCTTTAGGAATTATTTTGGTTACAAAATAATTACTAAGTTATGATGAGCTAAATAGTGTACATTATTATGTAAAGTGTGTGAACACATGAAGGCTGACTGAACATAATTTCGTGAATATGCGAGGTATAAGTAAATATCTTATCTTGCGAAGATAAGTGTGCTATCTATGATAGACAAGCAATTGTTAAGTGATATGCAAACTATTGTGTGAATGATATGAAAGATATGTGAACCTTATGCAATGCAAATTATGATGTATGATCAGAACAAGTGTGGAGTGTGGTAGACATCAAGTATTGTATGTACATCTATTCTTGTGAAGAACTAAATTGTATTATTGCATGGTAGGGTAGTGGGCTCTTCTTGCATACATTGTATTTGTTCTACCAACTCCTAACAGGGTTGAAGAAAATCCTAATAGGGTTGAGGTTTCTAACAAGGCCTAGTCTCCTAACATGGACTCGAGACACTATATGTACTTCATTGACTCCTAACAAGGTCAATATCCTTAACAAGATCCTATTTTTTAGTGAAGCATCTAGTGGGTATCACCCCCATTGAGGTTTTCCCTTGGCCAGGGTTTCCCTAGTTAAAAATTAATGGTGTTATGAGTTATCTATGTGCATGGTTATATTTACTGTTCAACATTGTTGGTTTACTTTCATATGCAAGTTATAAAGTAATTAACAATATTTAGTTGTGGGCAAAATATTGTAGAATACTAATTTACCCCCCTCTTAGTTTTATCTATTTCTAACAAATTCTCCTTATACATTTATAAATGTAGAGTGCGAATTCTTTTCTTCATCTAGATTCAAGTATGGAAATCAACATTTATTATAATCACTTGAAGGATTAGTTTCTTGACCACTGTTGAGTTCCTCTCAAATTGTTTTTACAAGTTGTGTAAGGTCTATAAACTCAAAGTTAACTTATCTACCTGGGAAACCCCTTTTGGTATGAGACACATTTGGTTGTCAACCTCAAGGTTGTGAACTTGAAATAGACCAACACACTATATGCACCATGTTGTTAGATTGTTTCCTATATAATAAAAGGGAAATTACAAGAAAGAACTATTCATTACTTCGACAAAATTGTAGTCAACATATTTAATACTATCCATTACTATGAAATGAACCAATAATTTCTATTCTAAATCAATAACAAATAGTAATTGCAAGAGCTAACAATGATAATGCTAAAAATAAATTGAAGTCATTACACTGTCAACTCACTAATACTAATCAATATTGTTGTAGTAACATGCATTCTAACAATAGTGTTCAACAAATTCTAAAAATAACTACAAATCAAATTAACTACTCCTAGTTAACATAAAATAAACACAAACCTAAGGTGCATCTCATGTGGGATCCTCTAAGTACAAACAAAATAAAATAAATAAAACATAAAGATTGAAACAACATTTAGTATGTTCATGGATGTATTATATCTGATATTACAATCAGGTTTATCCAACTACGACATCAGTATATTCCTAAAATGGAATCATCAATTACAAGACATGAATCTTTAACATATAGAGCTCATGACATTCTAAACTTTTCAACTACATATGAAACTAACTACTTATATATATATAAGATATTTAATAATCATAAATAAAAATAACTACAAGAGAGACAATCCTATTAGGATTGTGTAACCTTGAATGGTTAAGACATAATTGCTAACTCCATACACACCAGCATGAAAAATTAATTAGTTTGTTATGAAAAACAAACTATAAATGGAGAAAGTCTTCATCACCTCCATCATGTGAGAAAGAAATATGTACACCTTGTCTTGTAAGATTGGTTCAAAATTGCACCATCTTTACACCCACATCAAGATATAAAAAAATTACTTGTCTAAAGTTGCAGGAACCGAATCAATTCACTATGCTTGAATGTTGTGAGACTAGTTAGTACACAAGTAACCATATTCAAAAAATATAAGCATGTTGTCATCACATTTGATCCCATTAGACCATATAATAATGTATTGAGATTACACACACATACATACAAGTATGAGAATATAGTATATGGGTCTCAAAGAATATCAAAACATCGTGTTCCTATCATTATGGATATAGTTAAATAGTTAAAAGAGTCTCAAATAAAGTTATGAACCCCATATAAAAAGATAATAAAATCATCTCATCAATCATTTCCTCCTTTCTTGTTTGAGACATAGTGCTAATGGAGGAGTTTTGGAAGAAACTTCAATATTGGTAACAAACATTCTATAGTTATTGGGCCTTTGTTACTTAGATGCAATAATGCATCCCAACTACTCTTGACCACAAGTACCAAATTCTTATCTCCTTCTCAAATACAAATTGCTCCCAATAGAACAATATTGTATTCCTTATTATTCTCTTGTTCTTTTCTTATTTCATCCCATCTCTATTGTTGTTCAGATTATTGTGAAAATCTATGTTGTTTTATTCTCTCTTATGTGGCCTTAGTAATCTTTTATTTTTTTCCTTGGATATGAGAAAAATTATTTAGGCATACATTTTCTCCTTCAAGGTTCTTCCTATCTAGTTCTTTTTCTTAGTGATCCTCTTTAGTAGGAACCTCATGTTTTTTATGACCTCTCATCCCTTGATCCATCTATATTTTTTTTTATGAGAGTTCAATTTATTCTTCCATTCTCATATCTTCTCCTATTGATCCTATATTGGGTAAGTCAAAGACTTCTTCACTTGAAGAGGTCCCAGAAGGAGTTGGGTAAGAAGTTGTTTTTATTTTTCCTTGTTAAGCTAACGTCTTCTTCAAAATTTGACCATTTTGAGTCTCCAACGACCTCTAATTGTACATGATGTAGAGTCTTATGAGGTATTTGTGGTCAAAGTGAAATGAAAAACTTTTTTGTTGTTGTTGAACTTTTTCATGTTTCATAAGGTGTTGTATCCCTCTCTAGAAGCTAGTTCTATAAGAACTATAAATGGGGATAAGGAAGTGTTGGGAGTGATAAGTAGATTTTTAGTACCCTTAACTTTATCTTCTTTCATCAAGAGTTTAGATTCCTTTAGCTTCTTTTCTAATTTTTGGACCAACTTGGGTCCTTCCTCAAAAAAATGGTCTTCATCTACAACTTCCTCTATCTTTTTCCTATTATCTTTAAATGTTTTTCCTCAAAATTACTTTCTTGTTTTCTACAATTAAGGAATTCTAGTTCCCTTCTCCTTAGATATTCTTTTTCCTTTGGGAACCCCCCGATATTAATTCATATTTTACTCATTTATATGACCCCTATATTTTTGGAAATACAATAGGGAAGTAAGGTGGTGGGGGTGGATCAACACTTAAAAATTTCAACCTCTAAAACTATTCACCACACATCCATCTCATAAAAATTGAAATACCAAATTAAGCACATCCATACCATGAAAGTAAAATATTCAACACATGTATGACACAAGATATTTGATTACTTAGAATTCCTCCAAGGAGAAGGTAAAACTAGGGTGGGGATGACAACCAAAAATCTTCACTACTACAGTAATAAAGTGTATCCAATGAAGGTTACAATGTTTGATCATGAAACATGATCTACCCTGTGAAAAGTCTTCTTTGTTAAAGGCTTAAAATATTGTTAGATCTTACCCTGTTAAAGAATTGAAACACCCTGCTAAAAGTATTCCTTGTAAAAGGAATTTAACTTACAATGAAGTAAGCATCCTATTAAAGGATTTACAATATCATGTCAAGACTACTCTATTAAGATATTTAACTGATTCACCTATTAGAATGTCTTAGTAATGATCCTTTGGTTAGCACTATGTTTCTTGATGTCAAATCATCTCTATCCTAATGTATACTTGATCCTTTCTAATTAGATGTATCTATGCTATCCTCTAATTCCTTTCCTCTATTCTCCTTTAATTGATTCTATAATGTAACTCAATCATAACACCTTAGTCACCATTAATGCTCTATTTGTGCATGAAAACTCTCTTCAACTCTTCTTAAACATTCCAAAAAAGTTTAGGGTTTATCTTCCTTAAGAAGACCTAGGTGACTTAGGGTTAGGTATGAATCAATGAAAGTGATTCATTCATATTACCACTTAAACCTTCCCTTTTCCTAAGTGGATGCATGTAATGTATAGGGATTCATAGTTAAGATTTTTCGTTATCATCCAAGATCATAAAAAAATTCTTAAGTTGTACCAAAAATGGTTTACATAGAATTCTGTGCCATTACAAACATCTATGTCAAAACTGTGTAACTCAAGACTTTAATTCATTGATGCTCGGCATCAACTATAACTTCAATGTTGTAACTCAACTTCTAAATGACTTAGCATCCATTGATCACTTGGCATCTGAATATCTTGGCACATACCATTTGCTTGGCACTTGAGTGACTCGACACTTACTAGTTAATTGGCTCACACTAAATATTTGTCACTCGAGATATACTATCTAACAACCTTATGCTTGACATGTATTACTTGTTCAACATGAACTAAGTAAATGACTTAAGTATATTGTCACTCATATGTTAAAACCAATCTAAGATTAACAATCTCCCCCTTTGACATGAGTGGACAAATATTTGATCATGTATAAATAACCTTTAGCCTTTTAAGCATAACTCAAATAATATCCATATAAATACAAAATTTCAAAACTTCAAAATTTTGCAAAAGCTTATGACTAATCAGTGATACCTCAAAATTCAATAAATCCCCCCGAGTTAATTATGTTGTTCTGTATCTAAAATTTCAAAATTATTCCTCCTACTGAGTAGATTTTTGTGTAGTCTATTTTTTTCATCTCCCTCAAAAATATTATCTCCCCCATACCTCTTATTTCTCCCATACTTCTTGTTTCTCCTTCATTTTGACAATGACGTCTGATCCGCCTCACAATAGGTGTATCATAGTCATGCTTTAGGCCAAGCTTAGGAATAATATATTCAAACTAAGGACTATTTTTCCTGCTATGAGGTGCATTTAATCTTGTCAACCCAGGGACATATACTTGGCACAATATGTGCACTAGGTCTCTTAATGAGTCACTTAAGCTTATGCTACAGGAAAGTAAAATGCAAGGAAAAGGACTTACACTATTGCTGCAAGAAAATAACACCCTTAACTTTATGAATACTATAAATATAATGAAAGGATAACAAATATTCCAACTTGGATCATCCACTATAACTGTTCTCACATATGCCGCAGGAACATTCACAAAGTGTGATGCTACAAGAAGGAACTTACAACTTCTACTTACGAAACTAAGAATGCTTGGAAATAAATCTATTCTATCCTAATCTAATCCACCTTCCAAGTGGGCCCCCTTGGTTGGATTCACTAAACTACTAACACAAGATAGAAGCCAAAAACTATTTCATTAGATTTCAAAAATTCATTACATAACATAGAACTGTAAAAACACAACTATAAAAGTTAATAGTCTGTTCTCATAAAATATTTCTTCTAACTGGCTAAAAACTAACACACTTGGGTCAATTCCTATATATATATGAAATCAATACTTATTCCATAACAAAAAAGTAAATCACCTAGCTTTAAATCCACAAGAGAGAAAATAGGAAGATAATAACTAAAGGCGAGAAGAAGGAATAACGACTTAAGGCAGGAATAATAAAGTCTAAACATCCACTCGCCAAAGAATAAATGCAGAGAAGGTAATAAGTCTTCATAGCTCCTCCTTATGTACTATCATGTCTTTTGGAACTGTTGCAACTTTCCTCTGCCATGGCTACTCCTTGGCATTCTCTTCTTCTTGAATACTGTTGGCGCTTAAATTTTGAATTCCTCCAATCATCTTCCAGTCTTCATTAACAAGTTAGTTTCAATACAAAGACATGTTTGCAAATAAACATTTATCAAATTAAATTCAAATATAAGAACACACATTTTGATAACTATATGAAATACTGCATACTATATATAATATTAGCAAAAGATTGCATAGTTTCTACCCATAGGTTTATCATAGGTTCAATAAAAATAGGTCCACAAATTTTTTGAAAAAGATAAAATAGAGTATCAACAAAGTATCTTAAAACTATCATAAAATAAAGGCAAATTTTGGTCTCATCATATGTCTCCTACTAAACTAATGCTTGTCCTCAAACATTGCACTTCCTTGTTAACAACCTGAACTCTCCAATCTCTATCCTTCATTTTCTATTGCTCTTGAAACTATAGTAAAATCCTTTCATTCTTTCCCACACTTCCCTTCTATGATCTTCCTGAAGCTTGTTGAGTCTATTAGCATTGATGTTATACAAAGGCCACAGGAGCATTGGAGGCTGCATGGTTAGGGGACACCACAACTCTAGTCTGACCTACTTTCCTAACTCTAAATATTTTGGAACCCTATGAAGTGTTGCCTCTAGGTTGATGGGACTATGTGGTTATAACTTTTTAAGAGATTCAGGCAGTCTAGCCCATCTACTCCTAGCACTAGTCATAGCTCTCTAAAAAGAAAAGTAGGGAAAATTTTCATAATCAGCATAAACCTTAGTTCTGGCAGCAAACATCCTATCCCTTACTTCTGGATTCTTCTTTCCATAGGTTAATGTGAACCAATCCTTGAGAACTTCATCTGGCTTGTTACTCTCTACTCTTAAAGGCAAGGGTTATGTCCTTTCCTCATCCTTGTAATTATTCAGCTACCTATCATAATTTGCTTCATTGGACATCCAGGACATGAGGGCTCTTAAGTGTATATCCCCTATGTAAAGAAAGGGATACCAAAATTATGAACATATAATTCACAAAGTAAATTATGCTACCAAGGTGGCAGAGTCTGATATAGTCCATAAAATTCTTGTACTGATTTGAATTCTACATTAATATTCTTAAGAGTTAACATTAATTGAAACAAAAGAAATTGTTCTTTCAAACATAGAGCATAAAATCTTGGTGGTGGTCTACAAGCAAGGGTCTGATTAGCTAACTTGAGGGCATGGTCCATTAATTTCTTTTGGCTTGCTAACTATTCCTTTAAATCTACAATTTTGTCACCTTGAGATGCTATAATCTTATTCATCTTTTTCTTCTCTTCTTCTCACAAGGCCACAACAAATAGATGTTGTCCATACAACTAAAAAAGGAGTTTCTATAGTGTGATAGAACTACTGTCTTCTTCATGATCTCTTTTCCTTTTCCTTTGTTCTTGCCATAAATGTTCTACAATGCCAGCAATCCATGTTGATCTATGGGGAACTAGGGCAGTGTTTAGATCAACATATTTAAGAATGGCTTCATCCCTACAACTGGAAGTACCTGGTAAATCTATTGGGGTATCATCTAGATTTTTTCTTTCATCCCTACATTCCTCAGTAGGATTTTTGGGAATTCTTTTAATCTCATGATGGGGAGGAGAGTGATCAGAAATAATTTGCACAGGGGATTCCCTGATGGATGTTTTAGACAAAGTGGAATCTTTAGAAACTTGCCCTCTCATCCTAGGGCTTCTTCTTATGGAGGTTTCTTCTTGTATCATAGCCTTTTGCCTACTTTTCCCTTTGGGTGTCTCTACTGCAAGAGTGGTTGCTGTAGGACCTTTCTTTGTTCTATTTTGTCTTACAATTTTAGGGTTCGACTCTTCCTTTTCATGAACAAAGATTTCTTCCTGCATTTTTTGTTTCATCTTAGATCTACTAGAAGTAGGTTTCTAGGTCTCTTGCACAGGTGAAGGTACATTTTCTTGAACATGAATAGTTTCTTGCACATTTTCTTGGGTCTTTTTAGCTTCAGCCTTTTGGGTATTTTGTTTAGTAGGCTCATTAGTAGGGACATTTTCCTCACTAGGCTGTTCACTAGGGGCAACTTGGGGTTGCAAAGTTTTGGCTTGCAAAAATTCATCCCATGTCATGGGAGATACATCCCTAAGTGACCTTTCTATTAATAGCTTGATTAAGGCATGATGAGTAATGAAATTATCTTTTCCTTTCTAAGTCTCTTTCGCACTAATATAGAGCATATTATACAAGAAATTTGGAATGTTTACTACAAGATTATGCCTTACACAACTAAGTAATTTGAAATGATGTGCATGCAAGTATGAGAATTTGCCTTCACATGTAAAATACCTGATTATGTACATGGCTAATTCATTGTATGGTGGTGACAGTGACATTCTCTTACAACCTTGCTTTGTAATGTCCATTTGAGGATCAAGCGATTTGGTAAATTAAGCTCTTGCTGACCTTGCATCATGCATGCTAGGGTAATGTTCTCCAACTACAAGCAACCTAGTCACTTTAGCAATGCATTCCTTTGTTGAAATCACTGTTAAACCCCAAATAGAAGCTTTACCCTTGTCAAATGTCCTTGTAAATTTTATAGTTGTCTCCTCATCAAATGCGGTCAAACTTAGAAAATACCTTAGCCATCCGCATACATTAAACCTTCTCACAACTTCTACATCTGAGAGTAACACAGTGTGTTCTACTGGTTCTCTCCTCTGCAACTATCCACCCATTCTTAACACTTCCTTTGTTTACTTTGTTTCCCCTCTTTTGAATTCAATCTTCAAACTGCTTCGTTATTTTATAGAATCAACTCACACTTCTTTGTTTTAACATGTAATTAATGTCATAAAAAATTGTTATGCGCAATAATATGAATTTTAATGAAGAAAAATCATGAATATGCATGAGAATCATCCAAAAATAGGGTTTGAATCACATAAAATTTAAACATAAGTCACATCACAACTTGACACAAAAAATCATTCAAAAAATAGGGAGTATGACACCTCACTTGTGTACTTATGGAGATTAATTTTCATTAATGAAGGGAATGTGAAGATTTGGAAAAATATTTATGGATAAATAAAAATGCCATTGGATATTAGTGACCTTCCCTACCCCCTGCTAAATTTGGACAAGTGTCCACACTTGTCAGACCTAGTATGGGTAAGGGACTGGTATAACACTGCCATCATATAAATTATGCAATATTAAATATAATTAATGAAATATGTGGACTATAAGTGAATGATAATTTGAAAATGTTATACCTGTCATTTTGATTATCATGCATACCAAAAAAATGTGGTATAAGTGATATCATCATCGGTAGCATTCGTCAGCATATCGCGAGGTTTATTGAAAACATGGAAAAATTGATGACATGGAAAGTGGATGGATGGAAGATAAAGAAATGAGGTGAGATGGATGGCTGGAAGGTAAAGAGATGAGATGGAAAGAAAAAGTGAATAGAAAAGTGAACCTTATGGGAACATAAAATCTTTATTATGAGCATGCATAAAAAAACTAATGTTGAAGAGCAGCAGACAGAAGGTTGACACCTTTGGCTGCAGGAAGAGTTGCTTGATTTGTATTTGAATATGACTATTGAAAATGTTGTAGGAAGTCCGCTTTTGTTTGGGGCTATTTGTATAATTTCAATCTATGACCATTGATAATATTTTGAAGGGTACTAGATCAATGGTAGTTAGTTGAAAAAATCCATTATCAAAGACATGACTAATTTCATATGGTCCCAGTCATCTTGTTTGCAGCTTTCCTGGCATATCCTTAAATCTAGAATCATATAGTAGTGCCCAATCACCAAATTGAAATTTTTTACTAATAATATGAGAATCATGCCATTTTTTCCTTTTTTTCTATATTAGTTTAGTATGTTCCAAAGCAACTTTGTGCATCTCATCCAAACAGTTAAGATGCAGGAGAAGTTCCCTTTGTGCTACAAGAAGTTCAATATCCAGTGCTAATGTTGTCCTTAGAGTTTTATGTTCAAATTCAATTGGAAGCATTGATACCTTACCATATAAGAGCTCAAATGGTGTGAATCCTGTAGTAGTCTTCCAGGTTGTTCCATAAGCCCAAACAACTTCTTGTAATCTACTAGTCCAATCTCTACACTGCAAATGGGCTATTTTGGTTAAGATGTTCTCCATCTCATGATTTGTGACCTTTGCTTGTCCACTAGCTTGAGGGTGATAAGGACTAGATTTTTGGTGCTTGATGTTATACTATTTCATCAAATCTAAGATCAGATTAGAGGTGAATTGCGCACCTTGGTCTATGACTAGCTCTTTGGGTACACCATAGTGAGTAAAAATTTCTTCATACACAAATTCAATAACTTTTTCATCATAAGCATGCTTCATAGCCTTAACTTCAACCCATTTTGTCATGTAATTAGTGCACACAAGAATATAGGATTTCCCATTAGATGGAGGATCGATTGGACCAATGAAGTCCATTCCCCATTTGTCAAATGGTGCTAATACCATTTGAGGATTAAGACACATTTCATTTGTTCTTGTTGGCTGGCCCATCCTTTGACACTTGTCACACTTCCTTGTATAGCTGACTGCATCCTTCTGAAGTGTAGGCCAATAATAACTAGTTGACAAGATTTTGAAAGCTATTCTTTTTGCTACAAAGTGTCTTCCGCATGGTTCATTATGACATGCATGTAGAATGTCACATGTCTCATATTCTCTCACACATCTTCTCATAACTTGATCAGGTCTAGTGTAAAACAAGAGATTATTTATCCAGGAAAAATGGAAACTTTTCTCTACAAGTAGCTTCTTTTCCTTTTAAGAATAATGTGCTGGTATTTTATTGGCTAGAATGTAGTTAGCAATGTTTGCATACCATGGAGTTTGAACAGCAATATGAAACAAATGCTCATATAAAAATGTGTCATCTACCAAAGTAGTGTTAGTATCATCATGATGGATTATTGATAAATAATTAGCTACAATATTGGCTTTTCTAGGCTTATCAACACTAGTAACCATCTTGCTATCCTACCTATTATAGTAGGTTTTTTCATGAGATATTTAATTGTTGCATGATTAGTATGAAAAAATATGGAATATCTAGTTATGTAGTGCCAAAATTTTGTGAGGACATAAACTACTACTAACAATTCTTTTTCAGTCATAGTGTAGTTTAGTTCTAGTCTATGAAGGCTCTTACTGATATAATAGATTGCATTTTCAAGATTTTGGGATTGTTGTGCTAGGACTGCACCTATGGAATAATTAGAGGCATCTGTATATATATATGAAAAGGTAAATTCTAATGAGGGCCTTGTAAGGTTGGGGCTGTATTTAGAAGTTTCTTAATCTGCAAGAAGGCTTCATCACATTCAGATGTCCAACTACATTCAGCTTCTTTTGTGAGTAACTTATACAAGAGACTAGATAATTTTGCTGAAATCTTTAATGAAACATTTGTGATATCCAACATGACCTAGAAAAGATCTTACATCTTTTGACTTTTTAGGTATGGGAAATGTTTGAATTACCTCTATCTTAGTTGGATCCACTTGTATTCCTACAGCGGATATGAAATGACCAAGTACTACACCTTCTTGAATGAGCATGAAACACTTTTCACTATTAAGTGCCAAATTATGTTCTTGACATCTTACCAAAACCTTTTCAAGATTCACCATTGTTTCTTCAAAAGTGACTCCAAATGTTGTGAAGTCATCCATGTAGATTTCCATACAATCATGTGATATATTAGCAAAGATGCTAATAACAACTCTTTGGAACATTACAGGAGCATTACATAGACCAAATGGTAAAATTTGATTATAACCACTAGACCCATCTAGAAAAGAGAAATACTTCTTTCTAGCTAGTGTGTCCAAAACTTGATCTATGAATGGTAAAGGAAAGTGATCCTTTTTGGTAGCTTTGTTCAACTCTTTATAATCTACACAAATTCTCCATTTTCCTCCCTTTTTAGGCACTATGACCAAGGGTGACACCATCTACTATCAGATATAGGATAAATAAAACTAGCATCAAGCAATTTTTGTAATTTAGTTTTAACTATCTCTCTAAGGCTTGTATTTATCCTTCTCCAGGGTTGAAAAAGTGGTATACAACTTTCATTGATGTATATCATATGAGTGCACAATGTAGGACTCAACCCTTTCATATCACTATAGTCCCATGCAAAGGCCTTTTCATGCCTTTGAAGAAATTCTTTTAACTGTTCCATCTATGTGGGTGTTAATTTAGTATTAACATGGAGATTATGACCTTTAGTCAGTTCAATAGTAGTGATCGACTCTATCATATCAGCTTCAAATATTTGACTTGCTTCTAATTCACAAGGTAAAAGTGGATAAAGAATTTTAGGTTCTTTGAGAAAAGTACAATTCTTATCACATTCCTCATATGTGATTAATTCCAACACAAAACTTTCAGATACATCTTTTTCTACCACACAAATGTTAGTGAGGATACTCTATAGTACTGAATCTTCCTCTTGCAATTTTAGAAAAGACTGTCTATGCAACATCATGAGCTATACTATACAGTTTAACTCTTCTTCTTCATCCCCAAAATTTGGCCAAATAGATGTACTTAAATCTGGTAATGGTTGGGCTAGAGGATATAAATCAAATTTCTTTGTTGCTTGGCCATTTGATATGGTCATATTCCCTCATGTGTAACTTATGTTTGCATCAATTGTGGCTAACCAAGGTCTACCTAGGATGACAGGGTAACTAGATAGATTAACTTTGGGGGATAGAATCATGAAGTCTATAGGATATTCTAGAGAATCTAAGGTTACAACTATGTTTTCTATCATCCCATCGGGAGTAATAGTAGAACTATCTGCAAGTTGTAGAATTGTTGGTGTAGCCCTTAGTCCTTCTATCTTCACCTTCTTCATAGTATCCTTGGTCATAAAATTTATAGAAAATACAAGATCTATTAAAGAATTTTAACAAACTAACCAATTATAGTGACATTCACTACTGGACTTCCTAGATCAGAATATTTTGGTGTAATCAATTTCCCTAGCATGATGTTAACCAATTGTCCCACAACATGGACTACGGTGGGGTCCTTTTTCTTACTTCTAGATTTCTTCAAGTAGGCTTCCCTAATAGCTTTTCCATAAACTAGAACATCTTTAATGGATTGAAATAAAGGTATTTGGACATGCATGTTTTTCAACTAATCAACAATATTGAAAGGACGTTCCTCTATTTGTTCAGGTTTCTTTTGTATTAGCTTTTTTGGAAAAGGAGGTTCTACTATTGGTTGAGCTGGGGTTGAGATATTGACATTGGTTGAGTCAAAAATTTCAACAATTGAGGGTTTTGATTTTGCAGGAGAGTCTAGTATTTCATTTATAAGAGGTAGTTTATGTTAGAATCTTTTAGAATAACTAAGAGGGGGGGTGAATCAGTTATTCAAGGTCCCAAATGCCCTAATAAAAGATTTTTTTTTTTTTTTTTCACCAAATGTAGTGAACTCATAAACCTTTTAACCATCCAAGCTTAAATCAATCATATTAGCAAGTTACAGTAAATCAACATGCAAAGATAAAACATGCAAGATCAACACATGACACAATGATTTACGTGGAAACCCAATTTGGGAAAAACCACCAATAACATGCTACTTGATTCTCACTCTTCTGAAGTGATGCCCTATTAAAGGCTTGCCCTGTTAAAGGCTTACAACACACTATTAAATGTGACCTTGTTAGAGGATTTCACCATACTGTTAGGAATGGGCCTGGTTAAAGGACTTTAGAACATTCACTGGGAATGTCACCCTGTTAAAGGATTTATCTCATGGCTATCAAACCAACCTAAGTCCATAGGATTTAAACTAATTGTTACAATTGCTAGAAAGTAACAACAATGAACTTTTGATCTGATATAACTTACAACATACTTTGCAGATTTTAGATCACACTTTCAGTTTAGTCCTTATGCTTGGCTTTTATCTCTTCAGCTCTGACTGCTTGTCATCTATTCAAGCTTCATCTCCTTGAGTCTTCTAACTCACTGTACTAATGCATCCATATCAGGGGTCTTCTTACTGAAACAGAGTAACTATGCTCTCTTTCCTCTTTTCCAACTTCTTCAGCACTTTACACTTTCATGCTTGACCATCCCTCTCTCATTAATTTTTTTCATTAACTAATGACTCCTTATATAGAGATCTGATATGCCTTTGCCGCTCAATTCTCCCTCTTCACTTTTAGGGTTTCAATATGGATTAGGTAAAATACAATGTATCTACCCCATATCTTGTTCTCTTCTAGAAATTTTGCCAGCTGTATCCTCAAAAATGTTTTACATGGTGTTCTGTGCCACCAGCTCATCATTCTTATCTTCTATTTAATTTAAAAACTTCTAAGTAATAACCTTGTCGGCTTAGTTCTGGCGAATCTTCGATCTTCGAAATAATGTAGCAACTCAGCATTATTTGTTTTACTGATGCTTGGCATCTCAGTGTTACTCGACATCTACACAAAACTGTGTTACTCGGCACTTACAAAAAACTGTGTTACTCGACACCTACAAAAAACTGTGTTACTCGGCACCTACTCTTTACTCGGCACCTGAAGATCACTCAGCTTATATGATATACTTGGCACCTGAAGATCACTCGGCTTATATGATATACTCAGCACCTTCTCTTAGTTGAGCTTTGTAAAAGACTTAGCTAACACCTAACCTCTTTAATATGTTTCAGTGTGCCCGTTTTTCTCTATCTTATAGTATGTTATCAAATACACTTTTTCATCAATGGCTTAGCTGATCCTAGTACTTCATTACAACATCATAACTTCAACCTTTCTCTAGGTGTTCTAGTTACATCTTATTGATTGCCACCACCTTGTCAACCAACTAATTGATAGTATTTGGATCACTAAAGCAATTGTCATTCCTACAAGTAGCAAGTTTGACATCAATGACAAAACAATGATTGAGAACATTCTTTATCATTCCAACAACTCTTATTATCAATTCAATCATTTCTAACAATCTCCCTCTTTGGCATTGATGGCAACCAAACTGATCAATGGATCAACTTAGTTACCACCAAAACTGATTGTATATATTATCTGCTTCTTCTTTTTTGTGCTGCTGCATCTTTACTACTGATCGCATATATCTCCCTCTTTCATATATATCTCCCTCTTTCTTTGCATAGATCAGTTTCGTCATATTTCTCCCTCTTTGACATAAATGCCAAAGATGAAGCATCTTTATCATGCAAAATATAAGCTTTGGCTTCTTCTTTGTCTTTCTTCCTCTGTCACCATGCTTGTGACTGATTTGGAGTTTCTGTTCTTGCTGTCATCCTTTGCATCAACCTATTACTGTTCCAATGTTTGATTTCTGTTGATGCAAGGCAACTTCCTTGTTGCCTTAAACTGCTTGAGTTAGGGGTATTACCCCCAACTTGCCTCTAAGATATTCATAAGCATCCTTGGGCAATGGTTTGGTGAAAATATTTGCAATTTTTTCCTTTGTGTGAATGTACTCCAGCTTCACTTGTTTGTCTTCTACCAATTCTCTGACATAATGATACTTGATTGCAATGTGCTTGGTATTTGCATGCATTACTAGATTTTTGGATATGTTTATAGCACTTGTATTGTCACAATACAATATCACAGGTTTGGTTACCTCTTCTTTCATTCCATTCAATAAATGTGTGAGCCATACAATGTTTGTGCAATTGACTGTAGCTGCCACATATTCTGACTCTGCAACGGACTGGGATGTGCATGTTTGTTTCTTACTAGTCCAGGTAACTAGCCTTTTGCCTAAAAATAATGCACCTCCACTTGTGCTTTTTCTATCATCAATGTTTCCTCCCCAATCTGCATCAGTGTATGTATTGAGTTCAAATTTCTCACTCTTTTTGTAGTATAGACCAAAGTTATCAGTTCCTTTGAGATATCTCATTATTCTTTTTACTGCTATAAGATGGTTTTCTTTAGGATTAGCAGAGAACCTAGCCACTATTCCAACTGCTAATGCTATGTCTGGTCTGCTGTGTACTACATACTGCAATTTTCCAATCATGGATCTATACATTGTTTGATTGACTTCAACTGACTCATCATTTTTGGATAGCTTATTTCCTGTGGCCATTGGTGTGCTGACTGGTTTTCCAAACGTTTTAAGAATCTCTTTGATGTACTTTGATTGTGTAATAAATATTCCATTTTTGAGTTGATGTACTTGTAAGACAACAAAAAATTTGATTTCTCCAAACATAGACATCTCAAATTCATGTCTCATTTTGTCAGCAAAGCCTTTGCAAAGTACTTCCTTTCCACCAAATACTATGTCATCCACAAAAATTTCAGATACAATAATGTCTTTACCTTCTTCTACTTTGATGTACATGTTGCTATTATCATCAGTTCTTTCAAATCCAATTTGCACTAGATACTTGTGAAGTCTCTCATACCATGCTCTTGGTGCTTGTTTCAAACCATAAAGTGCTTTGTGTAGTTTACACACCATATCCCTGTTGTTTTTATCAACAAATCCTTCTGGTTGTTCAATGTATACTTCTTCTTCTAGTATACCATTCAAGAAAGCAAATTTTACATCCATCTGATAGACTTAAAAATTTTTGTAGGCAGCATATGCAAGCAAGGTTCTTACTCCTTCCATCCTAGCGACAGGAGCAAATGTTTCTCCATAGTCTATTCCTTCTTCTTGAGCATAACCCTTGCATACTAGTCTAGCTTTGTTTCTGGTAATCTCACCATTCTCATCTAGCTTGTTCCTGAATAACCACTTGGTGCCAATCACATTTTTGTCAATTGGTCTGGGAACCAAACTCCAGGTTTTGTTTTTCTTTATTTGATCAATTTCTTCTTCCATAGCTTTATACCAGTCATCATCTTGTAATGCACCATACACTGTCTTGGGTTCAAATGTGCTAATTAGACATGATTCATGTCTTAGTCTTTTCCTTGTCATTGGTCTTGCATCTTTGTCACCAATTATTTGTTCAGCAGGGTGATGTCTTTTTACATATTTGGATAATCTTGGCTCTGTCCTTGTTTCCATGTTTGATCTTTCAGATTCTGGATCACTTTGCACTTCGTTGTTTGGTTGTTCTTCATCATGTATTCCGTCTTCAGAATCAGATTGTTCATTTCCTTCATTCTGCAACTTAGTTTCTGAATGCAGCTTGGCATTCACTGGTTGAGACTCGGCTGAGACTGATACTTGTTGTTGAGTTTCAATTGGATTGACATCATCCTCCTCATCAGTCATTCCTTCATAAGAGTACACAAAGGTTCTATATTCTTCCATTTTCTTTGGTTCTTCAGCTTGAACTTCTGTGTGCTCATCAAAATTTACATTTGTACTTTCCACAATTTTGTTAGTGTTAACATTCAAACACTTATATGCCTTACTTCTTGTGGAGTAACCAAGAAATATACCTTCGTCACTTTTTGCATCAAATTTTCCATTTCTAACATCTTTAAAAATAAAACATTTACAACCAAACACTTTGAAATGTTTTACATTGGGTGAGTGACCATACCATAATTCAAAAGGTGTTGCATTTGTACCTTTCTTGATTTGTACTCAGTTTATTGTATGAACAACTACATTTACAACTTCTCTCCAATATTTTAGAGCAACAATCTTTTCCATCATTAATGTTTTGGCACAATCAATTACAGATCTATTTCTTCTTTCAGCAATTCCATTCTGTGGGGGAGTTCTAGGAGCTGACGTTTGTCTTTTGATTCTTTTGTCATTACAGAATATCTCGAATTCATTTGATGTGAATTCACCACCTCTATCTGATCTTAGACATTTCAAGCTTTTTCCTATTTCCTTTTCAACTCTAGCCACATACCATTTAAACATTTGGAAAGCATCAAATTTTTGTTTTAAGAACATGACAGTCATCATCCTGGAATAATCATCAACAAATAACATGATGTATTTATCTCCTCTATAGCTTTGTACTTCCATTGGACCACATAAGTCAGTGTGAATTAACTCAAGTATCTCCTTAGATGTATAGTTTTTGCTTTTGAAACTTGACTTTGTCATCTTTCCTAGTTGACATTGTTTGCACATAATATTATCAAGCTTCTTCAATTTTGGTAAACCTCTGACTTTCTTCATTTTACTAATGTTGACTAGATTATCAAAATTGACATGACATAATCTTCTATGCCATAACCATTCATCATCAAATTTTGCAATAAAACAAGAAACATCATCCATATCAAAGTAAAATAGATTACTCTTCGTTTGATCTCCTTTTCCTATTAGTTTACCGTCAGTATCATAGATTTTTGCAGTTTTGTTTCCAAATTCCACTTTGCATCCTATATTGCCTAACTGTGAGACACTCAGTAAATTGTAGTTTAATCCTTCAACATAGTATGCATTGTCACATGAGATTTGTTCTGTGAGCTTGATGGAACCTTTTCCTTTGATTTGACAAGGGGCATCATTACCAAATCTAACACTTTTTCCATCATACTGAGTAAAGTTAACAAACTTACTTTTGTCTCCTATCATGTGATGTGAGCATCCACTATCTATGATCCATCTGTCATTTTTGTTTATACAAGTCATTAGTGTTGTGGCTTCTTCTTCATCGGATTGGTCCTTCATGGCTACATAAACAACTTCATCATCATTGTCATCATAATTTTCTTCAACAATATAACACTTCTTACCTTTTTCTTTGTAATCTTTCTTGTCATCATCTCTTCTGTTCTTGTATTTGTTGCTTTCCTTGTAATCCTTTTTCTGTGGACATCTTGCAGCAATATGACCTACTTCATTGCAATTGAAACAAATGATAGGCATCTTACCTTTGAATTTTCCTTTACCTCTGTGAAATCTTCTAGCTAGTAAAGCTTCTAATTGATCCACATCTTCCTCATCTGTGCTGCTGTCACTGGATACATATTTCATCTTTCTTCCCTTCTTAGGTTTCACCTGTTCAGCATCTTTTAATGATAACTTGGCCTTGAAAGCAGATTCAACATTATCAGGTCTGTAGTTGTCAAAGTTAGATAACTCAAATGCAGTGAGTCTTCCTATGATACCTTCAAAACTTAGATTGTTTCCTGGCACACATCTTAGTTCCTGTATTGCTGATACTCTAATAGCATAGATAGGGAGAAAGGTTCTCAAATACTTACTATTAATAATATCTTCATCCAATTGACCACCCAAACATCTTATCGCACTTACCACTTCTTTTATTCTTGCACCATACTGAACAACATTCTCATTTTTTTCCATTCTCATATCATCAAATTTTCCTCTGAGACTTTCTCTTTTTGCTCTTTGTACATTTTGATCTCCTCCATAGATGTCTGATAGGGATTTCCACATTTTGAATACGGTGTCACATCCTTTGATATCATCAAATTCAGCATAGCTAAGTGTAGAGGCAATCTCCAGCATTGTCTGGTTATGTTCTTGCTTGTTTTTCATATCTTCTATAGTAGGAGCACTTGTTGGTTCGACATGTTCAGTAATAATTGATTTTTGGGCATAATCTCCTATGGATCCAAGATGTAGTTTCATAAAACTTTTCCATGCAACAAAGTTGTCTTTGTTGAGCTTGGGAACTTCTCTCTTAGGCATTTTGATCTTTTCTGCTTCTAGTCCTTTTAAACTGGATCAGCAGTCCGCTCCGATACCAATTGTTAGAATCTTTTAGAATAACTGAGAGGGGGGGTGAATCAGTTATTCAAGGTCCCAAATGCCCTAATAAAAGATTCTTTTTTTTTTTTCCACCAAATGTAGTGAACTCATAAACCTTTTAACCATCCAAGCTTAAATCAATCATATTAGCAAGTTATAGTAAATCAATATGCAAAGATAAAACATGCAAGATCAACACATGACACAATGATTTACGTGGAAACCCAATTTGTGAAAAACCACCAGTAACATGCTACTTGATTCTCACTCTTCTGAAGTGATGCCCTGTTAAAGGCCTGCCCTGTTAAAGGCTTACAACACACTGTTAAATGTGACCTTGTTAGAGGATTTCACCAAACTGTTAGGAATGGGCCTGGTTAAAGGACTTTAGAACATTCACTGGGAATGTCACCCTGTTAAAGGATTTATCTCATGGCTATCAAACAAACCTAAGTCCATAGGATTTAAACTAATTGTTACAATTGCTAGAAAGTAACAACAATGAACTTTTGATCTGATATAACTTACAACATACTTTGCAGATTTCAGATCACACTTTCAGTTTAGTCCTATGCTTGGCTTTTATCTCTTCAGCTCTGACTGCTTGTCATCTATTCAAGCTTTGTCTCCTTGAGTCTTCTAACTCACTGTACTAATGCATCCATATCAGGGGTCTTCTTACTGAAACAGAGTAACTATGCTCTCTTTCCTCTTTTCCACCTTCTTCAGCACTTAACACTTTCATGCTTGAGCACCCCTCTCTCATTAATTTTTTTCATTAACTAATGACTCCTTATATAGAGATCTGATATGCCTTTGCCACTCAATTCTCCCTCTTCACTTTTAGGGTTTCAATATGGATTAGGTAAAATACAATGTATCTACCCCATATCTTGTTCTCTTCTAGAAACTTCGCCAGCTATATCCTCAAAAACATTTTACATGGTGTTCTGTGCCACCAACTCATCATTCTTATCTTCTATTTAATTTACAAACTTCTAAGTAATAACCTTGTCGGCTTAGTTCTGGCGAATCTTCGATCTTCGAAATAATGCAGCAACTCGGCATTATTTGTTTTACTGATGCTCGACATCTCAGTGTTACTCGACATCTACACAAAACTGTGTTACTCGGCACTTACAGAAAACTGTGTTACTCGGCACCTACAAAAAACTGTGTTACTCGGCACCTACTCTTTACTCGGCACCTGAAGATCACTCGGCTTATATGATATACTCGGCACCTGAAGATCACTCGGCTTATATGATATACTCGGCACCTTCTCTTAGTTGAGCTTTGTAAAAGACTTAGCTAACACCTAACTTCTTTAATATGTTTCAGTGTGCCCTTTTTTCTGTATCTTATAGTATGTTATCAAATACACTTTTTCATTAATGGCTTAGCTGATCCTAGTACTTCATTACAACATCATAACTTCAACCTTTCTCTAGGTGTTCTAGTTACATCTTATTGATTGCCACCACCTTGTCAACCAACTAATTGATAGTATTTGGATCACTAAAGCAATTGTCATTCCTGCAAGTAGCAATTTTGACATCAATGACAAAACAATGATTGAGAACGTTCTTTATCATTCCAACAACTCTTATTATCAATTCAATCATTTCTAACAGTTTAGGCACTGGTAAAGTTGTACCAGATCTCAGATGTATATCAACAACATTCAGGGTGTAAGTAGGATATTGTTGAGCATCAACACTATACATGGGTTGTTGTGGTTGTTGGCTATTAGGGTTTGGCTGAGGTTGTGCAGGTAATTGTGTTTTCTTTTGAGGTCCAGGATTTGCAGGCGGTGGCATTAGAGCATGTTGCTGAACTGGAGGTGTTAATTGTGGAGCACTAGTATTTTGGTTAGGCCATTATTTAGATCCCCTCCATTGGTTTGTAGACTACCAATTCCCTTGTGGTGGTTTCCATTGGTTCTGCTGGTTAGGCCAAGGTGGTTGAGAATTTTGAGGCCATTGGGATTGTTACTAGTTGTTTTTCGCAACATTGTTCCAATTGGGTTGATTTTGTGGAGGACCTTGGGGATTATAATTTTACGATTGATTACCATATGAATTCAAATTTTGTAAGGGGTCTTGAGGCATACCTTGACATTGGGCCCATGGTTGGCATTGAGCAACAAACAATACTTGCTCATCATCTCCATCTATCTTGACAAACTTAGTTGGAAGATGTTGGTTCTCCATGCTTGTGACCAGTTTGCATTGGCAATCCTTCTTCTACTTCTAGCAATGAGGGCAGTATTTAGCTAGTTGTAATTCAGCTTTGACTTGCTTCTTCTTTGTTGTCATTGTGTCTAGATCTTTAGCAACATCATTGATAATGTCTTGTTTGAAATCTTACAATAGGTTAGATATCTCAAGCTTTGAAATGCCTTGACTGATTCCTTTAGTGACTGTGGAATGAGGTCCTCAGCTTTTCTTCATGGGTTACCTTGAATAGTTATGATAGATCTTCTTGAGGTCATCCCAGGAAGCTTGATATACATCACCACCAGCCATTAGTTCCAATGCTTCTAGACAGTCATCATTCACAGCTCTCTGAAAAAATAGCTTTTTTGAATCTTTGGACAACGTGTGCTGAGGGCTCTTCTGTAGTGTATATGAGAAACATGAAACATAGTACTCTAATGTTTCTTCCTCCTTTTCTGATATCCTAAAGATATCATCCCCTCTTGAACCAGATGCTTTGCAATATTCTTTATACTTATCTCGAAATAGAGCTTGCATCTCATCCCAACTTCCTACTGCATTGGCTTCTAAGCCCATGAACCATCATAGAGATGATTCTTTCAATGTTTTTGGAAAAAATTTAAGCTTATGGGCATAAGTGTTGTAGTCAAAACTATGACAAAGTATATCAAATTCAAATAAGAAAGTATCAAGGTCTTCAGTTGTGAGGCCATAGAACTTTGGAAGAGTAGTCTGAGGTATGTTTTTAAGATTAGCATTGGTTACAAGACTTTGAAGAGGAAATGGAAAAGTAGGTTGTGATGTGACTAGAGGTACTAGATTATGAGGTTACTACTAAAAAGGGACATTGGGTATTGGATGATTAACAACTAGTGGATTCATAGCAGTGTTATCAAGAAAATTGACCAATACTTCAGTAAAAGGTTGAAGACCACTTATATCTATTGGTTCAGCTCTTGATAATGATGTTGTGGGAAAAATAAGGGTTGCATCTTCAAAATGGAACTCAACTTCTTCCTCTTCAATTTCTTCATTCAAATTAATAGACTCTCGTGGAAGAAATCTGCCATATTCATCTCGTCGTCTTCCTCTTTGATGCATGCAATTAAACTTTTCACACTGGTGAAAGAAACTTCAAACTAGAGATTTCTAAAAAAATTTATCTAAGAACTATGACTCAAAAATGCTCCTAGCTTGACACCATCCTTGGAAATGGCACCAAAAATGATCCATCTCACAATAGGAGTATCATAGTCATGCTCTAGGCTATGCTTAGGAATAATATATTCAAACTAAGGACTATTTTTCTTGCTATGAGGTGCATTTAATCTTGTCAACCCAAGGACGTATACTTGAAATGGTCAGCATAGTATGTGCACTAGGTCTCTTAATGAGTCACTTAAGCTTATGCTATAGGAAAGTAAAATGCAAGGAAAAGAAATTATGCTATTACTGTAGGAAAATAACATGCTTAACTCTATGAATACTAGAAATACAATGAAAGCATAAAAAATATTCCAGCTTGGATCATCCATTATAACTATTCTCACATATGCTGTAGGAACATTCACAAAGTGCGATGCTACAAGAAGGAACATACAACTTCTACTTACAAAATTAAGAATGCTTGGAAATAAATCTATTCTATCCTAATCTAATCCACCTTCCAAGTGGGCCCCCTTGGTTGGCTTCACTAAACTACTAACACAAGATAGAAACCAAAAAATATTTCATTAGATTTCATAAATTCATTACATAACATAGAACTATAAAAATACAACTGTAAAATTTAACAGTTTGTTCTCATAAAATATTTCTTCGAACTGGCTAAAAACTAACACACTTAGATCAATTCCTATATATATAGGAAATCAACACTTATTCCATAACAAAAAAGTAAATGACCTAGCTTTAAATCCGCAAGAGAGAAAATAGGAAGATAACAACTAAAGGTAGGAAGGAATAATGACTTAAGGCGGGAATAATAAAGTCTAAACATTCACTCACCAAAGAATAAATGTAGAGAAGGTAATAAGTCTTCATAGCTCCTCCTTACTCGCTGTTGTGTCTTCCAGAACCATTGCAACTTTCCTCCACCGTGGCTACTTCTTAGCGTTCTCTTCTCCTTGAATACTATTGGTGCTTAACTTTTGAATTCCTCCAATCATCTTTTAGTCTTCATTAATAGGTTAGTTTCAATACAAAGACATGTTTTCAAATAAACATTTATCAAATTAAATTCAAATATAAGAACACACATGTTGATAACCATATGAAATACTACATATTATATATAATATTAGCAAAAGATGGCATAGTTTCTACCCATAGGTTTATCATAGGTTCAGTAAACATAGGTCCACAAATGTTTTGAAAAAGATAAAATTGAGTATCAACAAAGTATCTTAAAACTATCATAAAATAAAGGTGCAAATTTTGGTCTCATCAATGTCAAAGGGTTCTACACTGATATTGTGTTTGTCCAAAAATGATTTGTGGACCTCAAGCATGATTTTCAATACAACATCCCAAATATCACAAGCTACCTCTAATGACTTGATCTAGATGGCCAGCTTGAAAAAAAGGTGAAATAATCCTTTATGAGTAGAAATATGTAGATCTTTCTTCATGAGTGTTTCAGCAAAGGCTAGTTCCTTGTGCAATATCTCTATATGTGAAGTCAGAATTGACTAGATGCTAATTAGTTTAGCCTCGATGTTTGCTTCATCTATATATAATATTGTTGACTAACTTTAGGAGTTGAGAAGAGTCTTGAAATTTTTCTCACTCTGAGCTAGAGACTTTGGCAAAGTTATACCAAATGATTGTATATGACTTTCCAAACTCAAAATATGACTCCTTATTTGTTGTAAGAAGAGTGTTGGATTACACAATTTGGTGTACAAATAGAAAATTTTCTCTAGTACCTTCTTCACACTATCAATTTTGGTTGCTTACTCAAATTGTGATAGGGTAATAGCACTCGATATCTTTTCATCAACCTTATGTTGTAACTTTCTCTCAGACCATTCAAGTAATTTAACATTTGAATCTAGGTCTATGTCATTTAGCTTCTCCATTAAGCTAGTTAGCTACTCTAAGATCGGTTTTGTTTCTTCTAGTGCTAGAAGGATAAATCCATTAAGAAAAATATCCTTGATATTTATCAATTTTTGTTTCTACCTATCCTCTTATCAAAGCAATTCTTGATTCTTCTTCTTTGCTAGAGCTTCCAGGAGTATATCCATCTGCTCAATAGTGATAGTTGCATAATCAAAATTGGGGAACTCAATCAATTTATCCAAGTTCATATTAATAAATGATGTGACTTCATCTACCTTAGATGTGCTTGGACTTTTCCATGATGATTGTAGGGATATAGCTTCTATACTTAGCCTATGAAGAGCTTGACTAGGAGGAGTAGTAGTTTTTGGTAAAGTTACCAATGTTTGTATTGCTAATTACTCCTCAGTTTTGGTAGTTATAACTAACTCTTCAGCCTTATCCTTTTCCTTCTCTACATTTACAAATGCACCTTGCTCTTGTGTTGTAGGTGCATGAGTATCTACTTGACCTATTTGAACATGTGTTCCTTTAATCTTTTCTATTTCATCTTTCTGCTTTCCAACTATCTCACCCTTGTTTGCGTTCACTCTCCTTTATAGTGACTGAGATTGGAGTGCTTTGTGCCAATGTACTAACGGTAGAAGCTACCTCCTTCCTTTGGTATACCACAAGGGGTAATATAGGTTGTATCACAAAGAATTGAGGAGGGGCTATAGGTGTAACTTGTTTATGTACTTCCTCCCCCACAGATACCTTGTCTACCTTCTCAATTTCATCAATACTCACTACTACAAGATTTTCACAAAGTTTGGTTTGGGTAGTGGATTCCACCATTATTTTCTTCAATTCATCCTCTATGAAGGGATTGATGTTTTGAGTGATAGGACTAGAAACATCCTTAATCTTTATTGTATCACTTTCTATGTTTACCTCATGTGGAGAAATGACACTCAACATTAGTGTATCTAGTACACTCGATTCTATTTGTTGCTCATCTTTAGTTGGTGTTGATGTAGATTCATTTATTTTTGTGTCTTCCTCTTGTGTAACTATCTTAGTGTCAACTACGAGTACCTTAGTTACCTATTGTTTCTCTTCTTTGTCCTCACCTACCTTAATAGGTTCCTACATTATTACCTTGGGTGTTTTCAAACCATATAGTGATTTCCAAAACAAAGTGGTCTTTTGTACAACATCCTCAACCTTGTTCAACAACATGTTAAATGCCCTGTATTTTGGTGCAAATTTTCCAGTATGCTTCTTTAATTCCTTGGCCATTGTTTCCCTATCCAACTATGGCATCACTCTAGCAAGTGTAGCTTCTTCAATTTTTATTTCTATGTTTAGACTATATTCCCACTTTTGCTCAACTCTATCAGATAATTTCTTTGGTAGAGAATTGGAAATCTCAATTGGAGTTTTTTTAAATGTTGCCATCATGGCATAAATTGACTCCTCTACTTGGTTCATCTCAACTTTTCCAAGTGTATCAAATTTAATATGTGTGAGACTAGATAAATCAACATTGTTCCTAATGTTATCACATATATTGTCTAAATCTAAAGAAGGACGATGATTTCCACTTGAAATTTCCTGTTGTCATCAGATTCATTCTTCTCTTCATTAGATTTAGATGGAGCTATGTATTTTCTCCATGTTTTATTTTCAAGCTCCTCTTCATTGCTAGCTGATCTAGCTCTCTTCTCTTTTGGCTTGACTACTTCTTGATCCTTCTTTGTAGTAGCCCTTGTGCTTGGTCTTGTAGAGGGAACTTTAGGCTTAGGTTTTGCAACCTTACTTGGTTTTCTCATAGTTGGTGTCTTAGATTTCCTCTTCTTTTTCTCGAGTGCTTCATTGGCTTCTTATCTCTTGAAACCTTCTTCAATTTCTAGTTCTTCTACTTGGTCTTCTCTTTGACCTTAAGTCAAGCCTAGTGGTGCTTGAGCAAGTATGTCTTCTTCTTCATCATCTTCCTCTTTTTCTTCTTTTTCTTCTTCATCTACTCCTTCAACAAATTTCTTCTTTAGCTTCTTCACAATTTTGTTATTCTTCCTAATGACTAAGGTAGTCTTCAAATCCATAGTTATCTTTGATTTAGCCACATTATAGTTTCCAAAGGTAGTAACCTTAGCATCTACATCTTCTACAAGTAATGTTGTTATTGTTGTAGAGGATTTATCAACATTGATTTCATAGCCCAGTGGCCTTAGCCACCTTACCCTTGGAACAACAAATTGAACATAAGTATAATTAGTATCAACTAGAAAGAAAACATCATTGAAATATTTCTCCACTAGTGAAACTAGTATCCTCAATCTCTTCTTTATTGATTGTTTAAAGTCCTCAAAATGTCTAGTCATAACTGACTCAAAATTGTTCCCAACTTGCTCAATAAACTCACCTATCTGCATTGCAATAGATCTATTTGTTTTCTAGGAGACTTTTCCAAATGTGGGGAATGTATTCTGTACATAAAAGAACATACATACAAAAACTAAACTAAATTTACATTGTACACTTTTGGTCTTCCTTATAGCTCCCAATTTTTTGACAATTGTTGCATATGCAACTCGACAATTGTTGCAAGGCGATTGAGGTAATCTCTAATAATGCTAGGGAATATGGGATGAACCTCTTGAATATTGCCTACAATGGCATGATAGACAATTATAGGTCAATCAAGTGGCTTTTTCATGAGCTGGAGGAGGTTAAGGAGAAGGTGGGTCAAATGGAAGGAGCTAGGAATCTAAAGGGCCTTGAGAAAGGGATAGATTATGATGATAGGCATAGCCTGGTAGAAAGGAGGATCCACAACTTGGAAATTTACAATCATAATCTGTCGAGCCAGATGATCTCATTGCTCAACTCAATTAATAACAACATTCTATCTTTAACTGATTGGCTAAAAGATAGAGGCATGCAGGGGGATTTGGATGGAAAAGATAGGGATAAAGCTAGATCTAATGATGATAATACCACTGGTATCACTTTTTCTACTCTAGACCATGAAGAACATAGGACTCACTAGTAGGAGGTTGAGGAGAACTAGATGGCCCAGGAGGCTACCTAGGTCATGCAAGAGTTGGAAAGAAAGATCAAGGATTAGTTCTTGTCTTTTTCCTTTTTGGTTGGCTTTTTTGACTATTTCATTTGTCTTGTCTTTTCTATTTGGCTAGGCCTAGTGCTATTATCAACCTTTAGACTTGTTACTTAAGTGGCTGGGCTTCTAACACTTATTTTTAGCCTGTTATGTTTTAACTCTCAAGTTTCAGGATCCTGGTAAAACCTATTTATCTAATCAAAAACTTGACAAGGTCATAGGTATGATCCTTCTTGACTATTTTATAGCCCATGTCAACATCAATACATGGTACATTGTTGAGCCTTCTAGATTGATAGAATTTATGTGCTATTATCCTTACTAGAAATGCAATTAGGGGATCTGAGATAGTGTTAATTTTCATCCCTTGTTTGTTTCACACTGCCCCTATATTCTTCTCAATGACTTCTTTAGATTCACTTCTCATTAGTTTAGGTTGGTCAAGTGTTGGACACCCTATTACTCTATGTACAATTTTCTTGATGATCTTCACTGGTCCATTATCCAACCATATAGAATTATCATGAATTCTACTCAAAACTATCTTAGTCCATTCAGTTTTGAAAACATTTGAAAAATCTAGGGCATGGGTCAACCATTTTCTCTCTATAATTTTGAATTCATCCTTCAATGCTCCATTTTCACATAATTTCCCATAGGTTTACCTAATCTCCATGTCTCCTATACTACCCACCTTGCATGTATAGCAACATCTTATGTCTTGAATCATCAAAAATCAAGGTGGTATCATGGACAATGAACCAAATGGATATTACTTGTAAGCAATATCAAGTATGGCCCTAAAGTTTGGTTTTCTGATCTCATTGCTTATCAATTGCACATTCAAAAATTCTTTACCTTCTTTAGCCTTAGGAGCTAAATAACTAGACACCATTATATAAACTATGGTTTGTAAAAATTCAAATTGCATAATTTGACACACAATAAATACCTTTGTGAATCTACTATGATGGTGTCAAGCAACTATTGAATTTGGCTTGCAAACATAGGTATGATCTCTTTCAATTTTCCTTTCGCTCTCCATACTCTCCTTCAAATTTGAATGATGTCAAATGAGTAGAAATTGATCATATAGACCTTAAAACCTTGTAATTAATGCTTAGTGCTTACACAACTATAAGATCAACTTCAATAAAAATTTCAACTCACTTGGCTTTCATGAAGTTTCCTTTTCAACTCGGAAACCACTACAAGATCGGTCAACACTATCAACTTTGATATCTTGGCATCAACTAACAGTTCACTCGACAACCATAGTGGAACTTTTCATGCACGTTAGTAACATGAAAACTAACAAAACTTTAAAACTTATTCTAGGTTCTAATCAACACCTTGCATCTTTATTCATGCATATGTAATCTTTTCATAATTAAATCCTTGGAACTGATGTATAGTATATCCTTTTAAATATCAGTCCCACATACCTCTTGATTTCTTTAATTGGAGCAAATGTGATCACCTGACCCATTGGGTGAAGTGATCCCATATACACTTGATGTTCTACAATCTTCCTTTTTCTTCCATGTCTTGTTCAATTAATCTCTAACATTCTCAAAATCTTCCTTTCTTTTTCCTTTTTTGAACTCACTACTCGGTGCCTTTGACTTTGTTGGACAATTCTTTCTTATGTGACCAGTCTTCAAACAACTAAAACATATGGTTTGACTCAACCATCTATTGTAGTCACTTCTAAAATGTGTTCTTATGCAATTTTTAGAAACATGTCCATAATCTTGACAGTAGTAACAACTATACCTAGTATTATAATCCCAATTATAAGAATAGCCATTGTTCTTTACCTTTGTTTTCTTGTTTGGTGACCATTTTGGCTTGGATCTGCACTCATGTGCTCTATGTCCATAATTATAATGGTTATATTAGTATCCTTCAAATTTGTGTGTGCTTATAGTCTTGGTTCCACATTCATGTGCCTAATGTCCTTATTTGTTGCATTTATGGAAATGACTCATGAACTTCTTCTTAGGATTCTAATTTGCAGTCTTTCTCCTGCAAACATTAGTAGTATGATCCATCTTACCACAATTATGACAAGTAGGTTTGGAGTTCTTACCTTTGTTTCTTCTTTCTTCACCACTTTTGGATAATTCTCCTTCTTCAGTACTAGTGTAACCCAATCTTGAAGTGTCATTGTTGGATCTATGGAATCTTGCCAATTGTTTAAAGCATTTGATGGCTTCACTAGGTTTGTTGAAACTATCAACAAAATCCTTTTCTCTTTTCAGATCATTTCTTAATTTTTCATTATGCAACTTTAGTCTTGTGATCTCAATATCCTTTGCATTCAGTTCATGATTTTCAATCATCATTTGACCCAAAGTTTCCAATTGCATGTCAACAATCATGGTTCCCTCTGATGATTTGTCTTCTAGTCTATTGGTCAAAATCCTTTTGTCATCTTCAATCATGACTTTTTCCTCTTCAACTTTCCTTTTCTACTTGGTCACCTCACATAGTAATATTGATTGGACTTCTTGTTCTTTATTGAGATTTTTGACCTCTTTAGTTAGAGTTTCATTCTTTTCCATCAGATCTACAACTGTTGCATCAAATTCATTGGTGTTTCCATCTGCAAACAATTTAGTAGTGTCAATGTATTGGTATTGTGTGTCATTCTCTTCAATATAAATTTCCTTCCTTCTCTTCAGTGATATCTTCAAATCATTTCTTGCTTCATTCAACTGATGTAGGGAATTTTTTATTTCAATATCTTGGTTCTCAATAGTCTTTCCCAACTTGTAGACTTCCATCTCCAAGATCTTTCCTCAAAGATGCAAAGATTTACTTTCTAGAGAACTCAAATCTGATACCAATTGTTGGAAATATAATAGTGAAGTAAACTATAGTGGGTGAGGGGGGTGGGGGGGGGGCGGGCTGGGGGTGGGCGGCAGGGGGTGAATCAACACTTAAAACTTTCAACCTCTAAAATTATTCACCACACATCCATCTCATAATCTATGCATATAAACTAAAATACCAAATTAAGAATATACATCCATATCATGAAAGTAAAATATTCAACACATGTATGACACAAGATATTTGGTTACCCAGAAACCCTCCAAGGAGAAGGTAAAATTAGGGTGGGGATAAAACCCAAAAATCTTCACTACTACAATAATAAAGTGTATCCAATGAAGGTTACAATGTTTGATCATGAAAGATGATCTACCCTGTGAAAGGTCTACCCTATTAAAGGCTTACAAGGTTGTTAGATCTTACCCTATTAAAGGATTTAAAAACCCTACTAAAAGTGTGCTTGGTAAAAGGACTTTAACTTACAATGAAGTAAACACCTTGTTCAAGGATCTACAATAGCCTATCAAGACTAATTTGTTAAGAGATTTAACTAATTCACCTGTTAGAATGTCTCAACAATGATCCTTTGGTTAGCACTTTGTTTCTTGATTTTAGATTACCTCTATCCTGATGTATACTTCATCCTTTCTGATTAGATTTATCTCTATCTTCCTTAAATTCCTTTCCTTTGTTATCCTTTAATTGATTCTATAATGTAGCTCGATCATAACACCTTAATCACCATGAATGCTCTGTTTGCACATGCAAACTCTCTTCAATTTTCCTTAAGCATTCCTAAAAAGTTTAGGTTTTGTCTTCCTTAAGAATACCTAGGTGACTTAGGGTTACGTATGATTCGATGGGAGTGATTCATCCATATTACCACTTAAACCTTCCCTTTTTATGATTGGATGCATGTAACTAGTGTAGGGGCACCTATTCAAGCATGGTAAAACCACCCAAATGTATAAAAATAGAGTGGAACTGATATAATTTAAGTCATAAAGTCATTTTAATAATATTTCAAGGTTTTTTTGAAAATTTTGAAGTAATTTGAATAATAATTGTAAAAGTTGTTCAAAAGTTGCCAAAATTGTAATGACAACTTTTACAACTTGGTGACAACTTTTTAAGAGTTGGTTTAAATATGTTAATGGGTAGTTGTAGCTCAGTCAAAGAGTTTAATGTGATTGAAAATTATATATATTTAGTCTCAAAAACATGAAATGGTAAGTTGGAGAAGTTGGAGGAAGGATTTGGAATGGAAGAAAACTTATTTTGATGTTGTATATTTTAGTTTTTTGGTTATTTTTTCCTATAATTTTTCTGATTTTTTGATTGATTTGAACTCATTTTTGATGATATAGACCTGAAATTTATATTTTTGGAAAGTTATATGAGTTATCTTTTATTTGGTTTTGGTTTGGATAGTTTTCATTATGTGTAGAAGAAGTTATGGCCATTTTGGTGAAGACTGGTTAAATTCTATCATAATATGAATAGCTTTGAGAAAATTGCAATAACTTTTATTTCCTTGATTGTATTTGGCTATAACTTGGAGAAAATGTTGGTAACTCACTGTTATTGAGTCTCACAAAAATAATTGGTTTCATTCTTTCATTTATGGAATTTATTAATGACTGATTAATGGTTTTACATTCTTCTCTTGTTGAGAAATTGTTCTTAAAAGATGCAACATTCTTGCATTCATTTGAATGGTTGGAAAAGATTATAAATGTGAATTCATACCTATAAGTTAAAAAATTTGTGGAAGGCCCATACAGAACACTTTTTTTGTGCTCTTTGCATCAGTAACACATAGGGATTCACAATTAAGATTCATCCTTATCATCAAATATCATAAAACAATCCTTAAGTCAGCTCAAAAATGGTTTACATAGAAGTTGGTGCCATTAAAAAAATCTATGTCAAAATTCTGTAATTTGGCACTTGAAGGCCCTAATGCTTGGCATCAACTATAACTTCAATGTTGTAACTTAGCCTCTAAATGACTTGACACTCACTAATGATTTAGCATCTAGATAGCTCAACACATACCATCTTCTTAGTACTTGAGTGGCTCAGCACTCACTAGTTACTCCACTCGCACTAAATATTTGTCACTCAACATATACTATCTGACAACTTTATGCTCGGAATGTATTACTTGTTCGACATGAACTAAGTAAATGACTTAAGTATATTGTCACTCATATGTCCAAACCAATATGAGATTAACATATATATACTACCAATATATCTTCCATCTCCATTTATGACCTTATGATGGGTGGAAGAGGTTTCTTTTGCACTTCTTTTTCATACATCAGATTTAAGGTTACCAATTATCTAAATATTTATCTCATAGGATTTGACTCAAAGGTAGTGAGTCTAGCATATTTCTTCTTCCTCACATTTCATTCATCTTACAAATTAGATAAAAAATCCTCTAATTCCATATTGTGAGTGGGAAAGGTGTTTACATCTAGGCTTTAAGTTTCCCCTTTGAAACATATCAGTCTTCCTCTAAAATTTATCTAGGATTAGTCCTTATCACATAAGATTTCAAGTGAAAGGGAGCTAGTATAGAATTTTCTTCATCTTCACATTAAACTCACCTTGAAAATTGTAATAGTAGTTGTCTAGTGTCATCTTGTGAGTGGGAAAGGTGTTTTTATCTAAGATTTGATTTTCCCCTTTGGATCATATTAGTCTCTCTCAACATATAGTTTTACATTCATATCTTTTAATTCTTGTGCTTATTTTAGCTACTTGTAAATTGGCACATTTAACAAATCCAAGTCTAGAGAAAATTTGACCTTTGAATTTAGCTTTGAATTTAGAAGATCCTACACCTCTCAATCTACTTGGTGAATTCCAAAATAATCACTTTATCATTAGAAAATCCTAGTAGGAAGAAGTGATTCTAGTGGAAGCCACTCAACCTAATTTAATTCAATCTCTACTTCTAGATGAATTAGGTGCCTCATTCCTTTATTGTTTTGTATCATTTTTGTTCATCTTATAGCTCACATCCACTATTAACATGATAATCATATCATAAATAAATGCATCATTAACTATTTTACCATGGATTTTGACAACCTTGTATGCTAGTTGGGTGTAGAAATTCTATACTTTGTTCACCCTAGGACCCACTCCTCTTATGTCATGTGTGTCTATCCCAAGAAATTTTATTATCCTTGTAATCATTCGTGCTATATATAAGTCATAAAGAACTTCATAGTTTAGTGCAAATCACATAGTTCATTATGAATTTTGTCTATAAAAATCTAACCCCATTCAAAATATTCATCCCATTTTAGGATGACTACAGTATATATATACATCCACATTTGGAAAATACGCCACCTTTATTAGACCTTAAACACTTGATCTTAGTATATATATTATTCTCAACCAAATTTTCAAAAATCTTAAATGTATCGACACATTCTATTTTTTCTCTTAAGAAATGACCATGCCATTCTAAAATAATAATCAATAAGTAGCATGAAATAACTTTCATCATTTTTGGTAGAGTAATTAGATATTTTCTGATTAACTCTAGTTTACTTAGGCTAAAATTTAGGCATCTAATAATTAATTCTTTTATTAATTATTATGATGCAACCTAAGTTAGATCTTTTTTGGGTTTTGATCTCCTTGATCTCTCTTTATAATTATTGATTCATTCACTTTTGATAATAGCAATTTCTCTTGTTGCTCATCAAGAATGTCCCATCTATGGATTTGGGAATTCAAACTTCCATAGACCTTTTTTCTCTCTTTCAATGACAGGTGTTTGCATGCAGGTGATTCTTGGGAGTTGTGGAGTTGATTTTTCATCAAATTCAACATGATATAAAAAAATCTTCAAAATAAATACAAGGGAAAAAAAAACCCATGAATGGGGCTTTAGTGGATTCTTTGTGGGCCATGTGTCATTCTAACAGTGTTCTTATTTACTAAATGATGGTTTTTTAAGGGTGCTCTTTGGTGATTTTCTTTTTGCCAAACTATTTTCCAAACATATATTGGCCATCGAATTTGTTTCTCTGGCACTGGCTCTTTTAACAACATTGATTTTCTTACATCTTTGTCTTGTTTCTAGAGATTGGATATTTTTTCTAGTAGGAGTCAATTTTCTAGCATTTCTTTTGCCTCAATGACCATTTGACTGTCAAATTAATGATTGTCACTTGCTGACATTAGTATTGCACCAACATTCATGTCACTCCTTCATGCTCTATTTGGACCTACCTTCATGTTTTTGTTCATATCTCAGGCATACAGAATCCATTTTCTGTAAATGATATATCACCAAAAAGATGGTTCTAAGCCTATCAGAATGATATAGGTATTTTTTAGTTTTGATGCTTTTATGGTATTTTCTACTATCATAGTTAAGGGTACACTTTTGCAATCTGGGAGACCTATCTTGAGCATCCAATCTATGATTTGGGAATTCTTTATATCACTGGAAATGTCTTTCATAACTCTTTCCAATGATGCTAGTTATTTTTCTAGATTCTAATTCAGGCACATTCTATTCAATTTTTTGCATTTTTGCATTATGGTGGATATCTTGGAAGTCTTAGGTTTGGGGATTGATTTTGTTGCTTCAAATGATTTGTCATGGGTTGTACTATCTTTTGCATTAGTTGTATGTCTCTTCTAGTCTACTTAGACATCATCTGTATGCATTCTTGTAAATGTACTAAGATAAAGTGACATATTTCATCTGTATTTTCATTTCAATTGTTTTACCTTGTTTTTCCTTCTGATTCGAGTAGTGTCATCCAAGGAAAATCATGTAGATTACTATATTCTTAGGATTCACCATATCTTGTGCATTATGTACATGCACTATTCTAATTAAAGTGCCATGGAGGGTTGATTTTCTACCTTTGTTTGTCATCTTCTTTTGTCCAGTGAATTTCCTTTTTGTGACATTAGCCTCATGTAGTGTCTAAGATTGATCACCTCAGTACAGACATATGCATTCTTGTGTGCATCTTAATCATGGTTCCTTGACTTGTAGTTCTTTTGGCCCACTTTTCCATTTTCCCATCACCTCACCCTTGTCTACATTAGTGGGGGGGGGGGGGGGGGGGGGGTCATCTTTTATTTCTCATGCTTCCTTGGTTCGATGGAGTGATCTATGTATTTAGTATTTGTTCCTATGTACTAGGTGGATGCAATGATTGGGTACTTGTGCATTTCAGTGAGATGGATCATTTACCATATAGACACTCTTCTTTTCATTCCTACTTTGGTTTCAATCCTTCATGTTTGATTGATCAACTCTTTAGGCTTTGGTGTTTCATGGCATATATAACTTTGAGTTTAGTTGTTTGACTTTGTGTGCCTCCTAATTCGATGCAAATTATAGCCTTCTCTACCTGGTCAAGTTGTATTTCAGTGGACATTCTTCATATCAATAGTTACTTTTGATAGAGCTTTGCAGCTTGTACATGCTTCAATGGTGTTCTTCATGATCATCTTTCGTTCCTATCTTATGGGACATTCCCTAGTTTGGAGGCTTATTTAGTCCTTCACTAGTTCTTTTCAAATTTATTTCCATCTCTTTTTGGAGTAGGGTTTTTCCATGTGGTTTTCTCTTTGTCTCCTCTTTTCAAAGATTTGGTTGTGCTTGTGTACCTCATTAGGCCTTTGTTTATCAAGACCCAAATCTACTTTCTGTAGTAGTTTCTAGGTTTTTAGCTACTCCCTAATTTTATCTTAAGGGGGAGTACTAGAGTAATTATATATTTCCTAATTAACTCTAGTTTTCTTAAGCTAAATTTTAGGCATTTAATAATTAATTCTCATATTAATTATTATGATGCAACCTAGGTTAGATTGTTTTACAATTTTTTATCTCATATATATAAGGACTATCTCTCTTTGTATTATTGATTCATTCACTTTTGATAATAGAAATTTCTCTTTTTTCTCATCAAGAATGTCTCATCTTTGGATTTGGCAATTCCAGCCTCCATAGCTATTTTCTTCTCTCTTTCTATGACAACTGTTTGCATGTAGGTGATTCTTAGGAGCTATGGGGTTGATCTTTCATCAACTTAAACAATTTTATCCTCTTCTTCTTGTGGACTTGCATGGTTTGAATGTATTAGCCCCAGATGTTTTCTTAACAAATAATCCTTGTTCTTTAACTTAATCCTAGTATGCTTTCTCAATTTATATTTTGTGTAGATGGTGTTAGTAGGCTTGCTAATTTGGGTATATCTAACACTTCCTTAGAAGAACTGATCTTCATCATATTGCTAAATTGAATGTGTCTCATCTTCTTCTAAAAAAATCAATTTCTCCTACTTTTGTTAGTGAAAATTTCTTCCTCTACTTTCACTAAGATAGTAGACATTATCATTTACCCTTATACCTTATACTACTAATCTTATGGACTTTTCTAAATTTACATTTGGATCCATGAAAGATGAGGTTTTAGCCTTTACTACACATATGACTTAGACTCAATTTTTTCCCCTTATCCTCTTAACATAATAAAAATCACCAATTTTATGTTTTCCATCAATGGATATAACCCCCTTATTGGAGATAGGTGTAGCTACTTCACCAAAAAAGTAAGATCGATCACCCATAATACTTCTCAAGCTCAAGACACTTTATTTTGTCATCTATCATATGATTTAAACATCTAGAACCAATTACCCAACATCTAACTTTATTTTTTGCATCTACGAAAATCTTCAAAAAAATGATCTTCATTATTTTCTTTAATATTTTGACTTCCAAATTTGTTATTACCGTTCTCCTTAATAGCCAAAAATTGTACATCATCATTTGAAAAATTTCCATGGTCATCTTCTAAGGCATGAATCTCCATTAATCAAAAATATCTTTTACCCATGCCTTTGTTATGTGTTCTTGCATCTCTATTATTTCATCTATAACTATACTTTCTCTATTCATAATTAAACATCGTATACCTATCTTCCTTAAAAGGACATTTATCAGAAGAATGACATAATCTTTCATAATTAATTATATTAACTTGTATAACTTATCTTTGTAATTTATAGATCCTTTCTTTAATCTTCTCACAATGTTTGCTTCTTCTCCATCTATATCATGACTTATGTCAAGTACATCTTCAATCTTCTTTGTATATTTGAATGCAATATCCTTCTTTTTATGTTGGAAATATTAGAGTAAAATAATCTCAAAAGAAGAAAAAACTTCATGGAGTTGATCGAATGTATGTGTGTCCATTTCACATCTATGTTGAATAGAATACAAAAAATTTTTTTAGGTTATGGTCATGACATTGGCATAAATGATTAATACTTTTGATTGGTAGAGTTACTTGATGAGGATAATGTTGATGATGATTTGGTGAAGACTAGAACATGATATGATGATAGGACAATAAGTTATATTATTATCATTGATGTTAAACTATTTGACTACATCTTTTAATAGATTACAATATATTTATTGAATAAAATAGTGAGTTAAAGAATAATTTAAGTGTTTCTATCATGACATAATCTCAAGTGATGTGTTTGTTAGAAACAATAGTCCACCAAGATAATTGGGGGGGTAGAGTGGGGGGGGGGGGGGGGGGGGAGGGGGGGTGAATCAATTATCCAATAATTAAAACATTTATCCACCTTAAATAATATTAATTATTCAACTAAAGTAAACAAAAACCATAACACGATGTACATACACAATTACATCAAATATGTTAACTAGGGACACCCTTGATTAGAGGGAAAACCCTGGTGGGAATGATGCCCACAAGATGATGTACTAATATAAATATTCCTTGTTAGAGGATGGACCCTATTAGGAGTCAATTACAACATTTAGTACATATAAGTCCCTATTAGGAGACTTTGAATCCTTGTTAGAATATTCCAACCCTATTAGGAGTTGTAGAAGATAGAAGGACCCACTATCCAAATAGCTTATGGGGCAAGACCATTGAACTCACTATCCAACTAATCTCTCAAATATTCATTACAGAATAATTATCTATACTATTCTTTAACTTCTTTCCTCTATCTTGTCAACACAACCAATCTTTGTTAAACCTTATAGACCATGTTGTGAACCTCAGATCCAAGTATCAAACTTTGGATCACACAATAAAACCTTGGAAATGAAGTTTCTATTGGCCATTTTTGCCCCCCATTCAGCTCATCATCAATAACTGATCTCAGAGATCTTCAATGGGATGGATTCTTTGAGGTGGGTTAACACACTTTTCGGTCGAGTTAACATCTCATGTTAACTCAGTTTCTTCATGTGCTGAGCTAATTCAATTCCTTCATGTGTCGAGCTGGCTCATTTTTTCTTCATGAGCTGAATTGCAAGTTAACAAATTTTTTTGAGTCAAGTTAACATTCTGCATGAATCATTTTTTGATATTTTAGAGAGGGACTTTTCTTTCTTTTGCGAAATCGTGAAATTATATGCTACCTCTTTGACCATTTATTGGGGAACATGTTGACGAATGAATTAGTGCCAAGTGGTGAGTTAGTCCCTTCAGTACATTTCACTCACCATTAGATCAAGGATCATCTATAGTTGTCACTATGTCACTATACAAAGTTGCAATGTATTTATTTCATTCGACATAGCAAGAACTTGTCATGTGGTGGTGGATCTTTGTCTTGCTGGGACCCTTTTCATATAACAACTCTTGTATTTTTGCATTCTTCCTTGCCCCTTTCATGAAAATGTGATGGCTGTCACATTTAGATGTAATTTTTGGAGATTCCTTGCTTCATCTTAGCTATTTGTATGGTTAGGTAAAGAATCTTGATCGAGGGCTATGTTTTAATCAAGCATTAGAGATATTTTTTGTACCATCTAGGCCATCCATATTGACAAGGAGATATGCATTAATAGTTCATACATTTTTGGGAAGATCAAATTTATTCCACATGGGTCAATTCTTTATTGTTGCAGTGGGTTAACTTGTGTGTTATCCCATCCTGCATTTTCTTTGGCAGCATTGCGAATTTATTTATTCCAGTCATGGCACATTGCAAGGATTGATTTTTAATGTTGAAGTGGCATTTTGGGGCTTTTTCTGTGGAATTAATGCATCTCCACGCCTCTTTATTAAATTCAATGATTAAATCTTTTGGATTTGACTCTTACGACTGGATGTATTGATTGTGAAGTTTCTTCCTATTATTATTACATTTAGAGTTGTTCTAAGATAAGATTTTCTCCAAATTTGTAGGATTCTCCTCCACAATCTTAAATGGTAGTGGTTGGGTTTAGGTTTAGGGAAAAAAATATCTTAGTTATGCCTAATCTATAAAGGAACATTTTGTAATATTTTTAAAGATTGGACCTTCTCTGTTTCTATGACATTTCTCTAGCTTGTCACTATAAATCCCCTTTGCCTCTGAACTGTATGATATTTTGCTTTATCTCCTTCAGCCATTGATGTGTAGTGCAAGACCTATTTACCTCTCATTGGTGTATTGTGGATATTTTCAATTTTTCATGACTGTATCTCTCTGGCCTATGAATGATATATAAGTGAATCTCATTTTTCTTACATCATTTATTTGGATTTTTTGATCTACATGTGATTGTTAGATTAAAACATGTCTACATGTGTATATCTTTTGGTGTTATGATGGTTCAAAAGTGCATATATGGGTAGAGATTGGATTGAACAATCTATTTTGGTGCATCACCTCCTTAGAATAGATCAGGTAGATTCTATTTCTTGCACCTCCTTCTCTCTTTTCCTCTCAAGAGTAGTTAAGTGCATCCTGATGGCAAAGGAAGCTGACCTTCTCTAGAGACTCAACCTCATAGTTCAATTCCCACAACTTGGAGGTTGTTTCCATAGTTCACAAGGTTTTCCTTAGGTAAAAGCTTTGGAAAAGGGTGAAAACTTTTGTGACAATAGTTTTTGGCATGCTCGGTGGGACAATATTCAGAAAATTTCAAGTCTACTGGTGTCAAAAGGAATATTTCAAGATTAATGTTGAGAAGATAGTGATTCTCTTAGTATTGCAAGCCTTCAAAAGCTTCATCCCATAAAGCACTTGGTGACTCTACACCCTTCACATCTGGTTCAGACTGAGTTGTAGTGATTCATGCCCAAAGCTAAAACAAGAGCATCTTCTAGAGGTAAATTTCAATACCAAGAGCTTTCATTTTCAAATCCTAGAAGAAGAAAGACTAGAGTATCTTTATCACTAATTAGGAGTACAACAGTAACAAATACACTTGCAAGATCCATCTCCACTCCTCTTGTTGTTAGATCTCAGCCTAGGTTATTATCTGCTCATATAAATATACCATTATTCCATATGGCATAGCCTAGAGCTCATGCTTTTGCCACTTTTAATGGTAGAAGTCCTCTCCTATTGAATCAAAGACATGATATACTAGTATCAACCCTCAAAAGTATACCTAAATTTACTAGTGAAACTTCAATTTCTCCCTTAGAACATATCCAAGAAGTTTCAAATGTCTACAATATACATGTTATTATAGAAGATGATGTTGTTGATAGGCTTTTAGCTTCATCCTTAAAAGGGAAGCCCTTGCAATGGTATAGAGGTTTGGCTTATAACTCTATTACTAGTTGGGATGGGTTGGGAGATGGATTATGTAAGCACTTTGAAGATAAGAGTGATCATCTATCACTCTTGGAGCACTTAACAACTATAAAGAGAGCCCCCCATGAATATGTGATTGATTTCAATTATAGATTCCAAAAGACATGGGATAGAATACCCACTGCAGTTAAGCCTTCTCCTAGAAATGCTTTTTGTATTACCTCAAAGCCTTTAATAGTGATATTTCTACCACTCTACAATCTATGGGAGGAGATTACCTAATGCCTATGAAATTGCCATTAGGATAGAGAATATATTGATACAAGGAGGAAAATTGGTTCCAAGGCCTCCTATGCCTTTATTTCCAGACATCCCTAATCATAAGCCTCCAATAGCCCCTATCCCTACTACTTCCATAAGCCAACCTCTTTCTATGACCCTAGTGGCCTCCACATCTTCAAGTGAATTTGGAGAATTGAGGGATATGATGTAAGCCCTTATGTTGAGTAATTAAAAATTGCAAGAATAGGTCTCTAAGATTGGCAAAGAGGTGCAAGACCAAGGAAGGAAGCTATAAGAAAATCTCTTAATGGTCCAAAATATTAGTAACAAGATGGTAACTATGGAAAGGCAGAAAGCTCAAAATTTTAGGCCTCCCCAACCTTCTCAAAACTCTACTTATAATAGACCTATTAGCAATACCACTACAACAAATTCAAACCCAAATCTAGTGAGAGCTTTGGTTTCCCAAAATAATTTTGCTAAAGAGTAGGACTTTTGTCCCTCCTATAGATATTCATGTAGTCATTGCATGTTCCAAAAGGCAGAAGCATTCCTAGCATTGACCACACAAGATCCATACATTGGAAAATAATATAATGATCCTCAATCTACTAATGCTACCCATTTGCAGCAACAAGAGGATTGTTCTTTTATGAATTGTCAAGTGGAGGAACATTATAATGTAAACCAGGATTTCATTACTCACAATACTAGGAGCAAAAGAAGAGTTGCTCAAGACATTTCCCCTCCTCCTCCTAATTCAGCCTCAAATTCAAATAAAATACCTTAGGTACAAGAAGTAAACAATCAATCAAATGCTCCTTAGTAGCAAAGGCAAAATAATAGCAGAAAAGATGTGAGCAATCCTTAGGTTGTTCCATCTCAACTTCCTACAAATGTAGCTCTCAAAGTTTCTACCAAAGCACCCAATACACCATTCAATGTGGTAGATCAAATATAGAAGATAAATGTAAAAATTTCTATGTGGGATGTGGTTACTACTATACTAATGCAAAAGAGGTTGATGCAGTAGGAATTGGAGAGCATTGAACTAAAGAATCGACCATCAAGAGAAGAAAGTGCCATGAGTCTAATACAACCATCAAGGGAGGTGGAAACAATTAAAAAAGGTTATACCTCTGCCTTTTTATGTTTCTCCAATTATAGGGGATAAGCTAGTTCATAATTGATTTAGGGGCTAGCAATTTAGTGATGCCCAGGTCTGTTGCTGATGTTTTAGAAATGAAATATGAACCCATTGTTACAGATGTATTACAGTTGGATGGTAGTATTTTCAAGACTATAGGGATCCTTAGGAATGTGGAAATGGTCCCACATGCATGCTCTAGTTGTACAATATTCCAAGATATATCAATTGTTGAAATCAAGCCACACTTTGATATCTATCTTTCAAGAGATTTCACTGCCCAAATAGGTGGCTATATATCTTCTGATTGGTCATACATGTTTTTTAGAAAAAGATATGGAACCAAGGCTTCAATCAAAGTAGAGCCTTTAGCCCTCCATCACACTAAGTCCTATACCCCTAGCCCTATAAATATGAAGTGCACCATCTATCAAGAATAGGAATGAGACATAGTAAATGATCTTGCTACTTCTCTAGCAGAGATACTTGATTTTCTCTTAGATGAATGGGCTAATGCATACCAATTTGATCCTATATCAGAAACCCTTGAGACAAGCCTTGGTACATATTGTATATAATGAAAGGATGCTCTTGTCCCTATCCTTATGAATACCAAAGATGATATGAGTGGGATATACATCATATACTTTGATGGATCAAGAAAGAAAAATGGATCTGGGGCCTGTGTGATGTTGATTTCTCTTGCACAAGAAAGGTATTACTTCTCTTTTAGACTCCAATTTAGTTGTACTAATAATGTGGCCGAGTATGAGTCCTTGATTTAGGGTCTCCTACTTGCTCAAAAAAGAGGAATTCAAGCCTTAAGTGTATATGGAGATAGTGAGTTGGTGGTTAATAAAGTGAGAAATCAAAATATCACCCAGAATGGTTTGCTCAAGTCTTATAAACAAAGAGTTTGGGATTTTCTTAAAAGTTTCAATGCCTTTAATATTCAAAGTATCCCTATTAAAGAAAATAGATGTGTTGATAGACTTTCAGTAGTGGGTACATCTTATGATGTGCCAAAGAACCTTGAAGCTAAAAAGAAGTAGAAAATTAAGGTGGTGGTTAGGCCTATTCTTCTTGATAACAAAACCAATTGGCAGGTATTTGAATTTGATGAATAAATTATAAGCTTCTTGTAGAATGAAGCAGAGTTTTTAGATAGAAATTAGTCAAGACTACAGGATCAATATGGTGATCAGATCATTAATCCCAGTTCAAACAAGTTGCCTAAGGGTCTTATTATCTTAGAGAGTGTCTTCAATCCTGATGACCAAGCAAGGGATAGAGGCATGAATCTTGCTACAAGTAGGGATGATCACACACCAGTCACAATTGCTAATGGAAAATCCTTAAACATGGGAAAGGTATGTTCTAAAATTGAGCAAGAAATTTTTATTCATTTATGTCAAGAATTTGATGATGTATTTTCTTGGACATATGATGATTTGAAAGGTTTTGACCCAACTTTGTTTCAGCGTATTGTAAATTTAATTGATAATGTCAAACGAGTAAGACAAAGATAGAGGCCAGTGAATCCTAAAATTGAACCCTTAATGAGAAAAGAGCTATCCAAATTGATTGAGGCCAATATAATTTTCCCTATCAAGAACTCATCATTGGTAGAAAACCTTATCCCTGTTAGGAAGAAGAATGGAGAAATTTGATTGTGTGTGGACTTTAGGGACCTTAACCAAGCTTCCCTTAAGGATCATCATCCCCTCCCTTCCATGGAACAAATATTATCTAAGGTTAGCAGATTTGAGAGGTTCTCATTTCTTGATGGATTCTCTAGTTATAACTGAGTACTGGTCAAAGAAGTTGATAGATACAAGATTGCATTCACTACAAAATGGGGTACCTATACTTACAATAAAATGCCCTTTGGATTAACTAATGCAGGTGCCACTTTTCAAAAGGAAATGGAGATGGATTTCAAGAATATGATTGAAAAGTTTGTATTGGTCTATCTTGATGATATTACAATATATTCTAGGAGTGTGATAGATCATTTTGGCCATCTTAGACAAGTGCTTATAAAATGTAGAGAGTTTGGTGTGTCCTTAAATCCAAGAAATTGTGTATTTTCCACTAATAAAAGAAAATTGTTAGGACACATTATATCTAAAGATGGTTTAACCATTGATCCAAAGAGAACTAAGGAAAAACTTTCTCTCTCTCTTCCTAAACATAAGAAAGGGCTACAAAGTTTTCTTGGTAGGATAAGTTTTGTGAGAAGGTTTATTCCTAATCTTGCTACCATGGTGAAACCCCTTACAGCTATGCCTAAGAAGAATATGGTCTTTTCATGGACCAAGGAAGGGAAGGAAAGTTTTGAAGAGATCAAGGCAGCCATAGCCTCAACCCCTACTCTCATTAACCCAAATTTTGAAAAGGATTTCAATCTTTATACCTTAGGTGGTGAGTCAAGCATTTCTACTATCTTGACTCAAGAAAATGATAAGGATGAAGAACATCCCATAGCCTTCTTTAGTGAATGGCTTAAAAAATATGAAGACAAATACAACTATGTGGAGAAATAAGCCCTTGTAGTCATAAGAGCTTTGAAGAAATTTAGATATCTTCTATCACACAATAGGATCCATTTGTTGGTACCTCATGCAAGTGTGAAGGACTTTCTGTTGAGAAAAGACATTAGTGAGAAGAGAGCCAGATGGGTCACTAAGATGATGGAATATGATTTTGACATCTAGATCACCAAGTTGGTAAGAGGGAAACGGTTGTGCAAATAGATGATCTCATCTCAAGAATCAAATGAGGAAGTTGCTATGATACTAACTAAACAACATGAAGCTAGAAATGATAATCCAAGGAATTGGATGGATGATATGATGACTTTCTTGTCAAGCAATGGATATGCTCAAGGATTGGATAGAGCTAAAATAAGACAATATAGGTTGCAATCAATTCCTTATACCATAGTTGATGGTATCCTTTTTAGGAGGGATTTAAATGGAACCCTATTAAGATGCATTGATATGGACCAAGTTGAAAGAATAATCAAATAGTTCCATGATGGTTCTGATGGAGGCCATTTTTTAGCAAGAATAACTACCATGAAAAAAATGAGAGATGGTTACTATTGGCCATCCTTGTTCCATGATTGTTAAAGACACATGCAAAGATGTGAAAAATGTGCTTTCTTTTATGGTAAACAAAAACTTGCAGCTTTTCCTCTCCAACCTATTTAGGCTGATCAACCTTTTTCTCAATGGGGATTAGATTTCATCGGCCCCATCAATCCTCCTCATAAATGGATTTTAGCTGCTACAAATTACTTCACCAGATGGACAGAGGAAATTGCATTTAAGGATGCCATAGAATCTTCAGTTGATGAATTCCTTGATGGAATTGTAACCAGGTTTGGTGCTCCTTTAACCATTATCTTAGATAAAGAAAAATGTTTTGTTGGAGCTCAGATTTGTACATGGGAAATTGATCATGATATCTACTTGAGCACATTCTCCAACTAATATCCTCAGGGAAATGGATTTTTTGATTCATCCAACAAAAATCTAATTAGGATCATGAAAACGATTATAGAAGATAATCAGAGGTGTTGGTATCAAAAGTTAAAAACAACACTATAGGCTGACAAAATAATGCCTAAAAGAGCCATAAAAAATTCCCCTTTTATGTTGGTATATGGAAGAGAAGCTAGGCTTCCTATTTTATTGGAATTTCCTACTCTTGAAATAGCCCATTAGTTGGAATTGATAGAAGATGACGCTATATCTATAAGAATAGCAAAAATAATAGAGTTAGAAGAGAAAGGAAATTAGGCCATGCAGACCTTGGGAGTACATCAACAATAGGTGAAGAAGTCCTTTAATAGGAAGGCTAAGTTTAGAATTTTTAGAGAAGGTAATCTTGTGCTGAAATGGAATGTTGACAGGGAAAACTTAGAGATGCACTCAAAATTTGATGCACTATGGAGTGGTCCCTATGTGATTATCAGTTGCAAGTAAGCCAATGCTTTCTAGTTAAGCATGCTTAATGGTGAAATTTTTCCTATTCTAGTGAATGGAATATATCCCAAACCATACTTCTAATGAAGGTTAAAGTTTTGATGTACATAAATAGTTTAGTCTTCTTTCTACTTGTTCCTGCTTTCCAAGAAGTGCACAAGCACATTTGCTCCCTTTTCTGGAGTTGTTTTGAGCTTTCTGGACCTCCCTGGAGTTTTTTGTTCCTTCTTGGTTGCAAATTGTTCTATTGGTTGTAGGTGGGATAACATGTCAATTCTTGGTAGTGACTCTATGCCCAATGGATTGCTTAAGGCTACTGGTCTATTCTTAGCAGGCAAGAATCCCCTCTGAGTCACCAAGAATGTTGGCCATTTTTTCTCCCCATTCACCCATCATCAATAATTGATCTAAGAGATCTTCAATGGGATGGATTCTTTGAGGTGGGTTAACACACTTTTTGGTCTGGTTAAGACCTCATGTTAATGCAATTTCTTCATGTCCCGAGTTGGCTTGGTTTCTTCATGTGCTAAGCTAGTTCAATTCCTTCATGTGCTGAGCTAGCTCATTTTTTCTTCATGAGTTGAGTTGTGGGTTAACATGCATTTTTGCATTGGGTTAACATTCTGCGTGAATCATTTTATTTTATTTTGGAGAGTGACTTTAATAGCTTTCATTAAATTGCAAAATTGTATGCTACCTCTTTGACCATTTATTGGAGAATGTGCTAACTAATGAATTAGTGCCAAGTGGTGGGTCAATCCCTTTAGTACATTTTAATCACCATCATATGAAAGATCATCTATGGTTGTCACTATGTCCCTATACAAAGTTGTGAGGTATTTATTTCATGCGACATAGAAAGCACTTGTCATGTGGTGGTGGATCTTTGTCTTGCTGGGACACTTTTGATCTAATGGCTCTTGTATTTTTGCATTCTTCCTTGGCCCTCTCATGAAAATGCGATGGTCATCATATTTAGATGTAATTTTTGGAGATTCCTTGCTTCATCTCAGCTATTTGTATAGTTAGGTAAATAATCTTGATCGAGGGCTATGTTTTAATCAAGCATTAGAGATATTTTTTGTAGCATCTAGGCCATCCATATCGACAAGGAGATCTACATCAATGGTTTATACAATTTTTGGGCAAATCAAATTTATTCCACGTGAGTCAACTCTGTATTTTGGTGGTAGGTTAACTTGTGTGTTATCCCATCCCATGTTTTCTTTGATAGCATTGTGAAATTATTTGTTCCAGTCATGGCACATTGTAAGGATTGATCTTTATTGTTGAACTAGCATTTTGGGGCTTGTTCCATGGAATTATTGCATCTCCATGCCTCTTTATTACATTCAATGATCAAATTGTTTGGATTTGATCTCTTATGGATGGATGTATTGATTTTGAAGTTTCTTCCTATTATTGTTACATTTGGAGTTATTCCAAGATCAAAGTTTCTCTAGATTTGTTGAATTCTCCTCCATAATCTTAAATGGTAGTGGTTGGGTTTAGGTTTAGGGTAGAAAATATCTTAGTTATGCCTAATCTATAAAGGTACATTTTGTAATATTTTTAAAGGTCAGACCTTCTTTGTTTCTATGACATTGCTCTGGCTTGTCACTGTAAATCCCCTTTGCCTTTGAACTATATGACATTCTTCCTTATCTCCTTCAGCCATTGATTTGTAGTGCAAGACCTATTTGCCTCTCATTTGAGTATTGTGGATATCTACAATTTTGCATGATAGTATCTCTCTAGCCTATGAATGATATATACATGAATCTCATTTTTTTTACATCATTTATTTTGGTTTTAAGATCTGCATGTGATTGTAAGTTTAAAACAAGTCTAGATGTGTATATCTTTTGGTGTTATGATGGTTCAAAATTGCATAAATGGGCAGATATTGGTTTGAACACTCTATTTCAGTGCATCACCTCCTTAGAATAGATTAGGTAAATTCTATTTCTTGCATCTCCTTCTCCCTTTTCCTCTTAAGAGTAGTTAAGTACATCTTGATAGCAAAGGAAGCCATCCTTCTCTGGAGACTCAACCTCATAGTTCAAGTCCCATAGCTTGAAGGTTGTTTCCATGTTTCATAAGGTTGTCCTTAGGTAAAAACTTTGGATAGGGGTGCAAACTTCTGTGACAACAGTTTCCTTCACATTTGCTTTGCTCTTCTTATCTTCACATTTTTCTTTTTGTGCTTCTTACAATCATTCTCTTGTAGCCATACATGATAAAGGAAAATTTCCTTTCTTTCTAGTGAATCCATACAACAATTCCTTGAGTTGTCTATTACACCTTCTCAATTAATTATTAGAGGACCACATTAAGAACATGTTACACTTACTAATAATATTAATCTTTCTCCTTGTAACTTGAATAACTTTCTATACATGTAACATTATGATGAGTGATCTTAGCTACACCATATCCATAATTTCTTATTCACATCTTTAACTTTGGATTCTTTGAATAATAAATCTGTAAGAGATATAATAAGTTTATCAAAACATGCCTCTATAAACTCTATCTCAAAACAGTCTTCACCAAAACTTGTATAACTTCTTCCAGACTTAATTTATTATGCTTCCAAGGTTAACTGCATATAATAGAACATAGTAGTATCTCCCTTTAATCTTTCTTAGTGGAAATGCTCAACTATCTATCCATACCAAATTGATCTTTCCACTATTCTTTTGTCAGATACCATAGAAAACTATTATGTTGACATCAATGACAAACATAGTCATGAATGTAACATAGCATCATGATAATGATTTAATCATGTTTCTACAATATTCCTCCATATTAATATCATCAACATTCATGCTTCTAAAAATTCCCCCCTTTGGCATTGATGGAAACATAGATGAAAAATATCTAGTTCCAAAAATACCAAGTGTAGAAGACTGTTAGCCTTTCTTTTAAAATCCTCTTCATCAATCATTATTCCCTATTGATATATCTCAATGTGCTCTATATTAAACTATTTTTCCATGCTATACTTTTCTCCCAAACTATTACTTCTCCCAAATTATTTTCTATACTTATTCCAAACTATTTTCATATTGTACTTCTCCCCCATTGACATCAATGTCAAAGGTTTCACCAACCATAATTATCTATAACAACTGTCTCTGACCTACTCAAGTGTCCAAAGAAACTATTAAAAAAAACATCCAACAAGAGTCCTAGATGACTCTATCCATCACAAATACTCCCCCATATAGGAAGCATTAGCATTCAATAGAAGACAAATAATAGTTCTCTATTACACTGGAGTGATGTACTCTTGCATCATCTACTTTAATTTAGGAAGGGGCATAACCCCTAGCATACCTCACAAATACTCAAAAGTCTCTTTGGGAAGAGGCTTAGTGAAAATATCTACAATCTACTCTTTGGTGCTTACATACTCCAATCTAATTTTCTTTTCTGCAACTTTCTCTCTCAACATGTGATACTTGATAGAAATGTACTTAGGCTTAGAATGCAACACTGGATTCTTTGACATATTCATTGTGCTTGTGTTGTCACAATTTATGACAAGAGGTTCAATGAATTCTATCCTTATACCCTTCAGCATCTGCTGTACTTTGTGAGGTATAGTCCTACTTCTTTCTTAGCCAAGAGACCAATCTTCCTCCAAGAAAGAAGACTCCACCACTAGTGCTCTTTCTATCATCCATACTACCTACCAAATCAACATTAGCATAAGCATATAAAGTAAAATCATTAGATCTATCATACCACAATTCAAACTCTAGTATTCCTTTTAGATATCTAAATATCCTTTTGATTGCTACATAATTTGCTTCTCTGGGGTCAACTTGAAATCTTGCAACCATTCTAACTACATTTTCTATATCTAGCCTTGTGTGAGTTAGATAATGCAATCCTTTGATCGTAGATCTATACTTCTTCTGCTCAATAGTAGGTGTCTCATCCTTTGTAGATAACTTGTGTCTAGTTGCCATAGGTGTTCCAATGGGCTTACATGTATCTAAACCAAAGTTTTTCAGTATATCTTTCAAATACTTAGTTTGAGAAAAAACATTCCTTCTTTGTCCTACACAATCTGTAATCCTAGAAAATATTTCATTTCTCATATCATTCTCATTTCAAATTCCTTCTTTATTTCTTCTTTGCTATATCCAAGCTTTGTCAAATGCTTGTCCAACCTTGCATACCAAATGTTGGGTGCTTGTTTCAAGCCATATGTTGCTTTGTTCAATTTGCATACTATGTCCTTATCATTTGTTAAAGGAAAACCTTCAAGTTGTTCTATGTATACCTCTTCTTCAAGTTCTCCATTCAAAATTATTGACTTGACATCCATCTGATACACTTTTAATTTCTTATATGTTGCATATGCTAAGAATAACCTTACTACTTATGTTCCATCCATAGGAGCATAGGTTTCATTATAGTATATTCCTTCTTGCTATGAGTAACCTTTACATACCAATCTTGCTTTGTTCCTTACAACTTTCACCTTATCTTGTTCCTAAATACCCATTTTGTTCCTATCACATTCTTGTCTACTTGTCTGGGGACCAATTTCTATGTCTCATTCTTTACTATCTGATCCAATTCTTCTTTCATAGCTTGCTTCCAATAGTCATCTTTACATGCTTCATCTGCATTTTTTGGTTCAACTTGAGATATCAAACATAGTTCTTCATTGATTTTACTTCTTGTCATTACACCTTTATCTTTTCTTTTGATGATGTGCAAGGGTGGGTGATTCTTTTTCATATTCTTCTCTAAAGTACGAGTTGTTCTTTCAACTCTTAGCTCTGTTGAAGGTTTTGAGCTTTGTTCCTACCTTAGCGCTCCTTCATTCTACAAATCATTGTTAATCTCAAAGAATACTCCATCATTCCTTGGTTTAGTAACAACATTCTCATCATTTGAATTGTAGTCAACTATTCTTTCTTGTATCCTAAATTTCTCATCATCTCTCACATTTGCACTTTCCATAATTTTTTAAGTTCTCAGATTATAACATCTATAAGCATTTATTTTCAATGAATAACCAAGAAATGTATCTTCATCACTTCTAGCATCAAACTTAGCAATATCATCATCTATTTTGATATAGCATTTACTACCAAAAATTATGAAATACTTAACTATAGGTGAGTGACCAAATCATAGTTTATAAGGATTCTTGTTTGTGTCCTTCTTGACTTGCACTCTGTTTATAGTGTGGATTTTTGTATTCATATCTTCTCTCCAAAATATCTTGGATACATCATTCTTAGCTAACATTGCTCTTGCTTCTTTTTTTACTAACCTATTTCTTCCCTCTGCATATTGGATAGAATTGTTCAATTGTGTGTTGTTTTTGATGTTACACAAATGTCATATTAGTCATCAAACAGAGTCTACTAAGCTCAGTTGGTCAGCAAGGCAAAAGATAGAGTCTACAGAGCTCAACAGGTTAGCAAAGAAGGTTTACAGTGTCTACTAAGCGTTCTCAGGCTTTACCTTGTGTATTAAGTTGCTACCGAGCTTTCAAGGTTAGCAAAGGAAATTTAGTTGCTACCAAGAAAACTTGGTCATCAAGAGAAAATAGTGCAGGAAATAGTTCCAATTGAGCTTTCATGGACAATGAAAGAAATTTAATTCTTACCAAGTTAGCTCAACAGCCAAAGGATTTTGCAGATTTTGCAATTTTAACCAAGTTAAGATGGTTAACTTAGGAAATTATTTCTGGGAGTAGTATTTACTAAGCAGGGTCAACCAGTGAAGGATTTCATTATTTTGTGAAATAAAGTTTATTTGTTTAAAGTAATATTTGTAGCCGACTGATGTATGGTTTATTGGTAAATGTAACTTATGAATGAGCCCACTTGATAGTCTCAATGGTATATATAAGAGGTTAAGTTGCGAATTCTAAGTGGAAGTGATAGATTTGATGTAATGTGAATGAGAAGGAAGATTGATTATTGTGAAAGCGAATTTTGAAGGATGATCAGAGATCATTGAGGAGAAAAAAAGCTATATTTGATTGAAAAGGATCTAATAGTGCAGAATAAAGATCTGTAATCAAAAAATTCAGTTGCATCTTATTCAGATCAATTCATTGTTACTTTCTAACCATTGTAGTAGTGATTTCAAAATCTCTTAATAGAGTTGGTTTAACAGTCATTTTTGTAAATCCTCTAACAAGGTGATAGTTCAGTTGAATTGTTCTAAAGACCTCTAGCAAGGCCACTCCTAATAGGGTCATTAAATCTTTTAATAGGGTCACACCTAACATTGTGTATTGTAACCTTTAACAAGGTTGGCTCCTAAAAGGCTCAGTTCAGAAGAGTGAAAATTGGTAGCTAGTTACTTGGTGGTTTTTCCCATATTGGATTTCCACATTAAATTTGGTGTCTCTCATGTTCATTTTATTTACTTTTGCATGCATGAATTCTTGAAGGTTAGTAACAAGTTAATTTACCGAGTTACAACATGTTTTTTGTGTTTACCGAGTATCAACGGTAACTAGTCATTTAGGACATCTAAGAGATCTATGAATTATTTTTGTAGTAACTGATTCTCCCCGCCTCTTAGTTACTCCATCTATAATCCCAACACTACAATGCCATTTTTTTCAGGGGTTCTCAGAGCTAACAACTATCTTTTGATTCCATTAGCTTCACAAAAGATGTTAAAGTCTTTTGAAGTAAAATCTCCTCCTCTATCTAGTCTTAAACATTTAATCTTCATACCTTATTCATTCTCAACTCTATTCTTGAATATCTTGAACTTATTAAATACCTCAAATTTTTCTTTAATAAATGAAACCCACATCATTCTAGAAAAGTCATTAACTAAAATCATGAAATACCTTTCACCATAATATCCTTTAGTTTTCATAGGACCACTAAGATCTATATGTATAACACAAAATCCTTTAGTCTTTGTAGGACCACTAAGATCTATATGTATAATATCTAATTTCACTATAGTAGTGAACTTCTTGCTAGGAAAATGATGCAGGAGCATCTAGAGGTATAAGGGCAATCATATGTCACCAAAAAAAATGTACTTAGACTTAGTTTCTATTTCATGTGTTTTCATTTTTGGATACCAACTTGGGTCAAATCAAGGTTCCAACTCTCACAGTTCCACTATCAGTGTTCTAGGTTAGAGTATTTGAGCACCTTGGGATACATGTAAATGCTGAAAAATAGGACTATGTAATTGAACCATAATTATGGTGGATTAGAAGGTGTAAATTGGAGGGAGGATTAAAATTGTAATTTAGAATATTCCAAAAAAAGAATCAGGTCAAAAGACTGCACGGTTTGAAAGTTATCATAGTTTTTCAATTTTTGGAAACCTCCTAAGAATGCTTCAAAGTTAGGTTTAGGGCATTAAATATCTTGTACAAGGCCAAAAAATGGGGGACAAGTAAGAAATCTAGTCAATATGGCTATAGAGCACTTTAAGAGCTTTCCAAAAATGTAAATAGTTCATCAATCAGAGCTACGATTCAAAAGTTATGCCTCCCAGAAGTTTGGTTACTGTTTTTGGATTCTTCTAGTTTTGTGCCAAATTCTAACGCGAGTTTTGGAGCCTTCTGTTTGGTCAGTGGATGCCAACTAGCACTTTCTAGAATTTATTCCTAATCCTTAACCCTTTGGGGTCTATTTAAGAACATTTTTTGCATTGTAAAAGGCAGTTCAGAGAGGAGTTTGAGAGAAGGTACTAGGAGAAGAAATTATCTCTAGATTTATGTTATTGTAAGCCCATAGGGCATGTTTTGGAGTTTGTTTCTCTGCACTAAGTGCACTAGCATATTTTCATAGTTAATGAAATTTTCTCTTTCCTATTGTGTCCATTCTATGCTTGGGTTGTGTCCCCATCAAGTGGTATCAGAGCAAGTTTTCCTGAGTGTGTAGACAGAGCACCGACTGTGAGGCAGTTTGCACTAGGACTGTGTGGTTATGGGTTTGAATTAAGAAGATGCCTCCATGAAGAGAGCATGGTGGAAGGGCCAGAGCTATTAATCCTAAGGAGGTTAGAGCCCTCCAAAGGCAGGTTCAAGCATTGCAAGAGGAGCTCCATAGAGGAATAAATGTTACTACAGGTGAGAAAAGTGAGGACGACAATAAAGAAGAAGAAATTGCACTAGAAGGGGAAGTTGAAGGGGAAGTTTTGAATTAGGCAGAGGAGAGGCTTTTTAGGGCCATTACTAAGTTTGGGAAAAGACCTACAATTGATGTGGGTGTATTTTCAAGAAATTTGAAACCATATGAGTTGATTGACTAGATCAATGAACTGGAAGAATACTTTGAGTATCAGGATATCAGGGATCTAGATAGGGTTAAGTTTGCAAAGGCCAAACTAAATGGCCATGCCAAAATTTGGTGGCAAGAGGTTCAATTGGAGAGAAATAGAAGAGAAAAGGAGAAGATCACAAGGTGGGATCGCATGCTGGACAAACTAAAGCTGAAGCTCAAGAGGGAGAAACAACCCTAGCCCTATCAGATCACTTGGGTGAAGGATGATCATAAGGTCTTGGTAAGTGAAAAATGTTTAGTGAAGTTCAAAATTGGGAGTTACCATGATGAAGTTCTATGTGATATTATTCCAATGGATGTCTTCCATCTATTGTTGGGAAGACCGTGGCAGTTTGATAGGTATGCAATACATGATGGTCATGCAAACACAGACTCTCTGACAAAGGATGGATTTCGCCACAAACTGAAGCCCATGGTAAAGAAAGCTAAGAAAGTATGTAGCAGTGCTAGGATTTGTCTTGTTGATGGAAGAAAGTTTTTAGACAGCATGAAAAATCAATGTATGTGCTATGCTTTGATTCCTAGAAAAGATAAGGAAGGTAGTAGTGAAATACCACTTGAAGTTTCTAATTTATTAAGTGAGTTTGGACATATCATTTTTTATAATGTTCCAGAAGGACTGCCACTAGTAAGGCAAATAATTCATCAGATAGATTTGATCCCTGGAGCTACTTTTCCTAACAAGGTGGCTCATAGGATGACTCCTATTGAAACTGAGGAGCTAAACAAATAGGTTTAAAAGCTATTGAAGAAGGGTTTGATTCGAGAGAACCTGAGTCCATGTGTAGTACCTGTAGTAGTAGCACCAAAGAAGGATGGAGAGTGGAGAATGTGTATGGACTCTCGAGCTATAAATAGGATAACCATCAAGTATCAGTTTCCTTTGCAAAGAATGGATGATCTTATAGACTACTTGACTGCAGCTTAGTACTTCACAAAGATAGATCTCAAGAGTGGCTATCACCAGATACAGATTCAAGAAGAAGATGAATGGAAAACTTCCTTCAAGACCAAGGATGGTCTTTATGAGTGGCTAGTCATGCCCTTTGGATTGACGAACGCCCCAAGCACCTTCATGCGACTTATGAATGAGGTACTTAAGAAGTTCTTGAGAAAAAAATTTATTGTCTATTTGGATGATATTTTAATTTTCAGCAAGATTTTGGAAGAAAATTTATTACATATTCGTAGTGTCCTTGAAAGATTAAGGGAAAAGAAACTATTAATTAATCTGAAGAAGTGTATCTTTGTAAAAAGGGAGTTAGTCTAATTGGGGTTTGTTATATCACCTGAAGGTCTTAAAATGGATCCAAAGAAGGTAAAAGCCATCTTGGAATGGCCTACTCCAAGTTCTACTACTGAGGTGAGATCATTTCATGGTCTGGTTAGTTTTTATAGGAATTTCATTAAGAATTTCAGTGGCATATGTGCACCCCTCACTGACATAATAAGAGGGGATAGAAAAGAGTTCAAATGGACTGTGGCAGCTGTGAGAAGTTTTGAATTGCTGAAGAAGAAGGTGATAGAACAACCTGTATTGGCACTTCCAAACTTTAGAAAGGTGTTCCAGGTGGATTGTGATGCTAGTGGCAGTGCTATTAGAGCTGTATTAAGCCAAGAAGGTAAGCCTATTGCATATTTCAGTGAAAAATTGAATGATGCAAAGAAGAAGTATTCTGTTTATGATCAAGAGTTTAGGCCTTAAAGAAATGGAGGTATTATTTATTGCCATAGGAATTTTTTTTGTATACTGATCACCAGGCATTACAATATCTAAATAGCCAAGGTAAATTGAATCAGAGGCATATGAAGTGGGTATAGTTCTTTTAGAGCTATACATTTGTGTTGAAGCATAGAAGTGGAAAATCTAATAGGGTTGCAGATGCATTAAATAGGAGACAGTTGTTGCTTACAGTAATGTAGGTTGAAGTAGTTGGGTTTGCTGAACTCAAGAATCTATACCCTGAGGATCTTGATTTTTCTGAAGAATGGAAAGCTTGTAAAGAACCTGCTGCTGTAAAAAGGACTAAGTGGTTAGACTATCTAATTATGGATGGTATGTTATTCAAGGGCAGTCAATTGTGTATTTGAAGGAGTTCCATGAGAAAAAAATTGATTAAGGAGAAACAAAGTGGAGGGATGGTAGGACATTTTGGTCGAGATAAGACCATTGCCATTCTTAGAGAACATTATTTTTGGCCTCAAATTTCACAGGATGTGAAGAAGTTTGTATAGAGTTGTTAGATTTGTCAAGTGGCCGAGGGATTTAGTCACAATACTAGACTTTATCAGCCATGGCCTATTCCATCGAAGCCTTGGGAGGACATGAGTATGGATTTTGTTCTTGGATTGCCAAGGAAACAAAGGGGTAATGATTCGGTATTTTTGGTGGTTGATAGGTTCTCCAAAATGGCACATTTCATTCCATGCCATAAAACTCATGATGTTGTCCATACTACAGACTTCTTTTTTAGAGAGGTGGTAAGACTACATGGCCTTCCAAAGAGTATAGTTTCTGACAGGGATACTAAATTTGTCGGGTATTTCTAGAGAACATTGTGGAAGAAGTTGAGAACAAACTTGAAATTTAGTTATGCACATCATTCGCAGACTGACAGCTAGACAGAGGTGGTAAACAGAAGTTTGAGAAATTTGCTAAGATGTTTAGGCGGGGATAAGCCCAAAGGATGGGATTTGATTCTACCACAAGCAAAATTTTCTTAAAATAACTCTGTAAATAGGAGTACTGGTAGATCACCATTCCAAATTGTATATGGAAGTAGCTCAAGGACTACACCAGAATTGAGGAAGATAGAGCAAGGGGAAAGGACAAGTGCTGAAGCAAAAGAATTTGCTGAACATATCAAGCATCTACATGAGGAGGTCCAGGCACACATTACCAAGATGAATCAATAATATAAAGCTAGGGCTGATCAAGGAAGAAGACATAAGGAGTTCCAAGTTGGAGATCTAGTCATGGTACACTTAAGAAAGGAGAGATTTCCAGTAGGTACTTACAACAAGTTGAAGATGAAGGAATTTGGCCCCTGCAAAATTTTGAAGAAATATGACTTAGGAAATGCATATGAGGTGGAGTTGCTAGATGGAATTCACATTTCTCCTATCTTCAACATTATAGACTTGACAAAGTATCATGATGATGGTGCAGATGAGGAGCTGATGTTAGAACCATGTCCAATTCTTGCTTCTAAGGAGGAGATAGAAAATATTCTGGATCATCGTGTGGGAAAGAGTACCAAAAAAAGGCAATATGAAGAGTATCTAGTTAAGTGGAAAGGTCAATCAATTGAGGACTCAACTTGGATATCAGTAGATGAGGTTTCCCATTTGGGATTTCCACTTTTCAATCTACCCTGGGTGTTTGATGTAGGAGCATCCAGAGGTATAAGGGAAATCCTGTGTCACCCAAAAAAATGTACTTAGACTTAGTTTCTATTTCATGTTTTTTCATTTCTGAATACCCATTTGGGTCAAATAAAGGTTCCAACTCTCACAGTTCCACTATCCATGTTCTAAGTTAGAGTATTTGAGCACCTTGGGATATGTGTAAATTCCAAAAAAAATAGGACTATGTAATTGTGCCATAATTATGGTGGATTAGAAGGTGTAAATTGGAGGGAGGATTAAAATTGTAATTTAGAATATTTCATAAAAAGAATCAGGTCAAAAGGTTGCACGATTTGAAAGTTATTGCAATTTTTCAGTTTCTAGAGACCTCCTAAGAATGCTTCAAAGTCATGTTTAGGGAATTAAATGACCTTATATGTGGCCAAAAAATGGGGGATGAGAAAAGATTTCCATAGGGCTATAGAGTGCTTTGAGAGCTTTCTAAAAATGTAAATGGTTTGTCAATCGAAGCTATGGTTCAAAAGTTATGCCTCCCAAAAGTTCGGTTACCGTTTTTGGATTCTTCTAGTTTTGCACTGACTTCTAACGCAACTTCTAGCACCTTCTATTTGGTCAGTGGATGCCAACTAGCACTTTCTAGAATGTATTCCTAATCCTTAACCCTTTGGGGTCTATTTAAGGATATTTTTGGCATTGTAAAAGGCAGTTCGGAGTGGAGTTTGAGAGAAGGTACTAGGAGAAAAAATTATCTCCAAATTTATGCTATTGTAAGCCCATAGGGCATGTTTTGGAGTCTATTTCTCTACACTAAGTGTACTAGCATATTTTCATAGTTAATAAAATTTTCCCTTTCCTATTATGTCCATTCTATGCTTGGGTTGTGTCCCCATCAAGTGGTATCAGAGCGAGATTTCTTGAGTGTGTAGACAGAGCGCTGACTATGAGGTAGTTTGCACCAGGACTGTGTGGTTGTGGGTTTGAATTAAGAAGATGCCTCCAGGAAGAGAGCATGGTGGAAGGGCCAGAGCTATTAATCCTAAGGAGGTTAGAGCCCTCCAAAGGTAGGTTGAAGCATTGCAAGAGGAGCTCCATAGAGGAACAAATGTTACTGCAAGTGACAAAAGTGAGGACAACAATGAAGAATAAGAAATTGGACCAAAAGGGGAAGTTGAAGGGGAAGTTTTGAATTAGGAGAGGCTTTTTAGGTCCATTACTAAGTTTGGGAAAAGACCTACAATTGATGTGGGTGTATTTTCAAGAAATTTGAAACCAAATGAGTTGATCGACTGGATCAATGAACTAGAAGAATACTTTGAGTATGAGGATATCAAGGATCCAGATAGGGCTACATTTGCAAAGGCCATGCCAAAATTTGGTGGCAAGAGGTTCAATTGGAGATAAATAGAAGAGAAAAGGAGAAGATCACAAGGTGGGATCGCATGGTGGACAAACTAAAGAAGCAGTTCATTCCTGTTGACTACGAGCTTGATTTGTTTAAGAAGATGCATGGGTTGAAGCAAGGAAGAAAATTAGTCTAGGAATATATGGAGTTTTATCGACTTTTGATTAGGGCAGGGTATGTAGAAGCAAATAAGGAGAAGGTTCTTGTTATATTAGTGGGTTATGACCTAGCATCCAGGAGGAATTAAGTCTAGTAAGAATGACCAGCGTTGAAGAGGCATACCAATTTTCCCTATGAGTTGAAGAGAAGCTAAATAAAAAGTTTGAAGGGAGACAAAGAGGGTATGAACAAGGAGGAAGGGGTAGTGGTAGGTCATCTGGAGGTCGAAATGAGACCCAAAGGAAAAATGAAGATGTGGGTACTAGTAGGAACCAAAGGAACGAGGATTTCAACCACTCCCGTGATCAAAACTTTGGAGATCAGAGAGGAAGAGGTAGAGGACGTGGACAAGGTTTAGAAAGAGGAGGTTTTCGTGGTACCTATTTTCATTTCAATGAACAAGGCCATCATGCCTTTGAATACCCTCAATGACAAGGAAGAAAAGATAGGAGAGATGAGGGCCAAGCTAGGATTGCTCATGTGGATGAGGATGCATAGTCATCACATTCAGAGGATGCAAAAAGAGGAGAGACTTTAGTAAATGAAAGGGTCCTACTAAGTAGTAAGATTGAACTGGGAAAAAGGAGGAGGCTACTTTGTACCAGGTGCAAATGTGAGAATAAATATTGTGATGTGATCATTGATGGTGGTAGCACTGACAACTTGGTGTCAGAAGAGATGGTCTCTAAGCTGAAGCTCAAGAGGGATAAACACCCCCAGCCCTATTGGATCACTTGGGTGAAGGATGATCATAATGTCTTTGTAAGTGAACAGTGTTTAGTGAAGTTCAAATTTGGGAGTTACCATGATGAAGTTCTCTGTGATATTATTCCAATGGATGTCTTCCATCTATTGTTGGGAAGACCATGGTAGTTTGACAGGCATGCAGTACATGATGGTCATGCAAACACACTCTCTGATAAAGGATGGAGTTCACCACAAACTGAAGCCCATGGTAAAGGAAGCTGAAAAGGTATGCAACAGTGCTAGGATTTGTCTTGTTGATGGAAGAAATTTTTTAGATAGCATGAAACATTGGTGTATGTGCTATGCTTTGATTACTAGAAAAGATAAGGAAGGTAGTAGTGAAATACCACTTGAAGTTTATGATTTATTAAGTGAGTTTGGAGATATCATTTCTAATAATTTTCCAGAAGGACTGCAACCAGTAAGGCAAATTAGTCATTAGATAGATTTGGTCCCTAGAGCTAGTTTTCCTAACAAGGTGGCTCATAGGATGACTCCTACTAAAACTGAGGAGCTAAACAGATAGGTTCAAGAGCTATTGAAGAAGGGTTTGATTTGAGAGAACCTGAGTCCATGTGCAGTACCTATAGTACTGCCACCAAAGAAGGATGGAGAGTGGAGAATGTGTACAGACTCTCAAGCTATAAATAGGATAACCATCAAGTATCAGTATCCTTTGCAAAGAATGGATGATCTTATGGACTACTTGAGTGGAGCTCAGTACTTCACAAAGATAGATCTCAAGAGTGGCTATCACCAGATATAGATTCAAGAAGGAGACGAATGGAAAACTGCCTTAAAGACCAAGGAGGGTCTTTGTGAGTGGCTAGTCATGCCCTTTGGATTGACGAATGCGCCAAGCACCTTCATGTGGCTTATGAATGAGGTACTTAAGAAGTTCTTGGGAAAAAAATTTATTGTCTATTTGGATGATATTTTAATTTTCAACAAGACTTTGGAAGAAAATTTATTGCATATTCATAGTGTCCTTGAAAGGTTAAGGGAAGAGAAATTGTTAATTAATCTGAAGAAGTGTATCTTTGCAAAAAGGGAGTTAGTCTACTTGGGGTTTGTTATATCACCTGAAGGTCTTAAAATGGATCTAGAGAAGGTAAAAGCCATCTTTGAATGGCCTTCTCCAAGGTCTACTACTAAGGTGAGATCATTTCATGGTCTGGTTAGTTTTTACAGAAAGCTCATTAAGAATTTCAATGGCATATGTGCACCCCTGACTTACACAATAAGAGGGGATAGAAAAGAGTTCAAATGGATTGTGGCAGTTGCGAGAAGTTTTGAATTGCTCAAGAAGAAGGTGACTGAACAACCTGTGTTGGCACTTCCAGATTTTAGAAAGGTGTTCCAAGTGGATTGTGATGCTAGTGGCAGTGCTATTGGAGCTATATTAAGCCAAGAAGGTAAGCCTATTGCATATTTGAGTGAAAAATTAAATGATGTGAAGAAGAAGTATTATGTTTATGATCAAGAGTTCTATAAAATAGTTCAGGCCTTAAAGAAATGGAGGCATTATTTATTTCCAAAGGAATTTGTTTGATATACTAATCACCAGGCACTACAGTATCTAAATAGCCAAGGTAAATTGAATAAGAGGCATATGAAGTGGGTAGAGTTCTTGCAAAGCTATACATTTGTGTTGAAGCATAGAAGTGGAAAATCTAACAGGGTTGCAGATGCATTAAGTAGGAGACAGTTGTTGCTTACAATAATGCAAGTTGAAGTAGTTGGGTTTGCTGAACTCAAGAATCTGTACCCTAAGGATCCTAATTTTTTTGAAGGATGGAAAGCTTGTAAAGAACCTATTGCTATAGACAGGACTAAGTGGTTAGACTATCTGATTTAGGATGGTATGTTGTTCAAGGGCAGTCAATTGTGTATTCCAAGGAGTTCTATGAGGGAAAATGTGATTAAGGAGAAACATAGTGGAGGGATGGTAGGACATTTTGGTCGAGAGAAGACCATTGCCATTCTTAGAGAACATTATTTTTGGCCTCAGATTTCATAGGATGTGAAGAAGTTTTTTATAGAGTTGTCAGATTTGTCAAGTGGCCAAGGGATTTAGTCACAATACTGGACTTTATCAGCCATTGCCTATTCCATCACAGCCTTGGGAGAACATAAGGATGGATTTTGTTCTTGAATTTCTAAGGACACAAATGGGTAATGAATCAGTATTTGTGGTGGTTGATAGGTTCTCCATGTATACACTAATATGTTAGCAAGAAACACTAATCTATTTAAAAACCAAAGCATTAACTAAAAAAATTAATATAAACTTTAGATGAGACAAAGTGAGGTCCTCAAATGAGAGTATGAGCCATGGATAGGCTCTCTCAATGAGGATGATCACTTGATTTGTAGAGGTGTCCTTTGATATGGATTTGGGATGTATGTTCAAGCTTCAAAATGCTTCAATGGAGGTAGATTTGGAATTTTTGGTGTGGCTATATGTAAAAGTATGGATTTGGCTTCTCAAACTGACAATGTAACTTTAGCTTAAAGATTGTGATTAAAATGGCTTGGGAGGGGATCCAATTTATAGGCTAAGGGCTTGAGAGATAGAGGGGTAAGATTCAAGGATGGCAAGATGGTGAGGGAGGGCTAGGATGCACTTAAAGTGGAGCACATGGATTGTGCTTGTTTAGCACCACTAGGGAGTGGACACTTGTCACAAGGAGGATGGGTGTGAGAGGATAGGATATGGGTTGGTCAAATGCTTGATGAGGGTGGTTGGGTATGTAAGAGCCATGAATGAGTATGTAAGAGCCATTTATGGCTTTGTAAGAGCATTCATGGCTTGGTAGTTGGGATATTTTTGAGGGGAGACTTTGGCTTGGTTTAAGAAAGTTTTAATCTTGCTTAAGAATGTGCAAATTATTAGGGGATGGGTTAGGCTTGGGTTAGGATTAGATTAGGGATGTTAGAGATGTGCAAGTGGATGGCATTTATGAGGGTGGGTGAGTTAGTGGCTAAGCCTAGTTAGTATGGGTGGATGGGGTGGATTAGGCTAAATGGAGGATTAAGGATAGGTTAGGGGCTATTAGATTTGAGGGCTTTATTTACCAAATAGACTTATTTAATAAATGAGGGTTTTGGAATTAGATAAGAGAATAGGATTTAATTAATAAATGATGGGTTATTTGATTTGTCAATTAGGACTATAGATGATTAATTAAATTAATTAGCTAGGGGACAGAAAAGGATCAATTAAATAGGAATTTAATTAATGATTCCTTTAGAGATAGCTAAATAGGATTACCGAAGCAATGTAATCAAATTTAGGTGTCTACACTCCAAAATGGCACATTTCATTCCATGCCATAAAACACATGATGATGTCCATATTGCAGACTTTCTTTTTAGAGAGGTGGTAAGACTACATGGCCTCCCAAAGAGTATAGTTTCTAATAGGGATACTAAATTTGTGGGTTATTTCTAGGGAACATTGTGGAAGAAGTTGAGAACACACTTGAAATTTAGTTCCACACATCATCCATAGACTGACAACCAGATAGAGGTGGTAAACAAAAATTTGGGCAATTTGTTGAGATGTTTAGTTGGGGATAAGGCCAAGGGATGGGATTTGATTCTACCACAAGCCAAATTTTCTTACAATAACTCTATAAATAGGAGTACTGGTAGATCACCATTCCAAATTGTAATGGAAGTAGCCAAAGGACTACACCAGAATTGAGGAAGATAGAGCAAGGGGAAAGGACAAGTGCTAAACTAGAAGAATTTGCTAAACATATCAAGCATCTACATGAGGAGGTCCAAGCACACATTACCAAGATGAATCAACAGTATAAAGCTAGGACTGATCAAAGGAGAAGACATAAGGAGTTCCAAGTTGGGGATCTAGTCATGGTACACTTAAGAAAGGAGAGATTTCCAGTAGGTACTTACAACAAGCTGAAGATGAAGAAATTTGGCCCCTACAAAATTTTGAAGAAACATGAGTCAGGAAATGCATATGAAGAGGAGTTTCTAGATGGAATTCACATTTCTCCTATCTTCAACATTGCAGACTTGACAGAGTATCATGATGATGGTGCAGATGAGGAGCTGATGTTAGAGCCATGTCCAATTCCTACTTCTAAGAAGGAGGAGATGGAAAATATTCTAGATCATCGTGTGGGCAAGAGTACTAGAAAAAGGAAGTATGAAGAGTATCTAGTTAAGTGGAAAGGTCGATCGATCAAGGACTCAACTTGGATATCAGAAGCTGAGGTTTCCCATTTGGGATTTTCTCTACCATCCATAAAATGACATGGTGACTTTTCAATCTACCCTAGGTGTCTGATGCAGGAGCATCCAGAGGTATGAGGGCAATCTTGTGTCACCCAAAAAACTGTACATAGACTTAGTTTGTGTTTCATGTGTTTTCATTTCTGGATACCCATTTGGGTCAAATAAAGGTTCCAACTCTCACAGTTCCACTATCAGTGTTCTAGGTTAGAGTATTTGAGCACCTTGGGATACGTGTAAATGCCAAAAAAATAGGACTATGTAATTGAGCCATAATTATGGTGGATTAGAAGGTGTAAATTGGATGGAGGATTAAAATTTTAATTTAGAATATTCTAGAAAAAGAATTAGGTCAAAAGGCTGCATGGTTTGAAAGTTATCGCAATTTTTTAGTTTCTAGAGACCTGCTAAGAATGCTTCAAAGTTAGGTTTAGGGCACTAAATGACCTTGTACAGGACCAAAAACTAGGGGATGAGCAAAGCTATCCATAGGGCTATAGAGCACTTTGAGAGCTTTCTAGAAATGTAAATGGTTCGTCAATCGGAGCTACGGTTCCAAAGTTTTGCCTCCCGAAAGTTCGATTACCATTTATGGATTCTTCTAGTTTTGTGCCAACTTCTAAAATGACTTCTTGAGCCTTCTATTTGTTTGATGGATGCCAACTAGCACTTTCTAGAATGTATTCCTAATCCTTAACCCTCTGGGGTCTATTTAAGGACATTTCTGGCATTGTAAAAGGCAGTTCAGAGTGGAGTTTGAGAGAAGGTACTAGGAGAAGAAATTATCTCCAAATTTATGCTATTGTAAGCCCATAGGGCATGTTTTGGAGTCTAATTCTCTACACTAAGTGTACTAGCATATTTTCATAGTTAATGAAATTTACTCTTTCCTATTGTGTCCATTTTATGCTTGGGTTGTGTCCCCATCAAGTGGTATCAGAGCGAGATTTTTTGAGTGTGTAGACAAAGCACCGACTGTGAGGCAGTTTGCACTAGGACTGTGTGAGTGTGGGTTTGAATTAAGAAGATGCCTCCATGAAAAGAGCATGGTGAAAGGGCCAGAGCTATTAATCCTAAGGAGGTTAGAGCCCTCGAAAGGAAAGTTCAAGCATTGCAAGAGGAGGTCCGTAGAGGAACAAATGTTACTATAGGTGATGAAAGTGAGAACGACAATGAAGAAGAAGAAATTGGACTAGAAGGGGAAGTTGAAGGGGAAGTTTTGAATCAGGTAGAGGATAGGCTTTTTAGAGCCATTACTAAGTTTGGGAAAAGACCTACAATTGATGTGGGTGTATTTTCAAGAAATTTGAAACCAGATGAGTTGATCGACTGGATCAATGAACTGGAAGAATACTTTGAGTATGAGGATATTAGCGATCTAGATAGGGTTAAGTTTGCAAAGGAAAAACTAAAAGGCCATGCCAAAATTTGGTGGCAAGAGATTCAATTGGAGAGAAATAGAAGAAGAAAGGAGAAGATCACAAGGTGGGATCGCATGGTGGACAAACTAAAGAAGAAATTCATTCTTGTTGACTATGAGCTTGATTTGTTTAAGAAGATGCATGGGTTGAAGCAAGTAGGAAAATCAATCCAGGAATATATGGAGGAGTTTTATTGACTTCTGATTAGGGCAGGGCATGTAGAAGCAAATAAGGAGAAGGTTGCTTGTTATATCAGTGGGTTACAACCTAGCATCCAGGATGAATTAAGTCTAGTAAGAATGACTAGCGTTGAAGAGGCATACCAATTTTCCCTATGAGTTGAAGAGAAGCTAAATAAAAAGTTTGAAGAGAGAGAAAGAGGGTGTGGTCAAGGAGGAAGGGGCAGTGGTAGGTCATCTAGAGGTCAAAATGAGACCCAAAGGAAAAATGAAGATGTGGGTACTAGCAAGAACCAAAGGAACAAGGATTTCAACCGCTGTCATGATCAAAACTTTGGAGATTAGAGAGGAAGAGGTAGAGGAAATTGACAAGGTTCAGGAAGAGGAGGTTTTGTGGTACCTATTTCCATTATAATGAACAAGGCCATCATGCTTTTGAATGCCCTCAACAACAAGGAAGAACAGATAGGAATAAAACTTTAACCAATAAACTTTTTAATTTTAATCAATACATGCATTAACATATTCAAATAACATGTAAAGTAAATGCATCTACATAAACACTTGACACCAGATATGATCACCCAAAAACCCTCCAAATGAGAAGGTAAAACTGGGGTGGGGATGACACTCACAACTTTTTACTACTATAGCAATAAAGTGTAACTTGTGAAGGTTACAAAGTTTGACCATGAAACATGATCTACATTGTGAAAGGCCTACCCTGTTAAAGGCTTATAAGAGACTATTAAGTCCTACCCTATTAAAGAATTTCATGCCTTGCTAGAAGTGTACATGTCTAAAGGATTTTTGAACATTCACTTGGAATGTCACCCTGTTAAAGGATTTCTCAATGACTGTTAAGTCAACCTTAGTCCAAAGGATTTCATCCTACTGATATAGTTATTAGAAAGTAATAGTAGAATGTTTTGATCTGACAACTTACAATCTCATATTTCTAATTTCAAATCTCAATTCTATCCATCTTGATTCTTTTTGATCTTGTATGAAAATGTTGTATCCTCAAACCTCTTTTCTGCAAACTGATTCTACAATTTTTTTCTCTGCTAAGTCACCTTGAATGCTTCCTAATCAATTCACCTCTTTTCTTCCTTCTATTCTTCACTCGCATACATACATGAATTATGGGTTTTCATATTCCTTATAAAGACTTTTTTGACTTAGGTTTTGGTATGAATCTATGACTGAGATTCATCCTTTTTTCTACTTAACCATTCCAATTTTTTGATTGGTTGCATGTTGATTGCATAAAAAAATGAAATAGATTCAATCTTATCTTCTAAGCTTTGAGATCTATCCATAAGTCAGCATAAAAATGGTTTCCATAATTTTTTGTGCCATCACAAACAACTAAATCCATTTTTTGTTGCTTGACACTTGATAATACTAATGCTCAACACTTACTATAATTCTATCTAGCTTGGCACTTGAACTTGCTCAGCATCAACTATTCACTTGACACTTGAACTTGCTCGACACTATCTATTTTCTCAACACTTGATTTACTTGGCACATGAGTGACTTGGTACTTATTGCAACTTGACATATTATACTCAGCATATATTACTAGCTCAGCATAAACTTAGTAAATATCTTAAGTGTGTTGATATTCAATTGTCAAAATTAATTTGAGATCAACAATCTCTCATTTTGACATGAGTGTCAAAAACACTTAACTACATGTAAAAAATCTAATCTTATTGAGTATAATATATTTACAGTTTGGCATATATACAAAACTTCAAAATGTTTCAAAATTTTGTAATAGACTATATTCCTTAAAAAATTTGTATAACCCCCCCTAAGTTAATGTGCCTTTTTTGTATCCAAAATCTCTTCTCTTCTGAGTAGATTTGCCTCTTGTTGATACTCTTTATCTTCAAAAATATTGATACTCTTTATCTATCTGATATACTCTATTTTTGCTCTTTTGTTATTTGCTTCCCCTTTGTCTACTTTCCCCCTTTTGGGTTATTTTCTCTCTTACTCTTTTATCACCCCCTTTTCATATTTGTCTCCCCCTTTCATATTTATCTCCCCCTTTTTGACACTTTACGTCAAAGGGTCTATACATTGATAGTGTATTTGTCCAAAAAGTTCTTGTGGACTTCCATTATAATTTTTAGAGTAGCATCCCAGTTGTCTATTGCAATAGCTAAGGATTTTATTTGGATGGTTGTCTCTATTGCAAGGTGAACTAGTTCATCCAAAGTTGAAAGATTAGGATCTTTCTTTAACACTATTTCTACATAAGCTAGTTCTTTTTGGAGTATTCCCATATGAGGGGTAAGGGAAGCTTGAATATTAATCAACTTGGCTCTTATGTTAGCCTCTTCTACTATTAACATAGCTAGTTTGTTTTGTGTACCTTCTACTATGAGTTGGGTTTTGGGGCAATTGTAGACCTGATATCTTCAAGTTTCTTTCCAGACTCAGAATCCTATGGCTCATTTCTTGTGTAAAGAGTATGTGATCACACAATTGTGTGTACAATGAGAATATGTTCTCAAATACCTTCTTCACTTTCTCAATTTTGGTAGCCAATTCCACTTTTGATAGTGTTATTTCATCAGATATTTTCTCATTAACTTTTCCTTGAAATTTATTTTAAGACCATTCCATAAGTTTTGCATTAGTATCCTAGTCTTTGTTAGTCACCTATTCCACAATTTCTGATAGTTTTTCTAATATGGGCTTGGATTCATCGGGTGTTTTCAAGCTAAAAGCATCTAAAAAGATGTATTTGATTTAGTGTAGTGCTCACCTTTTTTTGTACTCCTTTCTAATTACTTCTTGTGGTTTCTTTCTTTCTAAGGCTTCTTGCATTAAGTCTATATGTTCTAGTGTTATGGTTGCATAATCAAATGTAGGTATCACTATCTCTTCATCTAGAGTTGAGTCTCCATAGTGAAATACCTTAGCAACCTTTTTAAAGCTTGATCCTAGTGCTGAAATCTATAGTGGTATTGCATCCGTGCTTACCTTTTGAAGAACTTTTGTTGGAGTGTAAAATGTTGGTAAATTTACCAATGTTTGTATGGCTTCTTGCTCCTTCTCCTTTAGTATGTCCTTGTCTTCATCAGATCTACCTTGATCAATTACCATTATTTGAGTTGCACCTTGATTTTGTGCATCAGGTACAAAAACATGTGTCTGTCATGCTTGTTCATTTGTAGGCTCCTTTACTTCTATAGTCTGAGTTGTATCAATTATATCAATTTTCATAGTAGTTTCAACCTATGCAAATGTATTAATTGTTTGTATTAATGGTTGAGCACTAGTAGCTATAGGGATGGTAGAAGGTGGTTCTTGTGTGTTCACCTTATCCCTAGTTATGTTAGCTACTACTTTTTGATGTTCATCCACACTGACCAATATAGGATTATCACACAATCTAGCTTTTAATGTGGATTGGTCAAGGATCTTCTGTAGTTAATGGATTGATGTTCTAAGGTGAGCTATTAGGAACATCTTTTATGGCTATTGTGTCTACAAGCATGCTTATGTCATGTGGAGGGCTCATGGTTGGTAGTTGTGTGTCTTGCACACTTTGTTTTGTTTGCTGCTCAAGAGCTATTGCCATTTCATCTAACTTCCTTGGTCTCTCCTCATTGGTTTCTTCCTTTTCTTTTTCTATTTCGTCTTCCTTGTCCTCATCCTCTTCCTTATTATTTATTCCCTCAAAGGGATCTTCTTCTCCTTCTTTAACATTTGTCAATCCATAAATTAACTTCCACATTTGAGTGGATTTCTTGATGACATCCTCAATGTTGTTTTGTAGAATGCTAAAGGCTCTATAGTTGTGTGCAAACTGATTACCATATTTCTTGTTTGCCTTGGTAATTTTCCCCCTTGTTAACTCTAGCATCACTTGTGCTAATGTTGATTCTCTTATTTATTTTTCTAGATTTAGGCAGTAATGCCACTTGTTCTCAACTATTGTATACAATTCCTTTGGTATTGTGTTATCCAATTCAAGTTGAGTGTTCTTGAATTTTTCCATCATGACATATACTAACTCTTCTATCATGTCCTGGTATTCTCTACCAAGTTTTTCAAATTCAATGTTTTTTAATCCTGTTAAATCTACATTATCACAAATGTTTTCAAGATCAAATTTTGGAGCATGACTTCCCACTCTAAACTAACTTGTGTCCTTGGACTCTGTCTTCTCATCATCTATTTCTGGTTAAGCTATGTATTTTCTTCTTGGTTTCTTTCGTACTAGACCTTTCTATTTAGTAGCCTTGGTTTTCTCTTTTGCTTGCTCCTTGGCTTTTTGAGTAGTTGAGCTTGTACTGGCTCTTGTTGTTGGAGTTGTAGCCCTTGTTGTGCTTCATTTTGCAATCTTCTTTGCCTTTGGTTGTGCAATAGGCTATGTCTTGACTTTTCTATTCTTTGGTTGTGGCTTAGTTGGTGCTTCCTTGGTTTTCTCTTCCTCTACACCTTCTTCTTCTTGATCTTCATCCATGCCTTTGGTTAAAGAAAGAGGTTCTTGACCTTGTATCTCTTCTTCCTCTTCATCTTCATCATCATCTTCTTCATTATTATCTCCTACACCTTCTTTGAACTTAGCCTTTAGTTTCCTCACCATTTTATTTTTCTTTTTGAAAGTTGAGGCTGTCTTCAGTTCCATTTCAACCTTAGATTTCACAACATCATAGTTACCAAATATTTTGGCATTCTTATCAACTTCTTCAGCAAGGAGTGCAATAATGGCAACTGATGCTTCATGAATATTGATTTCATATCCTAGAGGCCTTAATCATCTAACTCTAGGTATTGCAACCTAGATGTAGGTGTAATCAATTTCTACAAGGAAGCATATGTCATTGAAGTGTTGTTCAACTAAAGAAACATGGATTCTCAACCTTTTTTTCATAGACTTCTTGAAGTCTTCAAAATAGTTAGTCATTATTGACTCAAAATTCTCTCCCATTTGTTCAATATACTCATTTAGTTGAATAGCAACTAACCTATTGGTCTTCCATCCTAAGTTTCCAAAATATGGGAACTCATTTTGCACATAGAAAAACATACATACCAGTACTAAACCAAACTTACATTGAGCACTCTTTGACTTTCTTATTGCTCCTAGGTTCTCCATTATCTGGTGCATTTGGAGTTCTACAAGATCATAAGTGTGATCTTTGCTAACAATCTTGTAGCCTACATATCCTGCTATACATGGAACACTATTCAATCTTCTTGACTAATATAATTTATGTGAAATGACCCTAATGGAAAAGTCAAGAAGTGGGTCTATGATGGTGTCAATGGTCATTCCATGCTCATTCCACTTACCCCTATATTTTTCTCAATTACCTCTTCGGAGTCACTCCTCGGGGTCTTGGGTCAATCTAGGGTTGGGTAACCAATAACCCTATGTATAATTTTCTTCATGATTTTAATGGGTCGACCCTCTAACCATAGGCATCCATCATGTATTCTAGTTAGGACTATTTTAATCCATTCTATTTTGAAAATGGTTTGGAATTCTAGGGCATGGGTTAAGCCCTTTTTCTCCACAATTTTTAATTCTTCCTTTACCACCCCTTTTTCACACAATTTTTTGTATGATTTTCTGATCTCCATGTCTCCAATACCTCCTACTTTACAATTATAGCATATCCTTACATCTTCGACCATTACAACCTTAGGCAGAATCATAGATAATGCACCTAAAGGGTCTTGTTCGTATGCAATCTCTACTATGGCCTTGAAATTAGGTTTTTAAACCTGATTGCTAACCAATTGGACTTCAAAATTCTCTTTCTCCTTCACATTTTTCAAACTAGATGCCATATTGTGAACCAGGTTTTTAACAAAATGAAACGGTGTAACTTAGCACATGAAGAACACCTTTAAGATTGATGAACTGATGCTTGATCTTTATTGGAATCAGTGTAAATGCTTTGATTTGACTTTTGAATCACTTCTTTGTTGTGCTTGCTCTGAATTTTTAATGACAAAAAATGGGTGAAAATTGACCTTATACCTTTCAAAACATCACATTTATTGCATGGTGCATGTACAGTTGTAAACTTGACTTTAATACAATTTCTATTTTACTCAGCATCCATAGAAACTTTTACCCTCACTTGTCAACTATTGGCAGTTTATTTGCTCAGAAACTACTACTCACTCAACTCCAACTGGCTTTGGTTGATAACTCGGCACTAACTAATATTCTACTCAGCATCTAAATAGTACTTTTCACATTCGGCAGTAATGTGAAAATTTGAAGATTTGACCTTGAACTCTCCTCATTATCTCTTTATTCATGCTAATCTATCCTTTTCAATACTAATTTATCTTGGAATTGATGTATGATAAGGCATTAAATATCAATCCCATGTACATCCTTTTGCTTAGTTTGATGAGGTGTGACTGATTGACCTATTAGGTGAAGTGATCCCTCCATTTGATGTGCTACTTCCATCTCTTTTCTTCCATTTTTTTGTTCATTTCTCCTCTAATGTTTTCAACATCTACTTTCCCTTTTCCTTTGTTGAACTTAGAATTAGTTGCCTTTGACCTTGCTAGGCAATACTTGTTGATGTGACTTGTCTTCAAATAGCTAAAGCATGTGATTTGAATCAACCATTTGTTTTAATTACCAATGAAGTGTGTTCTTATGAAATTCTCAAGGATATGCCCATGCTCTTAACAATAGTGGCAGATTTGCCTAGTATTGTAGTCCCAATTATATAATTTTCCATGACTTCTTGCCTTTGCTGATTTTTTTGGTGACCACATGGGCTTAGATCTACACTTGAAGGCTCTATCTTGGAATTGATGTATGATAAGGCATTAAATATCAATCCCATGTACATCCTTTTGCTTAGTTTGATGAGGTGTGACCAATTGACCTATTATGTGAAGTGATCCCTCCATTTGATGTGCTACTTCCATCTCTTTTCTTCCATTTTTTTGTTCATTTCTCCTCTAATGTTTTCAACATCTACTTTCCCTTTTCCTTTGTTGAACTTAGAATTAGTTGCCTTTGACCTTGCTAGGAAATACTTGTTTATGTGACTTGTCTTCAAATAGCTAAAGCATGTGATTTGACTCAACCATTTGTTTTAGTTACCAATGAAGTGTGTTCTTATGCAATTCTCAAGGATATGCCCATGCTCTTAACAATAGTGGCAGATTTGCCTAATATTGTAGTCCCAATTATATAATTTTCCATGACTTCTTGCCTTTGCTGATTTTTTTGGTGACCACATGGGCTTAGATCTGCACTTGAAGGCTCTATGTACATACTTCTGACAATTGTAGAAATAACCTTCAAATCTTGGTGCATGCATGGTTCTAGTTTTGCGTTCATGTGTCTAATGACCTTGGTTTTTTCACTTTTGACAGTGGCCCATGTTTTTAGGTTTGTTATGTTGATTTTCATTCTTGCTCCTACACACATTAGCGGTATGTCCCTTCTTACCACAAAAATGACAAGTGGGTTTGGAGTTCTTACCTTTGTCATTCCTTTCTTCAACAATCTTGGATGATTCTCCTTCTTCAATGCTAGTATAGCTTAGTCCTGATGTATCATTTTTGGTTCTTGGAGATTTCAATAGTTTCTCAAAGTACTTGATGGCCTCATTTGGCTTTTTGAAGCTTTCAACAATCTCTCTTTCTCTTCTTAGATCACTTTGTAGTTGTTCATTCTAAAACTTCAATGTGGTGATCTCAATGTCTTTGATATTCAACTCATGATGATCATTCATCATTTAGCTTAGGGTATCTAGTTGCATGTTGGAGACTTTGGAAAGCTTAGTTGACTTGTCTTCTAGTTTGTTGCCTAGGTTTTTCTTGTCTTCTTCTATCATGACCTTGTCTTCAATGACTCTCTTCTTTTGTTCAACCACTTTACATAGCATCGTGGTTTGTGATTCTTGCTCAATCTTGAGATTTTGTATTTCTTCTACTTGTGCTCTATTCTTCTCTATTAGATCTTCTATTACTACATCAAACTCATTTGAGTCTCCATTAGAAAATTTGGTGGTGTCAATCTCTTTGTACTGTGTGTCATTTTCTATAATGGAAATCTCTTTTCTTCTTTTTAAGGATTTCCTCAATTCCTCCCTAGCTTCTTCCAGTGAATGTAGAATGAGTTGGATCTCAATTCCTTGGTTCTCTATAATCTTTCCCAATTTTTAGTCCTCCATCTCAAGATATTTTCTCTAAGCTATAAGGCTTCTTTTGATGAGAACTTATCTCTAATACCAATTGTTAGAATTACAAATGGGAAACATATACTTCTCTGGGGGGGGAGGTGCATGTGAATCAGAAGTTCTAATCTTTAACCAATAAAAATTTTAAATTTGAATCAATACATGCATTAACATATTTAAATAACATGTAAAGTAAATGCATCCACATTAGCACTTGACACAAGATATGATCACCCAGAACCCTCCAAATGAGAAGGTAAAACTAGGGTGAGGATGAAACTCACAACTTTTTACTACTGTTACTACTACAACAATAAAGTGTAACTTGTGAAGGTTACAAAGTTTGACCATGAACCATGATCTACCCTATAAAAGGCCTTCCCTATTAAAGGATTTCACACCCTAATAGAAGTGTACATGTCTAAAGGATTTTTGAACATTCACTTGGAATGTCACCCTATTAAAGAATTTCTCAATGACTGTTAAGTCAACCTTAGTCCAAAGGATTTCATCCTGTTGATATAGTTGTTAGAAAGTAACAGTGGACTGTTTTGATCTAACAACTTACAATCTTGTATAGCTAATTTTAGATCTCAATTCTGTCAATCTTGATCCTTTCTGATCTGATATGAAAATGCTATATCCTCTATCCTCTATTTTGCAAACTAATTCTGCAATTCTTTTGCTCTGCTAAGTCACCTTGAGTTCTTCCTAATCAATTCACCCCTTTTCTTCCTTCTATTCTTTGCTCACATACATACATCAATTATGGGGATTCATATTCCTTATAAGGACTTTTGTGACTTAGGGTTTGGTATGAATCTATAACTAAGATTCATCCTTATTGCTTCTTAACCATTCCAATTTTCTGATTGGTTGCATGTTGATTGCATAGGAAAACCACATAGATGAAATCCTATCTTCTAAGCTTCAAGATCTATCCATAAGTTGACATAAAAATGTTTTACATAGTTGTTTGTACCATCACAAACAACTAAGTTCATTATGTGTTACTTGACACTTGATAATATTGATGCTTGACACTTACTGTAATTCTATCTAACTCTGTACTTAAACTTTCTTGGCACTATCTATTTCCTTGGCACTTGATTGACTCATCACATGAGTGACTCACCACTAATTGCAACTTGACATATATTACTAGCTCAGCATGAACTTAGTAAATTTCTTAAGTGTGTTGACACTCAATTGTTAAAACCAATCTGAGATCAACACCATATCACCTCATCATCTTGCTTAGTTCCTCGTTGAGATCTAATAACTGCAATAATTTATGATATCTTTCCTACATGTGTTCTTATAGATTCATCTTCCATCATTTTAGCATCTTGAAATGCACAAAACCATCTTTGTAACCTTAATTTCTTAGAATGTTCATCACCTTCAAAACTATTTGCCAAAGTTTTCCAAATCATATGAGAATTAATAAGTGACTTTACCTGGTTCTACTCAATTTCAAGAAGAGAAAATAATAGTGCTTCTCTAGCTCTCATGTTGCACATGAAAAGTTCCCTTTCTTCCTCTGTACACGTTTCCAAATATTTTTCAGCAATGATTGTCTTTTTTTGTTTTGTTAAAATCTAATATCCTAGTCCCATACACATCAGATGTGTCTTCATCTTTTCCTTCCATCTATCATAATTTATTCCATAAAACTTCAAACTTTCCTTTTTGAATATGTTTGTCATAGATCTCCAAAAGTTGTTGAACTTTATCTTCAAGGACTTAATGCTCTGATACCAATTGTTAGAAAGAATATTTCACCAAGATAACTGAGAGGGATAGGGGGGTGAATAATTTATCCAATAATTAAAACATTTATCCACCTTAAATAATCTTAACCATTCAACTAAAGTAAACAACAACCATAACAAGATGCACATACACAATTACACTGGATATGTTAACTAGGAAAACCCTTGATTAGAGGGAAAACCTCACTAAGAATGATGCCCACAAGATGATGTACTAATATAAATATTCCTTGTTAGAATATGGACCCTATTAGGAGTCAATTACAACATTTAGTACATATGAGTCCTTGTTAGGAGACTTTGAATCCTTGTTAGAAGATACTAACCCTATTAGGAGTTGTAGAAGATAGAAGGACCCACTATCCAAATAGCTTCTAGGGAAAGACCATTAAATTCACTGTCCAACTGATCTCTCAACTATTCATTATAGAATAATTGTATGTACTATTCTTTAACTTATTTCCTCTACCTTGTCAATTGGACCAATCATTTTCAGACCTTGTAGACTAGGTCATGAACCTCAGATCCAAGTATTAAACTTCAGATCGCATAATAAAACCTTAGCAACAAAGTTTCCTTCACCTTTGCTCTACTTTGCTTATCTTCACATTCTGTTCTTTGTTCTACTTTCAATCATTCACTTGCATCCATACATGATAAAGGAAAATGTCTTTCCTTTATACTAAATCCATAAAACCATTCCCTGATTTGGCTATTAAATCTTCTAAATTAATTATTATAGGACCACATTAAGAACATGTTACACTTAGCAATAACATTAATCTTTCACCTTGTAACTTGAATAAATTTCCATACATGTAAGATTATTATGAGCAAGCTTAGCTATGTCATCTCCAGAATGTCTTCTTCACATCTTTAACTTTAGCTTCTTAGAATAAAAAATCTACTAAGAGATATAACAAGTTTTCCAGAACATGCCTTTGTAAACTCTATCTCTGAAAAATCTTCACCAAAACTTGAATAACTTCTTCTAGACATAATATCTTATGCTTCTAAGGTTAGTTGCATATAATAGACACTTATTAGTATCTCCCTTTAACCTTTCTTAGTGGAAATTTTCAATTTTCTATTCGTACGAACTTGATCTTTTCGTTGTTCTTCTATCAAATACCACATAAAACTACTATGTTGACATCAATGACAAACACAGTCATGAATATAATATATCATCATGATAATGATTTAATCATGTTTCTACAAGACTCCCCCATAAGAATATCATCAAAATTCATGCTTCCAATAGTGTTTAGATGCTAAGTTTACGATAACCCCAATTTATGTTAAGAAATGAGAAAGTTGTGAAGACAAGAATCAAACCAGGTAACTATTGACGTAGTCAATGATAAATAGTTGAAAGATTTGAATATTTATTCAAATATAAAAAAGAATTATTTGAATATATTATTGGATGAGATTCATGATAATGTTACAATGATATGGTATGAGAACACCATATAATGTTCATAAGTAAAGGTGAATTGATATGTAAGAAGTGACATTAACTAAATAATTAAACAAAGTCTTATCGGTAGACTAAGTCTTATTAGTATACAAGAAATTGAATAGGTATACACGAAAAATAGATACAAAGGAATAATAGGTAAATAGTTAAACATAGAAGTCTTGTTGTCAAACAAAGAATAATTAGTAAATATTCAAGGTGTGATCGAAAGATTCAAATTAGCATTGTGATTAGTGATCTAACTTGGATAGTTGGAAGGTTGATGCATCTATTAGAAATGATTTAGAATAAATGAGAGGGGGAGTGAATCAGTCATTCAGGGTCCAAATGTCCAATTAAAACTTTTTTTTTAAAGTAAAGTGATCCCAACAAACTATTCATTCATCCAAGCTTAAACTTTTCCTACTTAGCAAGTTACTATAAATCAACATGAAAACATAACAGATGAAAGATCAACACATAACATAGTGATTTACATGGAAACCCAATTTGGGAAAAACCACTAGTAACATGCTACTCAATTCTCACTCTTTTGAAGTGATGCCCTATGAAAGGCCTGCCCTGTTAAAGGCTACAACACACTATTAAATGTGACCTAGTTAAAGGATTTAACCACCCTATTAGAAGTGGGCCTAGTTAGAGGACTTTAGAACATTCACTTAGAATGTCACCCTATTAAAGGATTTACAAATGGTTGTAAAACCAACCTAAATCCATACGATTTTTAACCTAAATGATACAATTTCTAGAGAGTGACAATAAGGGGTTTTGACCTGATTACAATTCACAACTTATCTTATAGATTTCAAATCTCTATTCAGCTCACAACATTTCCCTAGATTTCAATCTCTTTCAACTTTGATAGCTTGTCCTCCTCTCAAGCTTTGTCTCCATGCTCGATATACCACTACAATCTCCTATATGACCACTTATCAAAGCAAAGTCTTTGTGCTCTATTCTTCCTTCTCTTTGATGCCTTCTCCTTGACACCCTTCAACCACTTGACAATTTGACACACCAACAACTCTTGCTTCTTGGTCTATGATTCCTTAAATAGAAGTCTAGAATTTCTTTTCCCACTCAATTATTCCCTCCTTCAATTTTGGTTCAAATGGATTAGGTAGGATTCATTGATTCTAATAATGTAGCAGCTCAGCACTATTGAAATTCGGGTGCTTGGCACATGCTATGTTACTCAGCATCAAGTACATTTTACTGATGCTTGGCACCCACTATGGATTCACTCAGCTTTCATTGAGTTTTTTTTATGCTCAGCACCTGTTACTTTTCTCAACACCTGAACACAATCGACTCCTTTTGTATCACTTAGCACACACTAGATTTTTTATTTTCTCGGCTCTAACTAAAAATCTTCTTAGCTCATATTAGCTTGCTCGACACTCACTAATGAACTTAGTTAAGCTTTGCAGTCAACCTTGTTGAAACTTATTCTTCTAGTTTTTCTAAGTGTGGCCAACATTTGTATCTTCAAGTATATTATCAATACATCATTTTATCATTGTCTTACCCAATCCTTGCACTCCATTATAAAACCATAACTCAATCTTTCCCTTAGGTACTTTTGTTACATCTTGTTGATTAAATCTTCTTCATCAATCAACTAAGTGATAGTACTTGGATCTTATAAGCAATTTTTATCTAGCAAATGGTAAGTTTGACATCAATGACAAACCAATGATTGAAAACATTCTTTATCAACAATCTTCCTTCTTAGATAGTATTCCATTTCAATCAGATTTCCAACAATCTCCCTCTTTAGCATTGATGGCAAACCAAACTGATCAACCAAGTTATCAAAATTCTAACTAGGTTAAAATAGTAAAATCAAATACCAAAAAGAAATTATGTTACCATCAATTTTCACATCTTCCTCTCTAATCTACTATCCTGATAACTTTTCTTCTACTTCTCTCTCTTAGTTGTTATTTCCTTTTTCTTTCCTTTATGTTATATCTTCATTTCCCTCTTTTTTGTGGCTTACCACTACTCACTTTGATCTCTTACTACTTCTGACTCCCTCTTACATTTTTTCTCCCTCTTTATGCATTGATCATGTTCTGGTATCAACTACTTCTGACTTTGTCCATTTGATCCTATAGATTTGATTAGTTCTTTCTTTTCTCCCTCTATCCAATTGAATTCCATCTCTGATCTACTATCTTGATTATTTTTCTTCTACTTCTCCCTCTTAGCTATTGTTTCCTTTTTCTTTCCTTTCTATTATATCTTCCTTTCCCTATTTTTTGTGGCTTACCACTATTCACTTTGATCTCTTACTACTCCTCACTCCCTCTTACATTATTTCTCCCTCTGTATGCATTGATCATGTTCTGGTATCAACTACTCTAACTTTTTCCAATTGATCCTGTAGATTTGATTAGTTTCTTTCTTTTCTCTCTCTATACAATTGAATGTGGTTGTCAGTTTCTTGTTATTTCTCCCTCTTTGACAACAATGCCAAAGACATACTATTTTAGCATCTTAACATGCAAGTATAGCATCTTCTAGAACTTCCATTTTCTCCCTCTGTCACCTTGCTTGTGACTGATTTGGAACTTCAACACTTTGATTACTTCAAGAAAAATCCTAAATTAAGTATCCTTTACATCAATGTAATATTTCAATAATCAACTCATTTGATGTAGGGCAATTTTTTGTTGTTACTTAAGTAGCCTTGGCAAGGGGTATCACCCCTAACTTACCTCTAAGATACTCAAAAGCATCTTTAGGTAGTGCTTTTGTGATGATATCAGCAATATATTCCTTTGAGCTAACATATTTCATCCTTACTTGTTTTTCTTCCACCAATTCTCTTACATAGTGATACTTAATTGCAATATGCTTTGTTTTGGCATGCATCATAGGATTCTTTGATATGTTGATAGCACTTATGTTATCACAATAGAGTATCATAGGTTTAGTTACCTCTTCCTTCATACCTTACAGTAGATTTTTGATCCATACAATATTGGTGTAGTTAATAGTAGCAGCAACATACTCAGCTTCTGCTATGGATTGTGAGGTAGAACTATGTTTTTTGTTGGTCCAAGTAACCAATCTTTTACCTAAGAAAAGTGCTCCTCCAGTGGAGCTTTTTCTATCATCAATATTACCTCCCTATTCTGCATCAGTGTAGGCTCTCAACTAAAAATTTTCACTCCTCTTGCAGTATAAACCAAAGTCATCAGTTCCTTTTAGGTACCTCAGTATTCTTTTTACTACCATCAGATGAATTTCTCTTGGATTTGTAGAAAATATTGCCATTATTCCAATAGCTAATGCAATGTTTGGTCTACTATGCACAACATACTACAAATTTCCAATCATTGATCTATACATTGTCTAATTTACTTCAACTGACTCATCATTCTTGGATAACTTATGTCTTGTTACCATTAGTGTACTGACTAGTTTTGAGTCTTCTAATCCAAATGTCTTGAGTATCTCCTTGATGTATTTTGATTGGGTCACAAATATGTCATGCTTCAGTTGATGTACTTGCAATCCAAAAAAGAATTTGATTTCTCCATACATTGACATCTCAAACTCATGTTTCATTTGGTCAGTAAAATCTTTGCATAGAATATCTTTTCCTCCAAATATTATATCATCAATAAAGATTTTAGATATCAGAATGTCTTTACCTTTTTTTTATTGATGTATAGATAGTCATTATCATCTATTCTCTCAAATCTTATCTTCACAAGATATTTGTGCAATCTCTCATACATTTCTCTAGGTGCTTGCTTCAAACCATAGAGTGCTTTATGCAATTTGCAAACCATATCCTTGTTGTTATCATCAAAAAATCCCTTTGGTTGTTCTGTGTAGACTTCCTCTTCTAGTATACCATTCAAAAAAGAAGACTTTACATCCATCTAATAGACTTTGAAACCTTTATAAGTAGCATATGCAAGTAGTGTTCTTACTCCTTCCATTCTTGCAATAGGGGCAAATGTTTCCCCATAGTCCAGTCCTTCTTGTGCATAACCTTTGTAGACTAGTCTAGCCTTGTTTTTTGTGATCTCACCATTCTCATCAAGTTTGTTCCTAAAGACCCATTTAGTACCAGTTACATTTTTATTAGTTGGTCTAGGAACTAGGGTTCAGGTTTTGTTCTTCTCAATTTGATCTATCTCCTCTTCCATAGGTTTATGCCAATTATCATCTTGTAGTGCATCTTTCACTATTTTGGGATCAATCTTGCTCAGAAGACATGATTCATTCCTTAGTATCTTCCTTGTCACTGGTCTTGCTTCCTTATCTCTAATGATTTGTTTTGCAGGGTGATGTCTTCTCACATATTTGAATAGTCTTGGTTCTTTCCTTCTTTCCATGTTTTGTCCTTTATCTTTAGAGTCACTTTACACATCACTTTCAAGTATTTCATCATCTCTTCCATGTGTACTATTTTTAGAGTTAGAATGTGCATTTTCCTTATTCTGCAACTCAGCTTCTGAATGCAGCTTGACATTTATTGGGTATGACTTAGTTGATACTGAAATTTTTTATTGATTCACAACTTGATTGGCAAAATTATCTTTAATAGACATTCCTTCATATAAGTATACAAGAGATCTATAATCTTCTGATTTCCTAGGTTCATCAACTTGGACTTTTGCATGCTCATCAAAATTTACATTTTCACTCTCCACAATCTTGTTAGTGTTAGTATTTAGACACTTATATGCTTTGCTTCTAGTGGAGTGTCCAAAGAATATGCCTTCATCACTCTTTGCATTAAACTTTCCATTTCTAATCTCTTTAAGAATATAGCATTTGCAACCAAACACTTTGAAATGTTTTACATTGGGTGAGTGGCCATACCATAGTTCAAAAGGTGTTGCATTTGTACTTTTCTTGGCTTGTACTCAATTCAGGGTGTAAACAACAGTACTTACAACTTCTCTCTAGTACTTTAGAACAACATTTTTCTCCATCATTAATATTTTGGCACAATCTACCACTGATCTATTTCTCCTTTCTGCAATGCCATTCTGAGATGGAGTTCTTGGTGCTGATGTTTATCTCTTAATTCCTTTATCATTGCAAAATATTTCAAATCCTTTTATTGTAAACTCTCCTTTGTCTAATCTCGGACACTTAGAATCTTTCCTATCTCCTTCTCAACCCTGGCCAAATACCACTTAAACATTTGAAATGTATTAGATTTTTGCTTCAAGAACATGGTAGTCATCATCTTGGAGTAGTCATCCACAAGTAGCATTATGTATCTGTCTCCTTGGTAGCTTTGCACTTCTATTGGGCCACATAATTCTGTATGCACTAACTCTAGTACTTCTTTGGAAGTGTAGGCTTTACTTTTGAAACTTGACTTGGTTATCTTTCCTAGTTGACATTGTTTGCACATTGTGTTTTCAGGCTTCTTTAGCTTAGGCAAACCTCTAACTTTCTTCTTTTTGCTAATGCTAATTAGATTTTCAAAGTTAACATGACATAACCTTTTATGCCACAGCCAAACATCATCAAGTTTAACAACAAGATAGGTTGCATCTTCCATATCTAGGTAAAACAAGTTACTCCTAGTTTTTTCACCTTTTTCTATCAGATTTCCATCAATATCATAGATTTCTACAGTTTTGTTTCCAAATTCTACTTTGCAACCTACATTGCCTAACTATGATATACTCAGCAAATTGTATTTTAGTCCTTCAACATAATATGCAATATCACATGAGATTTTCTCTATAAGTTTAATAGAACCTTTTCCTTTGATTTGACATGGAGCATCATTTTCAAATCTCACACTATTTCTATCATATTGAGTAAAGGTAATAAACTTACTTTTGTCTCCTATCATGTGATGTGAGCATCCACTGTCTATGACACACTTGTCATTTTTGTTTACACAGGTTATCAGTGTAGTTGCCTCATCTTCATCTAACTCATCCTTCATGGCTACATAGAGTACTTCATCATTATTCTCATCAAAATCCTCTTCAACAATGTATCATCTTTTGCCTTTGTCCTTTTAATCTCTGCCATCATCTTCTCTTTTGTTCTTGTACTTATTTCCTTCTTTTTAGTTCTTCTCCTATGTACACCTTGTAGTGATATGTCCTACTTCATTTCAATTAAAAAAAATATAGGTAGCTTACCTTTGAATTTACCTTTGCCTCAGTGAAACCTTTTAGCCGATAATGCTTCCAGTTGTTCCACATCTTTCTCATTTGTCCTACTGTCACTGGGTGCATGTTTTTCTTTTCTACTCTTCTTCTTTGATTTCACCTCCTCAATGTCTTTCAATGTCAGTTGGCCTAGAAATTAGATTCAAGATTCTCAGGTTTGTAGTTATCAAAATTGGACAATTCAAATGCAGTGAGTCTCCCTACTATTCCTTCAAGAGTTAGTTGATTTCCTAGGACACACCTTAGCTCCTAGATGGCTGAAACTCTAATAGCATAGATAGGGAGTAGGGTTCTTGAGTATTTGCTATTGACAATAGCATCTTCTAAATGACCACCCAAACTTCTTATTGCACTTACCACTTCTTTCATTCTGGAGGCATATTGAGCAGCATTCTCACCTTCCTCCATTTTCATGTTATCAAACTTTCCTCTGAGGCTTTCTCTCTTTGCTCTTTGAACATTCTGAACATCTTGAATGCAAAATCACATCCTTTGATGTCATCAAATTTAACATAGTTGAGGGAAGAGGCAATCTCCAGCATTGTTTGATTGTGCTCCTTCCTTTTGTAAAAATCATCTGTAGAAATGGGTCTAGTTGGGTCTACATGTTCCACTCCAATTGAGGTTTTTTCATAATCACCTATTGATCCAAGGTTCAACTTCATTAGGCTTTACCATGCAGTGAAGTTATCTCTATTGAGCTTGGGAACTTCTCTCTTAGACATCTTGATCTTCCTGCTTCTAGTACCCTTAAACTAAATCAACAGATGGCTCTGATACCAATTGTTAGAAAATTTTTAAAATAACTGAGAGAGGGGTGAATCATTTATTCAGGGTCCAAATGTCCAATTAAAACCTTTTTTTTAATTAAAGTGATCCCATCAAATTTTTCATTCATCCAAGCTTAAACTTTTCCTACTTAGCAAGTTACTATAAATCAACATTTAGCAAGTTACTATAAATCAACATGCAAGTATAACAGATGAAAGATCAACACATAACATAGTAATTTACATGGAAACCTAATTTGGGAAAAACCACTAGTAACATGCTACTCAATTCTCACTCTTCTAAAATGATGCCCTGTGAAAGGCCTACCCTATTAAAGGCTACAACACATTGTTAAATGTAACCCAGTTAAAGGATTTAACCACATTGTTAGAAGTGGGCCTAGTTAGAGAACTTTAGAATATTCACTTGGAATGTCACCCTGTTAAAGGATTTACAAATGGTTGTTAAACCAACCTAAGTCCATAGGATTTTTACCCTAACTAATACAATTTCTAGAGAGTAAAAATAAGGGGTTTTGACCTGATTACAATTCACAACTTATCTTGCAGATTTCAAATCTCTATTCAGCTCACAACATTTTCATGGCTTTCAATCTCTTTCAACTCTGATAGCTTGTCCTCCTCTCAACTTTGTCTCCTTGAGTCTCCATGCTCGATATACTAATGCAATCTCCTATATGACCACTTATTGAAGTAGAGTGTTTGTGCTCTATTCTTCCTTCTCCTTGATGCCTTCTCCTTCACACCCTTCAACCACTTCACAATTTGGAACACCAAAAACTCATGCTTCTTGGTCTGTGAGTCCTTAAATAGAAGTCTTGAATTTCTTTTTCCACTCAATTCTTCCCTCCTTCAATTTTGGTTCGAATGGATTAGGTAGGATTCATTGAATCTAATCCATATCTTGTTCCTTTTAGAAACATCTTGAAGAATCCTCTTGAAATCACTCAAAAATGGTTTATCTATATTTTTGTACCACCAGTTCATCATCCTTATCCTCCAACTAGTTCACAAAATTTGAGGAAGCAAATTTGTCAACTTAGATCTAGAATTTTTTTACTTTTCCAATAATGTAGCAGCTCGGCACTATTGAAATTCTGGTGCTCAACACATATTGTGTTACTCGGTGTCAACTACATTTTACTGATGCTTAGCACCTACTAAGGATTCACTTGGCATCCATTGAGTTTTTATAATGCTCAGCACCTGTTACTTTGCTTGGCACCTGAACATGCTTGGCTCCTTCTGTATCACTCGATACACACTAGATTTTTCATTTACTCAGCTCTAACTAAAAATCTTCTTAGCTCATACTAGCTTGCTCAACAGTCACTAATGAACTTAGTTAAGCTTTTTAGTCAACCTTGTTGTAACTTATTCTTCTAGTGTTTCTATGTGTGGCCAACATCTATATCTTCAAGTATATTATCAATACATCATTTTATCATTGTCTTAACTGATCCTTGCACTCCATTACAAAACCATAACTCAACCTTTCTCTTAGGTACTTTTGTTACATATTGTTGATTAAATCCTCTTCATCAATCAACTAAGTGATAGTACTTGGATCTTAAAAGCAATTTTCATTCTAGCAAATGGTAGGTTTGGCATCAATGACAAAACAATTATTGAAAGCATTCTTTATCAACAATCTTCCTTCTTAGATAGTATTCATTTTCAATCAAATTTCCAATAGCATCACTTAAGGAAGGAATTGATGATACATAGATTGGGATGATAAGTCTAAGAAAGATTCATTGAGAAGTTTCAGCAAGGTCAAAATGGCCTATACAGTTGGAAAAATTTCCAAGGTGAAGATCGAATGAAAGTTGATATTGTCAAAGAAAAAGATATAATGGAAGGTTAGATTCATCATGTTAAATCTAGATTTTTAGATATAGGTTTAGGGTTTGTGATTGAAGTTATTATCATGACAGAGAAGTGAATATTGTGATCACAAAGGAAGACACATCATTGAGTGTGATCGATACAGACGATCAAGTATGGTATATTGATTTTTTGCAAATCTTTATTGGATCTAATCTAGCAGAGGTAGTGTATATTATAGATCATTATTTATATGTTACTATCTAACCATTGTAGTAGAAAAATCCCTTAATCAAGTGATCTTAAAAAATATTTTTAAAATCTTCTAACCAAGGGACATTATTGAAAGAGTGTTTAAAATCCGCTAACAAGGTTACTACTAACAAGGTATAAGACTCTAATCGGTCTCCACAAAAATCCCTTAATTAGTTAGTACCTATAGTGCTATGAAATCTAGTATGCTAAGAATATTAAATCTAATATAAAATTCACAACTAAATGACAAGAAAAATGTACGATAAGACAAAAGGAGACACTATGATCAAAAGAAGACCAAAAATGGTACGATCCTCAAGTGTAAGTTGTGATCACATTGATGTGTCTGAATATGGATGGATGTGTGTTCAAGCATGCTTCAATCCTTAAATGGGTAAGAGTATCTGAATTGATGAAATATGGTGTATGGGGTTAGTGAAGATTCCTGCATGGCAAGGGTATTATTTAGTATTTTTCCTCTCTAAAAGGATATTATAAGTTTTCATGGAAGGTGGATGATTTGTGAGAGGGGAAGGGCTCAATTTATAGGCTAAGGGGTGATGAGATAGAGGGTCAGGATGTGAGGATGGAGAAAAGGTGAGGAGGGGCTAGGATGCAAGGAAGGGAGAGTACATGGACTATGCTTCTTCAAAGCTCTAGCCTTGTGAAAAGTGTCCAAAGGGTATTGGATGGTCAAAGTGGGGGTTCAAAGGGAATTATGAGGGAGGAGGAGTGTGGAAGAAGGATGCAACAAGAATTTAATGGCATTTATGGCATGTAAGAGACATTAATGATCTTGGATAGGAATGTGAGAGGATAGGGGAGACTTTTGACTTTGGCTTGGGTTAGAAAGTCTTAACCCATGTTTAAAGTTGTGCATATGTTTAGGAGGGGGATTAGACTTATCTTAGGATGGGGGTTAGGAAGTAAGTGGCTTAGCTTTGATAGGGTTTAGGGATGGTTAGGGATTTGGGATTGATTTATTAAATGAGGATGTGGGATTAAATTAAATAGATTTTTTCATTTATTTAATTTAATAGAAAAATGGGGATTTAATTGATAAGTTGATTTTGGGTTATCATTTGATTCTATCAATTGGACTATATAGTTAATTAAATAAACCAGAGGATGACAATTAATTAATATAAAATATTTAATCAATAATGTCCTAGAAGATCACTAAATTAGATTACCTAGTGATGTAATTAGATTTAGGTGTATGCAATACCTAACAGTGTTGTTGTAACCCTTAACCAAGTAGAATGCTAACAAAGAAGAGCATATTCTAGAAGAGTACACATTTTTAAGGCACCATTCTCACACTATGGTTTTCACCCTAATTGGGCTTCGATGAGATATATCTAGTGGCATGATTGTGTAGTTTTTCATGTCACTTGCAATTGTTACTTTACCTATTGTATTGATAGGAAGTTTAAGTGATTAAAGGTTAATTAATTTATAAGTTTTATTGGGCCAAAAAAATTATTAGTTTTGTGATTACTGATTTATCTCTACCCTTCTCCCCCCCCCCCTCAATAGTTAATCATATACATATAATTGGTATTAGAGTATTGGTTCTCTAATTTAGGAGGCTTAACAACTAAGGGAAATGATCCCAAGATGTATAGGAAGGATGCACCCAAGATCATAAAGGATAACTTTGATACATGGGCGATAAGGATGAAGTTACACTTATTAGAACTCCCAAAATATGAATTTTTCTATCTTACTACAAAGTATACACTACCTACTAGAACTCCTATTGTAGTTTACACGAGAGAAGCATTTCTTCATAACTCAATTATGATAGAGATAAAATGTTCTTTACAAGATACATAATATGTTGGTATCAAAGGATTGGAAAGTGTTAAGGGCATGTGGGAAAAAATTATTAAATGTGGATGGACATAATGAAAATGTATTGAAAGCTAAGATTGGAAATCTTAAAGAAAGGTATGATGAGATAAGGATGTAGGATGGAGAAAACATTATTCAATATAGTACAAGGCTGAAAGATATTAGTGTTTCTATTAGAGGATTTGGAGGAAATTTTGAAGATGATAAGTTTTAAGTAAAGTTCTTAGAACCCTTACACCTAGGTATGAAATTAGAGCTTCTTCTATTTAAGAGTTAAAGTTAGTTGACCCTGATATAGTTACATTGGATTCATTATTTGGAAATTTCACTACATTTTAATTGAGTAATCATGATAATAGTTTATGTGCAATGAAAACTACTTTTCAAGCTTCCCTAGACATTGGTTCATGTAGAAAAGGAATTTCTTTTTCTTATTTTTCAGACAATTATGATTTCTTTTTGGTTGAAGATAAAGATTTGGAAGAACTTGAAGCTTTAATAGCTAAGAGGTTATAGAAGAAAGAGTCATATTGTCTTTTGAAACTACATATAGATTGGTAAGTTTTCTCATAGATTCCCTAACAAGACCAAGAATTGTAATGAAGATGAAAATAAATAAAAATTTGAGAGATTTAAGAACTTCAAGGATAAAAGAAAGAAGGCATGTAACATAGCTAAAGATGATGAGAGTTTTGATAATGATTCTAATAGAATAGAGAATGATGAAGAGACAATTTTTTTTCCATGAAAGAAGATTCCCCTATCGACGATGTTAAAGATAGTGAAGAAAAGACATTAATTTCAAGCATGAATACTAATGATGATAAAATCATTAATAGTGGATGCACACACAATATGAATTTAGATAAAAATAAGTTCATTATAATGGAAGAATTTGATGGAGTTGTAGTAAGATTTGGAAATAGTTATCCCTATGTTATTAGAGGTGAAGGTTCTATTTTTCTTAACAGTGATATTAGTTGTGATGATGTTTATTGGGTATATGATTTGAAATATAATCTACTAAGTATATATTAGATGCATAATAAAGAATTTTAATTTTAATTCAGTAATGGTAAATGCAAGATATCAGGAAGATCTATTAAACTACTTGCTACTAGTAAATAAGAAAGAGGTAATCTTTTCAAACTGAATACTTCTCTTAGACATTGTTTGATTACAAAAGTAGAAGAATGTTGGTTATGGCATAAAAGGTTTTATCATGTGAATTTTTATAATCTAGTTAAGGTCAATAAGAAGAAGAGAGTTAGATGTATCCCTATTCTAGTTAAATCTGAGAATGTAATGTGCAAGAATTGTCAGTTGGGAAAGATGACTAGCTTAAGATTTACTAGTAAAATCTAAGCTTCAAAAAATATTCTACACTAAGAACATTGATTTGTGTAAACTTATTGATCTTGAAAGTTATCACAGTGATAATTATTTCATACTATTTGTTGATAAATATTACAAGATAATGTTTTTGATATTTCTAAAAGTTAAATCATATGCTTTTCATATGTTTAAGATGTATAACGAAAGAGTTGAGAAAGAAAAATATAAACCACAATAATGTCTATATCTGATACATGAGGTGAATTTACTTCACAAGAATTTAATGAATATTGTGATGAACATGGAATAAAAAGATAATTGAAAAAACTTAAGACACCACAACACAATATAATTCCTGAAAGGAGAAATAGATCAATTATAGAATGTGCAAGAACAATGTTGAAATAGAAAGGAGTGGCACAAAGGTTCTGGAGAGAGACAATAAGTACTAGTATTTATACACTCAACTAGGGAAAACTCAAGAAATGTACAAACAAGACTCCCTGTGAACTATAATATGGTCATACACACAATGTCATTTATTTCAAAATAGTTGGTAGTAAATGTTATATTAAGAAAGATGAAATCAATGATAAACACTAAAGGAGATGAAGGTGCATTCCTTGGTTACTCTTCAAAAAGAAAAGCTTACAAGTGTTAGAATAAAAGGAATAAAAAGATAATTAAAATTTCAAGTGTAAAAGTTGACAAATTATTAGTAAATAATGAAGACAACATGAAGAAACTTTAAGGCTATAGTGAACTCATACGTTATGAACCAGTGGAGACTACAATTTCACCACAAGTGAATAAAAGGGCAACCAATGCTCGATTGACAAATAAAAATTGAATTGGAACTAATGAAGGAAATGAAAGGATTTAGAATACAAAACTAGTAACCCCAACATAGGTAAGGATGAATCATAATCTATCTAATATAATTAGTAATAGGAATGAATGAGTATTAACTAGAAGTTAGTTAAGAGCTAGAGATACTACATGTTTTATATCATAGGTTGAACCTAAGATAGTAAAGGATGCATCATAGGATTATAATTGGATGAAAGAAATGAAGGGAGAGATAGATCAAATTGAGAAAAATAAAACATGGTCATTGGTACCTAGACCTAGTGATAAAAAAGTTATAGGTACTAAATGAGTTTGTAGGAATAAGTTGAATGAGAATGGAGAGGTAACAAGGAACAAGGCAAGGTTGGTTTCTAAAGGGTATGCACATGAGGAAAGTCTTGATTATGCTGAGACTTTTGCACCTATTGCAAGAATAGGAGTTAGAATACTATTGGCATATGCAACATAAAAAGGATTCAAATTCTCTAAAATGGATGTGAAATCTACTTTTCTAAAGGCAGTACTAGAAGAAGAGGTATACATAGAATAGTATAAAGAATTTTTGCAAAAAAGGTAAAAATCTAGTTTTTAAATTACATAAAACATTATATAGATTGAAGAAAGAACCAAGAGCATAGTATGAAAGGTTACAACATTATTTAACTAAGATTATATTTACAAGAACAAGTGATAACAATAATGTATATCTTAAAGATGAAAATGAGGATAGGATACTAATGACTGAAATTTTTGTTGATGACATAATATCATGTGTAAATGGGTTGATGAGAAGATCATTTTTTGATGAAATGAGAAGGGAATTTGAGATGTCTATAATAGAAGAGATCAAATTATTTATTGGAATTCAAGTACAACATATGAAGAAAGGTATATACATAACACAATCCAAATATATAAAGGAAATAATTAAAACAATTGGTGTAGAAAATTCAAAACCTATCAGTGTACCTATGATAAGAGACTACAAATTATTTAAGGAAGATGATTCTAATGATACATTGTATAGATCAATGATAGGTAAGTTGCATTATGTTTTTCATAGAAAACCATACATATCTCATGTATGTGGTATAGTTGTTACATTCTCATCAAATCCAAAGGATCCTCACATGATAGTTGTGAAAAGTATATTCAAACATCTTAATGGAAAAAAAGATTATTGTTTATTGTATGAAAAATTAGGAGATTTTGATCTAAATGTATATAAAGATGCTTCTTAGGTTGAAAATGTAGATGACATAAAAAAATACAATTTGGGGATATTTATATATTGGAAATAGATTGGTTTCATGGACAAGTAAGAAACATAATTGTATTTCCCTATTTACAGTTGAAGCTGAATAAATTGTTGCTACAATTTATTGTCAACAAGTGATCAAGATTAACAAAATACTTGAAGGAATTCATGAGAATGTAATTGAACCATTTGTGATACATTGTGATAATAATAGTGTTATAAACATTTTAATGAACCCAATGATGCATTCAAATACAAACGATATAGATATAAAGTACCACTTTCTAATAGAACAAGTAAAGGAAAAAGAGGTAAGATTGGAATACATCCCTACCAAGTGGAAGGTTACACACATATTTGCTAAATCACTATCAAAAAAGATCTTGGAATGTCTTAGAGGTAGATTAGGGGTGTTTCCCATATCTTATATCAGTTAGAGGTAAGATGTAGGTTGCATAAGTTCATAACACAAATAGAATATCATAAGCATGAATTTATCTATAGGGGGACTACTCCACAAAGGGAGAAGTCTAAGAAAGTTGAAGAAGAATGTTGAGAAGAACATGTTATATATTAGAAGGGAAATAGTGAGAGATAATACAAAAGGCTTATCACCTTTGGAATTTTTTTCAAAGAGGGTAAGATATATCAAAAGAGGAGATGATATCCTATAGATAGAATTGAAATCATAAAGGAAGGAGTTGTAACGCCCCACCAAGGGATCCAAAGAATTAACCTAAATTTTCACTAAGGTTGGTAGGATTTTTTTAAATATTTTTTTGGAACATGAAAGTTAAACTATTCACAACATACATATAGTAATGGAAGCAATAACAAACATTCAACTGAAAGTAAACATGACATACATAACAGGTTACATTCTTCATGGATCCCTTAACATTGAATCACATCTAAATAACTATTAATGATTCCATCCAATACTACATCCACATAAAATAATAATGAAAAGTCCAACATTCTTAAATTACATTTCTGATTGCTCAATCATCCACTGTACAAGCCATAGGGTATGAAAGGCTTAAAAGAATATACATGTGTGAAAATAAAATACATCTTCCTTCTAATTCTAGTCCATGATACAATAAAGTAAATAATACCACATGCCATACATGATACATCATCATAAAAGATATAAACATTCGTCATAAAAGATATCCATACATCACAAACATAACTAACTAAGTGAACAATTCCTCCCAACTGTAATTAGCATCATTAGACCATCGTGGGCCCTAGCCATCCCTCCACGCATAACATCCCAAATCACTGAAGAGATCATTGGTATTAACATAGTAGGAATGTCACTCCTAAATCATACTACATCATATGCAAAAAGAAATCTAACATGCAAGATAAAGCATAGGACAAGTAAATAACATCATCTACCAGATGCTAATCATCAATATAAGGATACGTGTCCACCATCATAATCCATGAACAGAATGAAGATAGATGCCAACAAAGAATGCATCAGCCATGGTGTCTCAAATGGATCTCAAATGATAAGAGTGGATAAGCACTACCACTCGACCGTGTGGAACCTAAATGGTCCACTCCCACCATGCTGAGGAGACAATATCAAGTCCCAAATAGGTTATCAAATCACATAGCACAAACACTTTCTAAGTCTAGGAATCCTAAAAGTATACTAACTCAAAGGTTCCAACAACAACTGACATCTAATCCCAGAGGCATAACAAAGACATGTAGGAAACCTACTATGAGAGTAGGAAAGTGTCATCGCATAGATCACACTAGAGTTACCCTAGTAGTCTCTCAATAGACTCCGGCCCCCTAGTGATCCCTATGTGGCCACTAGTATCCTCTCATACTAACGAGGCATACTACATAATGCAAGGTCACAACCAAGCGTTCTCTCTACTCCCATCCTAATCTATACAAGCACTCGAGGCATGGGCGAGCACAAAACAATTATCTTATTAGGTTCATTTAAGTCAGTATTAGGTGTAACGTTTTCACTTATTAAACAACTTACAATGAGTTACCCTGGCAACCACTTAGATGTTAAAGTCAAACACTAGATAAATATATATATATTATTATTATTAAATCACATATTTAATATATTTAATATCTAGATATACATATATATACATACATACACATATATACATATATATATATATATATATATAACTTACAATATTATTACAAATTCAAAAAGCTATTAATAACTGAATTGCATATGAATCATATTATAGAATGATGTATATTTATAAAATAAAAGTATTATATCTATGATTTAAAAAATGGGCATAGGCTTTACAGCCACTACCAACATTATATATGGCAGTGTCGTGTGGTCCTGCGTCTACCACAAGGCTTGCGACGGCAGTTGCAGTACCTGCAGTAGTAGGCATGGACTGCCGATAATCTTAAAAAGGGGATAGATGAGTTGACTTGTAGATTAATGAAGAACCTTATACACTTGAAATATATTCTTGAAAATGAAAAAATTAAAACCCCACACTTAATTCAACTATGCAAATTTAAACAAACCAAAACATGTGGTTGCATATTGTGTTTTCTCTATGCTTCTTGTTTTGGGTTTTTGGGTTGACTAGTTGTTGACTAGTTATAGGATGTCTACCAGAGGCTTGGGGGTTATTATTGTGATGTCATGATGATGTCTTTTGATCTTGATTATTTATAAACCCAACCATGGTAATGTGATGGTATGCTCTATGAGATGTTTGTAATTACTATTCGTTGATGCTTTTTAGTCTTCTTATGTGAAGCTGAGATGTATGTGTATGAGACACTTGACTTAACCATTTTTGAGTCATTGATTAGTTGTACTTGGATTACTTTCTAGCCACCTTGATGGGAGTGAAGTGTTTGCTTTGATCTTGATGATGTCATGTTGTGACATGTTTTGACTTGAGCATTTTGGAGTCTCTGATCATTATTATTTGAGATACTTTTTGGTTGCTTGTTGAGAACCAATGGATATTGTGATTATTAGTGATACCTTCAGTTGGCAATAGAGAACTATTGTGGTCATGATTATCTAAGGATTCTTTTCAATTGCTAATGGAGATTTGATGCTCTTATTATGGATTATCTTTTGGTATTTTTCCAGTTGCTTGTATAGGATTGTGGTGATTTTGTAATTTATGATTCCATGAGCCTAGGGTAGGTAATCTACTTGTAGTGTCAAGAAGTGGTTTGCAATGGGGGCCGGGGCCCTAAGTGGCTACTAGGGTAACTCATTGTAAGTTGTTTAATAAGTGAAAACATTACACCTAATACTGACTTAAATGAACCTAATAAGATAATTGTTTTGTTCTCGCCCATTCCTCGAGTGCTAGTACAAACTAGGATGGGAGTAGAGAGAATGCTTGGTTGTGACCTTTCTTTCTATAGTATGCCTCACCAATACCAGAGGATACTAGTGGTTGCATAGGGATCACTAGGGGGCCGGGGTGTATTGAGAGACTATGAGGATAACTCTAGCATGATCCATGTGATGACACTTTTTCGCTTGCATAGTAGGTTTGCTACATGTCTTTGTTGTGCCTCTGGGATTAGATGTCAGTTTGTGTTGGAACCTTTGAGTTAGTATACTTTTAGGATTCCTAGACTTAGAAAGTGTTTGTGCTATGTGATTTGATAACCTATTTGGAACTTGAGATTATCTCCTCAGTGTGGTGGGAGTGGACCATTTAGGTTCCACGCGGTTGGGTGGTAGTGCTTATCCACTCTTATCATTTGAGATCCATTTGAGACATCATGGCTGATGCATTCCTTGTTGGAATCTATCTTCATTCTGTTCATGGATTATGATGGTGGAAATGTATCCTTATATTGATGATTAGCATATGGTAGATGATGTTATTTACTTGTCTTATGCTTTATCTTGCATGTTAGATTTCTTTTTGCATATGATGTAGTATGATTTAGGAGTGACATTCCTACTATGTTAATACTGATGATCTCTTTGATGATTTGGGATGTTATGCATGGAGGGATGGCTAGGGCCCACGATGGTCTAATGATGCTATTTACAGTTGGGAGGAACCGCACACTTAGTTAGTTATGTTTGTGATTTATGGATATCTTTTATAATGAATGTTTATATCTTTTATGATGATGTATCATGTATGACATGTGGTATTATTTACTTTATTGCATCATGGACTAGAATTAGAATGAAGATGTATTTTATTTTCACACATGTATATTCTTTTAAGCCTTTCATACCCTATGGCTTGTACAGTGGATGATTGATGAATCAAAAATGTAATTTAAGAATGTTGGAATTTTCATTATTATTTTATGTGGATGTAGTATTGGATGGAATCATTAATAGTTATTTAGATGTGATTAAATGTTAAGGGATCCATGAAGAATGTAACCTGTTATGTATGTCATGTTTACTTTCAGTTGAATTTTTGTTATTGCTTCTATTACTATATGTATGTTGTGAATAGTTTAACTTTCTTGTTTCAAAAAAAATAAAAAATAAAATGCTACCAACCTTAGTGAAACTTTAGGTTAATTCTTTGGATCCCTTGGTGGGGCTTTACAGGAGTGATGGGGAGATGATGAGACATAGACATAACAACAAAGGAGGGAATGATGCAAAGACATAAAGTCAAAATAGAGATGAAGAATAACCATAGAGGGGTATTAGAATATTGGAATGGGCACGATGTTATAAATTAGTAGATGACAGTGAAAGAATAAATATGGAGTTTAGGCAGAATGCAGAGAAAAACATTTCCACTTTTTTCTATAGTATCAAGTAGCACATAGTGTCTCCATCAATGTCAAAGGGGGAGATTTTTGGCATAACTTATTAATATTTTTTATTGGCATACTTACATGATGAGTCTAATGTTGATAATGATTTGGTGAAGACTAGAACATGATATTATGATAAGGTAAACATTTATATTGTTGTCATTGATGTCAAACCATTTTACTAAGTATTTTAAAAGGTTACCATATATTTAATGAAGGCAAGATTGAGTTGAAGAATGATTTAAGTGTTGCTATCACTTAGGAATGTCATGTGATTTTTTTAGATCTTAATTCTATGATAGCACCCATTTATGTTTACAATTGAGAAAGTCATGAATACGTGAATCAAATTGGGAAATTGTTGAGACATTCAATGATAAGAAGTTGAAAGATTTGAATATTTCTTTAAATCTAGAATGTAATTGGTTGAATCTATTGTTGGATATGATATATAATGATGTTAAGATGACGTGGTTGTGATAGCACCATATAATGTTCACTGGTATAGTTGATTTTATAATTTTCATTGGTAAAGTTGATTTTATGAGTTAGGTAAATAGGTAAATAGAAAAGGCTTATTGGTGAACAAAGAATGGTGAACTAAAATTAAGGCACGGTCAAAATATTTGAACTGGCATTGAGATTAGTGATTTGATTTGGATAGAAAAAAGGTTGATGCATGATTTAAGGAAGGAACTGATGACACAAAGATCAAGGTAATAAGTTTGAGGAAGATTCATTGAGAAGTTTCTACAAGGTCAAAATAGCTTATGGAGTTGGAACAGTTTCCAAGGTGAAGACTATATGTAAGCTCACACAGTTAGAGGAAATGAAAGAATGGATGGTTAGATTTATCATTTTAAAAATATATCATTGTATTTAGGTTTAGGTTTTGTGGTTAAAATGATTCTACCAAAGAAAGAAGAAAACAATTTGTTATTGTGGTAGAGAAGTGAAGGTTGTGATCAAAGAGCAAGATACGGTGATGAGTTTGATTGATATAGAGGATCAAGTATGTTATGTTAATGTGTTACAATACTTTATTGAATCTAATCTAGAAAACATAATAGAAATAAAAGATCATGCTTTACCTATTACTCTCTAATAATTATAGTAGAAAATCCATTAATTGGGTGATTTAAACAAATCTTTGTAAAATCCTATAACCAAGTGTCATTCCCAAAAAGATTTTTAAAAGCCCTTAATAAGGTTACTCCTAATAGGGTATAAGATTATAATAGGTCTTAGGGAAGTCCCTCAATCAAGTAAAACCTAAAAATGTTGTTTTAACCCTCAACCGAGCATGCTCCTAACAAAGAATATTCCAAACGAGTACACAATTTTTGAGCATCATTCTCACATTGTGGTTTTAACCCTAAATAAATTTTCATGAGATATATTTAGTGTTATAATTGTGTGGATGTTTTTTCATGTATTACATATCACTTAAAATTTTTAATTTACCTATAGTGTTGATAGGAAGTTTAAGTTGTTAAAGATTAAATAGATTGATAAGTTTTATTGGGTTTGATTTTATATTGTCCTGGTGATTACTAACTCATCTTGTCTATCAATAATCAATCCTGTACTTACTCATGTTTCTCATAGATTTCCACACAACATCATTATCTTCTATAGTTCCACCAATAGATTTAATTTCACTAACAACCTCATTCACATGGTGTCAAAAACCTTACAATTTCTCATCTTGAGACTATTGAAAACAATTATTCAATTTTATATTGTCATTGATATTACACAAATGTCAAGCTTTAACTGAGCATATTGTAAGCTAAGCTTAGTCAAATACTAAATGAAATTTCAGTATTAGATGAGCAGTAGTTAGTGTTAATTGAGACTGGTCGGTCAATGAAGGAAGTTTGTGTTAACCAAGTTTGGTCGGTCAATGAAGAGAGATAGTTTTAACCCAGTTGGGTTGGTCATCAAAGAAAGTTTTGTATTAACTGAGTGATCAATCTAGTATTAGAATTTTTTTAGTAGATTACTTTTGTTAATTAATTGGTTAATACAAGCTAACTAAATAGATGTTAAATGTTTGTATGAAAGGGTATTCAAGCTGACTTGACATTGAGTTTCATATGTATGCAAGGTCAAGTTGTGGATTGAATAAAGAAATTGGGAACAATGTGAAATAAGTGAAATGATAAGAATATATGATTAAGGATAGAGAATCTAAATTAGAAGACTGAGCTACAAAGAATATTCTAATCAAGAAGGGTCAAGAGGATAAACTAGAGTAGAGATCTGCATCTACAAAGTTAGTTAATTCAACAATCAATTCAATCACTGGTACTCTCTAACAATTGTAGTAGTAAAGAAATATCCTAACAGAGTTGGCTTAACAGTCATTTTTGTAAATCATCTAACAAGGTGGAATTTCTAATTGAAGTGTCTAAAGACCTCTAACAAGGCCACTCTTAATAGGGTGATTCAAATCCTCTAACAAGTCACACTTGACTGTGTGTTTTGTAACCTTTAACAAGGTTGGCTCCTAAACAAAGGAGGGGTGAAAATTTATTCAAGATGAAAGAGAAACAAGAACAAATAGAGAAAGGGCATTAGACAACCCTGTCAAGATCAACCAAGTGATCAAGTTGATGGGGCAAGCCCATCAAAAGTTGAGTCTTATCAACAATGTTCCAATTACATATATGGTCAACAACCCACTTCACCAAACAATCAGCAACACTATTCCATTCCCTGGGAATATGAGTGGAAGTAACATACTCCAAATAAGTACACAAATTATGAATCTGGTCCACAATCAAAGCTAACCTCCAACTAATAGCTTCAGAATGTTTCTAATTCAATAGACATATCACCACTTGTGAGTCAGATTCACAGATAAGCCTTCTCCAACCAAGGTCACAAGAATTCTTCATAGCATACAAAATAACTATGGCCTCCATCATGTTGTTAGATTGATTACCTATATAAATTAAAAACATGAATTGGACCCCCCCTTACTATCTCTACCAACACCACCAATGATAGCAGGGCCTAGATTTCCCTTGGAAGACCCATCCATGTTGATTTTAAGAATACCTTGCAAAGGGGCACTCCACTTCCCCACCCTATTTATCTTTCACAAGGGATGTCTACACATCTTTCTTAGTAGTTTTCCATGTGAGGGGGGAATATTTAGGTGATTATTGAAAATATTCTTCCTTGGTTCCATTGCCTCAAAAGTGTCACATTTTGTAGAAACAGTTTCCCCCAAAGAATGGAGAATTTTCCACCATAAGTGAGGAACCTCTAAAAATCATCCTTAAAGCTATGACGGTTCCTTTCCAACTAGATATGCCAAATAATAAAAGAAGGTCCAAGAGTCCAAGAAACTTGAAGAAATAAAGTCTTGATAGGAGCCTTACCCCAGTGAGCAAAGAATTATGCCAATGAGGAAACATGCCAACAGGATTGGTTCCACAATTCCACCAACAATGCCAAATATGTCTAGTGAAAGAGCATTGGAAAAAGAGATGAGATATATTTTCTTTACTAGTCTAGCATAGAATACACATTGAGGCTCCTTGGAAGCCATGCTTGAATAAATTATCCCATGTAAGACATCGGCTATGGACCACATCAAAAATTTACATTTGGGCCAAGAAAACTTGTACAATACTTTTTTCCACCAAAGAATTTGAATGCCCCCCAATGTTTACCAAAGAAGCTCAACATATCCTACAAAAATTGAAAATTTTTCAAACAAATGTTCACTATCCCAAGAAAGAACATCATTACCAACCAAAGTAGTACACTCACAAGACTACAAAATCTGAAACAACTATTTCTTATCCTCCTTAGATCCTCCTGGAGGCCATTTAGAGGGGTGTTTCCAATGAAAGGAAGGAGCCAAACCTCTAACACACCCTATCTTATAAAAATAAACTGTGTCCCAACTAGCAACACTAAAATTTTGATAGAGGGCATGTAACAGAGGATGAGTGGTAAGAATAGGAGGGTGCCCATCCCAAGAGTCAAACCAAAATAAAGCTTGCGATCCTCAATAACAAATCAAAAAGAGACCATCTTTAACCAACTGAGCTCCAAACTTTAGCGTATTCAAAATCATGGATCCTCTCCCTTCCAAAGGAAAGTGGTGAACTTTGACCACATCAATATCTAAAAAATACTTATGGGTGAAAATATGAGCCCAAAGTTGATGTTGGTTAGTGCACCAACACCAATAAAGTTTTGCAGTGAGAACCTGTCCATTTAAAATAGCTGATCGAAAGCCAAGGCTAACCTCCTTCTGAGGTCTACACATTGTTTCCCATTTAACTAGACTCCATTTAGAAGTTGATAGGTTCCCACTCCAAAGGAATTGACAAGACAAAGCATCAAATTCTTGAAGAAAATAAATAGGAGTAGCTTGAACAAAACACCTGTAAATAAGAAGGGCTTGAATAACTAATTTTAATAGAGTCAAGTACGTAGTAGTTGATAGCCATTGATGAGTCTAATGATTAACCTTTTACCATAGTATATAAATAAAAACTTGCCAAGAAGATCCAGGATGTCTACCAATAGTAAGAGGAATACCCAAATAAAAAAAGGGAAGAGACCCAATCTAAAACCTTAAAATAGTAGCAATACACCTCTGAATAGCCTAGGGAGTATTGAAGAAAAAATTGGAGGATTTATTCTCATTACCTTTCTATATTGAAGCTATAAGATACACATCCAAAGCATACTTAAAATAAGTAGCTTCCTAAATATTGGCATGTCTCATAAATGAAGTATCATCCATAAACTAAAGATGCAAAATAGGAGGCAAACCAGCACCCTATTTCCACCCATGAATCAAAACTTGGTGAGCATGAAGCTTAATAAAGTGGCCCAAACCCTCAACTAGAATGATAAATAGGTAAGGTGAAATAGGATTCCCTTGGAAAAGTTCTCTAGAGGCACCAAAGGGCTTTGAAGGAACAACATTCACCAAAATAGAAAAAGAAGCTAAAGTAACACAACTCATAATCCAATTCACCCACTATTGGAAAAAAACAAAGGCCAAAAGGATATTTTGGAGAAAAATCCATTTGAATCTATCATAAGCCTTAGCCATATCCAACTTAATGAACATAGCTCACTCTTTTGATGTATGCATAAAATGAATAACTTCAGAAGCAATAACAATTCCATTGAGAATTTTCTTACCAGCTACAAAATTACCTTGTTCCTCTGAAATCACAATTGGAAGGCATATCTTGAGTCTATCAACAATAAATTTGGTGATAATTTTCTACGCAACATTACAAAGAGAAATAGGATGAAAGAAGTCAAGATTGTTAGTACCTTCTTTATTAGGGATAAGATTCAATAAAGTACAGTTCAATGCATGAAGATTTTACTTATTCTAAAGGGATTCCTTAACCACCTCCAAGAGATCCATATTAATAATTTCCCAAAATTCTTGAAAGAATTCCATAGGGAAGCCATCTAGGTCTAGAGCTTTACCTTTATTCATCCCAAACACAACCTCTTCTAGTTCAAATATCAAAATTGGATGAACAAGAGAATCATTCATAGTATTGATGATAAGAGAAGGAATGCATGAAAGAATTAAGTTCTCCTCCTCAGCTGTAGGCTGAGAATCCTTAATAAAAAGGTTAGAATAAAATTAAAGGGCTTCCTTGGTCATAATAGGGTGACAAGAAATCTAAAGTCCTTTAGTAGTAACAATATAATAAATATACCCTTTATTATGATGAGCCTCAATAGAATGATGAAAAAACCCATATTTCAATCCCCTTCCTATAACCAATCAATGTGAGCCTTTTGTTTCCAGTAAATTTCTTCTCAAAGTTCCCATTCTTCTACATCTCGCATAGCCTAGGATTCTACCCTACCAAGAGCCTCTGTAAGCCCAGAGTCCCTAATTTGGAAATTAATCACTACAAGGTAATCTAGAGAATTCCTCTTTCTAGACTAAAGGTTCTCGAAGCAAGAAGTATTCCATCTCTTAAGATGAGATTTGACATATTTAAGTTTCTTCTCAAAGATAAACATAGCTATGTCATAAGCTAGGCCACCCTCTCTCTACCACTTAGCCATCAAATCATAAAGGGATGAGTCTTGGAGCCACATAAGCTACAGTCTAAAAGAAGGGTTCTTAGGGAGTGCAATACGAGAAGAAGAGAACTTAATCAGCCAATGATTAAAACCTCTCCAATCAAGAATTTTAAAACTCATTACTAGGCCATCACCAACCCAATAACATGAAACAAGAAACCTATCCAAATGTTCTAAGATATCTTCTTGACCACTCCATCTATTGTTCCAAGTGAAAACCCCATTTGAATGCTTAATATCAATAATAGAAAGAACAATCCACCTGGGCTTGAAAAAGATTAGAAGCAGGGCCAAGCCTAGGCTAACCTCCTCTTTTCTCCTCAAGACTTAAAATAGAATTAAAATTGCTTCCTAAAATTCAAGGAAAATAAGGAGCACAAGAACACACATACCTAATGTGATCCTAGGGATGAATCTTCCCATGAATGTCAATAGGGGCATAAACATTTATCACCAAAGTAGTCTCACTAGAGTCCAAGGCAATAGCCACCATAGAGATTGAGTAATGACTAGAAATCCACCAAAGGGGAGAAATCTTTCAAGGGTCCCATAACAGAGCCAAACCTCTAGAATTCCCTTGTGAACTGTTGGCCAAATTTTCCTCCCGCCAAAAAAATGAATCTTAATGCCAAAGCCCACCTAATGGTCACATTCCATATTTAAATTTTCAAATGTCATGGGAATACAAGATAAATAAATGAAACAAACCTTATCATATTTCCTATATTCTTAAGTTTACTTATCGACTCCTGCAAATTTCTATGCCATCAAATCTTGCATAGATCTATGATAGGCACTTTCCCACTTCTTCAAACTGAACCACCTTTATATAAAGTGGGCAAGTTTTATTGTGACATATGGATTGGTGGAACCCGTAATTTTAAAAGCAAGAATTACAAAGTTATGAGAATTTTTTGTAATCGCCGATCTTCCATAGATTGATGATTCGCACTTCACCACTTCATGAAAATGTTCAAACTTTAACCAAACTAGGAAAGCACCATTGTGCCATGTGGCATGTGGGTTCATTTTCCCTTGTGCACCACAAGAAAGGAAGTTGTCAGAGCATGTTGGAATATGAAAGCCACTTCATTGCTCAAAGATATTGACATGGATAGTTTGTTGGATGCATGTTTTTTATCGTCAATCTTCCATAGATCAATGGATGGCACTTCCCCACTTCTTGAAGATGCAATATGTTTAAACATTGCAAGGAAGTGACAATGTGATGCATGGCATGTGGGACCTATTTCTATTGTGGGTCATAGGGTAGAAAGGTTGTCAAAGCACATTGGTGGGCCAGTTTCCTTTTCATCATCAAATGTAGGAAGATCAATGGATGACACTTCATCACATTATGGAAGTGTCTAAAAGTTAAGGAAAGCGATAATGTTCCTATTTGACACATGGACAAGTGGAGCCACCAGGGTTTAATGTGATGCCAGTTGGATGCCACGTCATGCTAGAGTGGATGCTAAGTAGTTTGTGGGCCCAAAAGATATAAGGATAGGCACATTAATGATAAAAAAAATTCAATGATCATTGATATTTTGTAGATCAATGATCAGTGCATTCCCACATTATGGAATTGTAAGAACTTTAAGCAATGTGGGGAAGCACCCAAAAGACATGTGTCCTAATGGACCTAGTTTGAAAGAAAGTTAGTCATAATTAAAGCTAACCATTATGTGACATAATGGTTAAGTCAGAGGTTGACTCAGTTAGTAGGTTTTCTGGTCAAATGCATGAAGACCTCACAAGGTGGTAGAAAAATAAAACAATATTGGTCCATGTAGTGCTTTCTGGTTGTAGAACTCACTTGACCTACTGACCTTGCTAATTTATGAGCAAAAAAAGGGGTAAGGAATGTTTTCTTGCATGATCCAATCTTCATGATCATTTCCAACCACTTTCCAATGAATGTTGTGCCCAGTGAATGAAGGAAAACACTCCACTACCTCTAGTTTTATCCATCTACTTGGTTAGAGCAACTTAAATGGTACTATTCTCAAGGATCTATTTTGGTAAAAGATTGTGTTTGAATCTATGCCAAGATCATATTTTCTCCAAATCTACATGATTGCTCTCCAAAATCTTAAATGGTAGTGGTTGAATTTAAAAATATCTCAGTTATGTCTAAGCTATAAAGGCAGTTTTTTAATCTCTATAAGGGTTGACTCTTATCTGTTTTCTATGATATTGCTTTGCGAGTTCACTATAAATTCCCTTTGCCTCTAAACCTATATGACATTCTACCTTATCTCTTCTAGCCATTGATGTATTGTGCAAGACCTATTTGCCTCTCATTGGTTTACTGTGAATATCTACAATTTTGCATGACTATATCTCTTTGACTTATGAATGATACATAAGTGAATCTATATCTTCCTTGTGTTATTTACTTGGGTTTCCTGGTCTGCATGTGATTGTTAGATTAAAACAAGTCTAGATGTGTATATCTTTTAGTTTCATGATGGTTCAAGTGTGCATGTACAGGAGGAGATTGGTTTGAACACTCTATTTTGGTGCATCACCCCTTAAGTTAGAATAGGTAGATTGATTTTCATGCATTCCTTCTCCCTTTTCCTCTCCAAGAGTAGTTAGGTGTGCCCTGATAGTAAAGGAAGCTGGCCTTCTCCAGAGATTCAACCTCACAGTTCAAGTCCCACAGATTGGATGTTTTTTCCATGTTTCACAAGGTTGTCCTTAGGTAAAAACTTTAGACAAGGGTGCAAAATTTTGTGACAACATGAACCAATACTTTGATAGCAACCAACATACCAAATGCATGGAGCATGTTGATGCATAACCCCAACAAAAACCTTAGTCTCTTGAAAAAAAAAGACATCCAAAGAATGAATTGCAAGCAAATCATGAATAGCTTTTTGACGATAGGTGTTATTCAAACCCCTCACATTCCATGAGAGAATGATCATTGATGAGTTTGAGAAAAGTGAGCATCAATAGGTTTAACAAACCTAGATTCCATCAATAGATCTATAGTCATTTGTATCTTTTTAAGGTCTATCTTCTACCCTTTTGAGGAGCTATCAACAAGACCTTTCTTAAAGGGTCATTGTTGCACTCCCATTCTATAAGATGAAGCCTTATTTTGAAATGAACCTAAAACTTCTCTAGCTAAATCTACCAAAATAATGTCATCCTCTATGGAATTATTTAAAGTCACTTGAGCCACTTGTTGTCCCTGAATAGCTTGGACTAGTTCTAGTTCAAGAGCTAGTACAACCTCCATACTAACCCCAATACTATTAGAAGTGGCCACATATAGGACCCCTTCTTCCAAAACTAAATTCGCTAGCACCTCAAACCTATTAAAGTCCCCATCTATCTATCTATCCTTGAATGGCCTCTTTTGACCTCATCCTTTAGCCTTAGTTTTAACAGCTACAAATCCTTCTTTATCCTTTCCCTAAGGTTCAACCATCATGGGAGCTTTCCCTTTGTCCTCTTTACCCAAAGGAGGAGGTGTCGAAGAGAGGGAATGAGCTTCCTTACAAAATTTAGGGAAATATCATAGGAGATGACCCTACTCATGACAAAATTGACATTGAATAGGTAGAGATTCATAATCTAACTATTGAATCCATGATGAAGATCCCAAACAAATTTCCATCAAATCTGACAGGGGATTATTTAGATCTATCTCAACACAAATCAGGGCAAAATAAATCATCTTTTTATCAAGGGTTTGTGTAGCAATTGCTATAGGCTTTTTCAAGAGACTAGAAATTTTATTTAAAATGTCATCTTGCCAAAACTCCAAGGCGAGGCGAGGTAGATGAACCCAAATAGGAACTCTAGAAGGAATCTCTTCAACTAAATTAAAACTTGCATGCCATGGTTTAGTAAATAATCTAACCTAATTATAAAAATATGGGCCACCTTCAAAAATGTAGAAGTTGATGAAAGCCAACTTCATAGCTCATTAAGATCACCTGCATGCAAATAACCTGTCGAAGAGAAACCAAAGGAGGAAGGGTACAGCTTGGAGAAACTAAATTGAGTGAGAGAAAAAATATTACAATAATGAAAAATGAATTTCTTTACAATATAATATGAAATTATAGTAGGAGAGTCTAAATATAAAGGCCTCTAGGAAGCTTCTAGAACAAGCTAGAACGTGCTAGGAGATAAGCATGACAACTAAGCATACATCCATGAAAAATGGATTACCCTCCAAATAGGTGAAAGGATAAGTATGACAAGGTGTTGACAACATGTACACAAACTTTTATGTTGTCAACAAGTCAACACGTAAAGGTATGCTAACTCCTAGGTGACAACTAATAAATAATGTGTTTAACCTAAATAAACTTAAGTAAAAGTGTAAATAATAATTATTTACTCTAACACCACCCCTTAAGTGCAACTTAGGGGAATGCATTTAAGCTCACAACAACTAAGATGAAATGCAAAATGGGTCCTGGCAACAAGGCCATGTTAGGTACCCATGAACAAATGCAATGCAATCTCTATAAACTAGAGACAAAGGAGAAAACCCAGTGGGAAAAACCCCTCTCCAAAAAGAGATAGAAAAAAACTTAGTGAAGGATTGAAGAAGCCTCCAACTAGAGGAATGTCCTAGAAAATAGGAATACAAAGATCATGAAGAACATCACTGAAGCATGAAGAAGTCAAAACTCTTTCAAAAGGAAACTACTAATCTGAAGAACCTCCATGAAAATAGAAGGCTGCAAACAAGAAGAATTGCTATATCGTAGATGGTCCATCTCACTAAAATGCATAGGTAGCCAGTCACTGTAATTGCCTAGTATATAAGATCAAATACTGAATACATAGCTAACTCCATCAAACCATTTAACTAAGGAAGCATTAGAAACAATAGAATAATCCCCCCTAATTTAGACAAGGTGAGGTGATAGAAAACTGAAAAAGTGGGCCAAAAAACCTCTACAAAAAGAACCAAGAATAGTGAGAGAGGAAGAGGTACAAATACCTATAAAGGCACGTGTCACTAACACATTGTGGAGCTAATGTCATGGAAGGGACACTCACTTGACAAAGAAAGAGGGCACAAAAATGGCAACAACTAACCCCCCCCCATGGCACTTTATAATATAATGCAAGTACAACTAACTCAAAATAATGTTCAAGATACTGAAATGTAAGAGTGGCACTTTATCTCAGTGTGTTTGCATAAAGATGCTTACAAATGATATCAACAATGATTAGAAAGGGAAAAAAGCTGATATAATAGATAGTACAGCCCAAAAGAAAAGATCCCATGCCATGAAAATGATCATTGGACCTAGAACACCTAAGATATCCACCATAGAGAAAAAATACAAAATGCATGATAGAAAGAGCATAGGGAAAAATTTGAAGGAAATGACAACATTTTTTAAAAGATGACAGAACCAACTTTCCAAAAATATAACATTTTCAAAAAACAAAGATGGGATGCACAAGATATACTTGTCAGAGTGAAAAATAAAACAACTTTGACTACAAAAACATGCAACTAAACTACACCAAAACCAAAAAAACCTATACTAATGTCTCCATCTCAAAACCATCTTTTTGATACTTCTTTTGGATTGGAAAAATACCTCTATATGCTCAAGTTATGGCCAAAAAACTATGAGTAGGTCAAAAAGAGACCTAAAGGAGAGGTTGAAGTGTTGATGCAGTGCTAAAATCAGCATTTCACTATGCTAAAATTGATAGTTTGGAGGCTATCAAGGAAAAAAAGACTTCCATGTGGTAGTGCCACATGGCATTCCTGTGGAAGGACTTGTTGATGTGGCGTGGCCACGCGAAAAGTGTCGACATGGCACACATAGAATGCTCCACGTGGCTGTCAAGCCCTAGGTGGCAGGGTGGCCGCAAGGGTGGCAAGCTCTAGCAGTGGTGGCCACAGGGACAACAAGCTCTGGCAGTGCTACTACGAAGGGTGGCGAGTCAACCAAGTGATGAGGGTCATGGAGAAAAGGTCGTGTTGTAGCAGCGCTGCGGCTACACTGCCAGTGGTGGCAGTGCCTAAGTTGCGCAATGGTGATGTTGTAATGGCACAATGGTGGCCACTGAGTGGTGGCTGCGACTGCAAATTTTTTTTTAAATGCTCAATAAATGTGTCCGTACAACCTCCAGGGGGTAAAAAAATTTGCCTAAAGCTACAGTAATCGATAATTGAAAATTTTATATGAATCTTGATTGTAACTAGCCTTTCTAAACTCAATGGCAGCATCTATTTAGGCCCAAAGTGCCCCAACAAAATGCTCTTCCTCCCAATTGTAGAAAATAATCACAAACAAACTATGGTTTTTGTCTCCAAATCACGACTTCAAAAATCCTTCAACCAAGAAGTAGTAGGGAGGCTTTGATACAATGTAGAAGTTGATAAAAGCCAACTTCACAGCTTGCCAAGATCGCTTGCATGAAAATAACCTGTCGAAGAGAAACCAAAGGAGGAAGGGTAGAGCTTGGAGAAACTAAATAGAGTAAGAGAAAAAATATTGCAACAATGAAAAACAATTTTCTATAAAATATGATATCAAATTACAATAGGAGAGCCTGAATATAAAGGCCTCTAGGAAGCTTCAAGCTAGAAGGTGCTAGGAAATAAGCATGACAACTAAGCATACATCCATGAAAAGTGGATTACCCTCCAAGTAGGTGAAAGGATAAGTATGACAAGGTGTTGAAAACATGTACACAAACTTCTATGTTGTCAACAAGTCAACACGTAAAGGTATGCTAACTCCTAAGTGACAACTAATAAATAATGCATTTAACCTAACTAACTTAAGTAAAAGTGTAAATAATAATTATTTACTCTAACAAAAAACTCTATTGTGATCTACCATATTCAAGAAAATAACCATAAAATAGTTATTTGTTGTAAGCATAATATCCAAATCTCCTTCAATTTGCCAAGAACTCTAGATCCAAGCCTTAAGATAGGAAAAAGTAATGCAAATACCAAGAAACTTACAGATTAGAGAATGTCTACTCCAATATGAGACATCTTCTTCCACCATATCAGGAGAAATGACCAAAACTAGGCAATTCTAGGTTCTAGGAAGACACCCATTAACCTTCTTCATATTAGGGCCAACACTCATATAAAATGTTTTTTTTTTTTTGTGCATGCATGCTTGAAGACAACCCATTATGACCCTTGTCCATCCAAGAAAGATCCATAACTGATGCCATAGAAATTTCTTCCATGCAAAGATGGAAGTGAGGAAAACAAACAAAAACCAAAATAGTTGCCAACAAACTAAAAAAGTCCCCACAAACACAAAGTAGAAACAAAACCCATTGAAATAAACAAAAAACTGCTCTGCTACCAAAATACTTACTCAAAACCCCCTATAGTGTGGATAGGAAGTTTAAATGGTTAAAGATCAATTAGATTGATAAGTTTTATTGGGTTTTATTTTATATTGTCCTAGTGATTACTGACTCATCTTGTCTCTCAATAATCAATCCTATACTTACTCATGTTTCTCATAAATTTCCACACAACATCATTATCTTCTAGAGTTCCACCAATAGCTTTAATTTTACTAACAATCTCATTCAACTGGTGTCAAAAACTTTACATTCTTTTGTCTTGAAACTATTGAAAACAATTGTTCAATTGTATATTGTCATTGATATTACACAAATGTCAAGCTTTAATTGAGCATACTGTAAGATGAACTTAGAAAAATACTAAAAAAAATTTTAGTATCAGTTGAGAAATAGTTAGTGTTAATTGAGCCTAGTCGGTCAATGAAGCAAGTTTTTGTTAACCAAGTTTGGTCAGTCAATGAAGAAAGTTAGTGTTAACCCAGTTTGGTTGGTCATTAAAGAAAGTTTTGGATTAACCGAGTGATCAGTCCAATGTTAGACATTTATCAGTAGATTACTTTTGTTAATTAATTGGTTAATAAAAGCCAACTGAATAGATGTTAAATGTTTGTATGAAAGGGTATTCAAGCTGACTTGACATTGAGTTTCATATATATGCAAGGTCAAGTTGTGGATTGAATAAAGAAATTGGGAACAATGTGAAAGAAGTGAAATGAGAAGAATATATGATTAAGGACAGAGCATCTAGATTAGAAGACCAAGCTACAAAGAATATTCTAATTAGGAAGGGTCAAGAGGATAAACTAGAATAGAGATCTGAATCTACAAAGCTTCAATAATCAGTTCAATCATTGTTACTCTCTAACAATTGTAGCAGTGAAGAAATATCTTAATAGAGTTGGTCTAACAGCCAATTTTGTAAATCCTCTAACAAGGTGACATTTCTAATTGAAGTGTCTAAAGATCTCTAACAAGGCCACTCTTAATAGGGTGATTCAAATCCTTTAATAGGTCACACTTGACCATATGTTTTGTAACCTTTAACAAGGTTGGCTCCTAATAACGCTCACTTCAAAATAGTAAAAATTTGTAACTAGTTGCATTGGTGGTTTTCTCAAATTGGGTTTCCATATTAAATCTTGGTATCTCATGTGTTCATGTTATTTTCTTAGTGCTCTATGTTTATGCAAATAAGTTACTAAAGGTTAATACAAATTAATATCTTAAGACTGCTTTGTTAACTAAGTTACAATGAATATCTAGTTCTATCGAGTAGAGCAAGGATTTGATTGAAGTTTGTATTAACATCTAAGGGACTTGGAATTATTTTCATGGTAAATGATTCACCCCTCCCCTCTTAGTCGTTCCTTTAATTTCCAAAAATTAGTATCAAAGTTGTGGGTGCTTGTAGGAAAGGTTTCAAAGACCCAAGCTAAAGATCAAGATGTATTACAAAAGAGAGATTTCTAAGCTTAATTGAGAGAACTTTTTAGCATGGCAAGAATTAATGAAGTTACATCTAAGAACCATTGGAGATACAAGTTTGCACTTCTCATTGAACTAGTATGTGGCACCATCAAAGCCTTTCACTATAAATCATATGGTGTATATGAAGAATCATAATACAATGGTGCTTGATATTGCTTCCTCTCTCAACTATTTTGAATTTGATGAAGTCAAAGATTGTCCTACTACCTATGACATGTGGAACAAACTAGAGAAGATCTATGGAGGAGATGATAATGAGAAAAGAGCCAAAGAAAAAATTCTAAGAGGCCAATTTGATCATATGAATATGAAAGAAGATGAAAACATTACTAAATACAATGAGAGAATCAAAGCAAGTGTTAGTGCAATTAGAGCTATAGGAGGAAAAATAGATGATACAATTGTAATCAGAAAGCTATAAAAACTATTCTTCATATTTATGCAATTACAGTTTCAGCTATTCTAGAGATGAGATGTGATCCTAAAATTGATATAACTTTGGATGCACTTGTGGGAAGATCGACTACTTTTGAGTTGGATAACTTTGACAATTATCTTCTAATACTAACAACATAGAATCTGCATTTAAAGCCAAACTAACTCTTGGTATAAAGGGAGGAAACTCAAAAGGAAAAAAGATTGACAATGTAGAAGATGATTATTCTAAGAATGAACTTGAATCCATTGAAGCCCTACTTGCAAGAAGGTTATGAAAAGGAAAAGGTAAGTATAAAGGTAAAATATCATTGATTTGTTTCTCTTATGAAGAGGTTGGTCACATTTCTACAAAGTGTCCAAATAGAGGAAAAAAATATGACAAAAAATATAACAAGTTCAAAGGCAAGAAAGACTTCAAGGGCTACAAGGACTACAAAGACAAAGGTAAGAAATATTGTTACATTGCTAAAGATTTTGATATGATGATGAAGATGATGAGGAAAATGAAAATATGACAATTATTTCTCATGCTAGTAAGAATGACACATGGATAATAGATAGTGGTTGTTCTCATTACATGATTGGTACCAAAACTAAGTTTAAACACTTGGAACATTATAATGATAGAAGTGTTAGATCTGGAAATAATGAACCATGTTATGTGAAAGGAAAAAGGATGTATTGCATTAACTGATGGGATAAAATGTGACAATTCTTACTAGGTTAAAGGACTAAGGCACAATCTTCTAAGTGTGGCACAAGTGAACAACATTAGATACAAGGTAGAATTCATGAATGGGAAAGCCAAGCTACTAGATAGAAAAGGAAATATAGTTGGGACTGGCTATCAAACTAAAGGTAATCTATTCTATCTAGATCTTACTAAAAGTTCATATTTTTGGGCACAAGTAGAGGAAAGTGAGCTATGGCATAAAAGAATGTGTTGTGTAAACTTTGATAACCAAGTTACCCTACACTCAAACCACCTCTGGATATTGACAAGGAGTAAGGTATGCATAGAATATCTTTGTATGAACCATTTGGGTAGTGTAAAGTCCATATTATCGAATATTTCACTTGTGAAGGAAAACAAAACATATTTGCATTCTATTCATTTCAAGTTTTTAAGTTATTTACAACATGAGAATCGACTTGTAAATGTTCCCAACTTTATGTTCAACATTTTGAAGAATAGGGTTGCTTTGGTACAAGAAGGTAAACTTAACTTTGTTTCACATTATTGTTTAATTAAGCTAATTTTTGAAAAGGCTTTAAGAGAATAGTCAAAGAAATCATGGGATGATTTTGTCACAAGGATTTAAAGAACAAATCATAGAGCCTATAGGGTGAAGAGTTGGGAAAAGAACTCAAATTGAACAAGTTGTTAAGAAAATTATTGTAGAACTTGAGCTAGGACCTTCCTCCAAGAAAAAGTCTAGGATTAGGACTCTAGAAGGTTCCCCTCATCTCTCTACTTTTGGGTCAGCCTAGAATAAATATGAGGAAAATACCTCAACAAAAAAGTATACTCCTGTGTCAAAAAGGGTTTCTCAGAAAAACATAGATAAACAAAGAAAAACTACTCCTAGTCCTTATCAACAGACAAAGGAATGGTCTCCTATAGCTTCAAACACTTCTAGGAAACAAAAATTTCTAGTGAAAAAGGAAGAAACTTCATTGAGAAGGAGTAATAAGAGCAAGAAAAATGTGATTGAGAACATATCACCAGAAGGGTTAACTATTGAACCTACAACCATCGAGAAAAAGGAAGAAGAACCTAGGAATGTTCAACAAGAATCATTTGAGGAATCTCCAGAGATAGAAAAAGAATAGGTTCCTATGAAACAAATTATTGAAGAATTTATAATAATTAGTGATAATTCTAGCCCTAAAGAGAAAGATTTTGGATTTCAAAGAAGAGGTTCATCCTCTAAGGGTCCTCAAACAACTAATAATTGTAGTGACTCAGAAAATGATGAGATTCCTAAGGAATTCTCTACAATGGAAGAAGATGAACCATAACTATCTCTTGCAGCAGCAAAGATTTTTTGAAGAAAACCCTGGTGTAAACTTGAATCTTATTAACCAAGTAGTAGAGCAGATTTTAAGTGAGGGGTTGAATGCATTGGCTTTTGTTGTGCAACAATGTATTAACACTAGGAGATTCATGGTATTATGGATGGATCCCATGAAAGGGTTAAGTTCCAAAAATAGTAAGTGCCTTATTCTTCATTTAGCTTAAAATTTGTATCATATCTATGTTGGATAAGTCTGGTTCTATGTCTTTGTTATCTATATTTTTTCAGTTTTCCAATTAATTAGTTTCAGAAAGAGAATAATGGAAACAACAAAAGAAATAACTAAGTAGGGTCATAGATGAACATTATTAGGAAGCCCTTGAATAGGAAGAAATATCATAAAAACTACATGAGAAACTCAACAAAGTAGCATTCATTATTCCTATGTTAATGAGTTGCAGGCCCCCATCTCCTATATATCTCCTATTCCTTAAGGAACAATCATTGAATTACCAAATGACTTGAATCATGCAAGATAGGCCCCCACCATTGAAAGAACCTCTTAAGTATACCCAAGCTTCTCATAATTCTCTTGTAGCCATTAAATATTTATTTTATGAGTTCTTTCTCCATAATTTAGCAGTTTTGAAGGATAGAGTCTAGAATCCTTTATTGACCATTGACGATATCCAATTGAGAGCTCTTATGTCTTAGATTCAAAATGAAATTAGTCTAGAATCCCAAGCCAAGTTATATAGGGAATTGGAGGACAAAATTCCCCTCTATCTAAGACTAGAACTTAAGGACCCTAAAACTTGTTATTACAACTGGTTAAGGGTTGTACCTTCATACTCAAGTAGAAAGCACATTTACCCACTTCAGAATGCAACATTTGATGAGTATGAATAATTAGCTAATATTGAGTTTCCTAAAGCCATGAACTCCATCCAGTGGTTTTGTCTTAGTTTAACCAAGGAACTAAGAGATAAGGAGATGCATTTTCCTCTTAATTTCAACATGGCAAATAGGCATGCACCATAGTATATCTCCTTGGGAAGAGTAAGATAATTTTTTTGGATTCCACTTACATTTCAGCCACCTTTTCTTATGTCTCATTTGCTTGAAAATTTAGATAACCTAGATAGTTATGATATGGTGGGGGAAGTGAGTAGGTGGGAAAAGTACAGGGAAGCCAAAGGATTTTACTAGAGTTTCTCCAAGGGAGGTGTTGGATAGAAATCAACTTCTGACTACAAGATGATAGCTAGAATGAAGAACTTTATGTTTGTTGTGGAACCAAAAAAAGGTCAAGCTGGGGGAAAATGATGAGCCCAATTTATGGTTATTTAACTTATGGTTTTTTGTTTAAAGACTTAGGATTTCATGAGTTTCTTATAAACATTATTCAGACTCTCTATGTTTTTATGCTATGCTTATGTGTGTATTTGATACTTTTAAGACTAAAGGAATATATATATATATATATATATATATATATATATATATATATATATATATATATATATATATATATATATATATATATATATATATATATATATATATATATATATATATATATATATATATGGATGATGTGATTATGTGTTATAAAATATGGTATTCTTTCCATTCTGCATTATGGGGTAGCATTGTTGCAGCCATGTGATGAGGATAATGCTAAAGTAGGAAAATTTATTATGAATCTTTATCTTTGGTATATGTTGCACATTTTTGTGTGCACTATTCTCTTGCAAAAAAGGATAAGTCTGTGGGCAAATAAAAGATAGCATTAAAGTGGCATCATCAAGACAATGAACTATTTTAAGGATTCATAATGGCTCCATCATTTCAAGTTGTGATCCTAAATGGGAGGATCCTAGTTATTAGTAGTTCATCTTTCTAGTTGTTTATAAATAAGTTGGAATTAATGATTCCTAAGAGGGGAGATGTTCAAGAAATCTAGCAAGTAGTAAATACAACTTTGTTATCTTCATCTTGTACTTATGTTTTCATGAATGGATGACTGATATTTTCAAATCTTAGTCTTTGAGTTTTCAATTCAATCACTCTTCCATGGGGGCCCACATAGAAGGTGAACTTAGCTCATGAAAAAGTAGTAATTAGACTAAGGATTTCTTGAAGTAGTTATACTCTATTGCTCTTGTAGCCATCTGATAACAGAACCATTGGTTATTGTGCAACTAGGTTTACCATTTGCAACATTATCTTAAATTTTGAGTTAAGTTGGTATTTCCATTTCTAAGCATAGATTTCCTTCAACATCATATTTTCTCTAGTTTTAATGACTTTAAAGATTAACTACAGCATATACTTTGTAGTCACCATTTCAAGTTTTACGCTCCCAAATTCATAGATTAAATGATTTTAATATGCTAGTTTAAATAAGACATCTGATGTTGTTTAACCATAGAATCATTGTAAAAGAATGTCCAATCCTTCATTACTAATGTATTATACTAAGTAGTCACTTTTCAAAAGTTCAAGTGGTATCTAACTAAAGTTGAAAAAGAAATAGGAAAGAATTCAAAATGCTTTAGGTTAGATAGATGAGGTGAATTCATCTCTAATTAATTTAATAATTTTTGCAATGAAAGAGGGATCAAAAGACAAGTATTTGCACTTGGTACACCTTAGCAGAATGGTATAGAAGAAAGAAGGAATAGATCCATCATGGATTGTGCAAGAACACTAATGATTGAGAAAAATGTTGCAACCAAATACTAGAAAGAAGCAATCAACACAATAGTTCATACCCTTAACTATCTAAGAATGATGATTCAAAGGAGGTAAATTAGGTAAATTAGACTACATACAGGTCCATGATTGTGAAACTTTGGTATGTGGTACAAACAAGGCCTGATATTGCATTAGTAGTTGGTATATTTGCAAGATATTTTGCAAACCCTAAAGAAAATCATATGATGGTAGTTAAAATAATTATGAGATATCTAAAAGGTAATAAAGGCTATGGTTTATGATACAATAAAAGAGGAAAATTTGAGTTAAAATCCTTTACTAATGAAGATTGGGCCAGAAGCATTGATGACAGGAAAAAAACTAGTGGAGGAGCATTCTGTCTTGGAAAGAGATTAGTTTCATGGACAAGAAAAAAGAAGAATTTCATCTCTCAATCTACAATAGAGGAATAACATATTGCTATAGTAGTTAATTATTCTAACATAATATGATTTAAGCAATTATTATTAGGAATAAAGGAATAAATCAAGGAACCAGTGCTTATCTATTGTGATAATAGAAGTGTGATCTATATATCCAAGAACCCATTGATGCAAACCAAGATAATTTGTGTTACAATCAAGTATCATTTTATGAGGGAATTGGTTCAAGAAAAAGAGGTAAGATTGGAATATGTGAACACCAAGGAGTAAGTTTCATACATATTCACCAATCCATTACCTAAGGATGCATTTTTGTATCTATGAGGTAAACTAGGGGTCATTCCCCTATATAATGCTCACTAGAGTCCAAATTAGTGATGCATCAACTAAGCCTCATTGAAGAATTATTAAGTTGATGCAAAATTGTTAGAGCACATTTCATATGAATTAGTACATCAAATAAATTGAAATTCCATTGTATGAAGTCTTTGGAATTTGATGTCAAAGAGGAAGAGATTGATGTCATGTCAGAAAAAAAATAAGAAGGATAAATTTGTATAAGAGAAAGAGGGAGAGATTGATTAGATAGAATTTGAAGATATATGAAAAAGGGAGAATCTCATAACAAGAGAAAGATGGAGAGATTGATAAGATAGAGATTGAAGATAGATGATAGAGGGAGAATCTCAGAAGGAGTTCTCATGGATGATAAATCAAAATGAAACTAAGGATATTATAAAATCTTATAATTCATTCTGTTGCCCTAAATTTTCTTTACATGATGACATGTTGTGTTACCATCAATGCCAAAGGAGGAGATTATTGAAAACAATTATTCATTTGTATATTTTCATTGATGTTGAACAAAATTTCAAGCTTTAACTAAGCATAGTGTAAGCCAAGCTCAATTAGATACTAAAGGAAATTCTAGTATCAGCCAAGTAGTAGTCAGTGTTAACCAATCCTAGTTGGTTAACAACGAAAGTCTATGTTAATAAATCTTGGTCAATAAATGAAGAAAGTTAGTGTTAATCGAGTTTGGTCAGTCATTGAAGAAAATTATATATTAACTGAGTGATTAGTCCAGTGTTGGTTGACTATCAGTAGATTACTTTTGTTAATTAATTGGTTAATACAAGTTGACTGAATAGATGTTAAATGTTTATATGGAAGGAAATTCAAACCGAATTGACATTGAGTTTAATATATATACAAGTTCAAGTTGTGCATTGAAAAATCACTTAGGAACACTGTGAAAGAAGGAAAATGAGAAGGATGTTTGATTAAGGACAAAGCGTCTGATTTAGAAGACTAAGTTGCAAAGAATATTTTGATTAGGAAGGATCAAGAGGATAAACCATAATAGAGATTTGAATATACAAATTTAGTTTCTTCAACAATCAATTCAATCATTATTACTCTCTACCAATTATAGTAGTGAAGAAACCTCTTAATAGAGATGGCTTAACACTAATTTTTGTAAATATTGTAACAAGGTGACATTTATGATTGAAGTGTCTAAATACCTATAACAAGGCCTCTCCTAATAGGGTGATTCAAATCCTCTAATAGGATCACACTTGACCTTGTATTTTATAACCTTTAATAGGGCTAGCTCCTCACATGGCTCACTTCAGAAGAGTGAAAGGTTGTAACTAGTTGCATTGGTGGTTTTCCCAAATTGGGTTTCCATATTCCATCTTGGTGTCTCATGTGTTCATGTTATTTTCTTAATGTTTTATGTATCTACAGCTAAGTTACTAAAGGTTAATACACATTAATATCTTAAGACTTCTTTGCTAACCGAGTTACAATGAATATCTAATCCTAACTAAGTAGAGAAAGGATTTGATTTATTAAATGATAATTTTGCATTGACATCTAAGGGACTTGGAGTATTTTTTGTGCTAATTGATTAACCCCTCCCTTCTTAATTACTCCTTGCATTTACAATAGAAGAATCATTAGGATTTTAAGTTGGGACTTTAGGTTTCACAATTTGATTTTTTTGATATTTTTGTGTCCTTCATATATGTTGTTCAACTTTTTTAAACTTCATTTGCTGTTTTGCAAGATATGAACTTCATTGATTTTGAATGGCTTAAACCATTGATATTAGCATTTATATCTTTTACAATATTTTCAAGCATCTTTATTTAATTAAGTGTACAAGGAACACTAGCTAGAGGATTGTGAGGTTTTTGAATAATATCCCAAATACAAATAACATAGAATCCAACTATCATTTAGTCCTTTCAAGTAAGGAAAATTGCAACAAAGAATATAAATGTTTCCACATAACCCATAATAGATATAAAATAAATATGCAATTAAAATTCACATGCAAGAGAATAGATAATGTACAAGCAAAAAATGTGACACAAGATATGCCCTGGGAAACCCTCATTAAGGGAAAAATGCAACCTCCAAAAGCATCTATCACCATGTATTATTCAACAAAAAAATATCATTGCAATACAACTATGGAAGCCTTCAAAGCCATAGCCACTACCAAGAAATCCATGTGAACAAGCATGCATACACACATCTCATGTCATGCTTCCAACTTTCACAAATGCTCCCTTGGCTAACCTGTCAAGCTTTGTCCCGTTCAACTCTTTCCCTTTTTTGCCTTCTTCTTCTCCTTCTCCTTGCCTTGATAACCACCCTTATGGCTGCTTATATAGTATCAAGACCCATAAAACCACCAAGTGGTATTACATAAACCATGTGCTAAAACCATGTGCTAGCTAACCCATTGACCCCACATTTAATATTGGATATTTAATTCTTTCCCCCAGTATTAAATAATTACAAAAAATATTATCACAATGTTACAATAATAATCATTAAGTATATCCCATGGAAATATTTACATGTTTCACATCCATCTAGGTGCAACATTACATAATTAAAAAATACTAATACGATATAACAATATTAAGCAATGTGTGCAACACCTATAATCTCAACAATCTCCCACTTGTATACATTTCATAGGATCAATCCATAGCCACATAAATGAACAAGGTAATAATCCCTCCCAACATATCCACCATCATGGATCAAAGTACACAAAGTGCTCCATCCTGGTACCTACAACAAAATCAAAGTATCCAGCATCTCAAACATGAATGATCTCATCTCCTATTATGCCACTGCTATTGGACATACACAAAAGCCATACAAAGAGAAAGCCACCCAACCTATCACATTAGAAGATCATCAAATCCTATACCAATTAAAATACCAAGCACAAAAACCTTATCCAAAGCTAATCAAATGTATATGTAGTTGTCAAAATATCCATATCTGAAATAGCACCCACAACAAGTGCCAAACCCATCCAACTATCCATACCTCCAATGATATACCAAGTGAATCTCATATCATCAACATATTCAATTTTTAACCTACAATTACAAGCTTCGAGAGCAATACCTACCACATATATACCAAGAAGCTCTCACTAAAAAAGATAATGTCAAATCCATAACCAATCCACTCACAACATCTCAAATAAGTGAATCCATGTAGCCTTAAAGACATCGACAACATATAAACCAATAACCTGTAAGAAAAACTCTCATAAAAAATCTCCAATAGTCTCCCAAGCTCTCCACAACCAAGAGAGGGAAGAGATAAAGGAATAGCCATGTCATCTCTCACATGACATACATGAGCACAAACTAGTGATCACAATCTCTAACCAATTTCAAATCCAATGTAAGCAAAACTAAGCATCCAAGAAGATAACCAAGATCAAAGAGAAACCATGCAAATCATAACCTATATCATGTCCTTCTACATAAACCTATAGGTTTAAATTATGCAAGTATTATCTCCTCCATAGAACCCCAACAAGAGTCTCAAGAACACCCAAACCAAACCATATAACTAACCATGGATGTAAGCCTCTCACAAGAAGATCAAACTCATAAACCATTCCTAATCTAAAGAATATGCTTAATATAAAACCATCTCCCAAACTCAACCAACATAATTTTATATACAAATGGAGATAACCAATGCTAAACCATCTCTCAAATGAACCCTCTAGAAATAGCTCATGTACTGTAGCCCAAGATCCATATCCATGAAAGACAAGCATAAGCATAATGCACCTGAGAGAAACAGTGGGTTGTACCACTCAAGTAGACAACTATTGAGTAGACCAAGAGTGGAGAATTAGAATGCTCATCAAGATATCCAAGTCTCCAACCAAGAATCATCTAAGAAAAATCTCCTCTCAAGTCCATATCAGGTGAATTCGCCTTGGACTTCCTCCTAAAACCATCAACTGTCCCAACTAATACTTCTCTAATCCAAGAGAAATTAGCATCAACATTGTCTCTAAGTATCCATGAGCACCTATAACCAATCAATCCATGAAAACTCTAAATGAAACATAGAAATATCATGAAGTATTCATCTTATTATCAATGTACTCAATACCAAGAAACTAAACCAGATCAATGTCAAATTTCTAACCATGGCCTCAGGAGCATAAACATGGTCTAACCATCTCAACCAAATAGATAGAATGCTTCATATGAACATACTATAACATGTCAAAACTCTAAATGTGTATAAACAGTATACCATGAAATAAAAATGAAACCATCTTCACACCAAGGATAACATATCAAATGAAAGCATAAACCACACCTTTACCAAGAACCTCATTAGTCCTCTAGATGAAACCATCTCCATACACCATGAAGAAAAACCATCCCCACATACCATGAAGAACCATCTCCACACACCATGAAGATAACAAAGAACCCCATGAGTCCTCAAAATCTAACCATCTTCACATAGCATGAAGATAACAAGTGCACCATGCAAATTTCAAAGATGCTTCTACAACAATAGGATCTAAGACAAACCTCCAACATCTAGAAACACTCAATAAATATATCAATGCCAAAAACTCCCAATCAACCATGGTGCTGAGTCACCCATGACATTATAAAATCTATCTCCTACATGAAGAGCCTCCAAGTCTATACTCACACAACCAAAGTGTCAATATCAAGTGAAACCAAGATCTCCAAACCCAAGAAGATACAAACCAAACTAAGAACTAATCCTGCACTGTCACCTTATCACTGTCACAAGCTCCCACTAAACTATGTATCCAAGATATCCATGACATCACGATGAAAAACCATCCTCTAACCATGAGAATCAACCAAGGAATTAAACCATCAAATAAATCAAAATTTCACACCATGAGCTCCTCAAAATAAACCAAATAGCCATGATCCTCAACCAAGAAGATATACCACCATAACCAAATCAGGAATCCAAACCAGTGAACATCAAGGATGTACTTGTATATCTAATCATGTCATGCCAAAATATATGGCACCATGATCACATCCATGAACCGAGCATTTGACTCTCAAATTTTCCAACTTGTCAACATAAAATAGTCAACCACAATCCTCCACCATGATTGTACCGAGCAACAACATCGCATCCCTTCTACATGAAGAAAAATTAGCAAATCATGTGACTTAGGGAATAGAAAATCCAAATCCAAGCCACCAATCTTAATATGCATCAATAATGAAAGATCAATAGGAAAAGACAACCCATAACCAAGCTATAAATGCAACCTATAAGTATCAACCGCTTACAACATTGAACAACTTGTAGACCCAACAAGTCATCATACATATCCAAACTAAACAATGATAACCATATCAACATGAGAACAATATGAAATATGAACTGAGTATATAATGACATCAAATTTTAATTCTCCAAAATATACAATATCATAAACTCAAAATGTTACCATAGTTAATATATATCATAAACTATTTAGATTAATATATCACAACTATGCCAAACTTGCACCAAATCTAAACCAATGTATAGAGCTCTCCAAGAGCTTTTTGTTGACTACTCGAAGTCCAAAATCTAACTCTATATGCCTAAGTTATGTCCTAATTTGTGCTCAAAATAAAAAACATCTAACTTTTGGACTCCTAAAACCTGATAAAATATCAAAATCACATAACCAAACTACAACAAGTTGTAGTGCTCTGAATTATCTTTTCAACACTTGTAAGAAGTTTGAAATTTGATAGCCTCACATAAAGTTATGGTCGTTTTACTAAGACAGTCTTTTTACCATTTTTGCTACGATTTTTTTGTAATCAAAATTTTGACGTGATTAAATTTGATGGCCATCATGAGCTGAAAATAAAAAACTCTTTCATTTTCTCTGAACATGGCTAAACTAGGGCATATTATATATCAAAATTTATAGAAACATTGACCCAGATCCAATGGTGAGGTCTTTTTTAACCCACGAGGTCATTACCACAACTCACCCCCTAAAAACCTCATTTAAATGAAACATTCAAAAAATCCTTTTGTCCAACAATTTCAAATGCCCAAAATCTACCAAAATCCCATCATAATAGCAAACACAAAACCCTCATATCTACAATTAAAAACTCATATATATTGCCCTTTCTTTTATCCTCTCATGCATTCCCATGGATTCGATCTAGGGTTACAATAATAGAACCATAGCTCTGATACCACTTGTAAAGAAACTTGCAACAAATAATATAATTATTTCCACATAACCCATAATAGATCTCAAATAAATATGCAATTAAAATTCAAATGCAAGAGAATAAACAGCATAACCACAAAAAATGTGACACAAGATATGCCCTAGGAAACCATCATTGAGGGAAAAACCCAAACTCCAAAACAATCCATCACCATGTATTATTCAACAAAAAATATCATTGTAATATAACCATGGAAGCCTTCAAAGCCATAGACACTAAGAATGAATCCACACATCCCATGCCATGCTTCCAACCTTCACAAATACTCCCTTGGCTAACTTGTCAAGCTTTGCCCCCTCGATTCTTTCCCTTTTTTGCCTTCTTCTTCTCCTTCTTCTTATCTCTACAACTACCCTTGTGGTTGCTTATATAGTATCAAGTCTCACAAAACCACCAAGTGGTATTACATAAACCATGTGCTACCTAACCCACTAACCCCACATTTAATATTGGAAATTTAATTATTTTTCCCAATATTAAATAATTACATAAAATATTACCACAATATTGCAATAAAACTCATCAAGTATATTCCATGGGAATCTTTACATGTTGTATGTCCATCTAGGTGCAACATTACATAACAAAATAATAATAATACAATATAACAATATTATGTAATGTGTGCAATACCCATAATCTCAACATGTCATTCAAAAGGCATCATTAATTCCATCAAATTCAAGTACTTTGTGAACATTTCCATGAAGCATCTTGGATCTTCCTCAAGTAGCTAAGATTCTTCAAGAGGAACTCAGTGTTGATATCATGAAGAAGGAAAAATTACACTAACTTGGAGACTAGTTAAAGTCTCATAGGATAGACTTTCCCTTATATCACTTCACTTTTGATAGCAAGAAAAGCTATGGGGGTTAGATATTATATGCATTCAAGAGATTTCTAACTAATTTTAATTGTTTGATAGAAATAGAATTAAAATAATTAAGAAAAATAAGACAAACATTGAACTACATAATCTTATTTTTCAAATGCACTTGCAGATATGGGACAAAAAAGTGGCATGTATATATCCCATATAGGTAGAGTATGAAGACAATGACAAAAATCCTAGGAATAATTGAATTGAGACTATGATAATAGTGTTAACCAAAAACTTATATAATATCAAAGGGTTTATTAAATACGTAAAGAAGGGGAACATGATTTTACAATAATAATTATGACTTGATGAAACTGGTGAAATGCCCAGGTAAAATATTTTTTCATTCAAGAACTGTGCACACAAAAATGAGGTTAAATGTTGGGTGGTTTTACAGTGACTTACACCAATAAAGTCCCTCATTTGGTGTTCTGGCCTCCACAATAGCATGATAGAAAGAAAAAATATATAGTGATAGATAATTGAAGATATTTGATATGTAATAGTAAAATGATGAGAGTGTGGAGATAAAAATACAATATTCTCAAAAGACATAAAATGAATGAAGAGAGTGAACTCACTTCAACACCATAAATTCCAAACTTGATGAAATAAAGATTGATCAACAATGATATTCAATACCAAGAGATGCAAGTTGTTCCATATGGAGAGAAATTACTTATGTAATCAAATGCAATAGAAAATAGCTTAGAATTTGTTAAGAAGTATCTAGAGCAAGTAAGATAATTGTTGACCCCTAAGACCAATTTTCCCATTAGTGTCTAATACTTAGTCATTTCCAAGGCAATGTTGGATGGTCATCACTGCAACTGAGACATCCAAAGAAGGCTGAGCTACAAAGAACTTGTTTATATTTTATCATATGCCAAGCAAGTAAAAAGTTATTGAGCACCCCAGTAGAGACCAAGACAAAATACATACCAAATAACATAGTAAAGACTGAGCATTTGGAAAGTTTATTAATTTTGAGTAAGTCAGCTTATGCTAAGCATATAGAAGCCAAGTGATAGAATGAATGTTAGTTATGATTGAGCGTCAGAACATTCAAGTGTTGAGTAAACCAATTTTGACATATGATTTTGTAATGGCACAAACACTTGTGTAAATAATTTTAGCCAAATTCTACACAATATTTAAAGATTGTAGAGACAATTAAGAAGTATATTACACATTTTTTCAGAATGCATTAATCCCAAGAAAAGTAGATTAACCAACCAAAAAATTAGAAGGGTAAAAAGGAAATAGGATGGAATATGGATCATTGATTATGATCTAGAAATTTCTATGATTATTTATTTAAGAAGGGTTCTAAACCTAAAATCATAATAGATTTCTTGTGTGAGCGGAAGTGAGTGTAAAGGAGTAAAAAAGATTAGAGTAGAGTGAGGAAGGCTAAGTTAGATAAGAGATTAGATAGTGCAACCAGAGAAACGGAGGACATAAAAGAGCATATCAGATAAGGATATCATATTGAGATATTGAAGAGAGGGGATTAGTAAATAAATTTCAGAGAAAACCAAAGGATTGGGTACAATATTAGTTTTGATAGATTGAGTTAGGGAAAATCTCTTAATAGAGTGGTTCTAGTAGAACTATTTAAAACTCCTAAAAAATTCATTACTTTATTGTAAGTTTAAAATTATTTAATCAATCTAAGACCTAAAAAATTTAAAATCTTTTAACATAGTATACCACTCATAGGGTAGATCATTTGATATGATTAAATTGTAGCCCTAATAGGCAAAAAAATTTGTTGTAGTAGTGAAGATTTGTGTGTTTCATCTATTGAAAATAATTGATTAATTGTGTATTGTCTTTGATGTTAGAGAAAATGCCATATTATTTCTAATTAGTGTATACCAAGCTCACTTAGGTGATAAAGACAGTTTACTATGCTTTTCAAGCATTCTAGACTTTTACTAGTTTAGAAGTTAGTGTCTACCGAGTTCACTCGATCGTCAAAGGAAAGTTTGTAGAAGTTGAGTGTTAATTGAGCTCACTTGGTTAATGAAGGAAATGTTGGATGGAGCCAATATTAACCAAGATCACTTGGTTACCAAAGGAACTTTTTGAATATGTAGTGTTAATTGAGTTCACTTGGTTAACACAGGAAAATCATTTCTGAGTTAGCATCAACCGAGCGTGGTTGACTAACAAAGGATTTTCTTGTTTTGACATATTAGGTTCAATTGATTTAATTGTTGGTTCTAGCTGACTGAGGAGATGAATATTAAGTATTCTAAGTTGTATTCAAGATGACTTGACAACGTGTAAGATATAAGTATAAGGTCAAGTTGAAGATTGAATGTGTGGAACATAATAGACGATTTGATGATGCTTAGAGGAAGTGAAGGAGAAGGATAAGAAAAATATCCTTGTTGAGCTACAAAGATACATTTGATCAAGAAGGATTAAGTATTCAAGCTAGAATTGAGATTTGTAATCAATAATTCAATTGCATTACAAATTTGGTCATCTCATTGTTACTTTCTAACCATTGTAGTAGTGATGTAAATCTTTTAAATGAGTTGGATTAACAAATATTTGTAAATCCTCTAACAAGGTGGCTTTTCTAGATTGAAGTGTCTACCTCTAAAAACACCACTCCTAACAGGGTGATTAAATCCTCTAGCAGGTCCTAACAGTGTGTTTTGTAACCTTTATTAGGGTTGACTCCTAACAGAGCTCACTTCAAAAGAGTGAAAATCAGTAACTAGTTGTAATTGGTAGTTTTTCCCAAATTGGGTTTCCACGTTAAATCTTGGTGTTACTTGTGTTCATCCTATTTATTTTATGTGTATGCAACTAAGTTAATCTTAAATCTAATCACATAAAATATCTTAAGTTTTGCATTTTTTGAGTTACAGCTATTATTTTAGTTATTACTGAGCTATAGTATTTGCTAGTGTAAACTGAGTGCATGTGTGTTTTTGGATTTGCTACAGAATATAGTTTAATCAGAGTTTTGATATGTATTAACATCTAAGGGATTTGGGATTTATTTTTGTAGTAACTGATTCACCCCTCTCCTCTCAATTACCCCTCTTATATTTTCAACAATTAGTATCAGAGCCTCTTGGTGTTTTTAGAAAAGGTTTAAGGACTAAGCTAATGATCAAGATGTCTTATAGAAGGGAGATCCCAAAGATGAACAAATATAACTTCAAGGCATGGAAAGAACTAATGAGGCTATACTTGGAAACTATTGGAGATACAATGCTAAAGATTCTAGACACCAAATACAAGGCTCCTACTAGAACTATGACTATTGAAGATATTGCAGAGAAGAAGAGTCATAATATCATGATGATTGATACTACTTCATCTCTCCACTATCTAAATTTGATGAGGTCAAAGATTGTGAAACTACTTACGAAATGTGGATCAAGCTTAAAGCCATTTGTGGAGGAGATGACAATTTAAGCACAGCCAAAGCTGAAAGTCTTAGACGATAGTTTGATTAGATGAAAATGAGAGAGGATGAAAACATTGAAAAATATGTAGAAAGAATTAAAGCCAATGCCAATCTTATCAAAGCCTTTAGAGGAAAAATTGAAGATGTAACATTGGTAAGCAAGGTACTCAGAACCCATCTTCCTATCTATTAAATTAGAGTGTCTATTATTTAAGAAATGAGATGTGATCCAAATAAGAATATAACTTTGGATGCTCTAGTTGAAAGATTGACAACATTTGAACTAGATAACTATGATAATTATGTTCCTAGTTCTAGCAATATTGACTCTATATTTGAAGACAAGGTTTCACTCAAGAAGAAACCTAAAAGATCTATAAAAAAAACAATATGAAAGTGAAGAGGAAGAAAATTATGATAGTTATCTTGAAGCCATTAAACCAATGCTTGAAAGAAGATATCCCAAAGGCAAAGGAAAGTATAAAGGAAAGATTCGTCTAATCTGTTTCTCTTGTGAAGAAGTTGGACACATTGCTACAAGGTGCCCAAATAGAGAAGAAAAAAATGAAAAGAAAAGAAAAAGTACAAAGGAAAGAAGGATTTTTAAAACTTCAAATATGAAAAGGACAAAGGTAAGAAATCTTGTTTCATAGCTAAAGATTCAAATAGAAATGAGGATGATGAAATAGTTTGTATCATTGTAAAAGATGAATTTGATGATGAAGGAGATAAAATGGAACTTATCTCTCATGCTAGAAAAAATGATACATGGATTATTGATAGTGGTTGCTCACATCATATGACTAGTGATAAAACAAAATTTAAACATGAGGAACATTATGATGGTGGTAGTCTGAGATTTGGAAACAATGAACCTTGTTGCATAAAGGGAAAAGGTTGCATCTCACTAACCAATGAACTTAGACGTGACAATGCTTATTGGGTTGAAGGACTAAAGCATAATCTACTAAGTGTGGCACAGTTGAGTAACATTTGATTCAATGTGGAATTAATCAATGGGAAGGCCAAGCTATTGGATGGAAAAGGAAATCTGGTTGGTTCTGGCAAACAAACAATAGGTAACCTATTCTACCTAGCTCTCAGTGAAATTTCATGTTTTGTTGCTCAAGTAGAAGAAATTTGATTATGGCATCAAAGGTTGTGTCATGTGAACTTTGATAATCTAGTCAAGATAAGAAAAAATAGAAGAGTAAGAGGTATTCCTAGTCTGAAGAAACCTAATATGGGTCTATGCAAAAATTGTCAAATTGGTAAGATGGGTTAGACAAGTTTCAAAACCATAGACTATCATTTAGAAGAATTCTTGGAGCTAGTTCATACAAACTTATGTAGACCTATTGGAATAGAGAGTTACATTAGAGATATATTTATTTTATTCTATGTTTTGATGATTATTCTAGAATGATGACTGTAATGTACCTGAAAGAAAAATTTGAAGCTTTTCAAAAATTTAAGTGGTATCTAGCAAGAGTAGAGAAAGAAACTATAAAGAAGCTAAAATGTTTGAGATCAAAAAAGGAGGTGAATTCATTTCCAATTAATTCAATGAATTTTGCATTGAAAAAGGAATTAAGAGACAAGTATCAACCCCTAGTATGCCTTGGTAGAATGGTATAGCTGAAAGAAGGAACAGATCAATCATAGATTGTGCAAGAACCTTAATGATAGAAAAGAGTGTTGCAATCAAATACTAGAAAGAAGCAATTAGTACTGTAGTGCATACCTTGAATAGAGTATAGTTGAAAGAAAGGCTTAAATTAAACTCCTTTTGGCTATAAACCTAATGTAAGTTACTTGAAAGTATTTGCTAGCAAATATTATATCTTGAAGGAATCTAGAAAAGGTAAATTTGATGTCAAAGGTAATGAAGGCATATTCCTAGGATACTCTTGTAGAAGTAAACCCTACAAGTGTTTGAATCTAACTACTCGTAAGATCATAGAAAGTGCATATGTTAAAATTGATGAATTTGTAGAAAAGAGTGAAGAAGAAAGTAGTAGAGAACCTACAAACTATAGAAGATTTGTTTATTATGAACTTGATACATTGCCAAATCTATTTGGAAGTTAGGAGGCCTCACCTCTCGAGTCCCCAAAATCTTCAAAAGCTACTAAGTTGCAACTAGTGCAACCATTACAGTCTGAAGGACCAAAGTCACAATAAGAAGCTACCGAGCTATTGCTAGAGCAAACTGAGTCTGATGGACCTGAGTCACAGACAGTAGGACTCGAGCTTGATGTAGAAGATCATGAAGAGGTTAATAGGACATATTATAAATCCAAAGTACCCATGTTAGAAAGATATTTCAAAAGGCACCATGCACCTAATCAGATCATTGGAGACAAGTCAGATGTAACAATTACAAGAAACAAATTGAAAGGTACAGATTTGTTTGCTGAATTTGAACCTAGAAATGTTAAAGATGCTTTAGATAGTGAAAGTTGGACTAAAGCTATGAATGAAGAAATATAATAGATATAGAGGAATAATACTTGGACTCTTGTTCCAAGACCAAAGGATAAAAATGCAATTGGCACAAAGTGGGTATTTAGAAAGTTGAATGAAGATGGAAAAGTTTCAAGAAACAAAGAAAAATTAGTTTGTAAAGGTTATTCTCAAAAAGAAGGTATTGATTATGGTGAAAATTTTTCTCCTATTGCAAGATTAGATGGTGTTATAACTTTACTAGCATATGTAGTACACAGAGGATTTAAAGTTTATCAAATGGATGTAAATTATACATTCTTGAATGGAATTCTAGATGAGGAAGTCTACATAGAACAACCTGAAGGTTTTGTAGATCCTAGCAAAAGAAACATGGTCTAAAAATTACACAAGGAATTTTATGGTCTCAAGCAAGCTCCCAAAGCTTAATATGAAAGACTTCACAACTACTTGATAAACATTAGTTTTCAAAGAACAAATGATGATAGTATTATGTATATCAAAGAAGGACCAGACAAGAAGATTGTGTTGGCAGAAATCTTTGTGGATGAGACTTTATTTATAGGAATTGATGACATCTACAAGGCACTTTTAGTAGAGACAAGTAAAGAATTTGAGATGTCCATGTTTGGAGAGATAAAATTCTTTGTTGGATTGCAAATCCAACAAAAGAAAGTTGGTATCTACATTACTCAATCTAGATATATCAAGGAGATACTAAAGAAGTTTGGAATGGAAGATTCAAAACCTATTGGAACACCTAGGTCTATTAGACATAATATTTTCAAAAATGATGATTCCAAAGAGGTATATCAAACCGCATATAGATAACTAATTGGAAAATCACAGTATGTAGTGCACACAAGGCCTAATTTTGCATTAGTATTAGGTATGGTGGCAATATTCTTAGCAAATCCCAAAGAAAATCACATGATGGAAATCAGGAGAATCATGAGATATCTTAAAACAACTAAAGACTATGGATTATGGTACAAAAAAGGATGCAATTTGGATTTAAAGTATTCACATATGCTTATTGGGTAGGAAGTGTTGATGACAGAAAGAGCAGAAGTGGTGGAGAATTATTTCTTGGTAAAAGACTAGTGTCTTAGACAAGAAAGAAGAAAAAAATTATTTCTCATGCCACAATAGAGGCAAAATATGTGGTAGCAGTAGTTAATTATTCCAATGTTGTTTGATTCAAGAAAATATTGGTAGGTATGAAGATAGAGATAAAGGATCCAGTGATTATCTTCTATGGTAACACCAAAGTAATTAAAATATCAAAAAATCCTATGATGCATACCAAAACCAAGCATATTTCCATAAAATATCATTTTTTGATAGAATCTATACAAGATAAAGAGGTAAGATTGAAATATGTGAATACTAAAGAGAAAATTGCAGATGTATTCACTAAATCATTACCTAAGGATCCATTTTTTTATCTAAGAGGTAAGTTAGGGGTAATTCCCCTATCTAAAGCTCACTAAATGAAGTTTAGTGATGCATCAACTAGAGCATGTTGAAGATCAAACAGTTGATGTAGTATTGTCGAAGCACATTGCAGATGAATCAGTACATGAAGTACATTGAATTTCACTAAATATTATCTTTGGCATGAGATGTCAAAGAGGGAGAATTTTTTGTCATATCACAAATAAATTTTATCGCTTCAAGAGATGACAAAGAGGTAGATTTCAAAGAAGAACTTGTCTAATATCAAAGAAGGAAAGTTTACTATCAGAAGAAGATGTTGAAGACAAAGTTTTGCTGACAGGGGGACAAATTGATGACAGAGGAAGTTCACACTAATAGAGGAAGTTCTCATGGATGAGAACCAGAATGAAACTAAGGATATGTTCCTTACTTTATTCTTGCTCTAAATTTTAATTGTATTATGACATGTTGTATTGCCATCAATGCCAAAGAGGGAGATTTTTTTTTTAAATTGATTAATTATGTATTGTCTTTGATGTTATAAAAAATGTCATATCATTTCTAGTCAATGTATGTTGAGCTCACTCAGGAAATGAAGAAAATATTATGTGTTTTCTGAGCATTCCAAAGTTTTCCTAGTTCAAAATTTAGTGTCTACAAAATTCACTCGGTCATTGAAGGAAAGTTTACTATTTTGACAAAAGTTGTTTTAGACACAATTTTTTTGTCTAAAATGAACACATTCACCACTCACCTATTTCCCTAATTGTTATGTGAATTTATATTTGAAAAGGATAAAAAAACAAATTCCTAGCCAATGTTGGATAATTTAACCTAGGTATCCCACTTCCACATCCCACCATCATTGACTAGTAGCGGTCCAACCACTATGCTGATATAGAAAGTTGTGTGATAATTTACAAATTTTTCATGCCATGCTCTCCCAGAGATGCACACAAGCTCCCCTTGTGCTGACTGTGGTCCAATATGTAATCAAAAAATTAAAAAAATATGTACATCAGGAAGACAAATCAACAAGATTGGCCAATCTTTTTGTGACACATGGACACACAATGTGTTAAATTTCAGAACCATGTAGCCATCAAACCTAGGGGTATTTCTATTCACATTGATATTTGTTTAGTCATAGATTTTAAACATGCAATGTTTTCTTTGACAACTTGTGACTGTTAATTTTAAGCTTGTGCAATGTATGTGCTAGTCCAATGACCATCAAATTTATGCTTGTGTTTTGACAATGTCAATAAAATTTTGAAAATTTAGTACCCTCTCCATTGATAATATTTATTTTGGAGGCAAACTTCAAAGCCCCATAACCTGGTCACTTTGAGGCCTTTCTTGATGTAATTTTTTAATATTCAGGGTAAATTTTTTCTCTTTTCATTGCTATGCTGGTAGTTTTTGATTTCTATGAATAATTTTTTAAGGCTTATAAATTTTAGTAACTTTACTTATCCAATTCCAAGTTTCACAACTTGAAAGGCTTCATTTGGCTTCATGTAGACACATTTTCAACTACTTTTTTTTTTCTTTTGAAAGTGCATGATTTTTTATCTACTTTTTGTATATGCTATCAGTAGTCATTATGAGTGGATATATTAATTTTAGCATTTGGTCTATTTTGACACTTGTAATTGCTTGGATCCTTGAGTGGTCTTGTCCATTGTTTGTTTGAGTATGTTGTAGCCTTATTTTGGTAGTTGTAATAATTGAAATTAGAATTCCACTTTGCCTTGTTTTGAAAGTGACAATTGTACACACACTACATATAAAGTGCCAAAATCATCATTTAGATATGACTTTTTTGGGGGAAAGAAGTGAGTTTTGAGTGATATCACCTCTAATTTTCTTCTTTTATTTGCAACATGGGTTCTCCAAAGTTTATTGCACATGCATGGAGTAAACTAATGGAGAAAAGGACACTCATTATATTGATGGTACTATTGTAGCTCCATCTGATCCTAAAGTTTATCTAAATTCTTAGGTCGAATGACTCATTAAAACTACTATGGATTTTGGAACATTGAGAAAGTATATTTCACTTGATGTCATTTTTCACATTTTTAAGTGTATGATAATTAAAGAGGCTTGGGACAAAATTGCTTATTTGTATAGAAAGGCCAATGATGTTAGATGCTTCAAATCTAAAAATGATCTCACTAGCTTAGATTCGAATAACTTTAACACTATCCAAGATTACATAATTAAGACAAATGAGCTTAGAGAACAAGGATTAACAATTAGTCATCAATTTATTAGATAAGCTTCCACTAGAGTATGAAGTTTTTCTCTCTTGTTTCTGTACCCAATGGTTGACCAGTAGTTCATACACTAGACCATCTTTTTATGCACTCACAAAAATGTTGATGCAAGAACACTAGAAATTGATCACCATGGGGGTTCTCAATTTTTTTAAGTCAGAAAGATTTGGGGCTCAACAAGGGAATCATAAGAATGATGGTTAAAGAAAGAACCAAAAATCATCCAACTGAAGTTCACAACAAGATAGAGCACAATTATCATCTCCATGGAACAAAGTAAATTTTTATCCTCTTTGAAGGGGAAAACATCTAAGAAGTTTCTTACTTGTGAATATTGCAAGAATAATGGACATGATGAACACCATTATTATGATAAGGATTTTGATGAGCTAATGTATTTTCTTAAGAATAATCCAATCAATTTGTCTTGCAAAATTTCTACTTCTACTTCTTTACAAAAAACACATTTTTATGAGGGAAAGGATCAAAATTTTGGAATAGATGAGGGAAAAGGAAAAGTTTTTCTTGATACTCTAGGTCATGATACAAGGAGACAACTTCTAGATTTGAGACCTTCTCATCATATGGAATCTTCATAGTCCATGTTCTCCTCATTTAAGCCTTGTCACATGACTTTCATTTTGATGGGAAATCATACTTATATAAATGTGATTGGGAAAAGAACCATTGATATTAGGGGGGAAAATTTTAGTAATGTGTTGTGTACCTCACTAACCCACACTCTTCTTTCCATCTATAAAATCACTAACAATGAAACAAGGAAGATTCTAGAATTCATTCTTGATGTAGTAATTATTAGAAACTTGGAGAGTAGAGATATCATTTCTACTAGGGTGGTTGATGCAACATCTTGGTTGTGTTTCTTTTTAGACTTGGTTCCTGATGATGAAAATGATTCTTCATATGTCAATCACACTTATAGTGTGGATTTAGATTTTGAGGAGAACCTTGGCTACTTGAATTGGGTATTCTAACATGTGATAAAGTTCTTGAGCCTTCCATTTCATGTCCTCTTACTAAGATCACTTTTACTATTTCTCTTAATGACCCTTGTATTGCTATAGTTATGGTTTCTTATGATTCAGTGTAATAAGATATCACATATACTAAAGGTTTGTTTGTAGAGTCCTACATTGTAGATTTGGAAGATACTATTGATGATATTCATCTTCTTTTTGGTGAAGATGACCCTTCTTTAGTTGTTGTGAAGGAGAATTCTAACCCTCTTCTTTATACTCAAACGATCATCCTTTATGATTTGACATGATTGTGGATCCTTATGTACAACAATCAACATAGGAGGAGACATTTTAGTCTTTAGAACATGTTCTACATTGATTATCATTAGATCCCAACTTGCCTTTTTTTCTAGTGAGGTGTATAGAAGGTTCAACCTTCAGCATTGACATGGGGACACTTGAGTAGTTTATAGAGACTCCATACATTTTGAGGGTTCTTCCTACATATTAGGGACACTTCATATAGGCACCTAAGTGAATAAATTCTATTTAATATTCATGGACTAGTTTCTGCAATGAGCATGGAGCATCAACTATTTTTGTACATTCTAAATTGACTAGGGAGGGGGGGGTGGGGGGGCTACTTGGTCTCTCTTCCAATTCTTCTCTCTTATGAAGGTAGGGGGCATGTTTTTTCTGCAATGGGATTTTATCCTTCTTATTCATCTCTCAGAGGCATTTATGAATTCATCTCTCACTTGGAAGAGAGTTTTGTCTCATGAGGTTTTCTCCCCTTCTCTTCTTTATGAGAGATTACATTGCATTACATTTCCATACTATACATAGGTACCTCACATGGCCTAGTTGTCAAGACACATCCTGAATTATCATATAATGTTGTGAATTTAAGTGTATTCTATAAGTTAAACTTTGGGGTGGAGGGGTGTGGGGAGGGTACTGGTGTAATAAAATATTCTTAATTACACTTTACTTAAAGTTTATGTAAGGTTTTATCCTTCTCATTCATCTTTAAGAGATATTTTATGAATTCACCTCTCATTTGGAAGGGAGTTTTTTTTCATAAGGTTTTCTCACCTTCTCTTCTTTATGAGAGATTGTATTGAATTACATTTCCATATTGTACATAGGTACCTAACATGGTCTAGTTGTCAAGACACATCCCAATTGCCATTTAGTATTATGAATTTGAGTGCATATCATAGTTTCACTTAGGGGTGTAAGAATTTGTTATAGCTCTAATACCATGTAAAAATTTTCCTTAGGGAAAAATAACGCCAAGATCAAAAAGCACAAGACTTAGCACAATATGGACCAAATGATGTATGATCATAACAATATGAGAATGAATAACTAATTCTTTGGATATGAGCTTATTCAATGATAGATGATTTGCTCATGTACATACACACTAGAAATGCATATATATAAAGGCCTCTAGAATGACTAGGATTCAGTGAAGAGATTAGCTCAACAACTAAGTACACATCCACCAAAAGTGGATTATCCTCCATTTTGTATGAATATATGTGAAACAATGAGAGGATAAGCATGAAAAGGTGTATCTTGTATAGAGATGTTGTAGACACCATGTGCTTAAATTAGTTGCTAACTCTTGTGTTGTAGACACCATGTGCTCAAATGAGTTGTTAACTCCTATGTTGTCAACAAGATAACTCATATGAGTACACATACTCTTAGGTGTCTACATGACAACTAATATAATAATGCATTTACCTAAGTAAAATTAAGTAAAGTTTAAATAGTAATTAATTATTTACATTAACACCCCCCCCTTAAGTACAACTTAGTTGAATGCACTTAAGTTCACAAAAGCTATGATGGGTTCTGGCTACTAAGCCATGTTAGGTACCCATGTAAAAATGAAATGAAATGAAATCTCTCTAAAAATAGAGAAAGAGGGAAAACCTCATGGGAAAAACCCTCCACCAAAAAGAGAGATAAGTACAATAAAGAAAGATGCATGTATGGATGGAGTAATCAAGACCCCCCCATTATGACATACATCATGCATATACAATAGATAATTCCTATATTTTGTGAAAGATCTCCCAATGATGAGTGCTTGAAGAAAAAAGAGAATCCAATGCCTAAAAACAACATTTCTTCCTTTAGGAAGAAGATACACCAAGTATAGGTAAAAATATGCTTCCCACTATGGATAGGAAGATGGAAGAGGGATCCATATGTAATATGGTGTGGATGCTACCTTTGAAGACTGCTCATATATCGACAAGTCCTTGATAAATGTATATGCCACAAGCTAATCTAGTAAATGCCCAAAAGAAGGTGGCAAACAAGGTACCATGTCCATGTAGGAAATTGAATCAAACTCCAAAGACAATGAAGCATCCTTATAGGAAGTAATGAATGCACACTCATGAAAGAAGCTCCTTGATAACTAAAGAAGTTGCACCATGAAAACTAAATAAAGTTCCTCCTTGTATGAAGAAATGGTGCCATACGTGTAGTAGAGAATGCTCCCCAACTAGTAGTAAGAATCCTCAGAAGATATGATGTCTCAAGAAAATGGAATACAATCTCCAAAGATTGATATGTCTCCTCTGAAGTGAAAGAGTTCTCCTCCAACTGCTGTAATGAAGTTTCCACAACCATGTTAGAAAGATCAAGTGGTTGAGGGTCAAAGTGCTCCCTCGCAAAAAGTAAATAAGAAGTCTCATCAACAAAGAGAAGACAAATGTCATCAAAGATGTCTCCCACATCTTCAACGTAAGACTCTATAAACAACACTACAATGTCTAGAAGGCAATTAGCCCATAAAGCTGAAATAGGAAGACATGGTATTTCTTACTGCACTAAATCAAGAGCATCTATGGCTGGACCTAGATCAGTAGAAGCT